>CM048750.1:68540796-69950796 GCA_026315105.1 Locusta migratoria | reverse complement strand
GACCAGAAGACTTGTTCTTGTTAAGTGAGTTTAGTTGCTTCATTACTCCGATGATATCTACTTCTACATTACTCATTACGGCCTCTGTTCGTAATTCAAAATATGGAATATTGGTTTCGTCTTCTTTGGTGGATGGGTTCCTAAAAGCTATGTTTAGTAACTGCTTTAGTAGTGCTATCATCAGCAAGATCGCCATTACTATCACGTAGTGAGGGTATTGTTTGTGTTTTGCCCCTAGTATATTTAACATATGACAAAAATCTCTTTGGGTTTTCAGTCATATTTCGAGAAAGAGTTTCGTTGTGATTAGTATTGTAGGCATCTCGCGTTGAAGTCCTTGCTAAATTTCAAGCTTCTGTGTAGGGTCGCCAATCCTGAGGATTTTGTGTTTGTTTAAATTTAGTATGCCTTTTCCGTTGCTTTTGCATCAGTGTCGTGACCTGTTTTGTGTACCAAGGGGGATCACCACCTTTTTTTATTAATTTATTTGGTATAAAACTGTTAATTGCTGTCGATACCACTTCTTTGAATTTGTGCCACATCTGGTCTACATCTATGTTGAGTGTTTGGAACGAGTGGAAGCTGCCTTTCAAGAAGCAATGCATTTTATTTCTATCTGCTGTCCTGAACAAATGCTCGCCTGAGTATGTAAAACACAAGCAAATGCTTAAAATATCAATGTGGAATGTTTCAATGACTTTTAAAGCTACAAAATTCAAGATTTCCCAAACAATTTCCTGTAAATTACATAAATTGATATAATGGAGAATGTATTACATTTGTAAAATAGTTGGCAAAGGCAGTGCATTCCGGGTATAGAGACTCGCAACAAGTGCATCTGTAAACAGTGCCCCACTCCAGCTCACGACAAGACACAAACAGGAAGACGACGTCTTGGCTCTGAATGCAGTGTGCCGACACTATCTGCACAGGTTTCTCGTAACCAAAATCATACTATTCCGATGACTCTCTTCCTAAACCACACAGGAAGACAACCTAGATGAGACCAAAATTCATGCAACACACACGAAAATAAGTGAGGAACTTTCTTGCACTCGATAGTGGTACACAAGTAATAACCTTTGTGAGCAGCATATAATAAATTTCCTTCTCTCGTATCACAGCCCTTGTGTCAGTGTAAAGTGATAGAAACAACATGCTAGTGTTGCGAAGTCTAATATGATGCCTTTCCGTAATAGTAGTCCGGACCGTAAACATCATAAACTCCAGGACTTTCCTGCAATAAATATCCCCCACAACCCTTTATTTGTGGAATTGCGGACATTGAATTTTTCTAGCGACTTAACGATGCAGTGCTGTGGCTTGTTACAGATTAAATGGAAAAGGAAGATAAAAGGAACCATACATTTCTTATATACGTAATTTCCTACTACCTTGTGGACGGGAATTGGATATACGTCCTACATTCTCTGCTCCCCTTATCTCTGTCCCCTCTCTCTGCACCTCTCCGCGTTCCCCTCTCTTTGTCCTTAACTTCCTCCTGCCTCTCTCTGTCCATATCCTCCTCCCCACTTCTTGTCCATCTTCTCCCCTGTCTCTTTATCCGATTCTCCTCCCCCCTCTTTCTGTGCATCTGCACCTCCTCCCTCTCCCTCTACATCTCATCTTTCCCTGTTCGTCTCCTCCTCACTTCTATTTCCTCTTAGAACTCTTTCTAACCTAGAGCCATGTTTAGTGTTATGTTCAAAATCGTATATTTCCAAAAGTTTTTGACCTAAAGCTTTGAAATGTTGACACAACATTTTAATAAAATATGTGAATGTTTTCATATACCAATTTTTTCAATATGTGCATATGAATTTATATAAACTTTATAATTGGAAAAAAGGCTTATACTAAAAAATCGCCAGAGTAACACACATATATAATATATATTCAAGAAATGTGTACCTAAAAACCTCCCTGGGCTAGAATGCAAGGTTGAGTCAGAATTTCATAGCAATGGATCAAGAACTTTCGGAGAGTAACGGCTATAAGCCTAAAATTTGTATATATAGACATTTGGACATAACGAGGGAAGTACACCCGTCCCCTCCTTTCATCGATGAGTATCGCTCTGCACGTGTTCATTCATCACTGACTCACAGTTCCCACAACACTTTACAGAATTAATGCAATTGTCCGATCATTCAGAGACTGAGATGGACTGTAATAAAATTGACGTTGCTTTCCGAGCCATATTCATCCAAGAATTGAATATTACTTAAATCTGATCTAGCAATTACACTTGGATAGTTCCTATGCATTTAATTTGATAGCTGAAAATGTTTGTTAGCGTGGAACTGCCTGGAATTTATTTAGAACTAACTCAAGATTCGAGTCATTCTGAAACAAAAATTCTAATCTGTAAGGCGCTTCTCACGTTTCGCGGCAAAGTATCAGTAGCAATTATATTGTAACCATTGCTAATGTTGGACAGTAAAATTTCTAAATAAGAACAATAGGGATGCATAGATAGCAACACGGCATCACGCTGTCTACCGGCTCTACAATGTGGTAGTCCTGGTGCACGTAATCTAGCGCTGACTTCGTAAGTACCAGTGGCACCGTCTTCTTATGACCAGCAGACCACCAAGAACATGCAGAGAATCTAAACAAGATCCCTTAACATTTAAAAGAAAACACTCGTTTGCCTGCTCCAGTCCAATATACAATACACCTGTCTGAATAGGAATAAGAAGAGACAAAGTTAAATTGTATGGTAAATAATGAATTCTGCAACTAAATGCTTATGCAAATTACCGTCTCTACTCAATTGAAATGACAGCCATTACACAAGTTTATATGTTACAATTAAGTAATCAGTTTGCTGCAGTATTTCCACAGTTACAAAATGTATGGCCCATTAGTTATTTGAATAAATACACTTCCCACTCAGAGACAAGTATTTGACATGTTTTGGCCTCTTCACAAACAATGTCCGACGAATGAATACCGTTGAAGTGCCATTACGTTTAATATCTGTGGGATGTATTAATCATGATTGATCAAGTGGCTTATAAAACGTGTATTACACGATGTCACATGAAAACTAAGGAAGTAACACTATCCGCTACCCATATAGGCCATGATCTAAGTCAGGACACATGACGAGACATTTCTTTACGCTAGTGGAAGGCACCGCTGCGCATTGATATCTGCTCACTGACTAGCACCGCTTTACGTCTGAGACTAAAATAGCATCACTAGAGAGGAGAGTGAACAAAACCAATGCTAAGACAATTCCTTTAACTAACGGATCAGAACACAAACGACTGATGAGCAAAATGTGCTTGAAATGTGTTGTAGAATGACAGGGTGTGCTGAGCTGCCAGCAATGGCCGACGTCTGTGGACGAGTCGTGTCCGAGTGATTGTGTGTTTGAATGTTTCTCTTTCTGAAGAAGGCTGCGGCCGAAAATTTTAATTGTCTGAATGTGGATGTCTTATTTGTGTCTGCCCACGACTCAGTGTTCATCTTTATCCTCTGTTATTATTATTGCAATGTGTTAAATACGAGATAAAATAAATAATAATGCGGCAAAACAATCCCGCCTGGGATGTCCCAGACAATAAAGCCATATGATCACTTCATTTCAATAATTCTAACAGCTGCTTTCTAACTTAGCCTGTACTATAGAAAATGGAAGAATCTTCACAGACTTGACAATACAGTATATCACCACCTGTGTACTGCTGCAACTGTAGCCATACAGTCAAATCCCACTAGAAAAGTAAGTTTAAAGCTGGAAGCTTTTACTTTTCCTGCAACATCAACTACAAGAATCCTACGAAACACCCGAGTTCGTAATCGTCAGATGACATAGAATTTGCCACACTTGCCAGTTACTTCTATAATATTGTTTATCTGTCAGAAATTAATTTATGTCAGTCATTGAACTGCATTTTGATTGGTAGAGCTGTAAGAATGATGGCGTTTATGTTTTCAGAATAAAAGTACAATAGCCTCACAAAAAAAAGCTGACAACGAGAAGCAGATAGGGAAGGTATAAAATTACATCCAGTGTCACATTTATTTAACCTCTCTGGTTGCAATTGTCATTTCCAGGAAGGGAGGGTGTGAATTATGGTGTGGTGGACTGCAAAAATCGTTTTTTCACTTCCAAAACAGGGTGACAGACTACTGCAAAGCAGAAAATAGAAAAACAGAAAATATAGTCGCTGTCAGAAAGACACGGTCATATTGCATTTCACTTTGATTAACTGGCATATTATTTGTCTGGCTATGTGTGTGGTACCAGATTGTGGATACTTATTTACCCACTGTTGAGAAACTTTTTCACAGGCAGAAAATACGACCTACAATCCGACGTAGTTGAGCGTCAAGAACCAGCAGCACATGGAAAGTCTCTACAAGATCTGTCTGTGCCATCGTACTAAACGCCTAGAATTCTCATTTGACAGGGTGGAAACATCGTTCGAAATTCATACCACTAGGGAGTCTGTTAACTACACCGTGCACCGAGTCAGAAGCACGGTATGGAAAATGAGGTCAACGCTTAGTTAGTTGAATGTATTGCAATCTCGGCGAGTCTCTGTTTTTGAGTGCAGTGAAAGTTTGAGAGCTCTTTGGCACTGGTGTGACCGCCGAGTTACTTCCGGGACAGCACAGAAACATAACAAATTCACTTAATATTTACTTGTCTGTTTGGTTGAATAATCTCAGCTACCTTCTTTAACAGTGTGACATCGGCACATTACTTTCTACTTCAAGTTCAAGGACGTCATACCATGCGCAAATTGGTGATTAGCTGTAGCCACCAGTGGAACAAGCAGGAAGTGATACTCATCATAGTTCATAACTTACGTGAGTTATCGAGTCTTCCTTCATGTGTAAAATCATGAATACCGGAAAGATCTTTATTGAAACAGGAAATCTCTTGTGAGGTGATTTGCACGAAAGTACTCACACCATACATATGTTTCGAGCTATCTCCACTGCTGTCATACCTATATGAGACCCATTGACTACATGTTTTCAAAAACTTCAACCATATTGAATAGTATTTGCATAAATAGCCGAGGTGATTCTTCCAACTCGCTTGGCCAGAGGAGTGACACAATCTGTAATTTTTTTGTTGTCTTCTTTAAGGGAGGAAAACAGATCAGTCTTACCAGTCAACATAGCACAAAAACTATCCAACAGCCACAAAGAATAGCTCTACTAGGGAAAATAAAGAAGGGTTCCAGTCCCACTGTGGCACTGTCTACTTGAATTCACTTTCCTGCTACTACTGAGAAGTTTAAAGAATTGATTAAGAAAAGGATGTTGTAAAGCCCCTTTAATCAGTCTCAAACAACAAATATCATACGGAAGTGATTGTCAATTCGCTAATAATCAACGGAGTTCCAGGATCTGTAATACTAATGAAATATTCACATGTTTTATCCCTTCTCTAGTCCAAGTGATATGGACCAAAAAAGTAGGGCCTAAGTAATGCATTTATGTGAAATCCAAGAAATAGTATTGCAATGGTTTGTAGGTCAAGAAAGTATTTTTCATGTTCTTCCGATGGAGTTTTTAAACTTCCATTAACTTATTTCATTTTTATTTGTTGGCATATAGACGCTTTTTATTCGCTTATTTCCACCATTTTTTGTTTTGTGGAACTGAAATCGACACCTCAGATATTCACCCAACTTAATATTAGTATTTACGTTGAGTATTCATCTTCAGAACAATATGAGAATACTGTCGGGAAAACTGACAACAACCTCATTAAATAAACCTGTATTTTGTGTCATAATTTATTAAACATCTACAGTTGGTAGGAGGTGAAGAGCAGGAAGTTCACGTGAACGATGAAGTGATAGACTCACGCTTGTTGAACACTTTCGGTAAGTAATAACACAGTTGTGAAAGAAATTAAATCGTTCATAGGAAAATCAAGTCATAGGAATTTAGCCGCATATACTTGGCAACTGATGGGTTTGTGTTACATGCAGAGGGTGTCGATACGGTTTGACAACTGTTGAGCAGAACTTTATCTGGAATATATTCCGACAGTGACAATTTGGCATTATCCATTGGCAGCATAAAAACAGTCACTATAATTTCTATAACCATCTGATCAACTGTGTCAACATATTACTGCACGATGGTTCTGATATGAATATTGTGGGAGCTTTGAGCTTTTATTCATATAAAAACGGCTGGGGTTAAAAAAAAAAAAAACTGTACGACTGCTGCATACAATATCAGCACTATGCTCTGCTTCGTTAACCCATAGTTATTTTGGGTTCTTTCTGCCCTGAATGTTCTTCACGGTCAAAAGGTTTTCAGTATATCTGCTGCTCGTTTTTGTTAAGGGATATAACGGTACTCTAATCAACAGGTGACATGTTTCATTTTTGCAATATTTGTAGACCGGATTACAGTTTAGCTAGAAAGATTAATTTATCTATACATTACTATCCCTAATTCTATGTTTTGGATAACAGAAGCTCCTCTTATTTTGAACTCCATTTTACGAAGCCTTTCCAGAAATGTTCACATCTTGAAAACAATGCCGCATTGATTTCTTTTCATTTGTTTGCCTCTCTTCATTTGTTTGTGCCACTGACAGCGATATCAAGACATATTTCCTGAGTCTATAATTGTAAAGAAAACTGATGCTCACATCTAATGTTTTCAGTATAATCAATGGAAATGCTTGCAGACATGTAAAACAACATTGGTGAATGGCTTTTGTTGTCATTGCACTTAAGACAGAATACGCAAATAATTGACACACTTATTACTACGTTAGCGGTCAGTGCATCTCTATATTTTTGTTAGTGATGACGATCGACTCATTAAAGCTAGTTACGGAATTGCGAGCAGGGCTCATTGACATATACTTTAGGTGTTCAGACTCCCAGCAGGCGCACGAGGCACAAGCTAAGTCTCTGCTGAGCTCACTTGGCAACATTGCAGTGCAAGCCTGTCAACGCTGGTACTGAGGTCTTACTTCCGGGTTGGCACAGAACTGCGCTCATAAATTCACTTTATGTCTCCTGTAATTTCCATTGAATAATCTGACTGGTTTCTCAGTCGAGAGGCGACAGAAAGCTATTAGTTCATGCTTTTGGGTTCAGAAAATTGTTTACATGGTGAAATTCCACCTAATCTTGTCTCTTACATTGCGAGTTATATATTCTAGTGATGTATGTGACAGTAGGAAAGAGCTGGCGTGCACAGCTCTTCGCTAGCTCTCAGGTAAAGTAGTAGTCTGGAAAGGTGGTTTTGGTCAGTGATTCGTGTCTCATTGGAGTAGAATTTTTTAGCTGTTTTAATGACAGGAGTTGCGCGAATCGACATCGAAAACAACAAGAAAACTTTGTGGTTACTTGCTACATTCT
Organism: Locusta migratoria; assembly: GCA_026315105.1. Taxonomy (NCBI): domain Eukaryota; kingdom Metazoa; phylum Arthropoda; class Insecta; order Orthoptera; family Acrididae; genus Locusta; species Locusta migratoria. The sequence goes on along the minus strand of CM048750.1, from coordinate 69,943,435 downwards.
CTCAGATTATGGGAAAGTCACACAACATTCTGGTAGTTTATCAAATCTATCCCCGTAGAATCGAACTGACTCCAAGCTAATTATGACGCCAATCGATGTTTGACGTTTATTTTCCTTTGGAAATAACTTTTGCCGAAGGTTATTCGAGTAGGGGCAGGAAAGAAACATTTGAGAACATATGATCGAAAGAGTAGGTGAGGAATGGGTGACTTCCAAAACACACTATTCAATGTTTTGTTTGTAAAATCAACGGGAATTATTATAGTGTAGTACTAACAAATGATGTAATTTTTTAGAACATTTGTCCTTACAGTGTGACCAAATGGCATCTCAGTTGTTTGCAACAAATGGGCACACTCTGGTGCTGTGATTGCACTTTGTTGAGTATAAAAATCTTTTAGTACTCAGTCAATTTCTTCTTAAGATGTCAGCATGAGAGCATCATAACTCTTCACTAGTAACAATTGTGAGTAGGAATCCTGAATGTGTAGACTTATGACGTTCCAGAAAAATGTAATACTCACCCCTATGACACCTTTTTTCCGATTCCCCTTTACGACGTTTAGATAATGTTCATATATCAGTCAGAAAAATTATTCAACATAAGTACTGTAACATAAGTACTAGAACTTTAAGTAAGGATATAACAGCCAGTAAATAAACTCACATCGGCGCGCCGCTGTCACTGTTGCCGCAGGCGGCTGCCGCAATGCGGCTGCTGACGTATCGCCACAGCCGGTGCCCACTACTCCTGAGAATAAACAATTCAGTTTTGACGCAGCAGCGAGCTCTTTTGTGTAATTATTTTTGGGAGTTTTCGCCATTACATTTGATGTTCTTCCACACTGATAAAGACAGCAGATATGCAATTAAAAGAAAAAGAAAAAACTGAAGGTTGTTGGATCCAATTTTGCAACTGCTTACATATATGCTTGTAAATGCGACTTTTACCATGAGACCATGTGCTCGTACAGCACAAAACTGCATTGAGAAGGAAATAACACTTCCTCCTCATAGTACCACATTCTACAGTGTTGCCAGATCATGGATATTGCCGGACTTAAAATTCTGTGGGTCTATTGAATTAATTGTCCACACTGTGCGGTCGACTGAGTTAGCTCCTGCTTCGGCCGGCCAGCGATCATTTTTGTTTTGTTTAAGACTTTACAGTGTCAAAAGCCTTCCAGAAATCTAAAAAAACTGAATCTATTTGACATCCCTTGTCAGTAGCATTCATTACAACATGTGAGTAAATAGCTAGCTGGTTTTCCCAAGAACAATATTTTCTGAATCTGTGTTGACTGTGGGTCAATAGGTCATCCTCTTTGAGGCAATTCAAAAAATTTGAGGGAAGTGTATGTTCTAAAACCCTGCTGCAAACTGATGTCAATGATATAAGCCTGTAATTCTGTGGATCATTCCTATTGTTTTTCTTGAATATTGCAGCCTCACTGTAACTTCCACGGCTTGATAACCAACTAGGCTGTATTATTAGTTCCTTTTAGTTTATGAAGACAACTGAAAAATTAATTGGCTGTTCGGGTGGGTACAACACATTTAAAAAAAAAATCACTTAACTTGTGAAGAACTCTTGATATGACGTTACGTTGTGGCTGGCACTTCTGTAAATTTCAGGTGTTGGATGCTTTTAAAGGACAAGTCCGACGCTTCAACTTATTTCATTTTTCATTTAGTGATCATCTTTCTGTAGATCAGATAATTTTATAAAAGACAAATTCAACACGCCTATATACAGTGACATCCAGTTAAGCAGTGATTTTAACATGGCTGCATGTCTTTCAAGACCATCAGTACTGTGCCAATCAAACATTTAATTGACGACTTTTAGTTTAAACATTCTACTTCTATTCAGAGGCTGTTAATAAACTTCAATAGTTAAATTATACAATATTTTAATATGTTTAGTTAGGGATGGGTCGAACCACAATTTTACCGAATCGAATCCCAATACCGAATCTTAAATAAAAGATGTGCCGGATTGTGAACCCGAATCGAATCTTCCGAATCTCGAACCCAAATAATCTGTCAACTCAAATGCATTTGTTTAAAAAGAATTACTACTCTATCATAACCAGTGATGAAGGTAAAGCCTTCTGGGGTGGATCCCAAATGACAATATTAACAGTAAAACTCAAGAAATTAAAATTTCATTTAGATTTTTATCTTAAATCTTAAGGATATTTAATACCCCCTATCTTTAAAAGATATTTGTATGAAGTATTTTGATAAATATGTTGTTTAGATGCTCTAAAAAGATAATAAACAACTTTCTTCACTATATTACAAACTGTTTCATTTTGATAAAATAAAAATTGCATAATGAAGTCCTAGAGAGGAAAGGGTTGCGTATTTTTTTTCTTTTTTCAAAGGGTAAATGTCAAAAATAAAACATGAAGAGATGAGTAGATATTCTGGAAATTTAAAAAAAAAATAGATTCTTAAAAAAGTAGGATGTGTAAATGTTAAACAAATTTATAGTGACATATCAGTCATTCCATAAGTGACTGATAGGACAATCAGACAGAGAGAAATCCACGTTTATTCAACGTGTGTGTACTTGGTATTGCCATGAACACATTTCAGAACTGTGAAAAGTACTTAACACGCAGATTGGGCATTCTGGAGGTTAAGCAAGGGTGTTTTGTGGATTTATTCTTTCTTTAAGATTACATAACTTGTCTGCATAGAATTTATATTCGTAGAAGATTTAAAAATCAGTAGTAGAAGTCAGTTGCCGTGCTTCATTTCTAACTATTCCCATTCAGCATAAGAATAATACAAATGTAAACAAATATGTATGTTCTCCCGCATTCGCTGTTGTCTTTTGGGTTTGTTAAGTGGACAGAAATTAAATGTAACAGCTAACACGGAAAATTACATGGCGTAATGTTTACATTTGTAATATTCTTATGGCGAAGAGTGTGGAATTTACGAACCCCGATTCATAGAAACAATCTCTTACCCCTAATAATAATAATAATAAAAACACGTAAGTTGTAGAACGAAGGCAGTGGTTGACGCAACACATGCTTGCCAGTAGGCTTTATGTAGCAACTTTTAGATAAGACTTCAAATGTACGGCTATTGTATGAAATTTGCGGAAATATAAAACAATTTTATTAGACCTATAATACAAATTTTACAAAATGTTTATAATAGAAATTAGATACCGGTAATTATGAATCACTATTATTTGATTCGTTGTTACACAGTTCCTTCGTGCTACAGATCATCATCCTTCGTACAATCTAGTGCATTTGATATCTAATATTTTTAAATGCTTGTAACGCAATCTAATTTGGAACCCACTTCCGTGTATAATCATTCCACTGGTACACTTGCTCATTTTACATGACTCTTTGGTGCCAGTTGTCTGTCACTTTTCGAAAGGCACTATGTGTACATGTGTAAGCTTTACCTTAAATGATTTATTGAAACAGATGTTAAGTGGTTGTTGAAATGACGTCATCCCGCCCGGATGGCGCACGATTAGAAGTTTTTATCCACATAATAATTAACTTTCTTCTTGAAATCTTAGTGCTTCCCATACCCGTGCACTTTACAAAATTCAACGAAACAATATGCGAGATCAGAAGAGGCAACTCGTGCAAGAATCCTAAAGCCTTATGTATTGTGGGTATTTACGTGAAGACATTTTTTTGTTGCTACTTCCATTATTTGAAAGGTTGCTACATTTGATGTACAACAATACTAAAGTTCTATTACCTTCGTTGAATGATGTATGAAAATTCATTAGTCGAAAATAAAAAGGAAATTAGACTTGTCTTCCTTTTTTTAACTTGTGTTATATTTTTATTTATCTATTTATTTTATTTTTATGATCACATTAGTTTTAGCGCCAGAATTTACATTTATGCCTGCTACGGAAACCTGTGTAGCACTGCTCATATTAGAAAGAAAAAATTGCTTGTGGCGGCTCCTAATTCTATTTATCATAACTTTTCAAAGTGAGGCCGTTTCGTTTTATGACAACACATCTTTCAGCAGATCTATGGAAAATACTAAATAACGCAAACGAAAGTGCACTGTTATGCAAAGTAAACTACAACATTCAAACTGAAGGTTTCCATATAACACTTTGGATTCGGGAGTATTTGGCCATATGCACCGAATCTCTAATCCGAAGCCAGTGTGCTAGATTCCGCGAATAATGGATTTGGCTAAACCACTCTGACACAACCTTGCTTTTAGTACATTATAACTCATTCTGATATTAAATATTTCTTTTCTATATGGTCAGTATTTTATTATTTAATTTGACTGTTTTCAGAAGTTTCAAAAAAGGAATTTAAAGTTATGGTTTTTACAGTCATAAAAGTAATAGTTCAACATGCACTAAATCTTGTTATAAAAATGTATTAGAATTCCTAAACAAATAGTACAAAAAATTTGTAATGCAAATTTACAGTAACTGAACTATTGAGTATTGAATCACTATTTTACACTATATTTGTTTATTACATTGTTATATGCCAAATGATCATACTGAACATGATAAAATTGCACAACTGCTGGTACAGTAATGCTATTCATAATAATTTTTAAACATAACCAAAATTGTTATCTCTGTGCAAATGTTGTGCAATATGATGCATAATATTCATACCTATCAGTTTCAGCAATATTATATTTTGGCAGATACTACGGTAAGCTGTATATCCAATACAGTAATTGTTTATGTTCAGTATGTTAGCTTGCTTTGTATATTTTAACTATGACTTGGGTTTTTGTTTCAATTTCAGTTTTTTGATAATTTTAACAGGGACATATATCTAAACATTCGTATGTTATTAGTTTCTTCATATTTCTTGTAATCTTGAAATGACCAGTAAATTCTAGAATAGGTGTTGCGGTATTATTCTGTGTAATGTTGGCTCTACGGTATGTACACAGAAGGTGAGCAACATACATAAATGTTACAACTATGCAACTTTCCAGTCCACAGGTATAGATCTTTTGCTGAGCAAGTGGTTGTATATGATAGATAGGTATGTGGCTATCGCATCAGCATATTCTGAAAGGAACCTAATTGGTATACAATCAGGACCAAGAGACCTATTTTTATTAAATGATTTAAGTTGCTTTAATACTCCAGGATATCCACTTCTAAATTACACATAGTGGCAACTGTTCTTGGTACGAACTCTGGAGTATTTGCTTTGTTTTCTTTGGTGAAGGATTTTTGGAAAGCCGTGTTAAGCAGTTCTGCTTTAGTAGAACTGTCATGGTAGAATCACCATTGTATCATGTAGAGAAGGTATTGATTGTGTTTTGCCACTAGAATATTTTACATACGACCAGAATGTTGAAGATGTTGGGTAGTGGCATTCGGCATCTTAGCTCTCCTCCTAAATCCCCCGTCCCAAAAGTGGAAGTGGGCCACAGTATTAAAAGTGCATGCTATACATTGAAAGCAACCAGTCAACCCCAAGCAGTGCATTTTTGTAACAGCCATAGTGTCACAACTATTACTATGTTGCTATTTTTTAAAATTCAGTATTATATTGAATAAACGAAAATTATGGAAAGAAACTTTCCTGGTGGGATAAACATATATAAAAAAAAAAAAAATAGAAAACGGATGACTTACCCAAAGGACAGGCTCGTCGACAGACACAAAATCGCACACAAACACACACAAACTTTCGCAACCGTTGGCCACTTCTTCAGGAAAAGAGGAAGAGAGGAGAGGAGAGGAGAAAGGGAAGGATATGGGTTTTAAGTGGAAAAGGAGTCATTCCAATCCCAGGAGTTGAAGGACTTGCCTTAGGGGAGGGGGGGGGGGGGGGGAAGGAAAGTAAACAAATACACTCACACATATCCAAACTCAAACACACCTAGACAGACATTGTGTGTGTGTGTGTGTGTGTTATTTGTGTCTGTCGATGAGTCATCCGTTTTGTATTTTTTATATATGTTTATCCCAACAGGTAAGTTTCCTTCTATAATTTTCGTTTATTCAATATAGTACTGAATTTAAAAAATAGCAACATAGTAATAGGTGTGAAACTATGGCTGTTACAAAAATATCCATTCTACTCAAAACACCAGTAAACCCCCAAATCTTTTTAAAAAAATCAAAATACCATGTTTAAAAATATTGAAATACGTGATTACAAATGATATAATGTGTTGAAATATTTGATGATAATCAAGAAGAAGAGAAAAATTTAGAACATATCTAATGTTTAAATTTTGTTGGTAATCACTAATTGTACTATATATAAAAAGTAGATGAAGATTACTTACCAGGCAAAGGAGCACAGGTAGTGATAGTAACAAATAGAACACACTCAAACGCTCAAACGCACTTAGGCAGACATACTGTAGAAAGCAAAGAAGTTGGACAGAGATACCACTTGAGGCAGAGGCTCTGTCCAGAGAACAGAGGCAAAGAAGTTATAAAATGGTGGGTGGGAATTTGAATTTAGCGGAGGTTGAGACCAGGTGGGCAACAGGAAGAGAGGATATGCTGAAGAGCAAGTTCCCATCTCCGGAGTTCTGAAAGATAGGTGTCGGTGGGAAGAATCCAGATAACCTGGACGGTGTAACACTGTGCCAAGATGTGCTGGCCGAGCACCAAGGCTTGTTTAGCCACAGGGTGATCCTCATTACCAACAAACACTGTATGCCTGTTTTTTTTTTTCTTTTTTCTCCTGTGGTTTCAGGGCGCACAACTTCTACGGTCATTAGCGCCCAGACAAGAACAGAGATTCGCTAGATCTCAAAAAAAAAATTGGTAACTGCCAGTTAGAAAATCAAGAAGAGGCTAAAAACGAAAGATAAAAGACAATTAAAAGGGTTAAATATCCTTTGATAAGTAGGCCAAGTTGATAAAACGCAAAACTCTAGCAGCTGCTCGTGTGTCATCAGCTAACATTTCCTCCAGAGTAGACGGAAAGTGAAGGGCTACACGGAGATGATTAAAATTAACACAAGACAGTAAAACATGTCGCACTGTCAGCAGTTCACCGCAGGAGCACAGCGGTGCAGGGTCGGCGGATAGCAAGTGACGGTGGCTGAAACGGCAGTGACCGATCCGCAACCGGGCCAGGATGACCTCCTCTCGCCGAGAGGGATGTGAGGAGGTCCTCCAAGTGGTCGGGATCGGTTTTACAGTTCTCAATTTATTGTCGTACAGTGAAAACCACGCACTGTGCCATGACGACACGATACTCCGGCGAAGAGCCCGTTGAACATCATCCGATGGGACGCAAAAGGTAGCCATGCGAGGCAAAAGAGCTGCGGCCTTGGCTGCTATGTCGGCGGTCTCATTCCCGGGCACACCCACGTGGCCAGGGACCCACAGGAAAGAAATGTGACAGCTGTCATCTGCTAGCAACTGGAGGGAGCGTTGGATCCGATACACGAGAGGATGGTTCGAGAAAGGGTCCTTAAGACACTGCAGGGCACTAAGGGATTCCGAACATATGGCATAGAAAGGTTGGCGGTGGCGGCAGGTATACAAAACGGCCTGGTGGAGGGCAAAAAGCTCAGCCGTGAAATTCGAGCACCGGTCAGGGAACTTGTATTGGAAACGGTTGTCCCCGACAATGAAGGCAGATCCGACACCGGCAGTGCTCTTGGAACCATCAGTGTAAATGTATATGGCATTATCGAACCGCAAACGGAGTTGGACAAGCCTCGAGCGGAATACCAAATCCGGAGTGCTCTCCTTGGGGAGCGAACCAAGTTCAAGGTGAGTGTGAACATGGGCCTGATGCCACGGTGGCAATGGGCTTTCGCTCAACCAAAAGGTGGAAGGAAGGGTAAAATCGAGCAGCTGTAGCAGGCGGCGAAACCGAACTCCAGGTGGAAGCAAGGCAATCGCAGACAACTGATATTGGCGATCGAGTGAGTCGTCAAAAGATAATCGGTAAGATGGATGGTTGGGCATCGACCGCAGGCAGCACACGTACCGACACAAGAGTATGTCACGCCGAGTGGTCAAGCCTCGGCATACAGACTTTCAACAGGGCTGGTATAAAATGCACCGGTCGCCAGACGTAATCCCCGATGGTGAATAGAGTTGAGACGGCGGAGAATCGACGGCCATGCAGAAGAGTATACAAGGCTTCCGTAGTCGAGCTTAGACTGAACAATGGCCTGGTAAAGGTAAAGCAGGACGGTACGATCCGCTCCCCATGACGTGCCACTGAGGACACGAAGAACATTAAGGGATTGGGCACAACCGGCAGCCAGGTAGGACACGTGTGTGGACCAGCAAAGTTTACAATCCAACATGAGTCCCAAGAATTTCGTAGTCTCCACAAAAGGGAGACCAACAGGGCCGAGACGTAGAGAAGGTGGAAGAAATTCCTTGTATCTCCAGAAGTTTATACACACCGTTTTCACAGTGGAGAATCTGAAGCCGTTTGCGATGCTCCAGGAATATAGACGGTCAAGACAGCATTGAAGACAACGCTCCAAGAGAGACATCCGCCAGGCGCTGCAATAAATTGTGAAATCGTCTACAAAAAGGGATCCGGAAACGTTGGCTTAAAGGCAATTTATGATCGGATTGATTGCAATAGCAAAGAGAGCCACACTCAAGACGGAGCCCTGCGGTACCCCATTCTCCTGGCAAAAGGTATCTGACAAAACAGAGCCCACCCGTACCCGGAACTTGCGATCCGCCAAAAACACTTTAATGAAAAGAGGGAGGCAGCCCCGAAGGCTGCATGTGTGCAATGTGCGGAGGATGCCCGCTCTCCAACAGGTATCGTATGCCTTCTCCAAGTCGAAGAACACTGCTACTGTTGGACGCTTCTTTAGAAAGTTATTCATAATGAAGGTTGACAACGAAACGAGGTGATCAGCAGCAGAGCGATGTCGACGAAAACCACATTGGACATTTGTTAGGAGGCGGCGAGATTCGAGGAGCCAGACCAACCGAGCGTTAACCATGCGTTCCATCACCTTACAGACGCAGCTCGTCAGAGAAATGGGGCGATAACTGGAAGGAAGATGTTTGTCCTTCCCTGGTTTGGGGATGGGGACAACAATGGCTTCACGCCAACTTATGGGAACACGACCTTCAGTCCATATGCGATTGTAGGTACTAAGAAGAAAACACTTGCCCGCAGGAGAGAGGTTCTTCAGCATCTCAATATGAATGGAATCGGGCCCGGGAGCAGAAGATCGGGACAGGGCGAGAGCACGGTCTAGCTCCTGCATGGTGAAGGCGACATTATAATTTTCACGATTAAAAGAGTGGAAAGAAGGCAGCCGTGCCTCCTCTACCTGTTTGCGAGGGAGAAAGGCAGGGTGGTAATGGGCAGAGCTCAAAACCTCCGCAAAGAAATGGCCCAATGCGTTGGAAACATCAGCGGGGTCCACGAGGACTGCGTTCTCCACGGACAGGCCAGGAATCGGGGAGTGTACCTTGATGCCAGATAAACGGCATAGGCCACCCCAACAACTGTGGAGGGAGTAAAACGGTTAAAAGAACTGGTAAAATCAGTCCAGCAAGCTTTTTTTGCTGTCGTTTATGATACGACGACATTGCACTCTCATTCGTTTATAATTTATGCAATTCTCCATTGTTGGGTGGCGGCGGAAGGTGCGTAAAGCACGGCGCCGGGCGCTAAGCACATCGCGGCAGGCTGCAGTCCACCATGGGACCGGAACACGACGAGGAGAAGAGGATGTACGAGGTATGGAATGTTCGGCAGCGGTGAGAATAACCTCTGTGTGGTAGTCAACCTGACTGTCATAGCAGGGAAAATTCTGATCGTGAAAAACAGCCATGGAAGAATAAAGCCCCCAGTCGGCTTTAGAAATGTTCCAACTGGTGGGACGTGGAGATGGGGAATGATGCAGGAAGCTGATGATACAAGGGAAATGGTTACTCGAGTACGTGTCAGAAAGTGCACACCACTCAAACCGACCGGCAAGCCAAGGAGTGCATATCGCAAGGTCTATGTGGGAGTAAGTATGGGTTGTGTCAGAAAGGAAGGTCGGTGCACCAGTGTTGAGGCAGACAAGATCAAGGTGGTGGAGAAGGTCCACCAAAAGGGAGCCTCTTGGACAAGGTGCCGGAGAGCCCCATAGGGGGTGGTGGGCATTGAAGTCGCCTACCAACACGAAAGGTGAAGGGAGCTGGTCGACGAGGTGTAGCAAATCTGCCCTAGTAAGGGCAGATGACGATGGCGAATAGATATTACAGAGGGAAAAAGTAAATGTGGATAGAGTGATGCGGACGGCAACTGCCTGTAGGTGAGTATGCAATGTAATGGGATGGTAATAGACGTCATCTCGAATGAACATCAGAACCCCTCCATGGGCTGGGGTACCTTCCACAGGTGGCAGGTCGAAACGCACAGAGGTGTAGTGGGGAAAGTCTGCACGATCACTTGGACGCAACTTAGTTTCTTGGAGACAGACTAGAAGCGGGCAGTGCAATCGAAGGAGTAGTTTTAACTCCTCCCGATTGGAACGAATGCCGCGAATGTTCCATTGAAGGAGCGCCATGATAAAAAATGAGATAAGAAATGAGGATTAAAAACGAACAAGCAAGCGGGGTCACCTCGACGGCCGCTGAGGACCGGATTTTGAGGGAGCACTGCTATCGCTGTCCAGGGGCAAAGGGTCGTGGTCCATAGGTTCGACCGACGTTGAGTTGATCAGGAGGGGCAGTTTCCACCGCCGGTAAGGGACCGGGTGCCTGGCAGACGGAGCGTCCCAGTGAAACAGAAGACGGCAGAGGCTGGCAACTGTTGGGCGGCGTGACAGATGGGTCACGCCTTGGCGGGGAAGGTGAGGAACTCTTTCTTGTTGGCTCTTCTGGAAGAGTGACGGTGAGAAGAGGCAGTTGACGGTTGGGAAGCCTGAGAACGCAGAAGGGTTCCTTTTTCAAAGTCCAGGCATCTTGTTTAGGTGCCCGCGGTTTACTTGAGGTTGACGAAGACTGAACTTTAGAAGCAGCAGGAGGAAGCGGGGACGTGGAACGGGCAATCTTCGGGCTGGCGGATCGCACAACTGTGTCACTGTGTCAGCGAAAGTACAATCACAGGTCTGGATACTTGAATCCTTAGTAGGTCGAGTGGAGGTGAGGACCTTACTGTATGTGCCCGCTGGAAGGACAGTGGGCTTTCGATTCGCTAACAACTTTCGAGCGGCAGATGTTGATACCTTTTCCGTAACCCGAATTTGCTGGATGACCTTTTCATCCTTATATACAGGGCAGTCCCGAGAGGAAGCCGCATGGTCACCGTTGCAGTTAAGGCAGTGAGGGGACGGAGGTGGGCAATCCCCCTCATGGTCGTTCCTACCACAAGTGACACATTTTGCTGCGTTAGGGCAAGATTGACGGGTGTGGTTGTATCTGTGGTCTTGAAAACAGCGCGTTGGGTTAGGTACATAAGGGCGGACGGAGATGACTTCATACCCTGCTTTGACCTTCGACGGGAGTTCAACTCTGTCGAACGTCAAAAACACAGTACAAGTCGTTGTCAGCTGGTTATCTACCTTTTTCATCACCCTGTGGACGGCTGTTACACCCTGATCGGACATATAGGTTTGTATGTCTTCGTCAGACAACCCGTCAAGGGATCTCGTAAAAACTACCCCCTGTGACAAGTTGAGTGTGCGGTGCGCTTCTACCTTGACTGGAAACATGAGTAACAATGTTGTTCGTATCGGTTTTTGGGCCTGGAAGGCACTGTCCGCTTCTAGCAACAATGTGCCATTGCGCTGACGCGAACAGGTTTTAACAGGGCCAGCAATTGCATCAACACCTTTCTGGATGACGAAAGGATTTACAGACGTGAAATCTTTACCGTCGGTGCGAGAGACAACAAGAAATTTCAGTAGATTAGGCAGAGTCTTTTTTTGCTGAGGCGAATCTATCTTTCGTTTCTGGGTCAACGTCACTGAAGAAGAGAAGGAAGTCATTGCGGAAGTGTCTCCCGTGATTACCGGCGTCTCCGATGGCGTGCTCCTTCCTAGTGGGGGCCCTCTCCAAGGGCTTACTCGCCTTAGGTGATTGTTCACACCTCAGGTCACACCTCCCGAGAACTGACTGAGGGACCAATCGGCATGTTCGGAAGGTACCAGCTGGGTAATCACCCCTCCCTGGGCCTGGCCTTTACCAGGGGGTACTTACGTGCCCTACTTGTCTACCCGTTGTGGGGAATTACGCGTTACCCCGTCACCTGCTACGCATGATAATGCGTGGGTCGGCCTTCAGACACACACAGGGAGGAAAGAAGAAGAATAGAGGAACTGAAGAGAAAGAAGGAAAGAAGTGTGTCAAACACCGAGGCGGAGACGAATGAGGAGGAGAAGAAGGCTAGGAGAGTACAGCAAGGAGAGGAAGACAGAAACAAAGGGTAGGAAAGGAAGGAACCAAGGAATAAGAGAAACGACAACAAGAAACCACCTTAACTCGCGATAGACGCCCGTCTCCGGGCGAAGGCATAAACCGGGAGGGAAAGTGAAGCAGCCTGGGGCAGAAGAAAGGCTGCTCCGGCTCGGGGCCCCGTGCGCGCCACACACGTACCCAAAAAAGAACTGTGGGCACCCTGGGCGGACTGTCTGCCTGTGACCATTATGCAAATGGACAGTTTGTTGCTGGTCATTCCCACATAGAATGCTTCACAGTGCAGGCATGCCAGTTGGTAAATCACGTGGGTACTATCTCAAATGGATCTGCCCTTGATCGTGTACACCTTCCGAGTTACAGGACTGGAGTAAGTGGTGGTGAAAGGGTGCATATGGTAGGTTTTACAACGGGGGCAGTTACAAGGCTAGGAGCCAGAAGGTAGGGAAGGTGGTTTAGGGCTTTCATAGGGATGGACTAGGAGGTTACGGAGGTTAGGTGGGCAGCGGAAAGACACTCGGAGTGGGAAGGATGTCATGAAGGATGGATCTCATTTCAGGGAAGGATTTAAGGAAGCTGTATCGTTTGCTGGAGAGCCACATCCAGAGTCTGCTCCAGTCCTGGAAAGTATCCAGTGACAAGAGGGGCACTTCTGGGGTTGTTCTGTGGAAGGTTCAGAATTTGGGGGGGGGGGGGGGGGGGGATGAGGAAGTGGCTCTGGTAATTTGCTTCTGTACCAGATCAGGATAGCTGTGGGATGTGAAATCAATTATTAGGTTATTGGTTTACTGGTTCATGGATTCAGGACTGGAGCAGACTTGTTTGCCACGAAGAACAAAGCTGTAGGAAAGGGGGGTACGTTTGATGTGGAATGGATAACAGCTGTCATAATGCAGGTACTGTTGTTTATTGGTAGGTTTGAATTGGACGGATGTGTGAAGCTGGCCGTTGGACAGAGAGGTCGACATTGAGGAAAGTGGCATGGGATTTGGAATAGGACCAGAGGAGTTGAGGTTGAAGAGGAAATTCTGGAATATTCCCTTCACTGTGAGTCCAGATTAGTAAGATGTCATCAATGATTATATACCAAACTTTGTGTCGACAGGCTTGGGTATCCAGGAAGGCTGCCTCTAAGTGTCCCATAAATAAGTTTCCATATGAGGGGGCCATCCTGGTTGCCATGGCTGTTCCCTTTAGTTGTTGGTATGTCTGGCCCTCAAAAGTGAAGAAGTTGTGGGTTGGGATGAAGCTGACAAGGGTATTAAGGAAAGAGGTTTTAGGTATAGAAACAGGTGGTCGGCGTGAAAGGAAAACCTGAATCGCAGCAAGACCCTGGGCATGCACCTTTCCACCACCACTTACTCCAGTCCTGTAACCCGGAAGGTGTAAACAATCAAGGACAGAGCCACATGCGATAGTACCCATGTGATTTACCAACTGACATGCCTGCACTGTGAAGCATTCTATGTGGGAATGACCAGCAACAAACTGTCCATTCGCATGAACAGTCGCAGACATACAGTGTTTGCTGGTAATGAGGATCACCCTGTGGTTAAACACGCCTTGGTGCTCGGCCAGCACATCTTGGCACAGTGTTACACCGTCCGGGTTATCTGGATACTTCCCACCGACACCAATCCTTCAGAACTCCTGAGATGGAAACTTGCCCTTCAGCACATTCTCTCTTCCCATTGCCCACCTGGTCTGAACCTCGGCTAAATTCAAATTCCCGCCCACCATTTTATAACTTCTTTGCCTCTGTTCTCTGGACAGAGACTCTGCCTTAAGTGGTATCTCTGTCCAACTTCTTTGCTTTTTACAAATGTCTGCCTAGGTGTGTTTTTGTCTGTGTAAATGTGTGTGTGTGTGTGTGTGTGTGTGTGTGTGTGTGTGTGTGTGTGTGTGTGTGTGTGTGTTTACCTTCCTTTTCTTCCCGCAAGGTAAGTCTTTCCTCTCCTGGGATTGGAATGGCTCGTTACCCACTCCCTTAAAACCCTCATCATTTCCATTTCCCTCTCCTTCCCTTCTGCCTGAAGGAGCAGCTAGGCTGCGAAAGCTAGCGCGCGCGGGCGCGTGTGTGCGCGCGCGGGCGCGCGCGCGTGGGCGCGTGTGTGCGCGCGCGCGCGCGCGGGCGCGTGTGTGCGCGCGCGCGCGCGCGGGCGCGTGTGTGTGTGTGTGTGTGTGTGTGTGTGTGTGTGTGTGTGTGTGTGTGTGTGTGTGTGTGTGTGTGTGTTTTTATCACTACCTGTGCTCCTTCGCCAGGTAAGTAATCTCCATCTACTTTTTATATATATTTTCCTGCTAGGAATTTTCCCTCTATTATATTCACTAATTGTTCTCATTGTCAAATAATGGAGAAATATAGTTGAGGTATGTATATAGTGAGACACCTACCATAATTGTAATGTGTAGCTATCTCTTCTTAATTTTTTGTCAATAATGATAAAAATATTGAAACTCAAATACTGTTGCCCTTTGCCGCCATCAGATACGCAACCTGTAATTGGGACTATGAATCATGACCCAAGTTTGTGTGTTAGTAATATAAATATATAAACATATGAAACAATTAGTGCCCCTATCAATGTAAATTCATCAGCATTCAACACAATTCCTCACTAGCTGACTTTAAGGAAAAATGTATAGCTTGACTCATTCAGATGCGAGAAGGCTTTCCTTTATGGTGGTGCAATAGTGAATGAATAAACAAGTGTGCTGAGCTAGTTTCCACCTCAGCACTTCACTTTACCTGAGCAGTCTTTGTTTATCAAGTATACACTTTCCTCCCAATTGTGGTTTATCAGGGGGAGGAGTTTTGATATAAATACCAACTTGAGACTTGCACTGGCACACTGCTTCATACATCTTGATATAGGAAGAATTTTGATGTTTATCTTCAGGGCCAAGTGTTGCCATTGCATCTGAAATAATAACAACAACAACAATAATAATAATAATAATAATAATAACACAATTAGCCCATTGCAACTTAATTTTCATGTACAATAATGAGGTTCTCCATATTCAATTTAATAATGATTGCTAATTAAGAAATTGGGAGAGGGGGACAGACATTTTTTCCACCATGTTGATAGACTTAAGCAATCCATACCTTTTGAAATTTAACTGGGATAAAAGAAAACAAGCAAACTATTTTCAAAGCAGACTGTTGCCGAGTCTTAGTTGCGCATCATTCAAGTTGATCAGAAAGGAGAAAGATTCCACAGGCTGCAGACTGGGTAGGCAGCTATGTGAAAACTGGCACATACGTGGACAATCACAGAGACAAGCAAGATACACAAACATGTAAAGATACATAAAATGTGCACAAAGTTGAGATAAATGATGGGAAAAGGATCTACAGACAGGATAAGATATGGTAAAGGTATGGATGTCTGGTGTGTTTTAAAATGTTCGAGACGATTGACTGGTGATTTATTTTCACTTGGGCCTGACTTCTTTTATGAGGCAAATTAAATCTTAATTTGGAGATAGGTTTAGCAGGGCTGTCTCTACAATTCACAATTGCCAAATTAGTACTATTTCTTTGTGAGTCTTTATCTGGGACTGGAGCGTTAGGATTCTTGGATTTATGACTTTATATTTGTAGTGATTATCAGGGCAAATTATGTTCGTGCAGTCAAGAATTCAAGCTTGTAACTCTAAAATAAGTCTGTGCTGGGTCATGGTTAAGCTGTTGGTTGGCATTCTCATAAAAAAAAAAGTTTAAAGTTTTGCTAATATAATCAGCCCTATAAACAATTGAACAGCTATGTTGCATTTAACTGCTGCAACAATAATGCCAGCATGTTCTTTGAGCTTCTTGTTTATTAAAAAACAGTCTTCCAACCTTCACTGATGA
Organism: Locusta migratoria; assembly: GCA_026315105.1. Lineage (NCBI taxonomy): Eukaryota > Metazoa > Arthropoda > Insecta > Orthoptera > Acrididae > Locusta > Locusta migratoria. The sequence goes on along the minus strand of CM048750.1, from coordinate 69,927,209 downwards.
ATTTGGAGGAAAATTCTTCACTACACCCCTGGAGGAAATAAAACTCAATTCTGGAAGAATTAGAAATTACTAAGTTCATGAAATGGTCCCCAGAACATAGTTTCAATGAACAACTTATTAAAAAAATCAAACATTTTACGATATCATGCTACCCATCTTTTCCAAAATGACCCCCCTCCTTAAGGATGGAAAAGCTGGTAGAAGCCGACCTCGGGGAAGATCAGTTTGGGTTCAGGAGAAATGTAGGAACACGGGAGGCAATACTCACTTTACGGCTTATCCTAGAAGATAGATTAAGAAAAGGCAAACCAACATTTCTAGCTTTTGTAGATTTGGAGAAGGCTTTTGACAATGTTGATTGGAACAAACTGTTTCAAGTTCTGAAGCAAGCAGGAGTAAAATATAGGGAGCGTAAGGTTATTTACAACTTGTACAAAAACCAGACAGCGGTTGTCAGAGTTGAAAGGCATGAAAGGGATGCAGTGGTTGGAAAGGGAGTAAGACAGGGTTGTAGCCTTTCCCCAATGTTGTTCAATTTGTACATTGAGCAAGCTATAAAGGAAAGCAAGGAGAAATTTGGAGAAGGAATTAAAGTTCAGGGTGAAGAATTGAAAACATTGCATTTTGCCGACGACATAGTAATTCTGTCAGAGACAGCAAATGACCTGCAAGAGCAATTGAACGGAATGGAGAGTGTGCTGAAAGGTGCATATAAGATGAACATTAACAAGAGTAAAACTAGGGTAATGGAGTGCAGTGTAAGAAAATCAGGTGATGCTGAAGGAATTAGATTAGGTAATGAAACAATAAAGGAGGTAGATGAGTTTTGTTACTTGGGCAGTAAAATAACAAATGATGGTCGCAGTACAGAGGATATAAAATGCAGAATGGCAATGGGTAGAAAGGCGTTTTTGAAAAAGAGAAATTTGTTAACATCTAATATTGATTTAAGCCTAAGGAAGTCCTTTCTGAAGGCATTTGTATGGAGTGTTGCCTTGTATGGGAGTGAAACATGGACAATAAGCAGTGTGGACAGAAAGAGGATAGAGGCTTTTGAAATGTGGTGCTACAGAACAATGCTGAAGATTAGGTGGGTGGATCGTGTAACTAATGAGGAGGTACTGAACCGAATTGGGGAGAAAAGAAATTTCTGGCATACCTTGACTAAAAGAAGGGCTAGATTGGTAGGACACATTCTTAGACATCAAGGAATTGTGAATTTAGCATTGGAGGGAAGTGTGTGGGGTAAAAATCACAGAGGGAGACCAAGAGACGCGTATAATAAACAGATTCAAGTGGATGTGGGTTGTCGTTCTTATGAGGAGATGAAAAGGCTTGCTCAGGATAGAGTAGGGTAGAGAGCTGCATCAAACCAGTCTCTGGACTGAAGACCACAACAACAACAACAACAACCCCCCTCCTTTTGATAACTTAACACTTCATGCCCTCCCCCCCCCCCCCCCAGTCCTCAAAATCTATATTTTTTCTACCATCATTTCACAATAATACAAAAGATTACCAGCATATTTCTCCTCCTCCACCAGTTTTCATTTTCTTGCATATCACACACGTCTCCAATACTCCTCCATCACCTCTTGGCCGGCCTCTCGCTATCGCTGACTGTAACCTGTCCAATTGCTGTATTTATTCACAGAAATTCTCCACAGTTGTCAATCTTACCAGTTGTAAACTGGAACGTACTTCAGCACCGACTCTTCTTCCACTATGGTGAGTTTTATCATACAAGAACGTTTTATTAATTTTTGTACTGTACTTCCCAAGCACCTAGTTATTTTTTCTGATGAAGGCTGTGGTCAACAGTGTAAGTTGTGTGAATGTGATTGTCTACTTTTCGTGCCTGTCAGCAGCTCAGCAAGTCTCTCAGAATTGATAAACTGCCCCCACCATCACTTCAGATTCATCAGACACCCCATCTCACCATTCAAGTAAGTTCCAATTTTTTTTTCTTCAAAATTGCTCACCATAGCCTATTATATTTGCTTCCTGCCAGGTACAAGGCCTTGACATAAAACATTTGACTGTTCTTCTAACCTGATGCGCTAACAGCATGAAATCCAAAATTAAAGATTGCAACAGAGACTGCTAATTTTTAATTACATTTGGGATCTGTGAAGGTGCATTAACACACATGATCTCATTTACTAATAATATTTTTGTGCATCTTGTTTCCTGGCATGTTCAAAACCCAAGAGGATCTCCTCAATTTGGATCAACTGCAAACAAAAGTAAATCTAATACGCATGCAGTAGGATTGGATGATGAGTGCTAGGTGGATGGATTGGATATGTTTTATGCCTAAAGTAATCTTCAACAAGGATATAATACCTGTGAGAAGGAAGCGAGATTGGGAGTGGCACAGGGACGGACTAGGATATTGGATGAGCGATGGAATGATCTTGTGTAGGAATTATCTTCAGGTGGGAAAGATTTGGGCAGGCTGTAGTCGTATCAGAACCTGACCTTGGACAAGGATGTGGTTCAGCCGCTCCAGTCTGCAGTGGAATTTGGTGAAGAAGGGGGTTCTCCCATGTGGCTGGTTACTAGGGTTTTGGGAGGAATGGTAATGTGGTATAGGAAATTGTTTGCAGGTGTGGCTGAGGAAGACTAGGAGACTAGTGGAGAACATGTTTAATTGCTTCAGTCCTAACTGGTATCAGGTCATGAGAGTAGTGCTCCTTTGTAGTTGGATGGTGCGTGTGCGGGAGGTGGTTGGTGAGTGGAGGAACAAGACAGGAGATCCACAACTGTACAAATAAATTACAAACATACAATTAAAAGGTTGGGAGAATAATGTTTATGAAGGCCTTATTAAGACCCTTTGTGTATTTAGTGTGTGACTGTTCATCACTGCAGATATGACAACCACAGGTGACTAGGCTTTATGGAAGTTACAACCTGGTATAAAAATGAGAGGCTGTCAAAGTACAAATGATGATGCAGTCCAGTGATTGTAGCAGGCAAAATGTATAGATATGATTTTAAAAAAGGTGCAAAATAGATGGGCTAAGCTTTAATGAAAGGACACATAGCGGAAAGACAGATACTGCCCATTAAAAACAAGATGTTTGGGGGGGGGGGGGGGGAGAGAAAATGACGGCTGTATGAATATCAAGAACTCAGGTAGAAAACAGGTACTAAGTAAAAGAGGGAAAGGTGAAAACAAAATACAGAGGGCTCTACAAGGGAAACAAACTTGAAAATAGTACTGTATAAAGGAAAATGGTAGTAGATTAAGATATATTAAGAGAAGAATTTCACAGAGCCCTGTAAGACTATCAAAACTCAGATCCAGGCATAGTCTATATTCCCTCAGAACTACTGAGAGAATGTTTGCAAAATACATGTATCATTTACAAAGGAATTGAAAAACTGGCAAAAGCCAAAATATCCTAGTGGTTTTCCACCACCCACCAAACCTACATAATATCCTTCTCCATCCCTGCACCCAACACCTTGCCCATGGCTCATATGCCTGCAATATGACCTAGATGCAAAACCTGCTGTAGCCACCACCCCATCACCACTTACTCCAGTCCCATCACATGCATTTTCTCTCCCAAAAAAGACTAGGCAACCTTTAAAAAACAGTCATGTGATTTACAAATTGAACTGCAGCCACTGTGCAGCTTTCTACATGGGCATGACCAGTAACAAGCTGTCTGCATGAATGGCCAGCATCAAACTGTTGCCAGGAGACAGCTGGACAATCTTGTTGCAGAGCACATAACCCTTAGTGATGTGGCTCACTTCGATGACTGCTACACAACCTGTGCTATATGGATCCTCCCCACAAACGCCTGCTTTCCTCCCGTAATCCCCCAGAACTAAACATTCACTAGTTCCTGCCCCCATCACCCTCCACTCCTGACATGTTCTCCTTTCTGCCACACTCCAGTCTCTCCATTTCCCTTCCTCTCAGTCTATCAGACAGCACTGGTGTACTCCCCCACCCCCACCGTGCATCTTTCCCTCTCCATAATTCCTCCTCACCCCCACACTGGTTGCTTATGCCGGTAAAAGTCTCGATCAGCGGCATGGCCTAATGTATTTACATAATGTGAAGCAGCAGTGTTGGCAACAGTCACAGAATGCCTGGATGAATTGCGGCACACAATGTTTACAAGATGTGAAAATGAATGTGTTACCATAATGTTTTAATTTTTTATTTTCAAAATGAATCACAGCGTTCAAACGTAGAAGATCGCACACTACAAAACTACGTTTCTCCACAACACTTTGTTCTTATGCAAATCGAAACGTACGTACGTACGTACGTGTGTGTGTGTGTGTGTGTGTGTGTGTGTGTGTGTGTGTGTGTGTGTGTGTGTGTCTCAAATGATACGAATTACAATATTTTTCCAATGTTCATAATTTGGTAAAATGCTTGCAACAATTTTATCTGTACTCTTAGGTTCCTGCCTAACCACAACCCTTAAAATCATGACATATATGTGAAAATAATAATATTCATCGATGTACCATCATACAGTCAGTAATTGAATTATTGTACATGCCATAGGCTACTTGAAATGTTCTACGTTGCCAACCTAACACAGCTACAGACTCACCGCGACGCTACCCATGCCGCTAATCTAGACTTTAGCCCTTATGCCTCAGCCATAATGGCCCTGCATTCTGGCCATAGTGGCGGGACACAGTGGTCATTTTTGTGTATATGTGTGTGTCATTTATTTCCGTAACAGCCAAAACCTATTCAGTAAGTTGTATTCTGTCATGGATGCCTTTCTGCGGCTCATCAAGATGCCTCTCATGAGTAGCAACCTATACCTCTAAAAATATTGTTAAAACCTATATTTATAGCTTTTGTGAATATGGAGAAAGCTCTTAACAACACTTACTGGACTACATTAAATTTGGAGTTACCTAGCAGGAGTAAAATAAAAGGCAAAATTTGGAAAGTGAATTAAAGTTCAGACAGAAGTAGTAACTTTAGCACTTTGTGATAACATTGAAATTCTGTCAGAGACAGCTGAAGTCTTTAAGAAGTAACTGAATTAAGTGGACAGTGTCTTGAGGGTACAAGATGAAAACAAGAGTATCAGTAATGAAATGTACATAATGTAGATCGGGCACTACTAAAGAAATTGTAGTAGTCTACGAGTTTTGTTATTTGAGCATTAAAATAAATTCTGATAACCAAACCGATAAAATGTAGAATGGCAATGGGAAGAAAAGCAATTCTGATGAAGACAAATTTGTTAACATTGATTATTAACTATTAGGAAGTCGTATGATGAGATCTGTTTGGAAGGCTAAAGTCTGCCATGTCAATGTTGACAATGGCCACTGCGTGTTAGCCAATGGGGTTGATAATATAAACTCATCTTCATAGTGAAGGAAATGGAATAAAGTATAGATTTATTTACTTTTGGTCCTTTGAATCATACATTGTACAGAAATGCACATCATGATATAGGACAAGTCACAATAGGTACCGTAATGTGATGTAACATGATGATATTATTACATGTAACATATGCTATAAAATTAATACATACCATAATTATATGACTAAAAAAGTACATTATTAGATGAGGATGCAGTAATTTTTACATAGGTCTCATACTTTTTCCAATATCAGAAACATTTATACCAATAAAATTACTTTCATTTATATTAGGCTACATTCCTTCGAATAATGTCAATAACTGACATATATTGCCTGATCTTTGCATGTGCAGCTTCTTATGACAGGTTGGTTTCAATAAATTCCTGTATGCTGTAAAAGCAGTATTTAAATAGGAGTGACCACAGTTCTACTCTAAAAACCTTCACTTGTACAATGTTCTTCACTTCTATTGGGACATGATTGTATAATTTTATTCCCATACATTTAACACCTTTACTGGATAGCTTTGTCGAATGAGGGACTAACAGAGAATTTTTTCTGAGTTTGTGTCTAGGTTGCGAATGTTTATCTTGGTGTAACACACTAGGTCTAGTATGTACTGGCATGGGAGCGGTAATATGTTCAGTTTCTGAAACAATGGTTTACAGGATTCTTTCTGCCGTTTGAACAGTATTAATATAACATTTTATTTTTTGCACTGTGCCCCGAGAAGATAATTCCATTTCTTATCTATCTAATCATAAAACATACTTTACTCAGTTTGTTGCAGGTTACGTCAATATGGCTTTTCCATGTAGGTGGTGTGAGATGGTAACCTGTAATAATCTGGTTTCTTGGACAAAACTAACTTGATCGTCACCCAGTGAGAGAAGTGGGATAGTTGGGTTTTTATTCTGAACCGTGTGAAAAGTAATACCATCTGTCTTCTTTATATTGAGTAGTCTATTTGATTCAAGCCACGAGTTTAGTTGGGTTGTGCTTCAATGTACTGCATCTTGGAGATGGACTTTGGAGTCAGATGTCATAACTGTGGTGTCACCAACAAAGAGAAAGATCTGGTCACATCCCACAAGATGTCTTTTTAATTTTTCTGTATGAAACTAATATTGTTCATCGTGAAGAAAATACATCTATTACAGGCTAATATCAAATTGGCTGTCTCCTTTGGACTGTTCCAACCATTGTCAACATGAGCACACTGCACCAAGTATAATTTTACCGTTTGAACTGTAGTCCTATTCGAGACAAACATAGCCCACAGTTCAAACGGTGGTGGGGGAGGGGGGGGGGGGTTGAAATTTGCTTAAGAATGCTTAAGATTATATGGGCTGATCGCCTAACTAATAAAAAAAACCTGAACAATTGAGGAGAAAAGAAATATCTGCCACATCTTGACTCAAAGAAGGGATCGATGGTATTGCATTTTGACACATCAAAGAATCGTGAATTTAGTATTGGAGAGAAGCGTGGTGGGTAAAATTGCACAGGAAGGCCAAGAGAAAATAAAGCAATGCAATTGCGTTACCATGCTTATTAAGGAAGGGCGGCTGCCAGCACAGGAGAAAGCAGCGTGGAGACTAAGGAAGATTTTATTTACGCCATAGTCTGCTGATATTGGCAATGAACGTCTTTTAAAACCTCAGTCACATAGGACGATAAGATTAATCTTCCGGATTTACAAAGAAATAATTAATGCAGTCCCTGAACTATCATCGACAAGTAGTGCGGTTCGCAAATTTCTGATGCTCAAAAAGATAACATTTCGTTCTTAACATTGGCAAACTACGTCGCTACTGCTGGATGCAAACTTTTTGTCAGTCTTCGTACTGGAGAAAACACAATGATAACAGACTTTAACTCACCTTTCACGCATAAAAATCTCTCGTCTTCCCATTCTTTGAAACTACTGTCACTTACTACATATCTACAGTTTTTGCATTGATACACTACAATCGGTGCACTTTCCATCACTGATCTGTCATTCGCTGTACAAATTTCAAACCACAAGCTTGACATTTTCCTCCTTGTTTACCGCGCAACGTATTTAAATGGCAAAAATTCGAAACCACCACTCCGGCCAATGAAAACTCGGTAGCTGTCAGCCAATGAGATGCTGCATAGGTTCGTTCGAGTGGCCCAAACGCTGACGATTTGAAAGGCCTCCACTGCGCGTGCGCGCTTTTTGACAGTTTCCAACTCCGAAGCCAACTCGAACGCTTATTTCACCTGTTTCGCAGTTTGGCCACCCATAGCGCTAGTTGCCATCTTTGCTCTATGGGGAAGGCCGGTATTACCATGGAGGGGAGATGCCACTGCCTAACGTTCAGCTCACCACACTTCGAGCAAACGTGACGTCATTTTGACGTCAGACGCTGTATCGACGATACTACCAAAACACCGATCGACTATCGCTAGTGTTCGAGGGTAAACATTTACGGGAGAGCTTAAGTTCACGACTATGGGAGCCAGCGTGACGTCATTATGACGTGTACATGCTGTATCGAAGAGGCCACGTAGACACATATCGACTTTTGTGAATTTCGAGATACTGTGTACTGCGTAGCGCCTCCTTCAATTCGTTGTTCTAGCGTTTTGCGTTTCCTTCAGACGTTGATACAGTTATCTTGTTTTAAATCGCTTTTCTTAGTATGTCGAGTTACTATGAGAGCACAATGAGAGAAAAGCTGAAAGATTTCAGCGTTAATAAAGACGGAAAATTGTGTGGCTACTGCGAAATACAAGAATAAGTTGATATGTTTCTTACGCAGTTGAAGTGCATCGGCTACTCTTACTCCGTGAGAGATAGCACACAGCATCTAGAATAAGCGGTGAAGCCAGAAGTAAGGTAATGTCTTTCTTTTCGTTTTCGTTACTGTAGCCCGTATATCGCTAAATTTTATTGTAATCTTTCCGTGTGATCACGAAAACGCATTTTGGAGGGTATACCAGTTGTACATAGCTAAGCAAAAGTAATTGTAACATATGTAGCCGATAAAATGTGTTCAGTTGTTTAATAAGTTCCTCTGCCTCGTTGTCTGTAAGAAAATAATTTTTCACAGTGTCATGTCAGATTCTTTGGCCGTCTCATTATAACCATTTTGTTTGTACATTTGCAGGTTGTCCAAAATTCTTCTTCACCCAAAGTAAAGGGAACGTTGAGATCCGATTTTACGGATTTCCTTTTTCTATAGTAAGTACAAGTCACCGTAAATGTATTCTTGGACCTAAGTATTATAAAGACAAGGAGGCGGTAGTTCCAGATCACCTGGTTGGTATCTCATTACTTCCGTTCTTATCCATCTGTAAATAATAAGTGTTCATTGACAGCGTAATTGAAGACGGGGTATATGCTTTCCTGCAATTCACTATTAATTTGGTATTACAAAAACCGGGGGGGAAAAGGGAGGTAACAAACCATCTCCCTCAACAAGTGACTTCTTCAATTCAAACGTTTTTGCAATCTCTCCCCCCTCCCCCACAGTGTTCTTTGGAAGTTGTTTCATAAAGTTGCTTTAATTATTTTAGTTGTTTTACTATCAAATTATAATTTGACATAAATCAGTGCATTTCTGTTAATTGACTCTTATGCTATTTACAAGTCCATAAAAGTAAATATAGGTCTATATTAAGTTGCTACTTTTATTCCTCTGTAAATTAATTTCCCTTTCTAAATTGTGCCTGATGCTCTCCTCATTGTCTGTGTCGAGTATGTCTTCTGCCCCTTTTTAAAAACGCCTTGGATAAGAGCCTGTAGGTCACTGGTAGGAGGGAGAGTCTCCTATAGTTGTTAGCGTCTGTTTGCTTCTTTTATATATAGTGGATGTATTAGTGCAGATGTCCATACTAATGGTGAACTGTGTTTTCCAAATTTGATTGAATATTTCTGATATAGTATCAGGTGTCAGGTGCAGTAAATATATGCACTTCTCCAGATGAGTTATTGTTTTTGAGTAATTGTATTATTTCTCTTATTGTTGGTGGTTTTGACTTTAATGATGAAATCAAATCATAAGAAAGAAATTGTTGTTGCTCATAATCTGTGTAGCATGAAAATTTAAGATCTATTTATTTACCAACAATCTATTCCCTTGCAAATTTTTAAAGTGTCAGTTACAAAAATTAAACATAGTGAGCATAAATTTACCTGAATTGTTTGCATATTGCATGAGCAACTATTTGTACTAGCATAATTGAAACTTTTGTATTCTGTTGCAGATAATTTTAACATGAAGCAAAACATTGACTCGATGCTGATTTTTTGTGGCATTTCTGGCCATAAGATCCCAGCTGGGATCCTGTTCGGCCTGTCTGGTGCAAATATTTTACGTGACACCACTGGGGCGACTTGTGATTGAGTCAATGAAGAATCACTAGATAAACTGATAAAGTAACTGAATAACTTAAAATATTGTATTAATTATCAACAACAATCAACCTTTCATAACTTCTTGAGAAGCAGGCCAGATCAAATCTCTCCCCCACCTCTGCCCCTAGCACCTACTAATTGCTCTTGCAGAATTACATGTACCCAATGGAGGTGTGGTATCACTGCTGAAATATGTGTTTCTATCTTTTTAAAAGTTGACGCCACTGCTAATGGAGGTCCATTGCCTGTAGGGTTTGATACCTTCACATCAAAACTTTAGGAAATGTGGACATGGACAATCAGGTTTTGCAAAATCTACTTTGTAAAAACATTCTTCAATTTCTGCACTGGTTACATGAAACAGTCCTGTAGCCACCATAGTTACTGATTCTGCACTTAAGTCAATTTTTTCATATCACATCACCTGCTTAACAAACTTTGGTGTCTTCCTATACAGGAATAAAGGAATGTCTTTGCTGTACAATTTAACTTGCAATACTTTTCAATGAGGCTAGGAAGGTAACTGTTAACTAAAACTGCAATGAGGCCTGTTAATTCTGTGTTGGTATTATGCTCTAGGTATGAATGTTTCACCAATTTGTTCATTACTTAAACAGCAAACATACTTTTGTACTTGAAAGCCTTCACCCACCTTTGATGCACTGGAACCCATTGTTTATCAAAGTACTGCAAAGCAGAATCATTTGGTTTATCAAAAACATTGATTCTCAACTTTAGTAAATTATCAATATACTCTTGCATGAAAGAAGACTCTGCAATACCGTTCCACAGATTAAAAATTCTAGCTCGCATTTTTTGTTCTTTTGTGTGTGACCATAACCAAATCATTTCTGTTAAATGAACTCAGATACACTTTGAAACAGGGAAACAAGGAGTGAATTGCATTTATTTTGGACTCTGAGAAATCAGTAACCCAGTATACAGGATTCATGTTTGTGTTCCACTCCTTGAAAATATTTAATGCTTCTGAAATTGACCATGTGTCTTCTATCTTCTATTTGAATGTAAAAAGAATCTACCACTAAATAGCACACATTTTTCTTTATTGTTACAAAGAGTAGTGGATTATCACACTTGATGGTCTTTTACGTTGTATCAAGCAAACATACTGTCCCATACTTTCTCAGTAGTTCCCTTTGTCATGCAGTCTGATAGCAAAAGAAGAGTGGATGTACTTCTCCATCAACCTCTGTACAAGGTCTGAAAACAGGTACTGCCACCAGTCATAATTTTTTTTCCCCCCCTTCCTTCCTTCCTTCATTAATTTACCTTCACTTGCAGCATATCCTGATCAATTGCTGTTTTCTACAAAATCAGTGTATTTAGTCATGGCTGTTAGGGATTTGCTTTGCAGGGGGAAAAAAAAGAGGAAATCTTACCAGCATTAAGATACTAGTAAAATAAAATTGTTACTAAGTTAGTATTATTGTAGGACAGACAAGTGTCCAAAAAATCCATCTGGCTTGTTGGACCCTGAGGCCTGCTTCGAAGGGCAAAACTGAACATAAAGTTACTACAGCCAAATCTGTTGACTTATCATGTTACTGAAGGATCTAACAGAATTATTAAACATGTAGGGCTTCTCCAAATTTTATTCTAAATGATTTATAGAACTTGAGAATTTGTTGATTACTGTTATAATTGATGTAGCCTGTGATTTGTCTTCTAGTATGACAGAATGTATTGTGTATTATTCCTTTCAGCCATCTGATTTTTCATGTAAGCTTTTTTTCTGTTCCGATTACTTTCCAAGAAATGCACGTGAAGAATCTTATTATTTTTGCACATTGTTATGTATTGAACAGAAGTAACAATTTGTTTCTCCTTTGAAGGGTGATGTGTTCTAGCAGAGTTTGGCCTTGTATTCTCATGTGTATTTCAAACAGAGCTGAAAATGAATAAAAATTTTCATACTTCGGATTAAATAATGTCTCTTGTATGTATGTTTTGAATGTAAACTGGACATAAGTTGTAAATCATCTGGAATATTAACATGTAGTCATAAATTATACTGAATAAAATGCAAGTAATTACCATTTACTGTATTTTTGTCTTTGTGCAAGATTTCAACAAAAATTGACAGCATTTGCAATACATTTTTAAAACAATAAATTAAGATCAGAAATTGTGTAAACAGGGATGTGCATTTTTTATGTCTTCATGCCATGCAATACTTCTGTCTACATTTCTGCAGCATTTAAAATTTGTGTGCCCTACAAATTCCTACAATCTATTTTAGGTCTTTGATTTCTTCCAAAATGTTATCCTTGTCACAATTAGACACTGAAATTTTTCCATAGTTCTAGAGAGGACTGTATATGTTGATAATGCCAGCATGCAATGATGGTAAACTAAAATGGCAGAACAGCTTGTTTATTAGCTAATAACACTGTTTTCCTTTCAAATATTGTACTTTGAAAATCGTGCTTTACTACAACCAATTTTGCTGCTCTCACAAGTGACCAAACAACTATTATTTCAAAGATACTGGTAACTACGCTAAGCCAACAATATCTGAAAATCACTCAAATAAACATTTTTGCTACATCTAAACTGATATATAATTTCCAAGCATTTTAAAATTTGAACAGAATTTCATAGTATTAGACAATGTTCTATACATGTTGAGTAAATTAAAATGAGATGAAATATTAAAGTACAGTAGTTGGAAAAATTACAAACAGCATACTAGCCCTTCAACTTCTATGAACAGTGTCGCATGTTTTGTGTGCAAGGAAGACTACTTTTCTTAAGTACATTCTCATTAGTTACGGTGTAACTCTGTCACCCATCAGTAATGCCATATAAGAAACAATACCCACAGTGATTAATGCATTGCACTGTTTTAAATTACAATATTTATATCTTGGTTTTGAATGTAATTTCAATAAAAGGACTGAAAACTACCAAGGGGACCCTGTCTCCTTATCTCTCAGGAAAAGGAAAAAAATTTAGTGCAGTCAGCAGTTGTTCTTCCCATAAACTTATTTTAAAGTATGCATTGTAATAACATAACTAAGTTTTTAACAGGTTGGTACTTGAACTTCATTATGACTACTTAAAAGTAATTGCTTGCCTTGCAAACTGTTACAAATACTTTTCTCCCTGGTTTGGCTTTCCTTCGAAATTATCATATGGGCACTCTTCAGAATGTCCTAGCTCTTTGGCTGACATGATGCCATGTTGGGTTTGTGTACTGCTAGGATTTCTTATTGATTTATTTGCTGAGAGACTGGTAAAAGGTAAAGAAGTCAATACTCTGAAGACTGGAATGAATACCACAGTGGTTTACTAGGCATGGTCCTGTTGGACTTGGTGTGCCATTGCATTCCTCCGATCTTTGAAAAATTGACTTACCCCAGTCAGTTAAAGGGAAACTTAGTTTACCTGAGCTCCAAATCATGATGCTACTCAGCATTTTTGCCGGAGGTGAAAGAAGTGAAGCGACATAAAAATCTTAGAATTGAGCAGGAATCAAACCTGCAACCTTTGGATTCATAGTCTAGCACTCGACTATGTTACCGAGAACCACCTGTGAGATTGAACTGAGATTATGAGATGCAGACAAGAAATATACCAATCATCTTTTTATCTAGTTGCTATTATGTGGAAGAAATTCAGAATGGATTTCATTACTTCCAGGATGCCTTTCCTGGTTTTAAAGTTTTAAGAACAGCAGACAATTTAAATACAGAGAACATTTTCTTTAGTGTTATTTTTGAACAATATAAGTTTGCACATGTTGTGTATTTTATCCCTTGGTTCCTGGATATGGACAGTAAATGTAAATCTTGTTAGCTGATATGTTGTCCCAAACTTTTGTTTCCAATCAGGTTTCGTAATAATATCCAAGTTTCTCTACTTTGTGTTTGAAAATTTAGAGACTCAACAGTCTTAAACACAGTGGTAGATCCAGGATTTTGGCTTGAGAGGGGCTTGACCCAATTGAGCTAAAACCAAGTACTTTTAGAGAGGGCTAAACCAAGTTGAAAATGACCTTTATAAAGAGAAAATCCCCTCTGGATATGCTGCTGGTCCAATTACAGAAGCAGTCTTTACAAGATCTAAATCTATGTCATTTATGATATGATTTTAAATAGCAGATTCACATATCATTAAAAAAAAGCAACACAAAAGAAAGTGCTTACACTACAGCCTATATTTACTTACACACATTTCTGCACAGTTAAATTTTTCTAACCACGTACGCAACAGGAGTGTACAAATACTGGCAATGAAATGTTTGCTTTGCAATGGTAATTAATATACTGGCTGGATAATTACATATTTCATAGTCAATACGAAAGGTTATTCCACTCATTCTTTCTGATGGGGTTTTCAAGGAGCATTCAATGGTCGTTGCCATCGTCAGCACAGTACACTGCAGATGTGGTAAGTACAATTTTACCTTCCAGGTAGGTTAACACTTTTGCTGCAGCTGATGCTTATAAGCGTCCGCGTTCACTGTAGGATAGCGTCAGCTGCAGCGAAAGTGTTAATTGCATACTTTTTCCAATTCTATCGTAAGGTAGAATAAATCAGTCAACACTTTAAAGATTAGGCTGAAGACTATAATGCTTTAGTAGATACGGTCCTTTTTTGCAGGCAGTATACCATTCAGTTTAAAATGAATATTGAACCATGGTGGAACTCTGCATTTTTCACACCAATAACTGTGTGAAAAGTTAAAAGTGACAGATAAAACTCTTTGGTTTGCCTGGGGATTGAACCTGTGAGAGTATAATATAGTCTGTGTTGGTGTAGCTGCCAGTTCAGTTGTGTGGTTTGAATCTATAAGGTAGTACCTTCTTTTACAAAATGAAAGAGTGCAGTTTCTCCGGACCTACAGTTGAGAAACAATGGAGGAATCTTTGTTTTCACCCCTGTGCTGTGAATAGGTGAAAATTCTATCCAATTCTTTACCTGTTTTCATAAATAGGTTAGATTTTTCTGGTCATCAGTTTGTATAGTTATACAGAAATAGATATCTAACAAAAAATGGATACTTATGATCTTCGACATCATCTCTTCGAGCCAATGTTCTGTTAAGTTCAGCACAGAAATAAATTGCAGTCAAGTCTCTTAACACATTTTGTTGAAGCACTTGGATATTTGCACACAACTCTTAAGCTTGTTACATCACTGGGTGGTTATTTCTCTATTGTGCTCTTTTCTTGAGTTGCAGGAGACATCATAAAGTAAGAATGCATGTGCTGCTAACTTCCTGTTTGATACATGCAGGGGTGATGTGCTTTTCATGTTTTTACCCATAATTGTTGCTCCTTTCTGTTGCTCATCTACCATCATTTTAGTTCCATTTCTTCTTGCACATTTTTTCGCCTCTAATTGAGAAATATGTGTAACCATCTTTTTGCAAATGTAGACCATACAGACTGACTGCTTTTTTAACACCTCTCTCCTTACAATAGAGGTATCACCATAAAGCTTGTGAGACGTGTTCTACATTTTCAAATGAAAAATATTGACAATGGAAGGTCCAGATTGAAATGCCAGTGATATGGGGATAGATAATAACTTCTTGTAAAATTGATCACTGAACTGTCGACACACACACACACACATAAAACACACTCACATTCACACTACTTAAATTTCGACTGCAGCCTTCATCAGAAAAAGAGTTAACTCATCCACACATGACAGCCATGGCTGCTATGGCACAGGTAGCGGATAAGTGATTGTGTGAATGTACTGTTTTCTGATGAAGACTGCAGCTAAAATTTTAAATATCTGGTTTGAATGTTTGTCTGTTGGCAGCTCAGTGACTGTCTTCTTACGAGTTGTAACCTACAGATTTCTTTGATAAGAAAAGCATTCTACAACATTTTCACTTTTCTATATGCTCTTAACGCTAGGTTCCAAAGTTGAATTGAGCATATGATAACCAAAATATGGCTTCCACAAGAATAAACAAGCTATAGCCTATTGGTACCGTTTTCTTCATGCAACAAGATTTCAGCATAGTTTAAACTTTCCCGTCATAATGAGAAGCAACACATATTTCACGTTATCTTGCTTTTGGAAGTAACTGTTGACATAAACTAAGTAATACAATGACATTATCTGTTACACTCTTCCATTTTAGAACTCTTGTTGTTATTATATACATCAAGTCATTTGCTTTCGGTTATCACACTTATATGGACTTGTATAACAGCAACGGTCATATTTATACGTTTAAATTAATCTTTGTAAACTAGCTTTGAAATACGTTCTTTATTAGCTAACACATAGACACATGTAATGTTTATTCATTCATTCACAGTCGTACCCAGCAGTACATAAATTGTGTATCGATTTGCTACCAATTTCGTAGTATTACATGGCTAAACTGTTCCACACGACGTTTACAGTACGGCAACAACACAGTCAGCAAATAGGTAGGTTTTCTAAGAAACGATTACTTCCTGACTTTTTTCAGTGGTATGTCGGGAATATTTGTTTTAAAATCTAGCTCCTTTTAATCCTGCTTTGACGAAATACGTAACTATATGCCGCGGTACTGTATATCTTTCTGAAGTTGGAGGCGTCAAAACAAAACTGTCAGTTAGGCCGGTATTACACTGTCAAATTATTGGACATAAAATTGGACAAAGAAATATTGGACGTAGTGTGCGGGAACATCGTTCAATTTTTCATCCAATCTAGGGCCTCGGCCTAGATTTGATCAAAGAAAATCGCTCGTCTTCTGTTTTCTGCAGTGAGAAATGTGACCGCTTGGAGCGCTAGTAGTATACAGCTTCCTTGCCACTACAGCTGTTTTATTTGGAGGTTAAATATCTGAAATTACTTGGACATAACGTTCGTATTCGTAAACATGGCTAGTAGTGGAATGTTTGTGTGGTGTTTTCTAGCAACAACAAAATTTTAAAAAATCAGATGGGGCGTTGTATAACAGGTGACAAGGCCAATTCACACTGTCCGTCACGTCAATTCGCGTAGTCCAATACCCTGCGGCAAAAGTGAGGTTGAGTTACAATCCGTGATGTAAAAAAGGTCATTATATACTATCGGAATTGAAGAAGCAATACCCCTAAATCTTAATACGGCCGAAGCAGATTTTAGAATGTATGATTTTGGTAACGTGGTGTGCTAAGTTCTGGGAAATGAAACAACTTTCAAAACATCGACATCTGTTTGCAAGCGAATTTGTACATATAAATGCGTCAGCCAATTTTTGTAAGGAAATAAATAGAGCCTATTTACTTTATCAGCAATGTTCCCCCTCCTTACAATGTTAATAACGTCATAAACAATTTAGATCATCCTCTTTGTAAGTGCTCACATTTTCCATTTAAAACGTTATTTAATGAAACTTGCTTTATCAACTTAACAATCTTATTCGTATATACTGTTTGAGTCAGCCTTTTTGTTATTCTATTGCAAACTGTGAAGGATGTAGAGCGACAAAACAATTAGCAGTGAACGGCCTGGCTGTTCTGCCGACGGCATAAAAAATGAAAATCCTCCCGGTCCCGTAACAAATTTTATTTATCTCGCTCTGACACCCACGGTTTCATCCAAGTGCGTTTCCTTTTCTTTTTTCCCTCCTCTTCTAAATGCAGACACAACGCAACTGTAGTATAAACAATAGCTGAGCATTACACCATTTTGTAGCAAATTTGACAAAATATTGGATGATAGTGTAATACCCTCTTTTGCGTTTCATCCAATTTTTTGTCAAAAAATATGACCAATATTTCATCCAATTTTTTCGTCCAATTCTTTGTCCAATAATTTGATAGTGTAATACCGACCTTAGTTCAGCATCTCGAATGTTAACCGAAGTCGAAAGGTCGATATATGGCTTCTGTCTTCTTCGATACAGCATGGCTACGTCATAATGACGTCACGTGGGTTTCCATGGTCGTGAACATAAGCTCTCCCAACATTTACACGTGTGTCTGCTTTCAGCTAACCAAACAAAGTCTCAAAAACTGCACTAGCACACAAGGAGGTTGCTAGCAGACGAAATTTGCACACAGCAACAAGTGTGCGATCGCAAGTCGATAGCTGTTCGTGACATGCGTCTAGCCCCCAGATTATACCGCCGGAAACGTCCAGAGATAAAAATAAGAATTTCCTGGCGATGCCGATAGATGTCACTCCGGATCTGTCACGTTATCTGCAGCTGACAGCTGTTAAAGTGTTAAATGAAAACAAACGGAGGATCGGCGAAATTGCATAGCTCGCCTGTAAAATAATCTCATTTTCTTCAGTGTCACAATAGTTGTTATTCTGCTTACAACAATGTAATCGCAGGTTGAGTTCGCATTAGGCGAACGTGGAATAAACAAGTTTTACAATGTATTTTACGCATTTGTCTCAGTTCGAACACATTATTTGAAGAGCCGGTGCAGCCTAACGTGGGATGTTAGGTGTCATTTTTCCCCCATCTGATTTGCGATAAAGAAATTGTTTCTTTTTAGCCCAAGGAAGAATTTAGAGGAATGCTGGTAAACTCTAAGACATATATTACGGCAAATTGAAAGACGTGGAAATTGAATTTCTAAAAATCAAACCATCGTCAAGTCACGTGAAATTAGTACACTTACACTTTCTACCTTATTACTGCAAACGAATGCTCGAAATGAGTTTGCTTGTATGGTATTAGTAAGTGTGGTACTGGTACTTATGATTTGATAGTACTTTTCATATACCATTTCAGTGTAAGAATCCTTCAACCATTTCCTAACTCAACAAAAGCGTCCTCTTTTTTTTCTTTTAAATGTTGTGTGTGTGCCATTTCCTAAACGTGAATACGTCGAGTATTTTACTATAATTCTCGATTTTTCATTTGTGTGTATGGCAACATTTGAGATGTGTTTGAAAATCTCCAGTTTACCAGTGTTTTCAGAAACGATAAGAGAAAATTTAACTTTCAAGTTGTAACATAGCAGTATCTAGGAGCCACATTTGTAATAGTGTTATGTCACACTGTTCTCACATTGTGGAATACAACACCAAATGTCAACCTCACACTGAAGTGGTACAGAACCGTTAAGACTGGGGATCCAACACTGCGTGTTGTTAATAGATATCATCAATCTGTCAATAATCTTTGTAGCAATAGGAGCAGAAAGATGTGAAAATGAGTACGCAAGATAAGTTGGCAAAGTGCAATGGTATGGTTATTCATGAGGTAACAGAAAGCACTATATTAAAACCTTCATGGTGTTTATAACACACGTAATTATTCCATTTCACTTTTTATTACCAAATCTACCTTTGCAAAAAGACTTGGGACGTAAAGAAGGCCTCCATCCAAATTTCCAGACGATATCATAAGGCAGATAAAAGATAAAGCTAACAGTCTAAAGATCAGAATGTTGTGAGTTTGAATGTAACAGTCAAACTAGAAAATCTTAAAAGGAAGTGGTCAGATTGAAGTTGGATACTACAGGGCTGAGTGAAGTAAAATTGTGAGATAAGGCAGATTTTTGAGAGGAGAGTAATTTTGTAGGTGTGGGCAAACAGGAAAATTGGGTTTATGGTAAATGAATGAAAGAAGACAGTCACTTTTTATTCTCCGCATTAAGTTTCAGCAAGCACTGTTTTGTGCACGAAATGAAAAACATTTATTATTGGTAAAGATAAGGAAACACTTGTAGATACCAGATGGACCACATGTTCGTAAGTCCTAGATATAAAAAGTTTTTAAGGGTCTGATATTAATTTAAGAATAAAGGGAGACCAGATTATGAGGATGTACCTCTCTTGAGTTAGCAGCCAGATAACTTTGTCCAATGGGCACAATGTTTCAGCAATTGAACCTGTTGCTATCATCACCGTCTCCTGTTGACAGTGCTGGCTTTTTGTCTGCATTACTCCCCAACTGGCTTCCAGCACTTGAAGTGGGAAGTATGCTCATGATCCATCCTGGGTTCAATGCTGGGGATATGTCCAAGCCATGGCTCATCCATTGGTGCTCCACCTGTTTCCTGATTTTAGAAGTAGCAGGCTCCTATGCCTTGCTAAGACTGGAACCAAGTTGTTGTTCATACTTATCTCAATAGATTCATTAATGACATACTGGTAACCCCATTAATTTGGTGTTTGTGCCAAGCTCTTGATATGGTTATTCCTCATGTTTCTCTTTTAAAGAAGAATCTTTATTCACTGTAAACCATTTTACAATGATATTGGCTTCATCATTTTTACAATAGATATACACTGTATAAGGCACAATGAATAGTATTGAACATAAGATTAATAGGGTTTACACAGTATACAATAATAGACTCACCTGTAGACAGGGATACCACCCGTCAGCTTTGACCCATGACGTCATCGCTGCGCAATAGTTTTGAGGTGCGTGCATGTTTGTAAAAGGCATCAGTGATTATGTGGTGGTTGAGTTAAAGACGATTGTGTGTTTACAAAGAAAACATTAATATTTTGTGTTTAAAAAGTAGCTTCTCTTTGATGATTAGGTGTAGGTTAACCGAGAGATTTTTCTTCATATATGAGTGCCGAAGGCCAGAATTTTTGGGCCAAGACCTGTGATCGATGGCACATTCTGTTATCTATAATAACTACAGATTATTTGTATCTACAATACAGTAGCATTAAGATATCCCATATACTGGTTTTCTGACGTCTTGATGGTGTCATGAGTCAAGGGAGAGGGGTGGTATCCCAGTCTACAATTATGCCATTGTTCTTATGACTTAAAGAAGGGGGGTGCAGTTGCATCGTAAAATGAATTTTTATCTGTTGTTTTGGGTGAGGTGGGTGTTTGGTATCCTGAATTTTGAGGTTCGATACCAGTTGTGTGTTATTTTGAGGCTGTGGTGATCGTTTCATATTCCAAATTTGATTTGAGGTGTGATATAGGATGTGTCCGATATCAGTTCCTTGATTTTTAGTTTTGGGGTAATTTGGTATCCCGAACTGTATTTAAGGTGTAATAAAGGTCCATTGAAGTGTCCGAAACCACTTTTTCTATATATTTTGTTGCTGTTGTTATCGTTTAGTATCCTGAGTTTAATTTGAGGTGTGATATAGGTTAATTGATGTGTGTGATACCAGTGTCCTCAGGTTTTTTCTCTCCCCCCCCCTCCCCCGTTTTGATGGTCGTTTGGTATCCCGAGTTTCATTTGAGGTGTAATAAAGGTCTATTGAAGTGTTCGTTACCACTTTTCTATATTTTGTTGCTGTGATGATCGTTTGGTGTCCTGAGTTTGATATGGTCAATTGATGTGTTCTATACCAGTTTTCTCGGTTTTGGATTTTGGGCTTCGGTTGGTACCCCTAGTTTCATTTGAGGTGTAATAGAGGTCAATTGAGGTTTCCAATACCTTTTTCATTTTTTCGGTGTTTTTGTTATGGGTTCTTTTATGGAACGCTTTGTTTTGTCTGGTATGTTGTCATTTTTCCGCTTAGAATGTCTCCGCCCAAAACCCCCACATTACCGCATTTGTCCCGTTAGGATCATTTTATTGATTTTTAGGTAATTTTCGCATGTTTATATGGGCATTTTTTCGGTCCTTGCAAGATTGTTTTGGTCACAATATTGGATACGAGTATATATGTCATTGCCGCCATGTTGTTGATGTCATTGGTCAACGCTGATGGGTGGTATCCCAGTCTTCAGTTATGCCCAACAATACAATTGAAAGCAACATTTTTCTACAAACTAATATAACCATCTGGTAAACTGAAGTATTCTTTAATATTATAAAAAGGATTATTGATTAACCAGTTATAGACAGTGATTTCAAAAGTATTTACATCCATGGTCCAAGCAGAGGTTCTGTAACTTATTAAAGATTCTGATAGCATGATAAAAATAACAGTCCAGTTCGCAAATTATTTTTGCAATTTATTAATACAGGCGACCGGTTTCGATCTAAGTTCTAGATGATCTTCAGACCTCACTACAGATGTTCAGACGGTGAGCGTGCAGCGACTGCTGATATTCTGATAGCATTCACTTCGTGAGAGCTCTGCCATTGTTAATCTATGCCTAGGTATATCTAACTTAGACTTAACCCTGGTTTTGTGGTATTGGACCCCCTTGTAACAAGTTCTGACATTGTTTTTAATAGAGAGTCCTGCAACATAGATATATAAATTCAAACTAGTGAGTGTTTTGAGGCTGGTGAAGAGTGGGCGACAGTGGTCCAAACAATCTTTCTTACACATTAAACGCAAAACTTTATTTGTGGGATTGTAGTAGCTTTCTGTGGCATTGGTGTTCAATACAAGCCTGTTTGTTGTTGTGGTCTTTAGTCCATGAACTGCTTTGATGCAGCTCTCCACACTACCCTGTCCTGTGCAAGTGTCTTCATCTGAGAATAAGTTCGGCAACCTACATCCTTTTGAATCTGCTTACTGTATTCGTCCCTTGGTCTTAGTCTATGATTTCTACCTCAGACACTTCCTCTAAAGCTAAGTTGTCGTGTCCAACCAATCTATCCTTCTCTTAGTCAGGGTATGGCAGAAACTCCGTTTATCCCCAGTTCTGTTAAGCACCTCATTAGTTAAGTGATCTACCCATCTAATTTTCATCATTTGTCTGTAGCACCACATTTCAAAAGATTCTATCATTATTGTCCATGTTTCATTCCCAGACAAATGCTTTCAGAAAGGGCTTCCTAACATTTAAACTAATATTGGATGACAAATTTCACTTCTTCAGAAATGCTTCCCATAGCCATTCCGCATTTTATATCTTCTTTACTTCAGCCATCTGAAGTTATCTTGCTACCCAAATAACAAAATTCATCTAATATTTTTATTGTCTCATTACCTAATCTAATTCCTTCAGCATTGCCTGATTTTCTGACATTACATCCCATTACCTTCGTTTTACTCTTGTTAACGTTCATCTTATATCTTCCTTTCAAGACACTGTCCATCCCATTCAATTGCTCTTCCAGATATTTTGCGGTCTCTCACAGAATTACTATGTCATCGGCAAACCGCAATGTTTTTATTTCTCCTCCCTGCACTTAAATTCCCTCTCCAAATTTCTCCTTAGATTCCTTCATTGCCAGCTCAATATACAGATTGAACAACATTGGGGAAAGGCTACAACTCTGCTTATTCCCTTCCCAACCTCTGCTTTCCTTTCTTGCCCTTCGACTCTAATAAACGCTATCTGGTTTTTGGATAGGTTGAATATAACTCTTCGCTCCCTATATTTTTTACCCCTGCTAGCTTCAGAATTTGGAAGAGTGTATTCCAGTCAACATTGTCAAAAGCTTTCTCCAAATTTACAAACACTAAAAACATAGGTTTCCCTTTCCTTAGCCTACCTTCTAAGATAAGTCGTAATGTATTGCCTCCCATGTTCCTATATTTCACCTAAATCCAAACTGATCTTCCCCAAGGTCGGATTCCACCAGTTTTTCCATTCGTCTGTAAAAAATTCGTGCTAGTATTTTGCAACCATGACAATTAAGTCCAGTATATCCTGTTATCCAGGGATTTCTAGAAGGCCTTGTCCTACCTATATGATCCTCTGCTGCTTTCAGTACTCTATCCCCCAGAGCTACCCATTCTTCTACTGTATTACTTACTCCAATTTCAGCCAAACCTTGCCTAATGCTCCATCTGAAACTCTCAACAACCTCTTGTTCCTTCAATTTGTGCAGGTTCCATCTCCTAACTTTTCTACCTTTCTGCAGTTCATAACCAATAAGTTATGGTCAGAGTCTATATCTGCCCCTGGTTGTGCCTTACAGTTTAAAACCGGGTTCCTAAATCTATTCCTTATCATTATATTGTATACCTGGCTTCATCCAGTGTCTCCTGGTCTCTTCCACTTCTTTCATGATATTTAAACCAAGTGCTGGTGATCATTAAATTGTGCTCTGCAGGAAATTCTACCAAGCAATCTCCTCTTCCATTCTTTTCCCCAGTCCATATCCACCTACATTTCCTTCTCTTCCTTTTCCTACTGCCGAGTTCCAGTCCCCCACCACAATCAAGACTTCATCTCCCTTAATTTTCTGAATATTTCTTTTATCTCCTCATACATTTCTTCGATGTCCTCGTCATTGGTAGAGCTAGTTGACATATAAACTTTTACTACTGTGGTTGGTGATGGTTTTGTGTCTGTCTTTCCTATAATACTCTCACTATGCTGTTCATAGTAACTTACCCGCATTCCTATGTTATTTATCATCAGACCTACTCCTGTGTTACCACCAACTGATTTCGTGCAAGCTCAGACCAACATATCTTTGTGTGTGTTAGTGTAACTATCTAACCAGTACTTGTCAGAGTATATCGTAAATAATATTTATTTCGTCACTGGCTTTGTGTGGCAAGGATGACACTTTTTCATATATTTTAAATTGACCCCGATCTTGAGGCTCATTTATGCACTTGTCTATTTACTTAGACAATATGTAGTGACCGAGTTAATGTTGCATACTTTGTCCTTGTTGGCTGGTGGGGATTAACATAAGAGACAATGCATGCAGAGCAAGTAAATATCATTGCACAAAGGTAATTGATCACACCAACATGGTGTCCTATACCTCATTATGTAAACCATCTTTCACTGAAAGAACCCTGCCAAGTCAAGGGAGGTCATTCACTTCTTCACTTGCAATAATTACCTGTTGCCTAATATATTTGTTTCTTTATCAAATTTGTGGAAAAATCTAACAAGAGATACGTGAATATTGTATATATAATAAGAGAGCGTGTCCAACACTTACCTCAGCTCAGTATTGCCAACAGTGATAAAAAAAGGGGGGGAGCACACAATTTGTCACACATTTCATGCTCTTCCTTCACACCACCCATCTTACTTCAACCGATTTCTCTTTTGTGGTGGCTACACTATTATTACACCTATGTTTTTATATTTCTTGCTACAGAGACAATACTCAAAATAATTTTGCATGTTAATAGGAGGTTGTAGTGGCTTATTAGGCCTAACAAAATTATGTGACTTGCTCAATTAGGTGTGTACATTTACTGTATATATTACCAAATTTTGTTGAGTCTTCTGCAAAGGGCTTGGAATTTATAATTCACTGATTAATACATTTAATCAAATATTTGTGAAATGTGACCGCAAGTACCAATTTCATCAATGAAAGCTGTAAAGGAGGCAAATACATTTAATTGTGACATTAAAATTTGTGTCAGACTGGGACTCAAACCCAGACTTACTACTTATCTCAAGTGGTAGCCGTAGCTTTCAGCTACCAGAGAACACTTCCCAGATCAACCCAAGCTTCCACAGGCCACACAATGTCTAATGATCTCTTTCTTGCTTGTACACAACTTTGGTGTGATTCCTACATAGGGGAGAAAAGTTATTTTAACCAATCTAGGTGTGAAACACCAATTTGTTTGTCTGAAGAAAGTATATCATTGGTGACAAGAAATATATGTGGCCTAGAATGAACATCCATCACAGTTACACTGTAACTTTCACAGCCACAATACAACACTCCAAATGTACACATTGTCTTTTTTTATGGTGTAGAGAGTAGTGTAAGGTCTCTACCAACCAGCAGCCAAGCAATGAATGTTCAACATAGGAAATTTTAGTTTTCCCACCAAGAAGTGATATGTAAAATGAATACAGTAAAACCTCGTTTTTACGTTCCCGGTTTTTACATTTTCCTGCCATTTACACCATTTTTTGTCAGTCCTGTCAAATTTCCTATGTTCACAATGTTAATTCGCCCTCATTTTTGCATTATCATATTTACACTTTTCCTGCATTTTACACTTTTTGAAAGCATGTTCGTGAAGAAAAAATGACGTATTCTACATAAATTGATGCTAGCATGGCTTTCCCCTTAAAGTATAGCACTTAAAAATTATTCACAGTCAAGTTTCTTGACACTTTGCATTTAATGAAACGTATATTTCGCGTATCATTGTTGGCAGTACGTATCTAGTTGACTTACGACGCGCCGATTTGTGACGATGTAGTTCCTCTTCCCACCAGCTTCTTTGCCACAATGGCTGGCGTGTACTCAAACAATCAGAACCAGTTACTTTGTTGATGTGAAAATAAAGAGTTGCATTGTTTTTGTGATACATATTTCTGATTCATAAAGAACGTTATAAAGTTTGGTATCATAATACCCACAACCTCAAAAAAGCGGTAATAGTGTGAGATGCCAATCCTATGCATACATCACAAAAATACTTATGCATATGTTCTCACTCGAGAACATGAATAAATTCTCTAATATTATCGAGTGAAACATCGAAAAATACAAAAAGAACGGAACTTTAGGAGTTTTACTACGTAAATAATTAATGCCAGTAAAAAGCAGTAATTTTGAATATGTGTTACATAGCCTGGCAGCAGCGTCCAAACGATATCTATCGAACTGGTTCAAGTAATTTTGAAGATGTTTTACATAGCCCAGCAGTGGCGTCCTCAATTATAATGAATGAAATTACGTCAAAAATTTCTACTTCCCATAAAAGTACCAGTTCTGCCCTGTGCTTAAAATAGTAAAAATTTGGATAACCTTTATTGTATAATAAACTTCCTGGCGAATATTTAGATGCCTATTATGTACATATATCACAAATAAACTACGAAAATGTGAGGCTGATCCAGTAAACACATTTTACCATTTAAAACACTACTTCCTGCATTTTACGCTTTCCTGCATTTTACACTATTTTACTAAAGTCCCTTGAAAAGCGTAAAAATGAGGTTCTACTGTAGTTTGTTTTCGTAGATCTTCTGACTATGCTCTCTAGCCAATCAATAGGGAATGTTTAGAATCATGGACTTTGTTAAGCCATATAAGGACAATATTTTAGTGGTTGTTGGGGTAAGCAATATCTCTGAAATAGTTGCTCATTTTTACTTCACAATGTTTGTAACAGTAACAGACATTTAAAGTGCAACTTACTGGTCACAGTATGTAAGACATTCCATAGTGCCACATCTGAAGTACAGCTTGCAGCCAGTCATACCCACATTAACTATATAGACAGGTGTACATAATATAGTGAGGACAGTTTACTACTCACCGCAAAGACGTGGCGACGAGCTGCGACAGGCACATACAAAAGACACACACATACAACACATTCAGCTATCGGCCATGGCCTTCTTCAGAAATAGAGCACTCACGCAATCACACAGGCACACAACACAGTCATACAACTGTCACATTCCGACTTCCGGAGTGTGACAGTTGTATGACTGTGTTGTGTGATTGCGTGAGTGCTCTATTTCTGAAGAAGGCCATGGCCGATAGCTGAATGTGTTGTATGTGTGTGTCTTTTGTATGTGCCTGTCGCAGCTCGTCGCCACGTCTTTGCGGTGAGTAGTAAACTGTCCTCACTATATTATTTATTCCAACCTGGACTTTCCATTATCATATTTTGCCTAGACAGGTGTACAGTTATATTCCTATTTTCTGTAAAAATGCAGTTATTGAGAATTAAACCTCAAAGGCATATACAGACATTACACGGAGAATCAACTAATGATGCCCAAGCAGAGAACCTTAACTGTATTCTTCATAAGCTATTTGAAGCCTTTGAATAAGCATAATAAGCTAACTTATTGACAAAATTACATCTATTAGTCTAAGAGACCATTTGAATATTGTCCTTTCAGAAATAGTGGTACACTGAAATGTTTATTTTTGTGCATATAAATTCTTCCACATGTCTTTAACTACACACAAATCATCCATAGCCTTGATTCTTAGAATGCACAACACCTACTTGCTTTTAAGGGTTGTCCACACACACACACACACACACACACACACACACACACACACACACACACACACAAATGTATAAAAAGCGTCCAAAGGCGAAAGTCTCGATCAGCGGCATGGGTAGCATCGCGGTGTGGCCGTAGCAGTGTTAGGTTGGCAACATAGTACATTTCGAGTAGCCTATGGCGTGTATGATAATTCAATTACTGACTGAACAAGGGTACATCAATGAATATTATTTTTACAAATATGTCATGACTTTAAGGGTTGTGGTTAGGCAGGAACTAAAGAGTAGAGATTAAATTGTTGCAAGCGTTTTACCAAATATGAACATTGAAAAAATTATTGTCCTTATCATTTGAGATAGAAACATACATATTTCTATTTACATAACAATAAAGTGTTACATCTGAACAGAAAGACAGTGCACGTGGAGAAATGTAGTTTTGTAGGGTGTGATCTACATTTGAAGGCTGTGATTCATTTCAAAAATAAAATCATTCAAGCGTGATGTTAACACAGTCATTTTCACACCTTGTAAACATTGTATGCCACCATTCGTCCCAGCATCCACAGCAAGTGTTGCCAACACTCCCGCTCCATGTCACAAATACATTAGGCCATGCTGCTAATCGAGACTTACCGTGTCCAAAACAGGTTCGTGGTTATGTAAGCGTCCAAATAATGAATACAAAAGATTTTTTCATTCCTTTATTTATGGTTGGTGAAAAAGCCTCCTAAGGATGTCCACTTTCAACATCTAGGAGGGCACTACTTTTTTTTTCTGGGGGAAGAGGCTCCCACAGGCTTAGACCACTTAGACCTGTGGTACAGAGAAACCCCCAACATTTATTTCATTTGCCTAAGGCATTAAACATCAGTTAACAAGGCATAAGCTGCAACTTTATACACTGACTTATCCTACAACCTTTTGCTTTCTGCTTCAAGGGAAGGCATTTTGGAGCTGTCAACACTGTAGCAAACTGGACCTGTAATAAAAGTTGTTATGATAAAAACTTCTGAAACTCAAACAGAAGCAGCTCTAGAACGAGATACTTTGCTGAATTGACGGTAAAATTTTACGATGCTTCTTGCCGGGCTCCAATGCTTATGTTGGCAACAGACGAACAATGGATTGTAGAATTGGGTTAATATTTTTCTCGAGGTACTGAGTAAATGTTATTGCTACTCGTTTCATTCGCAGCAAAATTAATACTGTAGGCCTACCTGTTCTATTGTTGACAGGTTCTTGTATGTTGTCACAAAAAAAAACATTTATTGATGATCTGAGCTGTCGTCATTACCATTGGTGCCAACATAACCACTGCAGCCCGGTGAGAAGCATCCTACAATTTAACCGAATTGAAAAACCTTGTGCTTCTGATTCAAAGGAGATCTAGCTCCTCGTGGTATATAACCACTTCCTCCAACAGGGGACACAAGTGACAGCTAAACTGCAAAGTCTGTTGCCCAAGCTCTGCAAACATTGGCAACACCACAGCAGTCTACCATAGAGCAGGTATAAGTTTTATTTATTTTTTATCTGTACTAATTGGTGATCATTTTAAGTGAAAGTTAGATTAGGTACAGATTAAACAAGATGATGATTTTTTTTTTTTTTTCAGTATGCGAGGGTGCGTAGTGCCCGAATCTCCAGCCCAGAAACAATCTATTTACAGTTGCCAACATACGTACCATACTAAAAACACGGTCAACAGACTCTGCAGTTTTACCCAGGTGACACTATAAAGAAGTAATACAGTCATGAGACAAACTGACACCTCTTTGTTAAAAAGAGGCAAAAATTGTTTTACACTGTTTTAACAAACCTTTTGTATTGCAATTTTCCTTCAAAACAGATGTTAACTCTTGATGTGAAATAATCACTTCCACCAGCAATAGGACAGACAACTGGTACTATATAAAAAAAGAAATACAGTTATGAGAGAAACTGACATATGCAGACACTGTTCAACAATGGTTACTGTCCTAGAATGAGGCATCAATTCTACCATACTGTTTTTACAAAAAAATTACTTCGTTGTTCCGTTTCAAAAAAGTTTGACCTCTTATTTGAATTATACCACTATCCCCATTAACTGTGCACACAGTAGACCCTACAACCAAAACAGTAAAGAATGAGTTACTATGATGAACCTTTACACATAGATACATCCATAATGCATTAATAATACACAATATCTTCCCAGACAGAATTAAAACAATAATAGAATCCTTTACAGCATTGATACAGGTCACACAAGATAATCCAACAAGGAGTCTATAACAATATAGGTCATCCTACCTTTATGAAATTCATATCTAATTGGCCATATATTATATGAAGACAAAATGGATGTTTCATGTTTGCGTGTTCCTTTTTCTTTGTTAGTGAGAAATCTTCAAATGGAAATTTTGCTCCGTAAAAAGACAAGTTTCTACTTGACAAAAAGACAGCTTTTATGAGTTACTTAAATGAGTGCTATAATAACCAACATGGCACCAACAATAAAGCAATTTAACGGCGACTGGTAGAAGTTTTATTTATTCTTTTGCCAATAGTCATTTCCTTGAACAATCCCAAAAGATTGCAGTGATCTGTAAATACTGTGATAGTTTGAAAACATTTTACCTGAAGAAGCAACATAGCTGTGATCTCCCTCAGCAACACTTGAAGCTGCAAATAAAATTTCCTTTGGTTTTATACCAGTATATTGATACATATTATGCTACATTTACACAACTTGCAGTCCATGTAACGAAAAGAAAAAAGAATTTGTTAATACTAATACGAGAATAATTCTTTTACACACCTTTTGCTACATTTATTGACATTCTTAATGCCATATCTTCTGCCACAGACACAGCTTCTTCGCTTGTTTTATCAGATTCAGATTTAGACTGCACAATAACTTTTTTCGTTATTGAGAAAAATCTTCTCTGAGGGACGCTTCTTCGCATAGCACACACTCCAGTTTTGCTCCCAATAAAACATGATAATCATTACGCCGCCGATATAGAGCAGACGAACTAGAAAAATTATCGTCGCAAACGAAGCCCTGAAAACATTTCGAATTACTCATTTCTTGAAGAAAAGCGAAACGCTAAAATATACGATACACGGGAAAACAAAAACAATGCCCTTAATCGCAGTACTGCGCCAAAACAATATTCTGCTCCAAAGCATTAAGCTGCAGAGACTTTTCTGGTTTCGGTACCGGCCAAAAAGGTTAGAACCTCTTTGCTTCCGGCGGTATAATCTGGGGGCTAGCGTCAATAGCTGTTCGTGTGGTCTTCGATGCAGCGTCTGACGTCAAAATGACGTCACGTTTGCTCCAAGTGTGGTGAGTTGAACGTTACCCTTGCTCTATACCGATGTTGAAAGTGAGGTTATGACTGGCAATATTATATGTATTTCTCAATTGAGAAAACTATTTAAGTCGTCATGAAACATTTACAATTTACTGTTAACCAAAGTATAATAATGAAGAACAAGACACATTTGCCTGCAAACCGTGTATCTGTCGAGTTGTTGTTGTTATGGTCTTCAGTCCGGAGACTGGTTTGATGCAGTTCTCCACCCTACTCTATCCTGAGCAAGCCTCTTCATCTCCTCATAAGAACGGCAACCCACATCCACTTGAATCTGCTTGCTATACGCGTCTCTTGGTCTCCCTCTGCGATTTTTACCCCACACACTTCCCTCCAATGCTAAATTTACGATTCCCCGATGTCTAAGAATGTGTCCTACCAAGCGATCCCTTCTTTTAGTCAAGGTATACCAAAAATTCCTTTTCTCACCAATTCTGTTCAGTACCTCTTCATTAGTTATGCGATCTACCCACCTAATCTTCAGCATTCTTCTGTAACACCACATTTCAAAAGCCTCTATTCTCTTCCTGTCCGCACTGCTTATCGTCCATGTTTCACTCCCGTACAAGGCAACACTCCACACAAATGCCTTCAGAAAGGACTTCCTTACCCTTAAGTTAATATTCGATGTTAGCAAATTTCTCTTTTTCAAAAATGCTTTTCTGCCCATTGCCATTCTGCATTTTATATCCTCTGTACTGCAACCATCGCATGTTATTTTACTACCCAAGTAACAAAACTCATCTACCACCTTCATTGTTTCGTCACCTAATCTAATTCCTTCAGCATCGCCTGATTTTCTAAGACCGCATTCCATTATTTTTGTTTTGCTCTTGTTAATGTTCATTTTATATGCACTCTTCAACACGCTGTCCATTCCATTCAACTGCTCTTCCAGGTCCTTTGCTGTCTCTGACAGAATTACAATGTCGTCGGCAAAACGCAATGTTTTTATTTCTTCCCCCTGAACTTTAATCCCTATTCCAAATTTTTCCTTGCTTTCCTTCACCGCCTGCTCGATGTACAAATTGAATAGCATCGGAGAAAGGCTACAACCCTGTCTTACTCCCTTCCCAACTGATGCTTCCCTTTCATGCCCTTCGAGTCTAATAACTGCGGTCTGGCTTTTGTACAAGTTGTAAATAACTCTCCTTTCCCTGTATTTTACCCCTGCTGACTTCAGAATTTGAAAGAGTGTATTCCAGTCAACATTGTCAAACGCTTTTTCCAAATCTACAAAAGCTAAAAATGTAGGTTTGCCTTTCCTTAATCTATCTTCTAAGATAAGACGTAAAGTGAGTATTGCCTCCCGGGTTCCTACTTTCCTCCTGAATCCAAACTGATCTTCCCCGAGGTCAGCTTCTACCAGCTTTTCCATTCTACTGTAGCAGTCATCGAAGTGAGCCACATCACTAAGGGTTATGTGCTCTGCAACAAGATTGTCCAGCTGTCTCCTGGCAACAGTTTGATGCTGGCCATTCATGCAGACAGCTTGTTACTGGTCATGCCACATGGAAAACCACTAGGATATTTTGGCTTTTGCCAGTTTTTCAATTCCTTTGTAAATGATACATGTATTTTGCAAACATTCTCTCAGTAGTTCTGAGGGAATATAGACTATGCCTGGATCTGAGTTTTGATAGTCTTACAGGGCTCTGTGA
The DNA here is from genome assembly GCA_026315105.1 of Locusta migratoria. Lineage (NCBI taxonomy): Eukaryota > Metazoa > Arthropoda > Insecta > Orthoptera > Acrididae > Locusta > Locusta migratoria. The sequence continues at coordinate 69,894,698 of CM048750.1, read as the reverse complement.
AATTCTTCTCTTAATATATCTTAATCTACTACCATTTTCCTTTATACAGTACTATTTTCAAGTTTGTTTCCCTTGTAGAGCCCTCTGTATTTTGTTTTCACCTTTCCCTCTTTTACTTAGTACCTGTTTTCTACCTGAGTTCTTGATATTCATACAGCCGTCATTTTCTCTCCCCCCCCCCCCCCCAAAACATCTTGTTTTTAATGGGCAGTATCTGTCTTTCCGCTATGTGTCCTTTCATTAAAGCTTAGCCCATCTATTTTGCACCTTTTTTAAAATCATATCTATACATTTTGCCTGCTACAATCACTGGACTGCATCATCATTTGTACTTTGACAGCCTCTCATTTTATACCAGGTTGTAACTTCCATAAAGCCTAGTCACCTGTGGTTGTCATATCTGCAGTGATGAACAGTCACACACTAAATACACAAAGGGTCTTAATAAGACCTTCATAAACATTATTCTCCCAACCTTTTAATTGTATGTTTGTAATTTATTTGTACAGTTGTGGATCTCCTGTCTTGTTCCTCCACTCACCAACCACCTCCCGCACACGCACCATCCAACTACAAAGGAGCACTACTCTCATGACCTGATACCAGTTAGGACTGAAGCAATTAAACATGTTCTCCACTAGTCTCCTAGTCTTCCTCAGCCACACCTGCAAACAATTTTCTATACCACATTACCATTCCACGATGTATTTCTAATGGCGGAATTCACACTGTCCGTCGCCGGCCCGTCACCTCACGTCTACGTGAGCTTTCTCTAGAAGAGTGTTTTGATGGAAAGGTCGTCTGGTAACATCGCGACTCGCAAGTTAACCTAGTTTCGTCACATAAATATTTGTATTTAACGATATAGTACAATCTGGAAAGGTATAGTGCTCAGCATAATAAACTGTGGCTGCTGTTGTGTTTCATTATTTTAAATCACAAACCTTTCGTCTACGCACCTGAGGGAGCAAATGAGTTAACTTCAACTAGCGCTACAGCTGGCTGAACCACGAAACACGAGAAAAAAGCTTTTGCGTTCCACCACCCACCAAACCTACATAATATCCTTCTCCATCCCTGCACCCAACACCTTGCCCATGGCTCATATGCCTGCAATATAACCTAGATGCAAAACCTGCTGTAGCCACCACCCCATCACCACTTACTCCAGTCCCATCACATGCATTTTCTCTCCCAAAAAAAGACTAGGCAACCTTTAAAAAACAGTCATGTGATTTACAAATTGAACTGCAGCCATTCCTCCCAAAACCCTAGTAACCAGCCACATGGGAGAACCCCCTTCTTCACCAAATTCCACTGCAGACTGGAGCGGCTGAACCACATCCTTGTCCAAGGTCAGGTTCTGATACGACTACAGCCTGCCCAAATCTTTCCCACCTGAAGATAATTCCTACACAAGATCATTCCATCGCTCATCCAATATCCTAGTCCGTCCCTGTGCCACTCCCAATCTCGCTTCCTTCTCACAGGTATTATATCCTTGTTGAAGATTACTTTAGGCATAAAACATATCCAATCCATCCACCTAGCACTCATCATCCAATCCTACTGCATGCGTATTAGATTTACTTTTGTTTGCAGTTGATCCAAATTGAGGAGATCCTCTTGGGTTTTGAACATGCCAGGAAACAAGATGCACAAAAATGTTATTAGTAAATGAGATCATGTGTGTTAAGGCACCATATATTCCATATGGCAAACAGTGGTGGTATTTGTATGTGTGTGTGTGTGTGTGTGTGTGTGTGTGTGTGTGTGTCATGGAGGAGGCAGTACTTTAACCTAAAGCCAATTACAGTGCGAGAGAGGCAACTAAAAAATAGCGTACGTTATGTATATAAATGATTGATCTTCACATCCAGAATTACTCAATACATGTCATGTAAAGCATAACAACATGCATAACTCTTCCAGTGTTTCATTAATCAAGTAATGGATCAATTATACGGAATGAAATTGTCAAATTGTTAAACAAATGTTTTAATAACTACAGACAGCAGTGTCCCCTGAAAAACCTATTTTACTTTGCTTTTCTTAAATTAAAGGAATTGGACAAATTTAAATTCTGGCTTATATTTTGTCATAGATTTCTCCATCAATTTGTACTAGTTATCTGCTATTTAATGTCAATGTTGATAAACTAAAATTTTGTTCATGACCAAGTGTAACCAATGCTGTAAATTGTCTAATTCCAAGAAAGGTTATGAATTCGAACTCATTAAGTTGCTATGAAGAGTCTGAAATGTGTCCAGTGTGAAAACACATGGCTGGTGCTAGAGGTATTATGTATAGAAACTAATTTTTTTAATGCTAGAAGCAATGAATATGAAAACTATTTATATTTAAAAAGAAACAGTGGTCAGTTGTTGCTTTCAAATTAAGCGGCCATTATGGTGGTAAACTTCCGCACGAACTTTAAATGTGCGTAAGACTCATTTGATCAGTGTGTATTTATTCCAGTTAAGTCACGAAAAGTATGTCTCATTTAAATATGTAAATACAAAACAACTTAAGATTCTTTGAATATAAAGCAACTATCAGTTGTGTGTAAATTTATTACGCATATGGTTTAGAAATCGGCAAACAGCATTTCTTCTTCCTAACTAAACCGAATTATAACACATGGTTGTTTAACATTCTAAGTGCAGCATATGATCGGAATTTATCGTTAGACATGGGTTTTTGGCACTTTCTCAGTATATTCTACGATGGTGAAACGTTTGTACAATCATTAATTTCGGAAGAGTTTCACAATACTTTGCTTTTTTGTTGGAGTGTCTGCTGTATTCTCCAAGATTTAGGTATTTTATACCATCAAAATATGAAACAGATGCTGGGAACACCTAATGTTAAAAATCGATTGTGTAAGTGAAATATCCCATCAGATACATAACTGTAAAATAGCTTCTTACCTTGTGAATACAGAAACCAGCCACTACCAAATTCTTTTAAGAAGACGAAGAATTCTGTAACTTTTTCTTAACAAAGTGCACATAACAATGGTGTTTATATTAGTATTTTATCGCTGTAAGCGAAATACCTTACAGTAGCGTGAACTGCTCAAAAGTCAGCAACTGTCATCATAGGATTCAACTCCAAAATGTGTATCCAGTGTGTGTCATTCATATATGGAACTAAACACAGTTCTGTAAACCCCTTTCAGTTGTTATACCTGTATGTAAAGCAGATGACCTTTAAATTCTGTGTTACAAGTTGCTAATATTAATTTCTTAAACAAAAATTCGAACTGCAATGAGGTAACTGATCTCGTGCCTCCAATAGTCATTTTACACATCATAAAATGAAACTTTTCGAACTTCCTGTCCACCAGTTCTACCTAAAGTAGCTCAATTTGAAGAGCTAACAGTATTGTAAAAGTCTATTTATTTCATTGAATCCTATATTGTCTTGACTCACAGCCTGTTAAGCAAGAGTAACTATCTCTGAAAACAAATAGTAGGGCTACTTGTATTCTTGAACATATAAATGGGAAGACTATTCGATCTTTTTGTTCCTTTCTTAAACGGATTTGTGCAATTAAACGCTGAGCAGCTCCTCACCATCGTGTTTCATGTACACTGCAATAGTCAAATGGTACAGACGTAACTATGAATTGGGTATATATATATATATATATATACTGCTGTAATTGTATAATACACGATTTATCTCTTAACAACACTCCTATGTATCTGACGCTTACCACTATCATGGCAGCCGGCTGAAGGTTCAGATTATAATACAAGGTCTTTGACTGTATTTTACAATATGTATAAAGTGTTTAGCAGCACAATAAATATGTGCATGTTACAAGTTATGCTGTATAATACTTGTGAAGTGCACAGCAGCACATTTAATGTGTGCATGCTAGCAATTGTGACAATGAATTTATGGATAACACAAATTGCAAGTAGTAACATTTAGGCCTACCAGTATGTCAATATTATTATGTCAGTTATGCTCTCCACATAGTTCACTTTTTTTGTTTATGTCAGTTATGCTCGCCACATATTTCACTTGTTTTGTTTTCTTGTAATTATAACAGAAGCACAAATCCCACTACACACCATCTGTGATGTAAAAACCGTTCACCATCTGATGATGATATGCTAGGCATATCGAAACCGATAATGGGAGAAATGTAATAAAAAATTTTGCATAATAGGCGACTGGTTGCTGTCATTCAAGATACCTTACAAAACACTTTGCACTTTGCGACCGCAAATCAAACGCTTTAGCGCTGTTACAACCACAACTCGAACGAAGCTAGTGTGAAGGCCCTTTTATTTAGAGATGTGAAAATACTTTTTTAAAAGTATTTACATACAAAATCCAAATTATAAATTTCTGTATTGAAATACAAAATACATTTATAATTAGGTATTTAATATAAAATACGTATATCCCAAATACTTCCTTCAAAATACTTTTAAAAAATACAATTCCATAATCATCTTTGTGAGTTCAGTATAACTAGTTTTTCAAAAAAATCATTAATTTTCCTTCTGTGAGATCTCATGATCATTCCCGCAAAAGAAAAAAGACGTTCTAATGGAGCAGAGCTTGCTAAACAAGTATTATACTTGTTGTTCTTCACAAGTTTGCGGCCGGATTATGTCGATCTACTGATACGATATTTCGGCAGTCCACCTGGCCGCCATCTTTAGGTATGACTGGTGCACAATCACGTCGGAACTGAGGACACATCGCTCACGCTCACGCTTCTCTTGATGGAACTCGCCCTTGGTCCGATTGGTTGCAGGCTAAGCATTTACTGCTGTTCCTGCGGTACCCGAAACATAGGAAACACATATTAATGGCCTGACTGGAAGAAGGGTCTTAGGGTGTCAGATAATGACGATGTGGTTCCCTCCACAATTGCTACGAGATTATGAGATTAATCTCGTAGCAGAGAAGGCCAACGAGTTGTTGGCCTGAAGTGTTGTTGTGTCCCAAGTTCCCAGATGAGCCGGATTTGGGACTGCTGCGTCTTCTCTTAGAACTTCCTGGCGGTGACGTGGAACCTCTCCTGGAGTGGCAAAATGCCAACTTCGTTGTGAAGCTGGGCGGTAGAGTACTGCGTCGGAAGGTGCAGGACAGTCTTCAGGGCGCAGTTCTGGATCCACTGCAGTGACTCGATGTGAAGGTCTGCGGCGTTTCCAAACACTGGGGATGCATACTCGAGCACTGGGCGAACCAGTGACAGGTACAGCATGATCCCATATTGCGGCGGCAGCGACGACTGTGGGTTGAGCAGCGGGTAAATTACGCGCAAGCGCCCAATGGCCCTCTGTCTTACATCACTGACTTGATGTTTCCAGGTGAGCCTTTGATCTAGGGTAACCCCTAGGTACTTCGCCATCGTGCTCCAGGGGATGGGAGCCCCCAGAATCTCGATTGGCTGTAGCCCACTAGGCACTCGTCTTCTAGTGAAGACGACTGCCTGGCTTTTCGTGGCGTTGAATTTCAACCGCCACTTAGTGGGCCATGCCCCCAAGGCGTCGTATCCAGCTTGTAGGCGGCGTCTCATCGTGTGCGCGTTCATGCTGCAGGTAAACAGCGCTGTATCGTCGGCGTAGAGCGCCAATTCTACACGTGCTACCCGAGGTGCATCGGCAGTGTACAGTGAGTACAGCAGGGGGCCGAGAACTGAGCCCTACGGCACTCCTGCACGTATCTGCCTTTCCATCGATGTACCGTCTTCTGCCCTCACATGGAAGGTTCGTTCAGACAGGTACGACTGCAACAGTCTCCCATGAGATGTCGGAATTCCGTGCACAAAGAGTTTGTACACGAGTCCATAGTGCCAGATGGATTCGAACGCGCGGGAGAATGGCGTGGTGGAATGGCCGGCGCGGAAACCGAACTGTTAGTCCGGTATGATGTTCTCGCGCATGACGTGATACAGCAGTCTCTTCACGTACAGCTTCTCGAAAAGTTTCGAGAGGACAGCAGGCTGATGGGCTGGTAGCTGGCAACCTGGCGCGGATCCTTGCCGGTTTTCAGGATTGCAACCACTTCCGCATGTTTCAATGAGTTGGGGAAGACTCCCGATCGGAGAATCTCGTTAAAGACATCGGCAAGGAGCCGATGCGTTCCCTGAGGTAGGTTCGTCAGCAGGCGGTTAGTGATACCGTCGCTGCCTCCCGCCTTCCACTGGTTCAACGAGCGAAGCTGCTTTGTAACCTCATTCTCCGTGATCAGCTCGATGACGACGTCTTCTTCCCTGGCGGCGAGGAACACTGGGAGCTGCTCGGCGACTCTGCGGGTGTGCTCCTCGTCGATGTCGTCTTCTACTGGCGTGAAGTTGGCCGCGAATGCGTCAGCCAGCACGTTGGCCTTCGCATCCGGGTCACTTGCGTAGTCATCCCCGATCCGGAGGGGTGGTATGCACTGGCGGCGGCGAAGGAAAGCCTTCGCGACTCTCCAGGCGCTTCCTTCGTCTGGATTGAGCGTTGACACGAGGTCTGCCCAGTCCTGGTTCCGTTGGTTTTCAACTGCGGGCTTAATTTCCCGCCTCTTGTGATTTAATCGGCGCTTCGTGTCTGGTTGGCATGTATGATGCCATTCACGAATCGATCGATTTTTGTCGCTGATGGCTGCCAGGATGTGGCACGGGAGCGGTCGCGAGAAATCTCGTGGCTGGCGCGGAGGTCTAGGGGTTGTGTCTTCTGCCGCTCGCTGGATCGTCCTGGAGAGGTAGGCGAGGGTAGCGTCGGCCCTGGCCTCGGCAGGTTTAGGCGCTTCCTCGAGTGTGGCAAGCACTTCCTCTTGGTAGCGCCCTGCGTCTAAGTTCTTGTAGCTGGGGCGCTGCACTCGGAGGGATGCGCCAATCACGTCCAACTCGAATATGACCGGTACATGGTCGGAGTTCACGACGTTTCGCGTCTCGGCGGACGCAAAGCGGCCGATGCCCTTCATGAGGGCAATGTCGAGCACGTCGAGTTTTCCTCGGTCCAGGAAATGCGTGGGGTCGAAAGGCCCCAAGCTGATGGCGCCGCAGTGATGCATGGCACGGGAAAGTCGGCATCCGCTGACGCTGGTGACGCGAGAGTTCCACTCTGGGTGTTTTGCATTGAAATCCCCAGCATTGAAATCCCTCCAGCGACAGCAGGGTTTTGGAGTCCCACAAACGGCCTGCCAGGCTGCCTGTATACCGACACGAAAGGAATCTTTCCGGTGGTAGTGTTGATGACTACTTCTGTAGTTTCCAGTTTCGGTGTCTCCAGAAGATGCACTCGATGATGCTGCAGCGACTTCTTCACATAGATGGCAATGCCACCCCCTTGGGTAAGCCTGTCATCTCGGTAGCAGCAGTAGTTTGCCGCTTGCACGTTTACCCCGGGTTTGAGGAAGGTCTCCTGTACTAGACAATGTCGACTGCCTCTACCCGTAGGAGCAGGCGAAATTCGCTACGCCGAGGATGGAGACTCCTCGCGTTAAACGTGCAAATGGTCAATCTGTGGATATGGGCATTATCCATGGTGACTGCTGGAGTTGACAGCGTTGCCTGGAGGGCCGCCATTACTGCCTCCACGACAATCGGGAGTTTAACCAGTAACTGGTTCAGCGAGCGCAGATGCGCGCTGAGCTCAGCAGTTGACATTGCGCCATTTACGTGGGCTGCGGCGGTGACAGCGTCGGCGGCGGCGATGACTTCGGCGTCAATGGCGGCGGGAGCTTCCGGCTGCGGCTGGACGGCAGGGCGTGCGCGAACAGTCGATCCCTCACTGCGCACAACTCGCACATCGTGCGGTGGCGGCGGCAGTTCCGTGCTGCTGCTTGCAGCTGGGAGGCTGCTGGAGCGCATCTCGCACTGCAGCTGTGGGCGCCGGATGCCAGAGTCTGCTGCTGCAAGCGTTTGCCAGTCTGGGCGGCTGTCCTCGGCTGCGGGCTGGGTCAGCTGGGCAGTGACGGTGGGCTTCCTTCCACGGGCGGCGTCCGCGAAGCTGCAGCCAGGAACTATGGGGTTAGGGCGCTTCCCCTTCTTGAAGGTGCGGCAGCCCCTGTAGCTGGCGACGTGTGCTTCGTTGCAGTTACAACACAGCGGCGGGTCGTCCTTGCCCTTCTGGCATTCCCGGGATGGGTGGTAGTCAGCACACTTTGAGCACCAGGTTGGCATTGTGTAGTACTTTGCCACGTGGTCAAGACCCTGGCAACGGTAGCACTGTGCCCGTTTGCTCTTAGTGTGCAGCGGCTCCACCTTGATGGGAAGGTCGCCGATCCTCTCCAACTGGAAAATTTTGTGGACACACCAGTTACGGCGGCTCCTTTATACCGCGGGAACAGGCCAGTGCGCATGTGCAAGAAGTGTAAGAACGCCCACTGGGAAATGAAGAGTATTGCAGCGCCACCAGCGGTAGAAGTTAGCCAAAGCGAGTAATCGAAAATTAAGAAGGAGCTGGTCAAAAACTGGACTGTTGTTGTTTAATATCAGATAAAATGGGATTACACGTTTTACTCAATGGAAGTCTTTTTTTCCTATTAATAAGATTATCTGATAATCTTATTTTGATCGATTCCTTAAGGACCCAATCCCAATAACCTGAGTCTGGATCACACAGAATGGAAGCCCTACATCGGTTTCTAGATCAATTTAACTGTCTTCATCCACGCATAAAGTTTTCGATGGAAATTGAAAAGCACGATAAATTGCCTTTCTTGGATGTTTTAGTTCATAAAAAAGAAAATTTGACTTTGGGGCGCAGCATGTACCGTAAACCCACACATACGGACCGCTATCTCCATGCTACTAGCTGTCATCCACCACATCAACGGTTGGGTGTTCTATGTACACTCATCAAAAGAGCTTATGCCATTTCTGATTCTCAAAATTTGACACAAGAATTGGATCATCTTAAGGTTGTTTTTAGGCAGAATGGCTATACTAATCATCAAATCAGTCGAGCTTTCCAATTCGGACCACCACGTGAACCACCCACGGACACTTCAAAATCAATTGCAGTTTTACCTTATGCAGGAAGTATTTCTTCAAAAATATCAAGAATCCTTCAAAAATTCGACATCAAAAGTATCTTATTGCCTTTGTCTAAAACCATAGCTCTTCTAGGACCTGTAAAAGATGTTTTGGGATTGAGGAAGCCTGGAGTATATAAAATCCCCTGCCACTGTGAAAAGTATATATATTGGACAGACAATTCGTATGATTCACGACCGTTGTGTAGAATATCAAAGGCAAACACGTCTATTCCATCCAGAAAAGTCTGCAGTTGCTGAACATTGTCTTAATGAAGGGCATAACATGTCATTTAAAGACACGCAAATTATTGCCCCAGCCTCAGGTTATTGAGATTGTGTCCTTAAGGAATCGATCGAAATAAGATTATCAGATAATCTTATTAATAGGAAAAAAAGATTTCCATTGAGTAAAACGTGGAATCCCATTTTATCTGATATTAAACAACAATGGTCCAGTTTTCGACCAGCTCCTTCTTAATTTTCGATTACTCGCTTTGGCTAACTTCTACCGCTGGTGGTGCTGCAATACTCTTCACTTCACAGTGGGTGTTCTTCCACTTCTTGTACATGCACACTGGCCTGTTCCCACGGTATAAAGAAGCCGCCATAACTGATGTGTCCTCAGTTCCAGCGTGATTGTGCACCAGTCATACCTGAACATGGCGGCCACGTGGACCGCCGAAATATCGTATCAGTAGCAACCAGCACAGAGTCGGCCGACGGAGCGAGACCCGCCGGACCGGGGCAGACCGCCGCATTCTCCAACACACGCGTGCGCGCGCACGCACGCTCTGCGTCCGTACTGGTCGACATCTTGACCGCTACTATAAAAACATTACTGCATATTTAATTTCCAAAGTCAAAAATTCTTATTTTCATTTTGGGTGGCGCTAAGGTTTGGTTACCATTGGCTGACGACGATATTCTTCTTTGTGCTGTGATTTGCTAGCCACACAATCACGTGGTTCTGCAACAAATGGCAGTTTTTAATAGTCTTAACATTCGTCGTATCCTCATTAATTCAGGCAACAGACATCCATAGAATGTTTCCTTATTTCCTTCTAAACTTCTTGTAGCTTCCGCAATCGGTTTCATGCAGCTTACATACTCTGTAAGATGGTCTATTTCATTATCTTTGAATGATAGCAACTCTAATTTTCTTAATGCATCATTTAAATTTTGTTGTACCATCAGGTCTTGGAAACAGTCGTAGTACAAATTTCATCTTATTGGATATGGAGTAGTAATTGATTTTCCTGTAAAATCCAGATATGTCTCGCATGCTTTTGGAGACCTAGAACACAGATTCCAAACTGCTTGGCATTTAGCTAAGGCTGCAACATGCAATTTTTTGTAAGGGTTATTTTGTCTTGTAGCTTGATCCATATCTTTCGTAGCAATCAAATGCATTGTGTGAATTGCACATCTCTCATGACAAGGAAGAAGTAACGCATCAAGGTCACCAGATGCCCCTGGAAAAACTTCTGGAAGCAAGTCGTCATCATCATCTTCATTACCTACAGAGCTATCTGAACTCTGTTCACTTCTACCAAATTCTGCAAATGCCTTAACCATATTTGATCCAATATCAGTTGGAGTTTTTACAATTTTTGACAATTTAAGATTATTTTCTGAATGTATATCAGATACAAGCTCAGCAACTTTGCCATAAGTATGTAAGCCTTTAAACCTTCTACAAGCAAATGCAGCACTTTGTCTTGTAAGGTTATTGCTATCAATCCAATGAACTGTAAGTCCTAGATAGCTTCTTCTGGATGGACACAAAATCAGCAGTCTTCAAGGCTGCCTTAGTAATTTCCTTCGATTTCTTAAATTTTTCGGTAATTCTATTTTCACAAGTTCGACGACACATAATTTTTGGAGTTCTTGATAACTGTTGAGCACTTTCAATCAGAGCTTTAAATGATTCGTTTTCAACGATTGATATTGGGCTCATTGTGTTAATTACGAAGTCAACAACACATTGATTGAAATTAGCTAACTTTAGTATATCATTTGTAAGTGTGGTTTGTTTCTCTTTCTTTGAACAAGTAGGTAAGTCATGTTTTCTTTTCTTCATATGTACAGGCTTCAGATTTTCATACTCAGTCAATAGGCTAGCATGTCCTTTTGTCTGAAAACAATTCACCAGTGTCATATTGGTCCATGAAAAAAAGAAAACTAGAAATCTAACTTTTTAATTTTAATGAGAAGTATATTTGGTATTGAACAGTAGTATGTATTTACCTTTGTATGTTTTTAAAAAATGGTAGTGGCATGCAAACTGCAGACACATTTATCTCACTCACAGCCTCCTTTTTAACATTTGTAAAGCAGTGCTTCAGTATTAATGGCATTTTTTAGTTCTCCCTGTAATAAATACGAGTATTTGAATGTTTTATTCAATCAGGGCCACATAAGGCAGGTCATCCTGGCACATTAATTATGGCAAACTATAATCATCTGAGTACTGCTGCTTTGTGTAAATGTAAACAATACAATGTTCAAACATATCGATTTTTGAAAGAATGTAATTGTATTTAATGTAGTTTTATCATTCTACCTCTGGCTAGTATAGATATTTAATGTTAATGTGTGCACTTATTTTTGTTGAAATTCTTGTTAGAGTATGCAGAACAGTCTGCACAAGTCTGCCATAGTTTTCACTCGAAGTGACACTTTATTAAAACAAAGTTCATATTTAAACGCCAGTATGTTTTCCAACATCGATTTATTTCATTTTCCCACGTAAGTATCGATTGTCCAAGTTTTCAAAATTTCCAGGTGGTCACGCACCATTCACCTCTACGTATCGAGACTATGCTATAAAAGGAGTAGAAATGATGGAGTCTTTTGATTTCTGTACCCAGGAATACATCCCCAGAACTTATACAAATGAGGTCGTAAGGGTATGGCTCACTATTTAAGAGAAAATAAATCGAAATTTACTCATTTAGTCAGTACAACAATAAAAACCTTGGAAAAGGTTGGAAGTCAAAATATTTCTCATAATACTATACTTTTATACCAGATGTAAGCCTTAAGGAACATATAAAGCAATGCTTTGACATGTTTCCTAAAAGGACAATACGTAAAAGTCAATTTTAGCTGATGGGACTTTTTAAATTTTGTTTCGAATTGGTTTCCACCTTGACGGCAGAGACCTACTCACACAGGAGATAGTTGAGGCCATATCGGAGAGACCTTTATCTGTCACATCAAGCATACGGTACACTAACAGGACTTGGTACACAATAAAAGCTTTGACAGCAGATAAAAATTTTGTGAAGTATTTTATATTTTCAAAATCATTTTAAAAATACAAAATCCATTTCAAAAAGGATTTTACCCACAATACAAAGTACCTTCACTGAAAAGGTATTTCAAATACAAATTACAAATATGTACTTTTTTGTATTTTCATTTTAAATACTTTTAGTTCAAATAGATCACATCACTGCCTTTATGCACCTTAATCCTATATACCGACCTGGGACTGAGGGAAGCATTACGTAGGACATAGCATTAAGGTGCAATTGACTATGGACAGACAAAACATTTTGCACCGGGTGTGAAGTCGGTCACATGACCACCTCTCTCCCCACCTATGTTTACTTTTCGTAAATTCCGCACATTTTTAAGATCTGAATCCACCGGTTAGTTACTGTTGATTTTGAAGAATTATGTCAGAACTGAAAAGTAGAAGTTAACCCAGTGGTAAGTAATACCTAAGGGCTAGTGCAAGTAATTGCAATTTTTTAACAATCGATTATTATTTTGAAATATCCATCAGATTATGCTTCGAGGTTATGTCGGAAGTTTGAAATATAAACATATACTGTTAATGGTTTTATATGTGTAGGCATAATTTCTCCATACTTAATTACGAGATACCTTACCTTAAAATACATATTTTGCAAATGTCTTTCAAGTGCCGTTACATTAAGCTGCCAACTTTCGTAATATTGAAGTATACATACAAAATCCACCAAATACGGCACATGTGCTTCCGAACGCCTGAATTGGAGGCTGAACAGCGAGATGTTCATATGTTGCAGAGCACGTGTTTGTGTGGCTAGCAAATCACAGCACAAAGAAGAATATCGTCGTAAGTCAAAATGAAAATAAGAATTTTTGACGTTGGAAATTAAATATGCAGTAATGTTTTTCTAGTAGCGGTCGAGATGATGACCAGTACGGACGCAGAGCGTGCGAGCGCGCGTGTTGGAGAACGCGGCGGCCTGCCCCGGTCCGGCGGGGCTCGCTCCGTCGGCCGCCTCTGCGCCGGTTGCTGCACCTATGACGTACCGACCTAGGACTGAGGGAAGCATTAGTACCTTGGTCCCAGAGCTGATCACGGACATGGATATGGACCTCGCTGGATATACGTCTGCCGATAGATGCATTGCAGAAGATAGAACGGCGCACTCATCACAACGCAATGGAACAACGCGATCAAGATGATTGGATCGAGGACGATATTCAGGGCCGCCAACGGCATGATGCATCAGAAGAAGGATTTCAGCAACCAGCCAAGGAAAAACAGGCGCATCCCATGCAACAAATAGTCGTGAGGGAGCTAGATGTCACAAACCCCTTCAATGTATGGGGGCTTCTCTGAATGACGCAAAATCGTCTCTGACGGAATGACAGCAACTGTGAGAGGCACAACAGCAGCCAACAGATGATGCCATGGATGCGCATACAGCAGACAATGCAACACAAGATACATCACAATAGACGCCATGAACCTCGCACAGACGAGTTCCGCCAATAGTTCTGCAATACACGGAACCCTACAAGGATCCACATGCCTGGCTAAAGGCAACCTATCAGACTTTCACGTTGAGACAAACGGGAGAAGACACAAATTATCTCTTACGTCATTTGAAGGCCACTACAACTTCATCAATCAGTGTGGCGAGAGGGGTGTTCACATGTTTACTTACCCAGCAAAGAAGCCACCTATTCTGAAGGTATTAATCAAGAAGTACCTAAGTCTCATCCGAATCCTGATATAAAAGAAGAGCTTCACAAGTTAGGCTACACTGCAACGGTTGTCGACTATCATCGGCTACCAGGAACAAATCACCTAACTGGACATCGTGTTGTCTTCCTTCCTGATTCGGAAGAACACTGGAAGACATTCAACATGACCCTATTCTATGACCTCGTCGTCACTGTAGAAAAACTACGCACATCCAGAGGCCACATACAATGTTATCGATGCCAAGGCTACGATCACGTCACTCGACACTGTGCAATGCCGTTAGTGTGAGTCCGATGCGAAGGGGTGCATGAGAGCAAGTTTTGCCCTAGACCACCTAATCAAGGAACAAAATGTGGACTCTGTGGAGGTCCTCACCCTGCCAGCTATCGCTCCTGCCCCAAACACAAGGAGGCCAGCAGGAGACATCGGGGTCTCCCCCCACGAAGACAAAATTCTTCTGAAACAACACGCAAACCTCCACCACCGCCTCCACCAGCAGATCAAAACAAATGACCAAGACTGATGGAACGCCGTGCTGCTCGCCTTCGACCCACCCTCACAGCCGCGGAGGCTCTAAAGACGGGCCTGCTGGGAAACCGTAAACTGCTACTCCCACTCAACAGCCGATGCCTTCCACTTAGAAGCACTACTCACTGCCGCCTCCAACACAGGAAATAACTGTCTCGGGAAACAGAGAGATGCAGCTAGTCCTGTCACAAATTTTAACTTCACTTACTGACGTGAAAACCGCGCTGGCACAACTTCCTTACGCCATTGCATCCACAGTAGAGAATACAATTGGCAGACATAATGGCAGTAAAAGAAATCCCACTTGTTGCACCACATTATGGATAGAGTGCCCAGGTTGGACGAACTCCGAATACTGGAATACGACGCCAACAGTCTCACCCATGACATCATGGAACTGCAGCAATTTCTTCTAGAACATCACATAGACGTCTGTATGGTCAACGAGACCTTCCTTAAACCTGACATCAGGAGCAACATAGCTAACTATCAGTGCTACCGAAATGACAGATCCACATGGGGAGGTGGAATTGCTATATACATACGCCGCTCACTTCGACACCATGAAGTTATACCTCCACAGACTCGTACTATTGAAGCCCGGCCATTGAAATTGCAACACAGATGGGGCCCATCACTTTCACATCTGTTTATCTCAGTCCGAAATGATCACTTGACCATGAAGACGCACGGACACTGCTGAGCTATAAAGGAAAATATTTCATATCCAGGGACCTCAACTCCAAGCATGCTGCATGGAATTCCATCGCAACGAACATGAGTGACCGCTTACTACAGCAAGCCCTTGAAAAAGCGCGAGCGCATGCATGTGGACCGGACGAATCAACCTGTTATCCGAGCAATGGTCACCCTGATATCATAGACATTGCAATCACCAGAGGATTTCCTAACTTCCTGACGCCAGAAGTGATACATGGACTCAACTCCAACCATCTACCAGTACTATTCTGTCTTTCTGTTACACTGGAACGTTATTCTGGCGGACTCAACCTATGACATACGAACTGGGAAGTCTTTCAAGACCAAGTGTTGACATCTATTGCTGACGTACAAGGTGCAGGCGACCTCACGACTCAGCGGCACAATTTGCCAACGCACTACACATGGTCCTAGAGACTGCTACCCCTCCTGCAGCAGCATCACCTGACACCAAACCAGGACATCCTCAACACAATTCATGAAAGGAATCGTCTTTGTCGAAAATAGCAGATCACACTACATACAGAGCTAAAGAGGCAAATCAACCTCTTAAGACGTGACACCAAGGCCAGGATCATCGCCCACAGGAACAAGTTACGGGCAGACAAGCTTCGCTCTTTCACACCTGATCCCAAGCACTGCCACTGCATCAGGTTCTTCACCAATAGACGCAGCAGAATGCCACTTCTCACTCAAGATGACCGAACAGCATATCGCCCAGAACACAAGGCCAACATGCTAGCTGACATCTTTGAGGTCAGTTTCAAACCAATTAATGACCGAGTAGATGTACAACGTGTAGAACGCATTGAAAGAAAGGTGAATGCACTACTACAACAGGATGACGACGTGGAAGAACCCATCCCTCCAATCACACCTGAAGAAGTACAGCAAGGCATCAAGGTGCTGCCGCCGAACAAAGCTCCTGGCCCTGACGAAATCACTGGACTCGTCCTTAAACAACTACCATGGATGGCATAGTACATCTAGCAGCCATCTTCAACTGGGTGCTGTCATCCTCTATATATCCTATGGCCTGGAAAAACTGAATAGTCGTCACAGTGCCGAAAGCAAGGAAAAATCGGTCAAACCCCCACCAGCTACAGACCAATTAGCTTGCTATCTCATATTAGCAAGCTGTTTGAGAGGCTTCTTCTACAATGTCTACAAGTACACCTGGTTGAACAAGAAGTTCTACCTCCACAGCGATTTGGTCTCCGAGTGGGCCACTCTGCTACTCAGCAAATATTAAGGGTAGTAGAGTATATAACAACAGCATTCAACAACAGTGAGTTCTGTTGTGCTGTACTCTTTGATCTGCAGAAAGCATTCGACAGCGTGGGACTGATCTGGAGACTACGCCGATATGGCATACCTAAAACGTATCTAAGATTGATTGCATCATATCTACAAGATCGAACCTTTTCTGTCAGGGTAGAGGATGCACTCTCCACTCTCTGCTTGGCCCATTGCAGCAGGAGTGCCTCAAGGGTCGGTTCTTGGACCGATCCTTTACTCCATCTTCACTGCAGATCTACCAACGATACCACAAGTAGAAAAAGCTGTCTATGCTGATGACACTGTACCTCTACTCACGCAGCAGATGGAAGGAAGTTCTTGTCCCTAGACTTCAAAACGCATGTCACATCCTCGAAGAATGGGTGGCAAAATGGAGGATCAGCTTTAATCCGGCAAAACCCAAGCCATCATCTTTACATGTCGCTACACCATGCCTGAACGCCGACTCCGCCTATATGGAGTAGAACTACCATGGGCAAAAACTGCAAAATACCTTGGAGTTATATTACACAGACGCCTTACATGGAAGCAACATATTGAAGACCTCAGAGCGAAAATCTCGCAAAGACTTGGGGCCATTTATCCCATCATAAATGAAGGTTCAGAACTCTCTATCGCAAATGGCTTGCTCATCTTTCGACTTTACAGACGACCACTATTTCATTACGCCTGCGAAGTATGGGGGTTCTGCAACAAAAACCCACATCCAGAGACTTCAAACACTACAAAACAAAAGCCGCGGTGGAGTAGCCGAGCGGTCTAAAGCACTCGCTGTGGAGCGCGCGGTTTCTCGCCATGGAGGTTCGAGTCCTCCCTGGGGCATGGCTGTGTGTGTTTGTCCATAGGTTAATTTACCTAGGTTTAAGTAGTTTGTAAGCTACGGACTGATGACCACACAGTTTGGTCCGATAGATTTACAGACATTTGAACAAAACAAAGCACTATGATGAATATACATGTTTATTCCAATGTTCCCCCATCGACCTCTTCATGAAGCTGCAGAACAACTCAAAGTACACCAAAGGCACAAGAAGATAGCTCAGCATTTGTACCAGTGAACCCAGGCATCGCAAAATCACCTAATACGCGACCTGGGTGCTCCCATAGAACCAAGAGAACATTACAAACGAATAGTTCTGCTGCTCAACCAATGAAACGAAGAGCACAAACATAAGACATTGTATTTCCTCTCCAAGGCACTTAGCTGTAAGAATTGTAAATAATGAATAAAAAGTTGTAAAAATAGTTCCCACCAGAACACATACGCCAAACAAAAATAAAGAAGTCCATCCCTCACACACCCACTACTGATGTAGAAAATGCTCATAAGAGTAAACACTATGGCCAATAGCTCACAGATAGCCTGAAGATACGGAATGTGTGCAGTTTAAAGTTTTTATACACGAAACCACGAAATGTGTACAAGATGGGAAAATTAAAGTGTTAACATGAAGTTTCAATTATTTTATTTTCGAAATAACTTGATTACACTTTCAGACAGACGATAAAATAAATAAAACAAGCTATACCTGCTCTACGATTGATAGGTTCTTGTATGTAACAGTTACTGGCCTCATAAAATGAAGATTTCGAATTAGTTGATGACTGTTTTGTACAGATCATTGGGTAAATAAAACATCCTATGACCTCTCTATGATTGACAGGTTCATTCATGTTCCTTTGTCTGGTCAGTAACAGTTAATGACCTCGTAAAATGAAGATTTGGAGTTAGTTGATGACTGTTTTGTACATATCAAATAGATAAAACATGCTATAGTACTATATAGTTGACAGAATAAAGTGATTCTAATACTTCATTTTACGAGGCCAATTACTTTTACAGAGCAGACAATGGTACATAAAAGAAACTGTCAACCATAGAGCAGGTATAGCAAGTTTTATTTACCCTATGATCTGTACAAAAGAGTGATCAAGTAATTCAAATCATCAGGTCAATTACTGTTACTGACTGGACACAGGTACATACAAGAACCTGTCATCCATAGAGCAGGTGCAGCATGTTTTATTTATTTTATCATCTGTCTGAAACTGTAATGAAGTGATTTCGAAAATAATTATTTTATTTCAATTATTTTGAAACTTCATGTTAACATGTTAATTTTCACATCTTGTAAACATTGCGTGCTTTTGTCTATAAACCGAATTACCGCATATTTAATTTCCAACGTCAAAAATTCTTATTAGCATGTTGCTGTGGTGGTAAGGTTTGGTTACGGCTGGCGACATAATCACGAGGTCTGCAACAAATGAACATCGAATTTTGTAGCCTCCAATTCAAGCGATCGGAAACAAATGTGCCGTAATTGACGGATTTTGTATTTATAATTCAATATTACGAAAGTGGGCAGATTAAATGTAACGGCGTTTGAAAGACATTTGAGAAACACCTATTTTAAGGTAAGGTACGCCATAATTAAGAATGGACAAATTATGCCTATGCGTATAAAACCTTTACCCAAATACTTGTAAATTGTTTATATTTGATTTGTAACAGAAATATCAAACACTTGTTTCAGATACTAAAAATACCAAGGTGCTGGTGTGTTATGAAGAACTAAAGGAAAGTGGTGGGGATAAACGCACTCTGGCTGAAGCCTGCAATACTCGGCAGTTTACTGAAGAGACCGGAGTACTAATAAACCAGCCAAGTTTAAAGGTCGATGGAGAAGTAGGCCCATTTTTTATGACGTTATCCAAAACTGGTATTAGATACAGTTTCGTTGATTTTTCAATAAGTTTCGGCTATATGTAACAGCAGCCAGTGCTTCATTCAGAAAGTGATAATTTTGGAAATGAAACAGTGTTGTGAACTACTGTGATGAGTCGAATGCTATAACTAAACAAATAAGACTGGAGTGTTTCATTGATAAATGAGGTGTACGGTAATACCTAAATTTTAGCCATACATTTAACTGTTGACAGTGTCTTGAGTGCCCCCTGTCTTTAGAAAGTATAAACTGCACAATGAAACTACCAGGCACACATGTTAATATATTTGAATATGTTGAGTCAATAGATTCTTTACCTGAAACAAGAGTTTTGTGTTTCAAGATATGATGAAAATGTTAAAGGTAACATTCCTGTGATAGACATTCACAGCTGCATTTAATAGTTAAAACAAATCCAGTTTATTGCTAAATATAAGTCATAGACACAGTAAATGTTGTACTGCTAATTTTTAGTGAATAAACGTGTGTAAATATGTATGTTAGTTTCATTCATTCTCAGCCAAATGTCCTTAAGAAAAATATTTGGAGAATTTTGCAGGCAAAGGAATATATTTTAGTTCAATTTTGTGTGTACAAGTGGTATTAGGTTTTGAGACATGTTAACCCTTTCAATGTGTTTAAGCAACTGGAGTGGATTCTTATTTATTGAATCACAGTTGCAGAATTTGACATAAAACCTTTATTGTAAAGTAAAACATGCTATTGAATATATCAGAGAATATTGTAAGGGATTTTGACTGGGCAACATTGGAAGGATGATTCGGGGGCCCTAACACAGAAAATTTTCAAAATATTGATGCCTAAAACCGCTTTGATTTAAATAAAGCTAATTAAGTTTTCCTTAATAGATTTTAATTCATATATGTGTTTAATGATAAATAAAAAGGTAATTTGTTAGAATCCGTGTCCATCTAAGGAAATGGCGTTGTTATTGATACATATCGAATGTTCAATATAGTGTTTCTGAACCGCAGATTCAGGCGCTATACGCCTTCACATACTAAAACAAGAACTTCTTGTTTAACCTATACGTAACCTAACTTTGATTTTAAAAAAAGTGATCTATAGCGTAGCCTTAAGGAGGTTAGGTATAGGTTAAACAAGAAGTTTTTTGTTTAGTACCTGAGGGAGCGTATCGCCTTAATCTCTGGTTCAGAAAGACTATATCGAACATTCTATATATATCGATGGCAATGCCGTTTCTTCGATGTACACGGCTCCTACCAAATTACCAATAAAAATATTAGTGGAACAATACTAAATTTGGACTTTGAAGAAATCATTTATGTCACCAAATTTTGTTAAACAATATTTGTTAGGTAGTTAAATAGAATACAGTACCTATTATAAGTTCACTTTAATGGCTATTAAATGAAAATAGTATTAAACTAATATAATAATAAAAACGTCTTTAAAGAACGTAAAGTTCTAGTGTAACAGTTTTCTATCAAAGAGTATTGAACAGTAATTTTATACCTCCACTTGTAAGATTGTAAGTAAAAACAATTCTTTTGCCATTTTTATAAATGTTTTAATGGACACAAGAAACAATTTTCAAGAAATATTTTCAAATAAGCCTACAACAAATTTTTAAAGGATAGTGAAATTACTGGGTTTATAAAATATTTTGATAAAAAATTTCAAAGTCCCTAACTAAAAGAATCGAAGAACATAAAATTTAAAGGTCACTGTCATTTGCAAAAAACTTTTTTTACAAACTCTTGGTCTTGGTACAGTTCAAAATCGGGCAGCTTCCTTCTTCTCTCTTTCTTCTCAAGGAACTTCGCCACGGACGTCCTTGGGTCGAAAAAGGCTGTCTCAACACCGTTGAGAGCGATGCGCGTTCTACAGTTGAGAGCTTCTCATGAGAGGCCAGATTGTTTGTTTGATTTATGTAGTGACACTGCTCTTTCAGGACCTACACTGTGTGGTGTCAGAGAAATAAACGACTGCACCAACTTTCTTAGGATCGAGTGAGATTGAGATACTTTCAAAAAGTGGTACAGCTTTTCAGTATGTAACGTTTCTGCTATGTTGCAAACTCCTAAAAATCAGTTGCCAACACAGAAACACGAAATATTTGACACCTAAAGTAAAACTTCATTACCGGACATATGATATTTTACTTTTTCACCTTCTGTTTGGAATTCTATTAACACTATTAGTAAAATACCTTTAAGAAATAGTACATTGATTTAAATATAACTTTGGCTATCCTTTTATGTAATTTTCATTTTTTAATACTTTCGTAAATAATAGCTGCAAACACTAAAAATGCATTACACTTAGTTTCGGAAATTGCTGAACCTATATGATACTAATTTGTATAAAAACAACAATGCTACATGTTATAAACTATTGCACAACATGATTTCATATATACCTTTTGTTTAAATAAATTAGGGCAGACCATGTTTTATATATCACTAGATCCTGAATTAAATACTGATAATTTTTCATGCACTAAAATTAATAATCCATTTGGTACTAAGAAACTATCTTCGAAATTAACAAAACTATGACAACCATATACAAATCCGTATTAATAAATAATTTGTCCGCAAACTGAAACTCATTAAAATTCCTTTTCATAATAATATTACGCCTACACAATATTGGCAAAACAAATATGTGTGCATTTCGAAAACACACATAATGTAAATAATTTGAGCACAGTAAACACTAGTCAAAAGAATGACGTCAAATGTGTGTACTACATTTAAATACAAATTTCATGAAACAAGTACATACATTGACATAAATAGTCAAAGCTTAAATGTAATGTTTTAATTTCTGTATTTTGGCATATTTGATGTAAAAGAATACTGTTTAATTGTGAATTACAAAACTTTGTCATCAATCTTATTACGCAGTCATGTAGAAAGATGTTTGAGAGAAACCATTGTTTGTTTAGTCGGATAGAGAGTATTCGAGTGGCCAAAAACCTGTAAGCAGCTGTGTTGGCTTGCTGCTGCATTTCTTGATTGTGCAATGTTTAAGTGGAAATAAAATCGTTTCCATATCAACTAAGATGGATTTACTTTATGAAAATATCCTGTAAAATCAAATTCTTTAGTGAATGCCGAAGACAAATCACAACGCAATGGACTTCAGCCAGCATATAAGATAAGTTCAACTTCACCTACAGTGGAATGATTTCGTTATAGACTGAGAACTAATAAACATTTCCGTGATTCAGGAATATATTAGGGCTCAGTTTGAGTCATTCCAAAAAGAGGTGATGGACGTTAGAAGTAGATGTCATACTAGATGGAGCAGGGAGTTTTTCTGCTGCAAACAACCCTACAACGTCATCAGTAAAATATGATACTTTATCTCTACCAAACAGGCCTTCTACGTCTGCATGAACTGCGTTCACAAGCTCAATAGGATTTTTAGAATTTAATAATCTATTAATCCTACTGCAGATTTCCTTCTAGTCTTCGGGAAGCCGTTGTAAGATAAACTCTTTGCAGCTCATTACAACCTCTCTTCTCGCTGCAGACCAGTGTCGCTTTGTTGAAACAAATCGGTCACTTGATGCCTTCTAGGAAGATGTTCAGTATCTGATTCGTCACTTTCAAGTTTTCTTGCACCTTCTCTTTCCAACTTTTCTTCATATCCACCAGGATAACAGTCTTCGTCCATCGAAAATAATGAATCAACAAATATTTTTTTAGATACTTCAATATCAGGGATTGTAACAAATGACCTTTGACAATCTTTTTGCAGTTTTTCCAGACGTTTCAGAAGATCTAGCATAAGACTGGTTAGTCGCTGTTGTTCGCCACCTTTCTCCCACGAACGTAGAAACGCACATGCTGAAGCTTTTTCAACTTTTGAGGAATGAGTCTTTCCAAGAACATTACTCCAATGTTGTTGCATTAATGGAAGGTTGTTCCAAACTGCTTTGGCTAAATTGTTGAGGTGTTCTACGAACCTTACATCAAAGTGTTCTGGAAAGCAGTAGACAGTTTTCTTGGTTAACTCAGCCAGCTCTTAAAGTTCTTCAAAGAGTAACGCTGATGGCCTATAAAACGTTCCCACGGGTTTTAAATTTGTCTTCCATTGCGGAACATCAATCACCCCGTTTACATGGGCTCCCAAAACCGGATTTCGTAAACCGATTTCCCAATTCCGCTTTTGGTTGGTCATGTAAACACTCCAAAATCGATTCTGGAAATCCGCTTCTCTAAAGCGGTTTTCCAGTTCCACAATCGATTTTCGTGCCCATGTAAACGCAACCGTTTTTGAAGCGTTCTTGGCTTGTCAGATTGTGTTTTCTTGTTAATAATTTTCGGCACATATGGAAAGAGTGATATTTACTAATGTGAAATAAAAGTATAAACATTAGAGTGAACATAAATCTGTGTATTTAAATAAAGAAAAATAGCGATTGTGCAGATTAAATAAGGAACTGAATCAGCTGTTTTCCAGCCGCCATTTTAAGTGAGCTACGAAATCCGATTCAGGCTATGCCATGTAAACACAATAGCGAAAAACGGTTTACGAAAATCGGTTTTCGTCTTCCGGAAGATGTGTTGCATGTAAACGTAGTGAATGACTGCTGATTCTAAGTCTGACATGGCTAGGTCAGATCGATGAGCCACATAGCAAATACAAAGTAAGTCCCTTCCTAAGTACTCTTTCATTCGAACTCATAGGCCACTGGATTTGTCTGTATTAGCACTCTCTCCATCTGTAGTCAATCCTGTCAACTCATCTTTTGCTGTATCACCAGGTCTAAATTTTCCAATAAAACTTTGACCAATGCCGTAAGACCTTCTGGCCCTCACAGACTCGATGTGCTTTCACATAGATACACATATTTCATCTCGTTATCTTCTGTAATGAACTGTGCAGTAATGAACGTGTTGTCAACTTCGTATTTTCCTACGGACCATCAATCTGAATGGAAAAACATTTCGAGTATTTTAACTGTGTGAAAATCCATTATCACTTCTCCTACAACATCAAGCATCTCGCGATACATTACAGCGTTTCAGTACTGCAATAAAGCTGGAGAAGGAGTGAGAGGAGAAAACTCGGATTCCAAATCATTGTCTTTATATGACGCAATTTTGGTGTCACTGTGAGTCTTTGTTGGTGATCGTAACGGCCAAGAATGGGCAGAAAGAGTCATTGTACGACTGTCATTATACACATCCAATGCTAGTTCAATCAGTAGTGTTATTTTCTCTGCAGTGTAAGACTTACGGGTTTTAACCCAAGGGTGCTTATCAGATTGTGCCATCAATTTTTCTTCCATTTCATTAAGGTTGACAGCAGCTTTGTGAGCTTTGCTGCTAAAATGATCAATAATTCTTTCCAATTCCTTTTTTCCGTCACATCGGACGCCATCAGCAATGGGCAAAGTACCACTTTTGGAAATTTCGGTGCTTCTTGAATATGTTTAGAGCAAATTTCTCCTTTTACACCAGAACGCTTGTTTCCCAGTTTTACTTTTGGAAGAAAGTCGTAGGTTTTTAACAGTCAAGACGAATCTAACATGTCACTGTTATACTATTCAACATATTTATCTGTTTTTTGGGGGGAGGGGATTTTCGGTCTTGACTCTTAGGTGGAGTATTATCATAATTGGAAGATCCAGTTTCTTGAAATTTAATTTGCGTATTTGAACTACTGCAACCTGGTTTATTATCGTCACTTGAGATATTTTTTGATCTAACACAGAATAAATTCGTTATTTTTGTTCTCTTAGCCATGGCGTATGTTCATATAGTTATCAACTGAAGCCATTGAAAAGTTAGTAGCATGACATACACCTAAAATAAAAAGTTAATAGTATTTTGTGTAATTCTGGTTTTAAAAATAAATGTTTATAGCTAAAATGAGGAGTGAAGATTTTTGTTACGAAAGCACTAACAAAACATCAAAAGGGTCTACTGCACGGCTTCCATTTCGAAACAAATGCATTACCGTAATTTTTTATAATTTGTCTAATACATAAAGCAGAGTGTCCGTATGTTTGTACTTATTGCATACAAATCTACAGTTTTGTTCCAATCTTTATGAAATTTTGTAAATGTAAGCTTCAATCCATGAGGACGGTCGCCGTAAGTGTAAGAATCACATACAATGTATAGTTCACAAGATATCTATACTAATAATAAATCTTTAAATGTTGGCCCGTCGCTCTTCCCTTAAATCTTCAAAACTATTGGACGAATCTTCATGCGGTTTTCACAGGAAAACTGGGAACAGTTTGGGTCAACATATAGGCATAATTTTATCACAATCAGAGTATGGGAAAAAAAGATATCGTAAATGTAAGTGTTTTCAGTAACCGCCCTGTCTGTTTGTTCAAATATTAAAAACCTCTTATCTCGAAAACTACTTCACCAATTTGCATGGGGTTTTCACAGATAACATAAGCGTAACTCAGGGTAACATATCAACTTCGTTTCATAAAAATCGGATCACGGAAAAGAAGAATATCGTAATATGAAATTATTTATCTACAACCGTCTTATTTACAAATACAACCGTCTTATTTATACAGACATGAACTGCTCTGTTGATTTAATTACCAAACTTCCAGCATTCGTCGAGTTTTCGATAATACGGAGCACTGCATACAGAATAACTACATTGTCCCCGGTGCAACACTGCAACATACTAATACTTCAGCATACACTCACAGTTTAGTACTACACCATAGAACCAATACATGGCGCTGTTATTATTATTACTATTTTTCATCTCAACGATAGACGTGTTTTCAAACGTTTACGCCAAACAGACAATTTCACACCGCAGCCTTAACTTTATGAACACAAACTAACATTAAATTTACATAGTTCTGGAGTAAGGACTTAAATTAATTTCACTTTTTGCATGAAAAACTTTATGAACATTCAGCGTTTTCGACAATGACTTCTATTTAAATTTGACATCTTGGCTAGGAAAACTGAGTTTATTGACAGAGCGATCCAACAAGGATTCTGATTTTGCTGACCTAGGTCCGGAACCCTAGAAACCATGATCTACTCGGGTTCCTCTTTAACAACCGTTGCGAAGCACGGGCATATAAGCTAGTGATGTCATAAACAAGGAGATGCGCGTAAAACTGCTGCATTTTGCGACAATGCTGCTCATTTCCTCCTAACCCATTGGACTGATTTCAACCAAATTTGGTACACACATTGGTAACAATTGCTGCATGGTTAAGAATTACCATGTAGCACATGGTTCAAAAGATATTACGTCATAACCAATAGAAATCACAAAAAATGCCATATAATGCGGCGAGACTTTCGAAATACACTGTATGAGAAAGACAGTACTTAGCGACTTGCATAAACTTTAAATGTAATTTCAAACGTTTATTAAACTTTTTCTCGCTGGCAACCATAGTAAAATGATGAAAGGAAAAAAGTTTTCACTTACTACTTTTCCGCTGTTTATGGAGTAAAAATATGGGTCTCGGTATGACGTTACAATTTATAATTTGAACACTACAAATTGTAGCGACAGGAAATTTTACAGACAGTATACACATATATAGTTGAATGTAGCTTCTAAATTGTATCACAATACGACACATAGTTCATGAGATATGAGCGCATAATCAGTAACGTTCATGGAAAACCGCCCCATCACGCACCAAGTTTTAATCTATTACTTCTTTACTACGAACTATATTCCCAAGAGATTATACAGACATACAGCCCTTATACACATGAATATATACCTGCAAAATGGCAGGAGTAAGTAAATAAATACCCGGGCAACTCCGGGTTTTCATCTAGTATTTATATATACAGCAAAACTTGCTCAAAGAGGAACGTGTATAAATCGGAAATCCATACAAGCATTTCAGTCCCGACGCATTCAATACAAAAAAGAGGAACATACCTAACATAGATGTCAGTAAGCGTCCAGTCACATGGCGTAGCGATAATAAGGCATGGATGGTGAGTGGTCTTATGGAAGAATTGCTAGGCTCTTTCAATGCAGAAATGAACAAAGGAAATCGCCAAGTTATCCTATTACTGGACAATGCAACATGTCACTCGAATGTGAAGTTGTAAAACGTTAAATTGCCTTGGTTCCCGCCAGGTTCAACCAGCCTCACACAACCAATGGATCAAGGAGTAATTTACACATTAAAGTCTCATTATAGACGATTTCTCATGCAATCACTTATTCTTGGTGTGAAAAAAGCCGAAAATGCGATTGCTCTTGCACGGTCAGTTTCTGTCCTGGATGCAGTAAATTAGATTGGCTTGGCAGTGAAGGAAATAAAGCCTGAAACTGTCACCAATATCTTCAATAAAGCGGGTTTTGGTGGTCAAGAACAAGACGCTACTGTAACGATCGAAGCTCAAGAAAATGCAGCAGCAATAGCTGAATTAATTAAAATGCGAAAGATTTCGTGCTCCACAGATGACTATATTCAAAGTGATGACTTACTGTTAACTCATCCCACTTTCAGTTCAGCAAAAGATTTAATAGAAATCCGCAACTCAGAGGATGATCCGGAAGAAAGAAAAGAAGAAGATGAGGAGCAAAATGATATGCCTAGAAAAATTAATACGCCTGAAGAAGCCATTGCATGCATAAATGATGTTATGCAGTATGCAGCACACACAAATTCCCCAACGTTGTTAGAACTATAGTATAGTGCAAAAAATTGTGTGGAAAAAACAGTTCTGAACAGGAAATTAAAAACTAGTTTCCCTCCTTGATATGTCGCGAAAAAAGTGAAGCAAAGCAAATAAACATGCGAATAATACTGTATTATTATGCACATGCAAGAATAAATTATTTTAAAGTTGGAGTAAACATGTAGAAACGTTATTTAGCCACCAATATAATAGTCCAATGTTCTATAATACTGTAAAATATACAGCAAATAATATCTGCTGTGCTGCGGTGAAGGTATGTATGTATGTATGTATGTATGTACATACGGTGCCGTAATTAAATTTATACCGTACTTCTGCGCATGATAACTGATAAATTTTATATACCCCAGTGAGTTTTGTGTAATACGTAAACTTGTTCAATTCGGAAAATTATTTTAGTCCCAGGCGAATTCGTTTTGAGCAGGTTTTACAGTATTTAGACCCTAACCATAGGAAATAGGAATTTTAAGATTATACAGTATTTAAAAAGCCTCTTACCTTACACGCTGTGTTTGTTGTCCCTAACCTACCTAGAACAAATAAAGGAACACTTCTTGTATGAACAACTCACTAAACTGCATACGGCGAGAGAAGAGCTCTCTGACTGTTGATGTGGTCGTGGCGCACATGCCTCGTCGGGTCATGTTGGTCTATCGGGTGCTAAGCTTTTGTATACGTTACCCTGTCAACCCACCAGCGTTCCCTTACTGCTAAGACACCCTGAGCCACCACACCCTCTCCCTGTCACCCAGTCTCTGGCCCACTGCACTTCCGTGTCACACTGGCAACTGTGCTGCTAGCCGTCAAAGCTCATCTCTCGCTGTACCGAGAGTATCTATCTTACCTCGCCCCCATGCAACAAACACACATAGCCTTGAATGAACACAGGATATATTTTAGAATACCCAGTATGCGTTTAAAATTTCTTTGTCCATTTCTGAAGTGTTTTTTACTTACACCAATAAGCATATTAACTTGCCAATAAAGCTCTGCATTCCGTTTCACCCTTTTGGTATCGTCGGAGAGATGTATTTGTGCAACTGTAAAACATTTTGATGACATTGCTTACAACCTCGTGTATTTTAGGTTTTTATTTTGCGTCAGATGACCATTTTAACGAAAGAACACGGCAATGAGGATTTATTTTACTTTGCAGAGCAACATCACATCACTTCAGTGCTGCTGCTCTCTACCCATTTACAAATAGGACTACTTCTGGAAAAGCAAGGAACACAAAAAGAGAAAGATTTTACTCAAAAGTAAAAGAAAAAACTGTCGAAATGTTGGCGTATCTTGCTGACTTTTTCAGTGAAATTAAGTCCTAGTATTTCATTGCAAGGAAATAGGACTAATATTTTGACAGTGAGGATCAAATTTCAAGTTTCGTCCGTAAACTGAAACTTTACCAATGCAGGGTTCAAGTCGGAGATCTATCGAAGTACAAGTATTTACATAATAGTTCTGGTACATGGTGTTTGGAATGAAACTATTTAAAAATATAATGCTTGTTTTTGAATAACAGATATCTACTATATATAGCTGAATTTAACACAGTAGGTACTTGAAGTATACTCATTGGATTTCACTTACTAAAGTTTATTACACAAAGTATTTCTACACGATTAACAATCAATTATGTACAAGGCTATGTGGAGTTGGAGAAAACCCTTGAAGAGTTGCAGGTCCTGGAATCATGGTTTATTGATGCTATTCTTCCTTGTTGGCTTCTGCTGGTAGTTGATGTCGAAGTTTGGTTGAGCTGGTCCTTCACTTGGTGGAGAACTGGCGAGACCTCGACCACAGACGGCTTATAAAGCTGGCAAACGCCGGCAATGTGGTGTAGTCATCCGCATGTCGGTGGCGCGACCTCTGGAGGAAAAGGTTCATTTTAGCATCTAGTAGGTTCTGTTGTTTTGGTGAGGCATTATTTATCAGCCTGCACCTGCGAGTGTTTTGAATACGTAATACGGCACACAAGGATGTGATGAGTGAAGTCTGCCTTACAGGGGCTTGTATGCAGACGTAATATACCTCCCTTCTGGCGGGGGGGGGGGGGGGAGGAGGGGGCTGCTTGAAGGGGGAATGGCAATGGCTGTAGGTATGCAGCCGCAGATCCGTGGAGGACGCTGTGTAGGCTGCCTTTTGGAGAATACGGTGCGTTACATCCTGTGATTCGGGCTGACCTGCATACTGGTTGCGTTGGTGGCATGGCTGGAACCAGTGGCATCAGTTCGTCTTCATCAATGGCCACTAGCTGTTGGATAAGTGCCAAAGAGGGGCCGTGCAGTAAGTCGCTCGGCTGTGGCTGCGGTGTCGCCTGTGATGGTGGCAGTGGCGTTGTATGCGCTGTAACGTCACCCATGCAGTGATTATATGGCGTTAGAGAAGAGGTCCGTGGAGGTGGCGTGGTCTGAGATGTACAGAGGCAGTGGTCTGTGCCTTAGGGGAAGGTGTAGGTCTCTCGGGGTAGCGAGGACGCAATTGATTGCGATGGCGACAGATTATGTGGCCATCCAAGATGACATCAAAGAGTTGGCGGCCTCTGGAACGCTGGATGACTGTGGGCAGCCAACCTGTTTTAGTGCCAAAACCTCGGGCCTAGACTAAGGCGCCTGGGAAGAAATGGTATTGTTCTGGGATAGTCTCAATTTTTGGGGAGGGTAAGAGCAGATGAAGGAGGGTTCTGTGTTGACGGCCGTGGAGTATTTCTGCTGGGCTTTTGTCCCCTATTGGAGTGGCTCAGTAGGAACTGAGGAAAAGTGTCATGGAATCTTCAAGGGAATGGTCTCTGGTATATTTGTGCATCTGTGTTGAAAGTTCTGACCAGTCGTTCTGCTTCCCCATTGGATTGGGAGTGGAAGGGTGGGATGAAAAGATGCTGGATGACGTTTTGTTTGCAAAATGAGAGGAATTCCTGTCTCCGAAATTGTGGTCCATTGTCCGTGACAATGGCCTTTGGTAATCCTTCTAGGTAAAATATTTTTCCAAGTGCTGAAATGGTAATTTGCGTGTTTATAGAGAGCACTGAACTATATATGGAAATGAGAAAAATGCATCCACGACTATGAGCCATTGGTAACCCAAAAATGGTCCGGCAAAGTCAAGGTGTATGCGTTCCCAGGGACTGTTGGGTACAGGCCAGGGAAGGAATTGTTGGGGGGAACGGGGCAATTGATGGGCACAGGTGGTACAGCGCTGCACCATCTCCGTGACGTCAGACGTGAGACCGATCCAGAATATATGTCTTCTTGCAAAGGATTTGGTGTGAATGATCCCCCAATGCCTTTGGTGGAGAATAGTCGGCTGTAGGGATCGAGGAACAATGACCCTTGGTGTGTCCTCTGGATCTAGGCGAAGGAGTACTCCATCCACTACCGAAAGTTGGTGTCGGATGGAATAGAAAAACCGGAGATGTTTTTGATCCTTGGAAGGTGGCAAGGATGGCCACCCATGCAGAACATGTTGTCGGACAGTTTGGAGTAGGGGATCTTCAGTTGTGGCCGAGACGACATTTGCAGCTATTACAGGAAACGCCGTCAGGACCTCTTGAATATTGTCATCAATCTGAAAAACAAGGAGGTCCAACTAGTCAATAGCAGGTTCCAGACCCTGTGGTAGACGTGACAAGGCATCCGCATTGGCGTGCTGGGAGATGGTACGGAAATGCATGGTATAGCGATTGCTAGAGGAACAATGCCCAATGCTGGAGACGTTAAGATGTTTTGGTCGGAAGACGTGCTGAAGGTGCAAATAAGGAAATAATTGGTTTGTGGTCAGTAACAATGTGAAAAGACGTGCCATAGAGGAGGGGATAGAACTTGGAGCAGGCAAAAATTATGGAAAGTGCTTCTTTTACTATTTGAGAATATTTGATTTCTGCCATGGAGAGGGCTTTTGAGATGTATGCGATGGGGCGCTCTGTGCCATCCGGCAGTTTGTGCGACAAGACGGCTCCTACTCCATAATTGGAGGCGTCTGTAGCAAGTATTAATGGCAGTTTTGGATTGTATGGTATGAGACATTTGGCGGATTGGAGTTGCTGTTTGAGGGTGTGGAAGGCGGTCTCACAGGCTGGGGTCCATTAGAATGGTACATCTTTGCAGTCTAGGTGGTACAGAGGTGCACCACCTGAGCTGAAGAGGGAACGAATTTCCTGTAGTATGAAATTTTGCCCCAGAAAGATTTTAACTGGTGAAGATCTTGAGGACAAGGTACACTGTCAATCGCCTCGATATAAGAGAAAGATGGAGAGATGCCAACCTGAGAACTGACGTGACCTAGATAGGAAATGGAGTGCTGGAAAAATGAACATTTAGAAAGATTACATTTCAGACCTGTTGTTCAGAGCCGAAGAAAGAGGAGACGGAGGTTGGCAATGTGTTCTTCAGGGGAGGTCCCCATGACTACTATGTCATCTAGGTAATTTATACAACCTGGGATCTCATGGAGAAGTTGTTCAAGTTATCTTTGAAAAATCGCAGGGGCATTGGCTAAACTGAACATGAGTCAGTTTAGTTGGAAAAGGCCGAAAGGAGTGTTGATAACCATGTATTGCCTGGAGGAAAGATCCAGGAGAATTTGTAGATATGCTTCTGCTAGATTGATTCTGGTAATGTAGGATCCCCCCTGCTAGTTTGCGAAAAAGGTCTTCAGGTCGTGGGAGAGGATAATCATCCAAGAGGAGCTGTAAGTTGACTGTAGACAGAGGCGAAGGCGGTGACACCCACAGGCTGAACTGCACAGGCTGGAGAACCCCTTCATCTTGAAGGCGTTGTAGTTCTTCTTTGAGCAGCTACTGTCGTGTGACTGGTACTGGGCGTGCCCGGAAGTAGTGCAGCCTGGCGGTGGGAAGGAGGTGAAGCGAGGATTCGCAGTCCGTGACGCAGCCGATACCCGGTGAAAACAGGTCCTGGAATTCATTACAAAGTGCATCAACTTCAGGAAAAAGAACTTGCTGAGAAACCAGGTGGATATTGTCCTCAATGGAAACCCAAATAAGCAGAAGGCGTCCAGTCCAAATAAGTCTGCAGTGGAGGGACTGTTGACGACAAGAAATGTGGCTGGACGGTGAACAGATTTGTACTTGACTTGGTCTACTTGATGAATTGTGAAGTGTTATCGAAAACGTTTTACTTAAGTTTCCCATTCTTCAGTTTCGTCGTTGAATGCGAGAAACGGCGGTGGCATCGTTGGTTGGTAGAGTCGTCTGACTTCTGCTATCAGCTGTTTCTGAGAATCCACAGATTGTTGAATTAACTGTTGTTGCAGTGTCGGAAACTGGACCAAAAGTCCTGGCAAGAAGTGTTGCAGTTCTGTAGGTAGTTCTGACGGGGCTATGGTGATTGAAAATTCGTTTCACAACACTTGTCGCCACTGAAGTATACTCAGTGGATTTCACTTAGTAAAGTTTATTACACAAACTATTTCTACTCGATTAACAATCAATTATGTACAATGCTATGTGGAGTTGGAGAAAACCCTCAAAGAGTTGCCGGTCCTGGAATCGTGGCTTCTTGATGGTATTCTTCCTCGTTGGCTTCTGCTGGTAGTCGATGTCGGGTTGAGCTGGTCCTTCACTCGGCGAAGAACTGGTGAGACCTCGGCCGCAGATGGCTTATAAAGCCGGCAGAGGCTGGCGACGTGGTGTAGTCTTTCGCGTGTCAGCAGCGCGACCTCTGGAGGAAAAGGTTCATTTTAGCATCTAGTAGGTTCTGTTGTTTTGGTGAGGTGTTATTTACCAGCCAGTGCCTGCGAGTGTTTTGAATATCTAATACGGCGCACAAGGATGTGATGAGTGAACTCTGCCTTGCAGGGGCTTGTCGTGTGCAGACGTAACAGTACTGACAGTAATTTTGAAACAACTGTCTAGAAAATATACATTAACACTAACCTGAACAAAAATTAAGTTTTGAGTTAAGAGTAGATTTTCCTAATAAATTGTCTTGGAACTTCAAAGATTACATTTTAATAAATCCTACTGGGTTTGGTTTACATCACTTTCATTAAGAATGTATGTTCTCCCTACTGGACTAAATGATTTTACTTTTGTGAGAATATCCACAACTGACACCAACAGGACGGTAAAATTGCAGTCTGTTGCCTGTGTTATTAACGTGGCATGTATGTTGGCAACTTCGCCAAGAGCGACTATGGAAAAGGAATAATTTGAGTGTTTCTGAACCGGAGATTCAGGCGCTATGCACCCTCACAAACTAAAAACAACTTCTTGTTTAATATGTAGTGTCACACAAGTCTGAAGTGCACGCCATGAACTTTCGCCATGCAAGCACGGCATGGCGTTCTTATGACGTCATCCACGAGTGCCCTCTGCTGCAACTCCACTCGTGGCCACCATTGAATTGGATCGGTCACTTGGCTATACGATAGGCACTAAGATCACTCTCATCATTAGTTAAACTATGTATCTGCATTCCACTAGTCTTCAGTTAACAAAGTTAAGTATTGTACATCTCTACAAAATATATATCTTGTTCTAATCTAGCTTAGTGTTCTAGTTTCTGCTGTCCCACTGGCTGGTCACCTCAGACTCTATACCCTCACACGCGTGCATCCTATTTCCCTGTGTCAGTGTCTCTCTACTCGGCCACCATCACCTAGGACAACAGGCGGCAACGAGACACAAAAGTGGCGATGAGGAACGATAGAAGAACCTTGGACCAGCCCGCTTGCAGCAGCCAGACAGCAGCAGTCGGAGTACAAAAAGATTGCTCCCGCACACCCACCCTTATTATAAGATTTTTGGGGAAGATATTCTGTTACGTGTTTTGTGGACTCTTTTGTTGCAGAGTGTCCTCTTTCGCATCGCATTTGTGTTTTGTTCGAATTTTATTGTTTGCGCAGCACCTAATCGGTCAGCATGGCCACTACCCCGAACCCAAACATAATGGAAATTATTCAGTTACAGACGGCACAAATCACGCAACTACTCAAATCGGTGTCCCAGTTGACGGCACAGGCAACTCAGCAACAACAGCCGTCACATCAGCCGCCCACACCTGCCGCTGCACCACTCCCTACGTTTTGCCAGTACGACGAATGTGAGGAAGAATGGAGCGATTACTTGGCGCAATTTCAAGAACTTGTTGCGGCTCATCAACTTACAGGTCAGACTGTCAAGCATTTGTTCCTCTCAGTAGTGGGCACCAAGACCTTTGTGTTACTGCAGAAACTTTTCCCCCACACATCTCTTTGTGATCTAGATTTTGAGCAACTCCTAGCTGCATTGAATGGTCATTATGAGAGAAAAGTTCTTTTAGCTGTAGCGCGGTACTGATTTTTCAGCCAGAGCAGACGCATCAGCAGTGGATCGCTGAGTTAAAGGGCTTAAACCACAAGGACCCCAGAATTAGGGCAGCAATTCTGAAACAGTCTGATCCCTCATTAGACAGTGTACTGCAGCTTATTGAAGTGTATGATACCTTTGACTTAGCAGAAGTAGAAATGCAAAACCACAGTGTTAATTCAGTGCACCGCAACAGATGCTTTCCTCGCCGCAGTTCTCAATCTATCCTTAGTGATTCTTATAATTCTACCAGCCGTGCTGAACAGACAGTATATAGTAGCCAGAGTAAAAGTGCGACACAAAGGTCGCCCCGTCGTATTAGAAACAGTAATTTGAATAACGGGCACCAATGTGCTTATCAGACAAATGTTCGTAAATCTTGCCCCCAGTGTGTATCACGCCACAAACGTGCGCAGTGTCCTAGTCGCAATGCCATCTGTTACCAATGTGGCAAATCAGGACATGTACAAACAGTGTGTATGCAGAATAACAATTTTAAGAACGGTGCCATTAGGAACAGTGTTTCACGAAATGCAATAACAGTTCATGCTGTAAATGTCATACACGCTGTGGATTTGGACAGTGTTTCTCTTGAGTCTCAAATGCAAGAAATTTTTTCTGCGTCTACTGCAAAACTATGTAGTGAGCCACGTAGCAAGCATCGCCGAGCGCATGAAACTGGTCAACGGAAAATCCTGTAGTGAACCTAGAGCCTTCTGCATCTTCTCATTGTAATAGTGCCCAGTACTGTGTAGCTAGTGACAGTAGACTTGGTGTAGCTAATCAAAGTAATTTTAGTGCAGTAGCTGGTGAATCTGGCATAGGTTTGCAGGCTTGCGCGGAAGCCGATCCAGCTGTAGTGCCATCTATGGACAGAGTTATTAATTTGCTGTGTGCCAATTCTGCACCGCCTCCTCCTTCCGTACGCAGCCTGCGCTTGCACAAGTGCAGCAAACGAACTGTGTCAGACGTTGCCAACATTCGCGCACCCGTCGTGTGCCACAAGCAAAAACTTTTTCTGCATCTTTCCATAGAACATAAGACTGTGTAATTTCAGCTCAACACTGGTTCCGCAGTCACATTAATGAATAAAGACACTTATGAACTTCTGGGTTCGCCCAAATTGTCGCCGTCTCAACAAGTGCTAACGGCATATACAGGACAAAATATTCCCGTTCTGAGACGTGTAGCCTGCCTGCCTCTTTTCAAGGTGTTACCAAAACTGTATCTTTTGTTGTTCTACAGGCCACATCTACACAAAACATTTTTGGACTCGATGCATTTGAATTGTTTGGCTTATCAATTCAAAGAGATGTGCTTCAAATTTCGTCAGTAGTGCCCCAGGACAAAATCAGTGCATTGTGTGAAAAATACAGTGACTTGTTTTTGCCGGAACTAGGTTGGCAAAAGACTTCGTGGCACATGTAACTTTAAAAGAATCTGCAGTACCAAAATTCCGTAAAGCTAGACCAGTGCCTATCGCCCTTCATGATAAAGTTGCTGAAGAACTTAAACGTTAGCAGGATAGTGGGGTGATTTCTCCTGTTTCTGCGAGTCAATGGGCCTCGCCTTTAGTAATTATAATCAAGCCGATAGGAAAACTTCGTCTCTGTGCGGACTTCAAATCAACAGTGAACATCAAACATTTGTAGACACTTACACCTGCCCCGACCTGAGAAACTAATGGACAAATTAGGACAGTCTCGCTTCTTTTCTAAGATTGATTTAGCAGAGGCATACTTACAGATTCCGCTCGATGACAAGTCAAAGAAGTTTTTTGTCATTAATACTCACATGGGCCTTTTTAGTTTCAACGCCTAACCTTTGCAAGTTCTTCCGCCCCCACTATTTTTCAGTGTTTTTTGGAACAGCTGACAGTTTCTGTACTGTACTGCTCGAACTATTTAGATGATACTGTTGTCTCAGGACGCACAGTTGCGGAACATTTATCAAATCCGGAGTGGCCTTTTCAAAGTGTTGACTGCAGCAGGTCTATGTTGTAATAAAGCAAAGTGTTCGTTTTTTCAGACTGAAATAGAGTACCTAGGCTATGCCCAAGGAATCCATCCCTTACAGTCACATCTTCAAGCAATCAAAGACTTGCCTCCTCCTAAGAATGTGCACGAATTGCAAGCAGTAATGGGAAAGCTTAACTATTATTTCAGGTTTATTCCCAATGCCTCTCAGATTGCAGCTCCACTGCATCGCTTACGTAGGAAGAATGTTCCTTTTGTATGGTCTAAAGATTGCCAGGTTGCCTTTGACAAACTAAAGTCTGTACTACTCAGTGATGCATGTTTTGATTCCCTTCAACCCACAGAAGCCTGTAGTACTAGCAGTGGATGTCTCTTCTTTCGGTCTGGGCGCAGTATTGTCACATCGTATTGGATCTTACGATCTTCCTATTGCCTTTGCATCCAAGCTCTTGACGCCAACGCATCAGAATTAAAGTCAGATAGAAAAGGAGGCCTCAGCAATCATCTATGGCGTCACAATGTTTCAACATTATCTGTATGGCAGAAAATTCTATTTGTTGACAGACCACAAGCTTCTCACGTAGCTCCTCCGCAAAATTTGAGACTGGCCACGCCCCAAAGGACCGAGGCAACGTTTACACATTGACTTTGCCGGACCTTTCTGGAATACGCACTGGTTAATCATTGTAGACACTTTCAGCAAGTTTCCTTTTGTGATTGCCATGAACTCAACGAAGGCATCTAGTACAATCAGTGCCTTAACGTCAGTGTTTTGCATCGAAGGTCTGCCTGAAACTTTAGTCAATGACAATGGACCTCAGTTTGTTAGTGCGGAATTTCAATAGTTTTGTCGTGTGAATGGCATTTAGCACAGCACATCACCACCGCACCTTTTCACCCTCAGTCCAATGGTGAAGCAGAACGTTTCGTTCAAACATTCAAGTCTCATAAGGAAAAGATGAAAGATCAGCACTCCAGGCAGCAAGCTCTTCAAATTTTTCTGTCTAAGTATCGGTGCATGCCACATAACGGCCCATCTCCTGCCGAGCTACTACACGGACGCCTTCACCACACTCTCCTGCAGCCACCCACGCACCAAGTCGGTTCGTATGGCGCTTTGCGTTTTTAGGTTTCTACGCTGGTGGTGTACAAGGTGTTTGCTGGAAAGAAAAGATGAATGCCAGGTACCATTCAGCGCGTGCTCGGTCGCAATAAGTATGTTGTATGTTCTTCCACAGGGTCAGAGCTGCGGCGCCACGCAAACCAGTTGCACCTGCACAGGCTGCGCGATCCTGTCTCGGGTTTCTTGATTCCAGACCCAATCACCTCCAGAGAGCACAGCCACATTGCTCGCCGACGGTCCCAGCGTCCATAGACTACGAGAACATCCCCATGGAGGTCGACACGCATCCATTGCAGTCGTCCCCGCTGCTTCCGTCGCTGATGACAGCGTCACCAAGAGGAACTCTGGGGCCGCGCATGCCCCCCCTGCCTGGGCCACGCACCTCAGAAGAAGATGACCTGCTCCCTCTGGGCGGAGGTGTGCGCCTTTCCCCTCGTTTTGGTGGGTTTTCTGGGGGATTGCAAGGCGGATACCGGGGCGCAGACGGCGTCTCGATCCCAGCCTCAGCTACGACGCCCGTCCCACCAGTAATACCCCCACCCAGGCCTTCCTCCCAGTTCCGTTGCCGTGGCCCTCAGCCACAATGGTGCGGCGGTTTGGGGGGGAGGGGTGTGGTGTCGCACAAGTCTGAAGTGCGCGCCAAGAACTTTCGCCGCGCGCCGCCATGCAGGCAAGGCGCGGCGTTCTTACGACGTAAGCCATAAGCGCCCTCTGCTGCAACTCCGCTCGTGGCCACCACTGAACTGGATCGGTCACTTGGCTATAGGATAGGCACTAGATCACTCATCATTAGGCAGGCGTCTTCTTAGTTAAACTATGTATCTGCATTCTACTAGTCTTCAGTTAACAATGTTAAGTATTGTACATCTCTACGAAATATATATCTTGTTCTAATCTAGCTTAGTGTTTCTAGTTTCTGCTGTCCCACTGGCTGGTCACCCCACTCTGTACCCATACAGGCGTGCATCCTATTTCCCTGTCCGTGTCTCTCTACTCGGCCACTGACACCTAGGACAACCGGTGGCCATGAGACACAAAATAACCTATACCTAACTTCCACTTAAAATGATCACTGTTTCATACAGATCATAAAATAAATAAATCACGCTACCTGCTCTATGGTTGACTGCTATGGTGTATACATATTCTGTAGTATTTCCAACGTTTGCAGTTTCTGGGATTTAAATATATGGATGATTTTACCTGTCATGAGTGCAGTAGGGTCTAAGATTATACTGAAGTTTAACCCCACAGGACATCTGCATGTGCAGGATTGGACAATGACTTAGCTGTTCCACATGGATGAAGTAAAGTTGTTTTCACTTCATCAAGCTCTTACTTTTTTTTCCTCTCTAAAATGTACCCAAGTCATCAGTTTCTGCCATATACAGTAATGACATAGCCTGATTCATCTTGTCTTGTGATGTACTTACTTTCCTCTCCCAACTCTGCATTTGTAAAGTATTTGACTATTAATTTTGATGTAGTGTTGGGAATGAAAGTGCAAATTTGCTGTGTTCCTCTGATTGTCAATGCCTCTTCATACTGGCTTTTTAATATGTCTGAAGCAGTGTAGTCTTCACTCAAATAGATCTCGTGCAGTTTGGATGAGATTTTTGTGTAGCCATCGCAAACTTGCATGAGTTGCCAGTCTCTTAACTGAACCCCCTACTCCATCACAAGGCTCTTTCCCATGTGCAATGGCTGAAAGTGCCACTCAGCTTTTATGTTGATGTCTTCCCCATGAAGGTTCCGGAAGTGTTTATTTTTGTACTGAACAGCAGAACCGTCAGAATTATAGTATATCTTTTTTGGAAGCTTTTGAAATTTATTTATTAGATTAGAAATAATCTTCTTTTGAAAGGTGTAAACCGTAATTCTGTTGTGCCCCAGGCAATCAGTAACAATGACAAAGCTCATATGCTCAATTTTGTCTTCCTGTTTGTAATATGTAACACAAAGGTGATATTTTGATATTTCTAATACTTTGTTTACTTACCTTTCAGTATATTTTAATGAAATTCTTGTTTATTAAAAGTCAGTTTGGTCAAACTAGGGCTGTT
This sequence comes from Locusta migratoria, assembly GCA_026315105.1. Taxonomy (NCBI): domain Eukaryota; kingdom Metazoa; phylum Arthropoda; class Insecta; order Orthoptera; family Acrididae; genus Locusta; species Locusta migratoria. The sequence goes on along the minus strand of CM048750.1, from coordinate 69,854,298 downwards.
AGTGAAAAATAAGTGTCCGGAATAACTTTTTTTAACAATGAAACCATCATCATCCCACATTTATATTTTGCCAAGTGATTTACAACAGTAGTTATGGAAATATTTTGAAATTTTTCAATTATGTACTTCTTGTAAAAAAATATAATCAAAATATTAATTAGGATTTAGAAAAAGGTTGTTAATTAGAAGCTATGTTTTGTTGTATATCACTGGAAAGAGCATGCAAAATTACACCTTTCCCAGCTCTGTAGCTCAATTAAGGCAGCTCTTAGAGCAATTAAAAAAAATGTTTTTGAAAAGTTTACATGACTATATTTCAGGAATGGTTTGAGGTAAAAAATTGAAATTTGGTATTTTTCTTAGTTTCAGCCTCACTATAAGTATAGCAACTTTCAGCAAACTATCAGATGGTGAGGTAAAATTGTTATTTAAAGTGTGTTGATTTGACATGGAATGACTCATCACTTAATAGCTAAATACCTAATTTTTGGAAACTATAATTATGATGAAGATGTGCGTAATCTGCTATGTGACTGAAGTTTTGGCAATGCATGGTCATGTAATCATAAAATTATACTGCCTCCTATATATGACCTGTCGGCTTTGAACTATTATGTCATATCTGAGTTAAAGACAACAGCTTGTTTACAACCAGAACACAGTTTATGATTTTGGGTTTAAAAAGTGGTCTGTAGATTCTCTCTGATAGTTAGGTATAGGTTAACAAAGTGGTGTTTTTTATTTTTTTAAATTTTTAATTTTTTTACACTGTTTGAGCCGAAGGAGTGAATTTTTGGGCTGAGACTTGTGATCGCTGGGGCATTCTGTTGTGGTAATCTGAAATTAAGAGGATTACTACAGATTATTTATAACCTACAATACATAAGGATTATAATATTAACCCATATATTTATATTCATTGATAGTGTTTGTTTTGCTAGTTCGTACATCTATGTAGCTTGTGAGAATCAGATATTGTTGTAATTTATTATTACATTTAAGTTTAAACTTTATTTAGAAATATACCAAGACATACACACACAGTTTATACACTAGTGAAATTATTTTGTGTTGCTATGACTACGGACCACAGAAATATTTATCTTTTATATAGTCTCCTAGATGAACCATTAGTCTTTTTTATGATTCGAATATTTTTTTAAAACACAAAGAGCAAACATTGTTTTTTACCCATTAAACACTTTTGACAAATATGACTATTGGTCAATGCCGACGGGTTGTATCGCCGTATTCAATTATGTAAACTGAAGCCTTCAATACTATTACATTGATTCCTGACCTATACCATGAGGTACAGACCATTACATTGCCACCTTGAAGATTTTATTCACATTCACACCTTTCAGTGTCATGTATACCTTCGGCTATGTGACTGATGATGATGATTATTGATATAGGGCGCTCAACATCGAGGTCATCAGCGCCCGTGCTCAAACATGAACGGATGGAAGAGAAATGACGCACGTCGGATGGACTTGCGAAACTGAAAAGCACAACAACCCTTAAAAGGACTAAAACGAAGGATAAAACAGTGACATTTATGTGGCCCGGCGACTACTTAAAAATAAAGGGTGGCCGAGCCACTCTAACACATTAAAATCGCACACCCAGTATTTTGGGAAGTAGTCCAGACATTGTACAAAAACGTAGGACACGATCCACAGACGCCTCATCGTCAGCTAAAATAGAGTGCAGGTCCTGTGAGAGACCCAAATTTGCCCTGGTAGCAGTAAATAGAACGCTTTCTGTTAAAGTACGTCGTATTGACAATTGTGTCCTACATCAGTCACACTCTGGCGGTTCTTCACTGCGTAAAAGGAAACCGTGCGTCAGTGGGCAATGTCCTATTCAGAGACGAGTGAGGGCGACTTCATCAGCTCGTCTAGGGCGGAAGGATGTACGCCATGGGCGGACTGAGGATTTCACCGCGCGCAGTTTATTGTCCGCCACATCCAACCACTGATTCTCCCACAACGCCATGGTTCTGCAGTCACAAAGGAGGTGACGGCTGTCAGTGGGACAGAACAGCGTACGGTAGGGGGGAGAGAACAAGCCTTCCTCGCTGCTGCATCGGCCAGCTCATTTCCCTGGATCCCTACGTGCCCAGGAACCCAACAGAAAACTATCTCCTTGTGTAGACGTTGAAATGCAAGGAGAGCGTCCTGAATATCCTGCACCATCCGATCTGCCGGATACATTTGGTCGACAGGGAGGAGGGCGCTGTGAGAGTCTGAGCAGATCAGGAATTTCATACAGTGATGCCTTTTAATCCGTTCTAGTGCCCTCAGGATAGCGAACAGTTCCGCATAGTAAACGGAAAACTGTTCCGGGAGCCGTATCTGAAGGACAGAGTCAGGAAACACAACGGAGCAGCCAACACGATCTCCCTGCTTGGACCCATCTGTATAAACAACAATAAAATTCGCATGGTGGTTTAAAATCTCTAAAAATCTACTTTTATAAAAACTATTCAAGGTACAAGGCTTCTTGAAAGCAGTCAGATCTAAAATCAATGTAGGCCTATGAAGGAGCCAGGGAGAGCCCCTAATCCACCCCTGGCGTTGAACCTTGACCCCCTGCACCTGCAGCAACTCAAGGCTCTCCTGTGGTCTAATTCCAAATGGTCTCGTAGCCTGTGGGCGGTTGTGGAACAAACGTTGGTTGGGCTGCTGCGCTACACAGACAGAAAGTAACGTGTGCGGAGCTGACAGAGATCTGTACGCCAGGCGTGCTACGAGCAGAAGACGGCGGATAGGCAGCGGGGGTTCACCAGCTTCTGCACACAGGCTAAGTACTGGACTTGTGCGATACGCACCAGTCGCCAGCCTGATACCTTCGTTGTGTACTGGATCTAGGATTTTCAGGTATGAAGGCCTGGCCGATCCATAGACCTGGCAGCCATATTCCAGTCTAGGCCGCACGAAAGCTTTGTAGAACTGGAGCAGACGTGTCCTGTCGGCACCCCAAGACCGATGGCTGAGACATTTTAGGATACTTAGAGCCTTGAGGCATCGCAGTTTGACCTCTTTAAGGTGCGGCAACCACGTCAGCCTCTCGTCGAAAGTGAGGCCAAGATATTTGACTTTGTCCTGAAAGGTGAGAACAGTGTCACCTAGTTGTAAAATGGGTGTATTAAAAAGGGAACGGGAGCGATTAAAATCCACACAGACGGTTTTCTCCAAGGAAACTTAAAACCAGTGATGTTACACCATTCCTCCAACCGCCTGATCGTCAAATGTAATTGACGGGCTGCTGTTGCAATGGAGGAGGATGCACAGAAAATGGAAAAGTCGTCCAAGAACAATGAACACTGTACAGGCGGTCGCACGGTGTAAGTAATGCTATTTATGGCTATAGCGAAAGCCGTTACGCTTAAAACACTCCCTTGCGGAACACCATTCTCTTGTTTAAAACGGTCAGACAAGGCACTCCCAACCTTGTATCTGAAATACCTGTCAGAGAGGAAAGATCGGATACAAATGGGCAAACGTTCACGAAAACCCCACTTGTAAAGCTGCTGTACAACAAGGCGTCGCCAGGTAGTATCATATGCCTTTTCGAGGTCAAAGAAAACACCAATTAGGTGTTGCTTCCGTAGGAAAGATTGTTGGATTGCACTTTCAAGCTGGGTGAGGTTATCCAGTGTAGAGTGGTACCTCCTAAACCCGCATTGAGATCGGCTAAGTAAGGACCTCCTTTCGAGGACCCATACTAAGCGCCGGTTGACCATACGCTCCAACGTCTTACCAATGCAACTCGTGAGGCTAATGCTCTGATAACTACCTGGGTCGGTGCGATCTTTCCCTGGTTTTAAAATTGGAATTAAAATGGATTCTTTCCAGTAACATGGAAAATTCCCCGTAATCCAAATTGTGTTAAAAAGGTGTAAGAGGACCCCCTTTGACTGGGGTGCCAACTGATTCAGCAGTCTGTACGGTATCTCGTCATGGCCAGGTGCAGAATCACGAGCTGCTGACGATGCGGATTCCAGCTCCCACATTGAGAAAGGTTGGTTGTAGTCCTCAACGTTGGAGGAACGGGGGTCAAATCCAACCCTCTCCTGTATTGTGCGATTCTGATGAAAGACTGGATCCTGGCGAGAATCGGATGTAACAGCTGCATAGGATTCTGCCATAACTTGGGCAGTGTCCCTGGGCGAGTATAAAAGACATCCCTGCCGTCGCACAGCTGCTATTGGCGGTCGGGAGTTCCGTCCCGAAATCCTCCTAATGGCTTCCCATACTTTACCAGCAGGCGTGGACCTATTGATGGAGTTCAGGAACTCCTGCCAAGACCTCTGCTTACTCTCTTTAATAACTCTTCTTGCCCGAGCCCTTGCCACTCAAAAATTGGCCAAATTCGCATCGGTAGGGCACCGATGGAATCGACGCAATGCTGCTCTTCTGTCCCTAATCGCTGAACGACAAGCATCGTTCCACCAAGGAACAGCTGGTCGCTGAAGCGTTGACGTCGATTTTGGGATGAAAGCGTCAGCAGCAGTGTGAATCACTGTTGTAATGCGATCCACCCATTCTTCGATATCGTGACACCGCTCGAAAATAGCCAACTGCTGAAAAAGGGCCCAGTTAGCTTTGTGCAGCTGCCATCTCGGCGGCTTCACACTGCAATCTATGGCGACCGGTAAGTCTATCCAAATGGGATAATGGTCGCTGCCATGGAGGTCATCATCCACGCTCCACTGAGCAATGTGCGCTAGAGCAGGCGAGCAGAGGGAGAGGTCAATGGCTGAAGACGAACCTGTAGCAGTGCTAAACTGCGTAGGCTGGCCTGTGTTCAGTACGATGACATCAGAGGAGTGTATCACAGTCTCAACCATCCGTCCCCTGGGGCAATTGTTGTTGGAGCCCCATAGTGAAATACGCGCATTAAAATCTCCTAAAAGAAGAAAAGGACGAGGGAGTTCTCCAATAAGCTGTGTCAGGAGATTACTGTCCACATGCTCTCCAGGCGGTAAGTAAAGAGAGCAGACTGTGATATCCTGATGGGCCAGTATACGAACAGCAACTGCTTGCAGTGTAGTGGACAATGGCACAGGTGAGGAGTGAAAAGTGTCCCTGCCGAACACTGCCACACCACCTTGTGCTCTGTCACCTGTTAGGTCGTCTTTCCTATGGAGTTCGTAGCCTCTCAGGACAGGTGTTTCAGTCCGTTTGAAGTGTGTCTCCTGAAGGGAGACACAGAAAGGCCTATCCTTCAGAAGAAGCTGAAGTGTGTCTCCTGAAGGGAGACACAGAAAGGCCTATCCTTCAGAAGAAGCTGAAGTTCTTCCAAACGAGTCCTGAATCCAGCCAAATTCCACTGCAGTATGGGAGCCATGTCACCTGTGTGGGTCTACCTTCTCTTTACCCTTGTGCCGCGATGGTGAGGCACTCTTCGAGCGCTGGGTAGCAGATGGACTGATTGGTTCAGGCGATGATGCATCGAAGACCATAATAATGTCCTCCTCGTCAGTCAACGCCGCCATTAAGACGTCCGTTGACGGTCCCGAAAGAGCTGCAAGCGGGCGTGAAGATACTTTCCTCGGCTTCTTCTTTTGAGAAGAGGAGGAGGAAAGGGGGACTTGGGGAGCACTCTGCTTTGGTGGAAAATTTTTCTTTTGAGAGGCACTTCGCTGGTGAGGTGCCTTCCTAATGATTTCCTGCTGTTCCGCATCTAGCACAACTTCTGTAGCAACAGAGACCACACGGTCTGTAAAAGTGGTACCTGTAGCTTTATCGGCCGTGTTTCATGGGGCGAGAGGAAGGGGAGCTTCAGCTGCCTGACATGTGCACGGACATGTACAAGTATTGGTACTGACACTGACAGCCTCAGTTTGTGTCGAGGCATACACTGTGGTGATGGATTTCTGTAAGGCGGCAGTGAACGAGGTGGGAAATACAGGTGGCTGCATGGCCTTAAATACCTTCCTAGCCTCCGTGTAGGAAATGCGCCTGGTCATCTTTATCTCCTGTATTTTCCTTTCCTCAAGGTACACCTGACAGTCCTGACTCCAAACAGGGTGTTCCCCAGAACAATTGACACATTTTTCAGTTGGTGTACAAGCAGTGTCCTCATGTGCTGCCTCTCCACATTTGCCACAAGTGGCCTTCCCCTTACAGCCGAGTGTGGTGTGTCCGAAACGCTGGCACTTAAAACAGCGCATGGGATTAGGCATATAGGGACGGACCTTCAACTGCAAAAACCCTGCCTTTACATGCTCAGGGAGTTTAGGGGTATTAAAGGTGAGGATGAAGCTCTCAGATGACACAAGTTCTCCATCCACCCTTTTCTTGATATTCTGGACGTCCACTATGCCTTCCGTTGCCCATTCTGCCTTGAGTTCTTCAATTGGAATGCCCACCAGGTCCCTACAGAAAACTACGCCCTTACTGTAGTTCAAGGTACTGTGTAGTTCTGTGTCAATTTCGTATTCACCTAGGGACTTCGCCTTCTGCAGATTTTCCGCATGTTGGGAGGTTGAAGTTTCAACCAACAAGGTACCGTTCCGCAATCTCTTGACAGATTTTAAAGTGCCCACAAGACCTTCTAAACCCTTATTGATATAAAAGGGCGATATCTTCTCAAAGGAACCTTCTTTACGTTTGATTACAATAAACACATTCTGGCTAGCAGTCTGCGTTCTGTTACTATGCACGAAACTTTTTTTGTTACTGAACTGGTCTGGGGGACTAGCCACCCGAGACCTCTTCTTCGACTGGGTGTTGGTACCCCCCAGTGGTACACCCATCCCACTGGAAGGTTCATGGGATAAATTAGTGTTTTGCATCTCGATCCCACGAGAAGCTAGGGAAATATGTGTCCGCCTAGACAGAGCCCCACGTGCCTAGGTAAGCCTTATACAACTGAGGTGCGGCAGTATCCCCAGAGGTTGGTCGCTAGCGACTGTTCCTCTTCAACAGCCATGCATCCCATCAGCACGTAGCACACCTTGGGATTGAAGGGCTTTTTATAGAGGTTTGTACCATCCTCGCGACCCAGGCAATCAAGCCAAGATCCCCATTCTCCGGTACACACAACGTTCCACCGCCGCACAATGCAGTGGTCGCTGAAGCGTGCCCAGAGGTTACGGTGTCTAGAGGACTGGCGGCGCTTACCAGTCCCCAGCTCAGGACCCCAGGTTCTCCAAGCCTGTACTCATCAAATTAATGCTGAGCCCCTGAGGGAGGCTATGTGACGGATGAGTCAGTCACCACACCTTACATATCAAGACTCAAGTCCTGGTTGAAATAACAATTTGGATAGCTTGTAGGTCACTGTAACGGTAACCACTGAACCCAAGGGAAGCGACAAAGAAAATAATATTCACACTACATAGATATTCTACCACATCCTTAAATGGAAATGACAGGTATCTTTAGAAAACTAATGAATATATTGTAATTATCTCAACTTACTCTGAATTTGTAATCACTTAGATAGCTAAATACCTAATTTTTCTTTTCTTCTCTCTCTCTCTCTCTCTCTCTCTCTCTCTCTGTCTCTCTCTTTAATGAACACCATGAAACAAGTTTAAGAGTCGCTGACTATTATGCAGAGACTAAGTCTATACAATACATTGGTGTGCATGCGCAAATAGTGTGTTGTGGTGCACAGAGATGTTTCACACAGGGAGCATCCCAGGATTTCCCTGATAGCTACAACCCCAAAAATTGTTTCTTAGTTTTTGGGAAGATGTGTAGTTTTTTCCAACATCACACTTTATTTGTGGTGATAAAATGTACATCCTCCATTAAACTTATGGCAATTCTACCAAGAATACTGTCAAGACTAAAGAAATAGGAATGCAGGCTATACTTGACAGCCCCTATGGTTTTGTAGGAGCTACTCTGAATTTTAGTATAGAGAAGAATGATGCCTTATGGTAGAAACTGTTTATTTTATTTCTTTCAATAATATTGGAGGACTGTTTGCAGCTCAGTGATAGTCTTTACGGTGGGTTGTTATCTATCCCCTGGTATTAACATTCCAACTTAGATTTTCCAGTGTTAAAATTACTTTGTGATTGACCTTTCAGCAAGTCTATTGGAAGGAGCAAGACACAATCAAATATTAGTTCTTTCTGAAGCATTGTGTTTTGAGGTTAAAAGCAGAGCCTTGCTTAGTGTGGCTGGGTTAATGTGACAATGCTGTTCCTGCGACTGCAATTTGTCAATTTCAAAGTAATTTTAATTGGTGTATGGCTTTATGTATCAGGATATGAAAAGAAACATAGACATGAATTATTTATTACCTTCATTAAAAGTCAAGGTCAGATTAATTTTTGCTCTGAGTGTGGTTATTATTAACACACTCTTTTCAGTGTCATTTTGTGTACCTGAAACATTTGACTTCTCAATAGTTCCCTTCGCAAAAGTATTTTTGGTCACATGTACCTTTTAGAAACTTGATGCACCTTTTCATACATGGTACCTTATGGAATATCCTTATGGTAGTCAAAGTCTGAAAACTTTACTGAAATGTTCTACTTGTTTATCCAGTGTATCAATCATTTTAATAGTTAATTTTGGAGACATTACATGGATGTCCAAGGCATGTAATTTATCCATAATTGTTTTTACAGTGAGCCCCTTTCATCACCATTATCATCTTTTTCTTAAGTGAGAGAATGACAGGCACCTCCACTGCAGCACTGGTTTCAGGGTATTTCTTCATGTTTAATAAATAGTGCCTCCCTAGTGTTTACAGTAAATTTAATAATGAAAAATCCATGTTGGAATTAACAATATAGTAATAAGGACAGTTTACAACACACCACAAAGAAATGACAAGAAGCTGTAACAGGCACATAAGAAAGACACACACATACAACACTTCAGCTATCAAGTATGGCCTGCTTCAGAAAATAGAACATTCACACAATCACACAGTCACACAACCATCATCTCCAGTTACCCCACTCCGAATCACACTCTGCGGTGTGGAAATAAGGGTGGGGAGGGGGATACAAAGGTTACTTCCCACCCCTCCTAAAGTGGTGTTCTGTCACCCTCCAAACCTCCATAACATCCTAGTCCACCCCGAAATCCAGCCTAATGCAAGACCTTTCCAATCCATCCACCCAGCACTTCCTATTCTAATCCTGTCACAGGCTTATCCTATCCTATCAGAGGCTGGGCCACCTGTGAAAGAAGACATGTAATTTGCCAACTGTGCTGCAATCACTTTGCAGTTTTCTATATTGGCATGACCACTAGACAGCTGTCCATTAAGATGAATGGCCACCACCAAACTGGCCAAAAATAAGGTGGACCACCCTGTGGCACAGCATATGCTTAATTCCAATGGCTGCTTCATAACATGGGCCATGTGAATTATCCCACCCACCACCTGCTTTTCTGAACTGCACAGTTGGGAGTTATCCCTACAGTACATTCTTCAATCCCGAAATTATCCAGGTTCAGCTTTAAACAACTTTACCTTTTTTTCCACACCCTATAGTTCCCACCTAAACCTCTCCTATTTTGAGCGCTGTGCGTATGTGTTTGTTTTTGTGATTTCACAGTTGATTATGTACCATCATTGTTGGCCTCAATTTGATCCTTATTAATTTTCTTGATGGCGGTCTTTAACTAGCCAAATTCTGTGTGAATTTCCACTTTTCAAGATTGGTTAATCCTGCTGAACAAATTCAAACAAAACAGTCAAACTTGTCTAATCTGTTAACAGTATTTTCTAGCACTCCATCTAAAACCTCCAAATACATGTTTGTATCTATCTGAAATTATGGTCTCTGAAGTAGACAGCACGACGTGTCTCTATCATTCCTGAATCTTTCCCAATAGACTTCAGTACATCAATGAATTTCTATGTATACACACTCCGTTGCTGAGCGAAAATTTGATTCTGAAAATTACACTTGTTTCGAGAAGAATTTCTTCTACCATGAAAATCCTTTGTATCTGATGTGTGGGAAAATGCCATTGAAATTTCTAATTTGCTCCAATAACGTGAAAGTAGCTTAAAATAAAACTGTTTATATAAGGAGATGGGAGAACCACTTCTTAGTGTCTAGGGAAAGAATCAGATAAACCGTTTACCGAAAACATCTGAATGTGCCAGTCTGAACATAGCCCTTGAAATTCACAGTTTTTTTATATAGTTAAATCCTTTAACTTTATTTACATATGAGTAAAACATACACAATAACTCTTTTATCTCCCAAGCAATTACAACCAATAAACAATTTTTATTTATTTTTATCGTAAATTACTGACAAAAAAGAGCATGAAGCAGTTAAATAGAAGCATAACACAAAAAGTCAAATTACGTTATGTTAATTACAAGGATTTTCAATTTTAAAACTCTCAATTACATGTTGCCCGTAAGCAAAAGTTAATTATTCTAATGCTAAGACCCTTTCCTCACCTCCCTCCCTCTCTCCTTCTCTCTCCTCTCCCTTCTCTTTCTCTCTCATTTTTTGTCCGGCCATCTGGGGGGGAGGGGGGTGGCATGTGCCCGTGCTCTCCCCCCCCCCCCCCCCCCAATCCATCCTTGGTGCATAGTGTTGCCACATTGATACAACGTAAGGTGGTAAAGCTAAGAGTTCCTTCAAATCTGAGCCCAGTATAAACTATAGTCAAAAAAATGTGTTCCTTTCCTGCAATGAGAAATCAGTAATCCAGTATGTGGGTTGCAGTAAATATGTTAATATTTCCAAATGTTTAGTGTTTTAATGCTGACACCAATTCAAATGTATCTAATCATTTTGGTTTCATATTTTGATACATGGATAATGGATTGTATGTAGTGTATAATGTTAATTTAATTTTTGTAACTGATTTTGGTTATTTGTAATATGTAAATGTATGATAAAAGTAAACTGTTATTTAATATATTTTGTTTGCTTTTTGTATAGTTCTATAGTGTGATGAATTGTGAATGATTGCCATTTTATTATAAAATAAGCAATTATTGCAGATCATGTGCCAGTTTGCAAAAACTAAGGCAGTACTACATAATGTCACCATAAAGCAGGCAGAAACTTTTGAGGTTTGTAAGTTTTCAATGGACAAAAGATATTCAAGGTGTATGTTTCATAGGAATAAAGAACCTTTGTATTCAGATTTTGGTTCTAAATTAATTATGCATTCTGCCACCTGTGTTAGTTTTTCCCTCTAGGTTTAATAAATTTTTAAGGGGGAACTGCTTTTGCAAGCATTAAGTTCACAAATAGTGACTGACATTGTACCACAGCCTCGTGTTTTAGATTCACTTTGCAATTGCTGGTAACTTCCCCAGGTAGAGTGGCAGGCATTGGTAAGTTGTTGGTTCCCCAGATACTGTATATCAAAGTATGCTCTGTAATCACTTTCATTTGCTGCAGCTTTTGTCATATCCCTGCATCTTTCTATAGAAATAACCAATGGTTGAAACTGCATGCCATGAATCCAATTGGTAATAAGGTAAAAGCTCAAAAGCCTGAAATGTGTACATGTCCAAACCAAAAATGCCTAGACATTTAGATTGTATAACCTTCTGAATATGTTAATGTACTTTTAATTCCAATCAATGTAAGTTACCATTTGAAACAATTCAGCCATTACTTCACTTAATGATTATTACAAGAGAAATGGATTGGAATACAGTACCATAGGAAGCAGTGAGATAGGTCATGTGATTACTCTGAGAATTTCACAGGGCAAGACAAAATTTCCTAACCTTCGTTGATCTTCCAGCAGCTACACAAATCTTCACCTCATTTGCAAGATGACAGGTAAAATATCTATAGTAAAAAAACACAGTTGTGAATATTGCAGAACTGCTTGGAAAAATACTAATTATAGAATTAAAACCTTCTAGTGGTTGACTGATGGACAAAAATGTTAGTATGTAGGATCTAACAGTATCAGTGGGTAAGAGAGCAATTTGACTATAAAGTATTTTCCATGCTTTTTATTAAAGATCTAGTGAGGGGTATGGCCTTATGGTATACAAATTCAACAAAGATATTTTGGAAAAGATAAGCTGCTACTCACCACAGACACCTGATGAGCCGCAGATAGGCTCACACAACAGAAAAGCAAAAATAAAAAATAAAATAAAAAAATAAAAAACTGAGCTACACTGCAACACATAGCATGGCCGAGGTGATAGCAACCAGTGGTGGGGGTCACTGGTTGCTAACACCTTGGCCGTGCTATATGTTGCAGTTTGACCACAACAGCCAGAGACGGCGGTTGGGTTTCTCTCTCTCTCTCTCTCTCTCTCTCTCTCTCTCTCTCTCTCTCTCTGTGTGTGTGTGTGTGTGTGTGTGTGCACACGCGCGCGCGCGCGCGCGCCTATCTGCGGCTCATTGGGTGTCGGTGGTGATTAGCAGCCTATCTTTTCCAAAATGTTGTTGAATCCTTCAAGGTATTTCCATTGTTTAATTCAACAAAGATTTTAGACTAATCGGTGTTATCATTGTTACACACTCGAGGCATAATTTGGAGATTCAATGGTGAAGGATGAGAGGTGATATGCATAACCAGATATGGTTATTTTAATCTGACAATATTTTATATAGGCTACAAATTTTAGCTATAGGGCTTACTCTTGTCATTTTATGTGGGGTTAACACTCTTGTAAAATCTGCATTATATACCCATGTTTTAAATTTTTTTATTACATGCCTTAGCAACTGAAATGGCTACACATCTGTACTGTTGAAAGCCATGTTTATCAATATATGATGGATTTTACTTTGCATTGTTGCCTGTATTTAAAAATGTGTGCATATCAGGGCATTACCAACAAAGTTTCTGTTAATCACATTGACCAGAAATACTAAAAATGACAGCAGTGGCAGCTGTAAATATTTGCTTCCTCTGTCATCAGTAGACTGTAAGGTGTTTCCTAATGACAGCATAAGTCACTTCTTATAGCCTGTCTTATTTATGCATCCACAGGAGGCGGCTCTGGCATGCCTCTGATGTCATCGCGGCACTCGGAGTGTTAAGACAGCAGCATACTTAATTTTATTGTTACTTAGATTATATCCCATGGAAGCAGAAAAGTGTTTTCCTGGAGACAGTGGAATTATTCACACTATGAAGTGTAATGAATACAAAATAGGATAAGGATTTTTTTCTCTTGCCTATGTACCTTTCCTTATGGAACATCTGAATGAAATGTATGTTCACATTTTGAATACACATAATGAATGGTGTATAAGAATCCTGCAGTAAGAATGGTTGCAACAATCCTTTACCAAACAAGATTAATGAAAGCTTCATAGTTTTGTGCCAAAAAGTGCAAATTTAAAAACTGAAGTTAGTCACATCAGAAGAAAGTACTAATCAAATGGATTCATACACAAAATATTTTCTTTTGCAATGTAGTGTGCACACTACATTAAGTAGTAAATACAAGTAAATACAAAGGACCAATGTATTCTGTACATAACCAAAGAAACAATTTTCTTAGTGTAACATTTTGTTTCATTCACAAAATACTAGATATATCTTTAAAAAATTGACAACAGAATGAAAAAAATATCAGACATGGCTACCGTTATTTGTAATACAGTAACAGCTCTAAAGAATGACCAAGTAAATTCTCAATATGTTATTAAGAAGAACCAATGGGCAACAAAATGGTACACAAGCTCAATGCATCAAAAATTTTGCTTCTGAAACAAAAATCCTGACAGCAGAATGACATTCACCAGAAAATAACCAATCTCATTCTAAAGTGATTATTGGGTGGCAAACATGGCACTTACTCCTTTCATCTATAGTAAGGGTAGACAGTTTTTGCTAAATTTGGTTTTTCTTCACACTCTGCATTCATACACCTTTTATGGAAATGTAAATAGCCTATATATTACAATTTGCATCATTCTAAGAAATAGACTTCCATAAGAGTCTTCAGAGCATATCACAACCAACTTTGACTTCTTTTCCCTTATCTTTTAGAGACTGTGAATTTTCTTTCCAGGTTTAAATAATGCTATCATCTGGGGTTAGTAAAACTGATAAGGAGAAATGTAACAAAGGATCGTCTGCTCTAGGGGCACTATTACCATCCACAATTTAATTTCTTAGTCTCTGCAGTTTGCTGGACTGGGATACAGAAATGTCATCTTTCACTTGCCACTTTTTTTTGGAAGTCCACAGCACCTGATAGTACATATATGTCCTCAGCTTTGCAGATACTTGTGACTGCGTGCTTTACAGTTCCGTAAATCTCACCCAACATACCTTTGCTATATTATTAGGAAAATAAGTACCATTATTTGTTTATGGAATACTGGTATCTGAAAAATGTCAAGCTGGCAAAGAGAAACACTGTTTAAATTGTATGGCTGTAGCACTGCCCACAAATGTGACTTCTTCAATTGGGTTTGTGCCGAGTAATTTTATTGAGGAAAGCATGCTGTTAATATTCCTATGATTAAGTCACTAAGGACATCACAAGAATTTGCCACATTTTAAGTCCCAAAGATATGCTGTAAACTATATTGTTTGTGTCTTGCCAGTAAGTGCTCTGGACTTCATTCTACAGTGTGTTATTATCCACTGAATATTTTTGTCTTTAACAAATTGGGCTGTTAACTATCAATGAATGTATGTTGTAAAAATTGGAGTATGATACGAGAAAGAGCATCAAGCCACAGACCAAAACTATTATGAATCTCAGAGTGACTTGCTAGGTCCCAATTTGTTATTCAGCCAGTTGACTTCGTTTGACTAAGATCTTGTTCAAATTATATGTATCCTTCAGAAATACAGTTGTACACTACACAATTTAAACTTCTGACTGACATAGGCCTAATTTTTCCAGAGAAAGAACTCTGTTCTTAGTTTACAGCATGTCCCTCCTTTCCTTACACATTTCCTCCAATTGTTATTAACAACATTGGAAAACAACAGACAACTCCCAAAAATTACAGTGCAGCCAAATACATATCAGAATTTGATGTGATAATTCTTCAGAATCAAAGATTAATCCAAGTCAGTTTTTATAAATTGATGTGTATTATTCCTGTGTGAGACTTCAAGAAACTATCTTTGTATGTCTGTTTCCAGCCTTCTATAAAATTGCATTTATACTAAGAAATTTTAGGCTCTATCTAACAAAATGACACGAGAAAGCAATAGGGAAAAAATCAAACTGGAAACCTCACTAACTGAAATGAACTGGCTTATATTTGTAGTTTTTATGAGATATTTTGTTACTATATTTTGTTTACATTGGTTTGTTACATACAACTTTAAATAATTAGTTTTCAAGAGTAACAACAAGCCTAAATTTTTGACAAGTTATACAGTATTTTGTTTAGCTCTGGCACTGCTTAGCATAAAAATGGAACTTCAGATTAAAAATATGAAGATTTCAGCTAACAGAGATGGCAACCAAATTTCTAATAAGATATATATGTTATCACAGAACCACCCCACCCCTTTCCGTGTGTGCTAACAAGAAGAATTAACGTGCAAGGGTTAAGAGAACACTCTTTATAACATTTTCTCTTTATTTCAGTTTTCAGAGGAAGCTATGCACTCTATAGCAGTCTATCTTATTTCTTGTATTTTGTTCTACATCTATGAATAGTTATTGTTTGGTGTCACTTCATTTCCTTTTTTAAGAGAAACTAGCAACTACTTACTAGTTTCACTGTAGTTGAATCATCAGTTTGAATAATTTTGTGATGCCCTTGTACAGTTTCTGTCACGATCTTAAAAAGATTTTGGATGAAAAATTCATATGATATGAAAGGCTGCTCCTTCTGAAAAATATTTTGCAAAATGAAGTGACAGGACTAAATGGGATTAAGAAGCTCAATTGGAGACACCTAGAAATCAAATCTATGTGACAACACAAGTTAAAAAAAAAACCTTTATCACACTGGAATCTAAACAAAAATGAATTTTCTTACAACACTATTTTTATCAGTTTATTTTACTTTCTTCTGAAGATGCACTGGGTCTTCTACAACAAATTGCTTTTTTGTAATGACAGACTCTTTTTTTACAACTCTACACTAAGGGTTTGTGACTGAGTTACGGAACAGCTGTGGTCACTGTAATACTGCATTTATTATTTAGGTGCACAATGTATGAATAATCTTGTATTAGATGAATACAACATCGTCAGGGGAATACTAGGATCCATCAAAATAGTATCAAGAAAACGGTAAAAATCACACTTTTTCACTTTGCCACAGTATGAATGCCACAGACATGCTACGTATATTTATGTAGGCTCAACTAATTTCAAAATGAATACTTCCAACTTTGAGCTTTTCATAAACGAAACTCGATTCGACTACAACTGCTAAAACCAAAAACATTTCCCATGGTTCGCTGGGCCCAGAAACTAGATACAACTGCAAAAGTTGATAAGGATCAAAAGTGGTGTTGTACACATCACGCTGACGTCACAATGGTGCATTCGCATTGTCAGTAACTTCTTCCACAGAGGCTGAGCTCCGAAAAATTACAAAGATATTTCACTTTTTTATCGATTGATCTGTCGATGGGTCGCAACACTTCTAGTGTTAATTGTAAAAAGTTTAATGACTTTGAACCTAATATGAGGGGCAATAATTAAGACAGCGTGAATGAATGTCTGGCATTATGGTCAAATACTGAGGATACAGGTAAGGTGATAAACAGTTTGTTTGAAGTAAGTGATAGTGAACAAGTAATAGTGAGAGTAGTGATGTATCTAGTGATGAGAAAGAAGAGGTACCTTATATGAATTTATTTTTGATGATGATGGTAAAGTAGTCAATAAGACAAAGTTGGAAAGAATAAGTGAGCAGGAAGAGAATGCAGAGTTAGAGCTAGAAAATAGTAGGGAAGTGGAAGCAGACCATAATGTTTGTCACTTAACAGTAGCTTCATATGACTGCTTATCCACAGAGATAATTAATAAAGATCTCTTGTATGAAGAAGAAGCAGTAGTAAGTACTGATAGTGTCAACTAGTGTGCCTGTAAAATGCTTGCTAGACAGTGGTAGTGATCTTAATGGTATTTCTCAGCCTTTGTTTGAATCAATTAAGGGTACAGATGGAACAGAGATTATGCATGTTTCTGGAATAAAGATTATTGGTGCTCCTGGTAAGATGTCCAAGAGAGTGAAGCAAGAAGAAGTTGTATCAGTGGAGTTAGCTGGACAAAAGTTAGAGTGTAATTTCTTAGTGACACCAGATCTTAATATTGACATGAGTCTTGGAACACAATTTTTATGATGAGTTGTTCTCTATCTATATTATTATTATTATTAGACTTGTATACTGGCCATATATGGGGACAGTTGGCCAATTGAAATGTCAATGAACTGCAATTCTGTGTGTCGCCTCCTTATTTGTAGTAGACTAGTTCGTTAGTGTTAGTGAGAGAGCCGATCATAAGAACTTCAAGAGGCAGCGAAATATGACCCGGTAATGACACAAAGCCCAAGGTGTGGAGAAAAGGGGAGTTATCATAGGCTGAGATGGAAGTTATCCTTGCAGTATATTCTCCGACCCCAAAATTATCTAGGTCTCAACCAATGATACCGCTCCTTTTCCCACACAGTACAGTGGAGTGTGTGTGCGTGTGCATGTGTGCGTGTGCACACACATGCATATGCTGCATCTCGTTCCACCCATCTAATACATACATGCTCTGTAAGGCTGTGCTGTATCCATCCCCACCAATGTTACGCAACCTTACTACCCCCCTACCCTCATCTCTCCTATTTCCACACTGCGAAGTGTGATACAGTGTGATCAATGCGAAGTGTGATCAATGAACTGCAATTCTGTGTGTCGCCTCCTTATTTGTAGTAGACTAGTTCGTTAGTGTTAGTGAGAGTGCCGATCATAAGAACTTCAAGAGGCAGCGAACTATGACCCGGTAATGACACAAAGCCCAAGGTGTGGAGAAAAGGGGAGTTATCGTAGGCTGAGATGGAAGTTATCCTTACAGTATATTCTCCGACCCCGAAATTATCTAGGTCTCAACCAATGATACCGCTCCTTTTCCCACACAGTACAGTTCATACCCCCTCTATCATACACCTCTCCTATTTGGTGTGCTGTGCTGTGAAGTGGAGTGTGTGTGCGTGTGCATGTGTGCGCGTGCACACACATGCATATGCTGTATCTCGTTCCACCCATCTAATACATACATGCTCTGTAAGGCTGTGCTGTATCCATCCCCACCACTGTTACGCAACCTTACTACCCCCCTACCCTCATCTCTCCTATTTCCACACTGCGAAGTGTGATACAGAGTGCGAAAGCTGGACATGATGGATGGTGTGACTGTGTTGTGTGCCTATGTGAATGTTCTATATTCTGAGAAAGGCCATGGCTGATGTATGTGTGTGTCTTCCTTTTGTGCCTGTTGCAGCTCGTCATTGTGGTGAGTTGTAGACTGTCATTATAGTGTATTATAAAATATATGCATTGCTGTTATTCTTAATTGTGTATGTCTATGCAGGTGTGGTAGGCTTGAGGGTATTATTTATTATTTTATTTTATTATTACAGTAAATCCTCACTTTTACACTTTTCAGGGGACTCAAATAAAATGGTGTAAATACAGGAAAATGTAAAATGTCAGAAACAAAATTTTAAGCTGTAAATGTTACCTACAGGATACCCCCTAGCATTTTCATAGTTGATGCAAGATGTATGTACATAATATGCAAGAAAATACTGACCATGGACTTCTATATACCCATTAAATTTTCACTGAATTTTGTACTTTTTACAAACTTACCTAAAATTAAATGATTCGAAAGTAAGCAGTGCTGCCATGGTTTTTTAAGTGTTCGTGAGGCTAAACTTTAGTGTTTGTATTTGCAACATATGAAAAATGCATTTAGTGTTCATTGGACTAAAGATCTTGCTAAAATAATTTTTTTTTCAAATATAACTTGTCCTGTAAAAGTGACATGAGAAAAGTGTGACAGAGATATAGTTCAGTGCATTAAATATGATACTACCCTACAGATGAGTCACCATAGTATTTGCTTCTCATTCACTGGCTTTGCCAACTCAGCCAAATTGTTACCTAACCAAGATATACAAACATTTGGCCATTTTTGACATCTTCCAGTGACAGACTTTCCACAGCGGCAACATCAACATTCAGGAAGAATTCAAGTGTCGATTCCAACTGCAGCGTTATTCAAGATGAATTGAGTGCTGGAAGGATTTCACTGTCATCATTGCTCATGTCTGCTACACTTTCTCCATCTGCTGCAATGAATCCTGCTTTTTTAAAGCAATTGTAAATGTGGATTCTTTAACTTCACCCCATACCTTGGCAATAAAATGTAATGCATCCAAAACTTACTTTAATTGCGTTTCAGTCTTTTCCAGCTTCCATGAAACTTAGTGCCTTTTGCACAATGGATTTTCTGTAATATGGTTTGAAGGCATGGATGATACCCAAATCTAGAGGTTGCAATTTGCTTGTGCAGTTTGGTGGCAGAAACTCTAATTGCACATTCCTTAAACTTACATTCTTTGGATGTGCAGAGCAACAATCCACAAATAAGAGAATTTTTCGGTGTTGACACCCCATTCTTGCATCTAGGCTATGCAACTGCTTTACAAACAACTTAGATGTCATACAAGCTTTGGTGGTGGCACTGTATTGCGTTGGTAGTGTCTTTATGTTTTTAAAACATCGAGGTTTTTTTTTATTTTCCTATCACAGATGGTTTCAGTTTTTCTGATTCATCAACATTTGTGCCTAACATTGGTGTCAAGTGTGCTTTGCTGTGCTTTCCTCCATGGCAATGTTCACTTTTGTATGCAAGTGTTTTGTTGGGAAGGACGCTATAAAACAGACCAGTTTTGTCGATGTTAAAGATATCCTTTGGCTCTTAAAGCTTCAAAAGTTCTTGTAATTTCCCACTCTGCCATTCACTCACAGTTTCTATATTTACACTATTAGATTCACCACATATAGTCTTGTACACCACATTGTGTCATTTCTTGAATCTATCAATCCATCCATTAGAAGCACTAAAGTCCTCAATTCCGAGAACATTTGCCACTTTCAGTGCCTTTTCACGCAACATTGTGCCATTTATTGCAATGTTCGACGCACATGTTGCCTGAAACCAGTTCTTTGTTATTTCTTCTAATTGCGCATACTTAGAATAACTAGCATACTAAGACGGAGTATTTGTTTTTCACGATAGTGTTCAGCGTAGAAACAGGTATGCCTAAGTCCTTGGTTAAAGCCACATGTGTTCGGCAATGAAGTTGAAATCTTTCAAAGATTTTCACTTTCTCATCCATCAAAAGAGTTTTTCTCTCTCTCTTCGTAACTGCTGTATTTTCCATCTTGCCATTGGATAGGAACTTGTACTGCTCTTGAAGCGAATAACACTAAGCACAGAACACCAATACACTACACCACAATCAACATGAATGAAATTTCTCTCGGCAGAAAACGACGTATCAGAGTCGTTTGAAATCGATATCAATATTCTTCCATTGCAGCAGCAGTTTTGTCAGTGCAGCCAATGATGTCAACATTAGTTACCAGACGACAATACTACTATATGTTATTAAATTACAAATACTGAGAAGTAAATGCCCGCAGTTTTTTTTTTTCATAATCACAGGGCGAAGTTAACAGTTAAAAATTATGGCTACAATATTGTAATCATACTACACATTGTAGTTGGTTATGATAAGAAACAAATTAATGTGTGATAAAAGACGCAACTTCTCCGATATCTATCGATATGTCCTACTTTAAAAGGGCCCTACACACAATGGGATTTATTGGACCAATTTGTTGTTCACCCGATGAATTGGGCAGTTTCAGGCACTATGCGACCAACTTTCCTTGTCTGCCAGTTGGTTGTGCCTGACTGCCCGATCTCCGACCCCCCACCGCTTCACCCGACAAATTGTGCATGTGAAGCGCTACCCGACCAACTTCCTGCCTGCGATCGTCTGCACAGCGAACATGCGAAAACAGAAACAGTTTGACAAACAGACATCAGAACAGGAAGGCGCTGCGTGCAGTTGGTTGGAATGTGTGTAGGCTGCTACCAATTGGTTGGTTTGTTGGACAGCTTGTTGGTTAAATGATAAATCGGAGTGTGTGTAAACGGTGGGAAAACGTAAATTCTGAGATGGTAAAAGCGGGATTCTACTGTATTATTTATTTGTCTATTATGTCTATATTGTGTGTGTGTGTGTGTGTGTGTGTGTGTGTGTGTGTGTGTGTGTGTGTGTGTGTACAGATTGATGTTATCTGCCAGTTCTTTGAGGGCAGAGAATGTAGTTCCATTGCAGAGAGCTGTGTATTCATTTATTATTTGTTTTCCTTCTTGTATTTAGTAGTTTTCCTCAATTATTAATTCTTGTGGTGGCCTGTTGCTGCATTTGAGGATTTGTAGTTCTTTACTGACATCAGTTGGATTGTGTTTCATGTCCATAAGATGTTCAGCAAATGTACAGTGACAACTGTTACCTTTTATTGGTCTTCTGTTTTCTGTATGTTAATTCGTCATTTGGCCATAATCACATTGGGAAGCTTTGTATATGAATCACCAGAATACAAAAGTCGGTTCTGTCAATGCATCATCTTTTTTACCATGTGTACAAGTTATTACACCCATCATCTTTGTTCCCTTAGTGTTTGTATTTTCTGTATATGTGTGTCCATAGTACTATCATATTTTACAAGGGACAATTTTTCAACAACCAAACTAAAATTGTTATTGTGGCAATTAAATAAATTTAATAGATGCCTAGCTGTAAACTGTTGTCATTTATAAAGGGGTGTTCAAATGAAAAGTTATGAAGGGTCTTAACGAGCAAACTGGAATTTAAATATACCACTTAGGATAACATAGTACGACATCTAGGGACATGAAGCATGCATCATCACCTCCCCCTAAAAAATTCAAGGTTGTGCCCTCAGCAGCACAGTGAAGCTCACCGTCTTTTTTTGAAGTCTGAGGTCCGATACTCATTGCATTCCTCGAGCACGTAAAAACAGTGACGTGTACTATGAGACTCTCTGTAGCGTAGAGAAGCCCATCAAGAGCAAATGGCCTGGGCTGCTCATGAAGGGAGTGATTCTGCTCCATGATAATGCTTGTCCACACATCTTCAGTGCCACACAAAGTGTACGGGTCAAGTTCAAGTGGGAGCAGCTTGGGCATCCGCCCTACAGCCCGAACATGTTGCCCTGTGACTTCCATCTGTTTGGTCCATTAAAATAACATTTCAAAGGGAAGTGCTTCAACTTGGACAACGAACTGGACACAGCAGAGGACTGGTTCTTGTCACAGCCACAGGAATTCTGGAAACGGGGAATTGTTTGGCTCGTTAAACAGTGGGATAGTTGTGCTCAGGTCTCTGGTGATTACTTTTGAATAAAGACTTCAATTATACCCACAGTGTTGTTTTGTACATTTTCATTTGAACACCCCTCATATATGGCATGAATATGGGCTCTGTGCCACATGTGTAATTCTGGACATCTGAGGTAAACTATCGTAAGTGCATACATGTTGATTTTGCAGTTTTTATTGCCTGTAACTTGTTTCAGTCATACTTTCTTAGGGGTGAACTACAGTACGTACATTTAAATATCAATAAATAGGGTTCCAAAAATATATTTCTGAGAGGTAAAGTAACATATATGCAAGCCCTCTCATAATATTTCATAAAAACATTTTTAAAGATAAAGTACATGTAGAGAATATCTGGAAAGGATACAAAAAGTAAGGCTCTTCATAGCTGTGTATTACACTTACTTTACGGGTAGCAAAATCTGGGTCACAGCAGGTGCTTTCCTGTAAAGTTAGCAAAATGTCACATACAACAATTTACCTCTGGCATCCAGAACTGTCATGAATAATTTACTAACAACTAATGTATTACATGTTGCACAGGTTCTGGGTATAAACCACATACCTATTAAACTGAGTTCTCATATACACATCTGAAAATTGGGAAGAAGTTGCCATTTTGTTTCAAATGACAGCACTACATTCATTAATAAATTTAAAATAATCACAGATCTATTTCTAAGCTTTCTTTAGTATTAATTTACAGTACAAAGGTAGTTTCATTTTACTTTAGGACAGCTATTGGAAATTACACAAAAATGGCACAATTGGCAACAATACAATGAGGGGGGGAAAACCACTATGTTACTCATTTAATTTTTTTTTATATAGATATTGATGATCAGTCATACAATGTTACAGTCTGTTTGAGTTACATTTTGTCACAGATTTCCTAAGGTAAAAGGTATTATAAAGTATAATAAATATACAATTCAAGTTACAATACCCAGACTTATGATGGAGGAAAAATGTACCATTTCTGACTCACATTTATTTTTTCCATACCATTTAATATTTGCTTAGCAACATTTGGGAAAAATATTATGAATTTCATAATAATGTCTACTGTACTCATATGTGATAAATTAATGCTGCTTTATCCTATTCACTAACTGAATATAGGAAAATTACAGCTTGATATGAATATACTGCATACACTTGGTAGTAATTACTGTCTTCTCTTTGTAGTCCAAGTGAAACGAGTGAGTAAGGATAGTAATTTTTATAGCTTGTATTTTTATTTTTAAATTATTTCTTAAATTTTCTAAAGGGGCTGTTGACAATAGGGTAGGTAACTTTCTTCTAGTGCCAGCAAATGTCTCTGTGACACTATTTTAATACTGTTATGTCACTCAAATATTATGACTACCCTGCTGGGTGCCTTTTCTGTATAGTTAAAAAAAAGTGTGTAATTGTGGGTATTGCTACAGCATATGGCAAGTTCGGTGTGACAAACACTGACATACAGGCCAGGGTTTTAATGCAATAATCATATATTTCTGACAAGTGTAGAAATGTAAACAATGGCAAACATTATTACCAAACATGTACCAATAGAACAGATATACAATTAGCCTTTTCTTAGTTGCTGGAGACCAAATATCAACTAAAATGCATTGGAAAATGAAGACAGTGTACAGGGCTGCAAGTCTGTTGATACCCACCACTGTGGAATGGTGATGCATGTGCAAATTCCATAAAGCAGGAGATATGCCAACTCCAGTGGGAACACCCAACCTGCAGTGCAGATCCCTCCTGCATTTTCAGCCCTTACAAAAGGCCTCCAATTGTCAGATGAGGATGAGGGACAGGAAGTCATGGACTTCTTCAAGTAGTAGGCTGTGTGTTTTCCCAAATGGGTATTTCAACCTGGTATGTCAGTGGGATGATTCTTTTGATGCTTGTGGTGAGTTTGATACTGGATTCTACACCCATGGAAGGAAACCAGATGATCGGTCAATCTAAAGACTGTACATATTGACGCTTTTCCAGCGGGGTGTTGTCATCTTGGAGAATCGGGTTTCTGCTGGTAATCTGCGTGGTACTAGCACGATATTTCGATTGCGTTACTCACAATCTTCATCAGGTGCTTCCTGAACAATACACCTGATGAAGAACACAAGTAACGCGATCAAAATATCGTGCTAGTATGACGCGGATTAGCGCAGAAACCCGATTCTCCAAGACGACAATTTAAAGAATATTTCAGAGAAACAGCTTGTTAATAGTATATTTTTCTTCCAAACATAAATAGCAGTTGTCGTCTAGTGACCTGATGAAATGCAATGAATTGTATGCTTCAGATGTAGCTTATAAAAGAGTAGCTGTCTGTATTGTTTACTATTTTGAAAATGTTCACTGAAGAGCCCAGGTGCAAACGGTAGACTGCTCATAATGCAAGACAGTGTGTACCATATTCTCACATTTGCCATCAAATGTTCAAATGTTTGTAGAGCTTATGGGACTTAACTACGGGGTCATCAGTCCCTACATTTGCCATCAAACATTACTTCACATGTTATAAAAGGTACTACAAACACTTTGTTAAGAAAAGAAAAGTTTTGTGAAAATGATAACATGCTGTAAAACATGAAATTAGCAGTTTTTAGCAAAAACTAACAATGAAAAATCCAGGACAGATACAAACTTGCTGCAAAGTTGATTGCTGAGCCACAGACAGGCATGTAAAATAGACAATCACATTCATAAACTTAAATTTCTGGCCATTGTCCTTAGCAGGAAAAGATTTTTATAGAGAGCTTGTACGTATCCTCTTTTACTGACTTGGCAGTTTTTAGTAATTTATGTGAAACAACACAAATTTTGTAATTTTTATGAAACAACACAAATTGTGTAATTTTGCTGTATTCATCTGAGCGAGTTAATTTTTTTATATTTATAACTGTATTTTAACTTCTAATCTGCTGAAGGTTAAGATCCACATATAATCTTAAAATGACAGTTCAATTAATGTGTAATGAACTTTAATGTGATAATTAAAACAATGCCAAATTTAGTGAAGAACAAACCAAATTTAATGGCAAATACCACAAAATTTGGTATCAAAAGCATCATTCTGGCAAGAACAATGACAAATTTGAAAAAGGAGGAAAATTGGCACTAAATTTGAAAAAAAAAAAATTTTAGCATAAAATTACAAAAACAACAAATTTGGCAAAACAGCTGAATCTGGCAAAATAGCAGTGAATTTTTCCAAAAAATAAAATATTTCCTGTTCCTAGTTATGAGCAACTATGGAGCTGTTGGCATCAGAGAGGACATTACAAGTCTGATGGGTTTTGGTTATAAATACAAACTACAATATATTATTTTGAATCTATGATCAATTTAGTCTCTGAGCAATTGTGACACACACACACAAAAGCCGAGCTTCCGCAATCGTTTGTTGCTTCTTCAGAAAAGAGGATAGTAGGAAAGGGAAATAAGAAAGGATGTGGGTTTTAAGGGAGTGGTTAAGGAGTCATTTCAACCACGGAAGCAGAAGGACTCGCCTTAGGGAAAAAAAGTACAGGTAATCAAACACACACACACACACACACACACACACACACACACTGAGGCAGACATTTGCAAAATGCAAGAAGTTGGACAGAGATGCCAGACGAGGCAGAGTTCTGAAGGTTGGTGTCAGTGGGAATTAGCTACATAATCCTGACGGTGTAACATTGTGCCAAGATGTGCTGGCTGTGTGCCAAGGCATGCTTAGCCACAGAATGATCCTCATTACCAACAAACATTGTCTGTCTGTTCATGCAAATGGACAGTTTGTTGCTGGTCATTCCCACAAAGAAGGCTTCACAGTGCAGACATGTCAGTTGGTAAATCACGTGGTTGCTATCGCAAGTGGCTCTGCCCTTAATCGTGTACAACTTCCGGGTTACAAGACTGGAATAAGTGTTGGTGAGAGGGTGCATACAGCAGGTTTTATACCAGGAGCTGTTACATCGATAGGAGCCGGAGGATAGGGAAGGTGGTTTGGGGATTTAATAGGGATGAACTAAGAGGTTACGAAGGTTAGGTGGATGCCTTGGAAACATGTTAAGTCCTTTTTTGGTGTCTCTCTCTCTCAAAATAAACATTCTGCTAGTAGTGCTATTTTGGAAAATAATATTTGGTTGAAATATATATTTTTCCTTTATTATTTTTGGTGATACAACTTGCCAGAATATAAAATTATGTCCATTCACAGTAAATAATCACACTGGCATTCAGACTACTGTAGACCGACATTACAATGTTTTTATGTCAATCTTGGGGTAATCTGATAGCAAGTGTGTAGGTTTCACAAGCTAACATTTGTTGTTAAAACTATGACTAATTGCCTCTCTGTTCTAGAAACTACATATATTTGGTATGTATTGTTAAATAGCTTTGATATAATACCTTTATGAACACTGCTCGTATTGAATGCAAGTTGTTTTTAATGTCTATAATGTCTACCAGGTCTGAGGATCCTATTTTCAGTCAAAACTAATTTCAAATAATTTGATTCATATACAATCTTTGCAAATAAAGATTTACTAGTATACATAATAATATGAGTTGAAAATACTAATCACCTGTTATAAGAAATTAATTCAGTGTTTAGTCCGTTGATGACAAGTTCTATGAAATTTACGTTTAGGAGAGGAAAGAGGGATGTTTGATTGCAAATCAGTTATTAAATATTGCAATACATAATATGATGTATGTGATGGTCCACAAATGGACAATTTTATGAAGTCTGAATATGCTTAGTTGTTGACAAAATGTACAGAATGTCATCAGCACCAATGCTTCTTCTGTGATTTTTGTTTTAATAAAATACTATTTACAAAGAAGCATGAAAAATGCTTATCAGTTTTCCAGACACACTAGTACATTTCCTTTATGTTTAAGGTACGTCTTGCTCTTTAGAATGGGCCTAGGGTGGGGCTTATCATTAACCCTTTAATTCATGACCTTTTATTTGTAGCTATGAAGACTACCATGATTAATGTGTAGTGCGTATATACTGAGAACAATAGCGCGGAAAAATATTCTTAAAATTAGACACTACTAGCAACAAAAAGTTCATAGATGGTCAACTATATAGTGTTTCCATGATGTACCCGATGTAGTTAATGTCACTATTATGTCTCTCATCTTTCCTGAAAGTAACTCATAATATAACAGCAGTATGTGATTGACTACTTTTACACTGCAAAGGAGGAATACTAATGTAAACAAATGAACACATCAGGAGGAACCCATTGCAGCTAACTGTTGAAATGATTCCGTAGGAATTTTTATAGGTAGCACTCTGCAATTTATAATTTCTAGGACAAGCTACTAGCATATGTTAACACTATGTATACAGCAGCTACAAATGAATTTGTGGTTAAATGTTGATCAGTTTGAGAGATAACATCAGGAAAAAATAAGGTATGCAGCTGATCAGATACACTATGTATTAATGGGTTAACATATTGGTTGCCCTCTCTCCTGTTTCCAACTCCTCGGATTTTTCAATGCCATTTTCTGGTATACTCACCCAGAGACAATGATAGTCCAGCTGAGATTATGTAACTGTATCTCAACCACTAGGTGGAGCTGTTGCAACTGTGAGCACTAGCATAGCTGGTTGCAGTGCCACATACCATTAGACCAGACAATTAGAACTTGCACCCAAGTTATACATTTCACCATGCAGTGACAGCAGCAGTGGTGTATTTGCTTCACTATTGTATCATTCTTGTAATGCACCATTGGTTTTGCTCTTTGCTTCTGCTGTATATCATGTTCTCCCTCTCTGTATTACATGGAAATTATTTACTTATGGTCTCATCTATATTTATCTGTTCACTTACTGTCTGCACTCATCCGCAGCTGGTCATTCCTGCCAACCTAGGTTCTTTTCCCAATAGTCAGTCAAATCCACACTCAAACCATACATAGTTTGAACTTGTTGATTTCCATTCGCTCTGTTCTACTGGTCTTCCTTCTCGTGGAGTCCTTTTCAAGATGAATTCTTGGGTAGTCATAATTAATCTAACTTTTTCCTGTTGTTTGCTGACTGAAGGAACCATGGTTCCAACATATAGCATATGTCTTCCCCCCCCCCCCTCCCGATATACTTCTCAATGACTACTTTACAGTTCGTGAATACATGTGTTTCGCTTATCAAAAGCACACACACACACACACACACACACACACACACACACACACACATATCAATTTAAATGCCTGTTTTTATTTTTTTATCAGTTTCTTTAATATAGGAACATATAGGAGAATATACCTTCCCACAAAATTCAGTAAGATTAAACACAATTTAACACAGCACATCAGGAATGACTGAATACATTAAAACTCTGGCAAAAATCAGGAAAATTGCAGTCTAGCAAATACTTTAAAGAGTCATTCCTTTACAATATTTCTTTTAACAACAGTAAGAGATAGCAAAAGGGATGTGTATCTACTGCAAGGAAGAGAGCACAACTCTTCTCTTTGTATTATTTACTCCAAAATGTAGTTTGAGATATGATAATTTTTTTTGAGTGAGGCTTTTTGAGAATATTTATTTATACATAGTATTTTCATTCCAATAGTAGTTTGGTTAAAAACAGCAAAATCTAACAGTCTTTCCTTTCCTTCTGGTACATAGATGTTGTAACAGAGGATTGCTTTTGCTGATATTTTGAACTTTTTTTACAATAACACTCAGTCTTTAGTTATCCTATATACAAAGAAAATCAAAATCAGTGACAATAAATAATTATTTATTGTATTGTTTCAATTGACAGAACACACAGAACTAAGTATATTGTTGCAGCTTTTTGTCAATCATTTTTTTTTAATATTAAAAGGACTACCAGGAACTTAAAGCTTATACAGAACTGGTTTTCCATTTGGTCCCCTGTATCTACACAGATAGTTCTATGTTGTATACTGTTTGCATGCTATAAATTACTGATCTGCAAGTTACTGCAAATCAAATATATGGTATATGAGGAAAAAGACATTCATTTGTCACTGATAATTTTGTGATGTGCAAAGAAGTGTGCACATGATTTGCAAATCACTTACATACTTAAGAGAGAGATGACTTGTAGCAAACTGACTGTCGATATATTATCACAGTGTACACAAATTACCTTGAAAATTCGTGAACACACAGCAAACAGATAATCTGGTGGCTTTCTCTCCATAATCTTCAATTTACTGTAGGGTTAATACCCCACATTTACAGTGACTAGCAACCATCTTGTTACATGGACAACTCCAAACACATCAACACATTTGATGTAATGTCCATGGTTATGGTTTATTCTTCCTCTATCCTGTCATACTGATGACTTGACCATCACTGTTAGGTAGAATGTTTATCGTGTAGGTGTGTCAGGAGACTGTACAGCAGTGTGAAGTGTGCATCACACACAGGGCATGAGAAAGATCGCTCAGCACTGTGCGACTGTATGTGCCTGCAACAAAGTTCATATGACATTTCCAAACTTCACTGAGGAGTACATAACAAACAAAGAAATGTTATTAAGTTCATAAATTAAAATATGATCCTGCAATACACACACCAAAAAAGAATTCATCAGTTGCGTATGACATAAACACATTCCTCTTGGTACTATGATGACAAAAATTTGAAAAACTTGATTCTTCAAAATGTCATCAAACATAAAGAAACTTCTCTATAGCTTGAGATAGTAACCATTTCATTGAGTGTATGAACAGTAGACATTGTAATGACATTATATAATTGCAAGAAGAATATCACTGTATGTTTGCATGGGTTGTTACTTTATGTCAACAAGAACTTTCCTCAAAAGAAGTTGGAAGGTAAAAAGTTATAAGCCAAACTAATAGTAAGGTATTGGAATCATTTTCAAACTTCAGATAGTGTTCAAGACTTGCTGTGTACTGGTCACCCTGGGCAACAACTGTGACAGATGACTGGTATTTGTGACTTCTTGCCCAAAGGAACCTTAATCAGGCAGTCAGCAACATGCAATGACTTTGTGAGAGCCACCAGGAGGCAAGTGCCAAACTAGGCTACATGAAACAACAATTCTAACAATACATGTGAAGGGAACCTGATAATGCTGCATGACAGCTACATACCATCAACTGAGTACAGCAAAGTGGAGGATCAATCGTGTTCTGATCTGGTACCATGTGAAGGTTTTGGATGTCATTGTTGTCCATCAAGGAACAGATCAAGGCCCCAGAATATGGGAATCATCATATCATCCATCCCATAGTTCAAGCACTTATCGGCATTTTGGAAACAACTCCCAACTCCACTGTGTAGGCATTATCAACAATATCATCAATTGTGCTGATATTGTCCAAATGGATTGGCCTGTACATTACCCTGATATGAACCCAATTGAACATTCAAAATGTTCAAATGTTTGTAGAGCTTATGGGACTAAACTACAGGGTCATCCGTCCCTAAATTTACAAACTACTTATGAAAAAGAGATAGATTGGCTGGCCAGTATTTACCTTTGTGCTGTATCGCCGATAGTTACACAAATGAAGAAACAAACAAAAAAAAGGGGACGAAAAAGGACAAGCTTTCGGAACACAGTTCCTTCATCAAGTGGGAGAGAAGGGAAGAAGAAAGGATGGGAACGGAAGGAAAAGGTAATTCACGACCTAGGTCATGAAGGTGGTGACCTAGGTCGTGAATTACCTTTTCCTTCCGTTCCCATCCTTTCTTCTTCCCTTCTCTCCCACTTGATGAAGGAACTGTGTTCCGAAAGCTTGTCCTTTTTCGTCCCCTTTTTTTCCTGTTTCTTCATTTGTGTAACTATCGACGGTACAGCACAAAGGTAAGTACTGGTCAGCCAATCTACCTCTTCTGAAAAATAATTTATCATCTCTGAGGAGAATTTTCATCATTAATCGAAAACTACTTATGAACTAGCTTATACTAAAGATGGCATAAACATCCATGCCCGAGGGGGAATTCGAACCCCCAACTGTAGTGGCCATGCAGACTGTGACTGACACGCTGCAGACCGCTCGGCCACCGCGGCTGGCTCCAATTGAACATACTTGGGATAAAATGAAAAGGGCTATCCATGCTTGAAAGTTGTGGTAGTTAAGCAGGATTTTCCCTGAAGAATGGGCTAAATTAGATCAGCAGTGTTTAAATGAACTCGTGGACAGCATGCCATGTAGGCCTAATTCTTTATTGAGTAATGTTGGTACATGATGGGTTCACCCAAAGAAAAGTGATTTAGGTTCTATTTGAATAAAAAAGAAGTCATTGTTGTTTTATTTCTCAATAAATTGGAAGATGTATTACTTCATAAATATATAATCATAGACAATAATTCCATAGAACTTATGTTTGGTGTGTGATGAAAAACTTTTTTTTGGACTGTGTATTATTCTATAGCAGGCATGGCCAACATTTCTGCCTAGAGAGTGTACCCGCACCCCATGGGCGGAGTACATTGTAGTTCAAAGCCCCGGCCGCGACCGTGTGTAGCTACTGCCCCACATGGTGCAAAGGGCAGAGGCTCGGCAAAGGCCACCTGCAGGCGACAGCGCGGGCACGGCGAGGCACCTGCGGGGTGGTGTTTGGCCATACCTGTTCTATAGCAATAATTCCAACTCATTCATGGCTGCTAATGGGATACTAGAATTAGCAATGTATTTCTATAAGCAGGTGAATTATGTCAAATTCAGTCAATTTCAAATTAACAACATTACATCTGCCTATATAATGTAAGCACTCTCTTAATGACTAAAAGTAAGAACTATAGTTATCTTAGTGTGCAAATGGACAAGAATCTTTGTTAAACAACACAAATTTTGCATATGTGAAAATTGTTGTTATTTCATTCAGGGCTTTGCACTTTTTCAAAATTAGAAGCACTTATTTCTTCTAAACAAAAGCCTCAGTCAATTTGGCGGTGATTTTGGGTGCAATTTCCAACCTCTGCTATCAGTGCTATCAGGTGGAAAAAAGTAGGCTCCAACTGAAAAGGTCAGACATGAAATAAGTTACTAAGGTGACGGAGTACATGTGGAGTGCATACATTGTGTGCTTTTTAATTTTTATTTATTTATTTATTTATTTAATTAAAAGAAATCCTTCCACAGGCCTGTTAAGATGCTTAGTCATAGTGGTTAAGGCAGCATTCAGCACAATAGAACAGAAAAAAATTAATACAGTAATAATTAACTGTAGGAGCATTTATGGAAAGATCTGAGAACTGCTCTCATATTTAAATAGTCACAATGCCCACAGAGTACTAGGGACAAAAAGCTGGTTCAAGCCAGATGTCAGTACTAATGAAATCCTAAAATCAGGCTGGAATGTATACTACAGATAAAGATTGAAGGGAGTGGCATGTTTATAGCAATAAAGAATACAATTGTACTCAGTGAAATTAATACAGATTTGTAATATGAAATAATTTGGATGAAGTCAGCAAATATGATCATTGGAAGTTTTTATAGCCCACCTGGCTCAGCAACAGTAGTGGTGGTGGAACAACTGAGGGAAAACTTGGAAAATATTTCCTATACATTTGCTAGTCACTTTAAACTTCTAGGTGGAGTTTTCAATTTACCAGATATAGGTAAAAAAAGGCAAAGCAGTCAACAATCCAAGGATTGGTTTGAACACCACAGTGCTTTACTAGGCATGGTCCTGTTTGGAGGTGGTATGCCGTTGTCTTCCTCCAACCTTTGAACTCACTTACCCAGCCAGTCACAGGGGGACCTAAAGTTTAAAGTGGGTTCCAAACCACAATGCTACTTGATATTTTTCACATCAGTAACAATGCCAGAGGTGAAATAAGTGGAAAGTGACAGATAAAAATCCCTGGACCTGGCAGGGATCGAACCTGCAACGTTTGGATTCATAGTCTGGCACTGTACCACTGTGGTACCGAGCCGCACTGGATATAGACTGGGAGATAAACATGTTTAAGACACTTAGCAGGGACAGAGAATCATGTAATATTGTTCTAAGTGCTGTACCTGAAAATTATCTTGAGCATTTAAATAGGGAAATAACTCATAAGATAAAACGTCAGACCTGCTGATGACAAATAGACTGGAACTTTTCAATTCAGTTAGCATAGATCAGGGAATCAGTGATCATAAGGTCATTACAGCATCAATGAATACAACTGTAAATAGAAATATAAAGAAAGGTAGGAAGATGTTATTTAGCAGAAGTCAAAAGGGTCAGTTCAACATGATAGTTTCATCTCGACTGCAAACAAAGTTCAATTGCACCATACAATAAGTTTTAGATAAATATGTGCCAAGTAAAATTATGAGAGCTGGGATAGATTCACTATGGTTCAACAACCAAGTTAGGAAACTGTTACGAAAGCAAAGATTACTTCACTGCATATACAACTGTAGCCAAAGTCTTGCAGACAAGCAAAATTAACTGATGCCAAAATGAGCGTACGGGCTGCCATTCAAAATATGTTCAATGTGAGAACAATGTTTGTGTAACAACTTGGCAGAAAACCCTAAAAACTTTGGCCCTACATCAAATCAGAAAATGGGTTGAAATCAAATATCCAGACATGCTGTGACCATAATGGTGAAGAAACAGAGGATGTCACACAAAAGGCTGAAAAATTAAATGTAGTTTTCCAAAGCTCTTTCACAGAGGAAGATTGCACTGTAATTCCTCCTTTAGGCCGTCACACAAATGACAAAATGGTAAATATTGAAATAAGTGTCAGACAGATAGAATAGCAATTGAAATAGTTCAACAGAGGAAAGGCCACTGGACCTGATGGGATACCAATTCGATTTTACACACAGTATGCAAAGGATCTTGCCACCTTCGTAGCAGCAGTGTACCAAAGGTCTTTAGAGGAGTAAAGTGTTCCTACGGATTGTGAAAAAGCGCAGGTCATTCCCACTTACAAGAAGGTTGTCGATCAGATATACAAAACTATAGGCCTAATATCCCTGACATCAGTCAGTTGCAGAGTTTTGAGACATTTTATGTTTGAGTATTATGTCATTTCTGGAGACAGGAAATGTCCTTTGTAGGAATCAAGATGGTTTCCAAAGTAACAATCAAGCGAAACACAACTACTGCTTGTAATGAAGATTGTTGGGATCTATTTCCATCTGCTTGCGTTACTGAACCTCCCAGTTCCACTGTTGCATAATTATAGAAATGAATGTAATTAGTCTATAATCATCTTCTTTTTCAAAACTTTTTTTTTAATAATGTAACTAGCATAAGTTATTTTTTATTATTTGAAGTTGGAGAAGTTTGTTTAATAACTAAATATTAATTAATTTGTGTCAGAAGGTATATTGTTAAAGTTCAGATGGTATGCTAATTAATGTGTTTTGCACCAAAGGAACATATACTTCTCTGGCCATTTAATTAATATTCCATATAATTTATGTTACTTTAGATTTAAATCTTATACATGACACACAAATAGTTCACCGGTTCCTATGCCACTACAGTTTTATACACTTTGTTCTGGCACAGTAGTTGGTAATGTTTTTATTTATTTAAGAGAAAATGGTCAGAAAAGTTGGTGCTACTTGACATGATAATTTGGCAGGCAAATGTATCATATAAAGTGGATATTAAAATGTATAATATTTTGGAAGGGAAATTGTATTTTAAAGATGAGGCGTTAGGATGTGCGGAAGGAAACAAATTTGGGAGCAGGTTGAGCACACTTTTGAACGCCTGAGAGCGCACTCTTAACTTGGATGTGGTGGTGAAAGGTTGTGACGCTGGGCGGTCTGAAGCTGTGTTACAAACTTGTGATTTGAAGAGATAGGTATTTGTGGACTTAGAAAATTTATTGGACTGTGACTGCAGAACTTAGTCTCTGTTTGAAAAGTGATAAACTATGCGCGGTAGTAGGGCTGTGGAACTGTAATAATTCAGCAATCATGTACTCGTGTGATTACAAACTGTGTTTTATATCAAAGACTTTAGTTGCGGATTAATTTGGAACTTTTACTCTTGAATGCGTGTGATACTTATTGTGCCTCTTATGAACAATAGTTGGGGAAATATTCAGTTATTTACCGATCTATAAAGCAGGACTACCTACGCATTTTCATGTCCAGAAAGAGAAATGAACTCTATTTATAAAGAATTACTTCGTGAGTGAATCACTTCTTTATCTTAGAATCTATTTTGTTGATTATTCAGAGGTTTAATTTATGTTTGTTTGGATATATTTTCAAGTCCTCATATGCAGATTGATAGACTGGCTAAACTACAGATTAACTATCAATCTTGTTTAAACAGATTGGGTAGCTGTTTAGGGCATAGAAGCTGACATACATAGCTCACCCCTATGAACAGAGACAACGAGCCATAAACTTTTTACTACCCTAAGTTATGTATTGCCCAATTCTTATTGGTGAGTACCGATAAGAAGGTCGCAACATGTTCCGGTAGTTGAGAACTATTAAATGTTAGGATGAAGAACTCAGATGGGATGAGTTCTCCATCCACCTGTTTCTTAAAATTTTGCACATCAACTATGCCTTCTGCAGACCATTCTTCCTTCAGTTCTTCTACAGGAATGCCAACCAGATCTCTACAGAAGAGTACTCCCTTACTATAGTTCAAGGTACTATGTTACTCTGTTTCTATTAGATAATCTCCAAGGCACTTAGCTGACTGCAGTTTTGACAATTGTTGGGAATTCGATGTTCCTGGTAGTAGGGTACCATTCTGTAACCGCTTTACAGATTTTAAATCACTTGCAATTCCTTCCAAACCTTTGTTTATGTAAAAGGAACTGTCCTTTCTTTTAACAATGTGAAACACATTCTAAATAACAGCCTGTGTTCTGTTACACTGAAGATATAATTTCTTTGTGGAACCTGGCTGGATACTCAAGTCCCCTTCTTAGAGTGGGTGATGTTACCACCCCCCTCCCCCCCAACGTTACACGTGGAAGTGGAAAATTCCTAGAAAAGTCCATCTTGGTCCCATGAGCAGCTAGGGAAGGACATGTCCACCTAGACAGAGTGCCACCTGCCTAGGTCAGCCTTATACCACTGAGGTGCGGCAGTATCCCCAAGAGGTTGCTCGCTAGCGACTGTTCCCCTTCAACAGCCATGCATCCCATCAACACGTAGCACACCATGGTATTGAGGGGTCTTTTATAGAGGTATTTCCTTCCTCGCGACATGGGTGGTCAAGCCAAGATCCCCATTCTCCGGTACACTCAACGTTCCACCGTCACGCCAAACAGGACACTGAAGCGTGCCCAGAGTTTACGGTGTCTAGAGGACCGGCGGCATTTACCAGTCTCCAGCTCAGGACCCCGGGTTTGCCAAGCCCGTACACAGCAAATTAATGCTGATACCCTGAGGGGGGATGTTTGTGTTGTCTTCAGTATAAGTTAGCTTATAAATAGTTTGTAACTTTAGGGGCTGATGACCCAGCAGTTAAGTCCCATAAGCTTAATAAACATTTCATTTCATTATTAACCAAATGTAAGCTTGGTTTTCAGAAAGGCTTTTCAACAGAATATGCTACATATAGTAGTATTACCTCTGAAGAACATTAAATTCTACAGGACCGAGTATGGTAAATTGGTATAGCACCGTCACTACAAACACTATTTTGTTGTAATTTAAGTAAAATTTAGTCTTATGGCTTGAAACTTTCCTACAATTAAGATGATGCAATGTGAGGGCCGGCTACTCTGTTCCTCGTGTGTTTCCTTCTTAGTATAAGTATATTTGGACTCATAATAATTCCGGAATATTACTTTTTGGACAGATCAAAGAGAATAATTATAACGAGCATTTACTGCTCAGTAACTTTATAGGAGTTTATGGCAGAATACACTCCTTTATTCTTCTAAAGATTACATTATTGTCTCAAACTTGAGACCACCACTCTCATCTCACATCAGTCGCCAACAATAATCTAACAAAATCCCTTCAACTCATCAAACAAAAGAAACAAGGTTCATAGAGCATGCAAATAACATACATATTCCTTGACCCTTAAGTTCACTTACATTAAAATTTACTCTACATTAAAAATAATCGATAACTAATCTGAAAAATAGAGACAGAAAAAAAAATCAGAAGAAAATATTTTAAGGGTTGGACTAGGAGGTTACGGAGGTTAGGTGGCTGGCAGAAAGACACTCTCGGTGGAGTGGGGAGGATGTCATGAAGGATGGATCTCATTTCGGGGCAGGATTTAAGGAAGTCTTATCCTTGCTGGAGAGCCGCATTCAGAGTCCGCTCCAATCCCGGAAAGTATCCAGTGTCAAGAGGGGCACTTCTGAGGTTCTGAATGAGGAAGTGGCTCTGGCAATTTGCTTCTGTAACAGATCAGGAGGATAGCTGCGGGATGTGAAAGCTGTTATCAGGTCATTGGTGTATTGGTTCAGGGATTCAGGACTGGAGCAGACTCGTTTGCCACGAAGACCTAAGCTTTAGGGAAGGGAACATTTGATGTGGAATGGATGGCAGCTGTCATAATGCAGGTACTGTTGTTTATTGGTAGGTTTGATGTGGACGGATGTGTGTAGTTGGCCGTTGGACAGATGGAGGTCAACATTGAGGAAGGTGACATGGTATTTGAAATAGGACCAGGTGAATTTGATGGGGCCAAAGCAGTTGAGGTTGAAAAGGAACTTATGGAGTTCTTCTTCACTGTGAGTCCAGATCATGAAGATGCCATCAATGAATCTATACCAAACTTTGGGTTGACAGGCTTGGGTGTCCAGGAAGGCTTCCCCTAAGCGTCCCACACATAAGTTTGCGTATGAGGGGGTCCATCCTGATCCCCATGGCTGTTCCCTTTAGTTGCTGGTATGTCTGGCCCTCAAAAGTGAAGAAGTTGTGGGTTAGGATGAAGCTGGCTAGGGTATTAAGGAAAGACGTTTTAGGTAGGGAAGTGGGTGGTTGGTGTGAAAGGAAATACTCCATCACAGCGAAGCCCTGGGCATATGGGATATTTGTGTATAAGGAAGTGGCATCAATGATTACAAGGATGGTTTCAGGAGGTAACAGGCTGGGTAAGAATTTCAGGCGATTGAGGAAGTGGTTGGTGTCTTTGATGAAGGATGGTAGACTGCACATAATGGGTTGAAGGTGTTGGTTTATGTAGGCACAGATTTGTTCTGTGTGGGCTTGGTAACCGGCCACAATGGGGCGGCCGGGATGATTGGGTTTGTGAATCTTGGGAAGTAGGTAGAAGGTGGGGGTGCGGGGTGTCGCTGGGGTCATGAGGTTAATGGAGTAAGGTGAAAGGTTTTGTAGGGGGCCTAAGGTTCAGAGGATTCCTTGAAGCTCTGCCTGGACATCAGGAATTGGATCGCCTTGACAAACTTTATATGTGGTATTATCTGAGAGCTGACGCAGTCCCTCTGCCACATACTCCCACTGATCAATTACCACGGTTGTGGAGCCCTTGTCGGCAGGGAGAATGATGATGGAATGGTCAGCCTTCAGATCACGGATAGCTCAGGATTCAGCTGTGGTAATGTTGGGAGTAGGATTAAGGTTTCTCAGGAAAGACTGGGAGGCAAGGTTGGAAGTAAGGAATTCCTGGAAGGTAAGAAGAGGGTGATTTTGAGGAAGAGCAGGTGGGTCTTGCTGTGATGGAGGACAGAACTGTTCCAGGCATGGTTCAATTTGAATGATGTCTTGGGGGGCTGGATCATTCAACCAAACAGCCCTTGTCAAAGATTTACTATCCTATACTCGCAGTCTTTGCTGGAGATATCACTTTGCCATGGAGAAAACTTACCGCCCCATTGTAAAACCTGCCCTATGCACCCTTCCACCACCACTTACTCCAGTCCCGTAACCCAGAGGGTGTACATGGTCAAGGGCAGAGCCACTTGTGATAGCACACACGTGATTTACCAACTGACATGCCTGCACTGTGAAGCATTCTACGTGGGAATGACCAGCAACAAACTGTCCATTTGCATGAATGGTCACAGGCAAACAGTGTTTGTTGGTAATGAGAATCACCCTGTGGCTAAACACGCCTTGGTGCACAGCCAGCACATCTTGGCACAGTGTTACACCATCCGGGTTATCTGGATACTTCCCACTGACACCAATCCTTCAGATCTCCAGAGATGGGAACTAGCCCTTCAGCATATTCTTTCTTCCCGTTGCACACCTGGTCTCAACCTCCGCTAAATTCGAATTCCCGCCCACCATCTTTAACATCTTAACATCTTTGCCTCGGTTCTCTGGACAGAGCCTCTGCCTCAAGTGGTATCTCTGTACAGTATGTATGCCTAGGTGTATTTGCATCTGTGTAAATGTGTGTGTGTGTGTGTGTGTGTGTGTGTGTGTGTGTGTGTGTGTGTGTATTTGTTTACCTTCCTTTTCTTCCCCCAAGGTAAGTCTTTCCTCTCTCGGGATTGGAATGGCTCCTTACCCCCTTGCTTAAAACCCTCATCATTTCCTTTTCCCTCTCCTTCCCTTCTGCCTGAAGAAGAAACTGGGTTGCAAAAGCTTGCGTTTGTGTGTGTGTTTTATTTGTTACTATCACTACCTGTGCTCCTTCGCCTGGTAAGTAGACTTCATCTATTTTATTAAATACTAGCTGCTCCCCGCGGTGTTACCCGCAGTTCAATAGTCAGACATTAAAGTGCCAAGAAAGGGCATAAATAACTACATGACTGTTTGCGACATTGTTAGCACAGAATATGTAATTGTCTTGGAACGGACGGAGAGCCAAAAATCTATTGCAATACGTCCCTGTAAATGACATTTCGATACTTCTTGTTCTCCAAGTATACGTAGAGATTTCTAGCTCTTGATACACGGGAGCAGCCTACGTAGATCTGTCCGTGTGAGAAACATGGGGTGGCCAGATGACTACCTGCCACTTTTAATGTTTGTCCTTGACTCTTGTTTATAGTAATCGAGAAGTCCACTTTCAATGGGAACTGTAACCATTTAAACTGGAATGGCAAGTTTGTTGGGATGATGGGAATTCGTGGTATTAATACAGTCCCTCCCTTGGTTTCACCGGTGATGATGGTGGCCTGCACGATATGCCTTCTCATGTCTGTGATGTGTAACCTGGTGCCATTGCATATTCGTGGTGCATCCAAGTTACGCATCAATAAAACAGGCACACCCACCTTCAGCTCCAACTTGTGGGATGGCACTCCTGACAGCTCTAATGAGTTTAGGAACTCTGCAGGGTATGCAGTTGCGTCATCTGTTGTCATCACTGTATCGATTGACATGTAAGTAGTCACCTCACCAGGTACTTGAGCAATAATTTTGTTATTGATATTTCTCACCAATTCATTCTTAGGTGCCAAGATAAATTTTATTAGGCCTTCCGCGTCCATTGCGATGCGGCCCTCAACGATGTCGAGGAGGTATTCAGCAAAGAGCCCAGATTCTTTATCGTTGTAGAGTTGGACCCTCATATTAGTTTTTAGCTGTAAACTTTCTACGTGTGCCCACAGAGGTGAGGATTTGAGGCACGCTTTGATCTCGTCAGCCACAGTGCCTCGCTCTATGACCGGCAGCGTCTGTTGGAAGTCGCCTGCAAGCAAGACAACGACTCCACCCATCAGCATTCCATTACCACGAATGTCTTGCAAGCTTCGGTTGAGCGCCTCCATCGCACGCTTGTGTGACATTGAGCATTCATCCCACACAATTAATTTGCACTGCTGCAACAGAGTGGCGCGACCACTGGTTTTGCTTATATTGAAAGTGGGAGTTTCGTCACTCGCAAGGTTCAAAGGAAATTTGAATACCGAGTGGGCAGTTCTTCCTCCACTGAGGAAGGTCACGGCTATACCAGAGGACGCAAGAGCTAGCGCAACATTCCTGTCCTTGCACAACTGGACCAGCAGCAAATTCAATAGGAATGTCTTGCCAGTGCCGCCAGGTGCGTCCAAGAAAAGGAGACCCCCTTTTCCGTTCTCCATGCGGCTCAAAATTGCATTGAAAACATGCCTTTGCTCTGGTAATAGCAGGGAATCAATTCGGGCAACTTGGGCCTCCAAGTTTGTCATGTCGTAACTGAGTTCCCTGAGCAAATCAGTGGACAACTCTCCTGATCGTTGTGGGATGGGCATATCAGGCAGCCTTTTCCCCACCATCAAGAAAACTTTACCATCAATAAGCTTAAGAGATTCGTTAAAATATATTTCATCGCTAGCCTGTGCTGTCCCTTGGTAGTGATGCATGATGTCTTCGGAAAACGCTCTTTTATATTTATTCCAAAGTGCCATAGGGTTTGAGAGTCCACAGGTGCTCAGCATTATAGAAAAGAGCTCTCTCAACTTGGCTGATGACTGGCACAGTACAGCGTCCTCTACTGTAGCATCCCAAAGGCCATCATCTTCCAAAAGTCCCATCACCTCACATGCTTCCTGGAATGTGGCTTTTACTTGACCGTCGACTGTTTTCAGGGACTCAAAACTGATGGGGCCAGGGACACGAGTCAGAAGCAAACGTACGCAATAACACTCAAAATGTGTTACATGCACTGTGTAAATTCTGCCCAGAGCATCTGACGCCTTCACACTTGGCCATCCTTTGACTGGGGTGCCCTGCACACGTCGTTTCCATTCTTTCTGTGACGTGTTACATGTGTAATATTTTAGCACATCGGTGTGCAGCAATGTTCTGGCAAATTCGTCGGTCTGGCACAAACAGAAAAATGTGGTGATTGTGGTAGTGGGCAGTGTCACTATTCGATCACGCAAATTGGACTCCGTAAAGTACATGCGCTCGCCATTGGGAAAGTGCACCGCCAGGTGTGTCACTGTCGGATGCCTCTCGTGAAGCAGCAAGCCCAATATCTGCCATGCAGCTTCATTGCTGCTGACATATCGACCAGCTCTAAACATCTGCACTTCGTCTCTTGGATCAATATTAGCATAGCCCTGCTGATGCACAATAAATATCGCCTGGTCACTGCCTTTGTTTATGTATTTGCAAATGTATTTAACTGCCTTAACCGAGTTACAGTACTCCATATTAATGTGGGCATTAAATATTTTGCATAGGAGTGGTGAGTATGGAACAATCCAGCTTGTCCAGTACGACTTCTTGTGCCATACCTCTCAGTTTCATAGTGAGTGTATGTCCCCCATCCTCGGGCGCTCTACGTCTATACAATGGATATTCATTTTCGCTCATTTGGGTCTCTTTCATCAATGGTCGAGGATACTTTTTGCTGCATTTTCTGTCCTTCATGCATGTATACATAGGGTTCAGCATTCCGCAAGGATCATGGAGTAGGCTCTTAGTGACTTTTCATATAGCTGCTTGTCCACACTGGGGTTGGGTAGCTCTGCTGATATCAGTGCATCG
The DNA here is from genome assembly GCA_026315105.1 of Locusta migratoria. NCBI lineage: Eukaryota > Metazoa > Arthropoda > Insecta > Orthoptera > Acrididae > Locusta > Locusta migratoria. Next base: position 69,811,629 of record CM048750.1, on the reverse strand, counting down.
ATTTTGGATCGGCCGGAATTTCTGTTTTAACCATAGCAGCAAGTGCACATGCGGCAAACCGCGCTTTTGCCACTCAATGGAATACATGAAGAACTGTACTTCACCAAAAACTTGCCCTTTCGTAAGGAGGGCCACCAACTTTTGTACTTTTTATTGTTAAAAAGGCGCAGTACAATGTCATGGCGATCTGTTGGTTTCTGCCCGACCATCAGTTCTTCCCTGATCTCGGCCCAGGCAGGGTTGCACATAAAGGTGATAAATAAGTCCGGCCGAACATAGTTCCGGACATAGGAGAATGTGTTCTGAGTGTATTCGTGAAGATACCTCGGACTATTGACAAATGATGATGGGAGAATGACCATCTGACCTAAGTCGTTCGGATTTACATTGGCATTGTTCCCAATTGCGTCTTGGAGATGGACGTAATTATCTGCACGCAGCTTTCTTTGGTTGAGCACTATGAATCTTAGACGCTCACTCTCCATCTTCATGTACATGTCTACCAAAAATTGCAACAAAAGTATCTTGCACTGCAACGGCAAGTTGAAGTCGTGTTCACAGACCGTAAGGTGAAATGCATAGAAATCCTTACATGTAACTTTTTTGTTTGGGTTCGGTTGCCCAGTCGCAGGATTCATTTGAGGAATACTGAAGTGATATCCTTCTTGCCCTTTCCAAAACTAATGGGATACTGTAGAGCATCATAGTAGCGGTACATGTCTGCAATCCTGGTGACAGAATAGTCTTGCTTGCACAGGACAATGTCCCTGAGGGCAGTATGGTCAGCACCTGTGACCACAGCCACGACCTCGGCCACGGTCGGTGCATTGTAGCGCCATGCGTGCTGCCCGCTTGGCACACAATCTGCATGAATCACCAGCTTGCAGCTATTGCCGAGCATGTTCTCCAGAGCTGTTTCAAACTCGTGCACCAATATGTTGTGATCATGCAAAACTTTCTGAATTTTCTGTACAGTCGCACGTTCAACTCCATGAATAATTTGACACCGTCTGTCAGTCTCTCTCCTGTCGTACCCTATAAAGTAAATTTGCAAAAATTTAGCTTCACCATTGGATGGAGGTATAAGGGACCCGATTTTATGATGCACTTGTCCCTGCACTGTGAAGGTCAGTGAAAACCCAGGCATGGCTAGAATTCTATCTGCCCCAAAGGAGGTCATGTGAAAACTTGCATTATATTTTCTTATACGATTTAGGAACAGCTGTGACTCGTCGGTGTCTCCAGAAGATAATTGATTTAAAGGATCCGCCGGCTCTTCTAATGTAGGTACGGATATCTTGCCCCCGGAGCAACACATTCCCGCCGTTTCCTCCTTCCATTTAAGTGCCCCACAAAATCTGCGTGCCTTGTTCATACGGTCAATTTTGATGAGTGTGTGGTTACTGTAATCCAAAGTTGGATCATACTTGGAAGCACAATTTTTTACGAAACCCCAGGTATTCATCTGACGTTGAACTTGTTGTTGTGCAACAGCATGTCGACATGCGTCTGCTTCTTCGGTTGCCTCAGAAACACACAGAGATGCACTGCGTTCAGCGTTCGGCTGACGCCGATCATCAGCTTGCGCAGCGGTTTCAGCTACTCCAACTGCTGCCTGCCGCTCCACCTGCCTAATTTTCTGCTCTTCAGCATGTGTAGGCGATTGTTGCTGTCTAGCTATCTTCATAGCTCGAGCACGTTTAGAGCTCCGAGATAGATTTGACTTGCATTTGCTAGGCATTAGAAACTTAAACAGTAATACCTAAAGCGAGGAACTGGTGTCGTCCGACCAAACAACAAAATCTAGTAAGTAACTACAATAACAACAATACCAGTAATCGAAAACAAATGCCAAGTAAAGGAACAAAATAAACAGAAAACCTAATGGAGAAAAGTAATGAAATAAACAACAAACCTAACAGAGGAAAGTAACGAAATAAAAAAGAAATCTAACAGAAAAACGAATTGTTGAGATCCTACAAATGCAAAGCGAATCAACAAATGTAACGAATAAAGAAACTATCCTGATCCTATAAATACGAACTAAATTAATGAAAGAAACAATAAATATAACAGGGAAACAAACCAACGAAGTCTCACAAACCAACGAAATCAGCAGAGAAAGATTGAATCAGTGAAATCTAACCAGCAAAGTCACGTCAATGCACTAAAAGCAAACGTTCAAATGCTATAAATAATCGAAATCACCAAAGAAACTATTATTCATTGAAATTCAAAGAGAATACAATTTTAAATATTTTCATGAGTGTTATACTGCCTGCCATCTGTTGAGTGCATTTGCTATTACTTTCGTTTCAGTTGGCTGGAACACACAACATTTCGTATGTTAACTGCAGCGTATCACCTGCCGTCTGTTGAGTGCATTTGCTACTATTTTTGTTGCACTTTTCGTACGCTATTTATACATGGCAGTTCGCGTTTTGTACACAAAATAGGGCTTGGTATATAGATCCCATTCTACACAAAACGTCAATGTTTTTTCTTGCCATGGTACTTAGAGCGTATTTTATTTAAAGTCTTCAATTTATATACATACTTCCTTAATTTGTTACAACAAATGAAAATGAATACGGCATAAACACCAACATTCAGAAACTTCCTGGCAGATTAAAATTGTGTGCCGGAACTGGGACTCGAACCTGGGACCTTTGCCTTTCGCGGGCAAGCGCACTACCGACTGTGCTATACCGACACGACTCACGATGCCGCCTCACAACTTTACTTCCGCCAGTACCTCGCCTCCTACTTTCCAAACTTCACAGAAGCTCTCCTGCAAACATGCAAGACTAGCACTCCTGGAAGAAAGGATATGGTGGAGACATGGCTTAGCCACAGCCAAAGGGATGTTTCCAGAATGAAACTTCACTCTGCAGCAGAGTATGCGCTGATATGAAACTTCCTGGCAGTTTGGAAGTTTGGAAAGTAGGAGGCGAGGTACTGGCGGAAGTAAAGTTGTGAGGCGGCATCATGAGTCGTGTCGGGATAGCACAGTCGGTAGTGCGCTTGCCCGCGAAAGGCAAAGGTCCCAGGTTCGAGTCCCGGTTCCGGCACACAATTTTAATCTGCCAGGAAGTTTCATATCAGCGCACACTCCGCTGCAGAGTGAAGTTTCATTCTGACCAACATTCAGATTTGTTGTGTATGTAATTATAAGTCAGTTAAGCCGTTTTGGCAGTATCCCAGAATCTTTTTGTACATTCAAAAGTAAAAAAGATAACAATAACAAAGAAAAAAAATTTCACTATAGCAGGACACAAACCATTGCCCAAAATAATGGAATTGTATGACATGACACGTTAACCCTCACGGCTAAACATGACATACTACATAGCACCTCTGCTGTTGTATTAGAAGCTTCTTACAACCGTTACATATTTCTATGGATATATTTCAAATAAATAACTTGTAATAAACATTTTGAAAAGTAGCCAATGTCCTAATCCAAGACATAAGAAATCTCTATATGAAATTTCATCTAAATCAATGCTGCAGTTTTAGCGTGATGCGGTAATAAACATACAAACTTTCGCATTTATAATATGTATAGGATAATAAAATACATATATAACTGTAATGCGCATTGCTGGGTTCATGTTTTGTGTTTCTGTGGTGGAATCTATGTTCTGACACAAGAATATTATTACCTCAACGGAAAGCAGAACAAGAGAGTAAAACAAAGTTTATTAAAAGAATACGGAAATAACATGGTACACCTTTTAAGATAGGCAGCGTGGTACAATGCTGCCTATTTGCTTTTTAAATTGTTACTGATAAACACTATGTATCAATAATTGTAAATATAAGTCTTCTAATATTATTATTATAGTACTGAAATTTATCGGCGTTTTATCTGTAAGGGATATTGAAATTGTAATTATGGAGTTTGATTCTCCTAAGTCTCCTGAATCCATTCATATAATTATATTTGCCATAAGATCATTCCCTGATTTTATATGGATGTTTAGAATAATGTGTGTGTGGTTATACTGTATTTCAGTTGCAATCTGGGTTAGCCGCCCTTGTTCAAGAAAGACAGTCACTTCCTGTTTCCGGGCACATTAGGAAAACCCTGATAACCTGTATCCCATTCACTAGGTCCAAACTGGTAGCCGACCGGCTGGGGAACCTATCAGCCTGGCAAAACCAGCCTTTCACATGGAAACAATCAGCTTCCTCCTGTATCTGTAATGTCACACACATAATACCCAAGACTGGCAATCTTTTATAGAAACTCATAATCTAGCATGGACTTCAATGTGAGAAGCTTATAGTTTCCACAGCAAATCCTGTCTCATAATCTTGCAGAAAATCCAAAGAATTTCTGGTCATATACGAAGTACACTAGCAGCAAAACACAAACAAAACCTTCACTATGCGATAGCTATGGTAATACTACCAATCACAGTACTGCTAAAGCAGCTTTCTGAAATTCATTCACCAAAGAAGACGAAGTGAACACTCCAGAATTCAAACCAAGAACAGCTGCCAGCACACAAAATTTAGAAGTAGATGTTCCTGGAGTAGTAAAACAACTTAAGTCACTAAACAAAAACCAATCTTCCGGGCCAGATTGTGTACCAACTGGATTCCTCTCAGAGTATGCTGATGCAATAGCTCCATACTTAGCCATCATATACAACCGATCACTCAGCAAAAGATCCATACCCAAAGACTGGAAAGTTGCCCAAGTCATTCCAATGTTCAAGAAAGGCAATAGGAGTGATCCCCAAAATTACAGGCCAATCTCATTGACGTCGATTTGCAGTAGGATTTTGGAACATATACTTTGTTCAAACATTATGAACTACCTCAAAGAGAATATTTCTGGATTTCCAGAAGGCTTTTGACACTGTACCTCACAAGCAGCTTCTAATGAAATTGCGGGCTTATGGAATATCGCCCCAATTGTGCGATTTGATTCACAATTTCCTATCAGAAAGGACATAGTTTGTAGTAATTGACAGTAAGTCATCGAGTAAAACAGAAGTGATATCTGGCGTTCCCCAGGGAAGCGTTATAGGTCCCCCACTCTTCCTTGTGTTTATAAACAATTTAGGAGACAATCTGAATAGCTCCCTTAGACTGTTCACGGATGAAGCTGTCGTTTATCAGTTAGTGAAGTTGTATAAAATAAACTGATCATTCAATAAATATGAGGCAAAATAATAACTACTACCTTATCGGCAACTTTCATATATTATGAAGTTCATAAACTGATGCGATGATATTTCTATAGTTGTCCACAACATGTTGCAGTACTGTAAATGATGAAAGGATTGAACAATAACAATGTAATTGACTTTCCAGACTTCCCTTACTGTTAGACCAAACCAAACCAAACGAAACCACACCCAACCAGAGAGACAGGAAATGGTTTTTAAGAAAATCCGTGACTGATGTACAAAACATTTTAATGGAAAGGACTATCTACAAAAGGAAGTAATATCCCATCAAAGATATAAAAGGTACCAAAATGCAAGTCTCACGACGAATTCCTTCCACCATAAAAAGTTGTGAGATCTCATGGGAAATCAAGTTGGTTATTTTAGTTTTTGATGCGATACTTATTTTCACCCCTCACTATTTTCTCTGTGTGTACACAACAATATCATTTAGTAACATTTTCTAACAAATTTGTATCTACATTGCTTACTTTATAAATAATTAATGCTCATGAAATTTGAAATGCAGATGTGTAACATTTATTCTCTGTGAAAATGTTCACTGTGAAATCAATGTATATAATCTGAGAGTTGTATTGCTAATACTGCCAAATTGTGCAGGCCTACAAATGTTCCCATGTGCCCAACAGTTTTTTGGTTTATGTGTGGTGCTTCATGCAATGTTATTCTATATGAGAGAAATAAGTGCTTCACAGAAGGAACATTATTTTGTGACAGAAGCAATCAACATTCTAAAAAATAGCACAAGATTTTTTATGTAAGTAAAAAATAACAACTCATTTGTTAAAATCAGTTTACAGTGTGTTAATTTGTTATTAGTGCTAGTTACATTCAAACAGATGATTTCAATCATATTCTTTGTACTATATAGCAGCACCACCATCTGAAGAATATTTCACCACAAGGGACTAGAACCCACATCGAAATAACTACAAATGTATCTGGATATGAACAGCCATCTCATAATGAACCTTAAGGTTTGAAACCAGAAATGGCACTATTTTTTAAGTATATAGCATTATTAACAATGACTGATGCAGTTTTATTTAGTGCAAGAATCAGCCTGTATTTTGTAAACAGTCGTGATCTTAAAATATTAGTTTTTGACAAAATAGCATAATATTCACTTTTCATAGTTACCTCTGGAGATGTGCATTCTGACCAAATGTCTTCCTACACTGAGGCAGTGGACACACGTAAGGGCGAGCACCAGTGTGTATCCTCTCATGTTTACGCAAGTGATCAATACGCGAGAATCTTCGTCCACAACCTGTTTGAGAACACACATGAGGTCGCTCACCAGTATGAGTGAGGAAGTGTTGGTCAAGATGCTGAGTACGAACAAATCGTTTCCCACATCTAGGGCACGTGTGAGGTCGAGCATTGTAGTCTTCATGAGATCGTCGGTGCCTGGCTAAGTTATCAGAGCGTGAGAAACTCTTGCCACAATCAGGGCAAATGTGGTTCGATTGGTTTTGTTCCAGTTCTTCATCTGTGCTTTCACTTTCCAACTTTACCTCCACAAGAAAGGGTGGGAGAGCTTCATGAGTATCTTCTTCATTTAAGTCAGTGCTATTCTCCCACAGGAACCTGAAAATGAGTACCAATACATGACACAACATAAAATGTACTACAAAGTGTGAAGCAAGAGAGAATTTTTATTTGGCACTGAAATTAGAATAATAATTTTTCAGTACTGTCTGTAAGCACAACTATTGGGAGCTTTTCCCATACTGTAAATGAGTACCACATTTCACTTTACCTGTTTTAGAAACAAAACTACTCTTAAAATATTGTTAGAATATTAGTTTATATATATTCAAACCGTTATTGTCAGTGAAAGAACTGATGTTTTTCTTGTCACTTTTCAAAATAAATAGCGGGTTGTCTTACAATGGGTTGTTGTATGCAATAATTTCCTTCCTTTGAAACGCCTTCTAGACTGAATCAAACAATGAAAGTCCATACTGGAATTTAAACACTATCATGAGCATAGTTTGCAACTCACTACACTTGTCTAGCCATGACAGGCACATAAAAGACATACTATCATTAATACAATCACACAAGAACACTTCACATCTCCGGAGATGACAATTGTGTACATCTGCGGTTGTGTGAATGGTAGTGTGAGGTTTTTTTTAGTCTAATAGCCAAAAGCTATGTTGTGTATTGGGTCTTTTTTATGTGCTTGTCACAGCTTGATGTGTGTTTTAGTAGTGAATTGCAAACTATCTCCATTATATTATTGACGTCCAACCTTATAGATTGAGCTATTCAGGCACAAGTCATATTGCATTCTTGATGCAGCAGTAGAAATTGGTGAGTGAAGGCAATCTACATCTGCATCTACACAAATACTCTGAAAATCACATTTAAGTGCATATGAGATGGTTCATCGAACTGCTTTTGAGCGGTTGTATATGATACAATAGAAACAAAAACTGTTAAATTGCTAGGCATATACATTGACTTAAAAATGAACTGGGAACCCCACATCAACCATGTCTGTAAAAACTATCTCGAGTGACATTCCTCATATGGAAATTAACTGATTTAATAAGTAAGAATTATTTGAGAACAGCATACTTTGGTCGTTTTCAATCTCACATATCTTATGGTCTGTTGCTATGGGGACATGCTTCTCATGTAAGTGATATATTAATAATACAAAAAAAAAAAAAAAAAAAAAAAAAAAAAAAAAAAAAAAAAAAAAAAAAAAAAAAAAAAAAGTATGAATAATGTGTAAGGTTGGACCTAAGGAACACTGCCGTCCTCTGTTCAAAAAATTAAAAATACTGACACTGATAAATCTTTATATTTATATTTCACTAATACATGTTAAGAACAACATAAGACAGTTTTATACTAGAGACTGTATACACCAACATGACACCAGAAGCAAAACTAAAATTGATATTCCTAGGCACAGGCTGAAAAAAAAAAAAAAACAGGAAACTCCCATAAAAGTAACTGTATTAAATTCTTTAATAAGTTACCACATTCTGCTTTTACCACATCCTTGAATAATTTTAAAAATAAGATTTATAACTGGTTAGCTGAGAACCCATTCTACAGTATGAGAGAATTTTTTGATGTACGTAATATTGAAATTGATTTTTAATGTCTTGTTTTAAAATTATATAAATTTGTAATATTAATTATTCAACTGTAAACATAATGTCAACATTAATTGAATGTAATTGTAACTTAATAACTGACCATTCCACTACATGTGGTCAACGGCGAATAAAGAATCTGAATCTGATAGCTAGATACGGAGCTACTGCATCAGCATACTTCAAAAGAAATCTAATTTGTATAAAGAATCTGAATCTGATAGCTAGATACGGAGCTACTGCATCAGCATACTTCGAAAGAAATCTAATTTGTATACAATTTGGACTGGGAGACTTGCTTTTGTTAAATGATTTTAATTGTTTAATACTCCAGGAATTTTGTTGTTGTTGTTGTTGTAGTCTTAATTCCGCAGACTGGTATTAAATACGCTTGCACATTGCTTCCTTAAGTGCAGTTGTGCCTTGAGAATGGCAGGGTGTTCTCCTGCCGAAATATCGGCGGTTGTCGACGACGTCACCCGGCAGCATACCCGTAAGTTGTTTGAACATTCCTTACGCCGGGAAAAGTTAAAGTCACACATTGTTTACCTCTACGGGGAGGAAATGTATCGGTGTTTACGTAAGTTGGATAAACTTCGTAGCAGTAGAGTAAGGTTGCAATGTGCTTTGTCGTTCTTGTTGAAGTGTCGCAATCATAATATTGTCCCTACGTTTGCTAAGATTGTGCACCATATTAATTCTCCTGCCGCCAATCGTATAAAGCAACGTGCTGGCTTGGCTCTTGTTCGTGAAAGGATCCACTTTACTCGTCGTCAATTAGATTTTGTTTCGAAGGAGTTATTTCGGCTTCATTTGATGATTGCTGCTAATGTTTCTCAATTTTCTTGGGATTGGTTGGACGATGCCTCTTCGACACAGTCTGATTGGGAATTTCAATCTGTAACGGCATGGCATTCGGCGAAATTTGAACGTTTCCTTGGCTCAGAGTCTGATTCCAATTTAGTTTCGCAACGATCTGTGATCAATCTCACGGAGAAAACCTATGACGACGCAGCTTTATCTGTGTTGGGGAAGGGTTTGAATTTCGCACCGACGCCTAAGCGTTTGCCGGTCGTTGATTTCATAAGTTCTATTGAACAGGCTGTTTCCAAACTACCTTCCGATTCTGCAGAAGAGGCTAGGAGGGAAGCTTGTCGTGTGTTGACTGGGGCCCGTCCACCTAAGTGTAATATAACAGCAGCTGAGGCGTCTGCTTTACGGTCTCTCAGAATGGATCCTGATATTGTTATCTTGCCTGCGGACAAGGGAAACGCCACAGTTTTGATGAATAAAGATGATTACATTCAAAAGATGCAATGTTTACTTTCTGATTCGACATATCGTAGGATCGGTGCTGACCCCACAAAGAGTGTTGAGAGAAAGACTAATAACCTCCTGAAGAAAAGTCCTTTCTCACCGGAGACCATCAAAAGTCTTAATTCTTACTGTGCTGTTCCACCTAGATTGTATGGCCTTCCTAAGGTTCACAAACAGAACATTCCTCTGAGGCCTATAGTGTCTAACATTGGTGCTCCGACATATCGTGTAGCTAAACATCTTGCTAGTTTGTTGAGTCCAATGGTGGGCAGGTGTGAACACCACATTAAGAACTCGGCGGATTTCTTACGTCGATTGCAGGGATTGCGTTTGAATGACTCTGATATTTTAGTGAGTTTTGATGTTGTCTCTCTCTTCACTCGCGTTCCTCTGTCAGATTCATTGCAGCTAATTGAGGTTAAGTTTGGTGTCGAGTTAACAAACCTTTTTCGACATGTGCTGACTTCCACTTACTTTTTATTCAATGGTCAGTACTATGAACAAACTGATGGAGTTGCAATGGGAAGCCCGTTGTCACCTATTGTGGCCAATTTGTTTATGGAGGATTTTGAGGAACGTGCTTTAGCGTCAGCGACTCTGAAACCTGTGTGTTTTCTCAGATATGTAGACGACACTTTTGTTGTTTGGCCTCATGGTAGTGACAATTTAAATGGTTTTTTGGAACACCTAAATTCAATCCACCCGAATATTCAGTTCACAATGGAGGTGGAACAGAATGGCTGCCTTCCTTTCCTTGATGTGTTGGTCAGAAGGAAGGTTGATGGTACATTGGGACATTCTGTTTATAGGAAGCCTACTCACACAGATTTGTATCTGCGAGCTGATAGTTGTCACCATCCAGCTCAGCGTGAAGGAGTACTTCGTACTTTGGTTCACAGGGCACATGTCATTTCAGACCCTGAAAGTTTGTCAGCTGAGTTGTCCCATCTCGAGGTGACCTTTCGTCAGAATGGTTATAGTGAGAGACAGATAAAACGTGCATTGCGCTATCAGCCTTCTGTGCAACGGGTGAGTGACGATAGTAATGAAGTGGCACCTAAATCTATGGCCTTTTTGCCTTACGCAGGAAGTATTTCCAACAAGATTGGTCGTATTTTACGGAAATATGATGTGAAATGTGTTTTTCGACCACCTTCTAAGATAAAGGCCCTGTTGGGGTCCGTAAAGGATGATCTTGGTTTGCGTAAGGCAGGTGTATATCGTATTCCTTGCAGTTGTGGCATGTCATATATTGGTTAGACAATCAGGACTGTGGAAGACCGGTGTATTGAACATAAACGTTACACGCGCTTACAACAGCCCAACAAATCCGCTGTTGCAGAACACTGTCTTGACACCGGTCATCCTATGGAATACAACAACACGGAGATCCTGGCATGCACCTCCACCTATTGGGATAGTGTTATTAAGGAAGCTGTTGAAATTAAACTAGCAAGCGACCTTATAAACATAGATGGTGGTTTTTGTTTAAATTCTGCTTGGAATCCGGCACTGTCTCTCGTCAAAAAACAGAGGGATAAAATTAATGCTGCCTCACCTGTTGATTAAGTCACTATCGATATTTTTGATGTTTGGTCACCTTTGGTTGTGTTGACTCTGTTGTGACTTGTACTGTGTGTGTTATCTTCCTTGTTTACACTTTGCAAACCGAGGTATTAAATACGCTTGCACATTGCTTCCTTAAGTGCAGTTGTGCCTTGAGAATGGCAGGGTGTTCTCCTGCCGAAATATCGGCGGTTGTCGACGACGTCACCCGGCAGCATACCCGTAAGTTGTTTGAACATTCCTTACGCCGGGAAAAGTTAAAGTCACACATGGTTTGATGCAACTCTCCAAGTTACCTTGTCCTGTGCAAGTCTCTTCATCTGAGAATACATTTGGCACCTACATCCTTTTGAATCTGCTTACTGTATTCGTCCCTCAGTCTCCGTCTATGATTTTTACCCCACACACTTCCTTCTAATGCTAAGTTGACAATTCCTTGATGTCTCAGAATGTGTCCCACTGATCTATCCCTTCTCTTAGTCAGGATATGGCAGAGGTGTCTTTTCTCCCCAATTTGGTGAAGCATCTCCTCATTAGTTACGTGATGTACTCATCTAATTTTCATCATTCATCTGTAACACCGCGTTTCAAAAGCTTCTATCATCTTTTTGTCTGCACTCCTTCACTCCCATACAATGCTACACTCCGGACAAATGCAATCAGAAAGGACTTCCTAACATTTAAATTAATATAAGATGTTAACAAGTTTCGCTTCTTCAGAAACGCTTACCATAAGACATTCAGCATTTTATATGTTCTTTACTTCGGCCATCAGAAGTTATCTTGCTACCCAAATAACAAAACTCATCTACTACTTTTATTGTCTCATTAACTAATCTAATTCCTTCAGCACCACCTGATTTTCTAACATTACATCCCATTACCCTCGTTTTACTCTTGTTAATGTTCATCTCATGACTTCCTTTCAAGACACTGTGCATTCTATCCAATTGCTCTTCCAGATCCTTTGCAGTCTCTGACAAAATTACTATGTCATCGGCAAACTGAAAAGTTTTTATTTCTTCTCCCTGGACTTTAATTACCTCTCTGAATTTCTCCTTGCATTCCATCACTGCTTCCTCAATGTGCAGATTGAACAACATGGGGGAAAGGCTACAATCCTGTCTTACTCCCTTCCGAACTTCTGCGTCCCTTTCTTGCACTTCGACTCTAATAACTGCTGTCTGGTTTTTGTATAGGTTTAATATAACTCTTCACTCCATATATTTTACCCCTACTACCTCCAGAATTTTAAATAGTATATTCCAGTCAACATTGTCAAAAGCTTTCTCCAAATTTACAAATGCTAAAAAAACAGGTATGCCTTCCCTTAGCCTATCTTCTAAATTAGCATGTTTGCAGCTGTTCTTGATTCAAATTCTGGATTATTTGCTTTGTCTTCTTTGGTGAAAAAAGTTAGGAAAGATGTATTTCACAATTCTGCTTTAGCAGAACTGTCATCAGTAGTATCATCATTGCTATCGCACAATGACGGTATTGATTGTGCTTTGCAACTAGTATACTTTACATATGAGCAGAATTTCTTTGGATTTTCTACAAAATTATGTGACAGGGTTTCGTTATAGAAACTTCAAAGTCTGCCAGAAAAAATGTATACACTTTGACTATATAATAACAGATCAGGAATTCAGGGAGGCAGTCAAGGAAAAAAAGTGTTTTCAGAGGGTTTCATTGATGATACTGATCATTATTTAATCTGCAGTGAAACTGGTTTTGTGAGTCCAAAAGTGCAGAAGTCAGCTCCATATGTAGTAGTATAAGAGTGGAGACACTTAAGGACAAGGAAATTAGGAACAAATACATAACAATGATCTCAGAAAGGAACCAGTTAGTAGAATGTAGTCATTTACAGTTCTTGGAAGAGGAATGGACATGGTACAGGGACACACTACTGGAAGTGGTTAGAGAATGTCTTGGATCAGTAGTGTGTAGAGGCAGGAAGAAGCAGACAGCTTGGTGGAATTGCACAGTCAAGGCAGCTTGTAAAATGAGAAGAAGGCATTTCAAAACTAACTCCATACAAGAAATCAGGCAGATAGAGAAAGTTATGTTGAAGAAAGAAACAAAGCCAAGCGGATAATTGCAGAATGCACACAGAAATCATGCAAAGCCTTTGGAAATAAGCTAGTAACTATGGGTCAAGCCAAAGGAAAATCATTCTTGAGCAGGTGGAGGGAATATTTCGAAGAATTGCTTAATGTAGGTAAAACGTTCAATGATGTGCCAGATTTTGAGGTAGAATGGGGTAGGAATGATGATGGGAATGAGATCACATTTGAGGAAGTGGAGAGAATGGTCAATAGATTGCAGTGGAATAAAGCAGTTTGGGTGGCTGAAATTAAGCCATCAAATGCAGTGGAATGTCAGGTCTCAAATGGTTACACAGGATAATTGAAATCGAGGCAGTCGTGGGAGTCGAGGCAGGTTCCATCTGATGGACGAAAGCATTAATCACACCAATTTTCAAACATGCAAACAGAAAAGACTGAAACAACTGTCGAGGTATCTGTTTAATTAGTGTTGTGGGAAAAAATATTCACAGCCATTGTTAAAAGGAGAGTGCAATTATGAATTGAGGATAAGTTGGATGAAAGTCAGTGTTGGTTTAGACCTCTTAGAAACTGTCGGGACCAGATCTTTAGCTTACGGCAGATTATGAAGAAGTGCTATGAGTGGAACAGGGAATTGTATCTATGTTTTATAGATCCAGAAAAGGATTATGACCATGTTCATAGGAGGTAGGTGTTGCCAATTCTACAAGATTGTGCAATAGGAGGCAAACTTCTGCAGGCAATTAAAGGTCTTTACATAGACTGTCAGGCAACAGTTAGAGTAAATGGCAAATTAAGTGCATGGTTCAAGGTAGTTTCAGGGGTAAGACAAGGCAGTAACCTGTCACCACTATTGTTCATACTATTCATGGATCATATGTTGAAAACAGTAGACTGGCGGGGTGGGATTAAAACACGTGAAAACAAAATATATGCAGATGAGATAGTTGTGATGGCATATTTGATTGAAAGGTTGCAATCTAATATTTCAGACCTCAATCAGAGATGTAAGGGTTATGATACGAAGATCAGCAACTCCAGAACAAAAGTAATGTCTGAATGTCTGTGGGAAATAGATATGAAAATATTGAATGCCAAATAAAAGTAACAAAGTTAGAACAGGTAGACAGTTACAAGTACCTAGGATGTATTTTCTCACAGGATGCAACATAGTGAAAGAACTTTAATCAAAGCTACTGCAGTGAGTGCTCAGCTAAGATCTACTTTCTTCTGCAAGAAGGAAGTCAGTACCAAGATTAAGTTACAAGTGCACCACTCTATATTTCTACCAACTTTGTTGTATGGGAGTGAAAGTTGGGTGGATACAGGTTACCTTATTCATAAGGTTGAGGTTACAGTAGCAAGTAGCAAGGATGATTGCAGGTACTAATAGATGGGAACAGCGGCAGGCAGGTGTCCACAATGAGGAAATCAAAGAAAAACTGGGAATGAACTCCCCAGATCGAGCAGTTAGAGTGAACAGATTAGAGATGATGGGTGTAGTGGGAACTGCTAATTTTTGCACGCCCAGGGCCTCGCTGCTATGGAGTACTTCCTTTCACTCCGACCACCTGCAACCCTACCTAAAACCTATTTCCTTATTACCCTTGCCAGCTTCATCCTAACCCACAACTTCTTCACCTTTGAGGACCAGACACACCAACAACTAAAGAAACAGCCATGGGAAAGAGTATGGCCCACTCGTACACAAACTTATTTATAGGATGCTTAGAGGAAGCCTTCCTGGATACACAAGCCTGTCAACCAAAAGTTTGGTATGGATTCATTGATGACATCTTCATGATGTGGAATCACAGTACAGAAAAACTCCAGAATTTCCTCCCCAACCTCAACTCCTTTGGTCCCATCAAATTCACCTGGTCCTATTCCAAATCTCATTCCACTTTCCTCTAACACCATCCTCATGACCTAGGTCATGAATTAACTTCCCTTTCCTATCCCATTCCTTTTTTCTTCTTTTTTTCTCTTCTCTCATACCTGAAGAAGGAACACAGTTCCGAAAGCTTGTTATTTTCATCCTTTTTTTCTTTCTGTGTGTAACAATCGGCGGTACAGCAAAAAGGTAAGTACTGGCCAGTCAATCTATCTCTTTTGAAGAATATATCATCTCTATGGAGAATTTCCAACATTAATTGAATACATATTTTGGTTAAATGATCTCTCTCTCTCTCTCCCTATATATATAATACGAATATTAAGACGAAAAATTCCTAGCAGGAAAAATTAAATATAAAAAATAGATGAAGATTACTCACCAGGCAAAGGAGCACAGGTGTGACAGGATCACAAATAAATAAATGAATACACATACACACACAAACGCAAGCTTTCGCAGCCTAGCTGCTTCGTCAGGCAGAAGGGAAGGAGAGGGAAAAGGAAATGATGAGGGTTTTAAGGAAGGGGGTAAGGAGCCATTCCAATCCCGGGAGAGGAAAGACTTACCTTGGGGGGGAAAATGGTTGTTGTCTCCCATAAGGACTACACTGAAAAGATGCAGAGCCTGCTAAATGACGATTCCTACCGGAAGATCAGTGTTGACCCCACAAAGAAGGTGGAAAACGAGACGAGGGCACTTCTCAAGGATGCGGATTTACCGGAGGGTGTTGCCAAGAAACTGCTACCTCAAAGTCTGGTACCGCCAAGACTTTATGGGCTCCCTAAGGTTCACAAAGATGGGGCGCCGTTACGTCCCATTGTCAGTAACATCAGAGAACCTAGATATTTGTTGGCCAAATACTTGACGGGAATATTAAGACCTTATGTGGGTAAATGCCCTCATCACATCCGTAATTCCGTGGATTTTGTTAAACGCCTTAACAACTTCAGGCTGGATGAGTCACATATCATGGTGAGTTTGACGTTGTTTCGATGTTTACGAAGGTGCCCCTTCGAGAGTCACTAGATTTGATTGGTCAGAAATTTGACGAGAAGACCACCAAACTTTTTAGGCATGTCTTGACCTCCACGTATTTTCTTTTCAATGGCGAATACTATGAACAAACGGAGGGAGTCACTATGGGCAGCCCTCTCTCACCTGTGGTCGCAAATATGTACATGGAGAATTTCAAGGAGGAAGCCCTGGCATCATCTGAATGGAAACCTACTTGCTTTTTCCGTTATGTGGACGACACTTTCGTCATCTGGCCACATGGTATGGATAAACTCCTTGACTTCCTTACACATCTGAACGCCATACACCCCAACATCAAATTCACTATGGAGACTGAAACGGAGGGTAAATTGCCATTCCTTGACGTCTTGGTCAAGAGAAGAGCTGATGGCACCCTGGGTCATAGTGTATATCGGAAGACAATGCACACTGATCTGTATTTACATGCAGACAGCTGTCACCACCCTTCACAGAGGAATAGGGCACTTAAAACTCTAGTACATAGGGCGCGCACTATATCTGACGCAGAGAGTCTACCCCAGGAATTGGAACACCTGAGAACTGTATTTCGAAAAAATGGGTACTCAGAGTGGCAGATTCAACGGGCTCTCTGCGCAACCACTACAACACAACCTGTGGAGGGAGGATATAGGCACTGTGTTCGTTCCATATACCGGCGCACTCTCAGGGAAGATCGCCCGCATTTTGAAAAAACACCAGGTTGGAACTGTTTTTTGTCCACTGAATAAAATTCGTGCACTGGTGGGGAACGATAAAGATGACCTCGGTTCGAGGAAGGCCGGCGTGTACCAGATTCCATGTCAGTGAGGAAAGTCATATATTGGACAGACGATGCGTACCGTCGAGTATCAATGTGTTGAACACCAGAGGCACACACGATTGATGTATCCGAGCAAGTCGGCGGTCGCTGAACATTGTTTGTCGGAAAATCATGCGATGGAGTATGAACGCACTAGGATTCTGGTACAGATGTCAAGATACTGGGACTGCGTCGTTAGAGAGGCCATTGAAATTTGCACAAGTGACGACCTCATAAACCGTGACTGTGGCTATAATCTTAGCAAAGCTTGGGAACCAGTGATTAGGTTAATTAAGAGTAAATCTAGCAAACGTAACGAAGTGACGAGCATGGCGGACAGAGCCCACACACCGTCGTCATCTCAGACGCTGTCATAATCGGTTCCACGCTCCACGGGCCGAGGGTATTTAAATGGCCCACTACCGGGCTAGAACCCAGTTCCCTTCGAGCAGCCGTAGCGTGCGGATCTCCGTGCCTGCGCGTTTGCAGGAGCTCAGTCCGTCAGTTCACCTGATGATGGCGACATGTATGATCACCGAAATATTGTGCCCGTTGGACACTATAGACCAGCAGTACACTCGTGGATATTTTGATTATCAAATACGCTGGGAGGAACTGAAGAATCACAATAAATCCTTTGACTCAAAAAAATTTTTCTGAGGAAACAAATTTTTTATAATTTCCTTTCCTTCAACAAAACCACATAAACACAAAGAAAGGTATCAATTTGATGGATGTATGTATGTTCTTGGCATTTCTAGGTTTGCAAGAAGTTTTCATTTACTTTCACACTCATTTAAATGTCAGGCAGCCACAGTGAAGTGTGGCCAGGTTTAGCTAATAAATCTTATTATGGATAAGGCAGATAACATATCAGAGTTTCACTGGAAAAGCCCTAATCTGAAGTTTATCTATGAAGGCAGTTACTTGTAAAAATGTTATTTGACAAATTCTTGAAAAATGTTTATTAATGAGAAAACAATTACCAACTACACTTAAGAAAAAGAGAGAAAGAAAATTCAAACAGAAGCTACACTACTTGTCAGAGATTTTTTTAATGAATGTGAAAGTGTCACATATATGTAGGAAATCTGTAATGAGGAAAGATGTAAGAAAGGGTTGAGTGCCAAATAAAATGTGGCTAATATGTTTTCAGTCCATAAAAATCAACAAATATACAATTTTTTCATCCTTTTTTATTTAATTATGTGACTATTGGCGGTACAGCATAAAGGTAAGTACTGGCCAGCCAATCTATCTCTTTTGAAAAATAATTTTATCATCTCTGTTGAGAATTTTCACATTAATCAAATATACAACTTCCTTTCACATAAATCTTGTATAGTGGCCAAGGCTGCAGAGTAATAGAATTCTGGAGAAGGAGGCATACCAGCAGTCATTCTTCTTGTGTTCCATACTTGAACATAACAGGTACGGAGTAAAGAGATAGGGCAATATATACTCTCTGCCACACACTATGAAAGAGACAATGAGATGGGCAAAGAGTCCCCTGGACTCATACAACAAAACTGCATCCTTTGTCAAGATTTTGATTTTCTGTCCTTGTGCCCACAAATGACAGACATACTGCTCAAGATCCTTCCCACACCTCCTAAAGTGGTGTTCCACCGCCCTCACAACCTCCATAACATCCTAGTTAAGGGGTAGGCAACCACAAAGCCATGGCGATCTACTATCTCATACCATTGTATCAGAGCAATCTACTCCTTTTAATAATACAGTAATTCTTATTTTTTAATATCGAAGTACCACAAAACAACTACATTTAACTACAAACTTTTACATCATCACTATTTGTTCGAAACATAAAAAATTATTATATAACATTTAACATTTAACCTGAAACTTGAGTAGATTTTCAGTTAACAGTGCCCTTGATATTTGGTGCATAGTTCGTTTGGTTGTCAAAAAAAAGTCTCGGTGTTCATCAATCAACCTTGTCTGCGTTTATTTTTAATAAAATTCATATTTGAAAACAATTACAGTGCAGTATGAAGAAGCAAAGAACAGCTTTATAGTTAAGTGCAACATTAACTAATACAGAGTATTTCTCCTGGTGATTTAGAAAAAATGATCAAATGTTTGTAAAGCTTATGGGACTTAACTATGGGGTCATCAGTCCCTAAACTTACAAACTACTTATGAACTAGCTTATACTAAAGACGGCACAAACATCCAACTGCATAAGATGAATCAAATAGTGTAATAACGAATGGCGCGCAGGTAGTGACTGATTGAACAAATGCCAAAAAAAAAAAAAAAAAAAAAAAAAACAGTATGTCAAACAACCGCACATTTTAGCTTCTTCAAAACACAACTGTCAATTTTATTCCACAATTTTTCTTCTGCGCTGTTAGTATTCACATTATCTAACAAATAAGCACTCGTGATCTACCAGTAGATCACGATTGACGTGTTGCCGACCCCTGTCCCAGTCCCTCCCTATGCCACTCCGAAAGCCAGCCCTGTGGAAGACCCTGCTGCAAGACCTGTAATCCACCCACCCAGCACTTCCTATTCCAGTCCCATCACAGGCTTATCCTACCCAATCAGATACCGGGCCACACGTGAAAACAGTCATGTAATTTGCCAACTGTACTACAGTCGCTACACAGCTTTCTATATTGATATAACCGCTAATTAGAATGAATGGCCACCACAAAATTGTGGCCAAAAAACAGGGTAGACCATGCTCTGTTACAACATGCAGCAGGGCATATGCTTTATTTCAATGGCTGCTTTACAACCCAGGCCATCTGGAGTCTCCCACCCACCAACATTTCTGAACTACACAGATGGGAGCTATCCTTACAGTACATTTTCCAATCCCAAAATTACCTATATGATACATACATGCTCCATAAGGCCATGCTGTATCTATCCCCACCACTGTGTCGCAACCTTCCTATCCCCACCTCCCCACCCCTATAGAGTTTGATTCGGAGTGTGGCAACCAGAGATGATGGTTGTGTGACCAAAGTGCGCCCATGTGAATATTCTTTATTCTAAAGAAGGCCACGGCCAGTAGCTTAAGTGTTGTATGCTTGTGCCTTTTTTGTATGCGTATCGCAGCTCAGCGTTATGTCTTTTCCATGAGTTCTAAACTGTCGTAATTGTACTGTTGAATTTCAACCTGAAGTTTCTATTATTATATTTATTATCATGTATACAGAGCAGTTACAGGTTGAAAGAGAGAAAGTTGGTCTCTTAACTGCAGTCTTTGAACTGTTCTGTACTTTATGGAACCTAATAAAAATGGATGAATATTTATTTATTTTAATGGTGGGCATCTCAAATGTTTGTCATTGGCATACAATCAATCAGTTGGCTGTCTTGTTGAATTAAGTAGCCAAACACATCCTGAATGTACTAGAGTGATGATCTTATGAACCTTCCTGCAACATTACAGCTGTATGGCAGAAAAAAACTTGAACAAGAAGCTTGTCTGCAGACTGAAGCATTGAAGCAACCAGATTAAAAGCTTCAATCTTCACTTTCTCAGACAGAATTTATAAACTGCACTGAGTTAAAAGACAGGAAAACAGTTTTAATGGGTGTAGGACTCATGGATTAACACTTTGGCACTTGAGTATTTTTCATGATTTGTGGAATTCACTAACTGTTTAAGCTATAATACTCCAGGTAAGAACTTTTATTCTTTTTGCTGCTTGATTTCTCCTCATTTTGAAAAAGTAGGTTATGACAGAAGAAATAAGGAACTCGGGCTCAGGCCGCTCGGCTGTACTGTGCAGCCCGAGTGAGATGGGGTGGCATCATAAAGTTCACATTCTTTGTTTCACATTATGCAACCAAATACAGTTTTTCAACAGCTACATAATATTCTAGATTAACATTCACAACATACCTTGTCTTATCAAATTCTATTGCTTCACACTGAACGGCAACATCAACCATCAGTGGTTTCTTTCCTGGAACAGATGGAGAAAAGTGCTTTTACAACACTGAATCACGAGTTTTACTGCCATCTTTACACTTCACAATAAAGTGTACTCAAACAATCTATATTTAAAAATTTTAGGAGTAAAAGGAACAGCTCACTCAATAGTAGAGGTGCTTGAGTTGTCCAATATGCTTTCAGATAAACTTATTTTCAAAGATACAGAGCCTCACCCCCAACATCACTAACTCTCTCTCTCTCTCTCTCTCTCTCTCTCTCTCTCTCTCTCTCTCTCTCTCTCTCTCACACACACACACACACACACAAATACCTCTCTGAAAGGAAAGAGAAAGATTGTGGGTGGTGAAGGACTTGGTTCAATTATTACAGTGTTGGTGATGAAGGATGTGTTTGCTTGCTGCTAGTTCATGTGGGAGGTGGAAGGATTAGAAGAAAGGAAGATTAAAGTTTAATGTACAGTGCAGTCCTTACCAGGGGGGGGACAAGTTCAGATTATGGAAAGATAGGGAAGAAAGTTAGTTACATTTCCAAAGAAACCATGATGGCATTTTCTGTGTGAGGAGGAAGTAGCTGCACTGGGCGTGCCTGAATACTAGGGGTTCCTAACAGAGGCCTAGTGAAAGGGAACGTATTTTATATTAAAATTACATGATTCCTTCTTAACATTATTTCTAAATACAAAAGATTGTACATTGTTTTATATATAAATAGTGTCAGTGATAAATAGACGCAATGCCTGAACTCCGTTTTCAGGTCTCGGTCAATACTAAATGAACAAATTTCAGTAAGTAATTTTGAGAAATTCATAATAAAAAAAACTCTACTACTTTAGAAACTGACTACGCAGTGAAACCTTGCTTAGCAAGTACAATTTGCTTCTGAGTCTTAGAAGAAATGAGACACACTTATTATGCAAAATATATTTCCCTATGAGAAATTATATAAAAATAAAAAATAGAAAAGAGATGACTTACCAAAAGGACCTGCTCGTCGATAGAAACGAATAAAATAACACACAAACACACATACAAGCTTTCGCAGCCTAGCTGCTTCGTTGTTGTTGTTGTTGTTGTTGTTGTTGGTTGTTTTAAGGGGACTAAACAGCTAGGTTATCAGTCCCCTGTTCCTAGCCGAGAGTCAACTGTCAAGAAAGATAAAACAATGCCCTGAAAATGACACCGCACAAAAGGGCATGTTAACAATAGACAAGCCACTGACAATACAAGACGAAGACACACAGAATGAGTAAAATAAAGTCACGAATAAAACTGGATAGCAGAGTACCTTGGCTGGCTGATCACAAAGAAAAAACAGGATGAGCCAGCCACACTGCACACACTAAAAACCCCTAAGGGCTCGAAAATATAAAAATCTGGGTTGGTGGAGGCCTAAGATATCAGGCCACAGCACCCACGGTTAGATAGAATCATAAAAACCGGCAGCGCGGATAAAACTTAAAACTGTGTTAGCCATAGAGGCGTCGTCACCTAAAACTAAGGGTAGTGCGTCTGGAAGATTAAAAGAGTGCCGCAGATTGGCTAAAATCGGACAGTCCATCAAAAGATGGGCCACTGTCATTACGACACCACATCGACATACGGGTGGGGACTCACGGCGAAGGAGATACCCGTGGGTCAACCACGTGTGCCCAATACGGAGGCGGCAGAGGACAACCGCCTCTCGGCGGATCTGCCGCAGTGAAGACTTCCACAGGGCTGTGGTCGTCTTCACTGCCCGAAGCTTGTTTGGCACATTCGCCATAGCCCACTCGGCGCTCCAAGCCTCGCGCACCTTCCGGTGCAACACCAATTTTAGATCAGGCTCCATGACGCCAATATTTAGGGGTGGTTCCATAGTGGCCTGCTTGGCTAAGCGATCTACTTGTTCATTCCCTGGGATGCCGACGTGGCCCGGGGTCCACACAAAGACCACAGAACGGCCTGATTGGCCCAGGGAGTGAACAGTGTCCTGGATCGACCGCACTATTGGGTGCCGAGAGAAACACTGGTCGATCGCTTGTAAGCCACTCAGGGAGTCAGAACAGATGACAAATGACCCCCTGGGGCACGCTTTTAGGTGTTTCAGAGCCCTTAGAATGGCGACCAGTTCGGCAGAAAAAATGGAACTCTCACCTGGCAGAGAATGCTGTTCCACATGATGGTCATGAAGAAACGCATACCCAGCATGGCCATCTACTACGGAACCATCTGTGTAGACGGGTTTTGCGGCATGGAACGAGTCTAGGAGTTGCAGAAACTCGTGGCGGAGTTGTCTAGTGGAGACCGAGTCCTTTGACGTACAGGACAGATCCAGACGGAGCTGCAAACGAGGAATGGACCAAGGAGGAGTGTGAGAGGAATAGTGGAAAGTGGTAGGAAGTGGGTGGGATGTGAGAGACGAAAGAAGGATACGAACACGGACCGAGATCGGGTATCCCGACCTCGGCCGACGTGGAGGGATAGGTAATGCAGCGTCTGGAAATAGGAGCCGGCGGTTCGGATGGAAGGACGAGGCCTGAACACGAGCAACATAAGACGTTAACAGGTGTTGCCTACGGAACCGCAGCGGGAGGACTCCAGCTTCGACAAGGAGGCTTGTCACAGGGCTAGTGCGAAAAGCCCCCGTCGCCAAACGGACACCACAGTGCAAAATTGGGTCCAACGCCTGCAGTGCTGACGGCGCAGCCGAATCGTAGACTATGCAGCCATAGTCTAGACGCGACTGAATGAGGGCCTTGTAAAGTTGTAACAACGTTGGGCGTGAGGCTCCCCAAACCGTGTGGCTAAGACAGCGCAGGATGTTGAGGTGGCGCCAGCACTTTTGTTTTAACTGGCGTAGGTGTGGCACCCAGGTTAGACGGTCATCAAACACCATTCCTAAGAATCTGTGTGTCTCTTCGACTTGTAGCAGATCGCCAGCTAAGTAAAGTTCGGGTTCCGGGTGTACTGCCCGACGTCGACAGAAATGCATCACGCGGGTTTTGGATGCTGAAAATTGAAAACCGTGGGCAAACGCCCACGACTGTGCCTTCCGAATTGCGATCTGCAACCGCCGTTCAGCTACGCCGATGCTGGAGGAGCTGTAATACATGCAGAAGTCATCGGCATACAAGGAAGTAGAAACCGATGTCTCCGCAGCCGCAGCAAGACCATTTATAGCGATTAAGAATAAAGGAACGCTAAGAACGGAACCTTGTGGGACTCCGTTCTCTTGACAATGAGGTGAGCTGAAACAAGAACCAACACGAACACGAAAAAAACGCAACACCAGGAAGTTCTTGATGAATGTAGGAAGTGGACCCCGTAAGCCCCAATCGTACAGCGTAGACAGAATATGATAGCGCCACGTGGTGTCGTATGCTTTCCGTAGGTCAAAGAAGACGGCAATCAGGTGTTCATGGCGAGAAAATGCTGTACGAATGGCCGACTCTAGTGACACGAGATTATCGATAGCGGAGCGGCCTTGACGGAACCCACCCTGTTGAGGCGCCAGGAGTCCTCGGTCCTCGAGGATCCACATGAGCCTCCGACTCACCAACCGTTCGAGAAGCTTGCATGGAACGTTGGTGAGGCTGATCGGGCGGTAACTATCAGCCACCTGCGGATCTGCCCCAGGCTTAACCACCGGAATGATAATGCTTTCCCGCCACGAGGACGGAAAAACACCCTCAATCCATACGCGATTAAACAGGGCGAGAAGGTGGCGTTTGGCATCCGCCGATAGGTGTCGGAGGAACTGGCTGTGAATGCGATCGGGTCCAGGGGAGGTATCCGGGCATGCGGCAAGGGCACTTTCCAATTCCCACTCAGTAAATGGGACGTTATACGGTTCACGACGTCGTGTTCGAAATGAAATTTGCTGGCTCTCTGCTCGCTCTTTAATGGCACGAAAATCTGCACTATAGGCAGCAGTCCCCGACGTACGTGCAAAATGATCTGCCAGGTGCTCAGCGACGGCGACAGGGTCAGTACACAGCATACCCTGGACTCTGAGGCTTGGAATTCCCGCCGGTGGGCGGTGCCCGAAGAGGCGTCGAACTTGCGACCATACCTTGGAAGGAGAAGCGCGAGAACCAATGGACGCAACATACTTCTCCCACGAGGCTCTCTTACTATCTTGTATCAGTCGCCGGGCCCGTGCCCGGAGGCGCTTGAAGGCTACAAGATGTTCGACAGAAGGGTGACGTCGGTGGCGCTGTAGTGCTCGCCGACGTTCCCGGATGGCCTCAGCAATCTCTGGTGTCCACCAGGGCACCGAAGGACGATGGAGCGAACCGGATGTTGTGGGAACAGAGTTTTCGGCTGCAGATACAATGGCCTCTGTGACCTGCTGAACGGCGGCATCAACATCTGCTGGAAGCGGAGAGGAAATCACAACAGCTGAAGAGTAAGCTGGCCAGTCAGCCCTACGGAGGGACCAGCGAGGCGGATGGTCGGCAGGCGAACACTGTGGGAGCGACAGGAAGATCGGGAAATGGTCGCTGCCACACAGGTCGTCATGGACCCTCCAGGTGAGATGTGGAAGGAGGCTAGGGCTGCAGACGGACAGGTCTATGGCAGAATACGTACCATGTGCTGTGCTAAAGTGGGTAGGAGCACCGGTGTTAAGAAGGCAGAGGTTCTGCTCTGACAGTAGAGACTCAACATCCCTACCCCGGGCCGAGGTCTCCATGCCACCCCACAGAGGGTGGTGGGCGTTGAAGTCCCCCAAAAGAAGAAAGGGTGGGGGAAGTTGGGCGACCAAGGCTGCGAGGTCTGTGGGAGAGACGGCCTCATCAGGTGAAAGGTAAACAGAGCAGACGGTAAAATCTTGCACTACCCGGAGTCGAACAGCGACTGCCTCTAGAGATGTTTGAAGAGGCACAGCAGCACTGGGGACAGAGGTGTGGACATAAACACCCACACCGCCAGACACCCTGTCGTAGATGGCTCGGTTTTTAAAATAGCCCCGAAAGCCTCGGAGGGCTGGGGTCCTGTCGACGGGGAACCATGTCTCCTGCACCGCTAGACAGATCGCAGGGAAGCGGCAGAGTAATTGTCGCAGCTCTGCCAGATGGCGGAAAAATCCGCCGCAATTCCACTGCAAGATTTCGTTTGCAGTCTGCTGAATAGCCATAATGGAAGAGATGAAATGGTCATTCAGCAGGGGCACCTGCTGCCAATTGCACAGAATCTGTAGGATCGAGAACCATGGGTTCTGGCGATCCTAGGAAGGCGAGATCCTCAGGGGACGCAAGGATCTCCACCTCGTCTTCAGTGGCCGAAGATGTGAGCGAGCGCTCCTTTCGAGCCACTGAAGGGTCCTTAATCCTTTCTTTCTTCTTTTTGGTCTTCTTTGGTTTCTCCCGCTGGCCCTTTGGTGGTAAGGGCTGGGAGGACTTTCCAGAAGCGACATCAGGGACTGCCGAAGAGCTGGAAGCCCTTCGGTCATCGGTTGTTGGATCCTTTAGCCTAAGGCTAGGATCCCCTGGCGCACTCTGAGAAACCTCGGAAGGGAGCGTCCCGAGGGACCCCTTCCGAGCAAGAGGGGCCGGGGAAGACTGTTGCTTCTCCGGCTGGGGAGTGGGGACAGATGTCCCCGATGGTGGGGGAGAAGTTGCTCCCACAGGTGGCGAGGGAGCGAGAGATGGAGACGGGCCCCCACCCGTCACGGAAGATTGACGGCCCTTAGGGCCCACAGAAGGAGACAACACCGGTGGTTTCACTGGTCTCAAGGAAGCTGCTGTAACTGTGGCAAAAGACGTTTCCATACGGACAGGGTGTAGCCGCTCGTATTTCTTACGTGCCTCATAGAAGGTCAGCCGGTCCAAGGTCTTGATTTCCATAATTTTCCGTTCCCGATGTAAAACAGAGCAGTTCGGCGAGCATGGCGGGTGATGTTGCCCACAGTTCACACACAGCGGAGGTGGGGTGCATGGGGCGTCCGGGTGAGGTGGCCGCCCACAGTCCCTGCATGTTGGGCTGGAAGTACATCGGGACGACATGTGCCCGAACTTCCAGCACCGGAAACACCGCATAGGAGGGGGGACATAGGGTTTGACTTCACACCGGTAGACCATTACCTTAACCTTCTCAGGCAGTGTATCGCCTTCGAAGGCCAAGATAAAAGCACCGGTGGCAACCCTACTTTCTTTAGGACCCCTGTACACCCGCCGGACGAAGTGGACACCTCGTCGCTGCAGGTATGCTCGCAGCTCGTCATCGGTCTGGGATAAAAGATCTCGATGATAGATACGACCTTGGACTATATTTAATGATTTGTGGGGCGTGACACGCACCGGGATATCACCCAGCCTGTCGCAGGCAAGTAGAGCCCGCGACTGGGCCGAGGACGCCGCCTGTAACAGAACGGCCCCACTCCTCATCTTTGAAAATGATGCTACTTCACCAAACTTGTCTTCAATTGTGTCAACAAAGAACTGAGGCTTCGTAGAAGTGAAGGTTTCGCCATCAGTACGCTCACAGACCAGATATTGAGGTGAGTACGGCTCAGATCTATTTAGTGCCCTTCTTTCCTCCCATGGTGTGGCAAGGGACGGAAACGTCTTAGGATCATAAGTAGAGGCGTTAAACTCAGTCTTCCCACGCTTAGAGACGCCGTTTTCGCGACCGGCCACGCTTTTATTTGCTCGTTTCATGTTCGTCCCACGAGCAGCTAGGGAACTAAAGGTCCACCCAGGCAGAGCCCCGCTTGCCTGGGTAAGCCTTATACAACTGAGGTGCGGCAGGTTCCTCAGAGGTTGCTCGCTAGCGGCTGTTCAACCTCAACAGCCATGCATCTCCTTGGCACGTAGCACACCTTGAGATTGAGGGGTTTTTTATAGAGGTTTGTACCGTCCTCGCGACCCGGGCGATGAAGCCAAGATCCCCGGGCTCTGAAACGTA
This sequence comes from Locusta migratoria, assembly GCA_026315105.1. Taxonomy (NCBI): domain Eukaryota; kingdom Metazoa; phylum Arthropoda; class Insecta; order Orthoptera; family Acrididae; genus Locusta; species Locusta migratoria. The sequence goes on along the minus strand of CM048750.1, from coordinate 69,783,796 downwards.
CAACGTTCCACCGTCGCGCCGAACGATGGTCGTTGAAGCACGCACAGAGCTTACGGTGTAGCGGGCTGTTGGCGCGACACAGCCCACAGCTCAGGACCCCGGGTTCGCCAAGCCCGTACTCAGCAAATTAATGCTGAGCCCCTGAGGGGCTAGCTGCTTCGTCAGGCAGAAGGGAAGGAGAGGGAAAAGGAAATGATGAGGGTTTTAAGGGAGTGGATAAGGAGTCATTCCAATCCCGGGACAGGAAAGACTTACCTTGGGGGGAAAAAAGGAGGGTAAAAAAAATACACACACACCCACACATTTACATAGATGCAAGTACACTTAGGCAGACATACTGTAGAGCTGTAGAAAGCAAAGAAGTTAGCGTCTTTGCTTTCTACAGTATGTCTGCCTAAGTGTACTTGCGTCTGTGTAAATGTGTGGGTGTGTGTGTATTTGTTTACCCTCCTTTTTTCCCCCCAAGGTAAGTCTTTCCTGTCCCGGGATTGGAATGACTCCTTATCCACTCCCTTAAAACCCTCATCATTTCCTTTTCCCTCTCCTTCCCTTCTGCCTGACGAAGCAGCTTGGCTGCGAAAGCTTGTATGTGAGTTTGTGTGTTATTTTATTCGTTTCTATCGACGAGCCGGTCCTTTTGGTAAGTCATCTCTTTTCTATTTTTTATTTTTTTATCCCACCAGGAAAGTTTCCCTCTATAATTTTCGTTTCATCAATTAGAAATTATATAAAGATAGAATACAGTGTTCAAATGCAAAAAATATACTTTATAGAATGAATTTTTAGTGTAACACTATGTACCAACAAAAGAACATTACATTTGTTGGCATTGAGAACTCACCAATTGTGGCATTATGACTTCAGGGTAATTGGGGGGGGGGGGGGGGTGGACATGAGGGACCAAACAACAAGGTCATCAGTCCCTTCAATCTCAAATTGTATACGCCACGGAACCCAACAAAAAATAGGTGAAAGCCAAAAGACCATTACACTAGGAAGTAAAATCGACTCACCAACAAGACTAAGACCAACCCAGGGCAGCAAATGCTACAGTGCCCGATCCCACAGCTCTGGAAGCGACCTCTACCCTAAACCACAAGTTACTAATGGCACAGTGGTCAACGTATCATAGCTCCAGAGCAGGGAGAAATAAAACTACATTAAAATGTAAAAGAGTGGGGGGCTGATGAGGATAAGGCTCTAAACCCCACAATCAGCCAAGAATCACAAACCCACTCACCCCGACCAAGCGAGTCCTAGAGCTGACAATAAAACCTACTTTCACGGAGGAAGGCAAGGACGCGATCAAACATCCGTGGGTCATCCGCCAAAACTAAAGGCAATGCAGGCGGTAGGCCATAGTCGCCACGAAGTGTCGAATGGAGAGGACATTCAGTCAGAATATGAGACACGGATTGTACGGCTCCACAATCACAATGTGGTGGATTGTCATTTCGTAAAAGAAATCCATGGGTCAGCCTGCAGTGTCCAACGGAGGCGACAGAGGACAATTGATTCTCTCCGGGAAGGGTGTAAAGATGAACTCCAAGCTGCAGTCGTATCTTTGATGGTGCGGAGTTTATTGGAAGGGGCAGTAGCTCTCCAACTGCTATCCCATGAGGAGTGAAGCAAAGATCTGATCTGCACCCGCAGATCCGCACCCGGAATTTGAAAGGGAGATGGGCAGCGAGTAATTGCCGATCTAGCCAACTGGTCAGCCTCTTCATTCCCTGTAATACCAACATGGCTTGGCACCCAGAGAAAGGTAACGGAGCAGCAACACGATGAAGGTCAGCAAGGAGATCATGGATGGAAATAACTAAAGGATGGGAGGGGAAACAACGATCAATGGCCTGCAGACTGCTCATGGAGTCAGCACAGATTAAACCACGTTCCACGGCAGAGTGTTTAATAAAACAATAAAACAGAGGGCTCTATAAATCGCCATCAGCTCTGCCGTAAACACACTGCATGCCTCTGGCAGAGAATGGCATTCCGCCCCAACAGGAGATGTAAAAGCATATCCGGAGTGGTCCGCTGTTTTCGAGCCATCAGTGTAGAAGATAGAGGCTCCCTGAAACTCTTCTAGTACTGGGCGCACCAAACGCCGAAAGACCATGGGGGAAATTAAAGCTTTTGGGCCCTGGAAGAGATCCGCCCTAATTAGTGGTCACAGCACCATCCACGGAGGTGTGCGTGCAGTAAAATGGGGGGCGCAATCTAGGGAAGGGAAATGGAAATCCCGGCAAAGAAAGGCAAGCCGACGGGAAGGCCCGCCCGCGGCCGGGTATCAGGGGGTCGAAGCCTTTCATATGCAAAAAGAACCTGGTAAGCGGGATGATCAGGATATTGCCGGATGGTGATGGCATAAGACGCCAGAAGCTGATGCCGCCTGACCTGAAGAGGGCAGATTCCCACCTCAACAAGGAGACTGTCGTCTGGGCTAGTCAGGAATGCACCTGTACGACACCATAATGGTGAACAGGGTCTAATAATTTCAGGGCAGAAGGAGCTGCCAAGCCATAAACTTGACACCCATAGTCCAATCGGGACAAGTTTAAAGCCCGATAGATACGGAGGATAGTTGTTCGGTCTGCACCCCAAGATGAATGAGCAAGGAAACGTAGGGCATTAAGTTTCCTCATACAACTAATCTCTAGGTGGCGAATATGGGGCACCCAAGTCAATTTTTTGTCAAAGAGAAGACCCAGGAAACGATGCTGTGCTACAACTTCCAGGCGCTGATTACCCAAGAACAGTTCTGGATCAGGGTGAACTGTAGTACGACGACAAAAGTGCACCACCCTCGTTTTTGATGAGGAAAACAGGAAACCATGGGACATAGCCCACACTGAAGCCCGCCGAATGGCACTCTGGAGCTGACGTTCAGTAGAGGCTGCTGAGTAGGAGCTGTACCATATACAAAAGTCGTCTACATACAATGCCAGAGTTACCAGTGACCCAACAGAGCTCACCAACCCATTGATGGCGATTAGAAAAAGTGTAACACTCAACACTGAGCCCTGGGGGACGCCGTTCTCCTGTAGCCGAGGGGGGCTAAAGGAAGAGCCAACTCTGACACGGAACAGGCGGTGGGATAAAAACTGACGGATAAAAATTGGTAAGGAGCCTCTGAGGCGCCAGTCATGAAGAGAACGTAAAATATGATGACGCCAAGCAGTGTCGTACGCCTTATGAAGATCGAAGAAGACTGCTACCAGATGATGTCTTTTAGAGAAGGCCTGTCTGATCACTGTCTCCAGTCGAAGTAAATAGTCAATAGGGGATCGTCCCTCCCGGAACCCAAACTGGTAAGGTGAGAGAAGTCCCCGGAATTCAAGAACCCAGCATAATCTGCGGGCTACCATCCGTTCAAGTAGTTTACAGGGGACACTTGTCAGGCTTATTGGTCGATAACTGTCCAGCGCCGATGGGTCCTTGCCAGGCTTGAGGGCAGGGACCACAATACTCTCCCTCCACTGGGAGGGGAACACCCCTTGAAGCCAAATACGGTTAAAAACTTTTAGGAGAAATTGTCGTTGTGAGGGGTTGAGGTGTTTCAGCAATTGATTATGGATATCGTCAGGGCCAGGTGCTGAATCACGAGAAGAGGAAGGGCCAGCGACAGTTCCCAGTCAGTAAAAGGTTCGTTATATGGTTCCACCTGGTGAGAAGTAAAGCCTAATTTGAAGATTTCGGCCTGGTGTTTCTGAAGGAGAAAGGTCGCCGGATATGAAGTTGTTGCTGATACATTGGCGAAGTGAGTTGCAAGATGTTCTGCAACAACAGATGGCTCTGTGCAGACCCCATCAGGCAGGGCAAGACCAGGGATGGAAGATGGCCGCCAGCTACCTTGGATAGATCGGAGCATAGCCCACACTCTTGTCAAAGGGACAGAAGAACCCAACGAGGAGACAAAATGCTCCCAGCATGTCTGCTTACTTTGTTTGATTAAGTAACGAGCTCTGGCACCCAGACATTTGAAATTTATGAGACCAGCGAGCGATGGGTGGCGCTTAAGATGTTGCAAGGCCCTACGGCGCTCGCGAATGGCTGCGGCAACAGTTGCATTCCACCAAGGGACCGGCCGGCGAGTAGGAGGGCCTGTCGACCGGGGAACAGCGGCGTTGGCAGCTTGGGTAATCATGTTGGTCATTTGGCTTATGATGTCATCTATACAGCCTGAGGGGGAAGATGGGAACACAACCTGGGATGTATATAGTGGCCAATTAGCACAACGGAATACCCAGCAGGGTACCCTGGCTCATGGTAGGTGTGAGGGAAGTGAAAGGATCAACGGAAAGTGGTCGCTATCGCAGAGGTCGTCATACGCCAACCAGTAAAATAAAGGAAGAAGAGAAGGAGAAGTGAGAGAGAGGTCTATGGCAGAAAAGGTGCCATGAGCGGCACTAAAATGAGTGGGGGAACCATCGTTGAGAAGGCTCAGATTGTGGTCAGCAAGAAACTGGTCTATGAGGCGGCCCCAGCTAGATGTATAAGCACTGCCCCACAAAGAATGGTGGGCATTGAAGTCCCCAAGGATGAGGTAAGGAGGGGGGAGATGCTGAAGGAGGGCCACTAGGGACGTGAGTGTAGGTGGCATGTCAGGTGGAAGGTAGAGGTTGCAAATGGTCAATGGAGTGTCCAAGTGAACCCGGACAGCAACCACTTCCAATGGAGTTTGGAGAGGAATCCAGGTACTGACAATATCTGTCCGGACCAAAGTACAAACCCCACCAGACACCTGGAGGGGACCAACCCGGTTCCGACAAAAAGTACGGAACCCACGGAGGGTCGGTGAATGTGCATCCATAAACCTTGATTCCTGCAGGACGACACAGGCCGCAGAAGAGAGAGAGATTAGCTGTTAAATCTCCAAGAGGTGACGGTAGTAACCATTACAGTTCCATTGGATGATCACATCACGAGGATCTAGGCGGGAAGCGAATGGCATAATGTCTGTCACGCTGCTTTGTCAGCGTCCGTCACCAAAGAAGAAGGGACAACATCCATAAATAGCTGATCAGCCTCAGGCTCAATGGGATGAGCGAGTTGCGAAAGCACAGTCGGCACCTCCGGCAGGCGACGGAGAAGGGGTGCACTTCTCCGGCTGGGAAGGGGTGGGACACAAAGGGAGGGCTACAGGAGCTACAGGAGAGGGAGATGTGAGGGAGGGGTAGGGACGGGGTGTAGGGGGGAGATGGGAGTGGGAAGGGGAGGGTGAAAGGCTAGACGATAACGTCTTAGCGAAGGTCGTCACCATCTGCACGGGATGCAGACGTTCATATTTACTGCGGGCCTCAGGGTACGTCAAACGCTCCAGGGATTTGTACTCTTGTATCTTCTTTTCTTTTTTGAACATAGGGCAATCTGGCGACCGTGAAGCGTGGTGTTGATGACAGTTGACGCACACCGGCGGAGGAACACAGGGGCTCCCCTCATGTGGGCGTCCACAATCACCGCATACTGGGACTGCTGTACAGCGAGAGGATATATGACCAAACCTCCTACATCAAAAACACCGCATGGGAGGTGGAATGTAGGGCTTCACTTCACATCGATACATCATTATCTTGACCTTCTCTGGGAGTGTGTCCCCCTCGAAGGCCAAGATAAAGGCCCCAGTATCGACGCGGTTATCTTTAGGTCCCCTCTGAACGCGGCGAACAAAATGTACACCACGCCACTTGAGACAGGCCCTAAGCTCCTCATCAGTTTGAAGGAGGAGGTCCCGGTGGAATATCACACCCTGTACCATATTCAAGGATTTGTGCGGAAGAATTGTTACTGGAATGTCACCAAGGGTGGTGCAGGCGAGCAAAGCTTCAGACTGGGCTGCCGAGACTGTTTTAATGAGCAATGAGCCAGATCTAAGCTTACCCATAGATTCCACTTCACCAAACTTGTCCTCTATGGTATCGACAAAGAACAGCGGTTTGGTGGTAGTAAAAGTTCCTCCATCAGTCCTTGAGCAAACCAGGTAGCGAGGAAAGGGTTTTGCTCCTAACCGGCGAGCCTGGCCTTCCTCCCAAGGGGTAGCAAGGGAGGGAAACATCCTCGTATCCGCAGTAGCAGCATTAAACGATCTCTTCCTGTCTTCAGAGACGGCCGATGCATGACCATTTTGGAGTCTAACTCTTTTCATGGGGCTAGACGTCCGCCCTGGTGTCACCCACTCCGAAACCGGGGCTCTCTCCATGGGCGCCACCCAGCCTCAGCAAAGGCCACCTGGCACGATGGCCATTGCCGGGAGTTCTGATACCCCCGAGGACAGGCATCAACTCCTTGGCTTGCATGGAGAGGTCGCAGCTCAGACACCAGTAGTGTGATCCCTGTGGTGCAGGGGGCTCAGCCAAAGGGTACATAACAGCCCCCCCCCCACACGGACTGGCTACACGTGCTGGGGACCTAGCGGGGGATGGGGGCTACAGCGAGGAAAGGAAGTGGAAAGGAAAGGATAGGACCCACGCCGTAGGGGCTAGGTCGGGAGTTCTTCCCCAATTGGCTCACACATTATCGGACAATTGTGGTATGGAAGGTCAAACCCTGAGGGGGACCAAACTGGGCCAAATACCAGTGTACACAGCAGACAAAACCAAAGTGCAGGACAATCGGTACCGTGGGATAGCCAAGCCGTCATCTAGAGTAACACCGAGAGACGGGGTTGGAGAGGGTGGGAAGGAGGAATTGGGATGAGAAGGAGGGGGAACTAGGAGGGGTAATGCAGCCTCGGGAAAGCAGGAAAAAAGGCTGCAATGGCTCAGGGACCCGTGCGCGCCACACACGTACCCACAAAAGAGCTGTGGGCCCCCCGGGGGGGGGGGGGGGGAGGGGTGTTCAGAATATTTTTACTTGGTACTTAAAGAAGTTAGGAAACACTGGCACAGGGCCATCAACCAAATCCTTAAGAAGCACATGTATGTATGTTGTTGTTGCTGTTTTGTCTTCACAGTCCAGAGACTGCTTGATGAAGCTCTCCACCCTACACTATCCTGTGCAAGCCTCTTCATCTCCTCATAAGAATGGCAACCCACATCCATTCGAACCTGTTTACTTTGTTTGTCTCTTGAGCTCCCTCTGCAATTTTTACTCCATAATTTTTCCTCCAATGCTAAACTCACGACTCTTCAACGTCTAAGAATATGTCCTACCGATCGATCCCTTCTTATAGCCGAGGTACACCAAAAATTCCTTTTCTTCCCAATTCTGTTCAGTACCGCCTCATTAGATAAGTGATGTACCCACATGACCTTCAGCATTCTTCTCTAGCACCACATTTATAAACTCTCGTCCTCTTCCTGTCCTCTTGTCCATGTTTCACTACTGCACAAGGCAACACTCCACACAAATGTCTTCAGAAGAGTTCCTTACACTTGAAATTAATATTTGTTGTTAACAAATTTCTCATTTTAAAAAACACTTTTGTTTCCACTGCCATTCTGTACTTTTAACCTCTGCCCATTGTACAGAGTTATTCAAAAAGAAAGAACAGATTTCAAACATTTATTTCTTTCAAACTACAAAAGATAGAAGCATGATTCCAATATTAATGGATTAAGAAAAGTTTACAATTTATACAGCCCAGGTAGAAGTTCCAATCACGGCCACATTGGCACTGTTGTTTCTTGTTGGTTGTCTGTAGTGAAATGGCAGTGACACCAAAGGAGAAATCATTTTGAGTGCTAAAACTAGAGTCCACTGTTGCAGTTCAGCGAGCATTTTGCCGACAATTTAATAAAAAACCACCGCATCATAAGCAAATTTATGAGTGGCATAAAAAATTCATAGAAAATGGTTGCATCTGCAAAGGGAACAGCATGGGACGTCCACACACATCAAATGTGAATGTTGAGCATATTTGTACACTTTATGAAAGGGCCCAAAGAAATCCACATCACAAGCAAGCAAAGAACTTAACATTCACAACCAATGGTATGGTGAGTTCTAAAACATTGTCTACACATGAAGCCATACAAACATCAGTTATTGCAAGTATTGTATCCTGACGACCGCAACAAAAGGTATGAATTTTGCATTAGTATGTTTGATGATGTGGTAGAAGACAATTTTGCTCAACGATTAATTTTTTCCGGTGAATCCACTTTTCATCTTTCTGGTAAAGTTAATCGCCATAATATTAGGATTTGGGCAACTAAAAATCCTATGGCAGGTATTCAACATAAAAGAGATTCACCAAAGATGAATGTCTTCTCTGTGCCATCTGTAACCAAAGTTTATGGGCCTTTCTTCTTCATGGAGAAAACTGTGACAGGTATAACCTAACCAGACATGCTTTTAAAACTGGTTATTTCTCTAACTTGAAGATGATTTTATCTTCATGCAAGATGATGCCATGCCTCATTTCTCTAAAAACATTCGACGTTACTTGAATAACACCATTCCAGGATGTTGTATTGGAAGAGATGAGGAGAAGATCAACTTTATTGTTGGTGGCCTCCCAGGACCCCAGATCTCACTCTGTGTAACTTTTATCTATGGGGGTTACGTAAAAGACAGTGTTTTCATCCCTTCTATGTCTGATACTCTTGAAGGTCTACAACATTGAATTGTTGAAGCTGTGAATTCGATAACTATAGACCAGCTGATTCAAGTGTGGCAAGAAATGAGCCACCATTTTGACATTTGTGATGTAACACATGGTGCTCATATTGAATGCATACCACAATTACTAATAATAAATTGTAAACTTTTCTCTTTCCACGAATGTTGGAACATGTTTCTATATTTTGTAGTCTGGAAGAAATAAATGTTTGAAATCTGTTCTTTCTTTTTGAATAACCCTGTGCATTATTTTACTGCCCAAGTAACAAAACTCATCTATCAACATTATTGTTTTGTTACCTAATCTAATTCCTTTAAATCACCTGAATTTATTAAACTGCATTCCATTATCCTCGTTTTTCTCTTGTTAATGTTTAGTTGTAAATAAACTTCTGTTCCCTATATATCCACCCTGCTGATTTCACAAATTGAAATAGTGTATTCCAATCAACATTGTCAACAGATTTCACCAAATCTAATAAAGCTAGAAATGTGGGTTTGGCTTTCTGTAATCTATCTTCTAAGATAATTCGTAAAATGAGTATTGTCTCCAGCGTTCCTAAATGTCTCCTGAATCCACACTAATCTTCACCAAAGTTAGGTTCTACCAGATTTTCCATCCTTCTGTAAATAATTTGTGTTAAAATTTTGCAACTATGACATCTTAATGTGATGCATCTGTAATTTTCACACCTGTCTGTGCCTGCTTTCTTTGGAATGGGAATTATTTCATTTTTCTTAAAGTCTGGGGGTATTTTGTTTGTATCATACATCTTACATGCCAGGTGAAACAGTTTTGTCATGGCTGGCTCTCCCAGAGACTTCAGTAGCTCTGAAGGAATGTCGTGCACTCCAGGGGCCTTGTTCCGACTTAGGTCATTGAGTGCTCTGTCAATTTCTTATCTCAGTATTGTACCTCCAATATCATCTCTTCATCTATTTCCTCTTCCCTTCCTACAATATTGTCTAGAAGTTCATTTCATTTGTAGTGACTCTCTATATACTCTTTCCACCTTTCAGCTTTCCCTTTTTTGCTCATGACTGGTTTTCCATCCGAGTTCTTGACGTTCATACAGCTGTTTGTCTTGTCTCCAAACGTCTTGTTTATTTTCCTGTACATAGTATCTATATTTCCCCTAGTTACACATTCCTCCACAGACTTACATTTGCCTTCTAGCCACTATTGATTAGCTATTTTACACACCCTGTCAATCTCATTTCTTATTTATCTGTATGCCATTCTGCCTGCTTCATTTAATGCATTTTTATATCTTTTCCTTTCATCAATTAAATTTAGTATTTCCTGTGATGTCTAACGATTTTATAGGTCTTGCCTTCCTACCTATTTTGGTCTTATGCTGTCTTCAATATTTCATTTCTGAAAGCTATCCAGTCCTCTTCTACTGTTTTATCCCCCCCCCCCCCCCCCAACCCTGTTTCTGTCAATTGTGGCCTAAAGTTCCCTTGAAATTCTCAAGAACTTCAGGTTCCTTCACTTTATCCAGGTCCCATCTCCTTATTTGCCTACCTTTCGACAGTTTTTTCAGCTTCAGTCTACAGTTCATGACCAATAAGATATGGTCAGTCTATACCTGCCCTTGGGTATGTCTTACAGTTTAAAACCTGGTTCTGGAATCTATGTCTTACTATTATAAAATGTATCTGGTACCTTCTGATGTCTCCTGGTGTCTTCCACATATACAGTTGTCTTTCATGAATCTTGAACCAAGTGTTTGTCATGATTAAATTATGTTCTGTGCAAAATTCTACCAGGCAGCTTTCTGTTTCATTCCTTTTCCCCAGTCCATATTCACCTACAACTGTTCCTTTCCTTCATTTGCCTACTACTGAATTCAAGTCCGCCATCGCTGTTATGTCTTCCTCTTCCTTATCTGTCTGAATAATTTCCTTTACCTCCTCATACATTTTCAAGTATATTACAATCGATTCCACTACTGTATGGTATGTGATTTATGTACTCCATATGTTTTGTATGTCTTATGAATATCTACGTCATGTTTATTTTTGTATATTATTTTGTAATTTTAATTTTCTTTGGTAATGTTATATTTTATTTTTGAACTGTTTAATGTATGTGAATATTATGTAAATTGTAACATCTAATGACCAGCATTCTATGTAAAAGACATAGTGATTCCACTGTGAACAGAATTCCATTGTGAGTTGAAAGGTGGCATTAGCGCACAGCTAACATAGTGAACAATACTCAATCTGATGTTGGTGCTCACGGCAGCAAAACGTCGGAAGGAGCAGGCATGTCACAGTAGTAGCTCGCAGGCAACAAGCAGTGGCAGACTTGTGATACCGTGTTTTCTGGGTCACATATCTGATCACTGGAGGCAGAAGACCAACCTACCTACAATGACCTCAGTGGACGAGCAACTGTAATGGTAGTGTGGGATTTGTCGGGGTAAATCCACATAAATACCACATGAATGAAAAGCACATTTATTCTCTTCCAGCACGTACAGAGGTTCAGCACAGACTGGTTTTTGCAGACATGGCGCGGCATCCAGGAAGTGGCATGCTGCCAAAGAATATAAAAAAGAGATAAAAGTCCTCATGGTTCACGCGTCACTGGTCGACACTGACACACAGCCCTCCCCCCCCCTCCCCCACCCCCCGCAGTACGGAGTACACCTGTTGTTGACAAGATGGGGAGAAGGAGAGGGGTGGAGGGATGACAGCGGAGGGCCGGAATTGAGGGCCTAGGTGTATAACAGAAAGTTCCTGTGCTCCCTCGGGGAGCGGTGACAGAGGCAGGGGTCGCCTGGGAGCCGGACCCGCAAGCTGAAACTCCTGAAGGCATGCTGGCGGCCGCACAGGGCGTTCCATCCGCTGGGGGCTGGCTGGGGATGCTGCAGGGACTGGAACAATCACCCGGACAGTGCTGGATGGAAGCAGGAAGGCTCTAGCTGCATGAATGTCAGATGGCGCGGGGCAGGGAGCAGGGGGAGGGGTAACATTTTATGAGTTCCAGGTGGCACCGTGAGGGGGCACCGGTTGAATTGGCAGTGGAACAGACCACGAAAAGGGTGTCACTGTGGCCAATTACCGACACATCTGTGGAGAGGGAGTGGGAATGGGCACCTCGTACATGAGGACGGGATTACAAGGCAGGGGGGTGGTAAGGAAACTCTGAAAAGGGGAGGAGGAGGACAGGGGAGAGCTGTTGGAAGCAGGGGAGGCAGTTGGGAGAGCACTGAGTGGAGTGTTCGGGCTGGAGGGGGAGAATATTGCAGGGGGACGGGAGAGAATCGAGTGGAGTGCTCGGGCTGAAGGTGGGGATATTCCGGGGGACGGGAGAGAACCGAGTGGAGTGCTCAGGCTGGAGCATGAAATATTGCGAGAGGAACAGTGAGCACTGGGAGAGATGATCGAGCCAGTTGCCGAAGGCACTGCCTCAGGGGAGGAGAGGGGGGATAGGGAAGTCAGAGTGAGGGGGGGGGAGGCCTGCTCCACATGGGCGGGCTTGACTCGGTTGGTCGAAACAGTAGTGGATTTGCCGTGGAGCAAGAGGGTGAAGGTGTTCAATGAGCTGTGAAGAACGGGATGAGGGCCTGAATAAGGTGGGGAAAAGGGGAGGGATGGACCGTGTCATCGCGGAGCATTACGAAAGGACAGGAAAGCAGGTCCTTAAAAAGGTTGACAGATGGCAGGGTGTGACTGGAGGGCGCGGAGGAGCAAGCGATACTCTTTACTGGAGGACACGCTCCACCAGCGTGGGAAGTTCTGAGGATGAATGGAGTGGGGAAGGGGAAACGATTTCACCTGGGAGGAGGAGTGTTTGTCCATAGACTAACTCGGTTACGGTGCCACAGAGGTCCTCCTTGTATGTTGCATGGAGGCCAAGCAACACAAGCGGAAGAGCCTCCGTCCATGAGGAATCGTGGCACCGGAGAGCGGTTATGAGGGTCCGATGCCACTACTCTACCAACCCGTTGCTCTGGGGTGGTAGGCGGTGGTGTGGATGCGTTTGATGCCAGAGAGGCGGCAAAAGTCGGACAAAAGCAGTACCTCAAACTGTCAACCCTGATCAGTGGTGATGACCAGGGGGCAGCCGAAACGGGAAATCCATGTGGAAAGGAAAGCTTTGGCCACCGTCTCTGATGTGATATTCGTCAGAGGGATGGCTTCGGCCCAACGGGTGGTCCGGTCAATGACCAACAGCAGGTAGCGGAGGCCATCGACTGGGGAAAGGGGGCCTACTAGGTCGATGTGGATGTGCTGGAATCGACTAGCAGGCGGAGGGAAGGATGCCAAGGGACGGAAGGTGTGTGTGGTGATCTTATTTCGCTGGCAGGCCAGGTAGGTGTGAGCCCAAGCTAGGCAGTCGCGCCTGACGTCACGCCATACGAAACGGGTGCAACAAGTTGTGCACCACCAGGAATACCTCGCACTGAAGGATGCGGGGAATGAAGGGGCGGAGCTTGCCAGTTGAGTCATCACACCATACCTCACCTGCTACACCCGGGAAAGTGGAATGGACAGGGAGAAGGTAGGAGGAATGATCGGAGACGAGCTGCATGAGCTGTGGATTTGAGGAGGGCGAGGGGACAACGCCGCCTCCACCGGGGACAGGAAATGAGCCACAACGTTGTCCGCCTCCTTGATGTAGCGGACATCTGTAGTGAACTGGGAAATGAAGTCCATATAGCGGAAGCAGCGAGGAGGGGCGTCGGATGGGGGATTTTGGATGGCAGCCCTCGACCTCAGCACAAAAGTTCTTGACTGCCTCATAGACCGTGAGGAGCTCGCGGTCGAAGGCAGAGTATTTACGTTGGGAGGAGGAAAGCTTCTTGGAAAAAAACTGGAGTGGCGAGACATTTCCATCGACCGACTGACTAGGACCGCTCCAATGGCCAAGTCACTTGCGTCAGTGGTGATGAAAATGTCTGCATCGGGATGGGGATGGGCGATGGTGGCAGCCTTCGACAACAATTGCTTGAGGGCGACAAAGGATTTGGACATGGCAGGAGTCCACAGGACGGGACGGTCGCCGGAGTAGCATTCATACTGTCTGCATGTGGAGATAAATGGAAGCTACTAGAAACCGCCATTATAATGTCTGCACGAAAAGGAAATCTGAGCTATATACGCTGCGCCTCCACCTTACCACCAATCCACATAAATAACAGGTCACAAATATTATTATTATTATTTTGTAACTGGTTGATGAGAACTTTAATATTGTGTTTTGGTTATTTTCAATAGAGGTTGCTTTTCTGTTGGAAAACTAGTGTGTACGAAACCTTAATTTATCCTAAGTCACAAAACCTAGTACAAATCCTCTTCTGCAAAGATTTCTTATCCAAGTAATCCAATTTTATTAAGAGCAGCAATTATTTCTAATCATGTAAATTTTGTGGAGAACTTGTCTTTTCAAATTTGCTCATTTTTGAAGTAACATTGTGTTGGTATGGTTCCTCCACATATCAGTATAGAAATTCCAAGTGCAATATATGGTGCCGCAACTATATATCTCATTGCACATTGTACAATGGATAAAAGTTCAATTACAGTGTTGGAAGGAATTAGTTACTGTCTTTCCGAATAACTACTTATAATTAGCTCATTTCTTTTAAATAGTTGAGATAGGAGTATTTGTGTGTGGCATTAACCAAAATTTGTGATAGTGTTTCTATAAATCATCAGTACAGTTTAAGTGGTATTCACGATTCAAGTTTAGTAGATTTAATTGACAAACATATTCAGTAAAGTGTCACCTAAGTATAGCTAGTTTTGACAGAATCAAAGTAATCATTTGTTTCATGATAGGCAGAAAGACTTAATAATTTTCAGCAAAGTGATATTTACTAGTCAATGTTGTTTATGTAGGCCTTTGAATAGAGGTCATAAATGACTAATTTCCTGCTTACTTGTATTGAGCATTAGGAACAGCACTAACCATAACATCAGTAAATTTTTATTTATTTTTACTTTATCACTGCATGGTATTATCATGTCTCATTAGGCTGGCGACCATGTATTTTTTTATTAATGAATTATTCTATTAATAAAATTAATTAGTACAACAATAGTATTTCATGGGCGCATAAGCCAATTTCATACTTCATAGTAACCAAATTCTCTCCAACTGCCATATGCCACATCTGTTTCAAGTGTAGCTATTGCCTCCTACAATTTATTTCATGTCTGGATAAATCTTTTGGGAGTTTCGGTCCAAGTCTTGTCCTTAGGCTAGCATGAGTGCCACTCTTAGTGGCGCACGACTGTTTGATTAATCGCAGTCGTGTCACACCCTTACTACAGAGTTTAAAATCTTCACCATTATCGCTTATGGCATTGGCACGTATGTGTAAAATATTATTTTTAATATTGGTAGGCTATCGATTGTTATAAGAACAACCTTGTTGTTGAAGTGTTCGTTCGACTTTTCTGTTCATAATGAAACCAACTCAAGAGTTGTATGATTTTCTGTTAATGATGATATTATCCAATATTCACTTGACCAGAATTCTTTATCTTATTTCCAGTTCCCACTCCCATGAACCACAGACATTGCCGAGGTGGGGTGGCTTGCGTGCCTCAACGATGCAGATAAACGTGTGGTTCCTGAAGAGGGGCAGCAGCCTATTCAGTAGTTACAGGGGCAACAGTCTGGATGATTGACTGAGCTGACCTTGTAACATCAGCTAATGTGGCTTTGCCACACGGTTACTGCGAACGGCTGAAAGCAAGGGGAAACTACAGCCGTTACTTTTCCCGAGGACATGCAGCTCTACTGTATGAAAATATGATGATGGCATCCTCTCGGGTAAAATATTCCGGAGGTAAAATAGTCCCCCATTCGGATCTCCGGGCGGGGACTACTCAGGAGGATGTGATCATCAGGAAAGACAATACTGGCATTCTACGGGTCAGAGCGTGGAATGTTAGATCCCTTAATCGAGTAGGAAAATTAGAAAATTTAAAAAGAGAAATGGATAGGTTGAAGTTGGATATAGTGGGGATTAGTGAAGTTCGGTGGCAGGATGAACAGGATTTCTGGTCAGGTGAGTACAGGATTATAAATACAAAATCAGTTGGGGGTATCACAGGAGTAGGACTGATAATGAATAAGAAAATAGGAATGCGGGTAAACTACTATGAGCAGCACAGTGATCGCATTATCATTGTCAAGATAGATACGAAGCCAACACCGACAACAGTAGTACAGGTTTATATGGCAACTAGCTCTGCCGATGATGAGGATATAGAAGAAATATATGAGGAGCTAAAGGTAATTATTCAGACCGTTAAGGGAGAGGAAAACTTAATTGTGATGGGAGACTGGAATTCGGTAGTAGGAAAAGGAAGAGAAGGAAAAATAGTAGGTGAATATGGACTGGGCAGAAGAAATGAAAGAGGAAGTCGCCTGGTAGAATTTTGCACGGAACATAATTTAATCATAACAAACACATGGTTTAAGAATCACAAAAGAAGGTTGTATACTTGGAAGAGACCAGGAGACACTGGAAGGTATCAGATAGATTTTATAATGGTAAAATATAGATTCCGGAATAAGGTTATAAACTGCAAGACATACCCAGGGGCAGATATAGACTCTGACCATAACTTGTTAGTCATGAACTGTAGGCTGAAACTGAAAAAAACTGCAGAAAGGTAGGAAAATAAGGAGATGGGACCTAGATAAATTGAAGGAACGTGAAGTTCTGGTGAATTTCAGAGGGAGATTTAGGCAACAATTGACAGAAACAGGGGGAAATAAAACAGTAGAAGAGGAATGGGTAGCATTGAGAGATGAAATAGTGAAGGCAGCAGAGGACAAAATAGGTAGAAAGGCAAGACCTGCAAAAAATCCTTGGATAGCACAGGAGATACTAAATTTAATTGATGAAAGGAGAAAATATAAAAATGCAGTAAATGAAACAGGCAAAATGGAGTACAGACGACTAAGAAATGAAATTGATAGGAAGTGCAAAATGGCTAAGCAGGAGTGGCTAGAAGCCAAATGCAAATCTGTAGAAGAATGTATAAGAAGGGGAAAAGTAGATACCACCTACAGGAAAATCAAAGAGACATTTGGGGACAAGAAAAGCAATTCTACGAATATCAGGGACTCAGATGGGAAACCAGTTCTCAGCAAAGAAGGGAAAGCTGAAAGGTGGAAAGAGTACATAGAGCAGCTCTACAAAGGAAATGAACTTAGAGACGATGTTGTAGGAAGGGAAGAGGAAGTAGATCAAGATGAAATAGGAGATACTATACTCAGAGATGAATTTGACAGAGCCTTGAAAGACCTAGGCCGGAACAAGGCCCCAGGAGTGGATGATATACCCTCAGAGCTACTGAAGTCTCTGGGAGAGCCAGCCATGACAAGACTGTTTGAACTGGTGTGTAGGATATATGAGACAGGCGAAATGCCCTCAGACTTTAAGAAAAATGTAATAATCCCCATTCCAAAGAAATCAGGTGCAGACAGGTGTGAAAATTACAGAACCATCAGTTTGATAAGTCATGGTTGCAAAATTTTAACACGAATTATCTACAGGAGAATGGAAAAGCTGGTAGAAGCTGACCTAGGGGAAGATCAGTTTGGATTCAGGAGGAACGTAGGAACCCGGGAGGCAATACTCACTTTACGTCTTATCTTAGAAGATAGATTAAGGAAAGGCAAATCTACATTTTTAGCCTTTGTAGATTTGGAGAAAGCGTTTGACAATGTTGACTGGACTACACTCTTTCAAATTCTGAAGTCAGCAGGGGTACAATACAGGGAAAGGAGAGTTATCTACAACTTGTACAAAAGCCAGACCGCAGTTATTAGACTCGAAGGGCATGAAAGGGAAGCATCAGTTGGGAAGGGAGTAAGACAGGGTTGTAGCCTTTCTCCGATGTTATTCAATTTGTACATTGAGCAGGCGATGAAGGAAAGCAAGGAAAATTTTGGAATAGGGATTAAAGTTCAGGAGGAAGAAATAAAAACATTGCGTTTTGCTGATGACATTGTAATTCTGTCAGAGACAGCGAACGACCTGGAAGAGCAGTTGAATGGAATGGACAGTGTGTTGAAGAGCGTACAAAATGAACATTAACAAGAGCAAAACCAAAATAATGGAATGCGGTCTTAGAAAATCAGGTGATGCTGAAGGAATTAGATTAGGTAACGAAACGATGAAGGTGGTAGATGAGTTTTGTTACTTAGGTAGTAAAATAACATGCAATTGTCGCAGTACAGAGGATATAAAATGCAGAATGGCAATGGGAAGAAAAGCATTTTTGAAAAAGAGAAATTTGCTAACATCGAATATTAATTTAAGTGTAAGGAAGTCTTTTCTGAAGGCATTTGTGTGGAGTGTTGCCTTGTATGGGAGTGAGACATGGACGATAAAAAGTGCGGACAGGAAGAGACAAGAGGCTTTTGAAATGTGGTGCTACAGAAGAATGCTGAAGATTAGGTGGGTAGATCGCATAACTAATGAAGAGGTACTGAACAGAATTGATGAGAAAAGGAATTTTTGGCATACCCTAACTAAAAGAAGGGATCGCTTGGTAGGACACATTCTTAGACATCGGAGGAATCGTAAATTTAGCATTGGAGGGAAGTGTGTGGGGTAAAAATCGCAGAGGGAGGCCAAGAGACGCGTATAGTAAGCAGATTCAAGTGGATATGGGTTGCCGTTCTTATGAGGAGATGAAAAGGCTTGCTCAGGATAGAGTAGGGTGGAGAGCTGCATCAAACCAGTCTCTGGACTGAAGACCATAACAACAACATTTCCAGTTCACTTCAGAGACCCCACTACATCTAGATTGAGCCTCTGCATTTCCCTTTTCAGATTTTATAGATTTCCTATGACATTCAGACTTCTCATATTCCAAACTCAGGCTTGTTAGTTAATTGTTTTCTATAATTATCAACCCTGGACATTCAAATGAAAGTCTAATCATGTATGTTTTACCAATGGAGGAATCATAATTACATTTTCACCACTGAAGTCATACGCCCTGTTGCTACAAACTGTGCATCTGTTATGCAATGGTTTCCACTGCTTTTTGCTCCCTCATGATTCATCTGCCTTTTCACTCTAAGGGCTTTGGTTGAATCATATAACTGCTTATATCAGAAGATTTGAGCGTGACTTCTGACGATATTAATTCACAAGCAGTGAGTGGGCTTGAACCTGAGATCCACAACATTTTGATTACTAGTCAAAGATGTAAACAACAGGTGTGACCTATCTATTTTACAATCTGCAATAGTCCGTAATAACCCCTGTCACTGACATATTTTTAACCACATCTGTTACAGAGAATTGCCACTATCCTGAGGTACTCGCAGAACACCCTTGACCTGACAAGAGAATCACAGTGAGTGCACAATTTTGCAGTTGGAGTGTCTCCTGCATTTAGTACCATCAGTCTGATTGTTATTAAATGTGGTAATACTGAGTGTTTCGCCCAACCTGTACTAGATGTTACACCTACAACTATTGTCCATTTCATAATGATTGACCCCTGACTTTGAACCCATATTCTACTCACATTGCACAACGGACTTACATGTTTTATACTTCGTCGGAATTGTTGAAATGTCTACTTTTATTTGGTGTATGAATATTAAATTTTATTTGAAAAGGGGGCGACATACACGGTAATATTTAAGAGAAAGTGTGCTTATTATGGCTTTTTTCGGCGAAAGTCAACTTCAAGGATGCACAGAAATCAGACCGTAATTAGGAGAAAGTTTTCCTTTGCACAGTTTAAAGATACAATGTTGTTCTATTTACAGACAGAATTTTGTTATTTT
This sequence comes from Locusta migratoria, assembly GCA_026315105.1. NCBI lineage: Eukaryota > Metazoa > Arthropoda > Insecta > Orthoptera > Acrididae > Locusta > Locusta migratoria. The sequence continues at coordinate 69,764,442 of CM048750.1, read as the reverse complement.
CTGATTTGATATTTTGTCGCTATAATACAAAACTCAAGAAGCTGCAATTAAGCTTACCATTGTAGCTATTGAGACAGAGAGGGCATTGTTCTTAAGCTTGAACTTCTGTTGGTGATATCAGATGTCATTACTCATATATTGTCTCTGAGTTTGTCAGTTAAGAACTTGTAAAGCAACTGCATTAGTGGCTGCAGTATATGCGGCATTTTGGCAGAGTGTAGTTGTCACACCAGCATGCCGCCACTGTTGCAATGTGCCAGAAACACCTATTGAACTGTGAAGAACGGCAACACAGCACATGTGAGCATGTAGCGCACAGGAACGATAAAGCAAATAAATTAATGATGTGATATTAGCACTTGGTGTAGATTTACGAGCATAAAAATATAATATCTATGATCATCTTGTTAATACTTATCATCATTAGGCAAACTGCAGCAGTCTACACCTGCCAGTATTAGGATAAAATGATTAATCAGAAAAAAATGAAACTCTGTCTGTAAATAGGACAAGGTTGGATCTTTAAACTGTGCAGAGGAAAAGTTTCTCCTAATTACGGCCTGATGTCTGTGCATCCTTAAAGTTGACATTTGCCCCCAAAAAAAGCCAGAATAAGCATGCTTTCTCTTAAATATTACCGTGTATGTCGGCCCCTTTTCAAATAAAATGCAATATTCATACACCAAATAAAAGTAGACATTTCAACGATTCCAGCGAGGTATAAAATATCTTTTGTGGTCTCTCTTCCCACCTTCCTCTCAATACAGTGACTACAGCTACAGATGAAGGGCAACAGGCAGATTGTTTTTTTCTCAATTTCAAAAAGGCATTTGACACCGTGCCACTCTGCAGACTGCTAATGAAGATGCGAGCATATGGAACAGGTTCACAGATTTGTTACTGGCTGGATACTTCCTAAGTAATAGAACATAGTATGTTGTTCTCAACGGTGAGTGTGATAGGATCGCTATTATTTTCTATCTATATAAATGATCTGATGGAAGAGTAACTTGTAATTTGCAACTGTTTTCTGATGATACTGTGGTGTATGGGAAGGTGTCATCTTTAATTGGCTGTAATAGCATACAGGATGACTTAGATAAAATTTCTAGTTGGTGTGAAGAATGGCAGCTAGCTCTAAATGTAGAAAAATTTAAGGTGATGCACATGAGTAGGAAAAACAATCCCATAATGTTTGAATAAAGCATTAATAGTGAGCTTCTTGATGCAGTCACGTCGTTCAAATATCTAGGTGTAACATTGCAGAGTAATATGAAATGGAATGAACATGTAACGGCAGTTGGGAGTAAGGTGGACAGCTGAATTCGTTTTATTGGGAGAATTTTGGGAAGATGTACTTCGTCTGTAAAGGAGACCGCATATAAAATGCTTGTACCACCCCATCTTGAGTTTCAGTTGAAAGGAAGATATGGAAGCAGTTCAGAGGCGAGCAGCTAAGTTCGTTACTGGTAGGTTTGACCAATGTGTGAGTGTAACGGAAATGCTCTGAGAACTCAAATGGGGATTGCTGGAGGAAAGATGATGTTCTTTTTGAGAAATTCTGTTGAGGAAATTTAGAGGGCCAGAATTTGAAGCTGAGTGTAGAACGATCTCGCTGCCGCCCCACTTACATTTTGCATAAAATTTACAAAGACAAGATATGAAAAATTAGGGCTAATACAGAGCCATATAGACATTCTTTTCTCTCTTGTACTATTTGGGAGTGGAATAGGAAAGGAAATGCCTAGTAGTGGTACAGTGTACCTTCCACCATGCACCTTATGGTGTATTGCAGAGTATATAAATAGATGTAATCTGCACATTAATATATTATTAAACCACAGAGTAATACAAATCCTCTCTCATATATCTCTCTATGAGAAACAATTCTCTTCATCTGTACTGCTTGTCAGTCAAATCCCAAAACTCAGTTTTATGATAATAGATGATTAAAGTTATTTAGTTAGATTGAACCTAACATACAAAATACTAGGTGTGTCACAGTAACACATGTCTTGATTTACTTTGTTCCATGGAAATTGCACTATGGTAGACAGTATAATGGTTTATGTTCATTACAAGAGACAAAGCATACTAGTTTTACCTCCTCTTCGTCTTTGTGACAATAACTGCATAAAAAGTACTATTTTTTGGTGTATTTCAACTTTAGCTCATATGTAATATATTAATATTTGTCACTTCCACTTTATGTATGGGAAAGTTCTTTATGACTTATGTGTTAAAGTACATGTTATTTCAATAGTTTGCTTCTTACTCTACAGATTACTAAAAGAATAAATGTTTATGCACTATATTATAAGGCTCCTATAATGTATCTTCTTGTACCCTGAAACCATTTGTATATTATATGTTAGTAGTTCAAAAGGTTACATATTCTCTCTTGTTTCTTTAATGTTATAAGAAACTGACTGCACCATACTGTTATTTTGTGGTTAAAATGGAGCTTCAACATAACAGATTGGAGTAGATAATTTCTTAAAAGTCACTGAAGTTGAAAAAGATAAATAATAATACAGAAATTTTATTGAAGAACCACATCATAAAATTTAGTGTACAGTTTACAAAGAATAATAAGTGCTACAGAAAGTGTATTTAAGAAAAAATATTTATTCCTTGTTAACATGCTTTTGTTTTCTGCTTGTCAACAGATTTATTTAAATATTTATTTTTTAAGTGTTATACTGAGGCTTCATTTATAGCCTACAAGATATTTTGACACCTATAGTGACTTTAATAATATAAAAAATACAGTAAGTGTTACGAAAAAATACTCTATTTGTCTTTCATAAACATACCTCAAAATGTTATGCTGCATATACTAGTAGACCTTGTGTTACCCCCATTCATCTTTTTATATTTAAGACATAATAAATATATAAAACATGAAGATTTATGCATATTTCATTGTGTTTAAAGTGCAAAAAGACCTGCCATGTAAAAACTTACATTTTGTTCTGTTCACAGCTACTTTTTAACTAAAGTTTGCAGTTAACTGGAAACATGACAGGCAGCAGTTTAAGAAAGTATGGAATTACTGATGATCGATGGAGCATCACGGACAAAATTACCATGTTCCGTGGGCTTACTGCATTGTACGGTATGTACTATATTACAGAAGTGCATCATTTGTATGTATCCATTTCAGAATAAGGTAATTTCCAAGAAAGCTTACACTCAAAGTTGTATGGCAGAAATCGATATATAATGAATGTCTATCACATCAGTATTGGCACGCCACTTATAAAGTGTGGAGAAAGTATTTCATTAGTGTGTTTTAATTAAGAAAGTGCATATACAACTGATAGAGCATTTCAAGACGAATACTTCACTCATTAATGATGTAAGTGACACAACTTCTTTGTTATCGGTAGATTTCTAGTAATAGAATGTATTTGTACATTATGATACATTAGTAAATATGAATATTTACTCATCTCGCAAGTGAAGGAACTGATTAAATTGTACTTCTCGCCGTGCTCCAGTGGTTATGTCGGCTACAATACTTAACGGCAACAGCTCAGATGATCAATAAATGTTTTGTCTTGATAACTTCAATTAAAAATAATTTTTTAATGGACAAGGGTAAATACAAGAACTGTCAAACATAGAACAGGTACAGTATTAATTTTGCTGTGAGTGAATCAAGCAGCAATAACAATCTGTAGCTTGTGAAAAATATTAACGCAATTTGCACTTCATTGCTTATCTGTTGCCAACATAAGCACTGAAGCACGGCGAGAAGAGTCACAAAGTTTTACCGAAGTACCTTTTTTATTATCAATAGATTTCTAGTAAGAAAATGTATTTTTACATTATAATACATAAGTAAATGCCAATATTTACACATCCCACGTAATCAACATTCAATATATATATATATATATATATATATATATATATTGATTTCGGCCGTACAACCTCGAGTGCAAGCTGTCTTGGAAATTACCCAGAATAAAGCTAATGTTCTATTTTACTTGTCAACTAACTATAGGATCATTCCATGCCAAGTGGTCTAGAGGCTCCCACATGACCCTCATGGATATTGATGAAATTTTGTATGAACATTCACACATGTTCTCAATGAACACTCAATGAACACTCCAGTGGTTATGTCGGCTACAATACTTAACGGCAACAGCTCAGATGATCAATAAATGTTTTGTCTTGATAACTTCAATTAAAAATAATTTTTTAATGGACAAGGGTAAATACAAGAACTGTCAAACATAGAACAGGTACAGTATTAATTTTGCTGTGAGTGAATCAAGCAGCAAGTTTCAGTTTCAGTTCAAAAAAATCAATACTTCCGGAGATACAGTCACTTGTTTAAGACCATAGCACAGCTTCCAACAGTGCGTCCTTGAATTTTCAGCAATTTTGAGATGATATATTTCTGGGAGTATTTGCATGAAAGAAATAAAACTTGGCCATCTTATACAACTTTTAGAGCTCTTTAAAGTAAAATATTAAGAACAGGATTTCTGAGCAATTTTCATATAGAAAATTTGGGGCAAAGTTGGGCGAAAAAAATTGCTGGTTAAAAAAAGTGCGAACTTTAGTTTTTTATATCTCCAGAAGTAATTGTGGGATGTACATGAAACTTTGCACACCATAACTCACCAACACAAGGTCTTAGAATATAAAGTTTCATTCTCCTATTGCTTCCCATTATTTCACAAATCTAGGGTAAAGTTGACGATTTTACAAAAAGTGCTAAAAATGGGTATTTTCAGTCAAATTTTTCAAAAAAGTGTTTTCTCCAAATTCCTTTAAACTATGCTCATTAGAAAGAGCATATTCTAAACTATCTAGAAAAGTGGATTTGGTTTTGCAATGCAAGCATATAAGGCCCTAAAAAGTAGCATAATTCTAGAGGCGCACTGGAAGTTTGAACCCATTTTTCTGGCACTCAAATTATACCTAAAATCTTTTATTATGTCTAATAAATATTTGTTAATGCCTGGGATAAGTGAAATAAGAAGTCCTGATGAATAGGACGTAGCTCAAGTCCGAATAGAAACAGAATAAAAATAGAAACAATGTTATTTCTTAACTGTCCCCCCCATCCCACAACTCTCTCTCTCTCTCTCTCTCTCTCTCTCTCTCTCTCTCTCTCTCTCTCTCACACACACACACACACACACACACAAAATTATAATTTAGAATGAATGTTAATTGTAAAATTTATTTGCACAATCATTATCTAATTATTAGTAGCATTTTTAATTAACACCACCAGCTTACTGAAGGAAAATAAGTATATAAGTGAGTTGTTGTGGTTTAACCACTGCTAGATTCATTTCACCTGAGAAAACCAGCATCTCCATCACCGTAGGGGCTACGCTTGAGCATCAACAGCTATGGGTGAGTTTCTTTACACAGGTTTCCAAGCCTGATGAATGTAAACAGGAATGGTGTATTGCCGGCCAGACGAATTTACTGGCGGAGCTGGAATAAGTGCAATAATGTGGTGGTCAATAAAATGAATCTGCTGGACCATGAGGGTGCATAAAGTTTATAAAATGCACCCCTTTGCTCAGTGGAAGTCTCACAGATATTCCCAATCCACCAAAAATTTTCTTAGATGCATGCAACATATTGTCCAGCTTGGAGAGCAGACATTAATGTGCCTTCTTTAGTTCTCTGACCCATTGTAGCTAGAAATGATGATCAATCATTTGAAACTCTGCTGACCTGAATTATTGTTTCATCAATAGGTAAAAAGTGACAATTTTCTCTAGTCCATGTTTAAACCTCACTTCTTGTGACAATTTTTTTTCTTTTTTCCTTTTTTTTCCCAATTTCATCTTTACTGACGAAAAAAAATTTGATGCCATTAATGTTTTCAGAGAAGAAGTGAAACAGGTCTAGGTAAGTAAGATTGAGCACTGGAGCCATTACTGAAATTATGAATGTGAGATATCTGTTCAAACTGTGCTTTTATGTATTTGATGAGCTCCTTGATAAAAACGTTAACTGTACCAGTGTCATGCCACAAACAAGAACTGATAATGCAGAAACTTAAAGATTCCACTTTCTCATTTTGATGAAAGTAGATAACAAATGGATGAATTGTTGCTTTCCAGTGGAAGCCTTGCACAGCATCCTGAATAATAAAAGAATAATTTTCCAAAAAATCCATTAGGACAACAAGCTCTTTGTTTTTCAGATAACATTTAAGGCCTTTAAGGTGCAGTTATTCCAGCTCCATCAGTAAATTTGATTGTCTGACAAAACACCATTCCTCTTGATATTCATCAGAAAATTAATGTAGCATAGGGTAAGGTGGTACAAATTCGATATAGGTACAATTCCGATCAACATAAGTTTTCAGTCTCGTATTGTTGCTAGCACTTGCCTTTGTGTGGCGTTGCAGTGTAGCAGGTTTCTACAGCTCCTCCTGTCTTTTCCAAGAATACAACACTCTGTGTTAAGGAGACATAAATTTTTTCCTGTAAAGATGTACTTGGAGCTACTTCATCGAACATGCTCTTATAAATGTTCTAGTTTCCACGTGCTTGTAAACTCATTATTGTGCAATGTTTGGTACAGCGACGTATGCACTGGTGCACGAAGGAAAAAGTGCTTTTTATGTGGGAAAAGTCAGTGAACAAAATTGTACGAGGAAGTGATCATAATTGTACCTAGTGTGGTACATTTTATATCGATTTTTCTCAATTCTGTAACCTTTTTTTGTGTTCATACCAACATATGTAATTGTCCAATATTTGTGATACATATTCATTAAATATTCAAGTACAAGTGCCATAGTTAAAATTATTTCTTTTCTCAATATATTTGCAGTTACAATTACACTTGTCAGAATTGATTGAAATTGTACCACGATACCCTATAAAAAATTGAAATAGGTTAGAGGAAACTAAGCAACCTATGAGTGGCTTCTAATATTACCCAGGACACTTCAATAATTTTATTATCAGGCTTGGGAACCTGTGTAAAGAAATTCTTATCACGCTTGGGATATCTTGTGGTAAAGGAACCCACCCGTGGTTGTTGTTGCCCCTGTGGCGATGGGGATGTTGGTTTTCTCAGGTGAAATGAAACTAGCAGTGGTTAAACCATAGCAACTCATTTATACACTTCTTTTCCATCAGTAAGCTAGTGTTTGTTCATTAAACAGGCTACGAATAATTAGATAAAGATTATGGAAGTAAATTTTATGAATTAAATTCAGTTTGTGTGTGTGTGTGTGTGTGAGAGAGAGAGAGAGAGAGAGAGAGAGAGAGAGAGAGAGTTGTGGGATGGGGGGGACAGTTAAGAAATAACATTGTTTCTATTTTTATTCTGTTTCTATTCGGACTTGAGCTACGTCCTATTCATCAGGACTTCTTATTTCACTTATCCCAGGCATTAACAAATATTTATTAGACATAATAAAAGATTTTAGGGATAATTTGATTGCCAGAAAAATGGGTTCAAACTTCCAGTGCGCCTCTAGGATTATGCTACTTTTTAGGGCCTTATATGCTTGCATTGCAAAACCAAATCCACTTTTCTAGATAGTTTAGAATATGCTCTTTCTAATGAGCATAGTTTAAAGGAATTTGGAGAAAACACTTTTTTGAAAAATTTGACTGAAAATACCCATTTTTAGCACTTTTTGAAAAATCGTCAACTTTACCCTAGATTTGTGAAATAATGGGAAGCAATAGGAGAATGAAACTTCATATTCTAAGACCTTGTGTTGGTGCGTTATGGTGTGCAAAGTTTCATGTACATCCCACAATTACTTCTAGAGATATAAAAAACTAAAGTTCGCACTTTTTTTAACCAGCAATTTTTTCGCCCAACTTTGCCCCAAATTTTCTATATGAAAATTGCTCAGAAATCCTGTTCTTAATATTTTACTTTAAAGAGCTCTAAAAGTTGTATAAGATGGCCAAGTTTTGTTTCTTTCATACAAATACTGCCAGAGATTTATCATCTCAAATTTGCTGAAAATTCAAGGACGCACTATTGGAAGCTGTGCTATGGTCTTAAACAAGTGACTGTATCTCTGGAAGTATTGAATTTTTGAAACCGAAACTTTACCAGTGTTCATTGAGAACATGTGTGATTGTTCACACCAAATTTCATCAAAATCCATGAGGGTCATGTGGGAACTTTTCTCGATATTAGACCACTTGGCACGGAATGGCCCTATAATAATACTACTCAGTGAGACAGTAAAAAAAAAAAAAAAAAAATGTCAGATTACATCAAGTCTGGGGAATGAAAGAATTGCTCCAAGATAACACCCAAGGTTCTTGTTTTTCTCCTGGTCATGAAGAGTTTTCAGGCAAGAAAAATTCTTGGTCACGTAACTATCTGAAATCTACCTCTTGATCCACGGCATCCAACAGATTTTTTGAGAATGAACTAATCCACTAAGCCAACAGATTCACCGTCTGTTAGTTTCAAAAGTAACGAAGGTGTGAATATCAATGTTCAATGACCTTTATTTCCTCCATTACTAAACTGATAATTCCATGCCCCCCCCCCTCCTCTAGGATGTTTCCAAACTACAGATCTCTAATCATATTTATGATCCGCCATAAATTTATATTGTTCCTAATTTGATTAAGTGCCTCCTTGTTAGTAATACAATCTGCACCCCAAGTATTTAGCATTCTTCTGGAGCAGTTAATTTCAGTAGCTAATATTTACTTCTTATCTGTGTGGTACATCACACGAATTTCACTTCAATACAAAGCTTCATTTCACCAGACAAGCACCATTAGAAAAGACATGCTAAGAGTCACTATTAACAACCTTCTCTTCTTCAGAAATCCTTCTCTTATTAGTGCATCTGTATTTTATACATCTCTACATTGGCTGTTACTAAATATTTTGCAAAGTAAGCAGCAATCTTTGTCTACTCTTTGTGTTTCTATTTCTTGATGTAGTTCCACCAGCATCATCTTATTTAACTACATTTTTGCTCTTGTATTATTTATCAAGTGATCATTCCATTCTAACCAGCTTACAAGTCCTAAACAGATTTTTGTTGAATTACAAAGTTGATGAAAAATCTCTAAGATTTTAGTTCTTCTTCCTGATCGTTAATTCTCTTTACAAATTTTGAAAGGTATTGTGTACCACTACTAGTTGGTTCCTTTCCTGATATATTTGCAAATTGGGTGCAAGAAAAATGACTTCCATATACCTCCTTAAGGGCTACATTGCTATTATCTTTGTGTTCCTTATACGGAATATACTTTAACAGTAGTAGCACCACTCTGCAGTCATCTGTAAACTTTTTATAGCTTTTTAGAAAAAGAACAATCTTCCCTGCAGAACCTTCCAGTTGAGTTTACGAAGTATCCTGTAATACAAAAGAACGTTGTTTTCCTGAAGTAGATGGGACAGGATGTAATCTGGATTACAAAAAATATGAATAATTAGGAAATATTTTACTACATACAAATTCTTTGCATAAAATGTTTTCAATTTTCTAGCAACCTCATCATCACGGGTAAGACTGATGGTTGTGACCTGGTAAGCCTCCCAATTTTATAACCAGAAGACTGCTCTGATTGACAGGATTACATCAGGTGTGTGCATAGGTATTGCCCTCCAAGTTCATACATTTTGTATGCATACTCTACCGTGCATTGCTTACAGCATCCTTCCTTGCAACAGGTGGTAAACTGTAACTATTTTGGGAGTCACCCTCTGTGGTTCTTCCTTGTCAATATGAGTTTTCATCCATTTCAAACTGCATATCTTGTTTCCTTATTATAGTTATATTCACTTACAATGACACCTTTCAGTCTTGGAAATTCAGTTTGGGATGGGACGAGGCAAGGTGGTAGTATACCTCAAGAGTGTCCACGCACAAAAGTCCTAATGTGCACTGTCCGGAAAATTCCAAGGAAAAGGGCTCTAGGGTTTTAAGCACAGCACACATATAACTGATGCACGTATCAGTCAAGACTATGTTGCAGCACTGTCGAATAGCTCAGGTGGTAGCATTTCGCCTGTCATTTGGACTCTCCAGGTTCAAACGTAGCTTCAGGAAACATATTATTTTCATTATTTATTTCTTCATTGAGAGACATTTTTAATTCTCGACAATGTACAAATACTGATAATATGTCACAGTACAGAACACTCCAAACTTTAAGTCAGTAATGAACTGGCACTGTAGTATATAAGGTCCACTGAACAATTAGTTCCATGTGGGACTTGGATCTTCCTGGCCATCTGCCTGTTTGTATACATACAAAAGGGCAACAGCTATACTCTGCTTTTCCATGAAGAAACAGATTCCCTGAATTTACGAAAAATATTTATAATCTTTCCACAGCTTAAAATATTGCCTAATTTTCGTTCTCTGGAGCCCACATTGTAGAGTATGTCTTTCAGCGACATGTTCAATACCACAATAATTATAATTTATTTTTACACTGCTTTAGAACTTTCTTATCTCACTATAAGTTTATTTCGGCCTTAGGCCATCGTCAGGTGTTATTATTTATAATATAGTTGTAATTTATTTGCTGCCCAATTGACTTTAAAAGCTGGTGTTATGCTTATCTATTGCTGCTTATCTGTATATAACCAGTGCTGCTGCACATATACAGATAAGCAGCAATAGATAACCGTAACACCAGCTTTTAAAATTAATTGGGCAGCAAATAAACGACAACAATATTATAAGTAATAACACCTGATGATGGCCTAAGGCCAAAATAAGCTTATAGTGAGATGATAAAGTTCTAAAGCAGTGTAAAAATAATTTAAAATTATTATGGTATTGCCTAATTTTGTTATAAAATTGTATTGGCCAGTACTTACCAGTACCAAACCAGTACTTACCATAGTCCCATGAGAACTAATGTTAGTACTGGTCACTTAAAGTATTCTTCAAATGAGATAGATTATCATCTTTGTGGAGAATTTCCATCAGTAATAGAATGGATATTCCATCAGTGATATTAGTTCTACTATTCAGAAAATCTAGACATGAATTGGTTCAAACAAATTAAGATGACTAACACATCATGTGGCTTCCATTCTATGGTGAAACTAGTAAATTGGTAGAGTTCTAACCAGGCAAGGAATCAGACCTGTCTATCAACTACTTAGGAAAATTAAAGAAACATTGCGACTCATCAAAGACAATCTTGGCCTCAGTGTACCAGGAATTTGTAGCATTCCTAGTCAGTGTGGTGAAAATTATGTGGACTAGTCTATAAGAACTGTTGCTGAATGCTAAGTCGAGCAACAATGTCACCTGAAATTAAGGTGGCAGAGCACAGCTTGTTAGAAAAACATAAGATTTTGTTTGAAGAAATGAGAATACCTCCTCCTGCTATAACAAATTGGAACACTATCGTCAAGTAGACTGTTGAAATCTGACTAAGTGAAAATAATTATAATAGAGACATGGGATAGCCACTCTGAAATGGATGGAAGTGCATATTGGACAACAAAGAAACACAGAGGGTGACGTCCTGAAGTTCTTGTAATTTACCACCTGTTGAGACAGATGGTGCTGTAGGCAACACTGGATAGTGTGAACAAACAAAACCTATGAAATTAGAGGGCACTATCTATGCATGCACCTGACATACCAGTAATCCATCTGAACCTGGTTACTGTCTCTATCATGTGGTCTTCCTCTGTGATTTTTGTACACCCCCCCCCCCCCCCACATACCTTCTTTTAGTCAAAATATTTCAAATTTATTTTCTCCCGTATTATGTTCTGTATGACCTCGTAAGTTACATATCTACTCACCTATACTTCAGCATTTGTTTATAGCATCAAATTTCAAAGGTTTAATCCTCTTCTTTCCTGTACAGGGCTATACGCCAGACAAATGCCTTCAGAAAATATTTCCTGACACTTATATTAAATTAGGTATTAATAAATTTATCTTCTACAGGATTTTTTTTCTTCCCACTGCCATTCTGCATTTTACATATTCTGCACTCTGACCACCATAAATTATTATACTCCCCAAGTAACAAAACGCATCTACAATCTTTGCTCTTTCCTCAGGATTCCTGGTTTAGTTCAACTACGTACATTCCATTAGCATAGGTTTGATATAGTTAATGCACACCTTATAGCCCCCGTTCAAAACAATGTCCACTCTGTTCAACCATTCTCCCAGATTTTTACCGTCTTTGGAAGACTGGCAATTTCATTTTATTTCTCCTCCAGGAAATTTAATTCTCATTCCAAATTTCTCCTTGCTTTCCTTGCACAATGTACAGATTGAATAACATTGTGGAAGGCTACAAACCGGTCTTACTCTCTTCCCAATCAATGCTTCCCTTTCATACCGTTTGACTCTTATAAGTATTGTCTGGTTTCTCTACACATTATGCACAGCTTTCTGTTCCTGGTATTTTACCCCTACTGACTTCAGAATTTGAAAGATCATGTTCTAGTCAACATCACCAAAAGCTTTCTCCAAATCTACAAAAGCTACCTTTTAAGATAAGTTGTAAGTTCAGTTTGCCTCATATGTTCCAACTTGATCTTCCCCAAGGTTGGCTTCTAGCACTTTTTCCATTCTTTTGTAAATAACTCATGGTGGAATTTCGGAACCATGACTTGTAAACTGATGGTTCTGTAATTTTCACACCTGTCTGCACCTGCTTTCTTTGCAATTCAGATTATTGTATTCTTCTTTAAGTTCAAGGGTATTTTAATTTTTTCATAGATCTTTAACGCAAGGTGTAATAGTTTTTGCATGACTGGCTTTCCCAGAGAATTCAGTATTTTTTCTTCTCTCTTGCGAAAGCCAATAGCTTTTTCATCTTGTCTTTCTAATTGGTCCTCTGCAGCCTTCACTGTTCTATCTCTCATAGCTACCCATTCACCTTGTACTATGTTACTTCTGCCCCTTTTTCATAAATTATGCCTAAAGCTATCTCTGTAACATTCAAAAACCTCAGGTTCCTTCAATTTATCCAGGTACCATCTCTTTATTTTCCCACCTTTTTGCAGTTTCCTTAATTTTAATCTACAGTTCATAACTGGAAGAATATGGCCAAAGTCTATATATTCCCCTGAAAATGTGTTACAGTTTAAAACCTTGTTCTGAAATCTATATCTTACCATTGTAAAATCAATCTTGTTTCTTCCAGTGTCTCCTGGCCTTTTCCGTGATCTTTAAATCAATGTTTGTGATGTTTAAATAATGCTCTTTGGAAAATTATACCAAGTGAGTTCCTCTTTCACTCATTTACCTCAGTCCATATTCATGTACTATTTTTCCTCCATACCTTTCCCTAGTCCCTTAATTGTGTAACTAATTTATTTTTTCTCTTCATGTTCAAATGTTTGTTAAGCTTATGGGACTTAACTACGGGGTCATCAGTCCCTAAACTTACAAACACTACTTACATACTAGGACGGCACAAATAACCATGCCTGAGGGGGGATTCGAACCCCCGACCGTAGTGGCCGTGCTGACCGTGACTGGAGCGCCTCAGTCACCTCGGCCACTGCGGCCGGCATCTCTTCATGCTTTTCTTCAATCTCCTCATCACTGGTGAAGCTAGTCAGCTTATAAACTTGTACTTTGGTGGTAGTTGGCTTCGAGTTTATCTTGGCTACGATACTGCGATCACTTTGTTGTTCAAAGTAGTTTACACACATTCCGTTACTATCACAGCTAAATATTGTCACCCTGGATGCAAGGGAAAAGCATCGTATATTTATTACTTAGTTCTGTTAAGAAAATAAGCATGTCATCACACAATATAAGTACAATGGCAGTAGTCTTCTGCGACATTGCTTGGTTCTGTAAACTGTTAGGGACACTGCCACCATTAATCTATAAGCATTTAGTTTTATTATGTTCCTTCTGAAATCTCTGTTACCACAATAAATTTCACATCTTACACTGATCAGCTAGAATATTATGACCAAGTCAATAACATTCCAGATGACGTGTTCAATTAGTTCAGAACTGACAAAATTGGGGATCAATTACAACTCAACATTCTGTTCCTTAAACCATTCAACAACACTCCCTTCCTTGTGAGATGACAAATTACCTTGCTGAGAAATGCCACTACCATTGGGAAACATGATTACCATGAAGGGATGTACAAGGTCCGCAACAGAATATGATATTTCTTGGGTACAATGGTGCCTTCGACAAGTGCCACTGGATCCATTGAAACTCACATGAATGTTCTCCAAACTAAGCCACTGCCAGCTTGTCTCAGCCCCACAGTAAATGTGTCAAGGAGTTGTTCACCTGGAAGACGATAAATTTGCACCCATTAATCAAACCATGCAATGCTCTGCCACTGTGCCACCTTTCAGTGACGATAGTCACATGCCTTTTCAGTCTCAGTGCTGAAGTTGTGGTGTTGTTGGTTGTAGAGGCCCATAGTTAAGAGGTTTTGACATGATTGTGTCATACACACTTACACTGTACCCAACATTAATGTCCTGTTTTTTTACAAGTCTGCCCAGCCTACTACGTCTGACATCTGTAATTGGGCGGGAGGAGGGGGGGGGGGACACCCAACCCCTCATTTTTTGGAAGTAGTTTCATTTTTTTTTTATAAATAAAAACAGTCACAATTCACAAAAACTATCATTTATACAAAAATGATAACTTGTTTCGATCTGTTTACAAGGCCCTCTTCAGATCCATGTGGCATAGGCTTGATGTCTATGGAGCAGGCACTGCAGTTACCACATGGAAAAAGCACCTGCTCCATGGACATCAAGCCTATGCCACATGGATCTGAAGAGGGCCTTGTAACAGGTCGAAACCAGTTATCATTTTTGTATAAATGATAGTTTTTGTGATTTGTGACTGTTTTTACTTATAAATACTATACCTAGATCACTGTTTTCCCAAAAATACATTTTCAAAAATTTTTAGTTTCATCTTGATTTCACCATTTGTTGAAGACACTCACCACAACCCTACCTGAACACCCTGAAGTTGTTCAATTTTTAGAATTTTTAAAGCCTCAAAGTCATCACTATCTGCACTTGGTCAACTCAGATTGCATGCCTTCCCTATTATACACAAAGACAGCATGGTTAATGCAACTAGTAAAGGTATGGTACATGTGTTATTCCTGGCCAGATGATGTTTCTGTGGCCTGGACAGGCTTATATTGGTAATAGGTAGTTGGTCGTAACATTCTGCCTGATCAGTGTATCTACATTGCACATGTAGCAGTTCATAATATATGATTATGGTTATGAGTTTCATAGAAAATAAATATTTTAGTTTACAACTGCTGTTGCCCAAATTATGATGAGAGGATTGCCATACTGGGAGCAGCAATCTGTTCAATTAATTTATTATATGAAACAGCCAGATCTCTAATTATCTTCATTAAGATGACCGGTTTTGGCAGATTAAACTGCCAACACTAGATCTTGCATTTTGTGAACCACATCAAAAAGTAATAGTGCTGGTGAATAAGTACATTTCAAAATGTTTCCCTTACGATGAGGTGTATGAAATGAAAGATTCAATTATGACAGTTTTGTCTGCCAAAAACTGGTCATCTTAATGAAGATAATTAGTGATCTTGGCTGATTTAGAAAATAAATATAATGAAAGGCTTCAAATGTTAGTAATATATGTCTTCTCTAATAAGGACGTGATCAAAAGCTCCAGCTCGAATGTGCTCGTGAAATGCGCGAGAAGGAGTACAATTCAATTCGTAAACTTGCTCGAGAAGTGCAAAACTTGCGTGAGATGTTGGATAACATCATGGCTGGTGACCGGATAATGCTGCAAACCACTCTACAAAGGCACAAAGATATACTGCTTGCATACCAACAGCATATGCCACAAGTGAGTAATCTTTAGATATCATTATGCAATTCATATTACAATTCCACTGAGAAAAGTGTTTGAAATAAACAAATAAGTGAAATATGTAAATTTAATTTAAAACACAATAAAATGAAATGATTTGCAATTCATTGTGACTAATAACTAAATTTTGCAAATAAATAATACTAATTAAAAAAAATATTTCAAATTAGTATTAAAAAATCCTGTGAAGATACGGAAGTAGATGGAGTTAAGCTAGTTACAAAATCATTCTTAAGCTTCAACCTATTTCCCATAAGATATTCAATATTCCTTTGAAAAATTGTTTCAAATACATCACATATAAACATGTAAGTTAGTAAGATGATTTCCATTAAGTCCCATGAATGAAAGCAAAAACTTTGACAGAACAAGGATGGCAACAGAAATCAACTGTATCCTTCTTTTAGACAAACTATTATGACATTTGCCACAGAATACTTGAATCCAAACATAGTAACATAAGGATATGGAGACTACAGACTTTGAAAGTTCATCTTCTGGTACACTACACTGATTGAAGGCATCTAGAATTGTTGATGTTCAGCTTTTGATTACTTCCAACAGTGGTATCCTGTGAGCCATGGATAAAGGATAACAGGCAGACAGTATATTGCTCAATTTTTGAAAGGCATTTGACATGGTGTCACACTGAAGATTGCTAGCAAAGAGATGAGCAACCAGAACAGGTTCTGAAATATGTGAATCGTTCAAATATATCTTAATTAACAGAACCCATGTACTGTCCACGACAGTCGGCGTTTGTCAGAGGCAAGGGTACTGTCAGGAGTGCCTGAGGGATAGCACCACTATTATTTTCTATTTACATGAATGATCTGATGGAGAGGGTAAGTAGCAATCTGCAGTTATTTGCTGATAAAGCTTTTATGTGTTGGAATATGTCATCATTGAATGACAAGTAGGATCATGATGAGAGACAAAATTTCTAGCCGGTGTGATGAATGACAGCTAGCTCTAAAGGAAGAAAAATGTAAGGTGATACTGAAGAGAAGGGGGTTGGGGGGGGGGGAATCTCATAATGATTGAATATAGTATTAGTAGTGAGCTGCTTGACACAATAGTGCTGATTAAATATTTACGCATAACGGGGAGATGCAGTTCACCTGCAAAGAAAATGTATATGTAACACTAGTTTGACCCATTCTTGAGTAGCGATCAAGTGTTTGAGATCAGTTTGTAGGAAGACACAGAAGCAGTTCTGAGGTGGGCTGCTAGATTTGTTAGTGGCAGGTTCCATCAGCATGTGAACATTTCAGAGATGGTTCAGGAACTCTAGTGGGAAGTCTCGGAGGAGGGGAGGGGGGGGGGGGGAAGACAATGCGCTTCATGAGGAAATCTATTGAGGAAGTTTAGAGGGCTGGCATCTGAAGTTGACTGCAGAATGATTCTACTGCCACCAACTTACATTTTACATAACAGCCACAAAGAGAAGATAAGAGAAATTAGAACTTGTTATAGAGGTGTACAGACAGTTGTTTTTCCCTCACTCTATTTGGGAGCAGGACATAAAGGGAAATGATCTGTGGCAGCTTGTGGAGTATGTAGGGCTATGTACAATGATCACTTGCACTTGCTATAGAGGCAGCAAAGACAAGACCTAAAAATTTCTGTACATGAATTATTATTTCAAAAACTGTGCAGACTACTGATAGGCGTTACTTTAAAAATGTACACAGTGCATACAAATTCTATATGATAGTGGCTATAAAAAAAGAATAATGAGGACAGGTTGTAGCTCACTGTAAAGACAGTTTCTCAGCTGCAGAGTGGCAAGCAGAAAAGATAATTACATTCACAAACCTTAAATTTTCAGTGACAGACTTTGTTGTAAAAGAGAGCATGCGCATGTGCGCACCCCCCCCCCCCCCCCAACACACACAATTGCATCTCATGCACACATCTACATAATCTCTGGCTGCTGTGTCTCGACTGCTGCTTAAAAGTTAGTGGGAGGGCAGGACGAATGGGAAGGATGCAGGGCAATGGTGGGGCCAGAGGTGTTAGCACTGCCTGATGTAGTCTGCAAGTACAAAATACTGAACAGGTGGAAATGTGAGATGTTGCTTTGAGATAAAACTGTAGGGAAGGAGTCACGAATTAGGAGAATGAGTAGAATGGAGAAGGTGTAGGGGGACTGTTGAGTAGTGGCTGTAGGGACAGGATACTGCTGCAGGTCGAGGCCTAAGATCAAAGAATATGTTAAAAGAGCTGGTAGTTGAGGGAAGGATACAAATGGCCTGGGTTGTGAAGCAGCCATTGTTATTCTCAGCTGCAATCTGTGCTCCACCTTGTTCTTGTCTACAGTTTGGACATTCATTCTTATGAACAGTTGGTTGCAGTCATAACCAAAGTTAAGAGCTGTGCAATGATTGCAACAGAGATGGCAAATGGAACGGCTGCTATATGGGTGGCCTGGCCTTTGATGGGGTGGGATAAACTGTGGTGGTACTGGAATAGGAAGTGATTGGCGATTGGTTGGGCCACGTCTCGAGAGTAACAATAGTAGAGGAATGGGTTCATATTCTGCGGAAGACTGTGATGTGGGACTTGCCCAATCCACCCAACAAGCACCCACTGGATCATTTGTAATTCACCAACTCCACTGCAATCAGTGTACAGCTTTTCACATTTGTATGACTAACAACCAACTGTCCAAAAGAATGAATGGCCACTTTCAAACTGCAGGCAATAGCAAGATGTTCCATCCTATGGCACAGCATGCACATGGGCATAAGATGCTTGATTTCAATGGCTGCTTTACAAACCAGATCACTTGGATTCTTTTCCAAACTGCACAGATGGGAGTTACCCTTAAAACACATTCCATGATCTTGAAATCATCCAGGACTCCATCTATGGAACCAAACTGTGCCTTCACCCCCCCTCCCCCAAAAGATCCAGACCCCCTCCCCTCTGCCAACCCCTGTTCTACACCTCCTCTCAATCCATGACTCTGCAGCTTTCTTTCTTCTTTTCACCTATTTATTATTTAGTAGTTGCAAGTCATTCTCGTTGCCCTTCAATGAGGTGTGTGATCATCTCAGACAACCAGAACAGTTGTACACCTGCATGGCATGGATAGTGTAAGATTAACAATCAGCTCTTGAGGGATATTTAGCCATTCTTCCATGACTGCAATATTCCGCTCTGCAACTGTTGTGCTAAGTGCTGATCTGGCTGCAATGCGCCTGTGAAGTGCATCCCAGACATGTTCATTCGGTTTAAATATGGTGAACGAGCTGGTCGTTCCATTTGTTCAATTCCTCAGCTTCAAGCATGTTGTCCAATGGTGCAACTCAGTGGGGAAGAGCATTATCATCCACCAGAAGGAACAAATCTCCTATTCCACCAACTAATGGTACAACAAAAGGTCAAAGGAGCTCTTCTCTATACCTCTGAGTAATCAAAGCATCGTTCTGAATGACAGATAGGTCCATACATCTACCAGTACTGAATCATACCCACATCATTCATCCAGCACCTTGATATGGCGACTTATCCTGCAGATAAGCAGGATTGTTGTTCTGAGTTCCGTGTTCTCTCCAGATGAGGGTACAACGATTGTCTAACTGAACTCAAATTCTTGACTCATCTGTGAACAGAACCCGGCACCATTAGTTACGACTCCAATCCCGATGTTCCTCTGCCCAGTTTCTGTGGGCTAAATAGTGTCGTGGTTTTAATGGGACAACACCATAAGGCCTCAGTCCATATAGGCCATAATTCTGACGATGATTTCTGATTGTGTGTGTTGATATTGTGCATCCTGTTGTTGCCTGGAAAGTGTGTTGCAGCTGAGTTGCATTTAGCCTCCTGTCTCAGTGGGCTGTTAACTACAGATAATGGCCATCTTTTACTGATGTTACCTGTGGATGACCTTGACCCTGCCTTCTTTAACAGTTCATATTGTCTGAAATTGCATCCAGGTTCTGGAATTTACACTTTGGGACACTAGAATAGCTTCAGCCACCTCCAACTGTGTCCGTCCCACTTTCAACCTTCCTATGGCTCTCCATGCAATAGTTTCAGGTAAGTCACAATGTTGTTGCATTGCACTACCTGCTCTATCTGAACCACTCCATAAACCGACACAAAGATGTCAAACCATTTTAGTTCATTCTGCCAATTACAGTACTTCAGAACCTAGATATCTCAACTGATCCCCTAATTGTTTTAACCAGTGTATTAACATAAAATGTCACTGGTTCTATATTTCTGATGATTCCCTTCCTGATCTGAGTTATGTAATATAATCTGTCAATGAATGGAAAATAAATAAAATAAAATGTTACCTTGTGATGGAGAGTGATATACATTCCATAGGGCAATGAACCTCATGAAAAAAGATGCTTCTACAACTGTAGGTATATTTTAACCAATCTTCTTACATCTCATTGCTTATGACGTCATATCTCATGAACTATGTATCGTACGTGATTCTTACACTTACGGCGACCATTCTCATGGACTGAAGCTTATGTGTACAACATTTCATAAAGATTGGAACAAAACTGTAGATTTGTATGCAACACGTACAAATATATGGACACTCTGCTTTATATATTGGATTTCCCAGTTTTTTTAATCATAACAGACATCATGAACAAGGTATTAATGTAATATTAACACACATTTGTTATTTTGCAGGCCTCATATGATTATTTGGATTATTTGACAAATTCGCAACGCAAGAAACTGGACCTGCTTCACTATGAAAAGAAAAAGCGGACTGCATATTTTCATAAGTTAATGGTCAGTACGGGCAATTTTTGAATACAATTACTATGAAAGGTGGAAACTACATGCTTATCATTCACTTTTTTAACTCAGTCTGAGAAAATGACTATTGAAGCAAATCTGGAAGCACTGAGGAAGGACTACACACAAAGACTGAAGGAGCTGGCAATTCAGAATAAGATTCAAGATATTTTTGAAAAGCAGAAAAGGGCATTGTCTTTTGTCAGAATATATGAAAGCATTTTGGCAGTACAGAGAAAGGTAACAAAAATTCCATTGAAATGTACTTTTAATTTAGACTCTGAACTGGGCTGGAGAGAGAGAGAGAGAGAGAGAGAGAGAGAGAGAGAGAGAGAGAGAGAGAGAGAGTGGGGGGGGGGGGGAGGGCACAGTGATATTGGCAAAAATAATAAGCTTTTAACAACTCATAAAATACATTAATGGTAACGGTAATAAAAATGGAAAAGTTTACAAAAACAAATTAATCTAAATTTAAACTCTAAAGACAAATATAGAAGATGGAAGCGTGAGACAATTTCTCCATTCCTATTGCAAAATTTTTAACTGAATCAGGACAAATGCACAATGATAAAACTAGAAAGTAATAAATTTAGAAAATTGATAGTAACAGTTTCCTACCAATGGTGAAGAAGGAGAAAGATATGGTAAAATGACTAATTATGTATTCCCTCTTGTGGCAAAATTTGCAGTGGTTCTTTTTTTTTTTTTTTTTTTTTTTTTAACTAAGTTCTGTTCTACTTTGACCATCATTCCAATTTAGCCTACCCCTTTCCTGTTACTGAGAATCACAGTCAAGAAATAACATAGCCTGTTTCATTAATACATTAGATCACAAAAGTAAGGTTTACATTTGAGTGTATCTCATGTTATAGTACTAACTGCATGACAATCAGTTACATTGTTGTACAAACAGAAAAGCAGTATCACTATACACATTTTTTTAATTATTTTTAATTTTTTTAAATTGTTAAATCCATAGTCTCCCCTTCATGAACGCATCATAACACTTCATTTCCCTTCAACCCAAATGCGCAGAAGAAAAAGCTAATCTCCTGAGAACTCCAGATTTTTTAGAATACATACACTGCTCTGTTTACAGCACCAAAATTCTTAAATAAGAATGTTGTTCCCTTCAGTCCTTTTGTAGAAAAACAAGTCAGAATGCTACAATTGCTCACAAATGACTGTGATAGAAGGGTGTGACTGAAGTTTAATGTTCTCTCTGTAATGAAATCAACAGGACCAGAGTGTCAGTTTGAATATGCAAGGACGGGAATGGAAATTGGCTGTATCCTCTTTAGAACACATATCCTGGCATTTACCTTCATGGATTTAGGGTCTCCACAGAAAACAACATCATGATTTTTCAGATACATTTGAGTAATTTGCTCTGTAATTCGATAGTTGACAACAGTCAGACTATCACATGGATTCAAAAGTTCTTGGAAAAGAGACATCTAAAAAGAGACTTTTTAATAGCCTAACTGAGGCAAAATTCTTCCAATTGATTCACAACCTACTCACAAGTCATTACATGCTTTATGACAGACTGAGTACTGAAGCTGATATTTTCACTAAGAATAAAAATTGTGCAAGCTGTATCAATGAAGGCCATTTTTCTTCATAATCACAATATAGTGTAAAGTGTGAACAATCATGGCTCAAGATATAGTATGAAAATAAGTAAACAATCCTCTTTTCCTTTTTACATAATTGATTAGTACATTTTGTAAAATCCTGGTGAAATTTGTAGACTTGTTGAAACACTCCATCTACATGAATTACTGTATCTGAAATACAGTTATTTACATTGGTGGTTTAATGGCTATTAGAATGTAAGTCAGTTTTAAATTCTCTTAAATAAAATTATGAAAATGCAGTGAAATATAAATAAAAATTTATCTACCAAATTTATTTTATAATTTTCAGGATGTGCTGGTGTATAACACTGTGTTAAAAGATTTACAACATGATTCATACATTCAGAGTCAGTGTGTCATACAAACTGTTGAAATGTACCACATGGCACTAGAAGATGTTGCAACACTTGAAGCTGATAGCAAGACGCTTGAAAAATCAATAATAGCTAATATGAAAGCCAAAGAAGCTACTCTTAAAGCTTTAAGGGATGAATTATATGACCTGACAGATGAATGCAAAGCCCTGACATGCAGAGAGGTAACAATTACACTGTATTACAAGCATGTTTAGTTGTTCATATAAGGTTGTTTATTAATTTATTACAAAACAGTGTTTCAAATCAGTACAACATTCACTCTCTTCCACCACAAATTTTATGCTTTTAATTTATGTAACTTGTACTCATTGTTATTATTCTGAGCAAACTGTTGATTTTAGTTTACTAGAAACTGCATGCTAGGGTGCAGTGGCAGACTAAGGGGATGAGAGGGGGGAGGGGGGGAGGATGGCGGACTGCCCTGGGCGTCTTGTCCTGCAGGCCACCAAACCTCGAAAAATACCTTTTGCTTTCGTTCTTCTTAAGTAATACATCTATTTTCAAGTGGATGGGGGGCCTCACCATGTTTTGCCTTGGGCCTCAGACAGCCTTAGTCTACCACTGTTAGTATATATTGCATCCTGAAAACTCTGATTTATTACTTAGGTTAAACATATAATAAATTATCATAAATATCTAACACAAAGTACCTAATAATGGAAAGTTAAGGTGGAATACAACAATATAAAGAGAAAAGGTTGCAACTCATGACAAAGATGATTGTCAAGCCCAGAACAGAGTGCACACCCATTCACACAATCAGCCAGGCACAATAACAGTATCACAACCAACATCTGTGGCTGCAGTGCCCCAAGTAACCCCTACCCCACTCTGCCACAGTGGGAGCAATTGGGAGTGGAGATGGGAGGTTAGGGGGAAAGGAGAAGGATGAAGGGAAAGGATACCTCGTGCTGCCTTCAGTGAAAAAATATGCAGCTTAGGAACACTTGGGATTTGCTTGGGGGGGGGGGGGGGGCAGTGGTGAGGGGGGGGGGGAGGGGAAGCAAAAAGGGGAGGAGTAGAGAAGGGTAAAAAAAAAAAAAGCACAGATAATAATGTGCACAGAAATGCAGGATAGAGAGGGTAAGAACTGTTGGGTGTGGGCCATGGCCATGGCCTTCATCAGAAAAAAAAAACACCACATACATTCACACAATCACTCAGATACCCATGCATCTTAGTCCTTATGTAGGAAAATGCCCTCACCACATTCACAATTCTGTGGGTTTTGTACAACTTCTCACTGAAAGACTCAGATATCCTGGTGAGCTTTGATGTGATTTCATTATTCACAAGGGTGCCTTTATGAGAGTCAATGGAACTTATTGGGCAGAAATTTCATGAGAAGACAACTGACCTCTTTAGGCATATATTTTCTGTTTAATGGAAAATACTGCAAACAAACTGAAGGAGTCAAAATGGGAAGCCCACTCTCACCTGTGGTCGCAAATATGTACGTAAAGTACTTTGAGAAGAAAGCCTTGGTGTCATCCAAATGGAAACCTACTTGTTTTTTTCATTATGTGGATGACACATTCGCCATCTGGCCCCCAAGGAAGGGATAAGCTCCTGGACATTCTTACACATCTGAACTCCATATATTGGAACATAAAATTCACTATAGGGACTGAAATAGAAGAAGATTACCATTCCTGAATGTCATGGTTAAGAGAAGAGCTGATGGCACCCTGGGCCATGGTGTTTACCAGAAGAAAACACAAACTGACCAGTATTTGTATGCATACAGCTGCATCATCCTTCACAGAGGAATGGGGTGCTAATAACACTGGCACATAGGGCGGGCATGATTTCAGATGCAGAATATCTGCCCCAGGAGCTGAATAGTATTCCAAGGAAAAGGATGCTCAGAATGGCAGATTTGACATGCTCTCTGCCCCACCACTACAGTAAAGCCTGTGGAGACAGAAAAAGTAATGAAGGAGAAGGTAGCCATGGCCTTTATACCATACTCTGCCTCACTATTAGGAAAAACAGGCCATGGACTGTCTTTCGCCCATCCAAAATACACAAACTTTATTAGGAAGTGTCAAAGACAATCTTGGTTTGCGGAAGGCCGACATATACCAGATTCCGTGTCAGGCAGACAGGGTGCACCATCGAAGATCATTACTGTGAATATCAGAGGCACACTCGACTTAAGTATCCTAACAAGTCAGTGGTTGCAGAACACAGTTTGTTTAAAAATCATGAGATGGATTATCAATGTACCAGGATATTGACTTCAAGAACGTTGGGACAACGTTGTTAAAGGGGCCACTGAGATCCGCACCAAGGAAGGACACATCAAGCGAGATTGCAGCTACAATCTGACCAGGGCTTGGAAACCATTTCTAATTAAGAATAGGACATTCAACAAAGAAAATTATCTGGAGACTAGAGACAACGCAACAAGTACATTGATGTGCAGATGCCAACACCAGCATCTCAAGGACCACTGGCGTGTGCCTGCGGGCACGGATCACAGAGTTGACACCTCACAGCAATGGGGATATAAGATGGCCGCCCACCCTCAGGACCTGAGTTTGTCAATACATGGATGGTGGCAACATGTCTGATCGCCGAAATATTATGCCCATTGAACACTATGAATCAGCACTACACCTGTGGACTGCTTGAGCAAGAAACAGTGTGTACATACTATAAGCTTCTGCAAGAGTAGGATGTGGTGCTCTTGTTCTACAAAGTGTGTGTGGTGCTCGAAGTAAATGCTGATTAGAATAAAACAGCATGAAAACAAAGTTTTGAAATGGTAAGTCACTAAGTGAATAGATAACCAACTATAGGAGGTGAAATTTTATGGAATAATCACACGAAAAGAAAGTGAGGGAACTGAATCACAAAAAACCTACTGATTGAAACTAATGAAGTGGTTGAATAATAAAGGAAGTACTGGGAAAAATGAATACAAAAGTTCAGAAGCAACTAATTAATATAATTGTGGAAACAATAGATATTTTCTTCCAAAGTAAAAACTTTCTCATTAATTTAAAAAAAAAGTAAACTTGAATAAGCACAACAGTTTACAAAATTTAATTATTAATGCAATTTTAACAGCCTCTGAACATGAATAAACTGAGAGAAAAAAGGTTCATAATCCTAAGGGATCAAAGTGCTCATATCATCTGTAAACACACACACACACACACACACACACACACACACACACACACAGAGAGAGAGAGAGAGAGAGAGAGAGAGAGAGAGAGAGAGAGAGAGAGAGAGAGAGAGAGGAGGTGGGTGAGGGTGTAATGAACTGCTATCCAATATAAAGAATGGTTGTCAATAATGGAGGATAGATAACAACTCACCATAAAGAGGCTCACTGACCTCTTTGCAGTGTTTTGTTATCTATTCTCCATTATTGACATTCCAATTGGATTTTCCATTGTCGAAATAAAGAATATATTTGTCTCTGTTTGCTCATTCAAGTCACAGGTTATGCTAGTTGCAATCAAAATTGTAACTATATTTCATGATTTATTTTAACTGCAAATGTCTAGTACACTCTACACATATTTATTGAAATTATCGATGTACCCATACATAGCATTTACAAACATTGTGTGAATATTTATATTATAGGGTGATGAAGACCTCAAAGATCAAGTGGAAAAAACACCAAGTGAATTGGAACTAGCTGAAGAATTGAGCCACCTTGAAAGGACAATGAGAAAAATCCAAAACTTTACATCTGTCTCAATTTATGATGAAATTTTTCCTAGGTAAAACTAAAAATATTCTCATACAACCCAGAATTGTAAAACTTATATGAATATGATGGCTTTAATGTATTTCTGCAGACTATAAAGTTAGATAGCAATGCAAAGACATAACTACCACTCTTATTATGACATTCCTTTCCACCAGGATAAAAAATCAGCTTCAGGAAAAACAATGGATTGTAGAGCGATTACAACGAGCTTCTCAGCTATATTACATGACATCAGAAAAGAAAAGCACAGCAGAGATGGCAGCTGTTTCACTGAGAAATGTAATATCTGAAATTGCTTGCAAGTAAGTTACAAATAAAGTAATAATAATAATAATAATAATATAATAATAATAATGGAAAATCCAGGTTGGAATTAATAATATAGTAAGGACAGTTTACAACTCACCGCAAAGACGTGGCGACGAGCTGCGACAAGCACATACAAAAGACACACACATACAATACTTTCAGCTATCGGCCATGGCCTTCTTCAGAAATTAGAACACTCACGCAATCACACACACACACAACACACTCATACAACCATCACCTCCGGCTGCCACACTTCGATTCACGCTCTGCAGTGAATTGAGGATGGGAGGGGTGGGCAGGGGAGGGGAGAGGGGATAGGAAGGTTACGTCACGGCAGTGGGGATGGGTTAGATGGGAATAACGAGATGCAGCTTAGGAACGGAGTGGGGAGGCGGGTGAGGAGAGAAAATAAAATGATTTATATATTATAGAGGGAAACTTTCCCGGTGGGATAAACAAAAATAAAAATAGAAAAAGATGACTTACCAAAAGGACCGGCTCGTCGATAGAAACAAATAAAATAAATAAAATCACACACAAACACACATACTAGCTTTCGCAGCCTAGCTGCTTCGTCAGGCAGAAGGGAAGGAGAGGGAAAAGGAAATGATGAGGGTTTTAAGGGAGTGGATAAGGAGTCATTCCAATCCCGGGACAGGAAAGACTTACTTTGGGGGGAAAAAAAGAGGGTAAACAAATACACACACACCCACACATTTACACAGACGCAAGTACAATTAGGCAGACATACTGTAGAACTGTAGAAAGCAAAGAAGTTAGAAGTTAGACAGAGATGCCACTTGAGGCAGAGGCTCTGTCCAGAGAACATCTCTGTTCTGCTCTTGGACAGAGCCTCTGCCTCAAGTGGCATCTCTGTCTAACTTCTTTGCTTTCTACAGTTCTACAGTATGTCTGCCTAAGTGTACTTGCGTCTGTGTAAATGTGTGGGTGTGTGTGTGTATTTGTTTACCCTCTTTTTTTCCCCCCAAGGTAAGTCTTTCCTGTCCCGGGATTGGAATGACTCCTTATCCACTCCCTTAAAACCCTCATCATTTCCTTTTCCCTCTCCTTCCCTTCTGCCTGACGAAGCAGCTAGGCTGCGAAAGCTAGTATGTGTGTTTGTGTGTGATTTTATTTATTTTATTTGTTTCTATCGACGAGCCGGTCCTTTTGGTAAGTCATCTGTTTTCTATTTTAACACACAAAATGCGTGCACACTGCAAGTACAGAAGACTGCGCACACACACACACACACACACACACACACACACACACGATCGCACATTCACGCACCACTCAAAATGGGCCAGGTTTGGGATAGAGAGGTAGGAACTGTAAGGTATGGAGATAAAAATATAGGGAAGTTATCGTAGGTTGAGGCCTGGTTGATTTCGGGATCGAAGAATGTATTGTAGGGATAATTCCCATCTGTGCAGTTCAGAAAAGCTGGTGGTGGATGGGAGGATCCAGATGGCCCGGTTTGTGAAGCAGCCATTGAAATCAAGCATGTGCTTCGTTGCATGCACCGTGACATAACCTTCCTATTCCCTCTCCTCTCCCCATCACAGTGTTGATGGAATTTTAAATCCTAATCTTCCTTGCTTCCTCACAACTTTCTTTTCATCAAATCACACTCTGTGTTGTGAAATAATTTTCTTACACAAACCACGTGGCAAATCTCTATTTTCTAACATGTATTCTTTATTTTCTTCTTCCTCTCAGGCTAGCTTGCCAAACTGTCTTTGGTGAAGGAAGGAAGGAAGATCTCAGGGCACTGATCCATTCTAATATGCTGAAACAGGACGTGAATTTAACTGGCAACCATGAATTTTGAATCACATAACATATCTAGTAAGCGGGGTGGGGGAGAAAATTTACATATTATTATTTCTCCTCGTTCAAATGATTAGAAAATTCAGTACAGTGCCAAATAAAAGTGTCTCCAGGTCCCATTACCCAAGAGCAGTTCTGCTACTTTAAGAACTGGATGGGTGGCAACCCTAACCGTGTATCTCACCCACAATGAAATCATGTAAGAGGAGAAGTCAAATTATGTAACATATGGTTCTTGACTGAGGGCATTAGCTTTTCAATAGATGCAGGAGGAAGAGTTTGTGGTGACTGAACAGGTTTTGTGACATTTGCCAATGTGGCATTGCTATATTGGTACATTTTTACAGCTGAGAGCAGAGCAAAAATACAGCTGTTACATTTCCCTCAGATGCTGTTCTAATTGTATTAGTAAATAATGATTTTGGCAATTGGTATTCAACTGTAGGAAAAGAAAACTCTTCCTGGTAGAATTTTGAAGAGGTCATAATTATTTATTTTTTTGC
This sequence comes from Locusta migratoria, assembly GCA_026315105.1. NCBI lineage: Eukaryota > Metazoa > Arthropoda > Insecta > Orthoptera > Acrididae > Locusta > Locusta migratoria. Next base: position 69,735,424 of record CM048750.1, on the reverse strand, counting down.
AAAAAATTTGTTTGAAGAACTGAGTAAGACGGCTCTATACATGGAAGCAACGCGGTGATATGAAATGTTTCAGTTACATTGTAATATAATGGTAAGTAAGACAATGATTTAAAAACTAGATTTTAAATTGCAAAACATTTCTGTCAGCATACTTGGGCAATGGACGGGAGTTCGATCCCTGCCAAGTGTTAGGATTTTTTATGTGACACATATCACTTCCTTCACCACTGGTAATGCTACTGAGGTAAAAAATGTGGAGTAGCACTATGATTAAGAACCCATGTTAAACTGTAGGTTTCCCTATAACTGGCTGGGTAAATCAGATAGAAGGTCAGAGGAAGGCAACAGCATATCACCAACAAACAGTACCATGCCTAGTAAAGCACTGTGGTATTCAAAACAATCTTCAGGTTGTTGACTGCTTTTTTTTACTTTATGTGGACAATGACATTTTATTGCCTCTGAACTAAAATGTAGTTTCAAACTCAAGAAATTACAGAATGACTGGAGATGTAAAAGATCGCACCTGGATAAGTTTAAATAACCCTACAAAGTTTGCATGAGGTTATAAGTCAACTGCTGACTGGGAACAGAATATGGTAGAAGACAAATTATTAGTTTTAACAAAGGAAATAGTGTAGGCAGTAGAGGAACAACTTGGAAAACCAACACCCAATATCATTGTATCACACTTTCAATATTGAATGCAAATGATAAAAGTAGGAATTGTATAAATGTAGACAAAATGAAGCAGGCAAGACATAATAAAAATGAGATTGGCAGATGGTGCAAACTGGTAAAGTAGGAATGGTTAGAGGAGGAACACAATGCCATAGTCACATATATGAATATGGGAAAGACAGGCACTACCACAAGGAAAATTAAATGAACCTGTGGAGGAATGGGAAGCTATCAATATCAATCTACTACTGAGCAAAGAAGGAAAGGCTGAATGTTCAAGCAATATGTACAAGGGCTGTATGGCTAAAGATAATACAGGGTGGGTCACTGGACAATTAGTTAAAAGTACATAGTACAATAGGAAGTTTTAAACCATTAAACTGCTATTACCAAATGATAATTAAAACTGTTGGTATACACTGCAGTGTCAAACAAAATAACTACTACAATGAACCAGTGAATTGTTGAAAGAGTGATTTGTGAGATGTGTTTTCCAAATAGCCACTACATAACTAAAGCAGAAAGGATTATTGCATTATAAATGTTTTATGAAAGTGGTGCTGTGGCAGTTGTTAATGGATGGGAAAACCACTACTGTCTAGAGACACAGTGTACAACATATTTAACATATTTCATGATTTGGACAGTGATACCACACTATGTCAGAGTGCATCTAAAGTATGTAACAATGTTCCAAAAAGGCTTCAAAGATGTATTAACCTGGCGAGGATGTGGTGGGGTCAATTTGACCCCACTCATTTTGTTTCGTGCAGAGTTTCTTGTTCTGCAGTTGCACATAGTTGCAATTCTCAGTAACTGTAGCAATGCAACTCCCCTCCCCTCAGCACATCGTCAATCAGTCAGTCACCACCTGTGTAAGGAGGTACACATGCATAAACACAAAGAGGGTAATTATGACCCTTCCACAACCACGACGTAGTATTTTTGTGCCATTTGTGATCTATTACTACTAGTGAATATTGTGTGTTTTTAGGTTTATTTGATCAAAACGGACAATGAAAAACAACAGGCTGAATGGATACGTTGTTGGCTGACGGAAACAACGGACAGTGAAGACAACTTTATGCGAGATGACAACGAGAAGTGAGTGCAATCACAGTAGTAATACTGAGCAAGATGGAAGTGATGGCAGTGACAATGAAGACAATATACTGCTAAATGAATTGCAAAATACTACCAACAGTCCAATGTTACCAGAAAGAGTCGAGCAGTCAGAAAGCCAGGTACCCAGATAATATTATTTTGGTAAAGATGGAACTAAGTGGTGCAAAAATCCGCCCTAGCAACAAGTTCGGACCCGTTCTGAAAATATAATAAGGCATGTACCTTGAGTAAGCTTGGCAGCATGATCAGCACAGTCAGAGGTTGAATCGTGGAGTCTGTCTTGCAATGAAAATATGATTTGTATTATCTATCTACCTCCATTTGTCTAGAACACATTGTTCCGTTCTGTCAGTCATGCGCTACAGCAAGGAATCATTAGTAATTTATAACACTGATTTATTACAGATTTTGTAACTGACAATGTTGATCTCACAAATACTTACAAAAAAGAATTATTCATCAGAATAATTACTATTGTTGGTTTTTTAAAATATGTAAGATAAAGTGCTGAAAAAGATTATATATTTTTGGACTTCTTGTATAATTGAAATAATTAGACATTTGTACAAATAATGATGACTTTTTTACAAAATACCCTTTCATTAAGAACTACTTTGTAGGTTCACTTCCCATTCTTCATTAAAAATATCAATAAATACTTCAGAAATATAAATAAAGTATCCTTCATGTATGCATTTTGTACCACATCCTCGCTGGGTTAATGAAGATGGGAAACAGTTTGAACATGTATTTGTAATAACACATACATTTTTGTTTATATCAGTTTTGTGACACGGTGTCCAGTGACTTTTGCAGCACTGTATATAATGGGATGAGAAGAGGAAGCAGATGAAGATCATTACCTTACCTCTCTCCACCCCTTCCCTCTCCCAAAAAAAGATGAAAAAGGTTGCAAACTGAGAAAGTTGAAAGATGCAGCTTCTAACACTGTCACTTCATGTCAAGTCTTCTGATATCTTTAATCTAAGATTTGTAGAGCTATAAAATAATTTACTTCACTCTTGATTATAATAAGGACTTCAATGAAAATGTTTTTATTTACTCCATTATTAGTCTAGAGTAGTCTAATAATAAGTATAAGAAGGTTCAGTTTTGTACTTACAGATATGAGATTAAGAAATCTGGTGTATTGGAGGAAACACAGACACAACAACAGCTAGTAGATCAATGCAATGAAGACATAAAGGAGAAAGGGAAAATGTTCATTATAATCAGAATGTCACTGCAAATGTTGTACAGTAAGTTAGACTGTATTCGTCGGCCAACAGACAAAATTGAACGTGCAGACTCGATGGTGGCCATAGAACCTAGTGAGCTAGAACGAGAAAAGAGTGAAGAGAGCCTTGAGCCACTTCCTTCAGAAGACCGTAAGTAAAAGCCAGTTGGATAATGAAATAGTTAAATATGAGTCACAAAATGGATAGTTTGAAAGAAATAACAACAATATAAAAAGGATTTTCTGCTACTTCCATCATAGAGGAGGCACTGTGCTGTGAATGACTGTTAAAGATTTATGCTTTCAGCCAAAACTTCGTTCTTCTGCAAGAGGCACACAATCATACATATGGCCACATGGCTACAGACAGTACTCATATGTGTGTGTGAGTGCTGCTTGTGTGAATGCATGTCTATTTTAGGAGGAGGGCTCAAATGTTTCGCAGGCTTTGCACTGTTTCAATTTGCAATTCAATGTCTCCTCCATGTGATGAGCAGCAATTTATTACTGTCACATTGCTGTTTTGGTAGTCAGCCGCTTGTATTTTTAGCCAATAAAGAGGTTTTAATAGTACATAGAAAGTGTATTTTTTGTGCAAGCATACACTTTTTTTATATGAAACAATGCCTATTGACACCAAGAGACTAAAATTAGGATAAATTAAAATGTCAGCAGTGTTTGTTGCATGACTCTATTGCAATTAGTTTAAGAGATATCGTATTGTGAAAAGTTTCCAATGTGACACTTGTTCGCTCTATGCAACCTGCATAATTGCTAGGTACAATGTTGTTATGTTTGTTTACAGTGCGCTTGTGTGTTAGCTGAGTGCAATGCAACTTGCTAGCTAGTCAGTGTGTGACAGTCCAAGCATGGCTTGTACACCGAGAACATTTTATAGGAGAAATAAGTATAGTGGTCATTTTCTCAACACCTTCACACTCCAAATTTGCTGAAACATATGATAGTGGTAAAATACTATGATCTGAGTACGGTGAAACAAGTATATTTTTCACTTCAATCGATTTTTATATTTTGCAATTTCCCAGAAGAGTATCATAGAATTCTACACCAACTTGACTGAAATTACATTTTGTAATAATCAAACTGTTTCAATGTTTCTAGCTTAAATCTGGATTTTTAATGAGTCCATATATTATTCATTAGAGCTAAATATTTGATCCATTGGCGCATATGTAGCAGGCAGACGAAGAATAAAATCTACAATGTTACCAACAGTAAAAAGGACATATTATTTAAACCATACAATTTTGCTAATATTTCAACCCATCATGTGACTTGGATTCCATTCTTTTACTGTAACATTGTCCCTAACATTTGGAATTTTATCAAAAAGTTGTGTCAGTTTCCATACTACTGTATTTAAGAACAAAATCCAACATTCAAATACAGAATTAAGGTGTTCTTTCTTCCCGCGTGCTATTCGAGAATGGAATGGAAAATAAATAGTTTAACGGTGGTTCGATGAACCCTCTGCCAGGCACTTAAATGTGATTTGCAAAGTATCCCATGTAGATGTACTTCTAATAAAGAAAAAGCCATTTCTTTTTAATGCCTACAATAAATGGATACAAAGATCGAAATTCATTAAACAAATTTTACTTTCACTTTCAGTGTTATTACAGCACAAACATAAATCCACAGCTCACATACTACTTGTATTAACTTTCAGACCACACAAAGAGCTAGAAAATTGGTTATATAATCTGTGACTTTCAGTTTGCCAACAACTCTTAATTATAGTATTGCTATTATCAGGCATTTTTCATCTCTGACTAGTTCAAAAGATATTTACATCTGCAATGATAGTAGACAACAAATGATACTGTGGCAAATGCTACAGTATCAACTAAACTTCCTCTACTCTGTAAAATAAGTCTTGCATATATCTCCCTTCATTAACTGTTTAATTACTGATTCCTCTTGAATAAGGCAATTCTCAAATATTGCCGGATGATTCACAGAATAATATTGAAATGCAGGATAATTTTAAAATTTTCTAATTTCATGGTGGGCTGCAAGGTAAGGCTTTACAAACAAGCAGTAGCCTGCGAAATGCAGGACATCTCATCATCCTATTTGAAAGCCATCCATTTGCAGTAATGTTTGAAGTGTGGAAATCTCACAAGCAGCAGGTTTTTTACTCTAAAGGGTCATACATTGAAGAGTGCTAAGCAGCTGTAGTGATATCTACAATAAATTTTGATTCACAAGATCAGTCTCATTTCTTTTAATATAAACCCTGTAGTGCTTTGGCAGGATGAATTATACTGTTATTGAACAGCTGTTATAACTAGACTTTTCATTACTACTAGTTTCAGAAACAGCTCATTTTCTCACGATCAAGTGTATAAAAACAAACACACTATCATGAAAAGAAAGTGAACTTCAAATAAGCCATGTGCAAAACTAGCAGAATAGTGGAATTATGTCAAACAGTCTAGTGGGATTATGTCTTTTCTTTTATCTGAATCTGTGTTGCCTAACAAGAAGAAAATGATTTAGAATTTATACATCTGTCTGTCAGGTAGCATAGGATACAGGTTTAATCTACAGAACAAATTTTTATAAAAAGGTAGCGAGGGGGGTGGGTGAGGATTGGGTAGCTGAGTTGTACTACATTTGGTCATTAACAGATTGATATTTTCAGCTATCTGGAACAATTCTAAAGATATAAGTTTCGAAAAACTCTTGTAAGTATTCTATACAATCAGCTGATGGCTAGTCCTGTATGTAATTTTGGGGAACACTGCAAGTTTCAACAATGTGGAATAAGCTTACAGATACAAAACCTAGATTGCCACACATTACTGAAGTCTCTGCTTCAAATCTTCCGAAACCAATCTTTAAATAAATGCTGCAGACTGTAAGCAAATCTGTGTTTTTCACCTTCTCTGCCCGATGACTTAATTGATATATCCACACAGCAACAGCAAATGTTTACTATCAAGTTTTTACTGGTGCCCACATTTTGAAATGAAATCCCATGAAATCTTGAGACTGGTAAATTGTAAAGAAGATTAGGATTTGATGCTCCCTGATTCTGAGATCATTAGAGACATCATGTTTGGCAAATGTATTGACCATATACTTTACAAAGGTATTTGTATTTTCTGTAACTGTTATATAGAAACAATGGAAGTCCTAACACTGAGTGACTGACTGGGTGTTTGAATTACTCTCTTAAAGCGAGCCCAGTGATTTACCTCATAACTGATTATCCCAAGATAACTTGGCTTTAAATGTTTTGCTGGGAAATATTGAGTTTTTTCTGGCTTCCAGGTATTTCACATCCCTTATTATGATGACATCCTCAACTCTTTTCTCTCTCTTATTTACTTGTCTTGTTATCTCTTATTATTATTCCCAATAACCTCATTTATCCCCAACAATTTGTGAATTAAATTACATGTGATGACATTTTTTTTTATATTACTCCAGCACAAAGGGATAATAAAATGTTAATACCAACATAGCATTGCTAAGTGGCTCAAAAAATGAACTTACTACGTTTTTTCAAACAGCACTAGAAATACTTCGTCAAGTAATGATACGATCAAGGAAGCTTATAAGTCATGCTACACAAGCTCTGAATGAAGAGGAACTGGAAGATGCGAGAGCATTATTCCAAACGACAGTTACTGAGAAAATTAGCAGAGCTGAATATGGTGAAGCCGATAAGGAAGAACAAGGTGAGTGAAGCGAATAATATATTTCTGGTACTCTTCACATTAACAAAAAATTAATTACCTACAACAATATTCAGTTCTATTGTGTACAATACAGCTACTGTGAGTAACGAGAAATATTTGTTAAGGTATGATATACACAGCTTATAAATGTGACTTACATGAAAATTGTAACAATGGAAAATCCTATAGGAATATCAATAATGGAGGATAGGTAACAGCTCACTGTAAAGAGGCTTGCTGAGCTACTGACAGACACGAAAATAAACAATAACATTCACACAACTTAAATTTTCGGCCAGGGCCTTTGCCAGAAAAAGAAACACATACACTCAGACATAGAAAACTATCATGTCTGGCCATTCCAGCGACACAAACATCTAGACTGTGAGTGAGGTGTGAAATGGAGGGGAAATGATCACAGGTGGGGATGGAAAGTTCCACGTTGCATGATGGATTTTAAAGGATCTGAGGTGGAAATTTGAATTGCGGCAATGAATACAATGAAGGGAAGGGGCGGGAAATGATAAAAGGGTGGTGAGGAGGAGTGGGGGATTTGAAACGATAAAAATAATAAGGAAAAATAAAAATGGGAAGAATAAGTAAAAAATAAAGTTGGGGGGGGGGGGGGGAAGAAAAAAGATTACGAAAAATAGGAAAAAATAAAAATAACTAAAAATAAAAGGCAATTAATTAATTAAGGGGATATTGTTAGTGGAGACAAACAGTTGTAAGGAAGACATGAGATACAGGATAATGGGTGGGGAAGGAAGAAGGGGGGGGGGAGATGTTAGGCATAGGGTGCAGGGATATGAAGTTATCTTAGGTTGAGGCCAGGATGGTTGTGGGACCGTAGACCCCCATTGAAGGGACAACTCCCATCTGCGCAGTTCAGAAGAACTGGTGGTAGAGGGGAGGATCCAGATGACTCAGGTAGTGAAGCAGCAGCCTTGAAATTCTGAGTGCTGTCTTAAGCCACATGCTGTGCCAGAGGGTGGTCCAACTTGCTTTCCGCCACAGTTTGACGGTGGCCATTCATCCTGTGGCCAGCTGGTTCATCGTCATACCAATATAAAACGCTGTGCAATGATTCAACAGAGGTGGTATATCACACGGATGCTTTCACAGATGGTCTGATCTCTGATGGGGTACGATAAGCCTGTGAATGGGACTGGAATAGGAAGTGCTGGGCGGGTGGATGTGGTAGGTTTTGCATCAGGATATGATCCCCATGGTAATGGGTTGGGGTTGGAAGTGGCATAGGGATGCACTAGGATGTTGTGGAGGTTGGGTGGGTGACATAACACCACTTTAGGAGGGATCAGAAGGATCTTGGGTAGGATGTCTCTCATTTCAGTGCATAATGACAGATAATCAAAGCCCTGATGAAGGACGTGATTAAGTTGTTCCAGTCCGGGGTGGTACTGGGTGACACTCCATTGTAACTGGCTACTGGGGTTGGGGGGAGGATTGGTGGTGTGTGGGGCTATGGCGCGGGAACTCTGTTTTCCATAAAATTGGCAAAGAAAGAAATGTATGGGAAATACTGCTAATAATCAGGGACAGGATGGTAAAACAAGTGTTAAGTCATGAGGAAATAGCTCCCATGGTACTAGAGGAAGCTGTAGAGAGTAAAAACTATATATAGTTTTTTCCTATATATAGGAAGATAAAAATTGAAATACACCTTGCAAATAATTGAAAAAGTTGGGTGCAAGTGCTACTTTGAAACGAAGAGGTTGACACAGGAGAGGAAGTAGTCATAGAAAGATGATAGGAAAAAGCCATCCATCTTCCAACTGATTTGATGAAGGCCACTGTGTATTCCTATCTTGAGCAAATTTCTGCATGTCAGAGTATAACCTGCATCTTACCTCCTCAATTATTTACTGGTTGTAATCCAATCTCTGTCGAATCCTGGCACTGTTTTTACCCTCTACAACTCCCCCTAATGCCATAGAGATTCGTTTCGGACATTTTTACAATTTTTCTGCCATCCTATCCCTTATACTTGTCACTATTGATTCTCTTATTTTTTCAGTTTTCCTGAAGTTCACGACTGAATACCACAAATTACTGCACACCAAACACACATTCTCGGAAAGGCCTATGTTTGATAAGTCCACCATATATTCCTGTCTTGTGCAAACATTTCCATCTCTGAGTATAACCTGCACTTTACCTCCTCAGTTATTAGTTGGTTGTATTCCTACCCTTCCATTATTTCCATAATTGCTTCTTCTATGTATAGACTGAACAAAGCACCAATGTACACTCTCAAACACTTTTTTTGTGTTGACAAATCCTACAAACATGTGTTTATTTTTTTGAAGCCTGGCCATCATCATCAAGTACATCAGAACAGCTTCTTTGGTTCTAAATTCAACATGACTGTCAGCTAAAAAAGCCACAATTCCCTTTTTCTTTCTGTTTACTATTCTTGTAAGCAGCTTGGATGCAGGAGCTATTAATTTGATTGTGGAAGAGTTTTCACACTTTATCTAGTATTAGTGCCCTCATAACTGAATAGACATGTTGCCAGAAATATGATAATAAGTCTCTAGCCTTACACAGTCTTCATGTAAATTTGGTGTCTGGTTGCTGTTTTCCTCCCAATGATTTAGAAAATCCCAAAGAAAAGTTACCCATTCATTCTTTGTTCTCAAGACCATCAAAGCCCAGTTCTAGTATTGGATCCTCCATACTTAAATATCAATTAAGCTAATTTCTTCTGCTATTACACCATCAGTAGTGGCCCTAAATGAACTCTTTCCATCTATCCATTCACTCCTCTTCAATTAACAACAGAATTTCCATTGCACTTATTATGTTGAGCAGTTTTAATTTCATCAAATAATGCTTCAATTTTCCTACATAATGAATAAAATCTCTTTACAAAACAATTTCTTTTTAAATTTATAAATACTTTTACTGCATTCATTTGGCCTTGGATTTCCCAAATTTTCTAGCTATTTCATTCCTAAGTCAGTTACATTGCTTTATTCATGTCTTCCCAGAGCAATTTTTTACTTCTTATTTTCTCACTCAGCTGAGGTATTTCTTCTATTATTCAAGGTTTCTTTTCAAATTTCCCTCCCTGTACTTTCTGTCCAACTTCTGTGATTGCCAATGACGTAAATTCCTCTTTAGTGGAACTGCCTACTGTGGTACTTATTTTCACAGTTTTTACAGCCTTAGAAAACTTCAAAATCATTATTTAGCCACTTCTGCTCATCATGCATGATGCTTCCGGGCAATTCTGTTATTTGCCCTTCATGATTACTAAACCGTGATCTGAGTATATATGTGCTTCCAAGTGTGCCTAAAAAGACTCAATACCTATTGTCATAATCTCTTAATATGACACAATCCTGCTGGAATTTCACAGCGTCTCCATACATTCTTCAATAATATGTCATCTTTTTGTGATTTTTGAAAAGTATAACATTTGCGATTACTGGTTGAAATTTATTTCTCTCCTATCTCATTCCTACTGCTGAGCCAATTCTCATCTACAAAATTTTATTTTGTTTCTCTTGTTACTACTGCATTCCAACCTCTCTGGGGTTTTTCACCCATCTTTACACACTGAATTACTCAAATCAATATCCTAATATACTATTTTTACAACAAAATATTCTGCTTGTTACACTGACATATATAGCTGAACGATTGTTGTTCACATATGTTTGCTGTAAATTCTAATGAGAGAAACTCTATCAATGACTTGTTCACATAAGCTCTCTGCCCTGCCTTCCCTTTTCAAAGTAGTCCTACTCCTGTCTTAACATGTTCTGCTGTTTTTTATTTTACCCTAGAAATCCTAATCATATATCCTTTTCAGACCATTGCTTCCACTATACAGGCGACTAAACCAAAATCTTTTACCAATGGGAAAATAATCACAAAGTTCTTTCCAATGCAGATTACATGTCCTGTGGACACACGTCACATATCCTCAATGCACTGGTTTCCATTGACTTCTGCATTCTTTTGTCATTGATTATTGCTGCTTCTTCCACCCTTTAAGGACAGTTATCTGTCCAAGGGCCAGTAGGGTGCCCCCAAACTTTTGTTCACTTATTTGACAACATTGTTGGCAGAAGTCTACCAAAGTTTAAGATTTCTATTCAAAGTTTACACAATGTGTGGGTTCACATCCAGATTGTTTTGATTACCAGTCACAGACACTACCCCTACATCTTGGTTAATGATTAATTAGTACTGCAAAATAAATAGTAGGAGCATAGCCATATAAGAATTAAAATAAAACTAGTAAAATAAAAATATGGTTCATTCGCTATGAAAAATTTACAACATTCCATCATTCTGTTTCAGAAATTATGGTTGACTATGACGTTGATGATCCATCTGTGCTAACAAGAGCAGAAATTAAGAATACAAGTAAGAAGATTGTTGCACAGTTTGAGAAATCACTGTATGATTTCTAAGACTGAGTATCTAAACCTGCAGTAGATCAGCAGAACAGTAAAGCATGGAGCACGAAGCTACTTCCGTACAAACACTAATAATAATAAGTATGCTCTTACAATTTTATAGACAGTAAACTATAAACAATGAGGAGTTTTCTGTCAGAAATAAAATTTTAAGCATGTCTCATTGTATTCTCCAATTACATCAACAACATTATGATGATGTGTGGACCACACTTCACAAATCTAAAACTTTTCAGCCTAACTTTTCCTTGCATTCTTTTCACAAATTGCAACACTGATTTTTAGAGTTAGCATTGATACCATACACTTCAAAAGTCCAAATACTTGAGAGTTATTTACACATTTTCCTGCAATTTTCTTACTGTTTTCCATGTTTCTTAGTTTCTATATCTTGACTGTCATCAACTTTTGACACACCCATTATTCAGACAGACATCTCTTTTTCTGTGGAGACTACATGCAGTCAATGACTAGAATATCAACTGCCTAATTGCACCAATAGCTGACCACTACTGCTATGCAAAAGCTAATTTTGTTTCCCTTAAGGATGTTCAACATTTGCTCGGTTAGAATGCAGTTTATAAGTATGTGACAGGCACTTGGCCTCATTGTGGAAATAGCACGATGAATGATGGGAGGTGAAGGCAGCGAATCAGGATGTGACATACCTGAATGTAGTTAGTTGATTTTTTATGTTCTCGAAGATCGTTACTCTTGGTAGCGGCTGGCTGAAATTTCATTGGGTGAAAACTAATTCACTACAAATAATGTTGACAACACACAGAATTGCAGTTCTTTGACACTTTTAATGATTCATAAGTGCCCAGTTGTCCCCATTTATGACCACCTTACAAGTCTAATTAATTACATTTAATATGACCAGGTACTCACATCCCCCCCTCCCAGTTTGCTTCAGCCTACTAGAGACCACGAGGCTCGTCTTAACTCTCAACTAGTTGTTCTGCTTTTTCTTGGCCCAGTACATCTTCATCTTCTGGCTGTGAGCCTGCTTCCTCTCATCCATTCATTTAGGTCTGGTGGTGCTCATGAAAGACAGTGGGAAGACTCCCTGTAGGATGGCCTGATAGTATTTGTGGTGTCGCACAAGTATAAAGTGTGCGCCACCTACTTTCGTCGCGCGCCGCCATGCACGCATGGCGCGGCGTTCTTACGACGACAGCAACGAGCGCCCTCTGCCACAACTCCGCTCGTGGCCACCACTGAACGACATCGTCACTTGGGACTGAGATAGGAACCAGTTAGCACTTTGGAATCAGATAGGCACCAGTAAAGACTTGGACAGGCACTAGGCAGGCCTCTCGCTCCACTATGTAGCAGCATTCTGCAGTACTGAGCTATGTAAAAGTTAAGTATTTCTAAGTCTCTATGAAATATATATCTCATTCTAATTTACTTTAGTGTTTCTAGTTTCTGCTGTCCCACTGGCTGCTCACCTTCGTACCTGCACAAGCATGCATCCTTTATTCCTGTGTCGGTCTCTTTCTGCTCGGCCACCAACACCTACGACGGAAACAAGACACAAAAGCGGCGACGAGGCTAGGACACAAAAGTATTCACTTCGGTTCTCGGTTGTCTGCAATGGGATCTGCAGTTTCTCTAAGTCTGATCTAACAGAGGTGAACCACTTGGCTTCGGATGCCTTTTCCCTGCTTGTCACTGTGAGGATCTTCTCGAGCGATTCAGGCAGATCATGTGCACATAGAAGGTCAGTCGCCTTTTCCTTATATATGTGACTATGTCTTCCTGGTGTTCATACAGCTCTTATTGTGCCTGATTCTGTAAGTACCGTTTTCCTTTCTTATGGGTCCTAATATTCTCCTCAGAATCTTCCTCTCTTTAAGGTCTTGTTTCCTGAGTGGGCCCTTTCGATTCATCAAGGGGCACTCGGAGGCATAGAGTGCAGAGGAGGGTCTTACTACTGAGTTGTAGTGCTTCAGTTTCAAGTTCTTGGATAGGTACTTGGATGTAAAGATATTCTTACAGGAATTATAGGCCCTCTTTAACTTGGTGCACCTGGTGTCAATCGCCAAGGTTTTGCTATCACTTGCTGAAATCCATTTTCTCAAGTACTTGACTGCAGGAACTTTACAGATATTATTGTTTCCTAATGGGATTGTAGAAGCAGCCTGCTTGATATTGGTGATGAATTCAGTCTTCTCTATGTTGATTTTCAAGCCGGTTTTACTGCAACATTGTAGAGGCTCTGTAGTTGACGAGTAGCCTCCTCCATGCTGTTGGCCAATAGGGTGAGAACATCAGCAAAGCCTAGACATTGAGGTTATCTTTCTTGTATCCAAGCTTCAGTCCTGCTTCTGGTGACAATGTGGATGTCCATTCTCTGATGTTTTTCTCCAGAAAAAAGTTAAAGAGGAGGCACGAGAGCCCATCCCCCAGCATGAATCCTGTCTGGACGGGAAAGCTTGCGGAGAGTTCACCCCTAAACTTGAGTTTGGAGGTGATGTTATTCAGGGTAGCCTGGACCAGTCTGGTAGTCTTCTTATGTAGGCCTAGTTCCCAAAAGGTGGAGAAGAGGGTCTGTTGATCTATTGAGTCATATGCTTCTTCAAAATCTACCATAATGGCTCCTATATTAGAGGATGGTCTTAAGGTTTTGAATCTACTCACCCGGAAACCACCCTGGTATTTGCCCAGTTGGGAGTCTAGCTGTTTGGTGACTAGTTTTCAAGGCTTTAGAGAATATCTTGTAGGTTATAAGCAACAAGGAGATGCCTCTGTAGTTGTCAAGGTCAGTCTTACTTCCTTTCTTGTGTAGTGGAAGATCCTCACAGGTGAGCTTCATCCCTCTGGCAATACCTTAATGATCTGGTGATACTATGTAGGGACTGGTCACCCACGTTTCCATATTTCTGCAACTATACCATCTTCAACTGGAGCCTTGTTGTTCTTAATGTCTTTGGTTATATTCTCTACTTCTTCCCTATTTGGTGGTACAGAGTCCTGGTTCCTGTCGTTCCGGGCACGACGTTAAACTGCCCCCAACCCGAGGTGTGGTGTGACCCGTGCTAAGGGGTGCGTGGCACATGGGTGGATGTGTCTCGAACGGAGCCTCAGGGATACCGGGTGACCTCCCTGAGTAAGTTGCCTTGCACCGCATGGGGTTATCATGGTGTGGACCATATAAATCCACAAATCTCGTGGGACTAAGATGAACACGGAGAAAAAAATTATTTTAAAAGAATCCGAGGGGCAATCTGAGACCTCAGATACTCAGACATCAGATCAGGACCGATGGAGTGCACTCCTGCTTCTCAGTCAGGATCTAGACCTGAGCAAGAAGTGGGAACTGTATCAGAGAAGTTGGACCAGATTAGGATTAACGCCTTGTCTGGGGCTCAGAGGAGGAAACTTCTCAAGGAACAGAAGCAACAGGAAGGAAAAGAATGGCTTCCTAAACATAAGTGGAGGGAATCAAAAGGGCTTCAGCCCAAGACCCACAAAAAGAAACTGCCTCAGGTCGAAGGGGATACACAGACCCCTCGATGTCAAAGACAGGTGGCAAGAGGGTTAGGGAGGAATCTAAGACTCCCTCCTCTCTGAACAAGCGTGATCCTAAAAGGCTGAGGCAGGAAATAGGAAAACAGACCTATAGTACTGCAGTCTCGGTCTTTAGAGTGGCGGTTGTCCAAGAAGGATACCCACTGGTAAGCATCACCTCGCAGCAGGGGCAGCTCGTGCAGATGGCCCTCTTTGAAGAGATTGGGGGGGACGCTGGTCCAGGACTCAAATTCAGGAGGGTCTATGTAGATTGTGGTGCCCTCATTTTTGTCTGCGAGGGAGAGCACTCAGCAGGTGCCCTTGATATCCCCGTGGGAGGATGCGAAGCTGCTGGTCAAGACAGCAGCCGAACTCCTGAAGACCGCAAAGGTATCAATATGGGTATCAAAGATCCTTAAGGATGTCTCTCCAAAGACTCTATTTGAGAAAATAAGGGTCCAGAACCCAAAAGTCTTGACAGAGGATTGGAGGGTAATTAACCAAAAGGTCGTTCCGGAAGTGGTGGTGGAGGTCGGAGAGAAGTCCCTGAAAGCATTGCGAGAGCAAGGCCTGAAACTGTTTTTAGGGTTCTCACAGGTCTGCGTCAGGGTAATCAAAGACCTTAAAGGCAATAATGGCAGCAAGATGGGGACTGGAAGTGCTGCAGATAAACCTGCAGCACAGTAAAGGGGCCACTGTTGCCCTGAGCCGTCGCCTGGGGAGACAGGAGGTGGACGTGGCCCTGATACAAGAACACTATTTATACAAAGGGGGTGTATCGGGCTTCGGTGGTACTGGAGGTAAGCTGATTTATGCCAGAAATCTAAAAAACTCCAGAACATGCATTTATGTTAGAAATGGAATACTTTTCATACCAATGCTGGATTTTTGTTCCAGGGACCTGGTGACCATCAGGATGCAGCAACGTGAGGAAGGTATCATGAGGGAAATTGTTTTGGCCTCAGCATACCTTCCTTACGAAGACAGCTCTCCTCCTTCTTTGGAAGTGAGGAGACTAACGGAAGCCTGCCATTGGCAAGGTGACGAACTGGTGGTGGGATGTGATGCCACTGCCCACAATCTATCGAGGGGAGCAAGGACACCAACATTAGAGGTGAGCACCTTCTTGAATTTCTCCTTTCTAACAACTTGGAGATCCTGAATAGGGGTGATGAACCTACATTCAGGAATAGTAGAAAGGAGGAAGTAATTGACATAACTTTTGGTTCCATGATGATGGAAAGTTACGTCAAACAGTGGCATGTGGTCCTGGAGCTATCCTTATCAGATCACATGTATATTAAATTCAAGGTTGAAATGGAAACCAGACAGACCATGGCCTATAGGAACCCCAGGAAAACGGACTGGGAGACATATAGGAGAGACCTTGACTTCAGCCTATCGGAAATTAAAACTTCGATAAGGAATCCAGAGTTTGAGGAAGTAGCAGAGGCCGTAAACTCTGCTATACTGACCTCCTACCAGGACAACTGGTCAATCACCAAGAAGTGCACAAATAGGAGTGTGCCTTGGTGGAATAATAACCTGGAAATGCAAAGGAAACAGGTACGAAGACTGTTTAACCTTGCTAGGCGCAAAGAACAATGGGCAAAGTATCATGAGGCCCTTGTCAATTACCTTGCCATCAGACGGGCAAAGGAGGCATCCTGGAAGGTATTCTGTGAGGAAGTGGAGGGCACGGCTCCTCAAGCGAGACTTCATAAAATCCTCACTAGGGTACCAACTAATCCAGGAGGATCATTGAGGAAGGAGGATGGGGAGTATACAAAGACAGCACATAAAACACTGGAACTGCTCCTCAAGACTCACTCCCCTCAATATACTCTGGGGGATAACTCAGACCAGTATGCGATTCCTGAGAGACAACGGTTCTCAGATATTCGCAAAGAGGACTGGGATTTGGCCAAGGAGTGTGTCGATCTCAGTAAGATCCGATGAGCGGTGGGAACATTTCAACCGTTCAAGTCACCTGGCCCAGATGGAATCTTTCCAGCTCTCCTGCAACAAGCGGGAGAAAATCTTATTAGATTCCTATGCAGGTTATTTAGGGTTAGCCTAGCAGCAGGAATCGTTCCCAATGCCTGGAGGGCAGTTAAGGTTGTCTTCATTCCAAAACCAGGGAGAATTGATCATACCAAGGCCAAGGATATGAGACCAATCAGCCTGCCCTCCTTCATTCATAAGACATTGGAAAAGTTGGTTAATGTGGATGTTGGAGAAAGGAGGTTAAATAGGGCTCCTCTACATTCAAACCAACATGCATATCAGCCAGGTAAATCATGTGAGACAGCTCTCCACCAACTCGTTGGGAAGGTGGAGAAAGCACTACACTTTCAGGGAATAGCCCTCTGTATCTTCCTGGACATCGAGGGGGCTTTTAGCAACACAACCTTTGATTCCATGGTTAGGGCAGCAGAGGTGCATGACGTAGGGACCACAATATGTAGGTGGACTAGGGCCATGCTCAGTGGAAGAAAGGTAGAAGCTACCATGATGAATTAAAAAATGGTAATCAGCACCACTAGGGGTTGCCCGCAAGGAGGAGTTCTTTCCCCTTTGTTGTGGAATCTAGTGCTGAATTATCTCATTGGAGAATTAAACTCTAGGCAGTACTTTTGCCAAGGATACGCAGATGATCTTGTCATAGTAATACTTGGCAAATTTGCTGACACAGTAAAGAATATGGCACAAGGTGCTTTGGACATTGTGCAAGACTGGTGCAGAAAACAGGATCTGGGGGTTAGTCCTAAGAAGACTGTTGTTGTACCATTCACAAAGAAGCATATACAACATTCAAATTGGTATCTAAAGCTTTTCAATAAAGCACTACCTGTTAAGGGGACAGTGAAATATCTAGGGGTTACCCTAGATGAGAAACTGACATGGACCCCTCACATCAGGAATATTTGCTCCAAGGCAAAAGGTACTCTTGTGAGTACCAGGAGAGCCTGTGGCAAAAATTGGGGCCTGAGCCCCAAGGGTATGCACTGCATATACACCACAGTGATTAGACCCAGGATCACCTATGGGGCGGTCGTGTGGTGGAAGAAGGTAGAACAGCAGGTTGCTGCTAAGGAGCTTGGTAAGGTGCAGAGATTAGCCTGCTTAGCCATAACAGGCAGAATTAGCAGCACACCAACTGCTGGGACGGAAACCATGCTGGATATGCCCCCATTACACCTTTGGGTCAAGATGGATGCAGCGGCTGGTGCATACAGATTCAAATCTGGCAACAACTTGAACTCTTTGGGATATCCAGAATCACACACTAAAATAGTAAGTGAGGTAAATATAGGAAAGGTTGGGGGAATGGCAGCCGACTATATTATAACCTCATACTGCTTCAACAAGCCTTTCAGTATAACAATTGGAAGTAGGGAGCAGTGGGAGAAAATAGTTCGACACCGTACGGGGGATATTGTCTGGTTCACTGACGGGTCAAAATCGGACCAAGGTGTTGGGGCCGGGGTATATGGGGTTCAGCCAAGACTGGAGGGCGTCATCTCTCTAGGAAAACTGGCCTCAGTATTCCAGGCCGAAATCACTGCCATCAGGGCGTGTGTGGAGGAGAATTTGCGTAGGTGCTACAAAGATCGTAGCATCTATATCTATTCTGACAGCCAGGCAGCCCTGAGATCACTGGCAGCTCCTGCAACAAGGTCTAAAATTGTTGCAGAATGTCACAGGGTTCTGGTGGAGCTAGCCACTCGGGGATCAGTGGCAACGAACATGCCAACAGATTAGCCAGGATGGGGGCAGAGACGCCATTTATTTGACCGGAACCTGTCCTGACAATCACCAAGGCAATGATCAAATTGGAGCTACGTAACTGGCTCAGAAGACAGCACATAGAATATTGGACCAAAGTCCATTAACAAAAACATGGCAAGGTAATGATGCCAAAGCCATGTTTTAAAAGAAGCTCTGCAATCCTGTGTCTGAACAGGAGAGAGATTAGAGTCATGGTTGGATTGCTGACAGGCCATGGGAATTTCAAAAAACACCTACGTACAATGGGAATAACAGAAGAGGACCCTAAATGTAGGATCTGTGATGAAACTGCATCACATCTAATCTTTGAATGCATTGCATTGGAGAATAAAAGGCACAGGATATTTGGGACAACCAGTCCCGAAGAAATTGTGTCTAATAAAGAACTGGTTAAGGGACTCCTTGCAGTGTTCAAGGGCATTGGTTGGCTTTACTAGATATAGAGGGAGCGATACTGCACAATAAACCTAGTTTCGGTGCGGGCAGTGGCGGGTTGGTCCAAGACTGTTTTGGCTTCCCTGGAAAAATCAATCAATCAATCCTAGTTCCTGATCGCAAGCTCGGCGAAAGCCAGTCTCTCTCGTTAGGTTGTTCTTCATTGAGGAGTTTCCAAAAGTATTCTGCAAAGGTGTTTGTGCGGTCACTGTTATTTATTTGGAGCTTCCCATCTGGCCCTCTGAGCTGTAGGGTTGGCACTGTGAATTAAGTAGTCTGTTTCTTGAGTCCTTTACAGAGATCTCTTTAATTGTTTTTCTTGATGTCTTCTTCTGCCTGTAGTATTTGAGACCTGTTATAGTTCCTCTTGGTTTTACGGATGATACAAGCTGTCACCATAAATGCCTGATGGTTGGCCTCCTCTTTGTGCTGATTCTACTTGATCCAGGCTCTGCACCTTTCCTCTATAGCTTCATCACATTCTGTGGTCCATCATGGGTGCTGTAGTGTAACGACTCAATAGTCATTACCTATGTAATAGTTATCCGACAAAGATAATTGCTAATAACATTTTATTAAAGAAATGGAAAACAGTGAGCCTGTAATGTTGTTTACATGGTGCAAGAGATTTTTAGGCTGGCGCATCTGATCGGGAATTTTGGCCTGCAGCAGAGCAAAGTGGCAAAGAGTGCACAGTCTAAGTGAGATTATGATGCTTCAAAGACATTATAAATATTCATAATATAAACTCTTGGTGTTGTGCTTTTGTTTTGATTGTTTTAAGAGGGAGAATTAGAATGGTTTCTGAAGAGAGAGAGGCTTGAGCTTGTATCTGAAATGTATATTCAGAATGTAACTTGTGTGTTAAGAAGTTTCAGTACACATGTTAAAAATGAGTCAAGTGTTCTTTCTTTAAAATAGTTATCTCTATATATGTTTTATATTCTGCGGAAATTTCCCCTGCAACTAAGATTGACGTCTGATGCCGGGGATTGGATTGAGGAAACCGAGTAGCAGGTTCCTAAAAAATCATCCTTATAAGCAAATTCTAGGTGACCGTCTGTGCAATTCTGCATTATATTTAAGAAGATTCAAAATAATGGAGTCTTATATGGTGTAGCAATTGCGAAAGATCTGAAAGCAGCAGTCTGGCTGGCTTAATATAAAACAGATATTCACAAAACAATAATTCCGCTACACCGCAGTGCTTGCCTTTGTTCAATGAAGCAGACCTGTATGGTTTCATGAGCGGCATCCAGTAGAGCCTTTTGAAGATTAGGCCATCCAAATTGGTCTTTACTAGGGAAAAGGAAGGAAGAAAGCTTAGGGTTTAACGTCCCATTGACAGATTGGTCATTAGAGACGGAGCTAACGCTCAGAGTTTTGGGTAAGGATGGGGAAGGAAAGCGGCCGTGTCCTTTGAAAGGAACCATCCCAGAATTTGCCTGGGGTGATTTAGGGAAATCACGGAAAACCTAAATCTGCATGGACAGAGTGAATTTGAACCACCATCCTCCCGAATGCGAGTCCAGCAAGTTACGACTGCACCACCTCACTCGGTCTTTACTAGGGAGAGATAGTGGTAGAGATAGAGTTTAGGTTTGCTCCCCTTATTACCTTGACATTTTGTATCTCCTTATGGTATCTCCTGTTAATAGCCACATGGTCTAATTGAAATTCACCCAGCATATGGTTTAGATTCTTCCAGGTCATGACCTTCCTAGGTAGTCATTTGAACGTGGTGGATTTTAGGACCAGGTTGTAGTTGTCACAGTCTTATGAGGCGCTCGCCTTTTCTGTTGGTTCTCTCGTGGGCTGGGTAACTGCCTACTATACTGCGGTACTTATTTTCCTTGCCAACTTATGCACTGAAGTCACCCATCAGTATGATGATGTGGTGGTCTGGGATCTTGTCTAGTAGTATTCCACTGCTTCCAGATCTTTCCTATTGGTGTCATTTGTAGGTGCATGGGAGTTAACTACTGTCTATGCTGTATTGTGGGACCTCAAGGATAATGAGGAGGTTCTGCCATTGGGGGATGTGAAATCTAAAACATGGTCGACCATTCTATGATGTACAGCAAAGCCAGTACCCAGGTGTGGAACTGTCTTCATCACTCTTTCACCTGGTTTTCCTTTATAGATTCAGTATCCTTGGTTTTCCATTGTGTCCTCATCTGGAAATCTAGTCTCTTGTAATGCCACTATCTTGATGTTATACTTCTCTAACACCTCAAGGGTTTGTTTGAGTTTACCAACCTATAACAGGAAGATTATGTTTACTGTAGCGAGGTAAGTGATGTTCCTTTTCTTTTTCTGTTCTTGTTTATGCGAGGCCAGTAGTAGTGGAGTACATGAAGGTGCAGGTTCCCCAGAATCCGATGACCTGTTTGCCCCATCTTGAACGGGGGTGGGTTGTTTACCACCTGGGGTATTATTTCCGTTGCTGTTTCTCTTCATGTTGAGTCCAATGAGTGTATATATGGGGTCACCCTAGTGGGTGACGAAATTAGCTTTCAAGGTTGTTGTCCCTGAGGTATATTTTATCAGTAGCCACTAACATGTGGAACAGACGCCGTTGGGGTACCGCCACTGACATGTGGAATTGCCGTGCCCTTGGTGCTAGTTTATAATAATATGAATTTACACAGTTTGAGTGTGGAATACAGTGTAGCACAAATACAGATTAATCACGGTAGATGCAGTTTTTCTGCACGCCTAACATTAAAGAACTTTTAACATGCTGTTCCTATAGATTCCGAACTGGCGTGGATTGTGCCTCAGACAATGGATGAAACTTACATGCCGCGAACACATGCTATTTATATCTTTCAAACATTGTTACTGGAAATTGTGTATTGTTAATTATGTACATTAAATTAATTACAATGGAAAAGTAAACAATTACATGCAAGTGGCTATAGTAAAAGACAGTGTAAACAATACTGATTAAATTAATATACTAATCTTGGTTCAATTTATAACAGCATTTCATTTGCATATTTAACAAAATAGGTTTACCAACTATACTTTCATAATTAACAGTAATTATTCAGAAGTAAAGAGGGCAAAACTTTCCTAACATTACTTGTGAAACACAGTAATACCTACTTTAATATTATGAGAAAAAAAGACTACTTAGTTTTATCAGAAATACTAATTAGCTTACTATCTGAACTTTAACAATACACTGTCACATTGAAAACTGCATGTAGTTCAGAATTATAAGGCTGGTTGTAAATAGAGCATAACACTTTACACTTAAGACATGTTTATTGCTCTCAGTACAAACTGACTCCTGCTTGGAGTGCTCCACTATTTATACATACAAAGAATTTTCTGGAACTTACAAGTACATCATACATAAGAAACATGTAGAACATTCTAGAAATAGTAAATACAAAAAAATAAATTTGCCTGCCCATGGCAGGACTGCAAGCACAGTGATCTGCAATGCTAACCACTGCGCCATGTGTTCTGTCAGAAGCGTTGCAGGATTGCTCCCCTTTCTGAAAGAGCAGCAACCCGCCGTTAGGATCCCTTTGGAGCCAGCTGCAATGTCTTGGATCTTGTCATGATTGTTCTGTATTGCAGTTTTGGAGAATCCTTCCATTCTGCCTGCATGCCTTCCTCACGGTACGATGACCAGCGCCAGACTCGCTGCTGTGGCTTCTTCGTTATCATAACGGTCTGCAGAGTCCTTGAACAAGTGGCTGTTTCTGTCTGTCTGTCTGTTCTTTGGGAATGTGGTAAGGATTCATACAGAGGACATGCACAATGTCTCTTTGTTTTAGTTGTTTCAAGGATGGCTCATAATCCTCGACTTCGTATGTGACGTCTGACAGGCAGTGCATGGCACATTAAAGACCAAAGTATCACTTCAGTAACTTTTCAGATATCTAGCCCAACTTTCCATACAGGGGTAAAAATCCATACCAGATCTCCTGGGCTGCATAAAACAGGTCAGTGATTGTTGTTATACCACTGACGGTCCTTCTCCTGGGCATCCAGTGTCAATATGCGAGCCAGCTGTCTTGCTTCTTTGGCCCTGGTGATGAACTGTTTCACATAATCCTACTGAGTAGTGTCATGTTGGAATGGAAACAGTGTATCCATTGTCGTTGCAGTTTCATGAACGTATCAGCATGAAGCCTGTGGTGTCTTGCATTTCTGTATTATAAGCAAATGTCACAACTGGTAGTATTGTATCCCAATCCTCGTGCTAAACATTGATGTACATCGATAGCATATCTGCTAATGTCTTGATAAAACAGCCTGTAAGACCATTTGTTTGGGGAATGTAGGCAACTGTGATTGTGTGGACAATGTTGCAACATGACATTACCTCTGATACTAGTTTTGACATTAATACTTTTCCTCTATCAGATATCATCACACATGGTGCACATGCTTCAAAATAATGTCACCTACTAGGAATTTTGCAATCTCTGGAGCTTCTGCAGTCGGCTCAGGTTTGGTGACAGTAGCGGGTGAGATAGTCAGTGCAGACTATTATCCATCAGTTACCGGTTGTTGACTTCAGAAACATACCTAAAAGGTTCATTCCAATTCGGTGGAATGGAGCTAATGCAGGTGGAATTGGTATAAGATGCATTGGAGGTAATTGCAGCACTGGGACTCCTTACGTAGTGCTTGACAGATCGGTAGAGACCTAGCCAGTAATACTTGTGTTTGATTCTGTCTAGGGTCTTCGCAAATTCCAAATGACTGGATATTGGAGAATCATGCAAATACTTGAGAATAGCTGGCCGGAGATGAGCTGGAACAACCAGTAGCCATTTGGCGTCCAGTGGATCGTAACTGCTCTTATACAATGTCTCGTTTACAAGTTGAACCTCTCCTTTGGCCACTTCTCCTTTCTCCAAGGCCTCTATGATTTGTAATAATGCTGGATGTTCCCTTTGTTCAGCTGTAGTGTCACCTAACTCAGTGAGGGTTGAAATTTCATCCATGCTGTTGTGTTCAGCTAATGAATTTATCGAAAGGCAGTTGGTGTCCTGTGTTTGTGTCTGTTTTTGAATACCACTGTGACATCATACTCTTGGAGTCTTAGTGCCCATCTTGCTAGTCAACCTGATGGATCCTTCATACTGGTTAGCCAACATAAGAATGTTGGTCTGTCACAATGGTGAATGGTTTACCGAATAAATACGGCCGGAACTTGTTGATAGCCCAGATAACTGAGACACATTCTTTCTCACTTGTAGAGTAGTTTATCTCGGATGTTAAGAGTACTCTTGATGCATAAGCTATCATCTTTTCAGCACCTTTCTGAATTTGTATAAGCTCTGCACCAATCCTGTACCCGCTGGTATCTGTGTGAAGTTCGGTCTCAGTATTCTCTTCACTGGTGTGGAAGTTAGCGCCTCCTTAAATGCATGGAAAGCTCTTTCCTTCATCTCATCCCAGTAAAACTTGGTGTCTCCCTGCAGAAGTTCTTCCACTGGGCATGCCTTGTTACAAAACCTTTATGAAACAGTGGTAGTATGAGCACAGCCCGAGGAAACTTTTCACGTCACAGATGTGCTAAGGAGTTGGAAATTCTGTGACTGCCCTTACTTTATCTGTATTAGGACGGGCACCATTTCTGTTCACTAGGTGCCCAGGATTTTTATCTCTTTGGCAAAGAAGAGGCACTTCTTTGGGTTGAGGTGGAGTCCTGCTGTCTGAACACACTTCAACACAATTGACAGGCGATTCAGATGTTCTGCACATGTCCTTGAGGAAACGAAAATGTCATCTAGATAATAAAAAATATACGTCATCCATTTAAGGTGTATAAGCAAATTGTCCATCATGTGTTCCAATGTGGCCGGGACATTACATAGTCGAAATGGCATGACTTTGAATTCACAGAGGCTGTCAGGTGTAATAAAAGCAGTCTTCTCCCAGTCAGCTTTGTTAAATTCTATTTACCAGTAACCTGTCTGCATATCCATGGTTGAGATGTATGTAGCTTCTTTCAAACACTTTAAGGTTTCGTCAATGCGTGGAAATGGGTAGACATCTTTCTTTGTGATTATGTTCAGCCGCTGATAGTCAACACAGATATGCCAAGTGCAATCCTTCTTCTTCACGAGGACCACCAGAGGCGACGAGGGACTATCTGGAGGTTGAATAATATCATTGTGCAACATCTTCTCCACTTCTTCCCGGATTACCCATCTTTCAGCTACCGACACACTATATGAATGCTGGCTAATCGGTAGATGATCCTGAGTATTGATTCGGAGTTTTATTATGGGCCATTTCATCTGACTCTTCTCATGCTTGGCTTGGAATACACCTGAAAATTGGTGTAGTATGGTTAACACCTGCTGACATTGTTCCTGCATCAGACCGGGCCCTATATGCAATGCCATAGCAGTTTCCTCTAGTGCGGTGTCGGCAGTAACAGCAGAGGATGAGACATTGAGCTCACCGCCCTGGACCAGTTCAACTGTTTCAACACCCATTCCTTTAGGAAGGAGTTGTGATTGCTCATGAAAATTTATGATTTAAAGTTCTCCTCGACCACCTGTAATGCTTATGATAGTTGCTGGTATGCAGATTTCCTTTGTTATACTGATTAGCTGTTTGCAATTGACATGCACTTCAACATCCAACTGATCATCTTGGCTGCTGATTGGAACACTTCTCATTGTTAACGGCAGGATCTCAACATTATCGACAGTGAGCAACCATCCAGGGGAGTTTGTGTTACGTGTACTCAATGGAAAGGCTTCCTAAATTTGTAGCTCAGATTTTTCACAGTCAATGACAGCCTGGAATGTCTGAAGGAAGTCCCATCCAAGGATTGTGTCATGGCTGCATTCTGTTAAAATGACAAATTCAAAACGCTGTGACCTGTTGTTGATAGTTATTCTTAAGACACATGTTCCTGCTGACTGGATGTATTTTCCATTTGCGATCTTCAGCACAGTTGCTCTTGTATCATAGAACATTATTTTCTTCAGTTTGCGGCAGTAGTCATTCGATAATACAGAGAAATAACCTCCTGAATCAACAAGTGCCCGGACAGGTTGACCGTCGATTATGATGCTGATGAGATTTCTCAACATGTTAGCGACTGTTGTCCATGGAGGATTATCATCTGCGGTGGCTTTACCTCCATAGATGGTCGCCTCACCTAGTTTTTCTGAACACGGCTGCTAGGCAAGTGACTGGTATCTGTAAGGCGACAGTGAATGGTGGCAGCGTGTTGGAGAGTGACCACATCCAGGATACAGCAACGGGCTTTGTCCTATAGGTCAACAGTAATCATTTACAGTTGACTGCTGTTGAAAGGACTGCTCCGATGGTAGGCATCTTGCGGAATAATAACTCTCAAATATTCGTCTTCTCTCCCTACAGTATCGTACGAGATGTCCAGGAAGGCCACAATGAAAACACAATGGCATGTTGTCTTCTGTCCTCTAGATATCCACCCTCCTGCTAGGCTTCACAGTTGCCAGAGGATTTGATTGTAGTTGCGTCCGTCAGTTTGTTTGGTGGGTGCAGCGTAAGCAATAGAAGGGCAAGGCCATTCTTCTTGTTGGGTGACTGGTGGGGCTGACAGGCACTAATGTTTCAAATACCTCTTTGTCAGCAGCATCGGCTCCCTCAAGACATACAGGACTGTCATCCATGGCCATAATCTGGCACTTGCTTGGCTGCCAGAAACTGTTTTAATTCTTCTCTCATAATTTGTCATATGAGAGAAGCAAAGTCATACTGGTCTTCCACAATGGCCGTAGGGACTATATTCGGGAGTTTGGTGTACTACTTTCATCCAAACCTCCTCTGTTGCATCTCTTCAATTTTCTCGCATCACTGGATAAACTCTTGTGTCTTTGGAATATCTTTTAACAGAAGAGCTTGACAAGTATCTTCCGCTATGCCCTCCATCAGGTGTGAAACTTTATTGGCCTCCGCCTCATTCAGGTTAACTACGTGACATAGGGCCAAAACACTCTGTATATACGACTGTGTTGACTCACCATGCCATTGGGCCCTGTTCAATTGCTCTTCTGATAAACAGACTTGCTGATAGTGGTCTCAAAATGTCTTCTTAATCTCTGTCTGGAATTTTTCCCAGATATCGAGCTCGTCTTCATTATTTTCAAACCACTGCTGGGCCTTTCCGGTCAAATCCTTTCAGCTATTTATTTGGATCCTGTCGAGCGGCTCCCAAGAACATCGATGGATGTCTGATGTGCAGCTGGCTTACCACTTTTTTGACATCCATGGGTCTTTTGATGACACAGACCTTTGGACGGAGGTAATCAGTATATCCCTTTGTATTCCTGTACTCGTCCGCATAAGCAACGACTCTTACGCTGCTTAATTGGAGCCATGAGGATGCAGATGTATTGCCGGATACCTGGCGCCTCCACCAGAAAGTCTCACATTGAAAACTGCTAGTAGTCCGCAATTCAAAGGCTGGTCGTAAATAGAGCAAAACATTTTACACTTAGAATACGTTTATTAGAAACCACAAGTGTACACTCAGTACAGACTGACTCCTTCCTGGAGTGCTCCACTATTTATACACAAAAAGAATTATTTTGAACTTACACCAAACAAGAAACATGTAGAACATTCTAGAAATAGTAAATACAAAGAAATAAATTTTTCTGCCCGTGGCGGGATTTGAACTGGGGACCGCAAGCCCAGTGATCTGCAATGCTAACCACTGTGCCACACTTTCTGTTGGAAAAGTTAAGGCAAATACCTTTGGCATTAATTAATTAATATTTGCTGATTAAACAAACTTCTGCAACACAAAGTAATAGAAAATGACTTCAGCTAGTCATGTTATAAAAAAGACTTACAAAAGGTTTGGAAAAGAAAATGATAATAGACTAATTATGGTACATTCATATCCATTATTATGCACCAGTGGTATTGGAAGGTTCCATAATGCAAGGAGATGGGAATAAATCCCAATAAGATTCGTCCAAGGAGTTGCGTTTAGGCAACCAATAAGGAATGGCTTTAGTCCTTATGGTTCGTAAACATGTAGTACTTATGAAGTTTATTTATATACTCATCAGACAAGGGTACATCAGTAACCTGTCAACCACAGAGCAGGAACAACAATATTTATTTATTTCATTGTGGACACAAAAGAGTGCTTCCCTTATTCTGTCAGTGGGCTTTGAAAGCACATGCACCTTTTCTGTTCACCAAGAAATAATTAATGCTGTTCATACTCTATTTCGTGACACGTTGTTGTATCCTTGTCCTGTGAGTAAATTAATTCTAATCTTCCATATATGTCATAAAAGTGTTAAAACAATTAGTTCAGATTATAAATAAAATATCAATTACATTACAAAAATGCTGCACACAAACACCAGAACAAATTTTAAAACTGACACGAAATTTACTAGACATGAAACACACCCAAACATGGCTCCTCATTGGATGCCTTCACTTTCCATCATTTATTGCATCATTGTCTACACATCAAGTGCCAGTTGTGTATGCATGAACTGCATTTTAACTGTTTGCCTACCACAGTCTACAGTTACTACAAACTTTAGTTTCGTTTATGATCTTCAATTACAGAAAACACTTTGCTTTCTTCTTACTGTAGCGTGTACGTTCAGCTTGTATTTGCTTGAGCAAGGACAATGCTACTTAAATTGTATTTAATTATATTTTTGATTGTATTTACATCTAAATAATGTTAACTGCCTCTGGCCATTACCACTGTAGTTGTAATGTTTATGAACATGCTGTTAATGTTTTTCATTCTATATTTGATGAGCAGATTGATGCTGCAGGATATATAAGTAGCTGATAAAATGAATTTCAAAGAATCAGATCATAATAAGAATTGCACAATAAGAAAGTGTCCCTGGTGAATGATGCGCACAAGTGAGTAGTGCGCAGTGAAAGTTGGCCATCACAGTCAGCTGTGTACTGTACACACGTGCTTTGGTGTGATGATGTTATGATTTTGGTAGTGGCTGTTCGACATGCTAGGATGAAAAGCGTGAGTCAGTTGTTTGTTTATGTGCGCTACGTGTTCTGACAAAAAACATGATGAAATATTAAATTTTCACCCAGCAGCAATTTCCATTGCAAGTGACTAGAGCTTGAAATGATTAGTATTTTTAATTAACTCTTGGGGCTCTGTAGGTGAATGGGCGAACATAAATAAATCAGTTTATACTGTAGGCTAAAACGCAAAGCAGCATGTCATTAGCTACATGAAATGTGGGGCAATGACAACCTTTGCATGCTACAGAAGTGCTGCCCTGACCAAGATGTCAACTTTAGCTGTAGTATAGTACAATTCAACAAAGAAATAAGTGGTTTTTTTTTTCTTTTTTTCTTTCTTTTCTTTTTCTTTTTTGGTTCAGGCTCCTGTTGGTCGGCCAATTTTTTAACAAATGGAGAATACAGAAAGAGGATTCTCTTCAATATAAATTTATCCACCAAATACGAGCACTGAATGTGGCGAGGCATTTCTCCAGTCTCCAAGAGTAGAGGACAGTTACATTTTATTTACCATCCTGGCAACCTTGTGTGATAATGTTGGCATTAGCCAAATGCATAACAACACAAATTTTTTGTCATGAAATCTTTGTTTTATGAGGTCAATTAATTTTACTGAGCAGACAAGTGTACATACAAGTAAACTGTCTGTCACCCATAGAATACCAACAGCATTTTTTATTTTCTTCATGGTCTGTACAAAACACTAATCAGGTCATTCTATGTGGTTCAGATTTCTATGAATATGTATTAACATTTTGGCAAAGATTTTCTACCGTACTGTGTTGTTGATGTTACCAAAATAAACATGTGAGGACGCCCAGACGGTAAGTAAACTTTTCTTGCAGAGGACTGTTCTATGTTAAAGGCATCATTTCAGCACATTATAATGTAGCGATTTGTATTTCTCTCTTATATTTAGCAAATGATGCAATATGAACAATTTGTTGGCTATGTGCACTGGACAGAGTGCAAAGATCATATAGCTGTAACTTCACTTTGATTTATTCTAGAGCCAAAAAGTTTCACCATTGTGTCATGCCATAATCAGGTCATCTGTGAAACAATAGTGGTGCTTCTACTGCCAGATAAAATATAATTCAAAAGTGTACTAGAGTCATCACCTGCTTATGCGATTTTGCTGTATGCTTCTAAACAATCAGTTTGAGAGTATGAGCAAATCCCGGACATCAGTCACATAGTGTGGTGGTGCGCTGTCTTGCATGACGTAAACATTTCGTTCTCCATCGTCATCGATGTGTGATATAAAAAATTGTTGCAACATATCCAGGTACACTATCCCGTTGATGGTTCATTCATGGAAAAAAAAGGGGTCCGTACATTATCTTCTTGCTCAACGCACAAAAAACTTTCACCTTAGGGCTATCATGAGCATGTTGCAATGTTTCATGTGGATTTTCTCTGCCCCAAATCCTACAGTTATGTGTGTTAACATTGCCACTTAAGTGAAAAGTTGACTCGTCAGAAAAGATTATGTTGTACAAGAAATGTTCATCATCATCCACTCGGTCTAACATATCCACACAAAAGTTCTTCCAGACAATCTTATCAGTGTCTTTAATTGCTTGTAAAAGCGACAATCTGTACGGTTCCAAATGCAAGCATTCTCTCAACACACGCCAAACTGTTGTATGTGGAACTTTCAGTTCACGTGATGCAAGCCGGGTCAATTTCGTAGGGCTGTTGACAAAACTCTGTCTCACTTGCTCAACAACTTTGTCAGACATGCTTGGATGACCTGGTACTTTCTTGGGTCTTACTGAGCACCCCGTTTCTACAAAACATTTATGGCACCCGTAAACTGTAGGCCTACTAGGAGGATCTTTAGCATACTTGGTACAAAACTTATTCTGAACTGTTGTCGCTGACTTTGATTCTTAAAACCAAAACATACAGCTAGCACACTCGGGTCCAGAAAAGGCAGCCATCTTTAACATAACTGCCACTGGCGCTTGTTGCAGCGCGATTCTGCACTAGCAAGCTATGCGAGTCAAAACGTTGTGTGTTTTCCTTTGAAACAACACTAAAACCATCTTGGTAGCTTCTTTTAATAAATGTATATTATTTTTCGAAGTTGTAAAGTCCCTTTTGAAACATCCTGTACAACTGTTAGTCTGTTTACCGCTAGTTAGGGCCTATAATATATCTGCTGTTGACCTATAATCCCTTGTAACCAAGATTTTTGAAGTGGTTTCACCAATTGGCTGCAAATTGTGCATTCCCTTTTAATTTTTATCATCATCTTATGGTAAGCTGTGCATTAACAGAGCATGAAACCATTCCACTTTTCTCAATAGAATATTAGGCCTACATTGCCCATTGTCATCACAGAAGCATTTCACTTAAATTCTACTAAGAGCATGTAGCTCACTGTCCAAAGGCTTTATTGCAAATATATGAATATAGTCAGTTACATTCTCCTTGTCACAAAATGCACAAGGATGACGGAGGTAGGTGTAGGCGAGAGAGAGAGAGAGAGAGAGAGAGAGAGAAGGGGGGAGGGGAGCACCACGTGCACATGCGATGCCAAGGATATGCATTCCAAGGTGCTTCCATCTTTTAATTTCAATTTCTGACAGCTTGTATGATGTAGTAGGCTGATTGCACAGTAATTGTATTTTTTGGCAACATAAAAAAAGTCATCTGTGCACACTTAGGGCCTAACAATAACCCTAGGCAATGCAGTGATTAGTCCAGTTTTATTTATTTACTCATTTATTTAACATTGCAAGATTAGGACCTTTAGGCCCTCCTTACACCTGATCAGGGGTTCTACATATTTTAAGTTGTCAATACTACAGTACTTATACTAAAACTAGAAAAAATTTTAATTTGAAACAGCACAGGTAACAAAAAGATACAAATAACTTATGGTTTTTATTCGAATTGAATAAATTATGAACAAACTTGTGAGGTAGAATACAAAACAGTAGGATTTTAATTACAGACGGTAGCAGCATGTAGAAAGGTGTGGAAGAGGGAGAAGAAAATGAGTGTAATAATACATAAATAAGGAGATGTACGTAATAGGAAAGCGGGTGGCACAATTTATGGTGAAAGAAAGAGAAGGAAGAGAAATAACAGAGAGAAGATGCAAGTTTTGTGGAAAGTAGCAGAAGACAGAAATGTTTGAAGAGAGCAGGGCAGCTAGTTCCAGTGCCCAGTGCAGTTGGTATAAGACTTACGTCCTTTGTCATATGGCTTATAATGCAGGTTTTTCTAGTGGTGAAACTGAAGGAAACGGATGTATGTTACAACTTTGGCTGTAAAATGAAGTGGTGACTCGGGACATGGAAGTTTTGAGGAGTGTGGAGAAGCTGGATGACTGGGTAAGGGCATCATGGAGGATGATCAATATTTTGGCTACAGTATATAGAAAATATGTGATTTTTTTTTTTACAGTAGTGCTTTAAGATGTTTAGCTATGTGATTATAATAGTTTAAGAGTTTGATGTTGGAAATAATCTGAGGATGGGTGGCAGTGGTTGTGATGATGAAAGGCTCTTTGAGGTTATAGTTTCCTGATGGGGTGGTTGTGTTCCAGTACGACGGGAAAATGTGGGTCAACTATGTGTGTGTGGTTGTTGGAGCAGACGTATTTGGAATGGATGTTAATACTATAAAACAAGGAAAATTGGTTAAATTGTACAACACTTCTCGCCATGCTGCAGTGGACTGGTTATGTTGGCACCAATGATAATGACAGCAACTCAGATGATCAATAAATGTTTTTTCATGACAACTTCAAAAATGTTCAAATGTTTGTATAGCTTATGGGACTTAACTACGGGGTTATCAGTCCCTAAACTTACAAACTAGCTAATCCTAAGGACGGCACAAATATCCATGCCCGAGGGGGGGATTCAAATCCCCGACCGTAGTGGCCGTGCAGACCGTGACTGGAGCCTTAGTCCCCTTGGCCACTGCGGCCGGTCTTGACAACTTCATTTAAATCAATTTTTTTTTCTCTGAACGGACAAGGGTACATAACAGAACCTGTGAACCATAGAGCTGGTACCAATAACATTTACTCTGTAGCCCATGAAAAATATTAACGCAATTCTACATTTCATTGTTCATCTGTTGCCAACAAAAGCACTGGAGCATGGCTAGAAGCGCCATAAAATTTTACCGGAAAATTAGTAAAATTTTATTTACTCTCCCAGTGGCATAGTTTGCTGATCAATGACCTTTGAAAATTCAGTCACATAGAGAGGGAATAATCCTTGATGTTGACCATGTAATGATTAGGCCTAACTGATATTGTTAATGTTCTTTGGTTAACAGATACCCCTGTGCAGTTAATTAATTAATTATCCTCATAAAGCAAACATTTTGTTGCCAACAATAGCAGACCAAGATGGTCTAAAGTAAAATTTAGTGTAATTGAGGAAAATTGTTATGACACTTGTAACAGACAAGTAACAGAAAGGTAAACTATTGATTTCTGATGGATTTTACATGGACTGAGTACTTGATAGGTCCTACATGTCCTATTGTAGGGGGAAAACAGCGTCTCTGAATATAACTTGGAGTATGACTATGGATATGGGACATCTTAGCTGGAATAAGAAGTTTAAATTAGGCCAAAAGTTGTCCTTTTTAGCAAAAGCACAAACTGGTAGTAAAATGTCATCAATAGTCATGTATCATACCACGACAAGGGGAGGGGATAACTTACGGAAATGACAATAAATGCATCTGGTCCATTCTTGAAAGAGATGTCAAGTTGTTGTTACCGAGATCTTCAATTAAAATGTTCTAGAGTCTACCTTCTTACAAACTGGAATAACGACTACAACTCAATAGTTCTCAGGAAAGGGTCCAACACTAAGCACAGGCATAAATGTAAATTCAGATTTCTAAAAATCCATAGTATATTTCAGAATGAAGTAAAAAAGTAAATGGAATTTCCATTTTAAAGATGACCCTTCTAAGAATATCCTAATCTGCATCATTTCAAAGCCACATATAGCTACTGAGTTTTTGCTTTCCACAA
Source organism: Locusta migratoria (assembly GCA_026315105.1). Taxonomy (NCBI): domain Eukaryota; kingdom Metazoa; phylum Arthropoda; class Insecta; order Orthoptera; family Acrididae; genus Locusta; species Locusta migratoria. The sequence goes on along the minus strand of CM048750.1, from coordinate 69,701,446 downwards.
CTTTCAAATCACAAAAGGAAAACTTTGTGATGGTTTTGTTATGAAAACTAAATGACCAGACATAAAGCCTCGATCAGCGGCATGGGGAGCATTGTGGTGCGGCCGTAGTAGTGTTAGGTTGGCAATGTACATTTTGAATACCCAATGGCGTGTATGAAACTAATCAAGTGATTCTAAATCTCCATTTTACGAGGCAAATTACTCTTACTGACCGAACAAGGGTACATTCAAGAACCCGTCAACCATAGAGCAGGTACAGTAATCAAGTCATGTTAACACATTCATTTTCACATCTTGTAAACACTGTGCTCATTCGTCCCCGCGTCCAAAGTGACTTGTCAACACAGCTGCACCATTTCACAAAAGTACATTAGGCCATGGCGTTAATTGAGACTTTTACCCATGATTTTCTCCATTCCTCATAGTTAAAGTACAACAGTATGTCACTTGCGAATAGGGCATACATTTACACAGTCCAGAGAATAATGGGAAAACGAAAGAGTACTTCCTTTTCTCTTTAAACTACTAAAAAGAACTGAGAACAAGACAGACAGAACGTACATGAGCCATGGCTCCTCACTGAAGAATTTCATAAGATGATAGGATTATTATTGTTGTTTATAGACTAATTAAATTTTCTACTTTGTTACTGAGAAAGGGATTACATTTATTACAGAAACAGCACCTACTCCTCAGAATTAGCTTTGTAGTTGGCATTGTCATTTATGTTTCGATCTTGAATATTTCAGCACAAAGGTGTTTCTCATAAAAATTACAATAGAAATAGAACTAATTTGAAAGGAAGACCAAGATATGTCTTGAATTGACTTAAGATTTATGTAATTAATAAAGACAATATCGTTGTTTTAGTTTCATATATTTGTTTGTAACATACATTATTTGTCACAACCCGGTTTTCACATTCGTTGAGTTCGCCATTTCACAAACAAACTGCTGCCTCTCAACCCAAAGTCGATCTCACGCTACGCTACGGCTCGGCCTATCATCACAACCAGTTTTCTAATTTAGTACCGCTATAATCCTGCAACAAATTGATTGTCATAGTGGGCTAGGCCACATTAAAAACCGTGTCAAATATGCTACATGAAACAGGCGATACTGTCCAGCGCTTCTAATAGGACAACTTTTATTTATATGTTTTCATAGTAGATTACTTAATACCGAAGAATAAGTTTTGCATAATATGTACCTTCCATTTCTCACACCACTCTACAACGATGCATCTCCTGAATTTCGATACGTTAAAGGTGAATAGTTCCCGCATATTTCACAGCTCTCATCTACACACACAACAAACATGTTTACACAATACAAGTCACAACGCGTCAATTCAAGATAAACACAGCTGAGAGCTAACCAAAGTTGCTAAAGAAAAAAATGATCACTAAACCAAAGATCTTAAAAATAAACTGTACTACCCAAGGAGGTTACCCCATGGAGGTAAAAATGATACTACCAGTCCTTTATCAGAAAGACGTCGCTTTTCTTTCCAGGAACGTTAAAAGGTTTCTTCATTACAAATCCAGTCAAATAAGTGAATGTGGAACATAAAAAATGAATATGGAATGCAATACTTGCATTATTTTATATACTAAATCAGCTACCACAGCCTGTAGCTGAAGGAAAACCTGACGTAACTACGGGGTCATCAGTCCCTATGAAAACCTGACAGACGTGGCAATAAAGTAGAAACCAATTCCACGATGTTACAACATCTGAACCACAAATGACAAGAATCTACGAGACATTCGTTTTATAAGAGAAAGTAATTACAGCCAAAAGTACATCCGTTTATCAGAAGTACCAGTGAAGTGTAAAAATGTTCCGAATATAAGACTCCATACCAAAAAGTTACACGTCAAAAAAAGTTATATAAGAATAATCATTTTTTAAATGTCGTGGAGAATGCAAGATATAAATCTTAAATACAAGAGGCAAAGCTATCAATGGGAGAGGCCATACCTACACAACCTGATGAACTGACATTCCACCCAACTCTCCCTTTGAAATCAAGAAAATTGCAAACTCACTCAAAAGTAAAAGTTGATATGGAATCAATGGTATTTCCAGTTGAGTACTAAAAGGTTGTTCCCAACATATAAGTAGGATACTTAGCCACATATGTAATAGCTCTCTAAAGCAGAGTATTTTGCCAGATAGACTAAAATATGCTATTGTCAAACCACTGCATAAAACAAAGAGATACTTCCGATGTGAATAACTACCGCCCAATCTCTCCTCCTCTGACAGCTTTATCCAAAGTTAATGTTTTTAGGTGGCTGTCTACAGCTGCGATGTACTTTGAAAACATCATACTTGTGCACAGAGCTGTAAAATACTTTTATTTGCTATGCACTACTAGTTACAGCAGTTGCTGCCATCTACAGGAAATTAACAAAATATTTTACATCAACAACATTTTATCTTTTTTGTTGATGTCCTGTAGATGGCAGCAATTGCCGAAACCGGTAGAGCATAGCAAATAAAAGTATTTTACAGCTCTGGCCACAAGAATGATTTTCTTTTAATTATCCATAGTTCTTGTGAACGTAATGTATTCAAGAGTAGCTTCCCATATTTCTAAAAATTAGTTTACATTAAGGCTATTAAACAAAAAATGCTTTGACTGATATATATGCTTTGACTGATTATATGCTTTGACTGATTATATGCTTTGACTGATTAAATACTAAATGCTCTGAGTAACAGAATATCAGCTGTAGAGATTTTTTGTGATCCCTCAAAGGCTTTTGGTTATGTAAATCAAGGAATTCTTCTAGATAAGCTCAAGCATTGTAGTATTAGTGGGGCAGTGCAGAAATAGTTTAATTCATACTTAACTGGAAGAATATAGAAAGTTTAAATAAATGGTTCAGGTAAACTGCAAAAATAAGCTGATTCCTCAAACTGGGTAGCTATCAAGAACAGGCTCTCACAGAGTTCAGTCTGGGATCCTTTGCTATTCTTGGTATACATTGACTTGCAATCCTGTATTAACAAAGATACAAATGCACAGTGTAGCTGATCAGCTACATACCATTTCTCTTCAATTCATAGCACACGAGTTCCTTTTTTACCAGTAAAATGTGTGTATCTGTTTGTAAACAGTGTTAGTTTGGACATGCCATTCGGGACACCCAGCTGCGGAAGTGTCTTTCACGATTTCTTTGACCTAGTGGTACTCAAGGTACCCTCTGCCACACACCCTTGGGTGGCTTGCAGAGTATGGATGTAAGTGTAGTTGAGTAGAAATGTCTTTCACGAGCGCCTTTGCCTTGTTTGTTATGAACTTTTTCACGAAGCATGGTTCAGTTCTGTTTGGCAGTGTGCAGAAATATTTTAAATTTTGCATTGACATCTATATTATAATGTAGATATTTATTGATGAACGCCATCTATGCAACTGAATGATACAAGTTTATTTTGCCATATGCATTTGGCTTATATTTGTAAGGCATTTTTAGTGGCAATGTATGGTGGATGTTATTCTACATACCGATACGGTGCTGTTTGGTGCCTTTAAGTTGTTTTGTTTCCATCTTTTATTCCATTGGCCAAATATTTCCACTGAAGATGCCTTATTTATTTATTTATTGTTTTTTCTTTTCCATAGGACCAATTGAGGAGTGAGACTCCATGGTCATGGAACAAGTCAATACATTAATTGTTACACAAGAATGGTAATAGAAAATTTTTAAGTTGTCCTTTGCACACAAGAATCTTAGGACAAAGTGAAAAGAATCAACAAAGAAAAAATGAATTAGGTTAATTGTTTAAATTTTCTAGGAGTTCCTCGACAGAATAAAAGGAGTGAGCCATGAGGTAACTCTTCAATTTAGATTTGAAAGCGTGTGGATTAGTGCTAAGATTCTTTAGTTATTGTGGCAGCGTATTGAAAATGGATGCCGCAGAATACTGTACCCCTTTCTGCACAAGTGTTAAGGTGGTGTGATGCAAATGTAGATTAGACTTCTGTCTAGTATTCACCAAGTGAAAGCTACTCGTAGGAATAAGCTGATATTGTTAACAACAAACGACATTAAAGAAAAAACATATTGTGACGCCACAGTCAAAATTCCAAGACTACTGAAAAGGGGTCGACATGACGTTCGCGAACTTACACCAGATATTGCTCGAACCGCCCGTTTTTAAGCCAGAAATATCCTTTTTGCATCAGGCGAGTTACCCCAAAAAACAATGCCGTACGTCATAAGTGAGTGAAAGTAAGCGTAATAGACTACTTTGTGTGTTGAAAAATCACATATCTCAGATATTGTTCTAATGGTAAATACAGCAGAATTTAGTTTTGGAACAAGATTCTGAACGTGGGCTTTCCATGACAGCTTACTGTCTATATGAACACCTAGAAATTTGTACTGTTCAGTCTCACTTATCACATGCCCATTATGTGTAATCAGAATGTCAGCTTTCGTCAAATTATGTGTTAGAAATTGTAAAAACTGAGGTTTACTGTGATTTAACAACAACTTGTTTTCTACAAGCCATGAACTTATCTCTTGAACTGCATTATTTGTTATTGTGTCAATATTACGAGCAACATCCTTCACTACCAAGCTGGTATCATCAGCAAACAAAAATATTTTACAGTCACCTGTTATACTCGAAGGCATATCATTTATATAAATAAGAAACAACAATGGTCCCAAAACAGACCCCTGGGGCACCCCATACTTAATTGTGCCCCATTGGGATTGCACGTCATAGCTATTTTCTATACTGCAGAGAATTACCTTCTGTTGTCTGTTATTAAAGTAAGAGGTGAACCGGTTGTGGGCTACTCCCCGTATTCCATAATGTTCCAACTTCTGCAACAATATTTTGTGATCAATACAATCAAACGCTTTTGTTAAATCAAAGAAGACGCCTAATGTCCGTAGCCTCTTATTTAACCCATCAAGTGCCTCACAGAGAAACGAAAATATAGCATTTTCAGTCGTTAAACCACTTCTAAATCCAAACTGCACGTTTGACAATAAATGATGTGAACTGAAGTGATCAATTAATCTTGAAAATACAGCCTTTTCAATAATTTTAGAAAAAACCGATGGCATAGAAATAGGTCTATAGTTGTCTACATTATCCCTTTCTCCTTTTTTATAAAGTGGTTTCACTACTGAGTACTTTAATCTGTTAGGAAACTGACCATTCTGAAAGGAAAAATTACAAATATGGCTTAGTACTGGGCTAACATATGGAGAACAGTACTTTAGAATTCTGCTAGATACCCCATCATATCCACAAGAGTCCTTAGTCTTTAGTGATTTAATTATTGACTCAATCTCACCTATGGAAGTATCATGAAGGACCATTTCAGGTAACAGCCTCGGAAAGGCATTTTCTAAAAACGTTATATGATTACCTGTAGAAACTAGAGTTTTGTTTAGTTCCCCTACTATATTCAGAAAGTGATTATTGAATATTGCACATATATCTAACTTGTCAGTAACAGAAACATTCCTACTACGCACTGACGTTATATCTTCTACCTGCTGCTGCTGACCTGACACTTCCTTCACGATTGACCAGATAGTTTTAATTTTATCCCAAGAGTTTGCTATTCTTGTTGCATACCACATACTTTTTGCATTCTTAATGACATTTTTCAGAACCTTACAGTACTGTTTGTAATGAACTACTGCATCTTCATTCTGACTGCTTCTAACATTTTGATACAACTCCCGCTTAGTTCTACATGATACTCTTATTCCCTTTGTCAGCCACCCTGGCTGTCTGTTATTGGAAGTACCCTGTTTTGATTGTTCCAGCGGAAAGCAACTTTCAAACAGCGTAAGAAATGTGTTCAGAAAAGCATTATATTTATCATCTGCATTATCGGCACTATAAACATCCTGCCATTCTTGTTCCTTAATTAAGCTTAAAAAGGTCTCAACTGCAACTGGATTAACTTTTCTGAGTAGTTGATATTTATGTTTAACATTTGTTTGAGAACAAATACTTTTTAGAATTAAAAGTTGGGCATCGTGGTCTGATAGGCCATTTACTATTCTGCTGACAGAGTGCCCCTCTAATAATGAAGAATGAACAAAAATATTGTCAATGGTAGAACTGCTATTTCCTTGCACTCTCGTTGGAAAAAATACTGTTTGCATCATGTTATAGGAATTAAATAGATCTAACAGCTGACTTTTCCTTGAGCTATCACCTACACCATTAATGTTGAAATCTCCACACACAATTAAATTTTTATACTTCCTATACAGTGAACCCAGAACCAATTCCAGCTTGGGCAGAAACATTTTAAAATCTGAGTCAGGGGATCTATAAATAACAAGTATTACTAGCTTAGTTCCTTTAACATTAACAATTTCTGCACAACATTCAAATATCTGTTCTGTGCAGTGTTTAGAAAAATCGATTGACTCCGATGAAAAATCGTTTTTTTCATACACAGCCACTCCCCCACACTGCAAGGAACTCCTAGAGTAGAAGGCAGCTAACCTGTATCCTGGCAAAGGAAGTCTCTGAATTGTCACACCACTTAAAAAGTGCTCTGAAATACCAATAATGTCAGAATCAGTATCAATAAGCAGTTCATTAACTTTATCTCTGATACCCTGTATATTTTGATGAAAAACAGTAATTTCCTTATTAATTATATTCTTAGACTTTGTCAAAGGTGGTTCCTTTCTTAGAGGGACTTCCTTTAAGTAGGAATAACTATCAGCTGGCTTCAGTCTAAAAAAAGGTGCAGCCCTAACACCAACTACTACAGGAATTTTTCCATGAGTGACACCCCCACCTCCTATTACACTGTCACCTATGAGTTTTGCCAACCTCCCCTTTCAAATAAAGACGAAATGTGTATAAGGAAAATAAACTTACAAGTATCATTCAGTTGCATCAATAAATATCTACATTATATTATTAAAAGTAATTGTGGGAAAAAAGGACAAAAAAGAAACTAACAATGTTTGCAGCTTACAATTCTGTCTACTTTTTCATAACTTAGAACACTAAGTTTGTTGAAGTTATACCTTTGAAGGGCTTTGGATGGGCCTGGGATTGAAATAACTTTCTTAAGAGTTACATGTAGAATAACAGCTTTGTGATCACTGAGTCCTGCCTTATATACTTGAACTGTTGATCTATGTTTACTTCTGTAAACGAGTATTTGGTCTAAGGTAGTCTTGGATGTGGGTGTTACTCTAGTGTGCCCATTTACAAGACCCTGCAGGTTATATGATTTTGCAAGATTGGTAAATCTCCCAGTTTCTGTTTTTGGTGAGAATATCAATATTAAAGTCAAAATAAAAGATGGGAGAACATTGCAATGCAAACAGAAGGAACATTTTTTTTTAAAATTGAAACATTATTACTAGCATGGTGTTACACCAACAGTAGGTAAACATTTGAACATTACCCCAAATGTTCTGCTTCCATAGCCTATTACTTTATGCATTAAAATGCAGGCCTACAGTGATATAAATGAATGTAACAGATACATTAAAGATACTTGGTTTCTTATCATGAAATGTTTCTACTACATCATCAAAGTTTCAGTGATGTGTTGAAAATCTAATCCCTTACAAGTACTCCTACAATTGCTTAGAGGACTGGCTTACGATTTCCTGTCAGGAAGTGAAATGTAATAAATTGCAGGAAGAAAAATCTGCAGGAATTTCTTCTCACAATCCGCCTTGAAAAAGGCACACAATTAACCATCAACTGCCAATAAAAGCAATCTTCCTTAGGTTCTTTCTTAACAATAACAAAGAAATGTTCATGAAGAAGAAATGATGGGGAATCGTTTTCCTGTAACAAGTTTTTGCTAAATAATTCGTTTTTACATAAAATGGTATGAACGACATTTTTCCTCCAAGTATTTTGTTAGTAATTCGTTTTTACAAAAATGATATAAACGAGATACTTTTAATGGATCTTTAATTTGCTGCTGACCACAAACACAACTTTTTCATGGACTCTACGTATTATGCTTAAAACAACAATCACAGCATCATGTCAATCCATCTACTGCCATTAAAAAAAAACGTCACCCTCATCATCGTCAAAATTCATCCCTAATTACATAAATTGATAAGTCAGGCTAGAAGTAAGACACACATATGAAACTGGTGTCTAATTGTTTACAAACTATCAAAGTTTCTTTTTCACACATCAGTAACTTCCACGTGAGCATCCTTGGTAGCACGTAGCACATCTAGGCGATATTCAATTTCCATCCACACATTAGTCAATATCATTGGAAGGATCAATTCAACGACTGTGGTTATCTGTGGCCTCAGGGTTTCAAGATCCGGTACACGTGTTCGGTAGACCGCGTCCTTGACATAACTCAATAAAAAGAAGTCTAATGCCGTTACGTCAGAAGAGCGTGGAGGCCAAACCATTGGCCCACCACAACCAATCCATCGGCCAGGAAAGGTCATATCTAGATAGGCATGAACATCCAAACTCGAATGAGGCGGCGCACCGTCTTGCTGGAACAAGACATCGGGGTGATATTGAAGCACCTGAGGAACAGTATACGTCCAGATACACTGCAAATGTGGTGGGAACCTCAGCGAAGAAGAATGGCCAGATAATTCGATTGTGCAATAGTGCTCACCAAACATTCACCTTTGGACTGCCTCTGGTGCACGCCATGACCTCGTCAGGGGGTGAACCCCAAATGCGCACATTATGGCTATTCACTACTCCACTGACAAAAAAGGTCGATGCGTCAGAAAAGGCAATTCGTGATAGTATTTGGCCACAAAGTCATATCGACGTGTACTGTCATTGGGCAACAAGGTATGAACGATTTGCACTTTGTATGCGCGAAACAAGAAACGTTTGTTTAAAATGTCATGGAGAGAGCTTTATGGCATCTGTAGTTCACGTGAGGCCCTGCGCACTGATTTCTTCGGACTTCGCAGAAAAGACTGACTCACAGTTTCCACCCTGTCTGCTGAGGTTCTTGGTCGACCAGATCTCAGAAGGTCAGCAAACGATCCTGTGTTCTTGAACTTCTCATACCAGGCTTTAAGGCTCTTGACATCAGGTGGATTCCTTCCAAATGTTGTCTGGAAGTGTCTCTGCACTGTGGTTGATGATTGTGTCTCATGCTACCACAGGACACACTGTGCCTTCTCCTGATTGGTTAACATGGCTTCTTGGGCAATGCACCTCATCCATTACTTACGTACCGTGAACCTAAAAAAGAAAAAAAAAAAAAAAAAAAAACTTGGTTAGTTTGTAAACAATTTGACACAAATTTGATACTTGTATCTTACTTCTAGCTTGACTTATCAATTTATGTAATCAGGGAAAGACGTTTTGGACACCCTGTATACGCTGATAGACAGCCAGGTCAAAGCAATCGTGGAAGACATTTCCGCAGCCGGTTGTCCCGAACGGCGTGTGTAGTTCGGCGCCAACGAGCTTAAATTTCATAGAGTGCCTAACACACGAGATACAGCGCTCTTTGTGGCAACCTGTGTAAACTCGACCGCCATAATTTTGGTAGTCAGCACACTTGAGAGAAGTCTGTCACCTGTATGTTGTTGATCTTCAGGTGTTGTGTTTAGTGTGTATTTCTTGTACAATTTTTCCTTCTGAAATATGCTGAAAGTGTTCAAGCATTTAAATGCACAAATCGAAGTGACAAAACGAAAAGTAATTCGTGCGAGAACATCAAATGTTCTGCCTTGTTTGGTATCAGTCTGTTTATATTCAAAATTCCTGACTAATGGCACTTAGCTGCCCAAGGAGTGAAGCTTCAGCTGGCCTATCCTGCAATTTCCTTGAAGTACACACCATGAAGGGAAAAAAAGCTCAGTTTTCTACCTAGTGTTGGTGTGGTTTTGTCACTCCCGTGGTTGATGAAACCACACTTTTGAGTGTCTACACATTCTTTAAAAATATTTTTATTTCTTGCCAACAATACCTGATCGAACATGGTTGACATGCAAATAGTGCAAAGAGTGGAAGCAGTAGTGACAGCCAGAATTTTTTCACTTGTATATGTCTGAGTACTTTGCAACAAATATGTACTTATTTCAGTGTGTCAACAACAAAATTTATTAATGATACTTTTTTCGGTGTGGGATGTTTTAGTGGCAGCTGACCCAGGCGCATTTTTATTGTAATATTCTGTTGTCACTTTCGTCTTTGTACTCAAATTCCATGTACCAAACGTTACTTGTTTCAGCACAGCAACAAGGAAAGTTATTAACAACACCTTATTTCTATATGGAATGGTTTTATGGCAGTTGAGCTTGGCGCATTTTTAACAGTAGTATTTTGTTATCACTTTCGTCCACCAAAGTTCACAACCAAATTATTTAACAGCAATTTTACTAGTTTGTAGACTTAATAGGCTAAGTAAATACAAGATAAATGGGTACTAGACTTTATGAAAGCAGTTGTTACAACACATTAACAACAGATGCCAATCGATGGTCATGATTGTTGGTCTTAATAATTACTGTTTACTGCATGTTTCACAGATCGTTTAGGCCAATTACTTGCATTAAAATCAACACAAATATTTTCGCAGTGGCACTTTCTTTGTTATTGTACACCTCAGCTAACTGTTATACTTCGAACTGAAACTGTAATACCGACAGGTTCGTAATATTTCATTACCGCATATTTAGGATATATACTACCAGTCTCGTTACTGTAATTCACAGCTTCGAAAAATTCTGACGGAACTTGATGCACATCCGTATTCAATTGTCAGTCTTTATTTAAAACGTGGAACTGTACATAAGTAAAATTCTCGAGTAGGTGTGGCATTCCAGGTGTCAGTCGATTTCCCAAATAACATGTCGGACGCCAGTTGAATTAGCCTCAAACATAGCGGACCTATCGCCACTCTATGCAATGAGTTCTTGTACCCCAGCAAAAATTTCTTTCCCTCGAATGAAATTCGCTGTTACATTAGCCAATGAACGACGACTTTGGAAAGTGACGTGAAAACAATATTCACTTGTTCCTTCCATGTCACAAACGCCATCTTGCCTTATATCTCACAGTTTTGGTTTTATAACTTGCAGTAAACCATTTCAGGGTTGCTCGTTGTTCTCTGCATAGTAGAAGAGAATGGCCACAGGTGGCACTACAAGGCTGTAGCAATCGATATCTTGCACAATTGTGTCTATTTTATTTATTTATTTATCTCGTGTTCCGTTGATCCATGTCGTGAATATATCAGGGGATATGGAACGTGTCACTCAGAGACAGAACCTTAAAAGAGGTGAGTGGTACTCTTTCCACAGACATACATTACTAGACTGGCAATGCTGTATTGAGTATCATTGGTATCAGTGAATTCTCGTCGCCATCTTTCTATACTATAACGTGTGAACAGTCGTGTGTGTTATTACTGAAAAAAGTCGTAAAAATACGGATGAACTGACGTAACTATGCTGTCTTTACAGTTTTGACATATGAGAAAATCGTGTGCCTTATATGACTGTAATTTTTTCAACTGGAGTATATTTGAGACAGTTAGTAATGCGTTGAATCGATTTGCTGTTATTATTAATTCCTTAACAATTTCATTCAACTTTGGATTTTTCTTCAGTAGTATGGTCATTATAAAAGTGTTGTTTATCGTGGATAACATGTATCTTTATTCTTTTGAGAGTTCTTACGAAATCTACAGTCTGCTTTGACATATACAGTAACAACTCGTGTTTCCTGTTATTATTAATCTGATACCAGTTTCGATCAACTTCGGTTTTTCTTCTAATAGTATGACCGTTATAAATGTGCTATTTGCCTTGGATAACACACATCTTTATTCTCCTGAGTGTTTTTCGGATAACTACTTCTGCTTTAACTGTACGTAACAGTACATTTTACCTACCATCCCAGTGGCCTATGCGAGGCATGTGCATGGTTATGTTCCCAACATCAACAAGACGTAGAAAGTCTTTGCCATGATGTTAATATTCTTAGAAATCCACATAGTGACTTGATTACTATTTCCTACAGACGATGAAGTAAATAAATGATGCTGTTCCTGTGCTATGGTTGACAGGTACTTGTATGTATCCTGTTTCACTCAGTAAAAGTAATTGCCCTTGTAAAACGAAGATTTCATGACAAAACATTTGCGTTTTCACGCTATTGGCTAATGTCAACGACACATAATTGCCAACATTATCACGTGAGGCCGCCAGGATGGTAAGTAAAATTTAACCATATATAACACGTATTTCTCATAACACGATTCAACAATGTATGTGTTAAATTCACCTATTGGCGGAAGTGTTAGCTCAAAAGCAAATCATTTTCAATCCAAGTAGTATAGCTTACAATGTTATGATCGTATCAGAAGAGCACACTAGAACTATAAGGAAACTTTTTAATGTGAGTTAAAGCAAGATGGCGACGTCAGGCTCAGTCACAGAGGCACGTTTACCAGTCTAGTACACAGACATATATCACTAGACTGGCAAACGTGCCTCTGTGACTGAGCCTGACGCCGCCATCTTGCTTTATCTCACATTAAAAAGTTTCCTTATAGGTCTAGTGTGCTCTTCTGATACGATCATGACATTGTAAGCTATATTACTTGGTTTGAAAATCATTTGCAATTGAGCTAATATTTCCGCCAATAGGTGAATTTAACACATACATTGTCGAGTCGTGTTATGAGAAATATGTGTTACGTATGGTTAAATTTTACTTACCATCCTGGCAGCCTCGTGTGATAATGTTGGCAATCAAGTGTCGTTGACATTACCCAATAGTGTGGAAACGCAAATGTTTTGTCATGAAATCTTTGTTTTACAAGGGCAATTACTTTTACTGAGTGAACCAGGGTACATACAAGTACCTGTCAAGCATAGCACAGGAACAGCATCATTCATTTACTTCATCGTCTGTATGAAATAGTAATCAACTCACTATGTGGATTTCTAAGAATATTAACATCATGGCAAAGACTTTCTACGTTTTGTTGATGTTGCCAACATAACCATACGAGGCCGCTGGGATGGTAGGTAAAATGTTAACATTATGTACAGTTAAAGCAGAAGTATTTCCTCTATATATAAAAGTTTTACACATTATACAAAAAAGGGCCAAAAATGAACATTCTCGAGGAAATCGAACTATATTCCCATATATCAACAACCAGAACGGTGTACTAAATGAACAAACCGAATTCAAACATAAAAAATACAGCGAAAATTTTATTCACATTAAAAACAGACAAGAGAATGGATAAACACCAAATATTCCAAATCCATAGTAAAACTCCAATACAAAACCAATAAATAAACCAAAGATATTAATGTATAAATTACTGGTAACGATATAAACTTATAATATCGTTGAATGCTGCCACTACAGTCTAGGCTAGGCTGCCACTATAAAAAAACTAATAAAAAATCAATTAATATAACCAGTGCTGCTGCACATATACAGATAAGCAGCAATAGATAAGCATTACATCAGCTTTTAAAATCAATTGGGCAGCAAATAAACGACAACAATATTATAAGTAATGTAAGTAAAACTTTGTAAAAAAATTATGTAATTATGCTATAAGAATATATGTAACAACTCCTCTATTTACTCGTATTTACAGAATACCTGATGATGGCCTAAGGCTGAAATAAGCTTATAGTGATATATTAAAGTTGTAAAGTAGTGTATACTCTACACTGCGGGCCTCAGAGAATGGAAATTATTGTCATGGTGCTTACATGGAAAGACACAAAATGTTAATGAATGTTTCAACCATGTGATATGAGAGCGCCTGCCTAAACCAGAGTTTGTTGGTTTCAGTACTATTAAATTAGGTGTAGTAGATGCAGTTATTTGCTTTAATGATAGGGCAATAGCCAGGTGTCATGTTTTGTAGTTGTTGGGACTAACTCTGGGTTTCAATATGAAACTAGCATTGATTGTAATTGATTCATTGAGAGTGGCCAAAGGCGAAATTGGGTTCTTGAGGCAAGTAATGAGGCCAGAATAGCAAAGAGGTGCAAGAAAAGGTGGAGGAAACGAGTAACACATACACCAAGAATATTATGCAACTGGGGAGTTTTAATAACAACACTGGTGAGTAACGGATAAAATGTACATTTAAACTGAATTTCCCTAGAATAAAATTTTCTGACATGTTTATTTTATGCGAGAAAAGGACTATTTGAGCTAGAGGTCTGAAATTTTTTGTGATGTTTCAGGCTACTGTTGTGTACTCGTCCCGGTCTGGTTTTCTGTAAAGGTACTGGTGCAGGATCTTGATCAGCTAAAACAGTTCTATAGAGATTAGTATTACAAATTTTATTGACTGAAGAATACAATACTCAGCTTTAGAACAAACTAGCTGCTCCCCGCGGTGTTACACGCGGTCCAATAGTCAGACATTAAAGTGCCAAGAAAGGGCATAAATAACTACATGCCTGTTTGCGACATTGTTAGCACGGAATATATAATTGTCTTGGAACGGATGGAGAGCCAAACATCTATTGCAATACGTCCCTGTAAACGACGTTTCGAGACTTCTTGTTCTCCGAGTATACGTAGAGATTTCTAGCTCTCAATACATGGGAGCAACCTTCGTAGAGCTGTCCGTGCGAGAAACATGAGGTGGCCACATGAATACCTGGCACTTTTAATGTTTGTCCTTGACTCTTGTTTATAGCAATCAAGAAGGCCACTTTCAATGGGAACTGTAACCGGTTAACCTGGAATGGCAATTTTTTTGGGATGATGGGAATTCGTGGTATGAATACAGTATCTCTCTTGGCTCCACCGGTGATGATGGTGGCCTGCACGATATGCCTCCTCAGGTCCGTGATGCGTAACCTGGTGCCATTGCATAATCGTGGTGCATCCAAGTTACGCATCAATAAAACAGGCACACCCACCTTCAGCTCCAACTTGTGGGATGGCACCCCTGACATTAAGTAACTACAATAACAACAATACAGTAATCGAAAACAAATGCCAAGTAAAGGAACAAAATAAACAAGAAACCTAACGGAGGAAAGTAAAGAGATAAAAAAGACATCTAACGGAAAAACGAACTGTTGAGATCCTACAAATGCAAAGCGAACCAACAAAAGAACTAAATGCAAACGTTCGAATGCTATAATTAATCGAAATCACCAAAGAAACTATTATTCATTGAAATCCAAAGAGAATACAATTTTAAAGAATTATGATAACATCATGATGTTCGAACATCTATAACGTTTCATATGTTAACTGTAGCGTACCGCCTGCCATCTGTTGAGCACATTTGCTACTATTTTCGTTGCAGTTTACGTACGCTATTTATACGTCGCAGTTCGCGCTTTGTACACAAAATAGGGCTTGGTATCTAGATCCCATCCTACACAAAACGTCAATGTTTTTTCTTGCCATGGTACTTAGAGCATATTTTATTTGAAGTCTTCAATTTATATACATACTTCCTTCATTTGTTACAACAAAAACGCCAACATTCAGATTTCTTGTGCATGTAATTATATATCAGTTAAGCCGTTTTGGCAGTATCCGAGAATCTTTTTGTATATTAGAAAGTAAAAAAGATAACAATAACAAACACAAAAAATTTCAGTATAGCAGGACCCGAACCATTGCCCAAAATAACGGAAGGCTATTTCATGACGCGTTAACCCTCGCGGCTAAACATGACATACCCTACAATGCTTTTCTGCTACTGTATTAGAAGCTTCTTACAACCGTTACGTATTTCTATGGATATATTTCAAATAAATAACTTGTAATAAACATTTTGAAAAGTAGCCTATGTCCTAGTCCAAGACATAAGAAATCTCTATATGCAATTTCATCTAAATCAGTGCTGTAGTTTCAGCGTGATGCGGTAACATACATACAAACTTTCACATTTATAATATGTATAGGATGTCTGTTTCTTCTCTCTTCTCGTGGCATCTTCTGTATGATGCTAGCTGTGCTGAGACCTAGTGACTGACTAGTTTGTAGCCGAGTTCTGACAGAGTTCTGTGCAGTCGCATATAGCTACATATAGTAGCTTGTAGAGGGCACACATCTACGGTTACTTCCTCCAAGAGGCGCGGCGCTGGCTTCTCCACGATCGTTCTCTTGCGTCTGGCCTGTACCTCTGACATTATGCCACCACATCCCTTCCTCTGGAAGTGGCGAACCGTTGTCGCGTAAGGAGCTCGACCATGGGGTGGAGGCAGGCTCGTGGATGCACTGATGGACTGGAGTCTCTAGCTTCAGAGGACGGCAGACTACCGGCCGGGCCCACCATCCAGCCTGAGCTCGCGAGGGAACGTCCTCTGTGAAAACCTACGAAGGGCCCAACTTCATGACCTGTGGCCCAGGTGCTGACGTAGACAGTGACGTTGGTGGCGACGTCATCGTCGTATGCTGCGTGGCGTCTTGGTCCAGTTCCATCAGGACGGCGAGTTGAGGTGGAGGCGGCAAGGGCTCTGTCTCCATGGCGTTGGGCCGTGGTGCCATGGAGATCTGCCGTGGGGGCAGTCGACGAGGTCGCGTGGGCAGCTGTGGCCGTGCAGTCTGCATGGTACGTGAATCTGCCAAGAGAAACACAGAAGCATCACAGGGTTCACGACAAGGGCGAATTTGGTAGTGGTGCCTGCGGACAATGCCACCGGAACCTGAAATTTCAAACGTGACCAGCTCAACATTGAATGATCTTGCCCTGCTCCCACCGTCTGCAATTGCTGAGAACTCTGAAAAAGACTGGATTACACGGATCGTGTCGTCGGCTGCTGCACCAGGCGGCGTGGTGGGTGGAGCAAGTGGAGCAGGGTGCGGTGGCGGCAGCCATTTAGAATTTCGCCTGGTGATGATCCTCCGCATGGATATGAGCGGTAGGCGGCGAGGAACAGTTACAGAGCTGCCTCCCGTGAGTGCTCTGAACAGAGTTTGGACATCTGTTGCTTAAATGTCCAGATGAAGCTTTCCGCAGAGCTGTTTGACTGCGGATGAAACGGTGCATTGGTGAGATGCTTAATTACATTGCGTTCACAAAAGTAGCAAAATTCTTTTATATGAACTGAGACTATCAGTTTAGGGAGACCTTCCAGACAAAAAATTGAAAACAACGCCCTAATCGTGCTACTAGAAGTTGTAGAAGACATTGGCACTGCAAATGGGTAACCACCAGAAGCATCAACTACAATAAGCCACTTAAGTGTTCCAGAATGGACCAGCATAGTCAATATGCACTCGTTACGATGGTGAATCTGCTTTTGGCCACGTAAAAAATTTCTCAAGTGGGGCGGACTGGTTGGTAGCGCACACTGAACACTGTGACGTCATCTGTTCTATATGGGCGTCCATACCCTGCCAAGTTGAGTGTTGTCGTGCCAATTGCTTAGTCCGAACCATTCCCCAATGTTCTCGGTGAAGTAAGTTCAAAACTTCTTTCTGCAAACGTCGCGGCATCAACACACACGATTGTCTGTTGTCATTTGAAACTAGAATGACACCTCTATGTACTGAAAGCTCATTTCTTCTTGCAAAATAACGACGCACCAGAGATTTTTTTAATGTCACTTTGTGAACGAGGCCATTCTGTGCGAAAGTAACGTAGCAAAATTTGTAAATCAGCATCTGTTTCTGTTTCCCGAGCAATTTTCCTGTAGTCCGCCGGGAAGGATCGAAACGAACCATCTTCCTGTGCATCTATCTGACAACAAGACGTCTCAGAAGCATCAAAGTCTTTATCAGAGCCAACCGGAAGACAGAAAAGTGCGTCGGCATTTCCATGGCGAGTTGTCGGTCTCAACACAATCTCGTACTGATACTGTGATAAGAGCAAAGCCCAACGTTGCAGTTTGCGTGCCGAGTCGGAATCGGCTTGTCGCATGAATAAATGACTGCAAAGCCTTGTGGTCAGTGACTAACTCCCATGCAAGTAGTGATAGAATTTCGTGACAGCATACACTATTGCTAAGGCTTCCTTCTCAATCTGAGAATAACAGCACTGTGTGTCTGTCAAAAGTTTTGATGCAAACGCTATTGGACGGTCCGTATCCCATGCCTGTGTGACAGTACTGTTCCTAGACCAAAAGATGACGCATCCACTTGCAAAAGAACTGGTTGTTCTGAATCGAAGAGCAGCAAACATCGATCACTGAGCAATGCCAGTTGTAACTGTTGAAATGCGCGTTGGTATTATTCTGTTCAAACAAAACGAACATTTTTACGGCATAGCCGATGCAAAGGGGCTGCAATTTGTGCTGCCTTGGGAATGAATCGGATATAGTTAGTCAACTTTCCCAAGATGGATTGTAATTCTTTCACATCCTCTGGTGCTGGCAGGTCGCAAATGCTAAGCAAATGTGATTGCATTGGGTACACACCTTGACTGTTTATCACACTAGATACTGCAGTTCCGATTTGAAAAAGTCACACTTATCTAAGCGACCCTTGAGACCTGCATCAGACAAAACTTGAAATAATTTCCTCAAATTTGCAATGCCTTCTTTTGGGGTACAGCCTGACACAACTAAGTCGTCCAAGTAGTTTGAACAGCTGTTCCAAATATCTTTGTAAAATTGCAGGCACGGATGCACTGCCAAACGGTAGACGCAAATATTTAAACAAGCTCAGATGAGTATTGACAACACAAATTTTCTGTGATTCTTCGTCGAGTGGCAGCTGAAGGGAAGGCATTGCTCAAATCTATTTTTGAGAAATAGTTTCCGGCACCTAATTTGTCCATTAAACTTCTGGTCTCGGCAAAGGATAAGCACAGTCTAATAAATACAGTCGCGACACTCACTGCTGTGAAAGCTGTTACCGTCGGACACTTGGAGCGACACTAGCGCTCCAAGCGGTCGTAAAGCCGGCTGTCCCTTAACGCCGTATACGACACATTAATAATGCCCGCTTGTAATTACATTTCTGTGTGATTTGCTAAGTATTGTATATATTCTTGCATTCCAAGCTTTATTTAAGTATCTTGACACATGACTGAGTGTAAAAGAAACGTAAACCGAGCAAAAACTCGTGATCGGACACAAACTGCAATTGTGCAATATGTTACGAAATAATTCTTTAGAAATTAATTGCAGCTTACCATGCTGGTAGTGATAGGTAAACATATGTTGTGCAGACAAGCCTAAGGGACAGTTAAATTTAGTAAAAACTCGTGAATAAACTGACGCTAACTGCAACACATTTATGACGAAATTCTTCAGACATTGCACCTTACTTTGCTGGTAAACACAGTATTTCGCACATGAGAAGCATGTAATTGGCCTTCCTGGTGTTAAAAGGTGCGAAACAATGTTTTTTTTTCTCTGCTTTTTCGTTATGAGAACACCCATTGGCTATGAAACTTTCATCTAATATAATTTTGCTACGAGGTTATTTTAATTATATGTTATTTTAAGATAATATTATGTCGATTACACGACAGTCTAAATGTCATATTATATGAATGGTCCTAAGTCATTATATGGTTCGTAGATGAGGGAGGAGTGGGAGGGGGCGGGGCGACAACCGTCTCTAAAGTAAGTTTCTAGCTGTGATGTCGCAGCAACCACAGTCGTAATACTTGTTTCAGGACACAGTTTAATTTCTTCCGCCTTTTATATTATCACGTCTTTGCGGTAGTTTCCTCTTCATTCACAGTTTCGGTGGTTTGTTTGGAACATCGAACAATGTAGGCACAGCATTCCACACCAGCTTCTTCCGTTCGTCATTCATGAAATGGTTTGCATTGAAGTGTAGCGAGCAGAACTTCACATTATCACGTAAATACGCGGCAGCGTTATCCAAAAGATCTTGTCGTCTGCTTTTAAAAGCCATTTCTTGATCCTAAAAAGAAATAATCTTCAATATGTGTCTGTTGCTCACAAGATAATTGTAAATAAGCATTACCGAAACTAGATGTCACATACCTCTCAGGCTCTGTAGGAAACCTAAAGAATGATAAATGTGACGTATTCTAGTTGTTGTTGCTGCTGCAATTTATTGCACTACACACGCTTCCCTTCGTAAAAACCATTTCGTACACCAAAGCACACAACAAACACACGTTTCGTATGCGATATAGAGCAACGTGGCTTTACGTCCGCAAGGAGCGCTGCAGTCGCCTAGTATAACAAAAATCAGCGGTAGTGTCGCGACTGTATATATTAGACTGTGGGATAAGTGTCTTGCAATTTTTTGTGGATTCACTGTGGCCTTTAAATCAACACAAATACGAATGCTACCTGACGGCTTCGGCAAAATTACAAGCGGACTCGCCCACTGGCTAGCCAGTGCGTGACGTAGTTAGAATACACAATGGGACTGAATCAAAGTTTTCCGCTGCCATGGCACCTAAATCGTAGTGTTCCAAAATCTGTTCTACTTGATGGAATGACGGATCTGACATTTTTAGAATCTGCTCCCTTATGCGGACATCAGTTACAGTATAGACAATAGCGTTACGTAACGTCACATCTGAATACAAAACTCCACAAGAACATTTAAATTTATACTTTCTATTGAGACCTTGAAGATCTGTTATCCTCTGCCTGTATGTCTGATTTTCTTGTTTCTTACACTAGAAAAATTGCTACTTAGTGGCCATTACATTGATTTTCTGTTCATAAAATGACGCGAGGGCTCCTATCACGAAATTATAAGAAAGTTCTGAAGGCTCCGTGGTGGGAAACAGTTTCTTGACAAGACGGAACACACGATAACAGAAAATGAAGTTTGACAGTACCTTGTGTCTTGTTAACTGTGGTGTAGGCTTCAAACTGTTGAAACGACTCCGTCCAATCATCGTTTGCTTCTTCATTCTGGCGGAATGGTGAAATTACTGGAGGTGGTGGTGTTTAAAATGTGCAAGTGTTTGTATAGCTTATGGGACTTAACTACGGGGTCATCAGTCCCGAAACTTACAAACTACTTATGAACTAACTAACATTAAGGACGGCCATGCCCGATGGGGAATTCGAACCCCCGACCGTTGTGGCCGTGCCGACCGTGACTGGCGCGCTGCAGTCCACTCGACCACTGCGGCCGGCGTGGTGGTGTTGTATCATGCTCGATGCCATTTGTTGAGTACTCGTCCCGGTCTGGTTTCCTGGAAAGGTACTGGTGCAGGAGCGTTGTCAGCTGAAACAGTTATATAGAGGTTAGTATTACAAATTTTATTGACTGAAGAATACAATACTCAGCTTTAGAACATATGTCTGTTTCTTCTCTCTTCTCATGGCGTCTTCCATATGAAGCAACCTGCGCTGAGACCTAGCGACTGACTAGTTCCGTCCAATCGCATGTCAGCCTAGATATAGTAGCTTGTAGAGGGCACGCATCTACGGTTACTCCCTCCAAGAGGCGCGGCACTGGTGTGCAATAGACTGTCGGTCATCACCCACTGGCTTCTCCACGATCGTTCTCTTGCGTCTGGCGTGTTGTGCTGACGTTACTCCTCAACAGCTACCATTTGGAGAAAAGTAAACTACAGATACCAGCTTACTACCACCAGGAGGAAGAAATATACCCTTATTGCCGGCCGCGGTGGCCGAGGGGACTGAGGCACTCCAGACACGGTCTGCACGGCCACTACGGTCGGGGGTTCGAATCTCCCCTCGGGCATGGATATTTGTGCCGTCTTTAATATAAGGTAGTTTATAAGTAGTTTGTAAGTATACAAACAAACATACAAATATACCCTTATTGATTAAAAGAATACCTTAATTTTGATTGTGTAATGTATGTATTTATAGAATAAAAACTATTAGATGAAATCATTTGAGTGTATTCTACATTTTAAATAAGAAGGTAATGAATGTGTGCACAATGTTTCAAGCTTCTAAGAAAAGTAGTTTAACATAGACAGGCAGGAAAAAAATCGTACTGACGTGTTTTACGGCCCACTTTTAAATTTGTAGTTTCATCATTTTTTGCAAACATTTGTGACAAAAATAATAATTTAAATAATAAAAAATTATAGTGATATGATTACAATTCTGCTATTGTGATAGTATCTGTGCACCCAACACGTAACCCTTTTAGGAAAAAAGGAGAAAAAAATATTTGGGAGTGGCGGGTGCCGAACCACAGACCATGTGTATTACAATCCAACACGCTGCCCACTACACTAAAGTGAACAATTACGAAATTCGTCCTGTATTTTCGTACTATTGATGGCAGTTGTTAACTGATGCTAATATGGCATTTTTAGACACTAGATTATCATTTATCGTACGAAGAACGACGTGTTGTTGTTAATTCTTCAGCGTGCTGTTGGTTTGAAATAACAACGTGTAAGTTATAATAACAAAATCATCAAATACGCAACACAACTTGTTCCATGACCATGGAGTCTCACTCCTCAATTGGGTCCTGTTGTTGTTATGGTCTTCAGTCCAGAGACCGGTTTGATGCAGCTCTCCACCCTACTCTATCCTGAGCAAGCCTTTTCGTCTCCTCATAAGAACGGCAACCCACATCCACTTGAATCTGCTTACTATACGCGTCTCTTGGTCTCCCTCTGCGATTTTTACCCCACACACTTCCCTCCAAAGCTAAATTTACGATTCTTCGATGTCTAAGAATGTGTCCTACCAAGCGGTCTCTTCTTTTGGTCAGAGTATGCCAAAAATTCCTTTTCTCACCAATTCTGTTCAGTACCTCTTCATTAGTTATGCGATCTACCCACCTAATCTTCAGTATTCGTTTGTAGCACCATACTTCAAAAGCCTCTATTCTCTTCCTGTCCGCACAGCTTATCGTCCATGTTTCACTCCCGTACAAGGCAACACTCCATACAAATGCCTTCAGAAAAGACTTCCTTACACTTAAATTAATATTCGATGTTAGCAAATTTCTCTTTTTCAAAAATGCTTTTCTTCCCATTGCCATTCTGCAATTGGGTCCTATGGAACAGAAAAAAAACAATAAAAAAATAAATAAATATGCCAGAGAGAGTTCTGGGCGTGGAATGTCACGTGACATTTGTGAACGGCTGGTTTTCTTAAAATCAATGGACGGTGACAAATCGCCGTTATTTTTGCAAATATCTCTCAAACGATACGAGATATGAAGAAAACATATAAGAGCAAAGTTGTAGAGAATTTACTCCTCTACAAATTCGTTTATTCAATTTTCGTGTCAGATGAATTTTTAAGCCGTTATTTTGATTTAAATTTGAGCTGTCAAAAAACGATCGCAAAGTGGGCCAAAATTTAAATTATTGACTGACATAAAAGTTATTAAAATCAAGTTTGTATCAAAGCTGTTCTGATTAATCTTATACAAAAATCTTCCTCGTTCAAACATTTACAATGTCCTACAAATTTTTTTGTATTCAGGGTTTACATTATGTAGTTAAAACCTTATAAACTCTATGAAAATTCTTACTGTTTTTCCAGGCGTTCAATGGCAAGTTGCCTTAAGGCATTTTGTTCCTGAAACTGCTCAAAGGTGGAGGGCACATTTATGTAGAATTCTTAATTTGGAATTTATAGAGCTAAGCTTGTATTTAAAGATAATTGTTCCTGTAAATTAGCATGTCCTAGGTGCTGAGGCTTTTAAGATTGTTTCTTGAAATTTCAACTGAACTCCCATTGCTCTTAAAGGAGAATAATTGTAAATAGAAATCTTGCTCCTTATTTTCGCATAGTGAATAAATGGTGCTCTTGAGACAACAAATGAAGAGTGGAAATGCTTAAGGATGTAAGTGCCATTTTTTGACTTTCGGGGTTTTTCACTGCTAACCGATCTATGTCTTCACGCCAATACTCAGCTAAGAGATTTATGTTGCTACTGACACTACAGATTACTCTAGTCCTATGTCCAGATGGGCCTGCTCTGCTAATGTATCTATGTGCCACAGGCATCTGGCGCTAGCCGAACAGCAGTCTGTAGTCAAGGTTATGCCACAACACTATTATTTTGCTTACTGAAACTGTTGCTTGCTATCTAAAATGATGTACCCGTTAATAATGATAATATGAATGCCAGTGATTTTTATTGGCGATGGAAGTGTTGAGAACGTTACGTTCAGGAAGAAACATGAAGTTAACTTTTAATATGAAACAAGCCTACAATATCCAGTTGTAGCAGCTTGATGTACATATTTTTCGTTTGTTTTGTGTTTAGGTGTTCTGCAAATGTAAGTACAGTTGATATGAAAACTCAGCTCTCAGCATTTTGAAGAATAGCACCAAGTTGACCTGAACCAATAAGGCAATTACCTGATGGGGCTTATAGAGGTTTTTCTTACTCAAAGACGACGCCATGGGACCTATAATGAAGACTCAGAGAGGTAAAAGACAGTCAACTCAATGCTACACACTTCCTGATGGGACAGGAGACCAGTGGCGTAGCTATGTCACAAAGGGCCCCGGGGCAAAAATGACATTGGGGCTCTCTTTACACTAATACTGTACAGATGCAAAACTACTTCATCATCGGCTCCTTACCGTCGACTGGAAGACATAATAAGGAAAACCTAAATACTACTAAGTAAATTACTAAGTGTCATGCAGCAGACTATATTTAATCGTACTCTCTAATATAAGTGTGAAAGTTTGTTTGTTAAGCTTTCACGCAAAAATTACTAGGTGATTTGGATGAAATTTTGCAGAGGGATAGAGATAGAGTTGGACCTGGGTAGGACATACAGATGAAAATGCCCCATGGGATATTTTTCGTCCACGGTGACTTTTGTCAGTGCCAACAACTCACTCTCGCTAAACTACTACGCTGTTAGCTCATTTCGTTGATAGCCCAGTCAAAGAAAAGAAAATAGGAGAAATATTCGTGTAGGGTGGTTTTATCAAAAGTGAGTTGCCGGATTTTGTTTGATGAAACGCTTTGGATTGAGCCGTGCCCCTACCAGTATATGTTAGTGTCTGGCCAGGAAAAAGTAATAAGTAAAATAACTATGTCGATATCTTCGCTTATTATCGTGACATTGGGGTAGAGGGCAGCGTCTTGATGCACAATTCACTGTTGAGACGAAGTAATTATTACATGAAACTTCTGATCCGTGAATGTAATTAAACCTTTAAATGGCAGAATAAACAAATAGTGTGCGGGTAGAAACGTACCTTAAAAGACTGCGTGAAGTGCTGAATTCTCACCATTACTTTAAAACAAAGTGAAGTTGTTTGTTTTTCACATAGAAGAACTGAGCAGAATGCGGCGGAGGGTATAGTGTTAGCATGAACGTAAATTGAAGAGCGAATAGTTCTTATGGTATGGGAAGGCGCCGTTCCCAGAAAAAAGCCACAGAATGCCGAATCCATTTCACGCCTTCCATTGCAAGGTAGTGTGTAGAAAGGTATGTAGATTCTGTTCGGTATTCCTCTCAGTATTAACGCATTTGTGGAAAATAAACATGCCTGTATCCTGGCGCAACGCATTTTGTGGAAAATGCGGACTCTCCAGGTCTGTCTGCGCAGTACGTCATCTGTGATGTGTGAGATGCACTGTGGAAGGGTCGGTATAACTCTGTAAAACACCTTGTAATTTACTTTTGCGACATAATGGGGTAGACAGAGTGGGGACTCGCTTTCTCGCTATTCGTTTTGCAGGCGCACAAAGAACGGCAACGCCTGAACATTCCAGCGGTCTGCCCTTTCCCACATCTTCTGCCCTCCAACCACCCCCCCCCCCCCCCTTCCTGCTGTCACCTGTCACATCCCCACAACAAATCATATGCCCAATACTATTCTACTGTACTTAAATATGCTGTATACATTTAATATTTTGTCTTAGTCCATTCTGTTTAACAATAACCATATTAACATATTGGCTGCCAAAGGTATACTTGGGTTACCTTCCTCCGGGGTCCATTTACTTTTTTTTCATATTCTGCTTTAGTTTGCTTGAAGTAAGCTATTTAAGTACAAATAAGTTGAAAATATTGCAATTTAGTACCGTAGTTTATGTTTTTTGTGTGAGTTACATATGACTCACATGGCGCCAGAGAAAGCCAGGTGTGTCATTTGCTACGTCGCTAATAATTTTGGGTTGGTACTCTTGTAAGTCTTTCATTACACAACATTATTTGCGTACAGTTCCATTATTGTTTTTCTGCATTCTTACTATAGTCTTTATTCAGTGTTGTTTGCTCCGTAACAGTGATATTGTAGCAGGAAGTTATGTAGATGAACAAAGGCATGTACAGAAGCTTTAAGATGGAGGTATAGACATAAGTGAAGAAGATGAAGATACTACTGTAATGGAAAAATAAGAGGAATGTGTTGATGCTGAGTACTGTTCATGGAGAGGGAGAAGCTGAAGTTCAAACCAAGAGGGGCACAAAGCAAAAACCAGCAATGATAACTGACTATAATCAGTCATTTATAGATCTCTCTTGCCAAATGAAGTCCTATATTTTCTGAGGCGGGGTGTAATGGTACAGGAAGCTTGCAATTGAACTGTCAGCATTGGTAAATGCTCTTGTGATTTACCGATACATTAACAACAAGATCATCTCTAATCACAGAATTCAAAGAGGAAGTGACTTTGAGACTACTCCATACAGAAGATGCCGATGCCCCTGAGAAATCTCTCACCGTAGCCACCGAGCTGCCTGCAGATTGTGCTCTTGTGAACATGGGAGCAGCAAGGCATAGGTGTACGGATGCTACGAAAAAAATGAAGAATGAATTTGGACGCGATCAAGCTGTCAAGAAATCTAAACAAACTACATGGAAATGTAAGAAATTGTGACTCATATTTTTGCAAAGAGTGTTTCTTCATAAAGCACAGTGCATGCAGGTGTTAGTGATACAAAGTGGAATTACCCAATTTTTTTCAGTCTGTTTCATTGTTGTTGCAATTAGAGTTGGAGAATGTAATTGAAATTGTAGGTGATATAGAATCTACTGTATAAGTAATATGTAACTACAAATAATAAATTATAAAACCAAGGAAACTCCAATATGACTGGGCCATGTGAGTTATATATAATTAACTATTTCAAGTGTCAATAACTACTCTTGATCTCTTGAAAACTGGAGGCCACGAACATGATTTGTCAATGGGGCCATAACGTACTGTAACACCAAGTCACAGCACGCTACTGTGAGTTACAACTGCAGCACGGAGCTTTAAATGGAAAAATGTCCGTGAGTTGTATTTACTTAACGTGGCCCGAAGGGAAGACTTCCTGTGACTTATATTTAACTCACATTGCAGTCAATGTGTTAAAACATTGTTTTCTAAAAGTTGGGAATTTTTCTATTTCCTGTAACACGAATACTATTAGTCCTTGAAAAAAAAAATCATAATTATTTTTCGCGCCTCAATGTGTATCACGAACTTAATGAGCGGCGTTTATCAAGTCGTGGGGATTTCGTTCGTGTTTCCTCACGCACCAAAGTCAGAATGAAAGAATACCTACTGGAGTAATACAATGCTTCAAACTGTTAGATTGCACATGTTGGCAAATATATGATTTCTGATCGATAATTATTGATAAACGTTTTCGTGACTGCAGTAAATTATAGTAATAATATGGGCACACAATTAAAAAGTAGTCAATTTTATTTTAACAATTATTTTACAATCTTTTCCTGGCTTTGTTTTCGAAAAATCGTCAATATGGTCTATTAAATCTAGACTTGATGCAGCCTTGGCTATGAGTGCCAAATGTCCGAGTCCAGCTTGAGTCATAATGTACCTCAGATGCGTTTTGATAATTTTTAATTTGCTGAACGACCTATCGCCTGCTGCAGAAGAATAAAATATGCGGTAAATACTTCCGTAACCTAACATTCTAATAATGCATATTTTGTTATAATTTTCTTACATAATTGGCGAGCTGTCCATGTTGGGGTCAATTTCGGCAGGAGAAATTAAACGTCGAAATTCCTTTATTCGACAAAAATATTATATGCAGTATAACGTCTATTATCCGAAGTAATTTTGGGACATGGATATTCAGAAAACCGGTTTATCCGGATATTCGAACTGAACACTTCTATTTGCCAATAAGAAGTACTGTACAGCAAATGTATTTATACTGTATTTGGACGAGCGCGATCTTTCATATAACACGCCGCAACACTTGGAAGACGCAGCAGTTGCTGTGAGCAGCTTTGATGATGCCGATACTTCTGCCGCCTGAGGTGTGCCGATTGTTGGACACATTGTCTGGCAGCCTCGCCTGTTAGCAGCGCCACATAGTGGCGTCTTGTGAAGGCCCAATTAGAAGCATTGTTCCGCCAGCCGGTGGCTCAGTGCGGCTACTGTGGAAAACTTGGTTTGAGGGGAAGGGGATATGATGGACGCTAGAGTAGGAGGGTAAACAAATTTAAATAAAAAAATCGACGCTCCACTGAAACTTTTTTCGATTGTCGCTCACGAAGGCCGAGGGGCCCCTGGAGCTCGGGGGCCCCGGGGCACTGCCCCGCCTAGCCCTATGATAGCTACGCCACTGCAGGAGACATCAAAAGAGTATGCAAAGCTACATTTTTAAATACCTTTAATATTTCTTCTAAAAAATGAAACAATTGTTAAGAAGAAAAAATCAGTTTTCAAAGACACAGCTTTCTTTGATCAAAATAAGCAAACAACAGCCTGGTATTGTGTCCTGCAAAAGAAGCTTTTCCGAACAGTGTGCTTGGGAGAATTTTCATGTCCTGACAAGGCAAGACAATGAAAAACATTGCAGCTGTGGAATTGCTAAAAGTTCCAGCTACTGTTCCACTGGCACCAAATAAGAAACCGATTTTTCCACTATTATTGATGACGTGGACGAAAACAAGAAGGCCTTTTCCCGACAGCTTTTACCTCCATAAAGTAAGTGTTGTCTCGTGGCACATATTAGCTAGGACAAAACCTATTGCACTTACACCTTTCCTGCATAAAACGCTACGTAACTTTTTGATTTTTCAAGGTAAGTAGAAAAACCTTTGCCAACATTTGTATAACCACATAAAGAGTTAATTTGTGTTTTGTTAGAAATAAATATCCATTTCTCACAGAGATGTTCAGTTTTTTTCGTTTCCTCAACAATTGCATTTTCGGCACCTTTAGCAATTCCACTCTTCAAATGGTTAATGTAACGGGCGAGCACTTTCATGTCTTTTCATTTGCTAGTTCTCCTAATTTTAGGCAGTTGGAGCATCTCGAAGTTCGGTTCGGGAGCGCCGTCGGTCCAACCAGCATGGCCCCAGATTCGGCGCCAGTTTCCAGAGGCATCTGCAGGCAGATCAATCACGCTCCTTCATTAATCGCCCCGCTGTCATAACACACACGCACACCGCAGCTGCTTGCATACCGCTGTTTCACTTGCCCCCGTCCGCTCTAACCACTGACAGATTGTGTTCCGCGGGAATTCCGCCTCCGAGCTTCGCTTCTTTCCGAGTGGCCTCTTGAACTGCGTCTTTCGCCATAAATCTTGCTCTGCCTCGGAGTGGGCGGAACTTGCTGCGGCAAGAAGCACAAAGAAGCCGACAACTCTCATTACGCGTCCACACTCCACTGCACCATTTTTTGTCTAATCGACAGTTGAGAGTTTTTCGCAGGAGAGTACCATCAGAGGAATAATATGGCGATATGGAGGTAGAAGTACTCCATCATAACTATATGCATTACAGAAACAATACATTCTTGTTGCATTTAAATAAAAAAATCGCACTGACGTGTTTTACGGCCCACTTTAGATTTGAAGTTTTATACGTTTTTGCAAACATTTTGGACCAAAATAATAATCTAAACTACAACAAAAAACAATTAGGAATGACTGAAACAATTGTAGGAAAAAAATTATGGTAGTGGCGGGTTCCGAACCACCGACCTTTTGCGTCATAGTCCAACGCCTTTCCCACTACGTTTTTTTTTTCTTTTTTTCTTTTTTTTTTTCTTTCTGTGGGTAGTCCTGTTCATTGTGGACGCTGATCATGTTTGCTCATTTTTGTTCGTTGTGTTCTTGGCTCAGTTTGGCGCGCTGAGCCACGGCGCCCGGTGACTTGCCCACTACCACAGAGTAACATATACAGAGGAGCAACCACTGTCCTACGCTCCCCTCGTAGTTCCGTAAGATGCTAGCAGGTGTCAGTCGGATCGCTGGCTTAGGGTGCCTCTCGCACGTCAGAGGGTAGCATGGAGGGGAGGCTGAGGGGAGAGCTTGTGACACCTGCCACGAGGCCATGGCTGTGTCCGGAGGTGGTGGTGGGGACAGCCGCTACCTGCCGCCTGCTCTGGCCAGTTTAAAGAGCTGCTTCTGATCGCAGCGCCATCATGGGACATCTTACGGAACTGCTGGAAACCCTCTCTCCCCGCACCCCTGACCGTAGGACCGGGCCCTTACGGAGGGCCGCGTTGGAGTAGCCGAGCGGTCTAAAGCACCTCGCTGCGGAGCGCGCGGTTGCTCGCCGTGGAGGTTCGAGTCCTCCCTGGGGCATGGGTGTGTGTGTTTGTCCGTAGGTTAGTTTACCTAGGTTTAAGTAGTTTGTAAGCTACGGACTGATGACCACGCAGTTTGGTCCGATAGATTTACAGACATTTGAACATTTTTTTTTTTCCTTACGGAGGTTTCCCGTCTGTATATATTTGTCTGTGCCACTATGCTACGGCTATCAATCAAAAGATGGATCCTTTAATATCGTACTATTGATGGCCGTAGTTAACTGATGATAATATGGAATTTGTAGTCATTAGATAATCATTATCGTATGAAGAACGATGTGTTTGTTAATTCTTCAGTGCGCCATTGCATGGAAATGACAACGTGTAAGTTACAAGAAGAAAATCATCAAATACGCAACGCAAGATGGCGTATGCCACAGCGAGTTCTGCGCGAGTCACGTGACACCTCCGAACGGCTGGTTTTCGTTAATTCAATGGAGGGTGTCAAATCTCCGTTATTTTTGGAAATATTGCTCAAACGATACGAGTTACGAAAAAACCATAAGAGAGCTAAGTTGTAGAAAATTTTCTCCTCTAGCAATCAGGTTATTAAATTTTCGTGTCAGATGAATAGTTGAGCCGTTATTTTCATTTAAATTTCGAGCTGTCAAAAGACAATCGCAAATGCCCACTTTTAGTGTTACTACCGTAACCTAAAGTGGGCCAAACCACAATGTTATCTGTTTTATGATACATGTGCTCCAACACACCATAAAGATACAACTGGTACAGCGAACAAGTGCCCTCCACGATTGTGTAAGAAATGCTTTCTCTTGGCAGTTTCTTTAGGGAACTCCTCTTACTCATACATGCAGAGAGCTGTTTTACTAACACAACTTTTTGTTATGGTGTGATACGTGAGAATTAGGCACCAACTGTAATAGAAATTTGCCGCTGTCATTCCTGAAGGGGTTTCTTTTTTTCAGTAGCTAGACAATAATCTCAAAGGCACATAAGATCGTGGATAATTCAAAATGTTCAAATGTTTACAAATCTATCGGACCAAACTGCGTGGTTATGAGACCGTAGCTTACAAACTACTTAAACTAAGGTAAACTAACCTAAGGACAACACACACATCCATGCCCTAGGGAGGACTCGAACCTCCGACGGCGAGCAACAGCGAGCACCGCAACAAGGTGCCTGACCGCTCGGCTACTCCACTGCGGCGTGGATAATTGCGGAACAGAAATTATCGAAGTAAAACATATTTACAAATCTTCAAAAGTTTGTAAATCTAAAGGACTCAATTGTTGAGGTCATCCGCATTGCGGAGCGCGACGCTGCTCGCAGTCGGAGGTTCGAGTCCTCCCTTGGGCATAGGTGTATTTGTTATCCATAGCATAAAAGGTAAAGCAGTCAACAATCTGAAGATTGGTTTGAACATCACAGTGCTTTACTAGGCATGGTCCGGTTTGGAGGTGGTATGCCGTTGCCTTCCTCCGACCTTAGAACTGACTTACCCAGCCAGTTATCGGGGAACCTACCGTTTAACTTGGTTTCCGAACCACGGTGCTACTCCATATTTTTCATATGAGCAATACTGTCAAAGGTGAAAGAAGTGGAAAGTGACAGACAAACATCCCAGGACCTGGCGGGGATTGAACCCGCGAGCTTTGGATTTGTAGTCTGGACTCTACTACTGTGCAACCGAGGCACATAAAAGTTAGTTTAAGTAGTTTGTAAGCCTATGGTCTGATAACCACTCTTCTTCCAATTTCATGATGACCCGTTGATGTCTGGTGGAGAGTAACCTCCGCCGAGCAGCGTAAGAAATCTTATGCAGGCAGTGACCTACACCTCGGTTTCAAGATCAGGCCTGCAAAATTTCATCGATATCAAAATAAAACAGTAGATTAGTGTTGGAGTCCGGTCTGAAGTACCCCTCCGCCACGCACCATACTAATTATTATGTAGAAAGTATTGTTTATCTTGTTTTGAAGGCCGAGTACGCAAGATTTTCTCGGAATGAGGCAAATGAAGCTGAGGAGAGAAAGGAGGACCTTCGAGCTACTGCCGAGTGTTGAGGAAAGAATGGCGATGAAGCATTTCCAGCCAAACTGAGGAATGATCCAGACCCTCACAGGCAATGGCCCATACCTGGCATACCTCTGCCAGTTTAGGGGGGTGGACCAACACCACCTAGAGACAAGGCCTTACAACAGGCCGTGTCTACATCACACTTAGAGGCCCCGGCCGCCATCTGACTGGCCGGCCGCTGTGCGGCGGTGGGCGTGCCCCAGCATCCAGCCAGTGAGGTGGCGGCCGCGGCCTCTAAGTGTTACGTAGGCACAACCTGTTGTAAGACCTTGTCTCTAGGTGGTGTTGGGTGGACTGGCCGTCAGCCTGCTGGCGAGATCCGCTACCCTCCTGGACCAGGGAGATTCGGGCATCACCACCGATCAAGACACCAAACAAAGACTAACAGTTAGGTGTAAGAAGATACTAACCCCTGCATCGTAAGAGCCTTTTGCATCTGCAGTGAGAATGGCCTGCCCAGTGCCAGGGGCGCGTCTGCTGGGTTTCGCTCGGCAGACACTTAGACCGCAGTAGTAGGCTTATAAAACGCTGGCACACCTGTGACACTGCAGATTTTTAGCTTACATCCTCCCATTCCCCATAGAAATTAGAAGTTATAAAATAAATGTTAGTCGCTAACAACATTTAAAGGTAAGGTAAAGCAGTCAACAATTCGAAGATTGGTTTGAACACCACAGTGCTTTACTAGGCATGGTCCTGTTTGGAGGTGGTATGCCGTTGTCTTCCTCCGACCGTCGAACTGACTTACCCAGCCAGTTATAGGGGGACCTACAGTTTAACGTGGGTTCCGAACCACGGTGCTATACGGTATTTTTCACATAAACAATACTGCCAGAGGTGAAAGAAGTGGAAAGTGACAGATAAAAATCATAGGACCTGGCGGGGATCGAACCAGCGACCTTTGGATTTATAGTCTGGCACTCTGCCACTGTGCAACTGAGGCGCACAGCAACATTTAGTGTAGACTAATTTTTCAAGTTAACATAAAAAACTCAGTAAAAAAATTGTAGAATATTAGGCCCATTAATGTTGTGACAGTACCGCCCAACGAGTAGCACTCAATCAGTATGTTTGGGGAGATCTATCTTGATAAATTTCCCCGCAGCACAAACACTGACTTTGCCATGGACAAAATTGTTACACTTTTTTTCTTTTATTAATTTTAGTAGCATTATATCTATGTAGACAGGCGATATTGATGAGGATGCCTTATCTGCATAAATCTGTAATTTGGAAAAATCAGATTAAACAGCCGTGAAGTTCGGGCTCATGGTGGCTGGGCAGCGGAGAGCAGGTGTGTGTGTGTGTGTGTGTGTGTGTGTGTGTGTGTGTGTGTGGGCGGAAACGGCCGGCCAGGAAGAGAGCTTAGCGCTCGCCTGGAAAGGCCGTGACGTCAGAGGAAATCCACCACGCGAGTGAGGCGACAGGGAATTGTGTATATTCTGCCTTGGTTGCACAGTG
Source organism: Locusta migratoria (assembly GCA_026315105.1). Classification (NCBI taxonomy): domain Eukaryota; kingdom Metazoa; phylum Arthropoda; class Insecta; order Orthoptera; family Acrididae; genus Locusta; species Locusta migratoria. Next base: position 69,667,576 of record CM048750.1, on the reverse strand, counting down.
GTAGAGTGCCAGACTACAAATCCAAAGGTCGCGGGTTCGACCCCCGCCAGGTCTTAGGATTATTATCTGTCACTTTCCACTTCTTTCACCTCTGGCAGTATTGCTTATGTGAAAAACTACCGAGTAGCACCGTGGTTCGGAACCCCACGTTAAACTGTAGGTCCCCCTATAACTGGTTGGGTACGTCAGTTCGAAGGCCAGAGGAAGGCAAAGGCATACCACCTCCAAACAGGACCATGCCTAGTAAAGCACTGTGGTGTTCAAACCACTCTTTGGATTGTTGACTGCTCTACCTTTTAAAGTTAAATTAAAAAATAAAACACAATTAAGACAGAGAAGTGCGACACAGTATCTGAAAGGGTTTCATATGACATGTCTAGTAACGCACAGACGCACAGTAACAATCAAGTACATATAAGAAGTTTTAGTAGAACGAATATCCGACAATTCAGTGTTTAGTTAAAAATTCATAACCTGTAAACCATTTAAGATACAGAGGTGAGCGAGGGCTCACATGAAAGGTCTCAATAAGGTGCATCGCCTGATAACCTAATTTACTAATACCATTTTATAAATTTATTAGTAACATAAAGTACAAGACAAATACACAACCAGCATGGCAGTGTTTTTTCACAGGTGTCGTATTATAAAATAACCATACCATAAAATCACATTGATCAAATCTACTTACGCATGTTTTATTTCTTAAAATAATTAATTTGTATTTAATCACTCCATAGGAGAAATGAGATGTAATAAAATGAAATATTAATTGCGATAATCAATTCCATGTTTATTTTGTGTTTAGTGTGTTTAAAGGTGTATTTGGTATTTGTATTAAATGTACGGTATACTAGGCAAAAGCGTTTTACGTTGGCGAGGTGTGGAAATGGGGAAGTTCGTGACGTATGGGTTTCTCCGGTGGACAGGTATAAAGGCTGGCCGGTGGGCCCACGTGGTTTAGTCGGTGTTTGGAAAGCGTTCGCGACGGCGAAACTATGCTGGTCTGTGCCGCGACCTTCGGAAGAGTGAGACTTTAAAAGTTTTCAGAGTGTAAAAGTGTGGTCGAACTTAGAAAGATTTATCGAGTGCTGTTAAACTTGCAAGATTTCTTCTCCAGTTGCCGTGTGCTACGTAAAATTTGAAGAGTACACCGTGTGAAATTTAGGCACTGTGACTTCAATACAATTCCGTTGTAAACCGATTGCAAAAGTGCAACTTATCAGGAAGTTTTAACTGAGTTATCATAAACATTTAAAGTTTATTTCAAGTGCATCAAAATGATCACGTCTCACAAATGTCTAATGGAGACAGCAAAGAAACATTCATTCATTCGATATCTGTTGTTGGACATTGTTTTTGTCTAATAAACTGTGAATATAAAGACAAAGTATTCGCGGTCAGGCAGAGATTAATGGAACGTTTTATTCAGTTTTTTATGCAGTGAACAGTAGCATGGTAGGCTAATTAGAATATTTTTGGCAAAGCAAATTTTGTCTGGGGGCTCACGAGCTATATTAGGTACGCCAACATACAGTGTTTTTATCGGTGAGAGTGCTTTTGATCTGATAAATAAACAGACTACTTAATAATTTTAAACAACGTGCTATATGTAAGAAATGCACCCTTATTCTCAATTTCAGTTGTATTTTAAAGTAATCATATGCGGATGGGGACTGTGGACGAATTTGTATCATTCCCTAGACAGAGCCGAACTTAGTACAGTGAATGTTAGTGTAAATATAAGATTTCCCACGGACAACATGCAAAAATAACCTGGCAATGTTTTTTTTTTTTTTTTTTTTAAATGCAAAGAATGGTACAGCAGTGGAAAAATTTGAATTTTATCCGAAGTGCCAATGCCTATACAAAACAACCAGTTTCTGTTTTTCCTATCTTTCTGAACAATCCACCGGGCCCAGTTATGAATCTAAACCTTCCAAGGACCCGCTAAAAATTAATTAAAGAAGAAACTTTTGAAATGCTTTAAGATAATAATTTGTTATGGCTCAGTGCCAGGGCGCGACTCTTTCAACAGGATACCACTCTGGCGACTTGCACGTCTCTAACCTTCTCCAATATCCGACCGAGAAAAAAGGGGGCTTTACAGTTAACATGGAATCGGAAGCACGTCTCGTTTAGGTGACTCCTCCCATCGTTCAGAGGCGAATGTTTGGTTAAAACACTTAGTGAAAGAAGAAGAAGAAGAGTGAACAAGCATGATTCTTGCGGTTTTCAAACCTGTGACCCTTCGCTTTCCCTAGGATAACTATACTGCTAATCCAGACTTCATGTGAAACCACAGTGGCATATAGTGAAAACTTACAGACATTATGTAACAACATTTAGTTTGCAATACAAAATTATGTACATCATTAATCGAGATGGAAACTCTAACTTTTAAGTTAGACACAGTGTGCAGTACTACATTAATATCAGCTGAGTATTGAAGTTCATCAGGGAAAAAAACATGGTGACACGGAATTTTTGTATACATATATACCAGTTAAGCCGGCAATGCATCACAAGTGTTATATCGCATGCGAATGGGACACAGCCTGTACTCTTCCGTACTCTAACTGCCAGTCACTTCTCCCGGCTCTGTCTATTTCTTATCTGTTTCTCCTCTTAGCTTTCTCACAGTATTGCGTAACTGTAAACTCGGCGTTCCGGTGTCCATTTGTTCCAGTACTCACAAGGAGAGGACGCCTACTCGTCATGTTCAAATTCGTCCAAATTTATGGTAACGTACAGGGCGTAGTGAGATATGAAAGTGGCCTAAGTGGGAACTCCAGATGAATAAGCGTTTAACAAATAGAAGGAATTTTGATACGGATCTATCACCATAAGCACCTTATCAACTGCCCCTGAGAGAGTCTGTTTAGAAAGCGGTTTTTGGCTCAGCAGTAACTGCAAAAGGGAGGGGGGGTCCTTCATGTAACTTCCGGACGCTGTGGCTCACCACGCCCGACCATAGAGCTCAACGACCTCTGTAACAAAAACTGAGCCAATAACACATCGAACAAACACGATCAGCGTCCGCAACGAACAAAACTACTCATAGGGCAATTAAATAAACTTAAAAAAAATGAAAGTGGTAAGAGATCGGATTTTTTTATTGAAAGGTTCAGTTCGATTCTGCCTGCCGGCAAATATTTTTTTTTGTTCCTCGGCACTGCGTACACTACTGACTTCAAAATCAGCATGGGATGTCATTATTTAAAACATGCATATTATCTTGCAAACTTGTGTTTGTGAACGGTCCATAAGGAGCAAACACGAATAATAGTGAGTTTTTTTTTCTTTTTTAAAGGACATGTAACTGCAAAAGGGCGGCGTTTATAACGTGCGCAAGATGCGGTCAAAATAATTGCTTACCCTGTTTCTTCGATGGATATCATCCCGGTACATGTAATTGATCAATTGCCAAAGAATGGAAGTGTCGATTTACATACACGACGTTCCCAAGTACGCGTTAACTACAGTTCAATTTTAAAAATTTGTAGTCCTGAATTTCATCCAATGCCCGTCCTTTTTTTTTTTTTTTTTTGCTTATATAAATTAATAAAATAGCTTACATGATGTTGCAGTTAATCTACCTCGATCGTGCGACGAGAGCGGCGCCAGTAAACGCCGATACAGCAGATCACACGTCATACTAGAAGACAGCGAGAACGACTTTTCCCTATTATGGTAGCTCGATGGTGCCTCGCTCTTAAGTAAATGTCATGTAAACATCAAGTAAAGAGTGTTTTTCCTAATATTCTAATGTTTGGAAATCTATGGGACTTAACTACTGTGGTCTCAGTACCTAGGCTTACAAACTACTTAACCTAACCTAACCTCTAGATATATATACTCCGCAATCCACGTTAAGGTGCGTCGTGGAGGATACACTGTGTCACTACTAGGAATTTACTTTCATTTTCCACTCCCAAATAGAACTAGGAAAAAAGAATGTATAGATGCCTCTGTACGAGTCCTAATTTCTCTTATCTTGCCTTCGTGATCGTTACGCGAAAAGTGAGTAAGCGGCAGCAAGATAGTTCTGCAGTCAGCTTCAAATTCCGGTCCTCTACATTTCCTCTACAGAATGTATCGGAAGGAGAACTGGTAAAGGGACTCCTTGCACTGTTCAAGGGCATTGGTTGGCTTTACTAGATATACAGGGAGCGATACCGCACAATAAACTTAGTTTCGGAGTGGGCAGCGGCGGGTTGGACCAAGACTGTTTTGGCTTCCCTCAGAAAATCAAATCAAATGTATCGGAAGGACGTCGTCTTTCCTTCAGCGATTGCCATCTGACACTCGACCTGCCAGTAACGACCCCAGCTGTTCGCCGCTGATCTCCTTCCGGGTCTTCCTTTAAACCAGTGTTTCACAACCTTTATGAATGCGCGTCCCCCTTCCAACTAAAAATATTTTGACAACCCTTCCCCACCCGCCCACAGAACCATGTGTGTAACTTCGAAGGCAACGAATTTAAATTACTTCTGTTGATACAACTTTCTTGTTAAAAAAATTACGTTATGGGATCAATTTAGTCAATTTTTCTGAATGGAACACATCCTATTATTACACGAATTCACACATAAAAATATGTTTTAACTTCACCACCCCTTGTTGATTGGTTGAAGCTGCTCAAAATTGATATCATAAAGTACACAGAATTAGTTTCGTAACAGCCATCTAGTCAACCAAATACTTTAGGTACGGAACAAATAAAATTAACTGCCGGCCGCGGTGGCCGAAGGGGTGCGGCGCGTTAGTCACGGTCTGCACGGCCACTACGGTCGGGGGTTCGAATCCCCCCTCGGGCATGGATATTTGAATCGTATTTAGTATAAGCTAGTTTATTTATTTATTTAGTTTGGTTTGTTTCAGCACTCAGGCTGATGTTTTACATAAACTTGTTGTTGTTATGGTCTTCAGTCCGGAGACTGGTTTGATGCAGCTCTCCACCCTACTCTATCCTGAGCAAGCCTTTTCATCTCCTCATAAGAATGACGACCCACATCAATTTGAATCTGCTTACTATACGCGTCTCTTGGTCTCCCTCTGCGATTTTTACCCCACGCACTTCCCTACAATGCTAAATTTACGATTCCCCGATGTCTAAGAATGTGTCCTACCAAGCGATCCCTTCTTTTAGTCACGGTATGCCAAAAATTCCTTTTCTCACCAATTCTGTTCAGTACCTCTTCATTAGTTATGCGATCTACCCACCTAATCTTCAGCATTCTTCTGTAGTACCACATTTCGAAAGCCTCTATTCTCTTCCTGTCTGCACTGCTTATCGTCCATTATATAAACTTATCGAAGTACAACTACATTGATTTACTATTGTGTGTTTTAGCATTACAGGTTTATACATTATATTTAAACACATACAGTATTATAAATTTAAACATATACATCACAGGTTTCTCTGCTGTAGACCTATATATTTCTTCAGCCTTTTTTTTTTTTTTGCATAAAGCCAATGAGTGACAGCCTTTTAGTTCTTTTGGTAAACTGTTGTACTGGCTAGTACCTTTGAAAAATATGCAGTTTTCACCAATTTTTTTTATTTTTACACTCCAAGTAGTAGTTGTTGCTACTTCTTGTATTATAGTTATGGACCTCTTTCACTAAAGTTAGTTTATTGCCTAAATAGTCTGGACACATTCCTAATTTAATCTTATGAATAAAAATCTTCGCTTGTAGTGTGATGAACTGTTTGACAGACAACCAATTTAATTTTACCAACATATATTCTATTCTAGTGTACATATCACAATTCAGTATTAATCTCATGCATCTGTTTTGTAATATCTGTAGCCTACTCACTAATGTCATGTTACACAGGTACAGTATTGATCCAGCATATGCAAAGTGAGGCATTATGATGGTGTTGTACACTGTCATTGTGATTTTTTCTGTTAAAATTTTCCTAATCCTACTAAGGAATCCTATTTTCTTACCTATCTTCGTGGTTATATAATTTATATGTTCATCCAGTTTTAACTTACTATCTACAATCTCTCCCAAGTATTTATAATAGCTAACCCATTCAATTTTTTCACCATCAAAAACTATGTCACTGTTCAGATCACCTACCTCTGATTTTAGTGTAAGAAGCATGCATGCATTTTGTCTTCTTTGTGTTAAGCTTTAATTTATTCCTATTTAGCCAATGATTGACCCTGGCTAGATTGGTGTTCAAATTGTCTATAAGGAAATCAATGTTTGTACCTGAAGCATACAGAAATGTGTCATCTGCAAATAGGTGTATCTCACAATCCTTTAGCACTTTTGGGATTTCATTAATGTAAAGTATAAACAGTAATGGGCCAAGAACACTGCCCTGTGGCACACCTAGCTCATTTTTCTATTATTTTGGACACAACCTGATCACATTTCACACACTGCTTCCTCCCCGTCAAGTAGCTTTCAAACGATTTTAACACAACACCCCGTGTACCATAGGCTTCCAGTATCCGAAGTAGTTGCAGTCTGTCGATAGCCTCAAAGGCTCTCTTCAGGTCCAGGAAAACTGCCATTACACTTTGTCCAAGATCCATCTGCTCCTTCCTTTTAGAAATGATACATTATAGAGCAGTTTCTGTTGAATGCCCAGCTCGGAATCCAGACTGGACAGTTGTTAATATGTTGTTGTTATTTAGGAACTTCAGTAATTGCTTGTGTACTACCTTCTCTAGAACTTTTTCAATACCAGGCAGCAAGTTTATTGGCCTCATATCTTCTGCTTTGTTGGAGTCCTTCACTTTCGGTATAGGTTTTATTGTAGAGACTTTAAGGGCTTCAGGTACTTCACCTGTCTCAAGTGATCTCACTATTATATTATGTACTCTTTGTCTTATGTGTGACCAACTCAATTTCATTACTTGTATAGAGATTTTATCACCTGTGGCTGTTTTACTGTTCATATCATTAACAGTTTCATCCAGTTCTTCAACAGATATTTTCCTAAATAAGTCAAATGAATTTTCATTCTGAGTCAGGAAATTTATATTCCTTGTGCAAGGTATTGAGTCCATTATGTCGTTTATACTGTCAATATAGAATTCATTTAGCTTGTTCACAATGTCAGTCTTGTTTGTATAAACACTGTCATTCACTTTTAGTTCCCCTATATTATTACTACTTTTTGTTTTTGATATTATTTTCTTTAGTGTGGTCCACTTTTGGTTGGGTTTTGTCTGCAGTTATCTATAGTCTTACTGTAGTATTCCTTTTTTCTCTTCTAATGACATATAGACAGTTGTTTTTTTTAACGTTTTATACTTGTTCCACTCTTCTAGGATAACCTTATTGTTAGGACATACACTTCGGAGATATGAGTACCTCTTATATGAGAGGTCCCTTTGCTTCACGGCATTCTGTACATTTTTATTAAACCAAGGCTTAGCATTTGCATGATATATATATATATATATATATATATATATATATATATATATATATATATATATATATATATATATATATTCCTTTGTGGATAATTACACAACATGTTCCAGTTCTTCTACTAATTGTTAGTAAGTTGAGGTCAAACTATTGGATAGATCACATAAGGGAAAAGATACATGCTCTATGTTTATTGCAAAGCTTCCAGTGTCAAGTATCTTCATTCTTTCTTCTGCTCTGCTCAAATCTTGCAAGTGGATCAGCACTATGAAGTGGTCACTAATTCTAGGGGTAGTCAGAACACTAGCCTCCAGTGTATAGTTGTTTGTCATTACTAGATCTATTAATGTACTTGTTGTCTGTATGGTATCAGTATACTGGCAATATCTTGTGCTTATTCTAGTTGCTTCTTTTACAACTTGTTTTAGTCCACACATCTGAACTATTTTTCTTATTATACATGATTCTGCATCACTGAACCAATTTATACTAAAATCTCCTGTCACAACTATGTTTTTCCACTGTCAATTAGCATTTCCAGCCACTCTTCAAAGAAATCTAGAAATCTTGAGCAGCTTCCACTTGGTGAACGATAGATGCAGCCAATGTAGTATTTCTCCTTTTTAATACCAGTTGTATTTCCTACAGTCCAGTATTCCATGGATTTCACATTGTGGAATTCAATCTTGTAACTTTTTTGTTTTACGTAGATAAGTACTCCTCCTGTGTGACTGGATTCTGTGTTACAACGAACTATATTATAGCCATCTATTTCGAGTTCTATGTCTTCAACATCTTGTGTGACATGAGTTTTATGGAGGCAGAGCAACCATGGAGAATTTTGTCTTGCAAATTCTTCTACTTCATCCTTGTGACATAGAAAGCCCTGTACATTAATTGACACAATTTCACCTTTTTCATGTATGTTGTTGCTTTTACCATTCTTTAGTTGCTATTTGGAATACTGTATTTTTGTTTTGTAATTATCTACTTGCCTTCTGTAAACTGGGCATGTATTGTCCATCACATTATGGGTTGTGTCCAGGTTCATTCCTAATCTTACATTTACTTTAATGCAATTTGAACACTTCAGTGTGTCTTCTGTACATTTATCATTCATAAGTAGTTTGTAAGTTTAGGGACTAATGACCCCGTAGTTAAGTCCCATAAGCTATACAAACTTTTGAACAGTTTTAAAATTAACTTACCTCCGTTTTGGAAGACGGACACTGCGTTGTTGACGATGTCTTCTGAACTTCGCTAAATGGTACAATATGTGTTGCAAGATCACAGTAGAAAATCAGATGTACTTGATGAAACTTTTATGGAAATGACTTTATTTCGATCTTAATTAAACATTTCAAAGACAGATATTTGATTGCACAGTGTCTGAAATTCCAGCAGCAGATTACAGAGCTGCTCACAGCTTCATAACGAAGTAGAAGTGAAATAACATGGCTTCCACATTAAGGTTGTACACAGAAACTACGTAATAAGATTAATGTCAGAGTTTTGCAGTTCCTAATAAAACACCACTTCTTTTACTTGAAGTGTGCTAGAATATATAAATTAAAATATTATATATAGGTTTTAACTAATAAGCTCTATGTGAGTACGTGTTTCATGAGAATTGCATTTAACATAAAACGCAAACTGAAAGTCCTGTTTTGACTCATGTTAAATTTACTCAATTTATTAACTGTTTTGGTGATTTCGAAGTGCACACATATGTTTTGACAATATTGTTTAGGTGTACTATTATTTAGACTCGTAATTTTAGTGTACTTCAATTCGTGGTTTAATTTTTTATAAATATGGATTTGTTCAATGTCATAGTAATTTTGTTAGTTTCGGCAATAATTTCTTTGTATCAGACAGATAGTTGAAATGAGTGACATACCCGTAATATATATTTGATTTAGGATCCAGTGATATATGAAACATGGTCTGCCCTAATTTATTTAAACACAATGTAGATATGTAATATTGTCGTGCAGTAGTTACAATATGTAATGTTGTTACATTTAAATTGGTACACCAATTTATGGGAAAGCATATTCCATAACTATGTGTAACGTAATCCCAATGGTTGTAATTGTTATTTATCAAAGTATCAAAACTAAATATTATGTATTACATGTCTGGTGGTAAACGTTTATTTAAGGTCCTAAAAGGTTGTGTCCGTAACGTTGGGATTGATTTTTGAGGAGTGCGTAACATATTAAAAACTTTACATGTTGCATAACAAGGTTTCCTCTTGCAGGTAAAACTCTGAAGGAAGATCCCACTGTATAGTGAATTTGTAAACAATCCAATTTTTCAAAATTTCTCATTGTGTTCAGTTAAGATTTGTAATATGCACCTGGTATATTATTATGTAGTAATAAGTTTTATGTCCTTTAAAATTTAAGTATTCATAAGATAATTGTTTTTTCCTGACCAATTCCACATCCACAAGGGCAATTACATTTGGGATCTGTGGAAGGTACATTAACCATATGCTCTCTTTTTGTAAGTGTATATCGGGTGATCAAAAAGTCAGTATAAATTTGAAAACTTAATAAATCAAGAAATAATGCAGATAGAGAGGTAAAAATTGACACACATGCTTGGAATGACATGGGGTTTTATTACAACCAAAAACATCAACGACAAAGCATTGCTAGACGCATGAAAGATCCCTTGCGTGCGTCGTTTGGTGATGATCATGTGCTTAGCCACCACTTTCGTCATGCTTGGCCTCCCAGGTCCCCAGACCTCAGTCCGTGCGATTATTGGCTTTGGGGTTACCTAAAGTCGCAAGTGTATCGTGATCGACCGACGTCTCTGGGGATGCTGAAAGACAACATCCGACGCCAATGCCTCACCATACCCCCGGACATGCTTTACAGTGCTGTTCACAATATTATTCCTCGACTATAACTGTTGTTGAGGAATGATGCTGAACATATTGTGCATTTCATGTAAAGAACATCATCTTTGCTGTGTCTTAATTTGTTATGCTAATTATTGTTTTTCTGATCAGATGAAGCGCCATCTGTCGGATATTTTTGATTTTTCCCCCCAAATAAAGCCCCATGTCATTCCAAGGATGTGTGTCAATTTTTACCTCTCTATCTGATTTATTAAGTTATCAAATTTATACTGACATTTTGATCATCCGGTATATATTGTGTATTTTGTTCTGACATGTTCGACATCCAAGAGGATTTCCGCAATTCGGTTCTACCGGATCGAACAGTACATCTAATCTAATCTTGAGACATGCCCTGGTGCGACTATTTCCTCCTGTGACGGCGACCCCAGAACCAGATTCTGATCGCCAGGCTGATGCTCTACCCAGAACCGTAGCTTCTGTTGTTTCTCCGGGAGCGGTGCTCTGGACGACCTCACCGGCTCCTCCTTGTACTACCCACTGGGCTGCCCACCTGTGTCACGTCAAGTTTTTGTTGGCGGGCAGAGTGAGGTTTGCCCGACTGGTCAGTTGGCCCTCGTAGACGTTTCTCGTTTGCAGCTCGACGTCATGTACAGGGATTTCACGATTTTTCTTCGCTGCTAGAGGTGGAAACTGGCTGCTGTCGTGATGGGGGACAGCAAGGGGGCCAACTTCGTTCGCAGCATCAACCGGTCGCTTTGAATAACTAGTCGGTAAAATTTCATTTAATGAAAGCTTCTGGCGGTGCATCAAGTTACTTTTTAGCATGAAAACCCGAAGCGGTTGATTCTGTCTAAAGTGGTCGAATTTATTACAGACTAGCTGCAAATATCCGGCTTTGCCCGGGTTTAAAATAAGGTTTTCGGTAGAAGCGTACAAAACCGTTTATTTGCATGTAATAAAAGGGTACATTTATGTTAAAGCAATGGGATAAACAACATTTTTGGCATTTCCATTTGGAGTATGTACAAAAAGATTTTCGTCTTTGTCTACTCTCGAGCAGGCCACATACAACTGTCCATGAGAGAAACACCCAACGAAATTTTATGTAGACAGTAACCTTCGTATTGTTTTCAAGGTCAAGTGTACAAAATTTCATCAAGATCGGAGCAAAGCTGTGGATTTTGGCGAAATCAATAAGTACCCTCCACCATGCACTGAACGAAATTTTATGTAAAGTGTGCCCTTCCTCTTATTTTGAAGGTTAATTGTGCGAAATTTCATGATGATCAGTGCGAAGATATAGATTTACACTGACACATTGAACACGTACTTTCACTTTTTCTCAAAATTTCCGGTTGGTTTTCCAAAAAGTGGAACGAAACCTGTTTAAGAACCTTCCCCATGTAATTTCGTGCCCGTGTACCAAATTTTACGTTATTTGCTTGTCTGAGTCTTGAGTTATAAGGGAACAGCCTGACGGACAACAAATACGTCTTATAAGTTCAAATCAAATGTTTGTAGAGCTTATGGGACTCAACTACGGGATCATCAGTCCCTAAACTTATAAACTACGTATGAACTAGCTAATACTATGGACGGCACAAATATCCATGCCCGAGGGGGGATTCGAAACCCAGACCGTAGTGGCCGTGCAGACCGTGACTGGCACGCCGCAGACCCCTCGGCCACCGTGGCCGGCGTTTTATAAGCATAGAGATGTGACACGTGGGTCATTGACCAAATAAAGGGCTTGTTAAAGCCACTCACAGTAAAGTCCGATAGAATATTCGTCTTTAAAGCCATCTCAAAAGAAAGAATCCCGTTGAAACTTTACAGTTTACAGTGGCGCGACTACAGCTCGGTCGTTACAGATTTGACATCTTCATATTTTGGAAGCGCTTCTCTAAATCAATTCGTTCTGAATTTCTATTGTCAGATTCAAACACGAACAGTCGTGTACTCTACATCAGCTCTCCATATTACGACTTTTGTTATAGGAGAATCTCTGTGTATAAACTCAACTTCTCTGCCCCACTTAGCAACAATCTACGAACAGTGTCAGGATCCACAAACTTGACAAAGATACAGTATTTCTTATTGTCTAACAGCATGGAATGAACTGAGACATTGCTAACACCAGCTACCTCCGATTTACAGTCGCTTATTTCCAGCGATGTTGGTTGTAGACGGCGGGTTTCCTTATCGAAGGCGAAAACAAGTTCAAAACTGAAATTGCGGTGAATACCAAATCGTACGAAGAAAACAAGAACCAGACGTTCTCGAAGTTCGACAGACAGACGAAACGCTGAGAAGCACAGTTGCAGCCACATAAAAAACACAGACGGAGCGCAACAGCGAAATAGGACCACACGCTAGAGATGGTCAATCGGTACCGTGTAAATATCAAACAATAATTTAGTCTCACTAGACGTATACTGTCTCATTATATCAAAAATACTGAATAGAAGGGGAGGCGCTGAACTGAAATTTTATTTTATTAATTAAAGTTTAATTGAATATAAATTCCTTCTATTCAATACCTATGATCTAGTAAGACAACAAATATATCAGGAAATTGAATTATTGTACGCCTGAGGTAGAAGGCACGATTGTTCCCATTAACGTTCATTGCTGGGCTTCTATTCCACTACAGGAGAGCCTCGGTAACATTCGTACGCATTACACGCAGGGCAACATCGACACAGTAGTGAAGTTTGTGTCCTGGAGGGAGACGCTTTCTAACACAATCCATGCAATCGAATTATTTCTAAAGCCCGCGATAGCTCAGTGGATAAAGTGTCTCACTGCTATGCAGTAGTTGCCCTGGGTGGGGAGGATGTTGTGCGTTGAAATTATATGGCTCTTTACTCACATGAGGTGATAAGTGTTATCGACAATGTTTCTCAAAGTGATTCCGTATTTCTTGATTTCCAGAAGGCTTTTGACACCGTACCTCGCAAACGGATTTTAATCAAATTGCGTGGTTATGGTATATCGCCTCAAATTTGCGACTGGACAGGGGATTTCCTGTCAGAGAGGACACAGTTTGTAGTAATCGATGGTAAGGCATCGACTAAAACAGAGGTGATATCGGGCGTTCCACAGGGTAGTGTTATTGGTCCTCTGCTGTTCCTTATTTACATAAACGATTTGGGAGGTAATCTAAACAGCTCTCTTAGGTTGTTTGCAGATGACACAGTTATTTACCGTCTAGTAAAATCATATGAAAATGAAAAGCAACTGCAGAACGATCTGAATATCACTATGGTGTAAAAATTGGCAATTTAAATAATGAGAAGTGTGAAGTCGTCCACATGAGAACGAAAAGAAATCGGTTAAACTTTGTTTACCAGATACATCAATCGAATGTGAAGGCCGTAAACACAACTAAATACCTAGGAATTACTATTACTTCATACTTAACTGGAAAGAACACGTAGATAATGTAGTAGGAAAGGCGAACCAGAGACTGCCTTTTATTGGCAAAACGCTTAAAAGATGCAACAGAACTACTAAAGAGACTGCATACAGTACGCTTGTCCGTCCTCATTTGGAGTATTGCTGCCGAGTGTGGGATCTTTATCTGGTGGGTTGGACGAAGGACATCGACAGAGTCCAAAGAAGGGCAGCTCGTTTTGTATTGTTACGATACAGGGGAGACAGCGTCACGGAAATGATACAGGACCTGGGATGGGAATCATTACAACGGCGCTTATCGCTGCGGCGTGGGCTACTTACGAAACTTCAATCACCAACATTCTCCTTCGAATGCGAAAATATATTGTTGATCATGAAATACGAGAAATCAGAGCTCGAACGGGGAGATTCAAATGTTTCTTTCTTTCTTTTTCTTTTTTCTTTTTCTTTTTTTTTTTTTTTTTTTCTGCTCGAAATTCGAGAATGGAATGGGAGATAAATAATCGATGAACCCTCTGCCATGTACTTAAATGTGATTTGCAGAGTATCCCATGTAGATGTAGATACACACTTTGCTTTATTGATGTCACATAACTCGTCTGTTGCATGATGTATGTGATTGTCTGAGGAATTAAAAACGAATATTATACTAGAATGAGGGTGTTGTGTGTCGCTACTGCGAGCTGCCACTGTGCCAACACCACCTGGAAGACAAGGGGCCGTATGAATAAATGGAGTATATACTTCATACTCTGGATTCCAGAGAACATAGGTTCACATGAGTAAAGGGAGTCAGAGAATATACTTCAGCCGAGTATGTTCTCGGAGTGAGTAACGGGGTGGGAGAAGTTGCTCACAGCAGAGAACTTTCTCTAATTTCATATGAATAAAACTACAGAAGTTTCTCACGACGAGAGAACATTCTCAGATTTCTGGAGTGAACTCTATGGCATACTCCGTGCTGAGTAACTTCTATTAAGGATACGTTTTACTGAGATTTATAATAAAAATTACAACACTTGTGTTACTTAGAAGGCAAAAACAAGTTTCTTTATATGTAGTCTTTAAGAAATACGAGGGGATCTATAAACTTAATACAAATAAAAAGATTTTGTTGACGAGTATCTTCCTTCGGAAAAATCGTGTGACACTCCCAGCATTTTATATAGTGACGAGAGTGATGTAAGAGGTGTTTTCATTACCGACATAAAAATGAAACACAAGTGGATTCAGCTGCGTGTTTACTCATTTGTTTGGTGTGTATATTTACAGTTGTAAACAGTCACATAGCAACATAATATTGTTTTAAAATAGTGTCTATTAGTAAGACCTTATGCTGTTAGTTCCAAATGAAGTGAATCCCAGGACTTCACAGTTTCTATCACAAAATAAATATTGCTGCAATACCAGGTAGGCCTACTGAAGTACTGTTTCAATCCAAACCGGTTGGCCTATTTATGATGCGTTTTATGACTTCGTAATCGTAACTTCTGTCATGTTAGACCTAAGTAAACACGACGAGAAAATTAATAACTGGTTAATTACATACCTAGCAGCCTGTTTCTTGTTCAAAATCGCATGGCCTAACGCTTATGAGCAAACCATTGGGTGTCATATTTAACAAGGCCTATCTCGTGTTAGAACACTCCGACAGCATTCCACGTTGTAACAGATGAATATGTGATGCATTCTTATTATATCATTCGCAAATTGTACTAACCCTACTTCATTAACAAACGAGTTTCTCGCGTGACGAAAATTTTGTATCGCCAGCAGAATACATTTTCGTAAAAAGTGCATTGTTGTTGTTGTTGTGGTCTTCAGTCCGGAGACTGGTTTGATGCAGCTCTCCACAATACCCTATCCTGAGCAAGCCTCTTCATCTCCACATAAGAACGGCAACCTACATCTGTCTGAATCTGCTTACTGTATCCATCTCTTGGTCTTCCTCTGCGGTTTTTACCCCACACACTTCCCTCGAACGCTAAATTCACAATCCCTTGATGTCTAAGAATGTGCTCTACCAATCTATCCCTTCTTTTAGTCAGGGTATGCCAGAAATTTCTTTTCTCCCCAATTCTGTTCAGTACGTCCTCATTAGTTACGCGATCCACCCACATAATCTTCAGCATTCTTCTGTAGCACCATATTTCAAAAGCCTCAATCCTCTTCCTGTCCGCACTGTTTATCGTCCATATTTCACTCCCATACAAGGCAACACTCCATACAAATGCCTTCAGAAAGGACTTCCTTAGGCTTAAATCAATATTCGATGTTAACAAATTTCTCTTTTTCAAGAACGCTTTTCTACCCATTGCCATTCTGCATTTTATATCCTCTGTACTGCGCCCATCATTTGTTATTTTACTGCCCAAGTAACAAAACTCATCTACCTCCTTTATTGTTTCGTTACCTAATCTAATTCCTTCAGCATCACCTGATTTTCTTACACTGCACTCCATTACCCTAGTTTTACTCTTGTTAATGTGCATATTTAGTCTTAATTATATGCTCCTTCACAACAAACTAATATCTAACACAGTACAGTTCTTTCTGAATACGTCGATGCCTACTCCATATTTGTACACTTAATAATTTGCCTGATTGGGCTAGTTTAAAGAAATACACGTTTGGACAGGTGATCTGTGGTGGACATGACACGCGGAGAACTTACTCAAGTAGGAGGGGAGGTAGCGAGAATGAACTACCTGCTCAGAGCATATGCTTCGAAGGTTTTATTCATACGAAATTGAGAACTTACTAAGAGAACGTTCTTTTGCTCTGAGAATCTTCTGTGGAGCATGTGCTCTTTTTTATACATACGACCTAGAGCACTGTATAGTACAAGCAGAACAATCCGCCATTTTGAATCCCATGTTGAAGGCGCGCATTTAAAAACTGTGGAACCATTATGCTTTCTAATATGCTATTAGGCCGTTAAATATACTTTCCTAACGCAGAAAATGTTACAGCATAGTAAATTTTGTTCATTTGATTGTAAGAGGCAAGCAACTTAAAAGTTAGTGATTAGACGGATATTTTTAAGAGATATGATACAGTCACAGTCCATATTAAGGAATATGTTGCTGTTCTAAATATTTACCACATACAGTTAAAATACGTTACAATATTATCGAATTTTCTGGTTTATAAATGGTGCGCTCACATACGTTTAGGGTAAGTAAGAGTTGCATTCGAAGACAATAACGGAATAATGTTAAATTACGATACTATACATTCCGTATTCCCCCCTCTAATGTCTCCTACATTTTACACACAGCATATCTGAGGGGAGCTTTTACGTCAAAAATGTGTTTAATAACTTTGAATGCCTGGTTTCGTTAGATAACGACTAAATAAAGTATCTCTGGTAGCTTGCACTTTGAAATAAAGTGAATGTTTGATTATAAGTTTTGAATTTAATGCCTTTCATGTATGACTTCTTTCCTGTTCCCGTTTTTTGTGAAGTTCAGTGTTTTTAGCCATCCTGTTCACTGCTTGGCTTAGGCCTACATAGACCCAAGCAACTTTAAACACACTAAGTCAAATCCTCCCTCGGGCATGTGTGTGTGTGTCTGTGTGTAGGTGTGTCGTTCTTAGTGTAAGTTAATTGAAGTTAGTTTAAATAGTTTTAAGCCTAGGGAATGATAACCATAGTAGTTAAGTTCCATAGATTTACAAATATTTGAAAATTTTTAAAATGAACTATTCCTTACATGAAACTTCTAGGCAGATTAAAATTGTGTGCCGGAAGCGGGACTCGAACCTGGGACCTTTGCCTTTGCCTTTCTGTATTCCTTACATGTTTAGGCGTATATTTTCATTACTAACTCTGTGTGAGCGTTAACTATTTCGAATACAAATAATAAAAAATAGGTTCTTAACATCACATTTGCTTTATTTTAGCGTTCATACTAGGCGTCTGGAATTTACAAGCCTCCTTTTACGCCGATCTATGCTTGAAGGAAAACGATGAAACTTATATCGAGCATGCCTGCTACTTTTTGCAGCTGCACAACCAACCATTTCACACTGTGAAACAATAAAATCACGAAATATTCGCTGATTCACTTCGCTGCAGCAGACAAAGCACACTACACTGTCGTCGCATTGGGATTCAAAATGGCGGATTGTTCAGCTCGGTATATCTAGTGCTTTAATACGACCCAAGGCGTCACAGCTGGCCGTGCCTACGTCACACGTAAAGGCCGCGGCTGCCAGCTCATTGGCCGGGCTTTGCGAGGTGGTGGGCGTGCCCAGCGGACAGCCAGAGTGAGCTGGCAGCCGCGGCCTTTGCGTGTGACGTAGGCACGGCTAGTTGTGAGGCCTTGTCTTCTAGGTGGTGTTGACTGGACCCATGGAGTCGGCCGCCGTGGGAGCGCGCCGGCTGAAGCCACAGCGGCTGACGGCGGGGCGCCGCGGGGAGGGGTGAGTCAGCGCTGGGGCGCGCACCCTCCCTGTCGCGGCGCTCTTTATGCGCGCGGCAGTAACAATTCGTTTCGGCGTTGCAACAAAAACAGCCGCGGAGGGCGCGCTGGCAGCACTCGCCAAAATTCCGTCCCGTCTGGCGCCCTCAGATCGCCGCTACGAGGCAGCAGCCAGGCCGCGGCTGGCAGTCGCGAAAAAAACTGACAGCTCGGCGAGACAGCCGCACCTGGGAAGGTCACGCCAGTGCAGAGGAAACCCGCCGAATTACAGACCCATAGCCGGCCGCGGTGGCCGCGGGGACTGAGGCGCTCCAGTCACGGTCTGCACGGCCACTACGGTCGGGGTTCGAATCCCCCCTCGGGCATGGATATTTGTGCCGTCCTACTTCGTAAGTAGTTCATAAGTAGTTTGTAAGTTTAGGGACTGATGACCCCGTAGTTAAGTCCCATAAGCTTAACAAACATTTGAACATTTTATGCACAAATGATTTCCTTGGACTTTTTCCCCAGATTTTTCTTTTTTATTTATTTATTTAATCTTCCTTGTCCACTTTGTGTGGGTGCTGAGCACCCCCAAAAATTTCCCTGTAGCTGCACGAGCAGCAGGCACGGAGTCGGCGCCCCTGCGTACAAAACCGTTTATTTGCGTGTAATAAAAGGGTACATTTATGTTAAAGCAATGTGATAAACAAACCTGTTTGAGAACCTTCCCCAAGTGAGATGACTGCTGGAGGTGAGGTCCATCCTACAAACATAGGTCTGGAAGGAGTAGGGGGGCTCCTACCACCGTCTCCCCCCCCCCCGTCCCACCCTAAACATGAATGACTATCACTTTTACTTTCATCCTCATCATCACCACAAAAACATTCAAAATCACTCTCAATAACCAACTTGCATGATTTCTTTTTTTTTTTTTTTTGAGGGGTAGTGAGGGGGGGGGTTTTCATTATCACACGGCTTAAAACAGGCATATGGCCAGAGTGAGATTGGGATGAAACGAAACCTATTTAAGAACCTTCACCTTCACCTTATTTGGTTGTCTGGATCTTGAGTACAACTATAATTTTTCACTGTGATAAGACACTACCTGGGCATGTGAGACAGGATGTTGAACAACATGACCCAAAGCCATATTCAATTAATGATGTGCATACCATTTATAGCTTGCCACTATGCTCTTGGTTCATCTGAAGTATCTTTCTTACCATGCCTGGACAAGTAAGATTTGATAAAGTGCCTTTAACGATTCGAAACTAGTCATCATGTAAAATCAAAAAGTGATCTATGGCAAATAAAGGTCTCATAAAGGGATTCATAACCATTACATCAAAAGATCGCCTCCTATAAAACATCCGGAATAAGATGTTAGGTATATATAAGTGCATGTCTTCGCGGCGATATCCATTAATGATATCTTCAATGGTTTACTGCCCACGAGATTTCGACAGAAAACTCCTCTGCGATTGTCAAGTGGATGACTATCATTTCGCGGCTGCTGCCGTGCTTATATAGCCGCGCCGTCACCAGTGACGTCACTGGTGCCCAGTTCCATCAACACCACCTAGAAGACAAGGCCTTACAACAGGCCGTGGCTACGTCACACTTAGAGACCGCGGCCGCCATCTGACTGGCCGGCCGCTGCGCGGCGGTGGGCGTGCCCCAGCCAACAGCCAGTGAGGTGGCGGCCGCGGCCTCTAAGTGTGACGTAGCCACGGCCTGTTGTAAGGCCTTGTCTTCTAGGAGGTGTTGATTCCATGATCATATATGGCAATGTTTTGGTCGCGCGTACGCCGCGCCCGCTTCAACTCCGCAATTACGGGATCCCAAACTGTACTCAGCTGCAAGCCGCCGTCTTTATTCAGGGTGTTTTCAGAAATTTTGATCTTTACTGCCTCGTTTATTATGTTGTCCCAGAAGCTGTTGATACGATTAATAATGGATGTCTCGTCGAAAGCAATTCGGTGTCCCTTTTTCCAAAGCATGTTCCACCACAGCTGACTTTTCGCGATAGCGTAATCGAAAACACCGCTTGTGTTCTGTGCGTTGCTGATGTCAGGTAATTATAATATCTTGTAAAACCTTAATTAGTTCTTCATTTTAATTGTTATAAAATGTCTATTTTGTCCAATAAATTGTTGATTTTACCTCTGAATTATAGTGTCCGTTATAATTGTAGATCCTTACCTCATTATTTTGGAAGGGATTTCAGTTTGTTGAATTGAGGGGCAATTGCAGTAACAGTTTAGGAGGGATTATTAATCTTACCATTTATATAGGTCCACTCTGAATATTTCCCCGTGCACGACCTAATCATCCACTTCAGAATTCTTGGCATAACCTGCCTGGCGACCCTACCTTCCACCCTTTGCACCCACACCAAATTTCATTTCCTCCACCACCTTCATGTACAAGGGAGAAAGGAATGAACGGAGAGATGGTGCAGCAGGAGCTTGCCAGAGAGCATGTCAGGAAATGAGAGAGACACGGAGATGCGTGGGTGGAGGGAGAGGGGTGGAGGAAGAGGAGGAGGAGAGGAAGGGAAGAGGGATGGCAGAGGAGAAGAAGTAGGGCTGACAGAGGCACAGGCAGGAGGAGGAAGGGATGAGCAGGAGGCAACGCCAGCGTAGCGCCGCGTGTACAACTGGCTAGTGAGACACCAGCAAATCCAAATTTTTGTACAGCTTATGGGACTTAACTAAGGGGTCATCAGTCCCTAAACTTACAAACTACTTATGAACTACCTTATACTAAATCACTACCCGAGGGGGGGGGATTCGAACCCCCGACCGTAGTAGCCGTGCAGAATGTGACTGGCGCGCCGCAGACCGCTCGACCACCGCGACCGACGAGAGACCAGCCTAAGGGAACAGAAGGGAAGGTGAGAAATAGGCAGGGGCCGATGACCGATGTCCAACCGACCAAGAAATACGCGTCTAGATGATATGCAGAGAGGTTGAGGGTAGGAATGCCGGACGTATAGCCTATTACCAAGCATATTTAAGAGTTGTGATGAATCTGCGGATTCGCTAGTCTTTCTAATACATAAAGCAGATTGTCCGTATGTTTGCGTGTACTTTTTGCATAAAAGTCTACAGATTTTTTTTCCAATCTTTATGAAATTTTGTACACGTAAGTTTTAATCCACGAGGACGGTCGCCGTAAGGGTAAAGCCGTCCTCAACACGGGTCGTGTTGTCCCAACGTGGCGCAGGCCAGACGTGCTGTCTACCTAGTCTAGCTACAGCACGCTCTGAAACGACCAGCTTCATTCCAAGAAACGTGTTGCTAATCCTGATTTGCTTTGCGATCGCAGCGCTCTGCAGCACCCGTTTTGGGGTGACGCGTAGATCATTGTGTATACAGAGATGGATGTGTGTAAAATTACACGGTATCTCTCTTAGCCATCGTCGGAAAAAAAAAAGAAATTCGCATGCAGTACTCTTACAGAAATTGTATTTTTTTTCCTTCAAGAAGCTCAAGGACAGTACGTGTATCTGAAAGCGGATGAGATAATAACGAAATTTACGACAAAATAACTTTTGGCAAATACTCTTTAAAAAAATTGCCAGGGGTGAAGTGTTTAACAATGTTCTTTGAAATAGTTAAGCCTGTTTAGCAATCATCTGAATGTGAAGCTATTTTTAGAAAGTAAAGTACTACATAGTCAATTTGGTCTGACGTTTGTACAAATGTATCAAGGTATATAAAATACTATCCAAACTTTACTCGACATTGATTTCATGTTTTATAAGCAGTACACTTTGATGTAACAGGAAAAGACGGAAACCAGCTGAAAAATGCTCCTGCCGGAGCACAGAAAAGGCGAATATGTTCTCTGACACAAAAGTGTGGAGCAGCTGCCTCAACCCTCATTCCGACTTCCTCACCAAACATTTTGACATGCTAACATATCCGCGCACTTTTAGCGCATAACTTTGTAAATACTTTTGCCCAGTTAAGCCGTCATAGTCAGCAATGTTGTGTCACTGTCAGTGACTATATATGTCTCTGTCCGTTTGTTTGGTGTCTCTCCCACTGCCGCTTTCTGTCTGTATCAAACTTTCAATGTCTTCACCCCTTTCCCTCGCGATTCCTCACCGCTGTCTATTTCTGCCACTTTCTTCGTCTCTCTACCCCTCTGACGTTGTCCCATTCTATTCCTGTCCTGTTGCCAGTATCCTTTTTTTCTCACTTAGAGTCGGCTTTCATTGTGTCCAATCACGATTGTCTCCCTTATACATACGTCCATGGGGATGGTTTGGTTGGGGTTTGACCTGTAGACCGGAAACCTTTAGCATGCGGGTACTGGGGATGGGAAAAATTGGACAAATTGTTTCGTGCTATAGTATTGGAGAGCCACACGCTCATGCTTTATGTATGGTCTCCATTCGTCTCAGCATCCCACTGTTTTCTCTTTTGCCCCAATTGACTTCCAACATCTCGTTTCGCTTCCCACTGCTGTTTTCATGCATATGCCTTTCTCCTGAACTTTCTCTGTTCCATCATATATGGCTCTTTCTGCCTGTTGCGCTGTCTCTGTTCTACTCACATTCAGCCGAAAAAAAGCGAGAATATGTTCGCATGCCAAAATTTTTGATGAGGAAGTCGGACTGAGGATTGAGGCAGCTGGTTCCACATTTTTGTATCAGAGAACATATTCGCCTTTTCTGTGCTCCGGCAGGAGCATTTTTCAGCTGGTTTCCGTCTTTTTCCTGTTACATCAAAGTGTACTGCTTATAAAACATGAAATCAATGGCGAGTAAAGTTTGGATAGTATTTTATATACCTTGATACATTTGTACAAACGTCAGACCAAATTGACTATGTAGTACTTTACTTTCTAAAAATAGCTTCACATTCAGATGATTGCTAAACAGGCTTAACTATTTCAAAGAACATTGTTAAACACTATCAATATCGTCCCATAAAAAGCATGTAAATATTTTCGAGTTCATCCGAGAATTTAGTTTTATATGATGTTGCTATTTCACGATAATTCAAGTCGTTCACGTTGATCGAACCATTACGATGACGAATTTTGCACGTCCAGTGGCTTGAAAGATTTAGGATGATTTGTAACTTTTATAAATGTTATCGAGACCTTCCAAACCAAGTGCGGTAACTTTATCTCGGTAATGGATAGTGTCCTGTCCGCCTGCGACAGCGGCAACACGCACAACACGAAGGCGTCGCGGGTTGCCGGGCAGCTAGGCGGGCAGTCCGCGGGCTTCTACGAGTGTGCACACGGCGCTAGCAGCATGTCCAGATGGCGCAGTGAAACGGGACCTACTCGCATCCGCCGGACACATGATCGCGGAGTTACGACCGGCAGATATCCTTCCGCGTACCTATTTTAGGACGAGCACTGCCTAGCCACGGCAGTCCGGGCTCCCGACGTCCCATGGAAGACTGCTGCAGTCGTACCTGTCCGAGCGGACTTTCTACGTAAGGGCAGAAGACGGCACATCCACAGAAGAGCGGATATGTGCGGGAGTGCCGCAGGGTTCGGTCATCGGCCCCCAGCTGTACTCCCTGTCCACTGCTGATGTACCGCGAGTCGCAAGCGTCAAATTGGCACTATACGCCGACGACATGGCGCTTTTCACCCGCAGTATGAACGCGCTCACAATGCGACGCCGACTCCAAGTCGGCTGCGACGCCCTGGGTGCATGGGCCACTAAGTGGTGGTCGAAATTCAACGCCGAGAAAAGCCAGGCAGTCGTCTTTACTAGACGTAAACTGCCCGATCCGCTACCGCCGATCGAGATCCTGGGGACTCCCATCCCCTGGAGCACAACGGCGTAATACCTAGGGGTAACCTTAGACCAAAGGCTCACCTGGAAAGATCACGTCAGTGATGTAAGACAGAGGGCCACAGGACGCTTAGGCGTTATTTACCCTCTCCTCAACCCGGTCTTTGGAAACGCCGCCGACGTCCACACCCAGCTGCTGCAGACCATCCAGAACCGCGCTCTGAAGACTGCCCTGCATCTTCCAACGCGCTACCCAACCGACCTGCTTCACGAAGAAGCCGGCATTCTACCGCTCCGGGAGAGATTCCGCGTCACCGCCAGGACCTTCTACGAGAAGACAGAGCAGTCCCACAACCGGTTCATCCGGCAATTGGGGACACAACACAACTTCAGGCCAACAACCCGCTGGCCTGACCAGCTGCGAGATTAACAAAAATCTCGTAGCCAACCAGGAAAAAAGAAAATATAATAATACATCGTCAGTAATCTGACAGTCTAAGTCCACACATACAGCCAGGTTCTAATACTTTTTCCTATGTTTCAGGTACAGCAGGAATAGCAGCAAATGCTTAGCCTGCACAACCATCGGACCAAGGTCGAGGTCCGTCAAGAAAGTAAAGCGACGGCAGTCGGACGCCAGCCTAGAGACCTGTTCTGTTACGCCTCCGCCCTCCGACGTCGCCCCCGCCGCCGCTGCTCCGCCGCCCAGCCGCTCCGCCCAGGACGCCTCGGGTTCCGCAGCATCGCCGCCGACTGTGGGGACGAACCCACTACAGGTCGCTTCACTGACGTCCGAGAGTGATTGAAATGGACCTGCAACCTATGGGACTGTAAGGCAGTGGATTTCCAATTTCGTGCCTGTTTTTGGTTTCTTGTGTAAGTGTAGCGCACAGTCAGAGGAGTACTGACCTGTGTTGCTTATAGATTAATTAACGTTTATTTTGGAGCATTACTTAAGTGACTTTCCTACCGTATACATTTTAGATAGTATTATCGGAAAAACTTGCAAAGCTTTTCGGAATAATATTAGAACACATCGTAAAAAATTCGACGATTTTCCATGAATAGAAATGTAGATTTGCCAATGCACGCAGTTGGATCTTTTATACCAAAAATGATTTTTACAGCGTATCGCGGTAACGAATACACATTTCCAAAAACGAGAAACCTATTTGCAACCGATCAGCATTCACTTAATAATATATATAAAGGTGCGCTTGGTCGTGGTGTTTCAGACAGGACACAGCAGGTACGACGAATTCAGGAGTGCACCGAAAATATCGGAAATCCGGCAAAACAGCAAGTCTCTGACAACGCTACAGCAGGGAAAAGATACGGCAAAAATGGTACCATCGACGACTGAAGAGCGTGAGAGAAGTGCAACTTTTCCGCCATTCACTGCGGATCTCAGTGTTGGGACTTGAACCAGTGTCAGCGTACGAACCGTTCACCGGAACACCGCCGTTAAGGGCTGCAGACACACACACGTGTACCGTTGCTGACTACACGACACAAAGCTCGACGCCGTACCTGGCTCCGTGAACACCGACACTGGACTGTTGATGACTGTAAACATGGTGCCTGGTGTGACGAGTCTCGTTTTCAACTGTATCGGGTGGATGGACATGTACTCGTGAACCCGTGGACCATGCGTGACGAAAGGACACTGTCCAAGCTGGTGGAGGGTCTGTAAAGTCGGCGGCGCACGCCAGACGTAAGAGAACGATCACAGAAAAGGCAGCGATCGACCGAAAGCCAATCGCAAGCAGGCGCCGCGCATCCTGGTGGGAGTGAACAAAGATGCGCGCCCTCTAAAAGCGGTTTGATCTAGGCCGACATACGTCTGGACGGCCCCCGACAGTTACTATTCAGAACTCAGGCAGTTACTAGGTAGCTACAAAGTCAGAAATAGGACAGTACTAACAACGAAAGTACATGGGCTCAAACAAACATATCTGTATGAACGTTTGGTTACAGGATCTCTACACTTCAATGTGCTGGTGGGTGTCATTTTTATGCAAAACCCTGCAATGATGCTCTAGATAGCACTGTAGGTGTAGTTGTATACGCCATACGTAATGCAAATATCTTAACTATAACTTATGTAATAATCATCGAACATGTTCTCTAGCGAATTGTCATAAAAAGCCGTGATAATAGTTGCAAATTTCTTTTCTTCCGGACCAGAAAACTTGTTCTTGTTAAGTGATTTTAGATGCTTCACCATGAGACTCCTGACACTTTTCCACACGCCTCTGACAGGTGACATGTACAAATGCATCCTTTCTTATCATCTGCATCCATTCCTGTCCATTGAGCGATTGAGCGTTCCGACGCACGAGGAAAATTCTAGGCGCACAATGTGACAGCTTACAGGTTTATAATTGCTATATGGTCAACACGGTTTTATAAAATATTGTCGCGTTGAAATGGAAACAGGCTTGACGTCGAAGGCAACTAAACACAGCACTTATACTGAAAGCACGTTTATTACGAACTCAACATACACGCAGCACTGACTGCCTCTCAGGCAGAGTGCTCTGCTATTTAGGCACAGACAGAATTTACCAGAAATTAGAACAACACTTAACACAAGAAACAAGTAGAATTTACAAGTGAACATAAGAAAGATGTAGAACCTTCTGGAATTCTTAATTACAAAGAAATAACTTTTTTTCCGGTAGGCGGGATAGAACCGGCGACCTTCTGCACCGCAGTCCGTGACGCTATCCCCTACGCCACGCAGACAGTCGGTGTTCGTGGTCTCTCGCGGCAATATCGGTCATGTGAAACACAACTAGCTCTTTGCTCACACGAAGTGCTAAGTGCTATCGACAAGGGTTCGCAAACAGATTCCATATTTCTTGATTTCCAGAAGGCTTTTGACACCGTACCTCACAAACAGCTTATAATCAAATTACGTGGTTAAGATATATCGGCCCGAATTTTCGACTGGATAGGGGATTTCCTCTCTGAGAGGACACAGTTTGTAGTAATAGATGCTAAGGCATCGACTAAATCAGAGGTGATATCGGGAGTTCCACAGGGTAGTGTTATTGGTCCTCTGCTGTTCCTTATTTACATAAACGATTTAGGGGAAAATCTAAGTTGCTCTCTTAGGTTGTTTGCAGATGACGCCGTCATTTACCGTCTAGTAAAATCATCTTAAGATCAAAAACAACTGTAGACCTATCCGAATAAGATATCATTATGGTGTAAAAATTGGCAATTGACTCTAAATAATGAGAAGTGTGAATTCGTGCACATGAGTACGAGAAGAAATCCGTTAAACTTCATTTACAAGATAAATCAATCGAATGTGAAGGCCGTAAACTCCACAAAATACCAAGGAATTACTATTACATCAGACTTAAAGTGGAAGTGATGTCGAAGGAAAGGCGAACGAGAGACTGCGTTTTATTGGCAGAACCCTTAAAAGATGCAACAGAACTACAAAAGAAACTGCATACACTACGCTTGTCCGTCCATTTTTGGAGTATTGCTGCCCAATGTGGGATCCTTATCAGGTGGGTTTGACGGAGGACATCGAAAGAGTCCAAAGAAGGGCAGCTCGTTTCGTATTGTCACGATACAGGGGAGACAGCGTTACGGAAATGATACAGGATCTGGGATGGGAATCATTACAACAACGGCGCTTATCGCTGCAGCGTGTGCTATTTACAAAACTACAATCGCCAACATTCTCCTCCGAACGCGAAAATATATTGTTGACTCCCACTTGCATAGGTAGAAATGATGATCAGAATAAAATACGAGAAATCAGAGCTCGAACGGAGAGATTCAGGTGCTCTTTCTTCCCGCGAGCTATTCGTGAATGGAATGGGAGATAAATAGTATAAAGGTGGTTCGATGAACCGTCTAGCAGGCACTTAAATGTCATTTGCAGTGTATCCCGTTTAGATGTAGATGTAGGTGGTTCCAGGAACACTACTCTGAGTATAAACACCTCCGCTGGCCACCGGAGCCTCCACACCTGAAAATTAGCGAGCGCATTCAGACGGGGTCCGCAGCGCCTGGTGCTATTACGGGGGGTGTGTTGCCTCCAGCGCTTCAGTGGAGTCCCGCCCTCCAGCGAGTGTGTAGCGCCACCACCACCTAGAGAGAAGGCCGCGGCGCTCTCTTGTAAAGGCTAGTTTACACGACGACACTAGGTTTCATGTAACTGCGCTACTGACCTGTGCGCATGCGCGCCAGGCGTTCGCGCAACTCGTTGGCGAAACTAAACAGTTTCGGCACCTTACCCTCCAACTTTGGCGAAACTGATTGCGCGTGTTTTTAGGTTAGGTGATAACCAATGCAGAACAAAATACAAAATAAAGGGGGAAAAGGAAGAAATAATTAGGTTTTTGAACATATATACGATGCATAGGTGTTTGTGCCATTTTAGCGATGAAAATCTCAGGAATAAGCAGCGGCGTGTTAGTGCTCTTGAACCAATTATTCTTGAAATAAATATTGATGGGTTGACTATTAGTGCATTGCAGACTAAAGTACATTCAATTCCAAATAACTATACAAACGAACTATGGCAATTGTGGAGTTGGGAACACGGTACAGGTACTATAGAGACGAGTATCTTTTTGACAAAAAAAGTAATGCAATTTGTAATTTCAGTCCTGGTAACAATGTTTCACGCGTAACAGTATTTTGTTTGGTTATTTCATTACTAACTCTGTTTAAAAGGAACGTAAACTGCTTTGGTGACATTCTGAAATCTTTAAAATAACTTATAGGGTTTTAGATCACAATTTCTTTCAGCAAGGTTGCTAAACAACCGTGCTGAGGTCTTTTTTTAATCGAGTCACAAACCCAAACACGTTCCTTATTCTTTTTATGTTTAGTATTATGCAGCGACTTCACACAGAGAAGCAATAGCTGCGCCACAACTCTTAAGCTACAAAACTTTCATTCTACGGCCACTACGGCACTCGCAAAACAACGAAACTGAAGTGTACAGTATTGGCGCCGTGTCTACAGACATACACGAAACCGGTTGCGCGCAACTCATTTCATGAAACGAGTGTCGCAACCTGGTGTCGTCGTGTAGACTAGCCTTAACGTCAGGCAGAGTAGGTTGCGCGCGCATAGCTGACTGGGCAGCCGCTGGGGAACGGCCCACTATGCCGAAGCAGCGAGCCAGTCAGCTATGCGCGCGCAACCTACTCTTAGAGCTGGGTTTGAACATGACTCGAACTGTTCGAACAATCGCGAATCTTTAATTCAGCGCAAAGTTCCTAGTGATTGGAAAAAAGCGTAGGTGACTCCCGTTTATAAGAAAGGAAAGAGAACTGACCCACACAATTACAGGCCAATTTCTTGACATCAGTTTCGTGTAGAATTTTGGAGCATATTCTCAGTTCGAATATAGTAAATTTCCTTGAAACGGAAAAGCTTCTTTCCATGAATCAGCACGGGTTTTGGAAACATCGTTCATGTGAAACTCAGCTTGCCCTTTTCTCACATGACATCTTGCGAGCCATGGATGAAGGGCAACAGGCGGATTGTGTTTTTCTCGACTTCAGAAAGGCGTTCGACACGGTGCCACACTGCAGACTGCTAACGAAGATACGAGCTTATGGAATAGGTTCACAGATTTGTGACTGGCTGGAAGACTTCCTAAGTAATAGAACGCAGTACGTTGTTCTCGACGGCGAGTGTTCATCAGAGACTAGTGTATCGTCAGGCGTGCCTCAGGGGAGTGTGATAGGACCGCTATTATTTTCTATCTATATAAATGATCTGATGGACACAGTAAGTTATAATATGCGGCTGTTTGCTGATGATGCTGTGGTAGTATGGGAGGGTGTCGTCTGTAACTGACTGTAATAGCATACAGGATGACTTAGACAAAATTTCTAGTTGGTGCGAAGATTGGCAGCTAGCTCTCAATGTGGAAAAATGTAAGGTGATGCGCATGAGTAGAAAAAACAATCCCATAATGTTCGAATACAGCATTAGAAGTGAGCTTCTTGATGCTGTCGCTTTGTTCAAATATCTAGGCGTAACATTACAGAGCGATATGAAATGGAACGAGCATGTAAGGACAGTTGGGAGTAGGGCGGACAGCCGACTTCGGTTTATTGGGAGAATTTTGGGAAGATGTACTTCACCTGTAAACGAGACCGCGTATAAAACGCTTGTACAACCACGTCTTGAGTATTGCTCAAGTGTTTGGGACCCGCAGCAGATCGGTTTAAAGGAAGACACAGAGGCGGTTCAGAGACGAGCAGCTAGATTTGTTACCGGTAGGTTCGACCAATGCGCGAGTGTCACGGAAATGCTCCGGCAACTCAATTGGGGATCGCTGGAAGAAAGACGACGTTCTTTTCGTGAATTTCTGTTGAGTAAATTTAGAGGGCCGGAATTTGAAGCTGAGTGTAGTACGATCTTGCTGCCGCCTACTTACATTTCGCGTAAAGATCACAAAGACAAGATAAGAGAAATTAGGGCTCGTACGGAGGCCTATAAGCATTTTTTTTCCACGTTCAATTTGGGAGTGGAATAGGAAAGGAAATGCCTAGTAGTAGTGCAGTGTACCCTCCGCCACGCACCTTACGGTGAAATGCGGAGTATGTATGTAGATGTAGATGTAGAAGTCTCGAGAAATGTTCGAACTTCCGGTCACAACGACGTAAATTGTTCGAACAGTTCGAGTCATGTTCAAATCCAGCTCTACTATCTAGCAATGCTAGGAGGTACTATTTCTACGATTTAGAACGATGATATTCATAAATATATGTTACTCCAAAGTTCGTTGGCCTGGTATAACAACAGTGAATCAGTAGTAGGGCTGTGCCGGTTCTACGCCACTGAGATTCTCCCGTCGACGATAGTGTCATCGACGCCAGACGCTAGGCCAATTGCCGGACCGCAGATCAAAGGATACCGCCACAGGATGATTGATAGGTCTTCCCAGAAGAACGAAAGATGATTGACAGTTTACATTTAGGTCCTTTTGATTCGTTACTTGTCCGACCGCTAATCAAAGGACGCCGCCATAACGCACTTAAGGATGATTGACAGGTTGCAACACCTCCCTCGGCCACACACGTCGCCCCCCTCCACCCCTCGGCGCCGCCACCAGACAGGCGGCACCTCCGACAGGTCCAGACCTGTAGACCCCTCGACATGTCTGTACTCGCACCCGCGACCCCTACTCGCTCGGCCGATTGCCGGACCGCCGCTTCCGCCGCCGCTGCCGCCGACAGATGCTACCCCCTCCTCCTCCTCCACGCTCGCGACCGCTTCTCAAAGGACGCCGCCACCCCCCCTACCCGCAAGGACAAACAATACCGCGACGATTGTCTTGACCGCACCGACACCGCCCCCACAGGCCGACCCCTGCTCTCTTTTTACGGCGACCGCGCCCCGCCAGGCCAGCAGCCAATTAAATTGCATATTTATTATTGCAGCGATCCGTACGCCAGATCTCGATTTATGTAACAACAACAATTTCCGCCGTTTATTATTATTCTTGGAAAATAAAATAAAGCTACCATAGTGTTCTTCGTATGCTAAAAAACAATTTAGAACAGAAATGCTTAGTTGGTCTCGTATACTACAGCATGTAGTAGTAAAATATTAAAACTCGTATGCAAAATTTGCAAGTAAGAATTTCCACTCCCATCTCTCTCCATGCTCTTCGCATAGACTACAACCGACAGACGTGTTTAATAATAATAATAGCGCAGGTTACGGTAACGAACGCCACAAACTTACGTATCCATCTTAACATATACTCTTTCGATATACAGAAACAATTCTAACGAAAAGAAAAGAAATGGTCCGTTTCGGAACACGACCGCAACCTTAGATCTATAAATGTATATCTTCGTTTAGACGATGCAAGCAACAGCCGTCGAACGGAATGTAACTTCTATGCCAACAACTCTTTCGATAAAACAGCAACAGCGGCAGCAGCAGAAGACGGCATGTTGTTTATACAAAAATTCCAAATAACGAAAATCGGCAATGACATCTAGCACAACGTCTCTAAATATACATCTGCAAAGCACCGTTAAACTCGTATGCAAAATTTGCAATTAAGAATTTACATTCCCATCTCTCTCCAGGCGTGTTTAATAATAATAGCGCAGGTTAGATAATAAACGCCACAAACTTACGTATCCATCTTAACATATACTCTTTCGATATACAAAAACAATTCTAACCAGAGCCAATTAACGAAAAGAAAAGAAATGGTCCGTTTCGGAACTCGACCACAACCTTGCATCTATAAATGTATCTCTTCGTTTAGACGATGCAAGCAATAGCCATCGAACGGGATGTAACTTGTATGCCAACCACTCTTTCGATAAAACAGCAACAACAGCGGCAGCAGCAGAATACGACATAGTGTTTATACAAAAATTCCAAATAACGAAATCGGCAATGACATTTAGCACAAAGTCTCTAAATAAACATCTGCAAGCACCGTTAACAATCGTCCAGAACGCAGAGCGCTCTCTCGGCAGACTACATAAAAGAAACATATGCTAAGTGTTTAAACAAAAAAACCTAAGTTACATCTCCAAATGATCAAAACCTTCTATGCAGACGCACCATTCTGACAAGGATAGCTCGCAATGCATTTATTTAATGGAGCTGAGCCATGCCGAAAGTTCCGAAATTTAACACTCTCTCTCTCTTTAGCGATCTTGCCCTGTTACGTTTCCTTCTTCTTAGATCGAGGTATAACTGCGCATTCCGAGAGTTCGGGTATTTTAATTTTACCTCTTATTTCCTTGCTACAGCAGTACACATCCCATCTAAGAAATC
The DNA here is from genome assembly GCA_026315105.1 of Locusta migratoria. NCBI lineage: Eukaryota > Metazoa > Arthropoda > Insecta > Orthoptera > Acrididae > Locusta > Locusta migratoria. The sequence goes on along the minus strand of CM048750.1, from coordinate 69,634,893 downwards.
TCTATGTCCTGTTACGATGCAAACTACATTTATCTGACACCGATTTTCCAGCGCCCCAGAAGACATTTAATCCCTATTGTGCAACGGAGAGTCGAAATAAAAGAAAAATACGTGAAATAATTTACCGATTCCGACCGTCTACACTAAAACGTTTCGAAATTATTGGCCTAACAACACCCTTATTCGACAATACAGCAACCACAGAACCGAAGTTACCTGCCCAATGCAACACAGATTTCCAGATCGACCCGCCCTTTACCCACAAAATTCCTACTCCGAACTAAGATTTATTATTTTAATTACAAGTAGATGTCCACCGCAAACGAAGACGCTAACCTACACGCCACAACACATGATTCTATATAGCACATGGAGTGTTTACAATTTTTGTTTTGTTTATTACAGTACAACTGAGTACATGCAACGTAATGTTCGCAAACATATCGCAACCAACCATCTAAACAAGTTACCACAGATGGTGTTATAACCGCGATCAGTAACAGACAAGATCTCCCAGACACACAGCGTTTTAATAAAGTTTCGATCTCTCTCTCTCTCTCTCCACCCAATAACTACGTTGGTTGCTTGACCTGTCCCTAACATCCAACCACTACTTTGTTTCCAATGCATAGCCCGGCAGACAATATTTCTGGAACGCTCTCTATCAGCCAGTAGACTATATACCTCGAGCATTCGCGCACAAATCACCATCGTATTCCACTCCTTCTAACAAATTATTACTCTCGATAAACATCTGTAACACAGTGTAAAAAAATGAGCGACGTGCTCGACTCTACAAGTAATTTACAGTCGAAACTAAAAAAAAAAAAAAAAAAAAAAAAAAAACACAATGTCCGAGAGAGCGGTCAATTTTCTGGTATCAAGTATCAAATCTAAAAGCGTTTGCACAGTACAACGGCGCACTTTGTAAATACCGTATCTTCTCTTTTAGAACACTTAAACAATCTTCTTACACAATCCTCCATCCTGGTAATACCATCTTCTCGACCCGGCGAAAAAATAAAAGTCCTAACAATCAACTGCCTGGACTCTTTATAAAATCGATATCTTTGCTTACACCAGGGCTCGTGATTTTTTCGACAAATTTATTTTGGTTCTACAATTCGACGCCAACCACGTTAAGCAGTCGTTTCCTCGCCCGCAACCACTTTGATATTGCTCCTCCCATCCGAAAGTCATGCTCGGATACGAACGCCACTCGGTTAAAGTATTGTCCAAAAATCCAGGAGATAGAAGCCATCTACACGAAGCTGCTGCTGTAGTATAGATGGGAGCGCCTCCATTAAAAAACATCGATTAGCTGCAGTTTATAAGATATATACCCACAGGACGTATATATTTCCCCCCATGTATTCCAGAAATAGTAACTTCGTCTTATCTCCAACGTTTGCAGTATCGAACTTGCGGAATTTACTACACACACGCGCGCACTCCATTGGCTACAACTAGCGCACTTTAAGTAACGAAACTATAGGAGTTTTATAAAACACGTTGATTTTCGACGAAAGAATTATGATTTACTGCAGCAGGCATATCCGCTACGTAACGTGTTGCACACCAGCCGTAAAGTAGCCAACACTAGCATACGATTAAACAGACGATGCTTCGACGAAAGATCAATGCACCACCAAAGTCAGTTTTCTTTACAGCTTTACCGTGACGTGTATATTTAGGGTATATCAACACTTTTTACTTACATTCCGTCCCATATAGCCTAAAGCACTCTCTGTAAGCGCCAAACATTTCCAACACAGTAACGGAACTACACCTTGCAGTCAACACGAACCTACAACAACAAAAGAATCTAGCCATTCCAACTCGTTTTTTGTCCCAACTAGCATGCTGCAAGCTATGTATACATTCGTAACAACCCAGCAGAGCTATCCTTGCATCCGTCACTAACCCAGTACCAACACTAAACAAGTTACCACAGATGGTGTTATAACCGCGATCAGTAACAGACAAGATCTCCCAGACACACAGCGTTTTAATAAAGTTTCGATCTCTCTCTCACTCTCTCCACCCAATAACTACGTTGGTTGCTTGACCTGTCCCTAACATCCAACCACTACTTTGTTTCCAATGTATAGCCCGGCAGACAATATTTCTGGAACGCTCTCTATCAGCCAGTTGACTATATACCTCGAGCATTCGCGCACAAATCACCATCGTATTCCACTCCTTCTAACAAATTATTACTCTCGATAAACATCTGTAATACAGTGTAAAAAAATGAGCGACGTGCACACGCACAGAACAGCTAACAAGAAAAGATCTAGATCCAAGCCAAGTTCCTATAATCCTTACAAGCAGCAACGCAAAATAGTCTACACCATTTCGAACTAATGCAACACCAGATTTTTTTAACGATCTCCAAGAGCAATCCTTTAGAGACTAAACATACGATTAAATGCACCTCCAATGTAGGTAACTAATCCTCTAACTCGATGCTTATCGACCAAAGAACATTAATTTACCACTGCAATCATCTCCGATACGCTACCGAAAGACGTCCATTCGTAAACACAGCTAAAAGAAGAAGATATAAATGCCCCACATCCATGCTACGAAGTATCTATATGTATTTCCACAACTGTGGACCACATCTGCGTTGCATCGTATCGCACGACTAAACAGTTCGAAATAGGTATTCGCGCAAGCTAGCATGCATACTCACATTCCATGTTATTTCTGGCTGTAGGCGAGTGCGGACCTGTTGACTCATCGTAGACGCCGGTTTGGAGCGTGTGTACGTCCTATACATGTAAACATACCTGTCCACGCTCGCACCTAACCCGGAGAAGTTTTCGGTTTAATTTTTCCTGGCCGCACCAGATTCCGAATACAAGAGAGCTATTTTCGCGAAGATAGATTTCCTCGCAGCTGAAGCAAGCGATGTTTTTACCGTACGAGCAGTCGTTAAACTTTTATACGCAGATACATATACAGACAGTAGGATGTACGCAAATTTGCGATGTAGCTCTTACAGAAACGAAACATAGTTTTTTTTAGAAATTCGATAAGAAGAAGAAGAACGAAATTTATACAAGATGAACCAATGTGCAATAAGTCAAACCCCAATCCATGCAGCAATGTACCGAGCAACATCGATTTAAACGAACGCTTTGCTTAACTGTAGAATACGCCGGCCGCGTTGGCCGAGGAGACTGAGGCGCTCCAGTCACGGTCTGCACGGCCAATACGGTCGGGGGTTCGAATCCCCCCTCGGGCATGGATATTTGTGCCGTCCTAGTTCGTAAGTAGTTCATAAGTAGTTTGTAAGTTTAGGGACTGATGACCCCGTAGTTAAGTCCCATAAACTATACAAACATTTGAACTGTAGAATAGAACAACACAGAATTACACCTCCCTAACAGATACTTTACCGAGGAGTTACTGCTCTTTGCTAACAAGAAACATGTCTTCTGGTATCTTCTCCTAAACCCTATAAGACCGAAACTTTCTACTCGAGAAGCTAGACACAGAATACAAATCGTTCTTTATTATGTTCTCGAACTCCATTACGTATCTTCGTTTCCTCCTGCACCTTCGGGCAATGCTTCTAGACGAGAACAATCGTGAATTTTAACTTTTCCCATTATTTCCTGGTTATAGCACTATGAGTCGCTATGTGTGTACGTTACCAACTCCTGTGGTAATTTCCGTATGGAACACTAGGTTTTACGACTATTGCAAACGATTGCTTGTTATTCCATCCGTTTTTAACTCTGCAAATGACTGCCCCCAGTCCTCGGCATTTGGATGCAATGTAGTCCCTTCTCCAAACCATAATGCAATACGTTTTTCGTGTCTTCCGCTGTTTTCGGCCAGTACACCGACGCGTGACCAATCTCCCTGACTGTTTACTGTAAAAAGCAAATATTTTATAAGTCCCAGTCGTAACCAGATTTCTCCACACCCTCCGTTTAAGCCGGGCTTACACATATGCCATAGCTTCGTCTTTCTGCAGCATTAGTTTGTACTCGTCCTTTATGGCAGTTGCTTTAGCCATATATTCTAGCTTCCTTCTCTTGGTCTCGATATCCGCCATTTCCTGTTTTCTTTTTGCGCACATAAGACATTAACTGCACGTAGCGATGTAATTTCTTTAATGGGGGATGGCTTAAGCCTGTGTGATACATTTACTCTTTTCGCTGGACTTGCAGAATGACATTGTTTGTAGGTACCAGACCTAATTCAGCGATATCTATATCTGGAGGCAGTGTGGAGAACAATAGCTCTCTTGTATTCGGAATCTGGTGCGGCCAGGAAAAATTAAACCGAAAACTTCTCCGGGTTAGGTGCGAGCGTGGACAGGTATGTTTACATGTATAGGACGTACACACGCTCCAAACCGGCGTCTACGATGAGTCAACAGGTCCGCACTCGCCTACAGCCAGAAATAACATGGAATGTGAGTATGCATGCTAGCTTGCGCGAATACCTATTTCGAACTGTTTAGTCGTGCGATACGATGCAACGCAGATGTGGTCCACAGTTGTGGAAATACATATAGATACTTCGTAGCATGGATGTGGGGCATTTATATCTTCTTCTTTTAGCTGTGTTTACGAATGGACGTCTCTCGGTAGCGTATCGGAGATGATTGCAGTGGTAAATTAATGTTCTTTGGTCGATAAGCATCGAGTTAGAGGATTAGTTACCTACATTGGAGGTGCATTTAATCGTATGTTTAGTCTCTAAAGGATTGCTCTTGGAGATCGTTAAAAAAATCTGGTGTTGCATTAGTTCGAAATGGTGTAGACTATTTTGCGTTGCTGCTTGTAAGGATTATAGGAACTTGGCTTGGATCTAGATCTTTTCTTGTTAGCTGTTCTGTGCGTGTGCACGTCGCTCATTTTTTTACACTGTGTTACAGATGTTTATCGAGAGTAATAATTTGTTAGAAGGAGTGGAATACGATGGTGATTTGTGCGCGAATGCTCGAGGTATATAGTCTACTGGCTGATAGAGAGCGTTCCAGAAATATTGTCTGCCGGGCTATGCATTGGAAACAAAGTAGTGGTTGGATGTTAGGGACAGGTCAAGCAACCAACGTAGTTATTGGGTGGAGAGAGAGAGAGAGAGATCGAAACTTTATTAAAACGCTGTGTGTCTGGGAGATCTTGTCTGTTACTGATCGCGGTTATAACACCATCTGTGGTAACTTGTTTAGATGGTTGGTTGCGATATGTTTGCGAACATTACGTTGCATGTACTCAGTTGTACTGTAATAAACAAAACAAAAATTGTAAACACTCCATGTGCTATATAGAATCATGTGTTGTGGCGTGTAGGTTAGCGTCTTCGTTTGCGGTGGACATCTACTTGTAATTAAAATAATAAATCTTAGTTCGGAGTAGGAATTTTGTGGGTAAAGGGCGGGTCGATCTGGAAATCTGTGTTGCATTGGGCAGGTAACTTCGGTTCTGTGGTTGCTGTATTGTCGAATAAGGGTGTTGTTAGGCCAATAATTTCGAAACGTTTTAGTGTAGACGGTCGGAATCGGTAAATTATTTCACGTATTTTTCTTTTATTTCGACTCTCCGTTGCACAATAGGGATTAAATGTCTTCTGGGGCGCTGGAAAATCGGTGTCAGATAAATGTAGTTTGCATCGTAACAGGACATAGAGATTTCTTAGATGGGATGTGTACTGCTGTAGCAAGGAAATAAGAGGTAAAATTAAAATACCCGAACTCTCGGAATGCGCAGTTATACCTCGATCTTAGAAGAAGGAAACGTAACAGGGCAAGATCGCTAAAGAGAGAGAGAGTGTTAAATTTCGGAACTTTCGGCATGGCTCAGCTCCATTAAATAAATGCATTGCGAGCTATCCTTGTCAGAATGGTGCGTCTGCATAGAAGGTTTTGATCATTTGGAGATGTAACTTAGGTTTTTTTGTTTAAACACTTAGCATATGTTTCTTTTATGTAGTCTGCCGAGAGAGCGCTCTGCGTTCTGGACGATTGTTAACGGTGCTTGCAGATGTTTATTTAGAGACTTTGTGCTAAATGTCATTGCCGATTTCGTTATTTGGAATTTTTGTATAAACACTATGTCGTATTCTGCTGCTGCCGCTGTTGTTGCTGTTTTATCGAAAGAGTGGTTGGCATACAAGTTACATCCCGTTCGATGGCTATTGCTTGCATCGTCTAAACGAAGAGATACATTTATAGATGCAAGGTTGTGGTCGAGTTCCGAAACGGACCATTTCTTTTCTTTTCGTTAATTGGCTCTGGTTAGAATTGTTTTTGTATATCGAAAGAGTATATGTTAAGATGGATACGTAAGTTTGTGGCGTTTATTATCTAACCTGCGCTATTATTATTAAACACGCCTGGAGAGAGATGGGAATGTAAATTCTTAATTGCAAATTTTGCATACGAGTTTAACGGTGCTTTGCAGATGTATATTTAGAGACGTTGTGCTAGATGTCATTGCCGATTTTCGTTATTTGGAATTTTTGTATAAACAACATGCCGTCTTCTGCTGCTGCCGCTGTTGCTGTTTTATCGAAAGAGTTGTTGGCATAGAAGTTACATTCCGTTCGACGGCTGTTGCTTGCATCGTCTAAACGAAGATATACATTTATAGATCTAAGGTTGCAGTCGTGTTCCGAAACGGACCATTTCTTTTCTTTTCGTTAGAATTGTTTCTGTATATCGAAAGAGTATATGTTAAGATGGATACGTAAGTTTGTGGCGTTCGTTACCGTAACCTGCGCTATTATTATTATTAAACACGTCTGTCGGTTGTAGTCTATGCGAAGAGCATGGAGAGAGATGGGAGTGGAAATTCTTACTTGCAAATTTTGCATACGAGTTTTAATATTTTACTACTACATGCTGTAGTATACGAGACCAACTAAGCATTTCTGTTCTAAATTGTTTTTTAGCATACGAAGAACACTATGGTAGCTTTATTTTATTTTCCAAGAATAATAATAAACGGCGGAAATTGTTGTTGTTACATAAATCGAGATCTGGCGTACGGATCGCTGCAATAATAAATATGCAATTTAATTGGCTGCTGGCCTGGCGGGGCGCGGTCGCCGTAAAAAGAGAGCAGGGGTCGGCCTGTGGGGGCGGTGTCGGTGCGGTCAAGACAATCGTCGCGGTATTGTTTGTCCTTGCGGGTAGGGGGGGTGGCGGCGTCCTTTGAGAAGCGGTCGCGAGCGTGGAGGAGGAGGAGGGGGGTAGCATCTGTCGGCGGCAGCGGCGGCGGAAGCGGCGGTCCGGCAATCGGCCGAGCGAGTAGGGGTCGCGGGTGCGAGTACAGACATGTCGAGGGGTCTACAGGTCTGGACCTGTCGGAGGTGCCGCCTGTCTGGTGGCGGCGCCGAGGGGTGGAGGGGGGCGACGTGTGTGGCCGAGGGAGGTGTTGCAACCTGTCAATCATCCTTAAGTGCGTTATGGCGGCGTCCTTTGATTAGCGGTCGGACAAGTAACGAATCAAAAGGACCTAAATGTAAACTGTCAATCATCTTTCGTTCTTCTGGGAAGACCTATCAATCATCCTGTGGCGGTATCCTTTGATCTGCGGTCCGGCAATTGGCCTAGCGTCTGGCGTCGATGACACTATCGTCGACGGGAGAATCTCAGTGGCGTAGAACCGGCACAGCCCTACTACTGATTCACTGTTGTTATACCAGGCCAACGAACTTTGGAGTAACATATATTTATGAATATCATCGTTCTAAATCGTAGAAATAGTACCTCCTAGCATTGCTAGATAGTAGAGCTGGATTTGAACATGACTCGAACTGTTCGAACAATTTACGTCGTTGTGACCGGAAGTTCGAACATTTCTCGAGACTTCTACATCTACATCTACATACATACTCCGCATTTCACCGTAAGGTGCGTGGCGGAGGGTACACTGCACTACTACTAGGCATTTCCTTTCCTATTCCACTCCCAAATTGAACGTGGAAAAAAATGCTTATAGGCCTCCGTACGAGCCCTAATTTCTCTTATCTTGTCTTTGTGATCTTTACGCGAAATGTAAGTAGGCGGCAGCAAGATCGTACTACACTCAGCTTCAAATTCCGGCCCTCTAAATTTACTCAACAGAAATTCACGAAAAGAACGTCGTCTTTCTTCCAGCGATCCCCAATTGAGTTGCCGGAGCATTTCCGTGACACTCGCGCATTGGTCGAACCTACCGGTAACAAATCTAGCTGCTCGTCTCTGAACCGCCTCTGTGTCTTCCTTTAAACCGATCTGCTGCGGGTCCCAAACACTTGAGCAATACTCAAGACGTGGTTGTACAAGCGTTTTATACGCGGTCTCGTTTACAGGTGAAGTACATCTTCCCAAAATTCTCCCAATAAACCGAAGTCGGCTGTCCGCCCTACTCCCAACTGTCCTTACATGCTCGTTCCATTTCATATCGCTCTGTAATGTTACGCCTAGATATTTGAACAAAGCGACAGCATCAAGAAGCTCACTTCTAATGCTGTATTCGAACATTATGGGATTGTTTTTTCTACTCATGCGCATCACCTTACATTTTTCCACATTGAGAGCTAGCTGCCAATCTTCGCACCAACTAGAAATTCTGGGTATTATATTTCTAATGTTTTCCCTATTTCATCTCTTTTAATGTTGTTTTCAAGGCGATTAAAAGGTGGTAACATTTTTATCTGTTACTATACTGTATTAAAAGGGAATGGAATCGTCATTTGCAACCTATCTCTTATAATCACATTAAATGTAATTTCTACTTATGAAGGATTCACATTTTTTACCCCTTTTGAATGTTAACCGTCTTTAATGAGGTGCAGTAGTTCTGTTCTAGTAGCAGGTATTTTCAGCATGAAACTTTCACTCTGCAGCGCAGTGTGCGTTTATATGAAACTCCCTGGCAGATTAAAATTGTGTGCCGGAACTGGGACTCGAACCTGGGACCTTTGCCTTTCGCGGGCAAGCGCACTACCGATTATGCTATCACGACACGTCTTACGATGCCGCCTCACAACTTTACTTCCGCCAGTAACTCGCCTCCTACTTTCCAAACTTCACAGAAGCTCTCCTGCGAACCATGCAACACTAGCACTCCTGGAAGAAAGGATATGGTGGAGACATGGCTTAGCCACACCTTAAGGGATGTTTCCAGAATGAAACTTTAACTCTTCAGCGGAGCGTGCCCTGATTTGAAACTTCCTGGGAGATTAAAATTGTGTGCCGGAACCGGGACTCGAAATTGGGACCTTTGCCTTTCGCGGGCAAGTTGTGAGGCGGCATCGTGAGTCGTGTCGGGATAGCACAGTCGGTAGTGCGCTTGCCCGCGAAAGGCAAAGGTCCCAGGTTCGAGTCCCGGTTCCGGCACACAATTTTAATCTGCCAGGAAGTTTCATATTAGCAGATATTTTAATGCAAACGTAGGCTTCCGCGGTTGTTGTCACTATCAATAAAATTCTTCGGGGTATGAGACCGCGTCGTTATTTTATAAACTATACCGACGTTTCGGCCACTGTTGCAGGCGGCCTTCATCAGGGTCTGTGTCTGACTGCTGAGTATATGATAGCTTCGAGTTTATATAGCAGCGGATGAGGGAGAAGAAGGGAGGCGTTGGTTTTATATATTATTGCATGCCATTGGTGGAAAGCGGCAATGATGATTGGTGTTTTAAAGGCTGGTTTTTCATTGATTGGAGGTTGCATTCTTCCTCCCCATTGGACGTTTCCTATTGGCTTTTGTATTACAAGTTGGTATTGGCGGAATGGACCTGAGAGAACGGACCGCGCCGGCCGCGGTGGCCGAGGGGACTGAGGCGCTCCAGTCACGGTCTGCACGGCCAGTACGGTCGGGGGTTCGAATCCCCCCTCGGGTATGGATATTTGTGCCGTCCTTAGATTAGCTAGTTCATAAGTAGTTTGTAGGTTTAGGGAGTGATGACCCCATAGTTAAGTCCCATAAGTTTTACAGACATTTGGACATTTTTTTTTTTTTAATTTTTTTTTTTTTTTTTTTTTTTTTTTTTTTTTAGAACGGACGGCGGTTGTGGCGTGCCGCTGTTGACGTGTCGCCTGGCGCAGACGGCGGCGGGCCGGTGCTCTGCGTGTTCGCGGCCGCTGTGGTCTCCGGGGCGCCTGCGCGAGTCATTCCGCGCGCGGTGCCGTCACGTAGTGTTGCAACTGCGCCAGGCGACAAGTCAACAGCGGCACGCCACAACCGCAGTGCGTTCTCTCAGGTCCATTTCGCCAATAGCAACTTGTAATACAAAAGCGAATAGGAAACGTCCATTCTGACCAATAGGGGGGAAGAATGCAACCTCCAATCAATGAAAAAACAGTCTTTAAAACACCAATCATCATTGCCGCTTTCCACCAATGGCATACAATAATATATAAAACCAACGCCTCGCTTCCTCTCCCTCATCCGGTGCTATATAAACCCGAAGCTGTCGTATACTCAGCAGTCAGACCCTGATGAAGGCCGCCTGCAACAGTGGCCGAAACGTCGGTATAGTTTATAAAATGACGCCGCGGTCTCATACCCAGAAGAATTTTATTGATGGCAGATATTTTGTTTATCAATGGATCATATCTGGCAGTGAGATCAGACACGTCATGTATGCACTGTTTTAAACAAAAATATACGGTTTTTCATACTGTTTCCTTTCTTTTACTTTAGATGTACTTGTACTTCCTTGAAATTAGTTCTGAGCAAAGCGATAGCGCACTAGCTTCAAAATTTTCCGCGTATCGTTGGCAGATAAGCAGCGGCAGTAATTTATTTTCTGAGTGTTCGAACAGTTGGATACTGTATCGAGTTCTCTGCTGTATCGGGAAATCCCGAATGTTCGAGCGCGAGTATCATTTGGCCAGCCGTACCTGCTCTGCCTGACGTCACACGAGAGCGCCCGTGGCCGGCGAGAAAGACAGGCCTGAGCGCGCACCTCATGCCACGTAAGCAAGGTAGTTTCGAGCCGACGCGATCGCTAGCCGATTGGCCGGCCGCTGGGGCACAGCCCACTGCGTCATAGCGGGCAGCCACTGAGCTAGCGATCGCGCCGGCTCGGAACTACTTTGCTTACGTCGCATGATGTGCGCGCTCAGGCCTGTCTTTCCCGTTGGCCGCGAGAGCGCCGCGGCCTTGTCTCTAGGTGGTGGTGGTGGCGCCCGCTGCGGCTGAGGTCGCCGACCCGGCGGCGTCAGCGGCGTCCTCCGGTGTAAACAGCTGCCGGCGCGGCGCGGCGACCTCCCTCTGCAGAAAACAAAAAGTGTGCCGCGACACGCGCCGCTGTTTGTCGGCAGCGGCGACGGCGCCGGCGCTGAGAGTCCGCAGTATACCGGCTGTAATGTTCCAGCAGCCGCGCGCGGGAAACGCGTACGGTGGAAACTTGCCGCTCTGCCCTCTTCCTTTCCTTATGGCTTTTACGACGTACTCTACTTGTTTATCGCTCCTTAGTATATTTTTATCATTCTTCCAAGAGGTCATTCATTATTGCCATTTCAGAAACAATGGGAGAGTATTTAACAAATGCAGATTTAAAGAAACTAGAAAATAATGATCTATATATAAAAAAACTGTCGAGGACAGGATGGTGCCAATATGGTTCGCATTATAAAGGTGTTAGAACAAGAATACTCCGTATCAATCCACGAGCATTCTTCACTCCATGCGGATGCCATTCTTGGAATTTGCTTCTTATGGATGCTGTTCATTAGTCTCGGTAAAACTCGATAGCGGGTGAATCGATTTGACTAATTTTAGTCTTGAAATATTCGTGTAAGTGCAGGGAGGGTTTAAACGGTGATAAAATATGAAAAAGTTGTCCGGAAAAGAGGAAAATCAGGAAAAACTGAAACAGATTTTTCCAGTCAATACCGTTCGTCCAATTGCGATAAAATTTTGTACATTTCATGCTGAAAGCAAGATGAAGGTTTGCATTAAATAAAAGTTTGGAAAAGTAGTCCGGAAAGTTGGAAAATTTAGGAAAAATCGAAAGCGATTTTTTTTCTACGAATAAAAATAAATTGCAACATGGTTGTAAGAGCATCACTTGAGTACGGCTTGACAGGACGAGGTTCGTAAGAAATATATATATATATATATATATATATATATATATATATATATATATATATATATATATATATATATATATATTGTGGAAAATCTACCGGAAAATTGGAAAATTTGATAAAAACTGAAAGTGCGTTTTTCAATCTGTTTTTGATTGAATTCAGCACTATAACTGACTATTCGCACGACGGAGAGGGGTAATTCTTTTGTTGTTTTGTTCATTATAGACTTGGAAAAGTTTTCACTTAAAAAAGAAGACAGTTAAAATGAAACTCGCAAAATTCGAACCAAGTTTCTTTTTCATTATGTTTCTAAATGTACTCAATACTATAAGTTGAGAACCGTTCATCCGCTTCCGATAAAATTTTGGTCATTTAACGTTCATCGAAGGATGAACTTTCTTATGAAATAAAAATTTGGAAAAATTTCCCGGAAAATTGGAAAATACAGAAAAAATAGAAAGAGATTTTTCTATGAAATATCAGTACCATTCATCTGATTGCGATAAAATTTTGCACATTCGCCGTTCAAAGCGTGAGGAAGGTTTGAGTGAAGTAAATGTTTGGAATAGTTGGCCAGAAAATAGGAAGATTTGTGGGAAACTGAAACAGCTCTATTCTTTGGGATATCAATATCATTCGTACGATTGCGATAAAATTTTGCACATTTGACGTTCAAAGCAAATGCCGTTATAAAGCTACTGCGCCTAAAATACATATGATTTAAATTAGTGTGATTTATATTAAGAGGTAAGTGATACGAAGTTCATCAGGTCATCTAGTCTCAGCCGCGGTGGAGTAGCCAAACGGTCTAAAGCACCTCGCTGCGGAGCGCGCGGTTGCTCGCCGTGGAGGTTCGAGTTCTCCCTGGGGCATGGGTGTGTGTGTTTGTCCGTAGGTTAGTTTACCTAGGTTTAAGTAGTTTGTAAGCTACGGACTGATGACCACACAGTTTGGTCCGATAGATTTACAGACATTTGAACATCTAGTCTCAATTATAAAGTAAGATCCTTGTGGCGCACTTTAGGTTACGGTAGTAACACCACAGTGTCGTAACTTGGGCATGGTGGTGAAAGGTTCAGATGCTGTGCGGTCTGAAGGCGCGTTACAAACTTGTGATTTGAAGAGATAGGTATGTGTGGACTTAAAAATTTACGGGACTGTGACTGCAGAACTTAGTCTTTGCTTGAAAAGTGATAAACTATGCGCGGTAGTTGTTGTTGTTGTGGTCTTCAGTCCGGAGACTGGTTTGATGCAGCTCTCCACAATACCCTATCCTGAGCAAGCCTCTTCATCTCCACATAAGAACGGCAACCTACATCTGACTGAATCTGCTTACTGTACCCATCCCTTGGTCTTCCTCTGCGATTTTTACCCCACACACTTCCCTCTAATGCTAAATTCACAATTCCTTGATGTCTAAGAATGTGTCCTACCAATCTATCCCTTCTTTTAGTCAAGGTATGCCAGAAATTTCTTTTCTCCCCAATTCTGTTCAGTACCTCCTCATTAGTTACGCGATCCACCCACCTAATTTTCAGCATTCTTCTGTAGCACCACATTTCAAAAGCCTCTATCCTCTTCCTGTCCGCACTGTTTATCGTCCATGTCTATGCGCGGTACGGTAGTAGGGTTGTGGAACTGTGATAATTCAGCAATCGTGTACTCGTGTGATGACAAACTGTGTTATGTAACAAATACTGTAATTAATCGCGGATTAACTTTGCAACTGCAAAGTTCGATGGACTACCCTAACTTATGAGTGATAATTTGAACTTTTACTCTAGACTGCATGTGATACTTATTGTGCCTCTGAACAATAGTTGGGGAAATATTTAGTTATTTACCGATGTATAAAATAGGACCACATCCGCGTTTCATGTCTAACTCCATTTATAAAGAATTACTTCGTGAGTGAATCACTTCTTTATCTTAGAATCCATTTTGTTGATCATTCAGAGGTTTAATTTACGTTTGTTTAAATATACTTTCACGTCATCATATACAGATTAATAGACTGGCTAAACTACAGATTAATTATTGATCTTGTTTAAACAGAATGGGTAGCTGTTTAGGGCATAGAAGCTAAGACATAACTCACCCCTATGTACATAGACAACGAGCCATAAACTTTTACTACCCGAGTTATGTGTTGCACAAGTCTTATTGGTGAGAACCGATGGGAAGGTCACGACACTCACTGCTGTGAAAGTTGTTAACAACTGACAGTTGCAACGAGACTAGCGCTCCTAGCGGTGGACAAGCCGCCGAAGGAGTGATAATTATTTTTCTAAGCAATTCACAAATTGTTAATACAGTTTTTGCGTTACAAGCATTAGTAAAATATCAAGAGGCATACATAATTCGAAAATTAATGTAAAAACAACCGAATGTGACTGATTCGGTGGTATAAAAAATAACTTCGTCATGAAAAAATACTTACGAATGTGTATATATTTGCAGCTTGTTCCGCTGAAAGTAAGTATAACATAAACGTAAGAGACACAAATTTCTATTATGGTCTGTTCTTACTATGAAAGGCAGTTTTGACGCGTATTATTTCGGTGTGGAGTCTTGTAAACCACAAGTTTTTACACCTCACTCATCTTTCTTATATGCGCATATTCTTTTAAGAGCAATTATTTTAGCTTAAGAAAACAATGTTTTGAAGAGTCTTACCGTTTGTGGTTCAGCTGTAGCAACAATTGTGGAATTGGGTTCCTCTTTGTTGGAAAACGGTTTGATTGCTTTTGCCGTTTTACTGCCACGTCTGTGACGTTTATCCTCCTTCAGCTACAACTATGGTGGGTGATTTGGTACGTTAAGTACTGTAGTTATTGCGTTCTATATATGTTTCCTACGTTGCACCATCAACGATTTTACTGGAGTAGCAAAGCTACGTCTTTCTGCCAAAGAGTACGTCTTCTGGTGTTTCCTAGCCTTTTTTTATTTTTAATAGAAAATGCTATTATTCACTAAAAGCTTCAGATTACAAGATAATTGTAAATGTACTATCACGTAAGAAAGACAGAGATATTTAAGTTTTTACCTTTTTTGTGGCACTATATATCTTACCCAATGTAAAAAGTATGTTAAAATCAATATAAACGATATTGTTCGCACTCATTCAATATGGTATTCAGGAATGTAGCTAGCTGGCCGCTTGGAGCGCTGCTATCGCAATGTATAACAAAAATCTGAAGTGTGTCATAACTGTATTTTATACGTTAGACTGTGGTAACACTAAAAGTTCGCCTTTGCGATCGCCTTTTGACAGTTCGAAATTTAAAGAAAATAACGTCTCAACCGTACATCTTACACGAAAATTGAATAAACAAATGGTTTTTTCAAACCTTGCATCGTTTCTGAGATATTTGCAAAAATAACGGCGATTTTACGATGTCTGTCTGTCTGTAACGTTTTCCCACTTTTTTAGTTTGAACCGTTCAACCGATCTTCACCAAATTTTACAGACATTTCTATCCGGTTTTTCGGACAAAAAAAAAGTTCGTAACACTAAAAAACCGTTTGTAATTGTAATTGCAAACAAACGGTTCATCTGCCACCAAAACTGAATAACCGAATTTGAAGAGAAGAAAATTCTGTACAACTTTCTTCTCTTATGTTTTTTTTCGTAACTCGCACCGTTACAAAGATATTTGCAAAAAGAACGGCGATTTGACACCGTCCCTTGATTTTATGAAATACAGGCCTTCGGAGATGTCTCGTGACATTCCTCGCCCAGAAGTCTCTCTGTCACACGCCATCTTGCTTAGCGTATTTGATGTTTTTCTTCTTATAAGTTACGCGTTATCATGTCAAAGCAGTGATGCACTGAAGAATTAACGAAACCACGTCACTCATAGTACGATAAATTGTAATCTAGTATCTAAAAATGTCATTTTAGCTGTTAGAAACTGCCATCAATAGTGTCTTACATTGTGACGCATGTGGTCGATGCATTTCGAGTAACATTCGTGTGTCTTACTAAGTAAGTATCCCGTGTTTTTGATTTGAATTTCTCCGATATGTGGCTTGTTTTGTCCTAAAAAGGATTAGATGTGGGTCGCTTTGTTCTAAAAAGGGATAGAGTTGGATCTAATGTGTTGTAAGCTGTTGTGGCACAGTATCTTTTTCGTGATATGGGAAGCGAGGTACATGCGTACTAGGTTTCTTCCCTCTGTGGAGAGAGCCCTTTTACTCTTCTGCAGTGTATATCGACCACCATTACGATGTGTTTGCTGTAGATCACAATATCTGTAGGGAGTACAAGTGCGAAGAGGAGCAGCCAAACGTCTATGTGATTACCTAAAATATGTAATAGGTTGCCTCTGCACTAGCTATTTGTTGTAAAGACTTATAGCGTTTCGAGAAAATCTTATCGGATTTACAGGTCTATGGAGCTAGGAGAAAATACAGAAAGGCAGGTTACGTATCAGAAGAGCATTACCTCGATCGGTAGAGTATCTGTTAGTTGATCAGCTATTGGAGGCGTACTTCTGTGCTGATCTAGGTCTAGATATTCAAACGTTCGTTTAAATCGATGTTGTGCTATACTTTGGTGTATGGGATGGAGTTTGACTTATTGTACACAGGTTCATCTTGTAGCAATTTCTTTCTTCTTCTTATCTAATTTCTCAAAACTACGTTTAGTTTCTGTAATAGATACACTGTGTGTGTGTGTGTGTGTGTGTGTGTGTGTGTGTGTGTGTGTGCGTGTATAAAGTAGTTTATCGGTAATTATATTTTTAATTATGCAAATTATAACGAGTACTGTAGTCATCTCGTACGGTAAAAACCTCGTTTGTGTCACATGAGGAAATCATACATAGAAATGTTGCACTATTTGCCGGTAATACGACTATGCGCGGTTTTCTAGCTCTCGTGTATTCGTAATCTGGTGCGGTCAATGTATCCTGACTTGCGCGAAATACCGATTTCGAACTGATTAGTCGTACGATTCGCTGCAACACAGAAGTACGGAATAATTGGATCCTTTCTTTTCCAATGTTGGTGTACGTCGATAAGTAATAACTTTTATAAAAGTTATTTTGGTGAGGCGCTGGGGCAGCAATCTTTAGGAGTGTCGGGGGTGGGCCCGGCCAGGGAATGGTTAATTTGCTCAAAATTAATTTGCTATGGAAAATTTCATCAGGGACTGGCGCTGACGCGTGAGCGTGCCGGTTATATATGTTCAAATGTTTGTAAAGCTTATGGGACTTAACTGCGGGGTCATCAGTTCCTAAACTTAAAAACTACGTATGAACTACCTTATACTAAAGAGACACAAACATCCATGCCCGAGGGAGGATTTGAACCTCCAACGCGGGAGGCCGCGCGATCCGCAACGTGGCGCCCTAGACCGCTCGGCTACTCCCGCGCGGCAGCTTACTGGTTACTTGTTGGATCTAAAGATGGTGGACATATTGAGCATTTCCTGTAAAGATCATCATCTTTGCTTTGTCTTAATTTCTTATGCTAATTATTGCTTTTCTGATCAGCTGATGCGCCATCTGTCGGACCTTTTTTGAACTTTTTCTTTTCTAATAAAAGCCCATGTCATTCCAAGCATGTGTGTCAATTTTTACCTCTCTATCTATATTATTCCGTGATTTATTACGTTTTCAAA
Organism: Locusta migratoria; assembly: GCA_026315105.1. NCBI lineage: Eukaryota > Metazoa > Arthropoda > Insecta > Orthoptera > Acrididae > Locusta > Locusta migratoria. The sequence goes on along the minus strand of CM048750.1, from coordinate 69,617,210 downwards.
TTTATACTGACTTTTTGATCATCCGGTATATGTCATAAAAGAAACGGCAGGTAGAGGGGAACGGAATAAGCAGATTTCGTATAGGAATGTGGCGTTGATAATGTCTTATTAAGCGCTAGCGTGAATGAAAGACAGGAAACTAAAAAGGAGAATAAAGACAATATATATTGATAGTTTGTAGGAGGTGCTCGAAAGAGCGTTTACCAACAGCGGTACAGGATTCACAGCGACGATGCGTGGATCGCCGTGCATCAGAAAAGACCACACGTCCAGCAGTAACAGACACGCGGTCAACTAGAGGTTCGTTCCAGCAGCTGCCAGACGGCTACTTTCAAGCGCTAAGAAACAGGTGTTACTGCGCATGCGCAGCTACTATGACGTACAAACTCTTGTTTGATACTTGCACTGCTGGAACGCTTTTTGCACTGTTTCTAATTGCAGGCGAAGGTGAGTTTAAAGGAATAATTAAAATACTTTCCTTCCTAATAACGAAAAAGTGTAAACGAGAATTATTTGATCTCAAGTGGGATTGCAGTGACTTCGAAATAATCGAAAAACACGCTACAAACACAAACGTATCACGTGATGGCTACCCCCCACTCTTAACTCAGACCTTTCTGCGCATGCGCAGATTGGCAGCTTGACCGCGCCAGAAATATTTTTTCGGGTAGCGTCTGGCTGCTTGCGGCAACTGCTGGAACACCAAACAGCCACACTCCAAGTAGCCAGAAACGGGAGAAGGCACTGCTGGAACAATATTTCAGCGTTGCGCATGCGCGTCAAGCAATCTGGCAGCTGCTGGAACGAACCTTAGGTGTTCTTCAGGCGTGACGGGACTGATACAGCACGCTTTTGGTGTGATCCCAAAGGAAGAAGCCCACTCAGGTTAAATCAGGTGAACTGGTCCGCCCCGTCACATCCACTGCAGGCCGTAGCAGCGTCCAAGTGGTTCTTGAAGTTTTGGCTCAAGAGCTCTGGAGCTCCATCGTGCGGGAACCACATTCGTCTGCGAACCGCTAGTCCAACACCGTCCAGATTTCAAATAAGTCCCCCTCTATGAATATTTTGTATGTGTGGCCAGTTAAACGACTAGGCAGGTCATAATGTCTGCCCAAAAATTAATGGAAAAATGTTCTTCGTAGGCATGTGCTATTGTGCCGTGTGAGTTACAATGAGACCACAGGTGAGAATTATCGATGTTAAACATAAGGCAGCCTTATCAGTAAATAAAACATAGGCAATGAAGTTGGCTGCGGTCTGCTGTAAGTACCAAGAAGCAAAGTTGAGACGTGGAAAATAATCTCAGGTGTTAAGACGGGCACACACTTAACAGCATGCTTGACAAGCACGCTTGCGCAAGTGTGTTTGCACAAGCATGCTTTAGCGTGTGTAAGATAAATTTCATCAATCATCAGGCTTGTACAAGCAGCTTGATGTTGGATCGAATTTCGATTAAGCATGCTTGTGCAAGCGTTCAAGCATATGCGTGCTTGAGCGTGTGTGTACAATAAACATTCTTGTGCAAGCATTAGACAGTCTTGAGTGGGGCTGCATACCGTGAGTGTCCTTTGTTTTTGATAAGTTTGAATTAGTGCTGTAATAGCAATGTCTGAATTAAGAAACATACACCACGACCTCTTAGAGGAATTTATTCAACTGTATGAAAAGCATCCCTACTTGTGGAATATTAAATATAAGGACTATCTTGATAAAACTAAGAGAGACGCTGCATATGAAATATAAACTTTAGATTCAGCAGCAACAAAAGAGGCTGTTGTGAAGGAAATAAATGCCATAAGAATCCATTACAGAAGCGAGGGGGAAAAAACAGAATTGAGTTTCAAATCAGGTTTCTTTCTTTTTTCTTTTTTTTTTTCTTTTTTTTTCCAATACGAGCGTAAAAGTTGCTACAGCCAGCACATCGTCGTCTGAGCTCGACATTTTCAGACGTAAAGAAATTGTTCCTTGTACAAGTATGCTTGAGCCGAGTAGGAGCGTGAGTAATATGTGCATACTTGTGCAAGCACACTTGCACAAGCGTGCTTGTCAAGCATGCTCTTACGTCGCTGTGCCCGCCTTTAGTATTGGCACTGTAAATGGTACGCTTCCATTCCGTCTTCATGCAAAGTAGTCAAAACACTTCGATGACTCATACCCAACGCACTTCCTACAGCTCTCGTCGATGGATTTTCCTCTACTATGTCTGCAGGAGTTCTGCGATCCCTCCTAATGCCAGCTCCACGCCTGGAAGCAAAAAACGATCCACTCGAGCGTGACTCCCGATGAAGACTCTCCAACGTTCGACGATCCTGCTGATGCCCATACGGGGATAGCTCCAAGTAAATCCTCTGAGCAGAAAATCCATTTTATTGTGCAGCCCCATAGATAAATTCCATGTCGACCAACTCTGCATTGGTGAAACGGTGCGTGCTGATCGAGATCTGTGCGGGAAATAACGACTCTAGCCAGCGACGTGTAATGTGCTGCGAATACATAGAAAGAAAGATCCTTTATCATTTAGCTACACTACAGCAGTTCAGCAACTGGAAGCAGTTAATTCCATAAATTATCTGGGAGTAGGCGTTAGGAGTGATTTAAAGTGGATCGACCATATAAAATCAGTCGTCGTTAAAGCAGATGCCAGACATAGATTCATTAGAAGAATCCTAAGGAAATGCAGTCCGAAAACAAAGGAAGTAGGTTACAGTACACTTGTTCGCCCACTGCTTGAATACTGCTCACCGGTGTGGGATCCGTACCAGGTGGGATTGATAGAGGAAGTAGAAAAGATCCAACGGAGAGCAGCGCGTTTCGTTACAGGATCATTTGGTTATCGTGAAAGCGTTACGGTGATGATCGCTAAACTCCAGTGGAAGACTCTGCAGGAGAGACGCTCTGTCGCTCGGTACGGGCTTTTTTCGAAGTCTCGAGAACATACTTTTACCGAGGAGTCGAGCAATATATTGCTCCCTCCTACGTATATCTCGCGAAGAGATCATGAGGATAAAATCAGAGAGATTATAGCCCACACAAACGCATACCGACAAACTTTCTTTCCGCGAACTGGAAAAGGGGGAGAACCGATAATGGTACTCAAGGTACCCTCCGCCACACACCGTCGGGTGGCTTGCTGAGTATGGATGTAGATGTAGATGTAGCACCTGTAGACAGCGCGCTGTTCAACGCTCTCTGCCGGCTCAAGGCGTCGTTACCGACTACACACGAAATCTTATTTCGGCCCCCTCTACCGGACATTCAAGTTGTGACAAATATTTCAGGACCACTCTGTTTACTTAGGTGTAGGTGCACATAGTGTACTAATTGTAAGGGATCGACGTGATGACAGTTCTTGTTTGTAGGTTTGTAGGATTGTTGCCTTTCTCCAATGTTATTCCATTTGTACATTGAGCTAGCTATAAAGGAAAGTAAGGATAAATTTGGAGAAGGAATTAAAATTCAAGGCGAAGAAATAAAAACACTGCGTTTTGCTGATGACATTGTAATTTTGTCAGAGACAGCAAGGAAACTGGAAGAGCTGTTGAACGGAATGGACAGTGTGTTGAAAGATGCGTATAAAATGAAGATTAACAAGAGCAAAACGAGGATAATGGAGTGCAGTCTAAGAAAACCAGGTGATGCCGAAGGAATTAGATTAGTTAACGAAACAATAAAGATGGTAGGTGAGTTTTGTTACTTGGGCAGTAAAATAACAAATGATGGTCGCAGTACAGGGGATATAAAATGCGGAATGGCAACGGGAAGAAAAGCGTTTTGAAAAAGAGAAATTTGTTAACATCGAATATTGATTTAAGCCTAAGAAAGACCTTTCTGAATGCATTTGTGTGGAGTGTTGTCTTGTATGGGAGTGAAACATGAAGAGGATAGAGGCTTTTGAAACGTGGTGCTACAGAAGAATGTGAAGATTAGGTGCGTGGATCGCGTAACTAATGAGGAGGTACTGAACAGAGTTGGGGAGAAAAAAGGAATTTCTGGCATACCTTGCCTAAAATCGACTGATAGGACACATTCTTAGACATCAAGGAATCGAGAATTTAGCGTTGGAGTGAAGTGTGTGGGGTAAAAATCGCAGAGGGAGACCAAGAGATGAATAGAGTAAGCAGATTCAAAGGGACGTTGCCAGCATGCGAAACTTAGAAGTAGATGTTCCTGGAGTAGTAAAACAACTTAAGTCACTAAACAAAAATGAATCTTCCGGGCCAGATTGTATACCAACTAGATTCCTCTAAGAGTATGCTGATGCAATAGCTCCGTACTTAGCTATAATTTACAACCGATCACTCAGCGAAAGATCCGTACCCAAAGACTGGAAAGTTGCCCAAATTACTCCAATATTCAAGAAAGGCAATAGAAGTGATCCCCATAATTACAGGCCTATCTCATTGACGTCGATTTGCAGTAGGATTTTGGAACATATACTTTGTTCGAATATTATGTACTACCTCGAAGAGAACGACCTATTAACCAATAGTCAGCACGGATTCAGAAAGTATCGCTCTTGCGAAACACAGCTTGCCCTTTATTCACATGAAGTGTTAAGTGCCATCGACAAGGGATCTCAAATCGATTCCATATTTCTGGATTTCCGGAAGGCTTTTGATACTGTACCCCACAAGCGGCTTCTAATGAAATTGCGTGCTTATTGAATATCTCCCCAATTGTGCGATTGGATTCACGATTTCCTATCAGAAAGGACACAGTTCGTTGTAATTGACGGTAAGTCATCGAGTAAAACAGAAGTGATATCTGGCGTTCCACAGGGAAGCGTTATTGGTCCCCTACTCTTCCTCGTGTTTATAAACGATTTAGGAGATAATCTGAATAGCTCCCTTAGACTGTTCGCGGATGATGCTGTCGTTTATCGGTTAGTGAAGTCAACAGAGGATCAAAAGCAACTGCAAAGCGATTTAGACAAAATTTCTACTTGGTGCGAAAATTGGCAATTGACACTAAATAAAGAAAAGTGTGAAGTAATACACATGACCACTAAAAGAAATCCGCTGAACTTCAATTACGCGATAAATCAGTCAAACCTTAAGGTCGTAAATTCTACCAGATACCTAGGAGTTACAATTACGAACAACTTTGACTGGAGAGAACACATAGAAAATATTGTGGGGAAGGCGAACCAAAGGTTACGTTTCATTGGCAGAACGCTTAGACGATGCACCAGCTCCACCAAAGAGACTGCCTACATCACACTTGTGCGTCCTCTCTTGGAGTACTGTTGCCCCTTGTGGGACCCTCACCAGGTGGGACTGACGGAAGATATTGAGAAGGTTCAGAGAAGGGCAGCTCGTTTTGTTTTATCACGTAACGGGGGGGGGGGGGGGAGCGTCACGGAAATGTTGCACGAATTGGGGTGGAAATCATTAAAAGAAAGACGTTATTCATTGCGGCGTGATCTGTTTACGAAGTTTCAATCACCGACTTTTAGTTCTGAATGTGAAAATATTTTGCTAGCACCCACCTACTTAGGGAGACATGACCATCCCAATAAAATAAGAGAAATCAGACCGAAAACGGAACGATTTAGGTGTTCTTTCTTCCCGCGTGCTATTAGAGAATGGAACGGTAGAGAAAAGTTATGAAGGTGGTTAATGAACCCTCTGCCAGGCACTTAAATGTGATCTGCAGAGTATCTATGTAGATGTAGATGTAGATGTGTTATGAGGAGATGATGAGGCTTGCTGAGGATAGAGTTGCGTGGAGAGCTGCATCAAACCAGTCTCCGGAGTGATGAACACAACAACTAAAGAAGAGGACGTAGTGGTGTTCCATACGCAGTACCCTTTACGAGTGAATAACAGTCTCCCATATAACCGAAATCGACCATCGTCGTTTCCTACGACTGTGACGACATGCTCGTTCCACATGTGGCCGTCGAGAAAGACAGGCCTGAGCGCGCACCTCATGCCACGTAAGCAAGGTAGTTCCGAGCCGGCCGCTGGGGCACTGCCCACTGCGTCATAGCGGGCAGCCACTGAGCTAGCGATCGCGCCGGCTCGGAACTACCTTGCTTACGTGGCATGAGGTGCGCGCTCAGGCCTGTCTTTCCCGTTGGCCTCGCGTTCCACAGTGGCCGCGCTGCTCGGCGGCTGCCGCCCTCGCTGGTCAGGTGGTGGGGCCGCCGTGCCGTGCTGGCCGCTGGCCAGGCCCACGTGTTGCTGGCCTCTGGACACAGCGCAGGTGCCGTACACACCTGTTGCTGGCGGGCGGCGCTCCAGCCACTGACTGCGCGCACTCAACCAGCCGGGCGCTGTGGGCGAGTCGCCATCTGGCGCGCTTCACTACACCGACGTACTGAAACACACCGCGAGACATCAATTTATTCGCTCGATAAACAGTGCGGACAGGAAGACGATAGAGGCTTTTGAAATGTGGTGCTACAGAATGCTGAAGATCTACATCTACATCTACATCTACTTACATACTCCGCAATTCACCGTAAGGTGCGTGGCGGAGGGTACACTGTACCACTCCTAGGCATTTCCTTTCCTATTCCACTCCGAAATTGAACGAGGAAAAAAAGAATGCCTAAATGCATCCGTACGAGCCCTAATTTCTCTTATCTTGTCTTTGTGATCTTTACGCGAAATGTAAGTAGGCTCGTTCCACTCAGCTTCAAATTCCGGCCCTCTAAATTTACTCAACAGAAATTCACGAAAAGAGCGTCCTCTTTCTTCCAGCGATCCCCAATTGAGATGTCGGAGCATTTCCGTGACACTCGCGCATTGTTCGAACCTACCGGTAACAAATCTAGCTGCTCGTCTCCGAACCGCCCCTATGTCTTTTTTTAAACTGATCTGCTGCGGGTCCCAAACACTTGAGCAATACTCAAGACGTGATCGTACAAGCGTTTTATACGCGGTCTCTTTTACAGGTGAAGTAAATCTCCCCAAAATTCTCCCAATAAACCGAAGTCGGCTGTCCGCCTTACTCACAACTGTCCTTACATGCTCGTTCCACTTCATATCGCTCTGCAATGTTACTCCTAGATATTTGAACGACGCGACAGCATCAAGAAGCTCACTACTAATGCTGTTTTCGAACATTATGGGATTGTTTTTTCTACTCATGCGCATCACCTTACATTTTTCCACATTGAGAGTTAGCTGCCAATCTTAGCACCAACTAGAAATTTTGTCTAAGTCATCCTGTATGCTATTACAGTCAGTTAAAGACGACACCCTCCCATACACCACAGCATCATCAGCAAACAGTCGCATATTACAACTTACTCTGTCCATCAGATTAGGTGGGTGGATCGTGCAACTAATGAAGAGGTAGTGATCTGGGGAAGATCTGTTCATACAAAGGAAATAGACACGGTCGTTAATGATTCCTGCAGGAAGATAACGGGCTGCTTGAAACCTACCAAAGTGGACCATTTGTATTCACTGGCTGGTTATTTATTTACTCGTTCGGCATATGAATGAATGAATGTTTGTATAGCGTATGAGACTTAACTACGGGGTCATCAGTCCCTAAACTTACAAACTACTTATCAACTAGCTTATCAATATCCATGCCCGAGGGGGGGATTCGAACCCCCGACCGTAGTGGCCGTGCAGACTCTGACTGGAGCGCCTCAGTCCCCTCGGCCCCCGCGACCGGCCGTTCGGCATATACAAAGGCAAATATTCTTTAGTTAATTACATTGTTCCTACACAGCTATTCTAACAATACAAGGCTATTACAATACTAAACTACATTACAAATTTTCTCAAGCCACTTTAAGGCGGAGTCACTAAGTCACCATTATAACCGAACACTTCACACGCGAGTAAATGGTCTATTGTCTGGGTTTCACCACAGTCACATTCATAGCTGTCTATCAGGCCCCATTTCTTCATTAATTGCTTACATCTGCCGACACCTGTTCTCAAGCGGTTCAAAGTTGTCCACAGTTTTCTTGGAAGACTGAACCCTTCGATCTTTTTGTTGGGGTCATCCACCAAATTTCTGTTCTTGGGTGCACTTGTAGCCCACAGTTCTTTCCAGGCTGTTTTTGAGTTGAACTCTTGAAGCTCTTCGCTGATTTTCCAAAACGCTGTCCTGGATTTAAGCCTGTCTGTAGCTCTTAGATCTTCATGGATAGGTAGGTCCAGGTTGCCTAGGATTTTTTGATATTGCTGGTATTGCTCCGCCTCGCATTAGAAGATCGATCCTCAGCTCTAAAGAACGGTATAAACAACTCAATGATCCGAGGCACCCACTATTTAATCACCTAGACGACTGAAATCTAGGCAAAGTTTCATAAACGCAACTCAGACATCAGCGGAGTTCATAGAATCACTATGGAAACGGAAGTACCCGGACGCACTCAGTCATGAGGAAGCTCTTCCCCCTGGCTCTCACCTAGACTGGCAACATTGGAGAACTTTAAACCGACTCCGCACGGGCATGAGTCGATGCAAACAACTACTGTACAAATGGGGTTATACGGACACAGATAGATGTAAATGCGAGGAGATACAAACAATGGAGCATCTCCTGAGGTGTCCGTTGGTGAATACGTGCGGAGAATGCTCCCAGGAAGATCTTATGAGATATAACGAGACCGCTGCTCTATATACCGAATTCTGGATGAGCGAGATATGAATTTTATTATGTGTTTGTTTTAGATGTACTTGTTTTTTAATTTTGATGACGTACTTGCCAACTGATGGATATGTTTTTAATATATACACTCCTGTATATACTAATTTAAGTATGATTGTACTTAATTATCAATGTGTAGTTCGTTACACGATTATATATATATATATATATATATATATATATTTCTTAGGTGCAATTTTTTGCATTTCCATTTTTCGGTATTGTTTATCCATCTTTGGGCAAATTCGATGTTTTACGTAGGTAGGGTGACCAGATTTCCAACAATTAAAATACGGGACACTTTTGGGTGCCGATGCCTGTGATACTAAATGTATCCTTTAAACTTCACCTACAGCATTAACGCATACATATACACACGAACTAGTGCACACACAGTTGACAAAACCTGTGCTTCTCCCCCCCCACTTCTCCTGCTCCCAAAGCTATTGTGTCGTATTCTGTGGTTATTCACATTTTTTCGACATCACTTATTTTAGAAAACTATTACTACAGCAGGAAAAAAAATTAAATGGTTAAAGAACATGAAAGCAACGGGCCAAACATCGGAATTAGGGGTTTTGGGACGGGGCAAACTACATATAAGGCAACCTCAGTAACTAAGGCATACCAAGTGAGTTGCTGAAACAAAAATTAACCAAACACAGCTACGTGCCGCGGTGGAGTGGCCGAGCGTTCTAAGAGGCCTTGCTGCGGAGAACGCGGTTGCTCGGCGTCGGAGGTTAGTCTTTTAAATGTTGAAATGTCTGCATGGTCATCAGTCCGTAGCTTACAAACTACTTAAACTAAGGTAAACTAACCTAAGGACAAACACACACACCCATGCCCCAGGGAGGACTCGAACCTCCGACGGCGAGCAACCGTGCGATCCGCAGCGAGGTGCCGTAGACCACTTGGTTACTCCACCGCGGTGGTTAGTCTTTCCTTGGCCATGAGTGTCTGTTGTCGTTATTTTTACTTATTTGGTTATTTAACCTGTCTAGATTAGGGCCATAGGGCCCTCTCTTACATCTGATCAGGAAGAACATAAACAAATTATTTAATTACAAAAAACACTGCATTAATAATATTAATAATAACAATATATGATTATACTAATACTAATAATGATAATAATAACACAAAAATCAAAGTAATACTAATAATAACAAGAGATATTTAATGTTTAAAACATTTGAATTGTTTTTGTGTTGTTGTGGTCTTTAGTCCGGAGACTGGTTTGATGCAGCTCTCCACAATACCCTATCCTGAGAAGCCTCTTCATCTCCACATAAGAACGACACCCTACATCTGTCTGAATCTGCTTACTGTATCAATCTCTTGGTCTTCTCCTGCGATTTTTCCCCACACACTTCCCTCCAACGCTAAATTCACAATTCCTTGATATCTAAGAATGTGTCCTACCAATCTATCCCTTCTTTTAGTCAAGGTATGCCAGAAATTCCTTTTCTCCCCAATTCTGTTCAGTACCTCCTCATTAGTTACGCGATCCACCCATAATCTTCAGCATTCTTCTGTAGCACCACATTTCAAAAGCCTCAATCCTCTTCCTGTCCGCACTGTTTATCGTCCATGTCTCACTCCCATACAAGGCAACACTCCATACAAGTGCCTTCAGAAAGGACTTCCTTAGGTTTAAATCAATATTCGATGTCAACAAATTTCTCTTTTTCAACAACGCTTTTCTACCCATTGCCATTCTGCATTTTATATCCTCTGTACTGCGACCATCATTTGTTATTTTACTGCCCAAGTAACAAAACTCATCTACCTCCTTTATTGCTTCGTTTCCCAATCTAATTCCGTCAGCATCACCTGATTTTCTTACACTGCACTCCATTACCCTAGTTTTGCTCTTGTTAATGCTCATCTTATATGCACCTTTCAGCACACTGTCCACTCCGTTCAATTGCTCTTCCAGGTCCTTTGCTGTATCTGACAGAATTACTATGTCGTCGGCAAAACGCAATGTTTTTAATTCTTCACCCTGAACTTTAATTCCTTCTCCAAATTTCTCCTTGCTTTCCTTTATAGCTTGCTCAATGACCAAATTGAACAACAATGGAGAAAGACTATAACCCTGTCTTACTCCCTTTCCAACCACTGCATCCCTTTCATGCCCTTCAACTCTGACAACCGCTATCTGCTTTTTGTACAAGTTGTAAATAACCTTACGTTCCCTACATTTTACTCCTGCTTGCTTCAGAACTTGAAAGAGTTTATTCCAATCAACATTGTCAAAAGCCTTCTCCAAATCTACAAAAGCTAGAAATGTAGGTTTGCCTTTTCTTAATCTATCTTCTAGGATAAGCCGTAAAGTGAGTATTGCCTCCCGTGTTCCTACATTTCTCCTGAACCCAAACTGATCTTCCCCGAGGTCGGCTTCTACCAGCTTTTCCATCCTTCTGTATATAATTCGCGTTAATATTTTGCAGCCATGACTTATTAAACTGATGGTTCTGTAGTTTTCACACCTGTCTGCACCTGCTTTCTTAGGGATGGGGATTATAACATTTTTCTTAAAGTCTGAGGTACTTCACCTGTCTCATACATCTTACACACCAGGTGAAACAATTTTGTCCTGGCTGGTTCTCCCAGAGACTTCAGTAGCTCTGAGGGATTATAACATTTTTCTTAAAGTCTGAGGGTACTTCACCTGTCTCATACATCTTACACACCAGGTGAAACAATTTTGTCCTGGCTGGTTCTCCCAGAGACTTCAGTAGCTCTGAGGGATTATAACATTTTTCTTAAAGTCTGAGGGTACTTCACCTGTCTCATACATCTTACACACCAGGTGAAACAATTTTGTCCTGACTGGTTCTCCCAGAGACTTCAGTAGCTCTGAGGGAATATCATCTACTCCAGGGGCCTTGTTTCGACTTAGGTCTTTCAGGGCTCTGTCAAATTCTTCTCTCAGTGCAGTATCTTCTATTTCATCTTCATCTACATCCTCTTCCCTTCCTACAATATTGTCTCAAAATTCATTTCCTTTGTAGAGCCCCTCTACATACTCTTTCCACCTTTCAGCTTTCCCTTCTTTGCTGAGAACTGGTTTTCCATCAGTGTCCTTGATATTCATAGAGCTGTTTTTCTTATCTCCAAATGTTTCTTTTATTTTCCTGTAGGCTGTATCTATTTTTCCCCTATTTATACATTCTTCTACATCCTTGCATTTGCCTTCTAGCCACTCCTGCTTAGATTTTTGCACTTCCTGTCAATCTCATTTCTTAGTCGTCTGTACTCCATTTTGCCTGTTTCATTTACTGCATTTTTATATTTTCTCCTTTCATCGATTAAATTTAGTATCTCCTGCGATATCCAAGGTTTTTTTGTATGTCTTGCCCTCCTACCTATTTTGTCCTCTGCTACCTTCACTATTTCATCTCTCAATTTTACCCATTCCTCCTCTACTGTTTTATTTCCCCCCGTTTCTGTCAATTGTTGCCTAAAGCTCCCTCTGAAATTCTTAAGAACCTTAGGTTCCTTCAATTTATCCAGGTCCCATCTCCTTATTTTCCTACCTTTTTGTAGTTTCTTTAGTTTCAGCCTACAGTTCATAACCAACAAGTTATGGCCAAAGTCTACATCTGCCCCTGGGCATGTCTTACACTGTAGAACCTGGTTCCGAAATCTATGTCTTACCATTATAAAATCTATCTGGTATCTTCCGGTGTCTCCTGGTCTCTTCCACGTATACAACCTTCTTTTGTGATTCTTGAACCAGGTGTTTGTTATAACTAAATTATGTTCTGTGCAAAATTCTACCAGGCGGCTTCCTCTTTCATTCCTTTTGCCCAGACCATATTCACCTACTATCCCCCCTTCCCTTCCTTGTCCTACTACCGAATTCCAGTCTCCCATAACAATTAAGTTTTCCTCTCCCTTAATTGTCTGAATAATTTCCTTTAGCTCCTCATATATTTCTTCGATTTCCTCATCATCGGCAGAGCTAGTTGGCATATAAACCTGTACTACTGTTGTCGGTGTTGGCTTCGTATCTATCTTGACAATGATAATGCGATCACTGTGCTGGTCATAGTAGTTTACCCGCATTCCTATTTTCTTATTCATTATCAATCCTACTCCTGTGATACCCCCAATTGATTTTGTATTTATAATCCTGTACTCACCTGACCAGAAATCCTGTTCATCCTGCCACCGAACTTCACTAATCCCCACTATATCTAACTTCAACCTATCCTTTCCCTTTTTAAATTTTCTAATTTTCCTACTCGATTAAGGGATCTAACATTCCACGCTCCGATCCGTAGAATGCCAGTATTGTCTTTCCTGGTGATAACATCCTCCTGAGTAGTCCCCGCCCGGAGATCCGATTGGGGGACTATTTTACCTCCGGAATATTTTACCCGAGAGGATGTCATCATCATATGTTCATACAGTAGAGCTGCATGTCCTCGGGAAACGTAACGGCTGTAGTTTCCCCTTGCTTTCAGCCGTTCGCAGTAGCTGTGTGGCAAAGCCACATTAGCTGATGTTACAAGGCCAGCTCAGTCAATCATCCAGACTGTTGCCCCTGTAACTACTGAAAAGGCTGCTGCCCCTCTTCAGGAACCACACGTTTGTCTGGCCTCTCCACAGATACCCCACCGCTATGGTTGCAGCTACGGTACGGCTATCTGTATCGTTGAGGCACGCAAGCCACCCCACCTCGGCAATGTCTGTGGTTCATGGGAGTGGACATTTGAATTAAGTTTAATATAAACAGAAGGGGGAAAATGTTTAGTGAAAGAGGAGAAATTTGAAAAATGACAGTGCAATTGGATGTGAGGAAGTGGAGATATATATATTAATAGAGATCTCTGCTGACGAAAGCAAAGGGAAACATTTATGGGGGGAGGAGGAATTGACAACAGTGGGCTACAGACTGGTAAGTGGAGAAAAAGATTGCTATTGTGACAGAAGGTGAACCCTTAGCTGTCTTTTAAAGTTTTGAATTGATTTTATCTCTCTTAACGTTTGAGGAAGATTGTTCCACAGACGTGTTCCCGACACAGAAAATGATTTGGAGAAGATTGCAGTGTTATGTGATGGTACAGAGAGAGTTTTATTTTGGTCAGAACGTGTGTTTCTGCTGTGCTGTTCAGATAGTAATATAATCGTTGAGGATAAGTATGAAAGTTTGCAATGATTGAGAAGCGATGCAGCAAACATAGTGTATGATAGCTTCGACGCTCAACTGCACGTAGCCAAGATAACTGCTGGTATGCGGGATTGATATGGTCGTAGAAACGTAAGTTACAAATTTAATGGATACAAGAATTCATCGCCAGCTCCAGCCTATGTGAATTTTCGTGTGACAGTTCTTGCAGAATAGCATCACCATAATCTAGAATGGGAAGTATTAGTGTTTCAACGAGCTTCTTTTTCAGCTGTAAAGGAAATGCTTTTTTTGTATTTCTGCAGTGAATGAAGTGACATATACTTTCTTACAGACTGTCGTTGTGTGCTCGGCCCAGTCCAAGTGATCAAATATTACTCCTAAGTTCTTTGCTGAATGAGAAATACGTATTTGTGTGTCGTTAAGTATTTAAGGTGGAAGAGTTTCTCTGAGCTGTGGAGTGATGAGTCTTTTATGGGCAATTAAGATTGCGTGCGTTTTTGATGGATTCAGTTTCAAGCACATGTTATGTGCCCATCTTGATAGTGAAAGTAAGTCCGCGTTTACATGCTGGATGGCTGTGGTTAGGTTTTTAGGACTTTCTCTGAGATATAATTGTAGGTCATCAGCGTATCTTTAGAGTCAGTTTGCACACTGAATATGTTGCTTTCGCAGCCCATGAAATATTTGTGACGGACAACACTGTGTCCATATCAGAATTTGCTTTAAACATCTTCAGATGCAGACAAGTTGAAAATGAGAGACAATTTTTACCAACTCGCTACACAGTTCTCAATTAGTAAATTTTCTATTCACGTATTTTTTGAAGATGGTTCACTTTCTCAATAAGCTATTTTTCAGATCTTTCTTGCAACATACAGGTAAATTCCACTCCCATGAACCACAGACATTGCCGAGGTGGGGTGGCTTGCGTGCCTCAACGATACAGGTAGCCGTACCGTAGGTGCAACCACAGCGGAGGGGTATCTGTGGAGAGGCCAGACAAACGTGTGGTTCCTGAAGAGGGGCAGCAGCCTCTTCAGTAGTTACAGGGGCAACAGTCTGGATGATTGACTGAGCTGGCCTTGTAACATCAGCTAATGTGGCTTTGCCACACAGCTACTGCGAACGGCTGAAAGCAAGGGGAAACTACAGCCGTTACCTTTCCCGAGGACATGCAGCTCTACTGTATGAACATATGATGATGGCATCCTCTCGGGTAAAATATTCCGGAGGTAAAATAGTCCCCCATTCGGATCTCCGAGCGGGGACTACTCAAGAGGATGTGATCATCAGGAAAGACAATACTGGCATTCTACGGGTCGGAGCATGGAATGTTAGATCCCTTAATCGAGTAGGAAAATTAGAAAATTTAAAAAGGGAAATGGATAGGTTGAAGTTAGATATAGTGGGGATTAGTGAAGTTCGGTGGCAGGATGAACAGGATTTCTGGTCAGGTGAGTACAGGATTATAAATACAAAATCAGTTGGGGGTATCACAGGAGTAGGATTGATAATGAATAAGAAAATAGGAATGCGGGTAAACTACTATGACCAGCACAGTAATCGCATTATCATTGTCAAGATAGATACGAAGCCAACACCGACAACAGTAGTACAGGTTTATATGCCAACTAGCTCTGCCGATGATGAGGAAATCGAAGAAATATATGAGGAGCTAAAGGAAATTATTCAGACAATTAAGGGAGAGGAAAATTTAATTGTTATGGGAGACTGGAATTCGGTAGTAGGACAAGGAAGTGAAGGGAAGATAGTAGGTGAATATGGTCTGGGCAAAAGGAATGAAAGAGGAAGCCGCCTGGTAGAATTTTGCACAGAACATAATTTAGTTATAACAAACACCTGGTTCAAGAATCACAAAAGAAGGTTGTATACGTGGAAGAGACCAGGAGACACCGGAAGATATCAGATAGATTTTATAATGGTAAGACATAGATTTCGGAATCAGGTTCTACAGTGTAAGACATACCCAGGGGCAGATGTAGACTCTGACCATAACTTGTTGGTTATGAACTGTAGGCTGAAACTAAAGAAACTACAAAAAGGTAGGAAAATAAGGAGATGGGACCTGGATAAATTGAAGGAACCTGAGTTTCTTAAAAATTTCAGAGGGAGCTTTAGGCAACAATTGACAGAAACGAGGGGAAATAAAACAGTAGAGGAGGAATGGGTAAAATTGAGAGATGAAATAGTGAAGGTAGCAGAGGACAAAATAGGTAGCAAGGAAAGACCTACAAAAAATCCTTGGATATCACAGGAGATACTAAATTTAATCGATGAAAGGAGAAAATATAAAAATGCAGTAAATGAAACAGGCAAAATGGATTACAGACGACTAAGAAATGAGATTGTCAGGAAGTGCAAAATGGCTAAGCAGGAGTGGCTAGAAGGCAAATGCAAGGATGTAGAAGAATGTATAAATAGGGGAAAAATAGATACAGCCTACAGGAAAATAAAAGAAACATTTGGAGATAAGAAAAACATCTCTATGAATATCAAGGACACTGATGGAAAACCAGTTCTCAGCAAAGAAGGGAAAGCTGAAAGGTGGAAAGAATATATAGAGGGGCTCTACAAAGGAAATGAACTTCGAGACAATATTGTAGGAAGGGAAGAGGATGTAGATGAAGATGAAATAGGAGATACTGTACTGAGAGAAGAATTTGACAGAGCCCTGAAAGACCTAAGTCGAAACAAGGCCCCTGGAATAGATGATATTCCCTCAGAGCTACTGAAGTCTCTGGAGAACCAGCCATGACAAAATTGTTTCACCTGGTGTGTAAGATGTATGAGACAGGTGAAGTACCCTCAGACTTTAAGAAAAATGTTATAATCCCCATCCCTAAGAAAGCAGGTGCAGACAGGTGTGAAAACTACAGAACCATCAGTTTAATAAGTCATGGCTGCAAAATATTAACGCGAATTATATACAGAAGGATGGAAAAGCTGATAGAAGCCGACCTCGGGGAAGATCAGTTTGGGTTCAGGAGAAATGTAGGAACACGGGAGGCAATACTCACTTTACGGCTTATCCTAGAAGATAGATTAACAAAAGGCAAATCTACATTTCTAGCTTTTGTAGATTTGGAGAAGGCTTTTGACAATGTTGATTGGAATAAACTCTTTCAAGTTCTGAAAAAAGCAGGAGTAAATTATAGGGAGCGTAAGGTTATTTACAACTTGTACAAAAACCAGACAGCGGTTGTCAGAGTTGAAGGGCATGAAAGGGATGCAGTGGTTGGGAAGGGAGTGAGACAGGGTTGTAGCCTTTCTCCAATGTTGTTCAATTTGTACATTGAGCAAGCTATAAAGGAAAGCAAGGAGAAATTTGGTGAAGGAATAAAAGTTCAGGGGGAAGAATTAAAAACATTGCGTTTTGCCGATGACATAGTAATTCTGTCAGGTACAGCAAAGGACCTGGAAGAGCAATTGAATGGAATGGACAGTGTGCTGAAAGGTGCATTTAAGATGAACATTAACAAGAGCAAAACTAGGGTAATGGAGTGCAGTGTAAGAAAATCAGGTGATGCTGAAGGAATTAGATTGGGAAACGAAGCAATAAAGGAGGTAGATGAGTTTTGTTACTTGGGCAGTAAAATAACAAATGATGGTCGCAGTACAGAGGATATAAAATGCAGAATGGCAATGGGTAGAAAAGCGTTTTTGAAAAAGAGAAATTTGTTAACATCGAATATTGATTTAGGCCTAAGGAAGTCCTTTCTGAGGGCATTTGTATGGAGTGTTGCCTTGTATGGGAGTGAGACATGGACGATAAACAGTGCGGACAGGAAGAGGATTGAGGCTTTTGAAATATGGTGCTACAGAAGAATGCTGAAGATTAGGTGGGTGAATCGCGTAACTAATGAGGAGGTACTGAACAGAATTGGGGAGAAAAGGAATTTCTGGCATACCTTGACTAAAAGAAGGGATAGATTGGTCGGACACATTCTTAGACATCAAGGAATTGTTAATTTAGCGTTGGAGGGAAGTGTGTGGGGAAAAAATCGCAGGGGAAGACCAAGAGATGGATACAGTAAGCAGATTCAGACAGATGTAGGTTGTCGTTCTTATGTGGAGATGAAGAGGCTTGCTCAGGATAGGGTATTGTGGAGAGCTGCATCAAACCAGTCTCCGGACTGAAGACCACAACAACAACACAGGTAAATTTTAATTCTTTACTGAGAAAACTTCTACTATAGAAGGGGATATTTGAGCTGAGACTAGTTAAATGCGTGTAGCACATGAAATGGGTAAGCCCTATTTGCGATATAATTAGTTAATGTCTCGTGAAATAAAATGACCAAGAAATCAGACTCTTTCGGCACGCTGTCTTCTTGCAATGAATTCATTAACTTAATCACTGAATTTGTATAGTTGGGACACTTGCATATACCGTGTGAAAGCATTACTTTTTAAAAATGCAAAAACATCATAGGTTGCCCTGAATGCTTTAAAATTAATATAGCGATTTTGGGCACGCTATGTTTTTTGCGTTTAAAATTATAAAAAGAGAGCCCTCAAAGACTGAAATATTGAAAATATATGAAAGTATTACGTCAAAAACCGTGCCTCGTTTCCTTTCAGCTGAAGCCTATTTCCTTCATTGCTTGAGTATGTCATTTCTTTAAAAGATGTTTATTCAAAATATATGGGATGTTTAGTAAAATACGGGGCGATAAATACGTCCAGTATTTATTTTGTCGGGACAACGGGACACTGAGGCTAAATAAGGGACGATCCCGTAAAATACGGAAAGTCTGGTCATCCTAACGTAGAGATATCACGGCGCTTTTTCAGATTATCAAAAATTATCGTGAAGCCTTCCAATGGTATTCTGTACACTGTCTTCTCATAATGCTATCGACGGCAGTTTTGTGTGGTCGAACTTACCGTGGTTTGTTGCTTATATGAACAGATAACCACAGGTTCCTGATACCACATTCTATAGATGATCAGACGTCATTTGGACACGTGCTCCAGAAACTGTTTCACATTTCACAGCGATATTACCTTAATAAAAACCTTGGAACATTCTTTACGTTGCAGTGGTAGCATAATTTTTCACTAAATACTTACTATCTGAAACTTCCTGACGGATTAAAACTGTGTGCCGGAACCATAATTCGAACCCAGGACTTTGGGGGGTACTGCCGGAATTAAATACTTGAGAATATCTGGCTGGAGATGAGCTAAAACGAACAGTAACCATTTGGGGCCCAGTGGACTGCAGTTGCTCTTATGCAATGTTCCGTTTATAAGTTGGAACTCTCCATTGGTCGGTTCTCCTTTCTCCAAGGCCTCTGTGGTTTTTAATAGTGCTGTTCAGCTGTAACATCACTTAATTCAGTGAGGACTGAAATTTCATTCGTGCTGTTGTGTTCCACTAACGGATTCCTCGAAAGACAGTCGGCATCCTTGTGTTTGCGCCCGTTCTTAGTGCCCATAAAAGAAGTGATGACGGACCATGAAGCAGCCGGGATAGCTCAGACGGTGGAGTGCTTGCTCGCGAACGGTAAAGGTCCCAGATTCGAATCCCGATTGCGGCAAACAGTTTTGATCCGCCATGAAGTTTCATATCAGTACACACTCCGCTGCACAGTGGAAATATCATTCTGGACTTGCCATTTGCCTGAAAAAGAAAGAAATTCACGATTCAGAAAGCAGAGTTTAAAACATGATGACAGACCGGCTATGGACGGCAGTCGGACAGTTTCGTACTTGTTTATCAGCGCTGACTCCGCAGTGACATGAAACAAGCGCCTGTGTACGTGACTCGGCCAGCTCGCTCATAGCATGGTGTTTTCCTCGTGAATTTAAGTATTTTACAAAAAGAAAAATCTGAAATGTAATCCAAATGGTTTGAAATCCCGCCGAGACGCATCCATTTGAGTACTGTGTTGGCCGCGACACAAGCAAGCTGCCGCCGCTGTCGTTAACACTCAGGCGTCATCCTCAGTTCATACAGGCGGTGAAGGCTGTGAAGGCCGAAAGCCTCGCTCGTGGGGTGGAATCTGAGCTAACTATTGGTAGAGTTATTCCCAGAACCGATCGCGGTCCTCTGGTTTGGACCCGAGTGGAAGGCTTAAACCAGAGGCTCAGACGATTCTGCGTAGATCTGGCGTAAAAATATATCGACCTCCGCTATCGGGTGGAGAAATGTAGAGTATAGGTCAGGCGTGCACTACACGTAGGTAGCGGCTACAAATGTTTGAAATGTTTGTAAATCTATCGGACAAGACTGCGTGGTCATCAAAATGTTCAAATGAGTATTCTGCAGCATTGGCCACCTACTTAGTTTGCATTTATCGCGAATCTTTAATTCAGCGCAAAGTTTCTAGTGATTGGAAAAAGCCGCAGGTGACTTACATTTATAAGAAAGTAAAGAGATTAATTGATTTTTCCGTCTGTACTTGACAGAACATGATAATAATATCAAAAAGGAACAACTTCCTGATGTTCTGCAAAACTTATTTATTGGTCACAAACCGGCTTTCGGCTTCTTAGGCCATCATCAGGTGACAACTGACTGTAGTACACATGTTTTCAAAGATGTTAAGATTTACAAAGATGTTATCACAGACAATCGATACTTCACAGGAAAGTTCAAAATGTTCAAATGTTTGTAAATCTATCGGACCAAACTGCGTGGTAATCAATCCGTAGCTTACAAACTACTTAAACCAAGGTAAACTAACCTACGGACAACACACACACCCATGCCCCAGGGAGGATTCGAACCTCCACGGCGAGCAACCGCGCGCTCCGCATTGAGGTGCTTTAGACCGCTCGGCTACTCCACCGCGGCAAGCGGCTACAAGGGTAGCGGAGTTCGTGGGGAGTGCACATGTTTTTTTTTTTTAGGTTAGACAATTCCCTCCCTAGGCCCGACAAGATGCCTCCTGAGCTGCGACAAGGTAGCAGTAGGCAGAACACAACAGGGAAGGAAATGATCAATTTAGTAGTAGTTAACTGCAGGAGCGTCTATAGAAAGGTCCCAGAATTGCTCTCAATAATAAACGATCACAATGCCCACATAGTACTAGGGACGAAAAGTTGGCTGAAACCAGATGTAAACAGTAACGAGATTCTAAACTCAGACTGGAATGTTTACAGCAGAGATGGGCTGGACAGTGAAGGGGGACGCGTGTTTATAGTGATAAAAAGTACACTAGTATCGAAGGAAATAGACGGAGATCCGAAGTGTGAAATAATTTGGGTGAAGGTCACAGTTAAAGCGGGCTCAAACATGGTAATCAGATGCTTCTATAGGCCTCCTGGCTCAGCAGCTGTTGTGGCAGAACACCTGATGGAAAATTTGGAAAATATTTCGAGTAGATTTTCCAATCATGTTATAGTTTTAGGAGGAGATTTTAATTTACCCGATATAATCTGGGAGAATCAAACGTTTATAGCGGGTAGCAGGGACAAAGAATCCAGTGAAATTGTTTATGTGCAGAGAACCGACAACTAATCAGGCCTTCTGGTAACAAACAGACCCGATCTATTCGAAACAGTTAACGCAGAACAGGGAATCAGCGATCGATAACTTCAGCCGTAATTAGAAATATTAAAAACTAGCTGAAAACCTGGCGTTGCCCGGGTATTTATTTATTTACTTCAGCCTTGAGTAAGTACTTCTACTATCCCTTCTGTTTCTCTCTCTCTGTCAATCTCTATTTTCCTCTAAAAGTGTGTTATATTCATGGGAGAATATTTAAGAAATAACGCTGTCCCGCATAATGTACAAAATTGTAAGTGCAGTATCCAAACAAAGAAAGATAGTAATCAAAATACAAATGGCATATAAACTTCGTACAATCTCATATTTATTGAGTTACATGTTGTACCACTGTATAATTTTTCAGGTATATATTCATTTGTATATGTGCTGTATGTCTATAAAATCCGTTGGGAATAAAATTAGTAGTAAAGAAGTAATAGATTAAAACTTGGTGCGTGATGGGGCGGTTTCCATGAACGTTACTGTTTATGTGCTCATATCTCACGTACTACGTGTCGTACTATGATACAATTTAGCAGGTATATTCAGCTGTATGTGTATATACTGTCTGTGAAACTTCCTGCGGCTGCAATTTGTAGTGTAGAAATGATAAATTGTAACGTCATACCGAATGCCGTAGTTTGGCTCCATGAACAGCGGAAAAGTAGTAAGCGAGAAACTTTTTTCCTTTCATTATTTTGATGTGGTTGACAGCGAGAAAAAGTTTAATAAAAGTTTGAAATTATGTTTTAAGTTTGTTGCAAGTCGCTAAGTACTGTCATTCTCATTTATAGTGTATTTATAAAGTCTAGCCACATTATGTGACAGTTTCTTGCAACTATATTGTTTATGACGTCGTATCTTCTGACCCATGTGTCGTATCTGATTCTTAACCCTGCAGCATTTTTTACCACACGATAAGGAATGTGTGTACCAAATCTGGTTGAATTGGTCCGGTGGTTTAGGAGAAAATCAACAGCATCGTCTCTAAATGCGGCAATTTTTTGCGCATCTCATTGTTTATGACGTCATATCTCGTGAACTCTTTGTTGTACGTGATTCTTACACGTACAGCGACCGTCCTTATGGATTAAAGCTTACGTGTACAAAATTTCATAAAGATTGGAACAAAAGTGTAGATTTCTATGCAACACGCACATACAAACATACGGACACTCTGCTTGACATGCTTTCCAATGCCATGGAAATAAAAAAGTGTTTGGTTGGGTAACAGTTCTTGTGTGTATCCCTGTCCGATTAGTAAAATAATTATCCTCGGAAAGCGAATAGCCGGCCGCGGTGGCCGAGGGGATTGAGGCGCTCCAGTCACGGTCTGCACGGCCACTGCGGTCGGTGGTTCGAATCCCCCCTCGGGCATGTATATTTGTGCCGTCCTTAGTCTTAGCTAGTTCATAAGTAGTTTGTAAGCTTAGGGACTGATGACCCCGTAGTTAAGTTCCATAAGTTCTACAAACATTTGAACATTTTTTGAAAGCGAATATTTCGAATGAACATCAGCACATTACGCCGCCGGAGACTTGACGCCTGGAGGATACGCAACCCGCACGATCCGTATGTTGCACACGCTGTCGCATTATGCCTCTAAGCAGCAAATATCTTCACATCAATAAAAATCTTGATCCGATCCCTACCAAACTTCACAGGTACAATCTCTGGGCTTATCTGAATGTTGTATAATGATGTCATCAAAATCGCTCCAGCCGTTTTCGAGTTTATAGAGAACATACAGACAAACATTCATTTATATATAGAGAGATGTAGGAAGATTTTCAGTTTGAAAAAAGTGAAAAAATGCAAATTTCATAGTACTTGACGGCTCAACGCAGAAGTTTTATCTCAAATAAAGATACTGTGGAAGAACAGTGGACAAAGTTGAAAGCCTTCGTACATCATATTAGATGAGTATGTGCCAAGAAAGATTGTAAGAGATGGAAAGGAGCCACCGTTGTACAACAACCGTATTAGAAAACTGCTACGGAAGTAAAGGGAACTTTACTGCAAACATAAACATAGCCAAAGCCTTTTAGACAAACAAAAATTAAACGACGCGAAATGTAGCGTGAGGAAGGCTATGCGAGAGGCGTTCAACGAATTCGAAAGTAAAGTTCTATGTTCTGACTTGGCTGAAAATCCTAAGAGATTTTTCTCTTATGTCAAAGCGGTAGGTGGATAAAAACAAAATGTCCAAACACTCTGTGACGAAAATGGCACTGAAACAGAGGATGACACTCTAAAAGCTGAATTACTAAATGACTTTTTCCAAAGCTCTGTCACAGAGCAAGATTGAACTGTAGTTCCTTCTCTACATTGCCGCACAGATTCCAAAATGGCAGGTATGGAAATAATTGACAGTGGGATATAAAAACAATTAAAATCGCTAAAAAGAGGAAAGGCCGCAAGACCTGATGGGATACCAGTTTGTTTTTACAAAGAGTACGCGAAGGAACTGGCCCCCCTTCTCGCAGTGGTGTATCGTACGTCTCTAGAAGAGCATAGCGTTCCGAAAGATTGGAAAATGGCGCAGGTCATCCCCGTGTTTAAGAAGGGGCGTCGAACAGATGTGCAGAACTTGAAACGTGTCCATAAAAATTATTTTTGTAAGAAAATGTCTAATATTGTGCCTCCTGTTTTGTATCGAGTAACTTGCTTGCAAGAAAATGTATAATATCGCTTCTACTGTATGTATCGATATGTGTACTTAACTCTGTGAAGTTTCATCTTTGGCAAAGATCATGTATTGCATAGCATTGTAGCTCGCGCTGAGAGAGAGTAGCACTTGTGGTTCAGCTCGCTTAGAGAGCGGTTGAGTTGTGTGTATGGCTCCGATGTAGAGCAGAGGCTGCTTTGCCAGCAAGTCAGAAGTTGTATTATCTAGGTAATGTAATGCTGATTATTAAAAATAAGTAACTTGACCTTTCTTTCCTGTTTCATTTACGTAGTTAGAAAATTAACCTACTTCCTTCATTTGATAATTAGTTATTAGTGGATTTAAAGTGCAGTATTGTTTTTAATAATATTGTTGAACAAATGTTCAAATGTCTGTAAATCTATCGGACCAAACTGCGTGGTCATCAGTCCGTAGCTTACAAACTACTTAAACCTAGGTAAACTAACCTAAGGACAAACACACACACCCATGCCCCAGGGAGGACTCGAACCTCCACGGCGAGCACCCGCGCGCTCCGCAGCGAGACGCTTTAGACCGCTCGGCTACTCCACCGCGGCTATTGTTGAACAGATTTCGTTGTTGGTGCCATACTAAATGATAGTTAATTGACTATGATACTAAATTTCAATAATCAGAAACTGATCTGCATAAAATTCTCACAGTCAAGCATTAAGAAAGTGGTTTGTGGTTTTTTTAATATCTTTCTCGCAGTCAAAATTTTTGAGTATAGTCAGTGTCTGTTTCAAATGGTGACTTGTCACAGTTGTACTTACTTTGTTTAAAATATCCGTTGCGCACATAATCAGTTTAATGCACTGTTTCTTATGTAATAGTATATACATCAATATCAGGGCCATAATTAAACCAAATTGCTGTGTTAATGAACAATTTGTTGTCTGATTTAACGATAGGTTCAACATCCACAACACACACACACAGCTTTTAAACTGTAGGCCTATATCTCTAACGTCGGTCAGTTGTAGGATTTTGGAACATGTATTATGTTCGAGTATAATGACATTTCTGGAGACTAGAAATCTGCTCCGTAGGAATCAGCATGGGTTTCGAAAAACCATTAAAAATCATCTGTATACTTTCTGTAATGTTTTTGTGCTAAGCTATATTTCGGGTAATTCAAGGATTTAATTATTTGTATATTTTGTAATAAGTTGAACAATATTCATAGAATATATGACTTCAACTGCTATTGGGCAAAGCTGAAAATGTGTACCCAGCCGGGATTCGAACCCGGGTCTCCTGCTTTCTAGGCAAGTTGAACAATGTTAGTCTAGAAGTTTCGCTTGGCGCCAAAACGGTGGCTTGTGGCGCGCAGCGAGAGGCGGCGGCAGTCAGTCGAGCGCCGACCGCGATACCTTGCACATTCATGTCAGTTCAGTGCGGGGCAGGGACAGTTTATACGTTATGTGTCGTTTATATATTTAATATTACTCAGTCTGTATATTTTTGCTTGGATATACACTGGCATTTCTTCAATAAAAACAAGCACTGGCATCCTACAAAAGCTTAAGTTATTCGTAGTGCAGTACTTCCTAGCCACATCTCAACACCTCTTTAAGCATCACTTCAGGTGCAACGGATGCGCGACCTGTGTGCTTCACCTGCTCAATGGGACATCAACTACGACAGAAGCCTCAAGGTTAGTAAAAGAGTGATTTTAGATGTGCACTGAAGTTGCATATCGACACGGCACCTCGCGTGCAGTGCTGCCCTGTTTACAAACCAGGGCACTGGCACGAAGTGCGTTGGTAACATCGCCGAGGGAAGGCATGAAAGAGGGGAGGTGTTTTAGGAACTTTGTCAACTATGCATGACCTTTCTCTCCCTGTCTTTTTTTAAAAAGAAGCCCCACCGTAAGCAACTGGAAGCAGTTAATTCCGTAAATTATCTGAAAGTAGGCATTAGGAGTGATTTAAAATGGAACGATCATATAAAATCAATCGTAGGTAAAGCAGATGCTAGACGCAGATTCATTGGAAGAATCCTAAGGAAATGCAGTCCGAAAACAAAGGAAGTAGTTTACAGTACACTTGTTCGCCCACAACTTGAATACTGCTCACCGGTGTGGGACCCATACCAGATGGGGTTGATAGAGGAAGTAGAAAAGATCCAACGGAGAGCAGCGCGCTTCGTTACAGGATCATTTGGTAATCGTGAAAGCGTTACGGAGATGATCGATAGAATCCAGTGGAAGACTGTGCAGGAGAGACGCTCTGTCGCTCGGTACGGGCTTTTGTCGAAGTTTCGAGAACAAACCTTTACCGAGGAGTCTAGCAGTATATTGCTCCCTCCTACGTATATCACGAGAAGAGATCATGTGGATAAAATAAGAGATATTAGAGCCCACACAGAGGCATACCGAAAGTCCTTCTTTCCGCCAACAGTATGTGAATGAAACAGGAGGGAGAACTGATACTGGTACTCAAGGTACCCTCCGCCACACACCGTCGCGTGGCTTGAAGAGTATGGATGCAGATGTAGATTCAAATGAAGAGAAGTATATAACGAATGGCATTGCTACAAAATATGGTTTCAGAATAAACGAAAAAAAGACATCAGTTACGTGAAGCAGAAATGAAAATCTATGTCTTAAATGTGAATGTCTGTTCGGTGTACGTTTATCACGTCTGAACCACAATACATAAAGAGCTAAAAATTTGTACAGTTACTAATGTCTACCCGGGGAAGGCTATAGGCGATCGGATAGATATATATTAATGTGAATGTCTGTTCCGTGTACGCTTATCACGTCCAAACGACAAGACGCAGAGACTTAAATATTTGTACAGTTACTAATTTATACCTGAGGAAGGTTTTGGGCACGGTTTTATAGCGATCTGATAGATATTTAGTAATTTGAAGAATATAACGCGAAATGCGGAACAATAATTACTCTTTGAAAATGGTTTTATTGGTTGCATTGTTGCTTGAAGGTTGATAATGATGAAGGGTGGAGTATATTGAGATGGAAAGATATCGGTGTATATAAAATTCTACGTGTCTGTGTTAATATTACACTCTACAGAATTACAGAACGCAAACGAATGGCGTGTGTGTAAGTGTTGTCCGAAGTCTCCCGTTGTACACCATAGCAGTTCCATGCCGACAGCTATAAGGGGGAGTGATGTGGTGGTTGAAAGTCGTCAAATTATAAAAAAAATTACATCAAGTGATCCATCTGTGATATTATTACAACCATTATTGTTGAATTTCGTGATTGGATTCTTCGAAACGAGTGCATTTTTACCTGTGATTTCTTATCTATTTTCTGATAAATGTAACATGTTTTTTAGAAAAAAAAGATGGACAGAGAGAGAGAGAGAGAGAGAGAGAGAGAGAGAGAGAGAGAGAGAGAGAGAGAGAGGATAGGAAAAGTACTAACTCAAGGTTCGAATAAATGAATAAATACCCGGGCAACGCCGGGATTTTAGCTAGTAGAAACTAAATGTAAAAAAGTAAAAAAAGTTAGTGACTTCTCCTGCTTTGGAAGAAAAATAGGCACTGCGAAACAAATGAGGAGGTCGCGAAAAGTAGAGCGGCGCAAGCAAAGAGGGCACTCAGGAGTTCACTGGTATCAAAGCTAGTCCTAAATGTGGCGAGACATTGCGGAGGATACCGTCACGCCTGAACTGCGTTCCGCCTGTCGTGCATGCAACCCAAATAACGCAACTGTCTCGCGGGTCCTCTAATCGCTTCTCGGTGTAGTCATTCGACTATTTAAACTGGATCTACAAGAGAAACTGCTCTTTATGGCTATAATTCCAGATGCAAATGAACACCACTATATTGCAAATAACAGGAAACACGTCATCATATCAAAAGTATTACAACACTCATTAGAGTCTGATATAACACAATCCGTCACATAAAGAATTTAGTAAATCTTAAATAGATTTAATATTGTTATGAACAACAGAATTTACGACAGTATCGGAATTTCCCAAAGTTCTTTTGCACTCTAAATCGTTTTCTCACTACTACGAAACGTCGTTTCGGTGGCGAGCGTTTATGTATTTACCGATTGTTGAACTAACTAGGTAATAAAACCTCGATATTAACTTCAATATTAACTACGTATCACCAACAGTTTCTATGTATTCGTACCGGAACTAATATTTGTATACAAAACCTTCAACTACAGCCATTGCTAGCCAAGCAAACCATTCTGTCTTACCGATACTCTGTCAAGGTTGTCATAGTTGACTAGGCATAAAGGTGTGTGAAATATCGCAGTTTTCATCACAAGTATCAGAACGAAAATCTGAAATTATAATTTTTAGTAATCACAAGGGTAAAAAATGACCAGATATAGGCCTGTGTAGGAGTTAGATACGATGCCGCTCCCACCGGTCGCTGTAGTCCTCCTTCGGTCATGTGTGTGTGTGTGTTGTCCTTAGGTTGGTTTGAGTTAGGTTTAGTAGTCTGCAACAGAACAACTAAAGAATTGCATACACTACGCTTGTCCGTCCTTTTTTGGAGTATTGCTGCCCAGTGTGGGATCCTTATCACGTGGGTACGATAGAAGCCATCGAAAGAGTCCAAAGAAGGGCAGCTCGTTTTGTACCGTAACGATACAGGGGAGACAGCGTTACGGAAATGATACAGGATCTGGGATGGGAACCAGTACAACAACGGCGCTTATCGCTGCGGCGTGTGCTACTTACGAAACTTCAATCGCCAACATTCTCCTCTGAATGCGAGAATATATTGTTGATTCCCACTTAGGTAGAAATGATCATCATAAAAAAACACGAGGAATCATAGCTCTAACGGAGAGATTCAGGTGTTTTTGTTTCCCGCGCGCTATTGGAGACTGGAATGAGAGGTAAATAGTATAAAGGTGGTTCGATGAACCCTCTGCCAGGCACTTAAATGTGATTTGGAGAGTATCCCATGTAGATGTAGGCCTATGGACGACCACTGTATTTTGATCCCATAGATTTACAAATATTTGATTTGAAGCTATGTGCCCACAATCTAAATGTATGTATGATAACTAATTAAAGTCCGACGTTAGTAGTCGAAGTTTTTCATCAGCAGCGAGATGTTTAAATCTGTAATATGGATACAATTATGTTATGCCTGGCCGGGTGCGGCTCCCGAAATTACCGATGTGCTTTCCTGCACGAGTAGACGTTAAATCACAGATGTCAACTCAACAGAAATGAGGATGCGTGCCTTTCTGACTAAACGTGATTATTGAAATGCATGAAGAGACGTTAAAAGTTATTGTTTGCTAGTACTCCAGTGTTGCACATTTGAGTCTGGCGTGCCGTTGGTGCCGCTTTCACGTGATGTCGACGGTCCTTGGAGTCTGGCCAATATATGATTCACACAACGTGCACCAGCGGCACACCACACTCAAAAAGCTTTCGAGTCAGCTACCGCGGAACATTGTTTGCGTAGCCGTAGCAAAGTCATGAAAATGGAAAAAAAGTACATAATTGGAATTTATTGAGCACTGCAAATTTATAGGTTTTGAGTGAATGCTATGAGAACACAAAAGGCAAAGGGGGAAACATGAGAGAATGAAAGACACAAATGAGGGAATTAATTGCTTTATTTCACAATTTAGCATTACATAACTTCAGGAAAAACAGCAATTTGCGTAAAAATCCTTCCATCATTCGCTGAATGGCCTTGTTCTCTATATTCGCAAATATAAAATTTCAAACCAACAAAGGATCGAACTCTACTTGCTGCAACATATAGCTGACCATGTGTGAAAACTTTATTTTATTTTATGTTAATTATTTATTTTTTTATATATAGAATCCGAACTTTGTCCTTGAGACTTGGTAAAATACTGCGTTAATAAATTAAACTATATAAAGTATAAGAACTGAACATTACAAAGAATGAGAAAAAAGTATGGAGCAGGGAGCAGTGGGAATCGAATCTGGGGCCTTAGGATTGGAACTCAAATGTTCAAATGTTTCTAAATCTATCGGACCAAACTGCGTGGTCATCAGTCCGTAGCTTACTAACTACTTAAACTAAGGTAAACCAACCTAAGGACATGACACACACCCATGCCCAAGGGAGGACTCGAACCTCCGACGGCGAGCAACTGTGCACTCCGCAGAGAGACGCTTTAGACCGCTCGGCTACTCCACCACGGCAAGATTGGAACTCCAAGTACTAACTGACTGAACTAATTTTACCCATAACAATATGCCACCTACAATGGTTCATAATATAGTGGCAAAACCTATGGAGATAGATAGGTTTGAGGTTCCAATGGAGATTTTGGAGTATCATCCTAAGATTTCTTTTTCTTTTTACCACTCTTAACGGCTACGTGCACACATAACATTTATATTCGCAACATCCATGGGAAATCTGTTTTAGAATTATGTATGTTTCATTGGCCTTGTTGTTGGATTAATATTAAAAGTCTGTACCCTCATTTTAGTGTTAGAGTATTTATGTAATGATTTCGTGTGGCTCATTGGCCTGGTGCAAGTCTTTCAATTTGACGCCACTTCGGTAATTGCGTGTCCCTAGCCTACCCCAGTTATCAAAGTGGGGAAAGGGGACCTACAGCTTAACGTGGAATCCGAACCACGAGTCGTTTCTGACGACTCCTGACATCGTTGAGAGGTGAAGGATGGGTTAAAACGGAGAGTAAAAAAAATCCGAGGTCCGACCTGGTTTCGAACCCACGACCCTTCGGTTTCCAGCGCGGCGCCGTCGGCAGAAGCCTCGCCGCTCCCCTGCGTTTGTCTTTTGTTTGCACTCTGTGTTCTTACAGAAACGTGAACACGAGCTTTGCTGCACATGGAAGACGTTGCGGAGTACGAACACGAAGCGCAAAAAAGTAGCTGATAACAACAACAACGTAGGCTGCAGGAAGCCGAGCGGCAGTCTGTGTGTGCGTTTGTGTGAGTGCGGCGGCGACAGGCGGCGATTAGCGGGTTTGCTGTCTGCTCCGGGAGCCGGCGCCACTGTTGAGACGGGGGAGGGGTGGGGGTGGGAAGGGGAGGGGCAGGAAGCGGGGGGGGGGGGGAGGCAGTGGCGGCGCCGGGCGGCCGCGGGAGCCCCAGCCGGCAGTAGCGTTACAACGCGTCGACCGAGGCCGAATAGCAGATACACTAGTCACTGTGGCGTCTCCTCATATCGATTTTAATGTGACAGAAAAGAAAAACAAAAACCTGTGTTACGCTTTAGACTTTTGCCCCCACCTATAAAAGCTGTGAGGCTCAGTGGCGGCGCTAGACGAAAACAGGGCGTCGGCGAACTCGTCTTTGCGAGGCCCCTTTCATTTTTTTCATTAGTGAAGAAAATGTTAAATGAGCAAAATTATACATCAATAATCATTATACTAAAATTCTATTAGTATAATATACGAGTATTATTGCAATGACAAAAATTACAATAAACAAAACAAAAAATAGAGGAGCTTTTCACCTTTTCGTCTCACTGATTTTTTAAGACCGCTAGTTCGGCTTCAGTTGATAGTACTGAGAACGCAGATAGTCTCTCTTGGATCATTGTGCTTTTCAAGTTAGTCTTAATCAATTTTAACTTTGTGAAGCTTCTCTCGGCCGAAGCTGTACTGACTGGAACTGAGCATGATTCTGCTTGTTATATAAACATTTCGATATACGTCTCCCACGCCTCGGTTGCACAGTGGTAGAGTGCCAGACTACAAATCCAAAGGTCGCGGGTTCGATCCCTGCCAGGTGCTACGATTTTTATCTGTCACTTTCCACTTCGTTCACCTCTGGCAGTACTGCTCATGTGAAAACTACCGAGTAGCACCGTGGTTCGGAACCCACGTTAAACTGTAGGTCTCCCTATAACTGGCTGGGTAAGTCAGTTCGAAGGTCGGAGGAAGGCAACGGCATACCACCTCCAAACAGGACCATGCCTAGTAAAGCACTGTGGTGTTCAAACCAATCTTCGGATTGTTGACTGCTTTACTTATACTTCTTCCAAATCTTTTTCTAAAAAGTATTGAAGATATTGTTGTGTAAGTATTTAACTAAAAATTGCACCACTGCTTTACTCATACGGAAATAAATACGGACAACTAAATAGCTGCCGGCCGGGTATGGCCGAGCGCACTAAGGCGTCATACCACGGTGAGCGAGATCGCTCTCACCGGGGGTCGAATGCCACCCTTCGGTACGAATGTTCGTCCATTGGTTAAGCTAGTGTAAATTAGATGTAGGTCGTCGCTACTTAACCTAGCAGTTGGAAAGCGCCGTTAAACATCAAATATTAAAAAAAAAGAAACAAAAAAGCTAAAATTTTAAGAATATTTTGCGATGCCCCCACAGGCGCGAGGCCGTCGGCGATGGCCGACGTCGCCGACGCCTAGCGCCGACACTGGACTGAGGCTAACAGCGTCAAACACTGCGGGGCTGGCGGTTCCGTGGCGTTAAGCGCGGAACGGAGCCTGTCGCCGAGTCGTTGGTCAGCCTGGAGCGGACACTGAGTCCCAGACTGGTTGGTCGCGGCTGCTCGGGTCCTTATCTATGCCGTGTCCAGTGTTGCCAGATGTAGGGAATTTTCCCTACACGTAGCTACCTTTTAGCATTAAAATCATGTAATCATGTAGGGAATTTTTATCCCCAAGCCCCAACGCGTAGGTACTTTGGTAAAATTTTACAATTGCCTTCACAGGCCTAGCGTGTAATGTTGGCAACAGAACAGTTGTTAGCACGCGGGAATGAAGCCGACCAATTGTGGCAAAGTTTGAAGTAGCCAATGATATTTTAGACGGCGTAGCCAATGATTTTTTAGACGGATCATAGTAAACGATATTAATTTGAAAACTTAGTTTCAGAAACTGATGCGAAATATGATGATTTCAATGTATATCAGTGGAATGGAGAGTCGGTTTAGAAATAGTATTAGAAAATGTCAGCACAAGAAAAATTCATTATTTGCATGAACGGAAGACGTTTCATTACCTCGACTAGACTGTTATTTATTTACGTCAGGACGATATACTAGTTAGCAATTAGAAGATGCTGACAAGAAAACATTAAAACATTTGCGACAGCCAACGTTATAATGAACAAAGCGCTAGATATTCGTTCTCAACATAGCATTACTCTTTGAAAATCGAATCAGGTAGAGTGACGGACCTTTTTTTGTGCTGACTGTGAACTAAATAATTACTGCTGTTCCTACCATATGGTTGATCGTGTCTCGATGTATGCGGTCAATAAATCAGTAATCCTCTTGTAGCAGAGCACTTGGAATTCGCGGCATTATCTACACTTGACTCCATCAATCAGTAACGACCAGTCAACAGAAAAACATATCTAGCAAAATATTTATTTTAAAGTTTTTCAAAATTGTAACAAGTCATATTAATCAATCGGTTAACCGCTACTGGCTGGATTCCTGGATTCAGCCCCTCCCAGACCGAAATTCTGGCTACGGCACTCTACATGCATTTAAATCTGCTTACTGTATTCAGCACTTGGTCTCCCTCCCGGTTTTTCCCCAAACACTTCCCTCCAATGCTAAATTCACGATGTCTAAGGAACGCGTCCTACCTATAGATCCCTTCTTTTAGTCAAGATATGCCAGAAATTCCTTTTGTCCATAATTCTGTTCAGTACCTCCTAATTAGTTACGAGTTCCACCACCTAATCTTCAGCACTCTTTTGTCTTAGTCGTCTGTACTCCATTTTGCCTGTTTCATTTTCTGCATTTTTTATATTTCTCTTTTCATCGATTAAATTTAGTATTTACTGTGATATCCAAGGATTTTTTGTAGGTCTGGCCTTCCTACCTTTTTGTCTCTGCTGCCTTCACTCATCTCTCAGTGCTACCCATTCCTCTTCTACTGTTGTATTTCCCCTTGTTTTTGTCAATTGTTGCCTAAAGCGCCCTCTGAAGTTATCAAGAACTTCAGCTTCCTTCAATTTATCCAGGTCCCAACTCCTTATTTGCCTACCTTTCTGCAGTTTTTCAGCTTCAGTCTACAGTTCATGACCAATATGGTCCGAGTCTATACCTGCCCATGAGTATGTCTTACAGTTAAAATCTCCTTTTGAAATCTATGTCTTACCAGTATAAAATCTATATCCAACTTTCAAATGACTCCTGGTCTGTTCCACAAATACAACCTTCTTTCGTGATTCTTAAACCCGGTATTTGTTATGTTTAAATCATGTTTCGTGCAAAACTCTACCAGGTGACTTCCTCTTTCATTCCTTTTGCCCAGTCTTTATTCACCTACTATTTTTCCTTCCCCTCCTTTTCCTACTGCCGAATTCCAGTCTCCAATCACAATTAAGGCCGCGGCGGAGCGGCCGAGCTCATTGAGGCGCTATGCTACGATACGCGAGACCGTTCCCCATCGGGGGGTTCGAATCCCCCCTAAGGCATGGATGTTTGTGCCGTCATAAGTATAAACTAGTTCATAAGTAGTTTGTAAGTTTAGGGACTGATCGCCCCGCAATTAAGTCCCATAAGCTTCACAAACATTTGAAAGTTTCACAATTAAGTTTCCTTCTCCCTTAATTGTCTGAATAATTTCCTTTACCTCCTCATACATTTCTTCGATCTCCTTATCATCGGCAGAGCTAGTTGGCATATAAATCTGTACTGTTGTGGTCGATGTTGACTTCGTATCTGACTACAACAGTACGATCATTGCGCTGCTCAAAGTAGTTTACCTGCTTTCCTATTTTCTCAAATTAGAAATAAAACTGTCCAGGTCTGTAAGTCAAGTACCCTCCTCCACGCTCCATGTGGAATTTCATTTAGACGATCATCTTCCTATTGTCTTGAACGTGAAGTATGGAAACTTTCGCCTACATCGGAAGATAACAGTAGATTTTGACAACATTCGTACATCCCTTTCGTCAAGCACAATGCGAAAATGTATGTAGATGCTGATCTACTTTGTGTCATCACAATCTGATGAACCGTACGGTAGCCCAAAAGATACGAATTTAATCTGAAGTGGCGACGTCAGTACTATCCATCAGTGTTTTCGCACTTTAGCTTACCAGGCTCAAATGTGATCGCAAACACTCCTGGTGTTCACTTAAACACACACACACACACACACACACACACACACACACACACACACACACACAATATTTCATCAAAATTGTTCCAGCAGTTTAACAGTTTAACAGTTCAGCGACATATTCAGGTACAGAAGTTGGAATAGTTAAAGGACATTTTTTGTATATTTTTTCCAGTTTCTCTTCGTCGGTATGTTTCTCATACTATAATTAAAAAAATAATAATTAAAAATATAATAATAATAATAATAATAATAATAATAATAATAATAAAAGGAATTGCTGAATTTCTCTAAACCATGCTCGAGTTTTAACACTTACCAACACATTCAGCAATCCATTCTTATAAGATGACTTTGTTGAAAAAAATATGTACAAAGATGTGGAAATGTGGAATAGAAATTTTTAAAAACATTAGCCATGAACACATATGTGTATGAGACACTTTAAGGTAACATCATCATAATTTCACCAAGATAGGAATAAAAACGTAAATTTTGTCGAATTACGACAGGAAAAGTACCATCGGCCATGTGCATACCATACGAAATTTTGCGTGCACTCTGATCTGCCTCTTGCTTTAAAAGCGTGCAAAAGTTCATCACGATCGGATCAAAACTATGGAAGGGCGTACGTGCAGAACCCTCCACCAAGCACCAAAGAAATTTCATGTCGACAGTAGCCTTCCTCTTGGTTTAAAAGCCAAGTATGCAAAAATTTATCAAGATCGGAGTATAACTGTTGATTTCAATGCAACAGAAAATTGAAAAACGCACTTTCAGTTCCCAATTTTCCGATAGATTTTTCCAAAAATGTCATTTCATACAAACCTTGTCCTGAGAGTTTTGAACACAACAAATAAATACAATCTAAATCGGTCGAACTGCTCTCAAATAATGGCGTGACCAAGGGAAATATAGATTCATTTTTATATATACTTATGGAAACAATTAGGGGATCAGATGAGATATTATACACAATATACATATGATAACGCGTTGTGTTCAGATATAGGCCGTAATTAGTTTCTGATGCAGTACGATATTTTTCTGTTTCTACTTACGGTTTACGTGGCGTTTACTTAGAACGAGACACCCTGCGGCTACCATAATAGTGAAAAATTCACTCTCGTTGCCTTCTAATATGGTGTATGATCTTCTCGAACGTCCAGTGCGGTTGCACACCTGCGTGGCATGAACAGTGTAGAGTATCAATCAGCCCTCAAGGGATTTTTGGCGCCACGCGGGAGTAGCCGAGCGATCTGGAGCGCTATGTTGCGGATCGCGCGGTCTCCCGTGTCAGAGGTTCGAATCCTCCCTCGGACATGGGTGTGTGTGTTTGTCCTTACGTCGCTTTAACTTAGTTTAAGTAGTTTGTAAGCCACGGACTGATGACCCAGTAGTTGAGTCCGATAGATTTACAAACATTTGAATTTGGATTTTTGGCCAATCATTAATGAGTGCAAATATCCATATCTGCAACCGTTGTGGGAGGTGCTGGTGTGGCTGCAATGCTTCTGCCAAGCCCATCACAGACATGCTCAATGGTGTTCAAGTCTGATGAAGAAGCTGGACACTTCGTTTGTTAATATTACAAAAAAAAAAAAAAAAAAAAAAAACAGTCTTGATCGCAAAAATTAACAGTTTTTATTGACCGGTTTCGACCTGATGTAGATCATCTTCGGAACGATGTGTAGCCCATGTGGCCAGTGCTGGACTCGGCTGGACTGGGCTGTCCGGCCGCGGTGGCAGAGGGGACAGAGGCGCTCCAGTTACGGTCTGCACGGCCACTACGGTCGGGGGGTTGAATCCCCCCTCGGGCATGGATATTTGTGCCGTCCTAGTTCGTAAGTAGTTGATAAGTAGTTTGTAAGTTTAGGGACTGATGACCCCGTAGTTAAGTCCCATAGACTATACAAACATTTGAACATTTGGCTGTCCTGGTTGTTCTCCTGCTAGCAGGTAACAGTTACCTGCTGGCAGCAGAATAGCCAGGACAGCCCAGCCCAGCCGAGTCCAGCACTGGTTACACGGGCTGCATTTTGTACATAAGGTCGAAACCGGCCAATAAAAAACTGTTAATTTTTGCGATCAAGACTGTTTTTTGTAATATTAATCATACCAAACAGATCGCTGTTTCTCTCCTTTGACAATGTTGTCTAAATTAACTTCGTTTGTTGTTCCCTCAGCTTCAAGCAAGTTGTTCACCAGTACAGCTCTGTGGGATTGAGCGTTATCGTCCACCAGAAGCAACCCATCTCCTATGGCATCAGCGTAGGGCACAACAAAGTGTCCAAGGATCTGGTCTCTGTACCTCTGAGTAGTCAAAGCGCGATTCTGGATAACTTCTTCCCACACCATTCGTCCACCACCATGAAATAGTGATGTTTCCTGCCTACAAGCAGGATTGTTCCGATTTCCACGTTGTCTTCAGTGAGGGAACGACGATTGCGTCCAACTGTACACAAAATCTTGACTCATTTGTGAACAGAACACGGTGCTAAACCTAATATTCCTACGCCCAGTTCCTGCGGTGGTTTTAACTGGACACACATGTGATATGCCTCCGTACGTAGAGGCCACATTCCCGAAGGCGATTATGGACTGTCTGTGTTGATACTTCGCGTCCTGCTGCTGTATGGAGGGTGCATTGTAGCTGAGTTACTCTCAGCCTCCTGTCTAGACTGGTTGTTAACCGGAGATAACGGTCATCTCTTCCTGATATTACCCGTGGACGACCTTGGCTTTGCCTTCATTTTAACGGTCCCTATTGTCTGAAATCGCGACCTGGTTTTGGAAATTAAGTTTTGGGGCACTCCAATAGCCCTCTGTGTCTGTCCCGCTTCCAACTTTCTTGTGGCTCTCCATACCACAGCTTCGGGTAAGTCAAATTGTTGCATTGCACTACCTGCTCACTACGCTGTGTGAACCTGAATACTTGTGTAGCCGGCCGCGGTGGCCGAGGGGACTGAGGCGCTTCAGTCACGGTCTACACGGCCATTACGGTCGGGGGTTCGAATCCCCCCTCGGGCATGGGTATTTGTGCCGTCTTTAGTTGTAGGTAGTTCATAAGTAGTTTGTAAGTTTAGGGACTGATGACCCCGTAGTTAAGTCCCTTAAGCTTAACAACCATTTGAATACTTGTGTAACTCCTTATGTAAAGTAAACACAAGTCAACACTAACCCCGTGCAACAACTTTGTGTTATTACCTCTATCTCGTTTGCCTCAATGTTGTCTCCACTCTGTAGAACCGAAAGAAAGACATCAGGCCATTTTAATTCAGCCTGCCAGTGACGCTACTTCAGAACCTAGATCTCTCAAGTGATGATCTCTTAATTGTTTTGACCAGTGTGTATAGTTTGTACAAAAACTAGATAGCGATTGTCAGAATTGAAGGGCATGAAAGGGAGGAAGTAAGACAGGTTTGTAGCCTTTCTACAATGTTATTAAATTTGTACATTGACCAAGCTATAAAGGAAAGCAAGGAGAAATTTGGGGAAGGAATTAAAGTTCAGGGTGAAGAATTAAAAACATTGCGTTTTGCCGACGACATATCAATTCTGTCAGAGACAGCAAAGGACCTGGAAGAGCAGTTGAACGGAACGGACAGTGTGCTGAAAGGTGCATATAAGATGAACATTAACAAGAGCAGAACTAGGGTAATGGAGGTAAATCAGGTGATGCCGAAGGAATTAGATTAGGTAACGAAACAGTACAGGAGGTAGATGAGTTTTGTTACTTGGGCAGTAAAATAACAAATGATCTTACAAATGAAGGTATGACTGTTATTTGTAACATGGTGCCGCGGTGGAGTGGCCGAGAGGTCTAAGGCGCCTCGCTGCGGAGCTCGCGGTTGCTCACCATCGGAGTTTCGAGTCCTCCCTGGAACATGGTTGTCTGTGTCGTCCTTAGGTCAGTTTACCTTAATTTAAGTAGTTTGTAAGCTACGGACTGATGACCACGCAGTTTGGTCCGATAGATTTACAAACATTTGAGCACTTTTGTGACATGGTGTTTGTTGCTTTCCTCAGTGGAATAAAAGATTATACTGTAATGTACATCGTTCTCCAGTAGTTCATAAAGATTTTTGAGTGAGTACGTATGTAGTTTTAAATATTAGTAATTTTATAATATAATTAATTTTAGTGATATGAGATGTTAAGTTGTTACTAAATAGATAGAGAAGATACGTGTAAGTTACCAACAATGTAGTAGGGAGGTTTCTATATGTAGGTCCATGGAATACCTAAACAATAATTTTAAAATATACCTACAGAAAACACAGTATAAACTGTTGGAATACTTTTACAAATATTAATTTTCCATGGTGAATGTTAGTAGGTATCATTATCTCTAATTTTATGAGTATGATGTTAAGTAATGTAGTATAGACAATGATTATGTAACATTATGAAATTGTAATGATGTCACATCAGGATTCCAGAACTGAAAATATTACTGACATTTTAAACATTGTTGTTGTTACCTGTTTTTATGTTATGTAAATTTTTACTTAGATAAGATATAGTTTTTATCAGTAGTACTTGAGGTTTCTGAGTAAACAAAATGGACTTATACAAATATTTTAGACGCATTAACAGTTGGCTTTGTCGACAAAAACAGTATCTTTGTAATGCGAACATGTTCTGTTCTAGGGTTTTAGGTCAATGCAGTTTGGTACTTGCTTATATGCGCACACTTGCATGTCTCACGTGGTTTGAACAGTATCTTGATGCCTTGTAAAGAACAGACATCCAACACTTTATAAAGAGGTACTCTGATCGCCTCCATTGGAATATACAGTTAACACCTCTTTCGCAAGTATGTTTTCATAAATATGTGTGGCATTTCTACATATCTATTGCTCTTATCTTGCACTGTTTACACTAGTTGTGTAAATATTTTAGTAGTCATGAATAAATATCGTAACCCAAGTCCTTGTAGGCTCCACTGCTTTATACCGTAAACCGACAGCCATGTACTAATTTTCATAACGTAGCGTACGGGTAGTGACAAAATATTAATTGAGGCGAACACGAAACAATTATTATGTGTTACCTCATCGCAATGCATGAACCGCTTGCAGTAGTCTGACAACAGTTATGGATTACACGTTAGTACACTTTACAGAACCACCTATAAGATTCGCGTTTCAATGTATTACGTGTGTCTTTGCTATGAGTCGGAACAACTGTGTTGTTCAAAGATTACACTTCACGGTCAGCGTTTTGTTAATATCGCATCTAACCGTAACGTTAACAGTCGGTCTTCTGCAGTAAGAGAAACTCGCAGCGCTATGACAAAGTACTACTCGTCCCACCGCCAACGTCTTTTATCCCTCAGAGACTGTCACTCCATCTGAAGAGTACGAGTCTGCTCAACCGTCGGTCG
This sequence comes from Locusta migratoria, assembly GCA_026315105.1. NCBI lineage: Eukaryota > Metazoa > Arthropoda > Insecta > Orthoptera > Acrididae > Locusta > Locusta migratoria. The sequence goes on along the minus strand of CM048750.1, from coordinate 69,576,825 downwards.
AGGAAAGAACTGAGAGAAATTCTACATGGTTATTATGCAATTAATGATAGAAAAACATTTTAACTTGCAAAATGTATCACAGAGAAACGTAACTTTTATTTACACCAAATACCCTATAAAATATAACAGAACGCATAAATGTCAGAGAATACAAATATATAAACACTCTGCATTGTCAAACAAAGATCGCGAAAGCACACAGTAGTTTGCATTCAATATCCAATATCCCCACCAGAATGCAAACCCATTTTATTTACACAGTACAAATATTTGTCATACATTGTTCCTTTAGTTAAGATGTCAGCTTCCATCTCACATCCTTTCAGACACAAAAATTTATTCTCTTCATCCTCACATTCTCTCTGAGAAAATGCAGACGAATGTCAACGTGTTTCGTCTTTGGATGATTAGTCTGTAGCTGCCAACTTTATTGCACTTTGATTCTCACAGGGTATAACTAGCGCGTTATTTTCTTGTTGGCCTAGTTCATTTTGCAGCTGCTGGAGCCACGAAGCTTCCTGAGCCGCTGCCGCCATCGCCATATATTCTGCCTCCGCTGTAGAAAGTGCAACAGTCCGCTGTTTGCATAAATTACAGGCAATACTGCCATTCTGGGATAAAAACACATATCCAGTACAGAATCTTCTATCTGTAGGATCATCAGCGAAATCTGCACCACAGTATCCGGTTATTTCTGTGACATTTTCTTTTCTGAAACATAGTTTCAGTTCCTTGGGTCCCTGAAGGTATCTGAATATTCGTTTCACAACAAGCCAGTGTTTCGTCTGTGGATCGTTGCAGTACTGACTTAGTTTGTTTACGGTATATGACATATCCGGTCTTTTAATTTGTTCAAGATGCAGCAGACATCCGATTGCTTGTCTATAAGGTATGTTTTCGCTCCTTTCATCAAATTTTACATGGAAGAAATTCTGTATTGTTACTATTATTATTATTATCAGAGACAAACGTAACTTTTATTTACACCAAATACCCTATAAAATATAACACAACGCATAAATGTCAGAGAATACAAATATACAGAGTGAGTCACCTAACATTACCGCTGGATATATTTCGTAAACCACATCAAATACTGACGAACCGATTCCACAGACCTAACGTGAGGAGAGGGGCAAGTGTAATTGGTTAATACAAATCATAAAAAAATGCACGAAAGTATGTTTTTTAATACAAACCTATCTTTTTTTAAATGGAACCCCGTTAGCTTTGTTAGCACATCGGAACATATAAACAAATACGTAATTTAGTGCCGTTTATTGCATTGTAAAATGTTAATTACATCCGGAGATATTGTAACCTAAAGTTGACACTCGAGTACCACTCCTCCGCTGTTCGATCGTGTGTATCGGAGAGCAGCGAATTAAGTATGGATCCAAAGGAAACGGTGACGTACCTTGCAATTAAATGTCCCACTGGAAACGCGTCGACGTATGTGGTATCAGCATGATGGTGCCCCTGCACATTCCGCAATTAACACTAGGCTGACCCTTGACAGGATGTTCGACGGGCGTTTCATAGGACGTGGAGGACGCATAAATTGGCCAGCCCGTTCTCCTGATCTTATACCTCTGGACTTCTTTCTGTGGGGTACGTTAAAGGGAAATGTGTGCCGTGATGTGCCTGCAACCCTAGAGGATATGAAACAACGTATTGTGGCAGCCTGTGGCGACATTACACCAGATGTACTGCGGCGTGTACGACATTCATTACGCCATAGATTGCAATTGTGTGCAGCAAATGATGGCCACCACTTTGAACATCTATTGGCCTGATATGTCCGGACACACTATATTCCACTCCGTAATTGAAAACGGAAACCACGTGTGTACGTGTACCTTACTCCTCATGGTAATGTACATTTGCGTCAGTGAAAAAGACCAATAAAGGTGTTAGCATGTGGACGTAATGTGCTGTTCTAGTCTCTTCTGTACCTAAGGTACATCACCGTTCCCTTTGGATCCCTACTTAATTCGGTGTTCTCCGATACACACGATCGAACAGCGGTGGTATTCAAGCGTCAACTTTAGTTTACAATATCTCCGGATGTAATTAACATTTTACTATGCAACAAACGGCACTGATTACGTATTTGTTTATATGTTCCGATGTGCTAACAAAACTAACGGGGTTCCATTAAAAAAAACGTAGGTTTGTGTTAAAAAAATATACTTTCGTGCATTTTTTTATGATTTGTATTAACGAATTACACTAGCCCCTCTCCTCACGTTCGGTCTGTGGAATCGGTTCGTCAGTATTTGCTGTGGTTTACGAAATATATCCAGCGGTAACGTTAGGTGACTCACCCTGTATAAACACTCTGCAATGTCAAACAAAGATCGCGAAAGCACACAGTAGTTTACAATATATGCTGGCAGTCTATGCGCCCTCCAACGCAAATCGCGAGACAGACGCAAAGTTTCAAACAACTCGTCGACACACATTAGCCAGTTTGTCTGCGTTTGGAACAAGATTAATTTACCTAAGTTGAAACAGTTGAATGTTTTCTACGTTTTTGGGAGTAGGAGTGATGGTGGGACACGTCTCAGCAGCAGGTCGTGGCGCCTTCAGCTTCGGCCAGGCGGCTGCGGGATCTTCCGGACAGAACGACCTCCGCTTCGCCGGCGCTCCGGTGCGGACGTTCCGATACCGGCTAGGCGGCCACATATTACGTTTCGCGACACGCGATACGGGCAGCTGCTGCTGCCTTTATCGGCCGTGCAATCTAAGCCCCCGGCAAACACGACGCAGCGGTCCCCCGCACTCGGCGCCGAAGACTTCCTGCTCGCCAGGGAGATTACTACACAGAAATAAGCAGACAAACATCGCCTCCATCGACAAATCAAGTGCCGTTAAATGCAGCAACATTTCCGTGATATCATCTTCTATTGAGCGGTTAATTATTGGTTTATATGTCTGTTTCAAATGAATAATACAAAATTTTCATACACGTTTCGCTTTTACTGATTGCAAGTAATCATCAAGGCGTTATCAAGAATGAATGAGATTCTGCCAGCTAAATATAACATGAAAATCAACACAAAAAAGACAGAGATCATGGTATATAGCCGCGAGCAAATTACAACTGATATTAAGATTAATGACGTACCATTGAAACAAGTTAATGTATTCTCATACTTAGGAAGTAAAATTACACCGGATGGCAAAAGTTCAGCAGACATAAAAAGTAGAATTGCGCGAGCTAAACTAGCCTTCAACAATAAATGGATGCTTCTTACATCAAGAAATATAAAAGAAGAGACCAAAAAAGCATTTATAAAATGCTGTGTGTGGAGCCTGGCATTGTATGGCTCCGAAACTTGGACACTTGGCGTTTGCGACAAGAGAAGACTAGAAGAAGCATTTGAATTGTGGTGTTGGAGGAGAATGCATAAAATCCATTGGACGGCCAAGATGACAAACGAAGAAGTTCTTAGAAGAATCGGCGAAAAAAGAGCACTTTAGAAAACGATAACGAAGCCGTAGTTAGTAGATCATCTGTTTAGATACAATGAGTTTATAGTCAATGTTATGGAAGGAATGGTAAGAAGGAAAAAGAGGCAGAAGAAGACCCAGATTGCAGTATTTGAAACAGATTCAAAGAGATGTAGGAGTGGAACCATATCAGGAAATGAAGAGGCTATCCGAGAACAGAGAAGTGTGGAGGAGAAGAATTGCTGCCAATCAATCTTCGGATTGAGAACGAGAGAAGAAGTAATATCCAGTGGTCTCTAATACGTACAGAGTTGTTTATAAACTATTTCGCTTCAAATTTTGGTCTTCATATCAGAAGGCTATAAACGGTTCTGGAACTTTCAACTTACCTCTTTTGTAGTGTTGGTATAAATTTGTGCTTAGATTTTTTGTAGATACTAGTCTACTCGTGGTCTAGAAAAATCCTACTTTCCTGAGGTTTTTCATTCGTCCCATGCCAAATCTCGCCATATCGACACTAGTAGATTTTATGTTTCTATTGCTAGTGCCATCAGTCGAATGTGTGGCCAACTGCCTGAGTTGGCTCTCTCTCTCCACGCTACTCTGTCCTGTGCAAGCCTCTTCATTTATGTTTAAGGACGGAAACCCAGATCCATCTGAAACAGCTAGCTGCACGGAACGGCGGTCTGGTGTAATGTGCCTTAGCACGGACTACATGGCCGCTCCCCGTCGCGGGTTGGACTCCTCCTTCGGTCAGGGGTCTATGTATTGTCCTTAGGATAGGTTTCTTTAAGTAGATTGTGAGTCTAGGGAACGATTATCTCAGTAGTTTAGTCCCTCAGGATAACCAAAATTTGAACATATGATTTTGAACCTGCCTACTGTATTCACGACTTGGTCTCACTCTGCGATTTCTACCCCACACACTTCCTTCCAATGCTAAATTGACAGAAATTTTTCCTGCCGCTATTTCAGTTCACTACCTCCTCGCCTTCTTCTAGTCTGAACTATTTATCGTCCATGTTTCACTCCCATGCAAGCCAACATTTCACACAAATACCTTCAGGAAAAAATTCCCAAGACTTATGTTAATATTAGACGTTAACCTTCTTTTGAAACACGTCCACTGAATGTGTGGTCATGTTCCATTTTGAGTTATTCATTACTCTTAAGTGTTTCTCCATCATTAATATTGTCTATTTGTATGTCATTTTATTCTTTTATTAATAATCAATGTCCCATGTTTATACATGGTTCCACCCCTGTGACTGAACTTGTTTGTTCATATGAATGGCCGCGGTGGAGTAGCCGAGCGGTCTAAAGCGTCTCGCTGCGGTTGCTCGCCGTGGAGGTTCGAGTCCTCCCTGGGGCATGGGTGTGTGTGTTGTCCATAGGTTTGTTTACCTAGGTTTAAGTAGTTTGTAAACTACGGACTGATGACCAAGCAGTTTGGTCCGATAGATTTACAAACATTTGAACATTTTTTTCATGTGAATGTGGAAGGTTGCTTTTAATATTGACTGACTGCCGCGCAATGGCTTACAGTCGCCGTCTCGCGCTTAGGGCCTCGTTTACTTTAGTTAAGAACGAAGAAACGAAGATTAAAAAAATAAAATAAAAAATAAAATATTCTATCTTATTTTTTGCAAGCAAAACGTCTTTCTTGTGAAGCCCCCCCGCCCCACACCCCCACTCCCATTCCAAACAGTCGCTCGCCCGCTCTAGTTCAAGGTACTATGCGCTTGCACGCTTCACTTTAGCATTTGGTTAGTAACACTAGGAAACAATGAAAAATAGCCCAGTAGATTTTACTAGTACAAGTATTCAATATTGATCTCCAAGAAACACATCGCTGTGAAATGTTAGTTAAGTCCACTAAAAATTTTCGAAGAAAAATATATATCTCGGCTCCAGAAAGCCATAGACCAACATTATTTGTTTTAAAATCTGTAAAGAAAAAAAAAGTCAGAAACATATTTCTTTAACAGTTCCTAACATAGAAATATTCGATTGAAGAAAACAGGCCAAAAATGCAAGTTTTTCAAAGTCGTTCTTTGACACTTATAATTAACATAATCTGAAAAATGATTTGACTGAATGATGTCACAACTCTTCATGAAGACACAGACGAAAACGGTTACTCTAGGTCGATCCCCTGACCAACATTAGCCAATTTTCGAGGAGTCGGTTTTATCAAAAAAGTCTATACATCTCTAAAAATAACGATTATTTTTAATTTTTTCGAACAAGTACATTTGGATTTTAAGTGTTTTTTCGGTATATCTCGAAACATATGAAAGCAATCGATATTAAAAAAATCGATAGCTATGTTAACGAGACTATCTTTCGAATTTAAAATTTTCCAATAAGAGTTATCATTTTAGTATTTATTTAAGAAAAACCGGATTCTTGTAACTTTGCGAATTTTCTATATGCTCATTTTTTTGTTTTCAGGTAATAATTTCTGCAAATTTAACATTACGCCGTCACAGAATGCTTGGACTTCACCGCCATCCGAGGGAGCCGCCGTCTTCAGCCGTAGGCGCAGTGTCCTGCCGATGCCACGACTGCCCAGTCTATGACTGCAGAACCTGCCTACTCCTATAAATGCAAAGCACGACCCCCTCCTGGCACCCTCTCCATCCCAACAACTCGCTTTGCCCCATCAGGCCCAAAATCTAGCAACAATTCTTAATATTTTCCACGTGAAAGTGATTTTCCGCCCACCATCCAAGATTTCGGACCTGCTGGAATCAGTGAAGGATTATTTGTTACTACGGAAGGCGGGCATTTATAAAATACATTGCCAATGTGGTATGGCAAGGACAAACACCACATACGGTGGAAGAACGTTGTACAGAACGTGAACGTTATATTCTCCTTCTGCAACCCAGCAAGTCAGCTGTTGCGCAACATAGTATTTCCAACGGACATACACAGTAGTATGATGAAACATTTATTTTGGCCACGGCAATATCTTTTTGGGACTTCCTTATCTGATGAACCTTGATACGTGAGTTAAGCTGCCATACTGCTTCTGTTTGACGATGTAAACACCAGGCTCAAGCTCTGACGACCGATAGAGTTGGCAACACTCGCACTTCGGAAATAGGGTACGCGTCATGCTCTGTTCTTAGACTTTAAATTATTCGGGCCGGATAATCTTTTTGTCTTCCATTGTAGATCCTTCATTTTCACAATTGGCACTGTGTTGACGAGAAAATGCGTCGACTACTTGAATTGCGGCTGGGTTCTTCGCGTTGAGATGCTGTCGAGACGGACAGCAACCGTACCTAACCAGTGCTCCCTCCCGTCCCGCGCCTCACCCTCCTTCAGCTGTTAGCCAGCTGCAGGAAGAGGAGGGGGGTATGACACAGAGGCGCGCTGACTCAGAAGCCGATACACCATAACCGTGTCGCCAGTATAAGTCACCAGTCCGCAGTTCCCATAATGGCAATCCTTCCCCTAAACGCACAACGGAATGCGGGCCGGCCGCGGTGGCCGAGAGGACTGAGGCGCTCCAGATGATGTATAGTCTATGGGACTTAAGTACGGGGTCATCAGTCCCTAAACTTACAAACTACTTAAGAACTACTTACGAATTAGGACGGCACAAATATCCATGCCCGAGGGGGGATTCGAACCCCCGACCGTAGTGGCCGTGCAGACCGTGACTGGAGCGCCTTAGTCCCCTCGGCCACCGCGGCCGGCTGAGGCGCTCCAGTCACGTCTGCACGGCCACTACGGCCGGGGGTTCGAATCCCCCCTCGGGCATGGATATTTGTGCCGTCCTAGTTCGTAAGTAGTTCATATGTAGTTTGTAAGTTTAGCGACTGATGACCTCGTAATTAAGTCCAATAAGCTATACAAACAACAAACAAACGGAATCCGACAGTTGTTTGACGTTTGTTTTGCGAAAAAGGAAAACCCTTGAATGATTCATGATTACAAATTCAGCTTTGTAGGAGATCTATTGTAAGACATTCAGACCATTCTATAACCCGAAGTGTGTACACGAATACTTAATCTCAGCGCACTAGTCGAGAAATGAAAATACAATTTTATACGATAGAAAAGGAAAAAAGAGCGAAATTTTAAGTTCGAGGAAATAAGCGTTTACTGTGGCCATTGCTGCAAAACAGCGCTGCATGGATTCACGCAGCGAGCACCAGCCTCCGTTCATCTGTTTACATTCATCGTGCAACACAGGACTGAGAGCGAGTCTCCGTGGTCATGGAATCAGTCTGTAGAGCATACTGTAATAAAGGAGTAGAGTAGTAGTTACGTAAAGTGAAACGTACAGCAGTCCCGTGCACTCGACAAGTCTGAAATGAGCCAACAACGTGACACAGAAATTAGAATCCCACTTGTCGAACATCGGACATGGCACAACAATAGGTCTACACCGAAACAGGTCATACAAGTGTTGTGTTCTATAGTAGAAGCGTTGCATATTCTAAGTATTTTTCCAGTAAAATGTAGCATTTTATTTGCCAACCCTAAGATATTTTCTATGTGTTCTTCCCAATTTAAGATGTTCGTAATTGTTATTCGTAGTTCAATTTAAAGCCTTTAGATCTGACTGATTTATTGCGTAAATGAAGTGTAACGGATTTCGTGTAGTGCTCATACGGATGACCTCACACTTTTGATTCTTTAGGGTCAATTGTCATTTTTGGCCTCAAACTGATATCTAAATCGTTTTGCAGTTGCTTTTGATCTTCTGCTGACTTCACTAACCGTTAAGCGATAGCATCATCCGGGAATGGCTAAATCGTGTATAAAGGTAAGGATCAGTAGGGGTCCTATAAAATTTCCATTGTTCGAAAATCCCTCTGTAGACCTCTGTAGTTAGTGCTACGCACGTATCTTGCGGTCAAGCGCCATGTCACGGACTGCGTCGAAGTTTCAAGTCCTTACTTGAGCATAGGTCTGTGTGTGTTGTCCTTCAGATAATTTTAAGTAGTTTGTAAATCTAGGGACAGATGACCTCAACTGTTCGTGAGCATTACAAACACTTGATTATTTGAATTTTGATATGGGCCTGTAATTTTCTGGAGTACTCCTATCGTCTTTCTTGAATATTGCAGTCAGCTGTGCAAGTTTTCAGTATTTGGGTGGATCTTTCGCCAAGCGAGCGATTGTATATGATGTGGAGCTAATGCATTAGCATAATCCGAAAGAAAACGAACTGGTATACAATATGGACCACAAGAATTGTTGTTGTTATATGATGTAAGTTGCTTTACTACTCCGAGGATATCTTACTTCTTAGTACAGATGCTAGTAGCCGTTCTTGATTTGAAAGCTGGAATATTTTTACTACCTGCAGATAATAATGGTGTGTTGTATGTTTCTACCTTGCACTACGATATCGGTGCTTTTCATCAGAAACGTAAGTCAAGACCTCATTTGCACGAAATTTCCAGGTCAACCTCTGTACACAGAATTTTGAGTTGTTGTCCTGGCTAACACGTTTGCACTGCCAGCAACACTCAGCCATTTAGACCGATGGTGACCTCTGGCTGACACACTTGCATTTGCCACCTACCCGGAAGCTCAGCTTGTGGCGACACTCAGCATCGTCGCTGCTACTGGATGCTATGCGACACACAAACCTTCACAACACGAAGAAATGAAAGCCAGATGTATCACACAGTACCACTGTAATGTTAATACACCTTTGCAGGATTTTGTTTGACCGTGCTGTGTGTCTAGTAGATAAAGTGTCGTTAAATAACTTCGCACCTGAAGATTTCGTTTCGATACAGAAAATTTTCAGAATAATTCCACCAGGATCAGTCTGTGCTGGCACATACAAAAGACACACACATGCAACACTTTCGGATATCGGCCGTGACCTCCTTCAGATAACAGAACATTCACGTAATCACACAGGCATACAACACAGTCACACAACTGTCACCTCCGGCTGCCACACTTCGAATCACACTCTGCAATGTGTAAATCGGGGAGGGTGAAAGTAGCCTGTTATTACAATAAGCACAATGTTGGGCAGTTGCACTCTGCAAATGTAAGTTAAACTGCTCACTGCTGCTCTAAATTACTTTATGAGTGGCCACAGTACATGTGCAATGGAAATTTATCTAACTGCTCACTCCTTATTGGAACAGCCAACATTTTAACAAATACAAAATCAATGTTAAAAAAATAAATGAATGGTTAATTAAACATGGGATGGGAAACATGAAATCATAAAGCAGAGGTTTGATACTTTACAATAATAATTTGTTCAGTAAAATAACAACCAAATAAATGTGGGGAGACCAAATTAAGAACACATCTTGTACAAAAGTGAATTAAATCATATGATTACTGCCCGTAATAAAATAGTTTCTGTCCTTTATAAATATAGAGGTAGCATGGAAGGAAATGTGCAAAAACACAATGGGTAGCTTAAAGCACATTCAGTCATTCACAGACATGTGCAAATGCTTGGTGGCACATTACAAAACTGCAACACTTCAAAGCAGTGGCGAAATGAAGCATTGGAGGCGTCTTGATAAGATGGCAGGTGTCTTGATCACAAATTTAATTATACTGTGCCCTAAACAAACTCATGTTTGGGGAGGCAGCAGGCTCACTATTGTTAAGCACCATGTGGTTCGCGACCATGCTCAATTTAATAGCATTTAAAAACAGAAATTAATTTAGAAAAAGTGAGTAAAGCACACATGAGAATTCGTATAGAAGAAAGCTAGTATTAATAAAACCATTACTGAAGGCCGAAGTAATGACCATTACGAAAGCATGTGGTGCAATCGGTCATACGAGACAGGAGAGATGGAATCAAACCAGAAAATCTGACAAATATTTAGCATGCTCGTGGGTACAGACGCGATGTGAAAAGTTAGTTGAAAACAGCAAGGAAATGAAACATATTAGGTTTACACAAAGGCTGAAGGCCACACACGTGTATTCTAACTTGAGCAAAACCGGACACATAATCATCACTGGAATGAAAATGCAAATAATAAAGTTACACTGAATTACTCGAGTTCTGTAAATTAAGAAACACTTTGCCTCGCATAGTGAAAGAATTACTCAAGAAAACTATCACTGAAAAACCTAGACTGTCTGATCACAAAGAAACAAAAGTTCTAACAGCATGCCTTCCCCTCAGCATGATCCACCAAAGTACTTACTTCCAAGGCTGCAGCAAGAGTGAAGCTGTAATGCCATGGGAAAAACCTCCCCCCGCCATACACCGGATGTAGAGTGCGATAAATGCGATGCAGAGTGCGTTCAGAGACTAGTGTTTACCAACCCTTGCTATCTGGCCAAGACAATTCCCTCTACAGCCACTCCCAGAGACGTCTCCTGTCAATTATTTCGTCCAAGATTAGGTTGGTACCACACTAACAACACGGCCACCTCGCCACCTTGCCAAGTAAGCTTGTCTCTGGCTAGCTAGCAGACGCCAGCGCAGATAGCAAACGAAGCCATGCGTTCTGAACTGCAGCAAAACGAGGCCTAGAGCGGGAGGCGGCGACTGTAAGTCATTGTGCGGTAGTCAGTCAGTATTAAAAGCAACCTTCCACATTCAGATGAACATACAAGTTCAATCACACGGATGGAAACATATATAAATGTCAGGCAAACATACATAAACATGGGGCATTGATCATTGATAAAAATAATAAAAAATTAACTCACCGATAGATAACATTAACGGTGCAGAAACACTTTAGGTTAAAGAATAAATCAGAATGGAACACGACCACATAATCAGTGGACTTGTTTCAACGGGAGGTTGAGAGGCGATAGGAAGGTTGCGTCACGGTGGTGGGGATGGATATAGCTCGTTATTCCCATCTAGGCACTGTGACGCAACCTTCCTATCGCCACTCCACTCCCATCCTCGATTTACACACCGCAGAGTGTGATTCGAAGTGTGGCAACCGGAGGTGACGGTTGTATGACTGTGTGATTGCGTGAATGTTCTATTTTCTGAAGGCCATTACCGATAGCTGACTGTATTGTATGTATGTGTGTTTTGTAAGTGCCTGTCGCAGCTCGTCACCACATCTTTTTGGTGAGTTGTGAACTGTCCTTATTACTATATTATTAATTCTATCCTGGAGTTTGCATTGTTAGACTTTAACATCTAATATTTTGATTTTACCTGTATACTTTCATAAAGAAATAAAAGTAAGGAAATCTGTACTATCATTTAACTTTAGATACCAAAAGCAAATGTTTTTAGACTTTTTGCTCCCATTGAACACAAATTAAAAAAAAAAAAAAAATTTAATTTTTTTTAAAATTATGGACTCTTCCGTCGGTTCTTGAAGGAACATGGACATATTAAATAACTGTATACACTACGTATTTGTTCCACAATAATATTTATTTTTGTTGTGAACTAGCTTTCAGCTTCTTAGGCCATCTTCAGACAACTTAATACTGCAGATATCCGCATCACACCAGCTGCTGTTTTAGAGTGCAAAGATTTTAGGAAGATAACTGTCAGTCATAGACTATGTACCCTTTAAGTATTTTATAAACAGAGACGTCCAACCGATTAAAAGAAAACTGTAACTAAGACATAACTGTAGATTAATTTTCAACGAATAGGTTGAAACAAACAATGGTTCAGTAAATACTAGTAGGTAAAATTGTGTATTAAATTAACTTATATAAACGAACAAAAGTAGGAAGGAACAGGTGAGTGAAGAAGACATAAAAATGAAATGTTGGTAGGGAACAATTAGATGTTTGGAGTATGTGAATATGGTATAAAGGAGCACATTGAAGTATATAGCCTATATTAAAATTCGCTGGTTTTCAAGAGTTTGGAAAAATGTTTGTATAGTCTATGGGACTTAACTACGGGATCATCAGTCCCTAAACTTACAAACTACTTATGAACTACTTACGAACTAGGACGGCACAAATATCCATGCCCAAGGGGGGATTCGAACCCCCGACCGAGCAGACAGTGACTGGAGCGCCTCAGTCCCCTCGGCCACCGCGGCCGGCTCAAGAGTTTGGTGTGAGTAACACATGAAAGGAAAACATTGGAATATGGGTGAGATACATTACACAATTTCGACAAGCACGATGGCAGATTTATACAAAAAAGGTTACTTTAATAATGGTTAATACTGGAATTGGGTCTGATCATTGAGAATTAGGTTCAGTTTCTGAGCTTTGTGTTTGTTTATAGAGAGGATTTCAACCAGTGTCAGCTTTCTGCCATTGTTTGCTCTGTAGAGAATTTAATGACAAAGGTATGGCATTCATTTAAGGCATATTCTGCAAAGGTGGAATCTCTCTTTTTTTAGTCTAGAACACCTCTCAAGTTCAGCCAGTCTAGTATTAACGAAGTATTTTGTATATAAAATAACAGAGCTTTCATTTGATTCAACTGAGGTACCAATATGCACTTACAGGTGGTTCATTATACTGGGCAAATCACTTAATCAAGTCTATGACCTAAATATACCAAAAGTGACTTATTTTTGACCACATAATTAATATACCTTACATCAATGGTGGACTAAGGGGAGAGGGGGTGGACCGCCCCGGGCCTCGCGTCTTGGGGGCCTCCAAATACCTCAAAAGTAGGTTTTTGTTTTGTTTTGGTTTGTTTTTTGTTTTTAGCTCCCTTGGCCTTTTCTTCTGGGGCCTCCAAATCTCGGACGCTATTTTTCTTATACTTCCCATGCTTCTCCTCCTGGGCCCTCCAAAACTCAGAAGTTACTTTTTACAGTAATAATGCATGCATTTGCAAGTTGCCAGGGGGCCTCATTTTGTTCTGCCCCAGGCCTCCGACAGCCTTAGTCCGCCACTTCCTTACATTTAAATAGTTTGGATTGAAACAGTACTGTAGTTCTTTTAACCTTTTGGTTTAATGAACAATAATAATAATTTCGTGTGCCTCATTGGCCTGGTGCAAGTCTTTCAATTAATGCCACTTTGGCAACTTGCGTGTCTCTAACCTAGCCCACTTATCCAACTGGGGAAAGGGGGACTACAGTTTAAAGTAGAATCCGAACCACGTGTCGTTTCTGGCGACTCTTAACATCGTTGAGAGATGAAGGATGGGTTAAAAAGCAGACTGAAAGAAATCCGAGATCCGATCAGATTTCGAACCCGAGACTCATCGGTTTCCAGACGAGCGCTTTGCACCCCTCCCTTTTTTATATCATATTGGCTTAGCTTTTATTACAGAAGGCTTTCAGCCCGCTGACCGGGTACGCTGTGCCACAGTGCCCGGCAAACCCCAAGACCACCAGGCCCGAACTTTCAAGAAAATTAATTATCTGCAATTGCTTCAGTACCGTTCTTTACAATTGTACAAATGGTATTGAAATGGTTTATCATTTTAGTGCTGAAAATAATGACATTTCGTAGTAACCTTAGTACACAGAAAATTAATGTCGCTCTTTTAATAAGTTTTTAAAACAGTAATAATATTACTTGGGTTTCCCAGAACGTTCATCCCTGGGAAAAGGACCCTGGTTGGAAATATTAAGTGGGAAAATTAGTGATCCATATACTTCTTTCAGTTAATAAGTTATTACTGTAACTTCGAAACAACACTGCTGGTTCATGCATGTAATACAGTACTATGAAAGTACATTACTTGCATTATCGTCGGTGGCAATTTAGATTTGGTAGCTCAGCAATTTATCAGTAGCATTTCCTATGACCTAAGTGGCAATGAGTGCAATTATTCTCTTCTCGGCGAAGGGAAATTTTTAGTATGAGCTCAAATGGCATAGTCACCATAACTGAATGGCCACATACTTTCATCTGAGGCTATATTTATTTGAGAAGGGTTGCATTAGCCTTGAAAATCCACTGCCTTCACTGCTACTTCACCAGATAGTGAACTAATCGCCTCTCTGTCAGTTCTGTCCACTTCTCTTGAGCCTACGCGCCGTTTCCAGAACATACTCCCGCCAAATCACCACCTTTTAGTTAACGCCAACCATCTTTCTTTTACAAAGTACATTACTTCACCTTTTAAATATAATTGTAAAATTCCCCTAACGCGAACCAGCACAAAACATCACTTAATTTATACAACATATTTAAAAAAATAATGACTTAACATTTTAACAACATACTACATATATTATTATAGAAAAATAAATTATTACAGAAGTTCTTTCAGGAGACATAGAGATTATTACAGCAAAGATAGAACATACAGACATAACATTACATTCAAATACAGGTAAATAATCGCTACATTGAAAAATGAAAGTAAATAAATAATTGATAAATAAATTATACAGTAGTACATGTTGGAATAGAAGGAATAGTGTTACAAACGCTCTGCGATCAGCACAAAAAAATCCATAATTTGCGGTAAAAACCAGGACTATCTCGGAACTAGTCGAAGAGTAATAAAATAAAAACTCTTAGAAGCTAAGTGGTTTTATTGTACACTAATATGTATTTTATTCAAGTGGTGCCGCCCACTTTTAAGAAAAGTGCACAAGCAGAGTTACGAATTCAGCCTGCGGACGATTGAAATTCCCTTACTTGCCACCCTTCCTGGAGTCTCGGTTGTAATGGTGCACGTTATTATTAGGCGGGCCAATAAATACTGGAAAGAGTAATTTGGTCTGCCAGACGAGAGGAGAGGGGGCTGCCAGCCGTAAATTTAATTTCCCCAGCAGCAGCGCCGCCGCCTCATCCCCTCCCCTCCCCTCCCCTCTGCCGCCCCCGCACACAGTGGGCCGGTCCTCTCCCCCATCCCTGACCCCCGCACTAAGACTGCCGGCTACTTGCGGCTGCCCACATAGCGCCTTCATGCCGTCTTCTGGACCTCCTACACGTTTCTACATCTACAGCTACATGAATACCCCGCAGTTCACGCCCAAGTGCCTGACAGAGCATTCAGCTATAGTCGAGCCGCCGAAAGAACGACTCTGACAGCTAGCGGCTATTTTGCCAATGCTGCTACGCGGCTGTTTGTTGTTACGCCGTGTCGGTCGCCGGCATACGAATATCACGTCTGAAAATTTTGGAACCGTTTCTATGTACTACTAAAGCGTGAACGAACGATAAGAATCACGAAGTAATGAAAAACAGTCTTTTTGCAGTTAAAAAGAAAAAGTTTAGAAATATATGTCGAGTTAAAGTAAAGGTTAATATGTTCTAGTATTCCATTAAATGTAATTTATCATTTAGTCTCTAGCCAAAGTTCGCTAGTTGCAGAATTTTGTTTATAGATATCATCGTCTATAACCAGTTTCCACAGACTCGCTGTTATTACTCGGACACTGTATTGTGGCAGTCTGCCGACAGGGTAAACAAATAAGAACTACCACTTTACAAGTAGTAAAACCGCCTCTTCCAGTGAAATGATTTGACTTCTTACTTAAAAGGAAATGTTTTTTGTCTCTTACGTATATGGTCGCTGTTGACTGCTATAGTATAGTGTGAGTAGTATTATCAGATCAGTTTCGACAGCTAGTCTACTGGTCACAGAAGTAGAAATAAAATAAGTAATTTTTCAGTAAATGGTCTTTGGTTGCGAAACAAATTATACATTAAAAATCAGTCGCGGCCAGCATCATGTGCAATGCACCGCTGCTATTGCTACTATCGTCCCCTAATCTTATTATTAATTCTTCTAACTGTTCTTTTAGTGTACCTTCTCGTTCCCATGCCTCGTCTAAGATGTGCCACGTATGTGTGACAACATTGCTCCATTTTGAGGGAGTAATACTGCCCAATGCTTCACGAACCAAGAATTCTACTTTTGTTAATGAAAAACTTTTATTTCTTTCGGCGACGTACGATTTCACCTGAGCCCACACGAGTTCTATTGCATTGAAATGGCAATGATATGGTGGAAGGCGCAACACTCTATGACCACTTGCTTCAGCAACTGTATCAATTTCATAAATGATTTTCGGCATTTCTTTTTGTAACCCAACGAGGAACACGCGACAGATGCTTCGCAGCGACTGAAGCACGCCACCCTGTGCGACCTTCAGTGGCTGGGTGGCAACGCGGCACCGTTACCCCGGCAACGTTTAGGAATTCCAGAGCTCAGGTGGTGGTTGAGTGTCCCCCCACCCTCTGCGGCCCACGTGCGAGAACTGTCAGGGTCGTTCTTTCGGCGGCCCGACTACAGCCACATTCACACGAGTTATGTACCATTCCACCCTTAAACACCATGCGGGGAAAAAAGAAACTTTCTCTAATTTTATAATGATTTCTTTCCTTCTTGTAGGATATCATCAGCGTCACTGAAAATTTCTAAGACGACTTCACCACAGCATTTTTTAAATTTTTAAATTTTTTTTACGCGCTACTAGTTTGTTAAATGATGATGTCCTAATGAGCCGAATGTCTGATATTAATTCAATAATTAATTTTGCAGAACATGGAGAATTATTTCTTTTTAATATTAAAGCTATTTTTGTTTAAGTGATTTCCATTCCAATTCGCGTATCACATTCGTGTAACTGGCGATCAGCTGCCGTTATTTGGACTTTGTTAGTCGTGTCTATTAGAAATCCCATACTGTACCTAGTGCAGGATTCACACGCATAGTGTAGGGTGTCTCTTTAGTAAATATTTTGCAATTTCTTCACTTTCTTCCACAGAATATTATGTGATCGTTACAATTCAAGTTGTTCCTTACTGGACGCCCTAGGCACACTCATACACAATAGGCACGCGATCTGAAGTCGCTAGTGAGGAACAGTAACTAACGTTTTCTAGAAATTTAGAAACATCAAATGAATCACATTCCCTGCTAGTAGCGTTCATTACTTTGCGCAAATGAAAAGATAATTTCATTGATACTTTCTGAATCCTTGCTAGCTATATGTCAATTGAAGGCAATAAGTTGTATTTTCTTTCCCACAGATACATAGAGACCAGTGATTAATACGATAATTTTTGTTACATAGGTGGCAACGATAGATCCGTAGGAGCATAAGTAGGGAAAAATGTCACCAAGACATATGGTTGCACATGGATTCTAAAGTTGTTGGAGATGTATCTTTGTCAGCGAAAGTTTTCATTAACTGAATAACACATGCATACATAAAGTTATACTAGTGTTTGAGCTCCTCACTACGAGGCAACAGTGAAAGTGATCACCAAGATGTGAGGCAACTCGTCTTGCAGTTGGTGTCCGTAATTTGAAACGCATTTCCAGTCATATATTAATGTGATACCTTTTTCTCGTAATTTCGTAATGGATCATTTCTCGCCTCTTTGCCACCGTTTCGAGAAATGGCGGCAAAAAAACCATACGACTTTGACAGCTATAAAGGAATTTTAGAATTTTACTAGTAGTGCCTTACACTGTCGTAAAACTGAACCATTAAATGAGCGCATACTTCAGAGTTTGCAATGGGACAGCTCTGGAAAACACGCACACACTTTCATAGACACACAGCCGAGCAACGTAAAGCAAATTCTATATCGTGACATTCATCTACATATACATCTACATCCATACTCCGCAAGCCAACCGACGGTGAGTGGCGGAGGGTACTTTGAGTACCACTATCAGTTATCCCTCCTATTCCAGTCCCGTATTGTTCGCGGAAAGATAGATTGTCGGTATGCCTCTGTGTGGGCTCTAATCTCTCTGATTTTATCCTCATGATCTCTTCGCGAGATATACGCAGAGAGCAATATACTGCTTGACTCCTCGGTAAAGGTATGTTCTCGAAACTTCGATAAAAGCCCGTGCCGAGCGACAGAGCGTCTCTCCTGCAGAGTCTTCCACTGGAGTTTACCGATAATCTCTTTAACGCTTTCATGATTACCAAATGATTCTGTAACGAAGCGCGCTGCTCTCCGTTGGATCTTCTCTACTTCCTCTATCAACCCCATCTGGTACGGGTTCCACACCGGTGAGCAGTATTCAAGTTGTGGGCGAACAAGTGTAACCTACTTCCTTTTGTTTGCGGACTGCATTTCCTTAGGATTCTTCCAATGAATCTAAATCTGGCATGTGCTTTACCGATGATTGATTTTATATGGCCGTTCCATTTTAAATAACTCCTAATGCCTATTCCCAGATAATTTATGGAAAACTGCTTCTAGTTGCTGCCCTGCTATAGTGTAGCTAAATGATAAAGGATCATTCTTTCTATGTATTGACATTCCCTGCACCATGCGTCAATTCGATGCAGATCCTCCTACATTTCAATACAATTCTCCATTGTTACAACCTCTCTATATACTACAGAATCAACCGCAAAAGCCTCAATGAAATTACGATGCTATCCGCAAAGTCATTTGTATATATTGTGAACAACAACGGACCCACGATGCTCCCCTGTGACATTGAGGACTTGTCTAAGCCTGCTGATACATGGTCTAAGGGAGACTAAGCGAGACTCTGCTAGTATATACAGGGTGTTACAAAAAGGTACGACCAAACTTGCAGGAAACATTCCTCACACACAAAGAAAAAAAAATATGTTATGTGGACATGTGTTGGAAACGATTAATTTCCATGTTAGAACTCATTTTATTACTTGTCTTCAAATCACATTAATCATGGAATGGAAACACACAGCAACAGAACATACCAGCGTGCCTTCAAACACTTTGTTACAGGAAATGATCAAAACGTCCTCCGTTAGCGAGGTTACATGCATCCACCCTCCGTCGCATGGAATCCCTGATGCGCTGATGCAGCCCTGGAGAATGGCGTATTGTATCACAGCCGTCCACAATACGAGGACGAAGAGTATCTACATTTGGTACCGGGGTTGCGTAGACAAGAGCTTTCAAATGCCCCCATAAATGAAAGTCAAGAGGGTTGAGGTCAGGAGAGCGTGGAGGCCATGGAATTGGTCCGCCTCTAGCAATCCATCGGTCACCGAATCTGTTGTTGAGAATCGTACGAACACGTCGACTGAAATGTGCAGGAGCTCCATCGTGCATGAACCACACGTTGTGTCATACTTGTAAAGGCACATGATCTAGCAGCACATGTAGAGTATCCCGTGTGAAATCATGATAACGTGCTCCAGTGAGCGTAGGTGGAAGAACATGAGGCGCAATCAAGACATCAGCAACAATTCCTGCCCAAACGTTCACAGAAAATTTGTGTTGATGACGTGATTGCACAATTGCGTGCGGATTCTCGTCAGCCCACACGAAACAATTCAGTATTTTGACAATTGTCTGCACGAATTATTTCAATTTACATTTAAAGAAAAATACTAAAATGAGCTGTAACGTGAAAATTAAGCGTTTCTGGACACATGTCCACGTAACATATTTTCTTTCTTTGTGTGCGAGGAATGTTTCCTGAAAGTTTGGCAGTACCTTTTTGTAACACCGTGTATATTACCATAAATAAAGCATAGTACAACCTCTTAAAGTTTTCCAATTACCACTAAATTTATTGTTGAAACAGTGCCTACAGAGTGGTTACAGATGACAGGGCCCACATTATATATCAGGCCGGCCGCAGTGGCCGAGCGGTCTGCGACGCGCCAATCAGAATTTGCACGGCAGCTAGGGTCGGGGGTTTGAATCCCCCCTCGGGCATGGATGTTTGTGTCGTCTTTAGTATAAGGTAGTTCATAAGTAGTTCGTACGTTTAGGGCCTGATGACCCCGCAGTTAAGTTCCTTAAGCTTAACAAACGTTTGAATAGTTGAACAGATCAGCATCTTAAGCGGTACTGAGGCACTAGGTGGCGACGCACGCTCAACAACGGTGTCAGTGTATCAGTACACAGTGTGGCCACCATGGGAGCTCATAGTGAAATCCATTCTATCATATGGCGAATACTGTCTTGTGGTACGTTCTACGTCTGCGCCGTCTGTTCACGTACTTTTGCAAGAGTTGTAGCCCACGTATCGTGCACATGCAGGTCCTCAAGCGCGGTGGCTCGGGATGCCGCTGCTCGTGCTACATGGAAATGTGACTGTCTGGAGATACTGTACTGAAATATTTGACTACTCAAGTCTTTCTGCCATTATTGACGGAGGACGTTCACCATCAGTACAGACCCTTGAACAAATAAGGACAATAGATAGGAAACAAGAAGTACATCACGATGGGCCTATGTGTGATTTATTGTGGTTAGATCCTGAAGATACACAGGGATGGGGTGTAAGCCGTCGAGGTGTGCGATATCTCTTTGGACCTGATGTAGTGTCACAATTCAATGCATCTAACAATATTGACACGATATGCCGAGCGCACCAGCTTGTCACGGAAGGCTATAAGTGGCATTTCAATGAGACATTACTGACTGCATGATCAGTTCCGAACTACTGTTATCGATGTGGAAATGTTGCAGCAATTTTGTAACTCAGTGAGCATCTACAAAGGGTCTTCACAATTTTTGAGGCTGCGCCATAGGAGGGCAGAGGAATACCATCAAAGAAACCACAAGCTGACTACTTCTCGTAGTCTCGTAGTGTTTTAGTATTAAATTCATTCACGTGTGCATGATGATATCAGTTTGGGATTGGGACGTAAGCCATTTAATCAGTGTACTTGATATATAAAGAAATAGTATGAATGGGGTAAGGTAAAGCAGTCAACAATCCGAAGATTGGTTTGAACACCACAGTGCTTTACTAGGCATGGTTCTCTTTGGAGGTGGTATGCCGTTGCCTTCCTCCGGGGTATCTTATTAAATATCATCTTCAGAATAAATTTGAGTCATAAAAAAAGAACATACAGAGCGCGCTAAGACCCACAGACTGTGTGTGGGCGAGCAGTCCTGCAGTCCTGCTCCTTGTAGAATGTCAGAGCAGTGGGCGTCGCTGCGTTCTGACGTACCGAGCGCTGGTCAGGTCAGCTCCATCCACAAACCTGGGCGAGAGCTGAGAAAACACCACCTAGAGAGAAGGCCGCGGCGCTCTCGTGTGACGTCAGGCAGAGTAGGTTGTGTGCGCATAGCTGACTGGATGGGGGCTGGGGTACGGCCCACTATGACGAAGCAGCGAGCCAGTCAGCTATGCGCGCGCAACCTATTCTGCCTGACGTCACACGTGAGCGCCGCGGCGTTCTCTCTAGGTGGTGGTGGCTGAGGCAACACCACCTAGAAGACAAGGCCTCACAACAGGCCGTTCCTACGTCACATTTAAGTCCCTATTACACGATACACCTGAGGCGTACGTCTATGCAGCAACGCCCCAAGCGTGATTATCTGGAACTACGTACTGCTTCACGTAGACCTATTAACACGATGCACGGCAGATATTCCTTGGCACCAATCCGCGCATGCGCACTAACGTCAATAAACGCACCAAACGCGAAGGGAACTGTCAGATCTTTAGCAGACATTAATTCATACCACAGAAGAACCATAGGGAAACGTTTCTTGGCATGTAATAATTCGTTAAAATTAATTCTGTGAGCTCAAGGTTTTATTTGATGAAAAGTTGATTTTGTCATTTATTAAGTCATATGTAGGTACCAAAAATTGTGTTACGACTACTCCGAGTTACAGACACTTGATTACACATGTATATGCTCATCTAAATTTACGTTTTTACAGCATTCTGAATATGGATGTACCAATTACGTTTTGGAGCTGTTGCCCTGGCAGTAACAGTTAACCTCCAGATTAGAGCACAAAGGCGTAAAGCCAGACGTTGTTGGGTTCGACGCTGGCTGAAAATAAGAAACGAAGACAGGGGCATTTATTCACTGCTTATGAAAGAGCTCAGACCAGAAGATCCACAAGAATTTCGAAATTTTGTGAGGATGGACATGGCTTGTTTTGACAAGCTGCTATCTCTAATAGGTGATGGAATTAGGAAGCGTGACACAGTCATGAGGGAAGCTATTTCACCTTCTCGAAAGTAAGATTTATATTTTATGCTTATATATTTTGTGATCATAATGCCCCAAATCAGCTATAAAATACCGATATATACTCTGTTATGTTGCAGGCTGGTCATCACATTACGTTTTTTAGCCACTGGTGAATCGTTTAAGAGCCTGGCGTTTAGTCACAGAATTTCTCAGCCCTCCATATCGAAAGTAGTTGTGGAAGTATGCAGTGCAATTTGCAGTACTTTAAACGACCAATACTTAAAGGTGTAGTAGCACTATATTTTACAATCTGAATTATGTTCATGCGTGACTCAGACAATTCGTAACACGAAATCGGCACCTGCTACGTATACACAATAGCACACCATACAAGCAGAAAGCAACTAAAATCGCCGCTTCTGCACATGCGCAGGTAAGCGCTGCCTAGTGCGCATGCGCGGATTCACGGGAATTTAGAACTGGTCTCTATACCGGCGCGCGGATAAAGTGTCTGCCAAAAATCATGGTTCCGCGGTAGTTGCACGTGTTTCGCCGCTAGATGGCTGTCGCGCTAGACCTAGACCTCTCGCGGCGGATCGTCGTGTAGTACCGCCTTTAGAGGCCGCAGCCGCCACCTCACTGGCTGGCCACTGGGGCAAGCCTACCGCCGCGCAGCGGCCAGCCAGTGAGGTTGTGGCCGGGGCCTCTAAGTGTGACGTAGGCACGGCCTGTTGTGAGGCCTTGTCTTCTAGCTGGTGTTGGCTGAGGCCGCGAGGCGTGGGCTGGTGACAGGTCGCGCTAGCAAGGCCTATGTCATAGGCGGCCATCAGTTGCCTAGAGGCAGCATCTGTTTCCATCGCTAAACCGCAGTGAGTCGTTCCAAGCCAAAATGTAACGTCGCCAGTCATGCCAGAGCGCCTAAAAACACAGACTGGCGCATCCGCCATCCTCATTCCCTGCGAATGGTAAACACAACATGTGGCTTCTGCGAACAGTGTTGTTTTGTTCAAGTTTAGTGAAATATTTTACAAGTTTCTGGCCTAGAGTCTTAGATCATGCTATTTTGAGCCTGCATTCCGCTCCTGTTTACATCGACATAAGACACAAAAATCTCGTTTTCTTTACTTGTTGCTGTTTTACTCTGTTCTCGGAATAAAGGAAAAAAAGCGCAAGAAACATATACCGGGTGATCAAAAAGTCAGTATAAATTTGAAAACTTGATAAATCACGGAATAATGTAGATAGAGAGATAAAAATTGACACAGATGCTTGGAATGACACGGGATTTTATTAGAACACAAAAAATTAAAAAATTTAAAAAAATGGCGGAGTAAAAACATTAATGAGAGTCACAGCAGATGACAAACTCTCACTACTAAAATCCTTGTAGGTCATAGGTTTTACCCTCGATTAATCTGGTCTTGAATGTTTCGGTAACGGTGTTTGGACTGGTGCTGTAGTACAGTTGTTGGAACAAGACTGGCATTGAAGTGAATCATCCGATCGAAACTGACAGTGCCTCACCATAACTCCAGACATGCTTTACAGTGCTGTTCACAACATTATTCCTCGACTAAAGCTTTTGTTGAGGAACGATGGTGAACATATTGAGTATTTCCTGTAAAGAACAACATCTTCGCTTTATCTTAATTTGTTATGATAATTATTGCTTTTCTGATCAGATGAAGCGCCATCTGTCGGCCATTTTTGAACTTATTTTTGTATTTTTTTGGTTCTAATAAAACCCCATGTCATTCCAAGCGTGTGTGTCAATTTTTACCTATCTATCTACATTATTCCGTGATTTATTAAGTTTTCAAAAATATACTGACTTTTTGATCACCTGGTATATTTTTGTGATAAAAATAACATACTACGAATAATTCTGCAGAAACTAGTAATCTATTAATCTAGTAATCTAGTAATCTAATCTAGGGTATCCTTTGTCTTCACCACGAAATAAATTAATAATTCTGTTCCCATTCTGTAAGACATAGATATTGTGCTCTAAAAACCGTAACTTCTGGGATTTTTTGCTGTGGAATATTAGTAAAAGGGAAACAGGGCAACCAAGAGCAGAGGAAGAGGGTTTTGCCATCAAAACAAAAGAAAACTTTATTAACAAAAAGTCAGAAGTTGGAAACATTTTTAATGATTACTTTTTAAATGTTGTAGAGAAAATAGGATCTAAATGTTCATTAAAAGGAGCAAGACAATTAATGGTAGAGAGCATACCCACTCAATTTGATACAATTGAAATTCCACCCACCTCTCCTTCAGAAATTAGGAAAATAATAAACTCTCTTAAGAGTAAACGGTCATGTGGAATTGATGGCATTTCGAGCAGGGTATTAAAAGCTTGATACCAGGAGATAAGTAGAATTCTTAGAAATATTTGTAATAGGTCTTTAAAGCAGGGTATTTTCCCACATCGACTGAAATATGCTATCGTTAAACCATTGCATAAAAAAGGGGTTACCTCTGATGTCAACAACTACAGCCCCATCTCACTTCTGATAGCTTTATCCAAAATTTTTGAAAAAAATTATGTATTCTCGAGTTGCTTCACATATTAGTAAAAAAAAAAGTTCTAACAAATGTAAGTTTGGTTTTCAAAAAAAGCTTTTCAACTGAAAATGCTATATGTGACTGCGTAGGCTTTCCCGGCGTAATGCTTCATAATATGCTTCTCGGGTTTGCTGCCGGATCAAAACGTCATCTTGACACGATATTTCGGCGGTCCACCTGGCCGCTATCCTCAGGTGACAGTGCTGGTACACCGACTCGCCGAGACAGAGTACAAGCCGCGAGCGGCGGCCCCTATATACGCCGCGGAAGGCCGAGGGCGCGTGCGCAAAACTTGACAGTTCTGCCCTCTACGTTTCAGCGCCGCCAGTGGTGGAAGCCGGCGTAAACGATAGATCGCTATTCTGCAGAGACCGTTGTTTTTTGATGTCAAGTAATAAAGGGTTCCTCATTCTACTCAAAGGAAAACCCTTATCTCTGTTTATAATATTGTCAGTAAGACGAATAGCAATCGATTCTTTTAAAATACAGTCCCAATAGCGAGACGCTGAAGCAATCATTTGTGTTTCATCATATTTCATTTTATGTTCCTCAGTAAGACAGTGCTCAGCTACTGCAGATTTCTCTGGTTGAAGCAATCTTGTGTGTCGATGGTGTTCAGTACATCGATCTTGAATTGTGCGAATTGTCTGGCCGATGTAAACTTTTCCACAGTGACAAGGAATTTTGTATACACCGGGTTTCCTCAATCCTAAGTCATCTTTTACTGAGCCCAGGAGTGCTCTGACCTTGGCAGGTGGACGAAAAATGCATTGGATGTCATATCGTTTCAAAATCCTTCCAATTTTAGATGAAATGCTTCCAGAAAACGGTAGGAAAGCCAGCGACTTGCAAGTTTCTTCTTGTGGTTCCCGCGACAGTCCAAATTGAAAAGCACGGCAGATCTGTTGGTCCTTGTAACCATTCTCCTTGAAAACCGTTCTCAGATGGTCCATCTCTTTAGTTAGACTTTCAGCATCTGAAATGGCAAAAGCTCTTTTTGTCAGCGTACGCAGGACACCAGTGCGCTGGTAAGGTGGATGACAACTTGTTGCATGCAAGTAGCGGTCCGTGTGAGTGGGCTTTCTGTAAACACTATGTCCCAATGTTCCGTCACCCTTTCTGTACACCATGACATCTAAGAATGGAAGCTTCCCATCTATCTCGACCTCCATAGTGAACTTAATGCTAGGATGGAGGCAATTAAAATGGTCCAGAAAACGGTTCAGAGCATCTCTCCCATGTGGCCATACCATGAAAGTATCGTCAACGTACCTCCAGAAACATGTAGGTTTTAGAAACGACGTTTTCAGCGCCGTGTCCTCAAAATCTTCCATAAATAAATTGGCGACTATGGGGGATAATGGACTCCCCATAGCCACTCCGTCAGATTGTTCAAAATATTGACCGTTGAATAAAAAGTACGTCGACGTCAGCACATGGCGGCAAAGCTCCGTTGTCTCCTCGTCCAGAATTTCACTAGTTAATTGCAAGGATTCTTCCAGAGGAACCCGGGTAAAAAGCAACACCACATCGAAGCTAACCAGCAAATCAGAGGGACTCAGACGCAAAGACTTCAGCCGCTGAATAAAAACTGTAGAATTGGAAATATGATGTTCACATTTACCGACGTGAGGGCTGAGAATCGATGTCAGATACTTGGCCAAGTTGTAAGTGGGAGCGCCCAAATTACTCACAATCGGTCTCAGTGGGATTAAAGTCTTGTATACCTTAGGCAGACCGTACAATCTAGGTGGAACGGCGGCACCAGGACGAAGTTTTTTGAGCTCGTCCTCAGGTAAGGAACTCTTCTTCAACAGTGAAAGCGTGACGGAACATTGGGACATAGTGTTTACAGAAAGCCCACTCACACGGACCGCTACTTGCATGCAACAAGTTGTCATCCACCTTACCAGCGCACTGGTGTCCTGCGTACGCTGACAAAAAGAGCTTTTGCCATTTCAGATGCTGAAAGTCTAACTAAAGAGATGGACCATCTGAGAACGGTTTTCAAGGAGAATGGTTACACGGACCAACAGATCTGCCGTGCTTTTCAATTTGGACCGTCGCGGGAACCACAAGAAGAAACTTGCAAGTCGCTGGCTTTCCTACCGTTTTCTGGAAGCATTTCATCTAAAATTGGAAGGATTTTGAAACGATATGACATCCAATGCATTTTTCGTCCACCTGCCAAGGTCAGAGCACTCCTGGGCTCAGTAAAAGATGACTTAGGATTGAGGAAACCCGGTGTATACAAAATTCCTTGTCACTGTGGAAAAGTTTACATCGGCCAGACAATTCGCACAATTCAAGATCGATGTACTGAACACCATCGACACACAAGATTGCTTCAACCAGAGAAAACTGCAGTAGCTGAGCACTGTCTTACTGAGGGACATAAAATGAAATATCATGAAACACAAATGATTGCTTCAGCGTCTCGCTATTGGGACTGTATTTTAAAAGAATCGATTGCTATTCGTCTTACTGACAATATTATAAACAGAGATAAGGGTTTTCCTTTGAGTAGAATGTGGAACCCTTTATTACTTGACATCAAAAAACAACGGTCTCTGCAGAATAGCGATCTATCGTTTACGCCGGCTTCCACCACTGGCGGCGCTGAAACGTAGAGGGCAGAACTGTCAAGTTTTGCGCACGCGCCCTCGGCCTTCCGCGGCGTATATAGGGGCCGCCGCTCGCGGCTTGTACTCTGTCTCGGCGAGTCGGTGTACCAGCACTGTCACCTGAGGATAGCGGCCAGGTGGACCGCCGAAATATCGTGTCAAGATGACGTTTTGATCCGGCAGCAAACCCGAGAAGCATATTATGAAAATGCTATATGTACATTTTGTTGTTATGGTCTTCAGTCCGGAGACTAGTTTGATGCAGCTCTCCACCCTACTCTATCCTGAGCAAGCCTTTTCATCTCCTCATAAAAACGGCAACCCACATCCTCTTGAATCTGCTTACTATACGCGTCTCTTGGTCTCCCTCTGCGATTTTTCCCCCACACACTTCCCTCCAATGCTAAATTTACGATTCCCCGATGTCTAAGAATGTGTCCTACCAAGCGATCCCTTCTTTTAGCCAGGGTATGCCAAAAATTCGATGTTAGCAAATTTCTCTTTTTCAAAAATGCTTTTCGTCCCATTGCCATTCTGCATT
Source organism: Locusta migratoria (assembly GCA_026315105.1). Classification (NCBI taxonomy): domain Eukaryota; kingdom Metazoa; phylum Arthropoda; class Insecta; order Orthoptera; family Acrididae; genus Locusta; species Locusta migratoria. The sequence continues at coordinate 69,548,890 of CM048750.1, read as the reverse complement.
TTGTATCCTCTGTACTACGACCATCGCATGTTATTTTACTACCCAAGTAACAAAACTCATCTACTACCTTCATTGTTTCGTTACCTAACCTAATTCCTTCAGCATCGCCAGATTTTCTAAGACCGCATTCCATTATTTTTGTTTTGCTCTTGTTAATGTTCATTTTATATGCTCTCTTCAACACACTGTCCATTCCATTCAACTGCTCTTTCAGGTCCCTTGCTGTCTCTGACAAAATTACAATGTCATCAGCAAAAAGGAATGTTTTTATTTCTTCCCCCTGTACTTTAATCCCTATTCCAAATTTTTCCTTGCTTTCCTTCACCGCCTGCTCGATGTACAAATTGAATAACATCGGAGAAAGGCTACAACCCTGTCTTACTCCCTTCCCAACTGATGTTTCCCTTTCATGCCCTTCCAGTCTAATAACTGCGGTCTGGCTTTTGTACAAGTTGTAAATAACTCTCTTTTCCCTATATTTTAGCCCTGCTGACTTCAGAATTTGAAAGAGTGTATTCCAGTCAACATTGTCAAATGCTTTCTCCAAATCTACAAAAGCTAAAAATGTAGGTTTGCCTTTCCTTAATCTATCTTCTAAGATAAGACGTAAAGTGAGTATTGCTTCCCGGGTTTCTACGTTCCTCCTGAATCCAAACTGATCTTCCCCGAGGTCAGCTTCTACCAGCTTTTCCACTCTCCTGTAGATAATTCGTGTTAAAATTTTGCAACCATGACTAATCAAACTGATGGTTCTGTAATTTTCACACCTGTCTGCGCCTGATTTCTTTGGAATGGGGATTATTACATTTTTCTTAAAGTCTGAGGGTATTTCGCTTGTCTCATAAATCCTACACACCAGTTCAAATAGTCTTGTCATGGCTAGCTCTCCCAGAGACTTTAGTAGCTCTGAGGGTTATGTCATGTACTCCTGGGGCCTTGTTCCGGCCTAGGTCTTTCAGGGCTCTGTCAAATTCATCTCTCAGTATAGTATCTCCTATTTCATATTGATGTACTTCCTCTTCCCTTCCTACAACATCGTCTCTAAGTTCATTTCCTTTGTAGAACTGCTCTATGTACTCTTTCCACCTTTCAGCTTTCCCTTCTTTGCTGAGAACCGGCTTCCCATCTGAGTTCTTGATATTCGTAGAGTTGCTTTTCTTGTCCCCAAATGTCTCTTTTATTTTCCTGTAGGCGGTATCTACATTTCCCGTTCTTATTCATTCTTCTACAGATTTGCATTTGGCTTCTAGCCACTCCTGCTTAGCCATTTTGCACTTCCTTTCAATCTCATTTCTTAGTCATCTGTATTCCTTTTTGCCTGTTTCATTTACTGCATTTTTATATCTTCTCCTTTCATCAATTAAATTTAGTATTTCCTGTGATATCCAAGGATTTTTTGTAGGTCTTGTCTTTCTACCTATATTGTTCTCTGCTGTCTTCACTATTTCATCTATCAATGCTACCCATTCCTCCTCTACTGTTTTATTTCCCCCTGATTCTGTAAATTGTTGCCTAAATGTCAGTCTGAAATTCTCCAGAACTTCACTTTCCTTCAATTTATCTAAGTCCCATCTCCTTATTTTCCTACCTTTCTGCAGTTTTTTCAGTTTCAGCCTACAGTTCTTGACTAAAAAGTTATGGTCAGAGTCTATATCTGCCCCTGGGTACGTCTTGCAGTTTATAACCATTATAAAATCTATCTGATACCTTCCGGTGTCTCCTGGTCTCTACCATGTATACAACCTTCTTTTGTGATTCTTAAACCAGGTGTTTGTTACCATTTAAATCATGTTCCGTGCAAAATTCTACCAGGCGACTTCCTGTTTCATTCCTTCTGCCCAGTCCATATTCACCTACTATTTTTCCTTCTCTTCCTTTTCCTACTACCGAATTCCAGTCTCCCATCACAATTAAGTTTTCCTCTCCCTTAACTGTCTGAATAATTTCCTTTAGCTCCTCATATATTTCTTCGATCTCCTCATCATCGGCAGAGCTAGTTGGCATATAAACCTGTACTACTGTTGTCGGTGTTGGCTTCGTATCTATCTTGACAATGATAATGCGATCACTGTGCTGCTCATAGTAGTTTACCCGCATTCCTATTTTCTTATTCATTATCAGTCCTACTCCTGTGATACCCCCAACTGATTTTGTATTTATAATCCTGTATTCACCTGACCAGAAATCCTGTTCATCCTGCCACCGAACTTCACTAATTCTCACTATATCTAACTTCAACCTATCCATTTCCCTTTTTAAATTTTCTAATTTTCCTACCCGATTAAGGGATCTAACATTCCACGCTCCGATCCGTAGAATGCCAGTATTGTCTTTCCTGATGACAACATCCTCCTGAGTAGTCCCTGCCCGGAGATCCGAATGGGGGACTATTTTACCTCCGGAATATTTTACCCAAGAGGATGCCATCATATTTTCATACAGTAGAGCTTCATGTCCTCGGGAAAAGTAACGACTGTAGTTTCCCCTATCTTTCAGCCGTTCGTAGTAGCTGTGTGGCAAAGCCACATTAGCTGATGTTACAAGGCCAGCTCAGTCAATCATCCAGACTGTTGCCCCTGTAACTACTGAAAAGGCTGCTGCCCCTCTTCAGGAACCACACGTTTGTCTGGCCTCTCCACAGATACCCCTCCGCTGTGGTTGCACCTACGGTACGGCTATCTGCATCGTTGAGGCACGCAAGCCACCCCACCTCGGCAATGTCTGTGGTTCATGGGGGTAGATATGTACCTTTATTCAAAGCATTTAATATGTACCTTTACTCATGAAATATTAAATGCTTTGAATAACCGGACATCACCAGTTGGGATTTTTTGTTATCTCTCAAAGGCTTTTGATTGTGTAAATCATGGGATTCTTCTAGATAAGCTTAATTATTTTGGTATGAGTGAGACAGTACACAAATGATTTAAATCATACTTAACTGGAAGAGTGCAGAAAGTTGAAATAAGCAGTTCACATGATATAGATGAAACAAGTAATTCCTCTAACCGAGGAGTTATCAAAAATGGGGTCCCACAAGGTTCGGTCTTGGGTCCTTTGCTGTTCTTAATATATATTAATGACTTGCCATTCTACATTCATGAAGATGCTAAGCTAGTACTTTTTGCCGATGATACAAGTATAGCTATCAAACCTGACAAACAGGAATTAACTGATGAAATTGTAAATGATATCTTTCAGAAAATTATTAAGTGGTTCTCTATAAATGGACTCATTAAACTTTGATAAAACCCAGTATATACAGTTCCATACAGTAAATGGCATGACACCATTAATAAATTTAGACTTTGAACATAAATCTGAAGCTAAGGTAGAATATTCAAAATTTTTAGGTGTTCGCATTGACGAGGGACTGAATTGGAAGGAACATATTGAAGATCTCCTGAAACATTTGAGTTCAGCTACTTATGCTATCAGAGTCATTGCAAAATTTGGTGATATGCATCTCAGTAAATTAGTTCACTATGCCTATTTTCATTCATTGCTTTCATATGGGATCATATTCTCGGGCAATTCAACATTGAGTAAAAAAGTATTCATTGCACAAAAGCGAGTAATCAGAATAATTGCTGGAGCCCACCCATGAGCATCCTTCAGGCGTTTATTTAGAGATCTAGGGATCTTCACTGTGGCTTCACAATATATATACTCACTCATGAAATTTGTTATTAACAATGCAACCCAATTCAAAAGTAATAGCAGTGTGAATAGCTACAACACTAGGAGAATGGATGATATTCACTATTCAAGGTTAAATCTAATTTTAGCTCAGAAAGGGGTGAATTATGCTGCCACAAAAGTTTTTGGTCACTTACCAAGTAGCATCAAAAGTCTGACAGATAGCCAACTAGTATTTAAAAAGGAATTAAAGCACTTTCTGAATGGCAACTCCTTCTACTATGTAGATGAATTTTTAGATAAAACTTAAAATATATAAAAAATAAAATAAAAAATAAAAAACAACAAATGTAATAAAAAATCCTTAAAATATTGATTGTCATGTGTAGACAACATTTACTAAACTGACACTTTCCAAATCATTACAAAATGTCGTATATATGGAACAAGTATTAATCTAATCTAATCTAATATATGTTATTATATTTTGTATCTGATAACTCCCTAGAGACAGCTTCTCTGTTAAGAGGCACTTCTTTCAAAAAAAGCTAAACAAAAACATACGTTCGAATACCACAGAATATTTGTTCCATTAAATATTTCTTCAAGTGATAATGATAATATTTACTTACAGTACATAACTGTGCGCTCCTTCCGCAATCCCAGTTAATAATCCTTATCTTTCTTCTCTGAGAATCTCTTGGGAAACTAAACATTCTGCAGCCACCTCTGGAATGATTTGAGGAGTTTATGTCAACACAACCACCCATAATGTCATGTTAAAGTGCCGCGATGCAAATCCTACAAAACCACAGTATGTTTAATTTACGAGCTTCAGGAATGAAAATGGCGGATGTATCAGCTGGTAATTACAGGAGCCTTAAGTCATGCGGTCGATGCTACGGCATGGTCAGTGACGCGCCAGAGTTGCGAGTGCCACAGCGAGAGCCTCAGTTTGTGTCAACGCTTCTGGACTGACACGCCTCCTTATCTGTGCTGTGGTGGTATACTATCTGACACTGCGGCTGTTGTGTGTACTGTGTGGACTTCCAAAGCCTCGTCTAGAGGTGTTCATGTGATTTGAGAAACCAGCACTACGGCGGCGTCCAACTTGCGGCAGTTCTCCGAAAGGGCCATCTTGCCACTTGACAGGCCACGGTTTGGCCCCCTTCGAACTCGCTTTGCCGGCACTGGCGCCTGTTTGCTTCACACTGAGCCTCACAGGTACAGAATTCCCTATCAGAGAGTGGCTGCTGTTGTCACTGTGCTGAAGGAAAGGAGGAAGCAAGATTAGTGATTAATGCCCCTTAAACAGCGTGGTCATTAGAGGCAGAGCTTATGCTCGGATTTTCGGGGAACGATGTGGGAGGAAATTGGCCGTGCCCTTTGAAAGGAACTGTCCTGGCATTTGCCTGGAGTGATTTAAGGAAATCACTGAAAACCTAAATCTGGATCATCAGATGTAGATTTGAACCACCATCCTCCCGAATGTGAATCCAGTGTTTTACCACTGCGCCACCTTGCTAGGTCTCACTGGGCTGTCTGTTGGGCGTGGGGACAGTTGAAGCCATTATCTGCATATCTGAAAAAGGAAAAAAAAGAAAAAAAGTTTGTAAGTCTATCGGACCAAACTGTGTGGTCATCAGTCCGTAGCTTACTTAAACTAAGGTAAAATAATCCAAGGACAACAGCGAGCAATCACACGATCAGTTGCAAGGTGCCTTAGGCTGCTCAGCCACTCCACCAAGGCCTTGCACGTCTACTGTGTGTGTATAATTTCCGCTATTAACTTCATGTCAAAGATTCAAATGCTTCACATTTTTACTACTTGTCATTGTTTATAAATACTCATGCTCATGTTTTAAAGCTGCTTGGATGAAGAGCAGCTCATAATTTACTGCCAGACTTATGGGTGCATATCATTAAGTGTGAAATAACAATAAAGAAAAAAGTGTTTTAATCAGACCAAACTCTTATAGGGTTGGCAGAACAGGTCAGGCTGGGTCTGGAGGTGAAAGCCCCCAGTGCTTAAACCTTGGCAGCGGGATCTGGGGGGTTAATGCCCTCATTGTTCAGACCATGGCGTAAGGAGCCTGTGAGGCAAATCTGTAATATAATACTGTGAATTCCCAGAATGAATGTGATGTAATGAAGCAAAGCGCTGAGTATAGCGTAATTCCTGGAAGGCTGATGTATTCCTGGAATGACCTCTGGGTAGGGGTCAAGGCCATCTCATATCGGCACTAACCCCCTACTCATTTGATTTTGGATACAGTTATATATGAAACATGGTACGCCCTAATTTATTTAAAAACAAGGTAAATATGTAATAATGTTGTGCAATAGTTACAGGGTACAATTCTATTATATGTATATTGGTAAATGAATTTATGTGAACATACAGTAACTGTCATGTACTCGTATTCTGTTGGGATTGTTATTTACCAAAGTATCAAAGCACATCATTAAATAGTGAGATACCAAAAGTCAATAAGTTCTTTAAATAAACATTTAAGTTTCACGGTACATGTGTGTGAATGACAGTAGTCGAAACTGAGTATGAGAATATTACAAATTACACTACCAGTGGTAGACTTTTACTGAAGGTTCCTACTGGTTTTATTACTAATGTTGGCAATGCTGAATGTATACTCGCTATGTATAGAATGTGCAACATATAGAAACGTTTCATCCTCAACAAGAGTGTAGACTGAAACCTGGGACACACATTTAGCTCACTGGGCAAAAGATTAGTGACCACATCACTGATGAAGCCTTCACAGATGGCACGACAATCAAATCAAACGGCCAACTGCACATGTTCTGCTTCTGCGTGAGCATCTGGCAGCAGCAGCCACTGAGGTATCTGTGCTGTAGGCAAACTCTGCGTGAGAGGACGACTTGAAGTGAGGACGTGGCAGCACGGCAACAAAGCGGGTGATCGCATGCGGCAGTGCAGTGTGTCAGCTTGCTGTGTTCCAACGCTGGCTGCTCAGTCCCTTAAGAATCAGTGGTATAACAAATCAAATGTTCAAATGTTTGTACAGCTTATGGGACTTAACTACGGGGTCATCAGTCCCTACACTTACAAACTACTTATGAACTACTTACGAACTAGGACGGCACAAATATCCATGCCCGAGGGGGGGATTCGAACCCCTGACCGTAGCGGCCGTGCAGACCGTGACTGAAGCGCCTCAGTCCCCTCGCCCACCGCGGCCGGCGGTATAACACAAATGTGACGTCAGCACAGCAACTGGAAAAAAAAGGTCCTGACTGCCAGCAAGTAGGGATGCGTTTCACAGCTTGTCGTCCACCACTCCCACAACCAACATGAATTGCTGCAGAGAGGGAATGAATATTCATCCAAACCTATTAGAGAGTGAAAACTGTGAAAGGAACTGCCATTAATCGTCTGCATGGTACGTATCCTACTGAAAGTGCCATATTTCAACACAACAACTCCTTATAAATCTAAAAAAAATGAGAAATAAACAGCTTCATCAGAAAAAGAAGATGCAGAGTGTGCGTACTGTAATATTACGTATGTTGGCTCGTTATGAAATGTGGGGTGGATCCGGTGTCTATATTGTGGAAGTTGGAATCATTCAATATGTTGTAATATGTAGTATACTCTATTTCAATGTGTATTATCATGTACTTTTTGCATTAAAATAAACATACTTCCTTCATTTTACGTTCTTCCATTCATTTAAATTGGCATCCTATTCTACCCCATGGTAGGGGTGAAACTGTTTTTCTGTAGATAACTATGCTTTTTATGCTATGGATTATTTCATACTGAAGCAAGATAATTATTATAGTGTCGAAAGTGTAAGATACCTGAGTAACATTAATTGCAAACTTACTGATCAGTGAAATTGATTTATATGAATTTGTATTGCCTGTGGTCAAATTTTAAGCACATTGTCTATATAGTAAGGAAACTATTTTTTAGTTGTCTGGTTCTATACAACAGTTGCTTTATCATTCTGGATGTCCAGAGTCCTGTTCCTTGCTCTAAACAAAAATTTGAATCTGTATAGCTCTGTAGCTCTGCATCTTTCAGTCTGACCCATGAGTATTCTCATCTTAGGCATACGGTAGTCTTAAACAAATATAGTTACCATATAATGAAGAACGTAGGATGTTGTAGCTATTCACTTTGAAGTAACTTAAAATTAGGAACTCCCTTGAGTTTTCTGGTGGCAACAGCAGATGATCCAAAGGTTTTTTTTTTTTTTTTTTTTTTTTTTTTTTTTTTTTTTTTGCCTACTTTAGGTTACGGTAGTAACACTAAAAGTGGGCCTTTGCGATCGTCTTTTGACGGCTCGAAATTTAAATTAAAATAACGGCTTAACCATTCATCTGACACGAAAACTGAATAACCGAATTTGTAGAGGAGAAAATTCTCTACAATTTTGTTCTCTGATGTTTTTTTCATATCTCGTATCGTTTCAGAGATATCTGCGAAAATAACTGCGATTTTGGGATGTATGTCTTTCTGTCCGTAACGTGTTCCATGTTTTTAAGACGAATCTCTCAACCGATGAGCACCAAATTTTGCACACATAATTGTAGGCCGCCAGAGACCAGAACCCCCCTTTTTAAAAAATTTCGGACAAAAAATACGGTAGTAATACCAAAAAATGCCGTTTGTAGTATAATTGTAATTACCAACGAACCGTTCATCTGACACGAAAATTGAATAGCCTAATTGGTAGAGGGGAAAATTCTCTACAACTTAGCTGTATTATGTTTTTTGCATATCTTGCATCGCTGCAGAGATATTTGCAAAAATAACGGCGATTTGACGATGTGTGTCTGGCTGTAACGTGTTCCCACTTTTTAGGTCGAACCGTTCAACCGATCGACACCAAATTTTACAGACATAATTGATGGCTACCAGAGACCAGACCCTCGCTTTTTGAAATATTTCGGACAAGAAATACCTTAGTAATAAAAAAAAAGTTTGTAATTTAATGTTAATTGCAAATAAACCGTTCATCTGACGCGAAAATTGAATAAACGAATTTGTAGATGAGAAAATTCTCTACAACTTTGTTCCCTTATGTTTTTTTCATATGTCGTATCGTTTGAGAGATATTTGCAAAAATAACGGAGTTTTGACGCCCTCCATTGAATTAATGAAAACCAGCCGTTCGCAGATGTCACGTGACATTCGTCGCCCAGAACTCTGTGGCATACACCATCTTGCGTTGCGTATTTCATGATTTTCTTATTGTAGCTTACACGTTGTCATTTCAAAGCAATAGCACACTGAAGAATTAACAAAAGACATTGTCCTTCGTACGATATATGATATATGAAATACCTTTTTAGCATCAGTTAACAACGACCATGAATAGTATGAAATTATCGCAGAATAGTATGAAATTATCGCATACAACTTCTAATGGTCAGCTGTAGCATAGTGGGTAATGCGTTGGACTCTGGCGCTGAAGGTCAGTGGTTCGAAACCCGCCATTGCCTATATTTTTTTCCTAAAAGGATTTCAGACATTCTTATTAATTAATTTTTTATTATTTAGATTATTATTTTGGTCGAAAATGTTTGCAAAAACGTATAAAACTACGAATCTAAAGTGGGCCGTAAAACACGACAGTGCGATTTTTTTTTGTTTTTTTTGTTTTTGTTTTTTGGGATGATCAAGAAACAGTGACGCCAAGAAATATCATTAATCTGTTACTGACAAATTTAGATTTTCACTGCTGACAATATTGCAGCCACAGTGTTGGACGCATTCCAACACTATACAGCTGTCTTGCCAGAACTACCTTATGCAGCATACTGTCGTCTAATACCCACTTTCACTTAACCATTCTTGGTGTCTCCATACACATTCGATTTTTTGTTTTGTGCAAATCTATGGAAAAGCCTATTTTAAATTATAGCCGATTCCTTGGATTCCTAGTATAACTAATATTATAAATTGGTACTTCAGTTGTCGAAGTCGCTTAATTGCATACTAATTAAATGGTACTGTACTCGATTTATCCCTAGTTTCCACTATTTAACTGTTGTATACTGCAGACAAATACGAGATTTGGCACTTGCAACACTCGACACTAATGCAGGTGAAAGTGTTTCTGTGTCCATTTGGAAATTAATCAGAGTGCAGTACACGACACAGTCATTCGCGTCAGAGATGGAAGTGACGTTTCACGTGACGACCGGGTCTCCGATCGACAGCGAGAGCTGCCGGCCACTCGTGGCGAATGAGCGGCGTCATAATGTAGCGGGCCGCCAATTAGGAACGGATCGGCACTCACCGAGATGAGAACGCCCCCTAATTAAATTGCCTGGCGGGCTTTTGAACGTGGTTGGGGGATGGGGGTGGGGGGTGCGGGCGCCTTTTTACGAGACGCGACCATAAAGGGTGGCGCGCGGACGGCCTACATATCAGGGGACACTGCTCGCAGCGCCCCGGCGCGCCTGCAGTAAAATCAAAGCCGGCAGAGATACTTTACGGCCGCCCGAGGGCGCCGGGCCGACTGATCGCCACCCCGCTGGCTACTTGAGCCACAGTGACTCCCGAGACTGCGGGCACAGAGTAACATATACAGAGGAGCAGCCCCCCCTAAACCACTGTCCTACGCTCACCTCGTAGTTCCGTAAGATGCTAGCAGGTGTCAGGCGGATCGCTGGCTTAGGGTGCCTCTCGCACGTCAGAGGGTAGCGTGGAGGAGAGGCTGAGGGGAGAGCTTGTGCCGCCTGCCACGAGGCCACGGCTGTGTCCGGCTTGCTGGCGTTTGAGGGGAGGTCATGGTGGGGAGAGTTGCTACCTGCTGTTTGCCCTGTCCAGTTTAAATAACTGCTTCTGACCGCAGCGCCATCGTGGGACATCTTACAGAACTGCTGAAAACCCTCCCTCCCTGCACCCCGAAGCGTAGGACCGGGCCCTTACGGTGGTTTCCCATCTGTATATATTTGTCTGTGCCGCAGCATACAATGACTCCCGAGACAGCGGGACACGGCAGCAGCCCTCGCATACAAGGGGCTTAGGCTCATGTTAGTACACTCACATGCAGTGGGGTCCAAGACTGTGTCTAACGTTGGCAGCACTCTACATCTACATCTACATACAAATTCCGCAATTCACCACAAGGTGCGTGGCGGAGGGTACACTGTACAACTACTAGGCATTTCCTTTCCTGTTCCACTCACAAATGGAACGAGAAAAAAAGAATGCCTACAAGCCTCCATACGAGCCCTAATTTCTCTTATCTTGTCTTTGTGATCATTACGCGAAACGCAAGTAGGCGGCAGCAAGATTGTACTACACTCAGCTTCAAATTCCGGCCCTCTAAATTTACTTATCAGAAATTCACGAAAAGAACGTCGGTTTTCTTCCAGCGATCCCCAATTGAGTTGCCGGAGCATTTCCGTGACACTCGCGCATTGCTCGAACCTACCAGTAACAAATCTAGCTGCTCGCCTCTGAACCGCCTCTATGTCTTCTTTTAAACTGATCTGCAGCGGGTCCCAAACACTTGAGCAATACTCAAGACATGATCGTACAACCGTTTTATACGCGGTCTCCTTTACAGGTGAAGTACATCTTCCCAAAATTCTCCCAATAAACTGAAGCTGGCTGTCCGCCTTACTCACAACTCTCGTTCCATTTCATATCGCTCTGCAATGTTACGCCTAGATATTTGAACGACGCGACAGCATCAAGAAGCTCACTACTAATGCTGTATTCGAACATTGTAGGATTGTTTTTTTCTACTCATGCGCATCACATTACATAAAATGTTGTTCAAATGTTTGTATAGTCTATGGGACTTAACTACGTGTTCATCAGTCCCTAAACTTACAAACTACTTATGAACTACTTACGAACTAGGACGGCACAAACAACCATGCCCGAGGGGGGATTCGAACCCCCGACCGTAAAGGCCGTGCAGACCGTGACTGGAGCGCCTTAGTTTTCTCGGCCACCGCGGCCGGCACACATTTTTCTACATTGAGAGCTAGCTGCCATCCTTCACACCAACTGGAAATTTTGTCTAAGTCATCCTGTATGCTATTACAGTCGGTTAAAGACGACACCCTTCCATACACCACATCAACATCAGCAAACAACCGCAAATTACAACTTACACTGTTCATCAGATCATTTATATAGATAGAAAATAATAGCGGTCCTATCACTCTCCCCTGGGGCACGCCTGAAGACACACTCGTCTCTGATGAACACTCGCCGTCGAGAACAACGTACTGCGTTCTGTTACTTACGAAGTCTTCCAGCCAGTCACAAATCTGTTAACCTATTCCATAAGCTCGTATCTCCGTTAGCAGTCTGCAGTGTGGCACCGCGTCGAACGCCTTTTTGAAGTCGAGAAAAACACAATCCGCCTGTCCATGTCCATGGCTCGCAAGATGACATGTGAGAAAAGGGCAAGCTGAGTTTCACATGAACGATGTTTCCTAAACCCGTGCTGATTCATGGAAAGAAGCTTTTCCGTTTCAAGGAAATTTACTATATTCGAACTGAGAATATGCTCCAAAATCCTTCATGAAACTGATGTCAACGATATTGGCCTGTAATTGTATGGGTTAGTTCTCTTTCCTTTCTTATAAACGGGAGTCACCTGCGCTTTTTTATATTGGTGGCGAAGACTGGAGCTCGTGACGACAGCACTCGCAATCAATGACGCCAAACACTGTGGCTCACGTGAGCAGCAGTGGCACACTGTGGCAGCCGAGACTGCTGCTCACGTTAGCAGTTGGGGACAAGACTGGTGCTCACGTTGGCAGCACTTGCGTGCAATGGGGCGCAAGACTGCAGCTCACATTAGTGACACTCACATACAGTGGGACGCAAGTCCACTGTTTACAATAGCATTACTAGCAAGGAATCGCGCTTGAGACTGTGCCATGCATTAGCAGCACACACAGTGGAACACAATCGTTCGGCTCACATCAGCAGCAAACACATGCAGTAGCTGCTCATATCTGCAGCACTCGTGTAGAATGGTGCTGAAGGGTGGCTCAAGTTCTCAGCACTCGTATACAATGGGAAGCAGGACTATGGCCCATATTAGCCGCACTCACATGCAATGGGTCACAAGACTGCGTCTCACGTTAGCAGCACTCTCGTTCGTTGATTAACAAGACTGTAGCGCACGTTAACAGCACTCTCGTTCACTGTTTAACAACAATGGGGCTCAAGTTAGCCGCAATGGCACTCATATGTAGCTACACCCAAGACTGTCGCTCATGTTAGCAGTACTCACATGCAAAGGGGCGCAGGGCTGTGATTCACAGTAGCAATACATACAATGGTACCCAAGCTTGCGGTTTACGTTAGAACCACTCGCATAAAATGGCGCCCAAGGCTACGGCTCACATTAGCAGCAGTCACATAAAATTTGGGTTAACTGTGTGGCTCATATCAGCACTACTTGCAAAGAACAGGGCCAGGGACTGCCACTTGTGACAGCAGCACTACTGTGCGATGGGGCCCAAGACTGTGGCTGATGTTAGCAGGACATCCATGCGCTCATGGTAGCAGCTTTCACGTCAAATGTGGCTCTCAAGATTATGGCTCATGTTAGCAGCACTCAAATGCAATTGTCCCCAAGACTGCAGCCCACAGCAGTGGCACCTGCATGGAATGATGCACAAGACTATCGTTCATTTTAAAAGCACTCACATGCAATGATGCCCAAGTGTGCGTCTCACGTTACCAACACTCATTTACATTGGTGCCTGACGTTGGGGCTCACAGTAGCAGCACACAAATGCAGAGGCGCCCAAGACTGGGGGTCAAGTTATCAGCACTCACATGTAATAGGGTGCAACACTGCAGCTCACATTAATGGCACTCGTATGCAACGGCAACCAAGATTTCAACTCACGTCAGCAGTGTGCACACGAAGTGGCGCCAAGGTTTGTGGCTCACATCAGCAGCACCTGTGTACAATGGCGCCCAAGACTGAGCTCACCTTAGCAACAGTCACATACAAAGGCACCCAATATTCCAGCTCATGTTAGCAAGCACTCGCATTCAGTGGCACCCAGTACTACAGCTCGCATACTGTGGCGCGGAAGACTGTCGCTCATTTTAGCAGCTCTCGATAAAATTTGGAGCCAGACTGCGGCTCGAATTAGCAGCATTCGCATTCAATAGGGTGCAGGAATGTTGCAGCACTCACACACAATGGGGCACAATACTGCAATTTGCGTTATCAGGACTTGCATAAATTGGTGGCCAAAACTGGGGCTCACATTGGCAGCACTAACATCCAATACCGCCAACACTGTTTCTCACGTTAGCACCACTCGCATTCAATGATGCCCAATACTATGGCTCACGTCAACAGCACTAACATGCAATGGTGCCGAAGACTACGTTTCACGTTACTAGCAGTCTCGTATACGGGGCACAAGACTGGGGCTCACTTTAGTGGCACGCGCATGGAATGGCGCTCGAGACTGCAGGTGACGTTAACAGCACTTGCATATGATGGAGCTCAAGCTTGTAGCTCTCGTTGACATCTACATATACATACCTACTCCACAATCCACCCAAATGTACGCGGCGGACGGTACTGAGTACCACTACTAGTTCGAAGTCTCTGCGGGTTTTCTGCCGGATAATAAAATCAAATGCTGCTGAGTCCCGCTGAATACTGTATTCAGCGGGACGCAGCAGCAGCAGTTTCCTGAAGATGGCGGACAGCTGTACCGTCGAAATATTGAATTAGTTTGATTTTATTATCCGGCAGAAAACCCACAGAGACTTCGAAGATTTGTCACGCCGGGAAAGCGTACAACGTTACACCACTACTAGTTACTTGCTTCCTGTTCCAGTCCCATATAAAACCACGGAAGATTGAATAATTGTATGCATCCGTATGAGTCGTAATCCTTTTGATCTAATCCTTGTCGTCTTTACGCGAAATGTAAGTTGTTATGCAGTCTGCCTCAAATTCCGGTCCTCTAAATTTCTTCAGCAATGGTTCTAGAAAAGAAAGTCGCCTTTCCTTCAGTGACTCCCAATTGAGTTTCTGAAGCATTTCTGTAAGACTCGTGCATTGGTCGAATCTACCAGGTGATGCTGAAGGAATTACATTAGGTAACAAATCTATGAAGGTGGTAAATGAGTTTTGTTACTTGGGCAGTGAATAACATATGATGGTCGCAGTACAGAGGATATAAAATGCAGAATGGCAATGGGAAGAAAAGCGATTTTTAAAAATAGAAATTTGCTAACATCAAATATTAATTTAAGCCTAAGAAAGTCTTTTCTGAAGGCATTTGTGTGGAGTGTTGCCTTGTACGGGAGTGAAAGTTGGACGATAAATTGTTCTGACAAGAAAAGGATAGAGGCCTTTGGGAATGTGGTGCTACAGAAGAATTCTTAAGATTAGATGGGTAGATCAAGTAACTAATGAATAGGTACTGAACAGAATTGGGAAGAAAAGGAATGTTTGGCATATTTTGGCTATAATTAGGGATCGATTGGTAGAACACATTCTTAAACATGGAGGAATGGTAAATTTAGTATTGGAGGGAAGTGTGTGGGGAACAAAATCGCAGAGGGAGACCAAGAGATGCATATAGTAAGGAGATTCAAATGGATGTGGGTTGCCGTTCTTATGAGGAGATGAAAAGGCTTGCTCAGGATAGAGTAGGATTGAGAGCTGCATCAAACCAGTCCCTGGACTGAAGACCATAACAATGGGGAACTTAACCATGAGGTAGTAGGCCCAGTTTTCATGAACTTTGTAGTGATCTCACATAAGTATCACAGCCTCCTTACTGACAATCTGCCGCCATGCATCCTGGTGCTGGAAGGAGGAATCTGTGTGCTGCGGCGGGTTAGCCATGCGTAGTGGGGCGCTGTTCTGTGCTGCGTGTGGCCGTCTGGGGATCAAGTTCCCCTGGCGCATGGGTGTGTGTGTGTGTTGTCCTTAGGTTAGTTTACCTTAGTTTAGGTAGTTTGTAAGCTGCGGACTGATGACCGAGAAGTTGAGTTCGATAGATTTACAAACATTTGAACATACCGACCACGCATACCTGTGCACGGCTGCCCAGTACCTCGGGTTTACAACGGCGACTAGAGCCTCAGACGCACTCTACTGGTAGGCGGTGCTGCACCACGATATCGATGTCGACCTTGAACCCGTAGCCCACATGCTTCTCATAGGAATCATTTCTGCAGTAAATTTACATGCACTTTGAATATTAAGATATTATCTGTAGTCTGTCAAGGTGTTCTGGTTTTTCTGAACATGAGTGTGTATTGAAGAAATTTATTTTCATTAGCCTTCTCTTAATAAAACCTTTATACTAGAATAAAGAGGGAGCTTCAAGCCCAAAATTTACTTTTGTATTTGAAGTATCGTTTGATATCATTTAAACTTACAATTATCTGAGCGATTATTTCACAGAAATTTTTTTGTTGGTGATACATTTTTAAATGGTGTATTACTTTTGCTGTTTTAAGTGATCTACATCTACATA
The DNA here is from genome assembly GCA_026315105.1 of Locusta migratoria. NCBI lineage: Eukaryota > Metazoa > Arthropoda > Insecta > Orthoptera > Acrididae > Locusta > Locusta migratoria. Next base: position 69,532,753 of record CM048750.1, on the reverse strand, counting down.
CATATTCCGCAATCCACCGTAAGGTGAGTGGCGGAGGGTACACTGTACCACTACTAGGCATTTACTTTCCTATTTCACTCCCAAGTAGACAGAGGAAAAAAAGAATACCTATATACCTCCGTACGAGCCCTAATTACTCTTTATGTTGTCTTTGTGATCACTACGCAAAATGTAAGTAGGCGGCAGCAAGATTGTACTACACTCAGCTTCAAATTCCGGCCCTCTAAATTTCCTCAACAGAAATTCACGAAAAGAACGTCGTCTTTGCTCCAGTAATAAACCTAGCTGCTCGCCTCTGAACTGCTTTTATGACTTCCTTTAAACTGATCTGCAGCTGGTCCCAAACACTTCAGCAATACTCAAGACGTCGTCGTACAAGTGTTTTATACGCGGTCTCCTTTACAGGTGAAGTACATCTTCCCAAAATTCTCCCAATAAACCGAAGTTGGCTGTCCTTACTCACAACTGTCCTTACATGTTCTTTCCATTTCATATCGCTCTGCAATGTGACTGAATCAAGAAGTTCACTACTAATGCTGTATTCGAACATTATGGGATTGTTTTTCCTACTCATGCGCATCACCTTACTTTTTTCTACACTGAGAGCTAGCTGAAATTTTGTTTATGTCATCCTGTATGCTACAGTCAGTTAAAGGCGACACCTCCCATACACCACAGCATCATCAGCAAACAGCCGCAAATTACAACTTACTCTGTCCATCAGATCATTTATATAGATAGAAAATAATAGCGGTCTTATTACAGTCCCCTGGGGCACGCCTGACGATACACTCGTCTCTGATGAATACTCGCCATCGAGAACAACGTACTGCGTTCTATTAGTAAGTCTTTCAGCCAGTCACAAATCTGATAATGTTAATTTTGTTTTTCTGAAAACTGTCCTGTTATGAGTATACATCATAGTGCACTAAACGCCTGATAAAAGTCTGAGAAGCCCAGAAAATAAGATCTCGTAGTGAATGTCGTAACCAGCAGTTCCTGTCTTGCAGCATTCTCGACTGGAGAAGACGGGGTGGGGAATGGCCTGCCTGCACCCTTCTCTGGGGGAGGCTGGCGTGGGGGTGCAGCTGGACGCGGAGTCGGCCCGTCGTTGTCTGGGCATCGAAATGTGCGTTTATTTTAACACGTCGATTTCAAGTGGATTTTTGTTGTCTATTAGTTTCATCGCTTAACACATGTCGGTCATTACTTTCGTCGGTGTGATGGGTCGCTGCGCGATTCTCTAAATAAACCACTTGCTGGTAAGGACGCAATTTTTAGTTGGTCAAATGCTATATTGGTAATCGGTTGTTTAAATTTAGTCATGGTTTCTAATAATTGCGTGAAATTGCTTGTGCGTTGGGCAGTTAACAGTCGTAAAAAATACTGAATTGATTCAGTTGTGTACGTTGTTGTAAAACCTATATAATGTTGTTGTTGTGGTCTTCAGACCGGAGATTGGTTGCGTATAAGATGAACATTAACAAGAGCAAAGCGAGGGTAATGGAGTGCAGTCTAAGAAAATCGGGCGATGCTGAAGAAATTAAATTAGGTAACGAAACAATGTGGTAGATGAGTTTTCTTACTTGGGCAGTAAAATAACGTGCGGTGGTTGCAGTACAGAGGATATAAAATGCAGAATGGCAATGGGTAGAAAAGCGTTCTTGAAAAAGAGAAATTTGTTAACATGGAATATTAATTTAAGTGTAAGGAAGTCCTTTCTGAAGGCATTTGTGTGGAGTGTGGCCTTGAATGGGAGTGAAACACGGACGATAAACAGTGTGGATAGGAAGAGGATAGAGGCTTTTGAAATGTGGTGTTACAGAAGAATGCTGAAGATTAGGTGGGTGGATCACATAACTAATGAGGAGGTACTGACAGGATTGGGGAGAAAAGGAATTTCTGACGTACATTAACTAAAAGAAGGGATCGATTGGTAGGACACATTATTAGACATAAAGGAATCGTAAATTTAGCAATGGAGGGAAGTGTATGGGGTAAAAATCGCAGAGGGAGACCAAGAGATGAATACAGTAAGCAGATTCAAAGGGGTGTAGGTTGCAGGATATAAAGTTAAGGTTTGCTACTTGTATTGCCATTTTGCTAAAGCTTCCACAAAAGTTAGACATTTATTACAGCATTTACAAATAAAGTTTGTTACATTAGATTTCAGTAACCTGGCACTAAAGACCTATATAAACAACATAGACTGGCCACAGCGCCGCCATAGTTGAAGCCAATTGAAAAGGTTGCCGCCATCTTTGAGAACGTCAGTGTCACGCCAGGTCAGCTAACGCTGATTCATAGGTTTCATATTTATCATTGCCAGTCTTGATTTTTCCTTAATATCTGGGCGACGCAATTCGGAAAGTAATTCCCACTACTAATAGCATTTCTCGTTTACTACTGCATCGTAAATGTAAGGTTTACAATCGTGGAAGTGCTGCATTATTTGATATTACTATAATGTCAATAATCGTTTGTATTTGCCGACATTTCTTCCCTATAAATACAGGCGAATTTCTTTAAAGTCTTTAATTACCTTCATTCTGCCTGTGGTTCAAATGATGTTTCATGCTTTGAAGTACATTACGTATTTAACAATTTGACTCTCCTTATAGCTTTTTATTTCTGCAGGTACTCAGGAAACGAAAATAGTGTTGGAATGGCATTTGCAAATAGCCTTTTTCGATCAGTGGTAGCATCCATAACTTTTCTTCAAAGTGACAAGAGCATATGTAGCTATACTTTGTAGGCTGCCACTTATCACGCCTCATACTTGTTACCCATTGGGATAGCAACTCCTACTTTTTTTTCCAAAGGAAATCTGTATAAAGAATAGTTTAATTACAGTTCATATACCTAGCCTGCCTAACCAATGATTAATACGCTTTTGTACACTATATAAACAACTGTCATTACATTAAAATACACCAAACACAACCGTCATCTGCCTAGTTTTTCGATGGTCGTGAAGTAAACATAATTTTGAAACTTGGTAAATGCGAAAGTTAAGTCTATAATGTTTATAGAAGAGTCTGCTGACGCTGCTGCTTCAAACTGACGTTCTCAAATAGGGCGCCCAGTGTTGCTTAGTGCTGCCACCCAGAGCGCTGTAACTTGCCTGTTGCCTCTCTATGTTTTTTATATACCTCTTTGCCTGGCGCCTTACATCTCCCCACATTCGCGACCTACTACTTGATTTACAATATTTCGTATATAGCTATCCGCACGTTCCATAATAAGAAACCGTATCATCCCTCTGTTTTATCTTACGAACCTATATTGTACTACCAAACTCCTCACTGATCGCTTTAGCAAATGTTGAAACCGCTCAGGTGTGACCACACTATTGGCAATTGACACTAAATAAAGAAAAGTGTGAAGTAATACACATGACCACTAAAAGAAATCCGCTGAACTTCAATTACGCGATAAATCAGTCAAACCTTAAGGTCGTTAATTCTACGAAATATCTAGGAGTTACAATTACGAACAACTTTGACTGGAGAGAACACATAGAAAATATTGTGGGGAAGGCGAACCAAATGTTACGTTTCATCGGCAGAACGCTTCGAAGATGCACCAGCTCCACCAAAGAGACTGGCTACATCACACTTGTGCGTCCTCTCCTGGAGTACTATTGCCCCTTGTGGGACCCTCACCAGGCGGGACTGACGGAAGACATTGAGAAGGTTCAGAGAAAGGCATCTCGTTTTGTTTTATCACGTTACGGGGGGGGGGGGGGAGCGTCACGGAAATGTTGCTCGAATTGGGGTGGTAATCATTAAAAGAAAGAAGTTATTCATCGTGGCGTGATCTGTTTGCGAAGTTTCAATCACCGACTTTTAGTTCTGAACGTGAAAATATTTTGCTAGCACCCACCTACTTAGGGAGACATGACCATCCCAATAAAATAAAGCCGGCCGCGGTGGCGGAGGGGACTGAGGCGCTCCAGTAACGGTCTGCACGGCCACTACGGTCGGGGGTTCGAATCCCCCCCTCGGGCATGGATATTTGAGCAGTCCTTAGTATTAGCTAGTTGATAAGTAGTTTGTAAGTTTAGGGACTGATGACCCCGTAGTTACGTCCCATAAGCTATACAAACATTTGAACATTTGAATAAAATAAATCAGATCGAAAACGGAACGATTTGGGTGTTCTTTCTTCTCGCGCGCTATTAGAGAAGTCATGAAAGTGGTTAATGAACCCTCTGCCAGGCAGTTAAATGTGATTTGCAGAGTATCTATGTAGATGAAGAAGTAGATGTGGTTTGGGTGACCATTCTGTTTGAAACCTGAACAAGAGACGCCGTGTGTCTGCGAAGGACGGGTAGCTTTCGGGCACCATCGAGTACACGACAGGCGGGAAGTGGAAGGGGGCGCGCTGCTTTCAGAAAAAAATGTTTGTAAATCTATCGGACCAAACTGCGTGGTCATCAGTCCGTAGCCTACAAACTACTAAGACCTAGGTAAACTAACCTACGGACAACACATACACACCCATGCACCAGGAGGACTCGAACCTCCACGGCGAGCAACCGTGCGCTCCGCAACGAGACGCTTTAGACCGCTCGGCTACTCCACCGCGGCCGCGCTGCTTTCAGACAGCGAGAAATGTCGGTACTGTCGTCAGTAGTAGACGTTACCACGTGGTCACTGGCACCAGAATACTCAGCAGATACCCGCAGGCAGGGCGCACCACACCAGCGCTGTTTGCCGACAGAAGAGCCGCCGGCCGGGGCGCCGGCTCTCCTGCGGTCTGCAGCCGCCGATCGATGCGGGGGCGGCAGAGGCGGCAGAGGCAGAGGCGGCCATATTTTACGAGCGTGCCGGCGGCGGGGGCGGCGGGGGCGGCGGGGCGGCTGTTTGGACGGCGTGATTGGCGGCAGCGCGGGCAGACGCCGCACCAGACACGCCGACAAACGTGCTCTCGGAAAATAAAAGGATCCTCTGTCATGATCTGCTGTCATCCACTCTAGGCATCGACTAACTGAACATCTCTGTGTCTCTTAACCGGGAAGGATTTTCAAAATGTTCAAATGTTTGTTGAGCTTATCGGACTTAACTACGTGGTCATCAGTCCCTAAACTTACAAACTACTTATCAACTACCTAATACTAACGACGGCACAAATATCCATGCCCGAGGAGGGATTCGAGCCCCCGACCGTAGTAGCCGTGCAGACCGTGACTGCAGTACGCTCTGCCATGGCGGCCGGCGGGATTTTATGGTAGCGGTCGTTATATCCCAAAATTCCTTTTTCTTTTATTTTTATTTTATTTCGTTTATATTTTACAATCTATAAAAACAAACAGGGAATTGTATCTATGTTTCATAGATCTAGAACAGGCTTATGACCGTGTTCCTAGGAGGAAGCTGCTGTCAGTTCTACAAGATTATGGTATAGGAGGCAAATTTCTGCAGGCAATTAAAGGGCTCAGGCAGAGTAGATGTCAAATTGAGCTCATGGTTCAGGTTAGTTTCTGGGGTAAGACAAGACTGTAACCTGTCACCACAGTTGTCCATACTATTCATGGATTATATGCTGAAAACCCACTAACCCATGAACCACAGACATTGCCGAGGTGGGGTGGCTTGCGTGCCTCAACGATACAGATAGCCGTACCGTAGGTGCAACCACAGCGGAGGGGTATCTGTGGAGAGGCCAGACAAACGTGTGGTTCCTGAAGAGGGGCAGCAGCCTTTTCAGTAGTTACAGGGGCAACAGTCTGGATGATTGACTAAGCTGGCCTTGTAACATCACCTAATGTGGCTTTGCCACACAGCTACTGTGAACGGCTGAAAGCAAGGGGAAACTACAGCCGTTACCCCTTTCCCGAGGACATGCAGCTCTACTGTATGAACATATGATGATGGCATCCTCTCGGGTAAAATATTCCGGAGGTAAAATAGTCCCCCATTCGGATCTCCGGGCGGGGACTACTCAGGAGGATGTGATCATCAGGAAAGACAATACTGGCATTCTACGGGTCGGAGCGTGGAATGTTAGATCCCTTAATCAGGTAGGAAAATTAGAAAATTTAAAAAGGGAAATGGATAGGTTGAAGTTAGATATAGTGGGGGTTAGTGAAGTTCGGTGGCAGAATGAACAGGATTTCTGGTCAGGTGACTACAGGATTATAAATACAAAATCAATTGGGGGTATCACAGGAGTAGGATTGATAATGAATAAGAAAATAGCAATGCGGGTAAACTACTATGACCAGCACAGTGATCGCATTATCATTGTCAAGATAGATACCAAGCCAACACCGACAACAGTAGTACAGGTTTATATGCCAACTAGCTCTGCCGATGATGAGGAAATCAAAGAAATATATGAGGAGCTAAAGGAAATTATTCAGACAATTAAGGGAGAGGAAAACTTAATTGTTATGGGAGACTGGAATTCGGTAGTAGGACAAGGAAGGGAAGGGAAGATAGTAGGTGAATATGGTCTGGGCAAAAGGAATGAAAGAGGAAGCCGCCTGGTAGAATTTTGCACAGAACATAATTTAGTTATAACAAACACCTGGTTCAAGAATCACAAAAGAAGGTTTTATACATGGAAGAGACCAGGAGACACCGGGAGATACCAGATAGATTTTATAATGGTAAGACATAGATTTCGGAACCAGGTTTTACAGTGTAAGACATACCCAGGGGCAGATATAGACTCTGACCATAAATTGTTGGTTATGAACTGTAGGCTGAAACTAAAGAAACTACAAAAAGGTAGGGAAATAAGGAGATGGGACCTGGATAAATTGAAGGAACCTGAGGTTCTTAAGAATTTCAGAGGGAGCTTTAGGCAACAATTGACAGAAACGGGGGAAAATAAAACGGTAGAGGAGGAATGGGTAGCATTGAGAGATGAAATAGTGAAGGTAGCAGAGGACAAAATAGGTAGGAAAGCAAGACCTACAATAAATCCTTGGATATCACAGGAGATACTAAATTTAATCGATGAAAGGAGAAAATATAAAAATGCAGTAAATGAAAAAGGAAAAATGGAGTACAGACGACTAAGAAATGAGATTGACAGGAAGTGTAAATTGGCTAAGCAGGAGTGGCTGGAAGGCAAATGTAAGGATGTAGAAGAATGTATAAATAGGGGAAAAATAGATACAGCCTACAGGAAAATAAAAGAAACACTTGGAGATAAGAAAAACATCTCTATGAATATCAAGGACACTGATGGAAAACCAGTTTTCAGCAAAGAAGGGAAAGCTGAAAGGTGGAAAGAGTATATATAGGAGCTCTACAAAGGAAATGAACTTCGAGACAATATTGTAGGAAGGGAAGAGGATGTATATGAAGATGAAATAGGAGATACTGTACTGAGAGAAGAATTTGACAGAGCCCTGAAAAACCTAATTCGAAACAAGGCCCCTGGAGTAGATGATATTCCCTCAGTGCTACTGAAGTCTCTGGGAGAATCAGCCATGACAAACCTGTTTCACCTGGTGTGTAAGATGTATGAGACAGGCGAAGTACCCTCAGACTTTAAGAAAAATGTTATAATCCCCATTCGAAAGAAAGCAGGTGCAGACAGGTGTGAAAACTACAGAACCATCAGTTTAATAAGTCATGGTTGCAAAATATTAACACGAATTATATACAGAAGGATGGAAAAGCTGGTATGAGCTGACCTCGGAGAAGATCAGTTTGGGTTCAGGAGAAATGTAGGAACACGGGAGGCAATACTCACTTTACGGCTTATCCTAGAAGATAGATTAAGAAAAGGCAAACCTACATTTCTAGCTTTTGTAGATTTGGAGAAGGCTTTTGATAATGTTGATTGGAATAAACTTTTTCAAGTTCTGAAGGAAGCAGGAGTAAAATATAGGGAGCGTAAGGTGATTTACAACTTGTACAAAAACCAGGCAGCGGTTGTCAGAGTTGAAGGGCATGAAAGGGATGCAGTGGTTGGGAAGGGAGTAAGACAGGGTTGTAGTCTTTCTCCATTGTTATTCAATTTGTACATTGAGCAAGCTATAAAGGAAAGCAAGGAGAAATTTGGAGGAGGAATTAGAGTTCAGGGTGAAGAATTAAAAACATTGCGTTTTGCCGACGACATAGTAATTCTGTCAGAAAGAGCAAAGGACCTGGAAGAGCAATTGAACGGAATGGACAGTGTGCTGAAAGGTGCATATAAGATGAACATTAACAAGAGAAAAACTAGGGTAATGGAGTGCAGTGTAAGAAAATCAGGTGATGCTGAAGGAATTAGATTGGGAAACGAAGCAATAAAGGAGGTAGATGAGTTTTGTTACTTGGGCAGTAAAATAACAAATGATGGTCGCAGTACAGAGGATATAAAATGCAGAATGGCAATGGGTAGAAAAGTGTTCTTGAAAAAGAGAAATTTGTTAACCTCGAATATTGATTTAAGCCTAAGGAAGTCCTTTCTGAAGGCATTTGTGTGGAGTGTTGCCTTGTATGGGAGTGAGACATGGACGATAAACAGTGCGGACAGGAAGAGGATTGAGGCTTTTGAAATATGGTGCTACAGAAGAATGCTGAAGATTAGGTGGGTGGATCGCGTAGCTAATGAGGAGGTACTGAACAGAATTGGGGAGAAAAGAAATTTCTGGCATACCTTGACTAAAAGAAGGGATAGATTGTTAGGACACATTCTTAGACATCAAGGATTTGTGAATTTAGCGTTGGAGGGAAGTGTGTGGGGAAAAAATCGCAAGAGATGGATACAGTAAGCAGATTCAGACAGATGTAGGTTGCCGTTCTTATGTGGAGATGAAGAGGCTTGCTCAGGATAGGGTATTGTGGAGAGCTGCATCAAACTGGTCTCCGGACTGAAGAACACAACAACAAAAACATGCTGAAAACAGTAGACTGGCAGGGCGGGATTAGAATAGGTGAAAACAAAATAAGCAGTCTCGCTTAGTTGTAATGGCCGATTCGATTGAAAGGCTGCAAACTAATATTTCAGAGCTCCATCAGAGGTACAAGGATTATGATATGAAGATCAGCATCTCCAAAACGAAAGTAATGTCTGTGGGAAAGAGATTTAAACAGATTGAGTGCTAAATAGGTGGAACAACGTTAGAACAGGTAGACATTTTCAAGTACCTGGCATGTACGAGGAGCGTCCAGAAAGTAAGTTCCGTTTGGTTCAAAAATATTCAAATGTTTGTAGAACTTATGGTACTGAACTACGGGGTCATCAGTCCCTAAGTTTACAAACTACTTATGAACTAGCTAAGACTAAGGACGGCACAGATATCCATGCCCGAGGGGGGATTCGAACCCCCGACAGTAGTGGCCGTGCAGATCGTGACTGGAGCGCCTCAGTCCCCTCGGCCACCGCGGCCGGCTTCCGTTTGGTAATAAAATGAAATTGTACACAGATACAGAATAAATTTTTATTGCACAAAATTCTACAACTCTTAAACTACTTTTCCACTTAAGTGCCGAAATTTTGTAGGCACTTGTCATAGCGTGCCACAAGTGATCAAACAGGTCCCATTGAAATTTCCGTAAGAATTGTTTGGTCACATTCGGTGTGTGAGGTGAGGCATTATCGTGAAAAAAAAAAAAAAGTCTTTTGAGTGTAATCCTCTTCTTACACCTAAACTCTGTCCTTGGTGAACAACACTCCAACGATGATGACAAGCTGAAAGAATATGTTAGCACATGGTTGAATACCCAGGCGGCAACATTCTATGAAAAAGGCACACAAAACCTTGTGCCATGCTATGAAAATTGCCTACAAAAATTTCGGAAGCTATGTAGAAAAGTAGTTTAACAGTTGTAGATTTTTGTACAATCAATATTTTTTTTATGTATCTGTACCCGTTCGTTTTATATAACCAAACGGAACTCACTTTCTGGACGCGCCTCGTATTTTCTCACAGGATAGCAATATGGCGAAAGAACTGGAATCGAGGTGCAGCAAAGCTAATGCAGTGAGCGCTCAGCTAAGCTCTACTCTCTTCTGAAAGAAGGAAGTAGGTACAAAGACTAAGTTAGCAGTGCACCGCTCTATCTTTCGACCAACTTTGTTTTATGGGAGTCAAAGTTGGGTGGATACAGGTTACCTCATTCATAAGGTAGAGGTTACAGACATGAAAGTAGAAAGAATAATTGCAGGTACTAATAGATGGGAACAATGGCAGGAGGGTTTCCATAATGAGGAAATTAAAGAAAAACTGGGAATGAACACGATAGATGAAGCAGTTAGACCGAACAGATATGGTGGGGTCGTCTGCGTTGGCGTGTCGGAGATAAGCTTGCTTGGCATGGTGGCGAGGTGGCCGTGTTCTTAGTGTCGTACCAACCTAATCTTCGAAGAAAGAATTGACAGGAGACTTCTCTGGGAGCGGTTGAAAAGGGAATTGTCTTGGCCAGGTAGCAAGGGTTGGTAAACACTAGTCTCTGAACACACACTGCGTCGCTTTTAGCGCGCTCTACATCCGCTGTATGGCGGGGATGGTGGGGGGGGGGAGGTTTTTCCAAGGCCTTAGAGCTTTAGTCTTCACTCTTCATTCTGGTTCCGACAACGGAGGAAGTAAGTACTCCGACGAGTTTTATTGAGGGGAAGACATGCTGATAGGACTTTGATTTATTTGTGATCAAGAAGTCTTGGTTTTTCTGTGATAGTTCTTTTGAGTAATTCTTTCGATATGAGAGGCGAAGTGTTTTTTAATTTACAGAACTCATGTAAATTCAGTGTAGATTTATTATTTGAAATTTAATTCCAGTGATGATTGTGTGTCAGGTTTTGCTCAAGTTAGTATACACGTGTGTGGCCCTCAGTCTTTGTCTAAACCTAATACGTTTGAATTTCCTTCATGTTTTTAACTAACGTTTTCATGACATTTCTGTATCTGCGAATATGCTAAATATTTTCAGATTTTCTGACTTGATTCCGTCTTTCCTGTCTTCTATGATCAATTGGAGCAGGTGCTTTCGTAACGGTATTACTTCGGCCTTCAGCCATTGTTTTATTAATACTAACTTTCTTCTATATGAATTCTTGTGTGTGCTTTGTTCACTTCTTCTGAATTAATTTCCTTTGTAAATTCTATATAATTTACCATGGTCACACACCATGTGGTACTTAAGAATGGTATGCTTTTCCACACATGAGTTCGTTAGTGCACAGTTTAATTTAAAATTTTGCGATCAAGATGCCCATCATCTCGCCAAGACGCCACTGACACTTTGTTTTGCTGCTGCTCTCGTGTGTACCAGGATTGTAATGTACTGCCAAGCTTTAAGCGTGTGTCTGTGAATGAATGAATGAATGTGCTTTCAGCTACCCATTGTGTATTTGAAAATTTCCTCCCACGTTACCTCCATATTCACAAAGGGCAGAAACAATTTTAATATGGGCAGTAATATGATTTAATTCATTTTTGTACAAGGTGTGTGCTTAATTTGGTCTCCCCACATTTATTTCCTTGTTATTTTACTGAATAGATTATGATTTTAAAATATCAAACCTCTGCTTTATGATTTCATTCTCCCCTTCCCATGTTTAATTTTCTATTAATTTATTTTTTAACGTTGATTTTGTGTTTGTTAGAACGTTGGCTGCTCCCTTAAGGAGTGAGCAGTTAGATAAATTTCTTTTGCACGTGTACTGCGGCCACTCATAAAGTAATTTAGAGTAGTGAGCGTTTTAATTTACATTTGCAGATCTCAACTGCACAAGATCTTGCTTATTTTAATAACAGGCTACTTTCACATGTTTATAAAAAATGTAATGTCAACAAATAGCCGGCCGCGGTGGCCGAGGGGACTGAGGCGCTCCAGTCACGGTCTGCACGGCTACTACGGTCGGGGGGTTCGAATCCCCCCTCGGGCATGTCCTTAGTATAAGCTAGTTCGTTAATAGTTTGTAAGTTTAGGGACTGATGACCCCGTAGTTAAGTCCCATAAGCTATACAAACATTTGAACAAACATTTTGTTTGTCAACAAATAACACATTGACTACCATGCGTTGCTATGCCACCTTGAAAACACTTACTTTTGAGGCCAAATCCTTTTGTGACTGACGTGGACTGATAACACGCGTGAGTCACATACGGCTCCTATACAGTTTAACACAATTACGATCTGCGGCGACATTAGTCACGAGTGTCTCTTATGATTTAAAAACACAATAGGTATAATCAATCGTTTAGGTAGAAGTTATCAAAACAGCCCATTTATCTTGCCAGTTGATCACGAAGATATTTGTGTTGCACGTTGAACATACAGTTTTTGTTGTTGTTGTTTTCTTCATTTCCGCCAATATTACAGTTTGTGGATTGTGTTTTGTGTCACTCCTAAGAGTGCCAACGAAGTGGACAGAGGTAATGATCAGTTGAGGGGCCAATGATACACCACTGTACCAATCGCCATAATTCGACGTCCACCGATTGTACAATAAAGGATCAAGTGAGTCCAAACTATTTTGTCATGTACAATAGTGTGTGTTCAGTGGATCCACCATTTTTAAACCCATAGTAGAAACTGATTGAAACATGGCATTAAGCTGTGTACATATAGGTTAGGTTGACCTGTGGCACTGTCTACAGCCTACATGTAGACAGCGTAATGTTATTCCGCCTGACGATGGTGGTTGAAACCCTCGAAACATGTTGTGGATACAATAAACATAGTGATTTCTAACAGTAATACCTTGTGTTTCAATCAGTTTCAACCGACAGTCACGGTAAAGCCTACACCAAAATTTTTCATTCACAGTAGCATCGCGTTATCTATGAGTCCCAAAAGACTCTAACCACAGTTCTGCGTGTGACCCAGTTATGGCCACGCGACTCACTGTACAATGTATACGTGAAGCAACTGTCGCTCGTGAGGCATCATAGGCTGTTTAACATTGCCTCACATGACACTCAATGTGATCCTTTTCTTTGTTCAACTTTTCCGTAGTAAAAAAAGAGGTCGTACATGGGTAATATATATACATGTGCGTCATGAATGTTCCACAGCATTACAATGCTTCTTCATATAATACACACAGATGTTTGACAATATCTTACGTCAGTTAACAAGTAATACAATACAACATTACTGAATTTATAATATTGTATTCAGTAGTGGATCGAAATTTGTAGGGGGACATAAAAAGAGATGTTATGCATTCTAGCAACATTGGGGATAGTACGGTTAGGGATTTTATACAAGCACTCAAGTTTTCATACTCCATTGTTATTACTACAGTACCAACTTTATCTGTGAAGTCGTTGAAATGACTACTCTAAACTGAATCACTCGGCTCCATAATTTTGTGGCGCTTGCACAGAAACCGTAATAGATACTTTGGTAAAAAACAGTCTTGGTTACACAAAAGCGTTATTTCATAATATATTTATACATGACGCATTTCGCCTCTTCTGGGCATCATCAGACGTTGAAAGGGGGAAAATTTACAAATTTGTTTAAAAGACAGGAGCTAACTAAAATATGTAAAATCTCTACTAAGCAAGAAATATTGGAAATAGGGAAGCTGAAGACTGATAAAACTGCAGGCCATGTGACCACACTCACATTTTAGAGTGGGGGAGGGGAATGAACATTGAACTAATAAATACCGCTGAGTTGCATAGTTTAACGATTAAAATTACTTATCACTGAAGCAGCAGAGCGTCAGATTATAAAATTCAGTAAAATATAATCTTTACAACAGATGTGGTAACTGTTGCACAAGTGTTAGGTGGGGGGGGGGGGGGGCAACGAAGTCAATGGTAAAACCAAATTTAAGCGCACCAAGCTACGTTTACTTACGTAAGAACCGCTCAATTCGTATAACTTACACAGAGGCAAGTCGAAGTGAAAGGGGTGCGAAGGGTGAGGACGCGAACGAACGGTGGCTGTTGTGTGCCCTGCGTGTTAATGCCCGATATTAGGGCAAAGTGAAAATGAAATGTAGTACATTCTATAACTTCATGCACCATGGCCTGATTTACTTCATTCAAAATCGGTCAAAAATAGATTGACGAAATTCTTCCATGATTAGGGTTACCGTACGTCCTCTCTTTCCCGGACATACCCCCTCTTTTTGAGGCAAGAAAATACTCGTATGTTCACCCGGAATTTACAAAATTCTACAAAAGTGCTCTTTTGTTTGGTTCCTAGAAAGAAAAATTATTTTTGTGTCATTGGCGACAACGGTTTCGTTCGCAATGTTCAAATGTTTGTAGATCTATCGGACCAAACTGCGTGGTCATCAGTCCGTAGCTTACAAACTACTTAAACCTAGGTAAACTAACCTAAGGACAAACACACACACCCATGCCCCAGGGAGGACTCGAACCTCCACGGAGAGCAACCGCGCGCTCCGCAGCGAGACGCTTTAGACCGCTCGGCTACTCCACCGCGGCCGTTCGCAAGGCAGTTGCAAACTGTTCGAAACTATCAGGCGCATACACAGAGCGAAATTGCCGTCCACAATTTCGCTCTTCGCTTGGAGTCTGACAGTTACAAACGATTCGGAACTTCTCTGCGAAGGAATCCGGTTGTTTGTCCTGTATTCAACCAGTGTATTCTTCTTCTGCACTATGTTCTGTGTTATTGGTTTTGATATACTTTGTGGTTTAGGTTAAAGCTTGTTGTGTGTTCGAGATCGTAGGTAAATTACGAACTTAAATACAAACACAAAATGCCAAAAAGAAAGTCAGTGTTAAATAATGTGCTCCTGGAGAAATACAAATCATTCAAGAGAGGAAGAAATGAACATGAAGCAGAATGTTTGATTTGCCCGGTTGGAACGTACATATCCGTTTCTAACAAAGGTAAGTCGTATAAGTAACGTAAGGGTTAATAATAGATCGTATTAATGTAAATGACCATTGAACGCAGGGAATCAGGCGCGATCAATACGAAAATGATTGAAATGAAATGCACACCTAATGAAAAATCAGACAACAGCCCCAGACATAAAGGACGCATTACACACACTTGGTATTGATAAGAAAGTTGTTGTTTTTACTGGTGATAATGCTAACACAAATTGTAAGCGTACTGTAGGCTACATCATTGACTGTCCGAGTGATATCGATTGTCGATCCCGTCCAAGGAGTCGAGTTTAAAAAAGAGCAGCAGTTGGTGTGCGTGGCCGAGAGCGGGCAGATCTAGCTAACTGCGGCAGTGGGACGAACGCAATGGCTATTATTGAAGCTGGTGCAACTAACTGAACAGTGATTCTTACTGATGAGCCACGCTAAGCCATCGTGTATCTTTACACTCAATGGAATGTGTATTTCTGTCAAAGTGTGCGCTAACGAGTGTCGTGTCGTCGAGAGAAGCAATCAACCACGTCGCGACGGTAACGGTTTTATATATGGATTCGATCTAAATAAAGAAGATCTAACTAACATGGAACTTTGATCTTGTAAAAGACAAACTTTCGTCGCAACCGTGACATCAAGATTATCGGGCAATCGCGTCACGATCGGACGTGTCGAACTGGCAACAATTGCTGTAACTGAAGTTGGACTGCCATTGCACGTGAATAACAAATTGGGCTAGCATATATGTGCTAATACCTAAAGCTATTTTATACTCTGGAACAGGACAGTCAATTACTCGCTTGTGTACTGTTGATTTGGGACGATGTATGAACCTCCAACCTGTCTGTTATTCTCTTTGTGTTACTACAGTGCAACCAAATATTATTGCATTATTTCAATACAGTGATTAAAATCTGAATAAACGTGTTTTAATGAATGAGAATCCTTTATTGACGATATTGCATCAGAGTGACGTGCATAGTTTAGAACTAGGGTGTATTGATAGCTCAGGGGAATAACGTGGGCAGGCACACGGTCAGTTCCAACTAAAAATCCAGCCACAACCATCTAACGATCATTATCAAAGCGACATTTCCTAACTAACGTAATATATATACAAATATTTATTCCACTAGCCCATTACAAAGTTTTGGTGGAATTGGAAGAGCTGCAGGGAACAATGCGTTTAGCCATTTAAAAAAGTTATTAAACTCAAAATTGATAGGTATGGATTGTCCAGCGCATGTGTTGCACAACTGTGAGCAACATGGTTTTGATTCCGGGCTGAAAACTGATACTGAATCAGTTGTGTTGAAAATATTCAATTACTTTTCGTACAGAGGAGTTAAAAGAATTCTGGGATTTTGTTTAGGTCAACTACCAGCAGTTGTTCATCTCCATATACATAGATACTCTACAAATCACATTTAAGTGCCTGGCAGAGGGTTCATTAACCACTTTCATAGCTTTTCTTTACCGTTCCATTCTCTAATAGCGCACGGGAAGAAACAACACCTAAATCGTTCCGTTTTCGATCTGATTTCTCTTATTTTATTGGGATGGTCATGTCTCTCTAAGTAGGTGGCTGCTAGCAAAATATTTTCACATTCAGAAGTAAAAGTCGGTGATTGAATCTTTGCAAACAGATCACGCCGCAATGAACAACGATTTCCACCCCAATTCGTGCAACATTTCCGTGACGCTTCCCACCCCCCTCCCCCGTAACGTGATAAAACAAAACGAGCTGCCCTTCTCTGAACCTTCCCAATGTCTTCCGTCACCTGGTGAGGGTCCCACAAGGGGCAACAGTACTCTAGGGGAGGATGCACAAGCGTGATGTAGGCAGTGGAGCTGGTGCATCTTCGAAGGGTTCTGCAGATGAAACGTAATGTTTGGTTCGCTTTCCCCAGAATATTTTCTATGTGTTCTCTCAAGTCAAAGTTGTTCGCAATTGTAACTCCAAGGTATTTGGTAGAATTTACGACCTTAAGGTTTGACTGATTTATCGCGTAATTGAAGTTCAGCGGATTTCTTTCACTGGTCATGTGTATTACTTCACACTTTTCTTTATTTAGTGTCAATTGCCAATTTTCGCACCATGTAGAAATTTTGTCTAAATCTCTTTGCAGTTGCTTTTGATCCTCTGTTGACTTCACTAACTGAAAAACGACAGCATCATCTGCAAACATTCAGATTGTCTCCTAAATCGTTTATAAACACAAGGAAGAGCAGGAGACCTATAACGCTTCCCTGTGGAACGCCAGATATCACTTCTGTTTTACTCGGTGACTTACCGTCAATTACAACGAACTGACAGGAAATCGTTAATCCAATCACACAATTGGGGAGATATTCTATAAGCAAGCAGTTTCATTAGAAGCCGCTTGTGGGGTACAGTGTCAAAAGCCTTCCGGAAATCCAGAAATACGGAATCGATTTGAGATCCCTTGTCGATGGCACTTAACACCTCATGTGAAAAAGGGCAAGCTGTGTTTCGTAAGAGCGACACTTTCTGAATCCGTGTTGACTATACCATACAAAAAGTTTGTAGTAGTTTTACGTGGTTTATTAATAAAGTTGTAAATTACCTGGTGTTAATAGTAAAGTGTCTTCCTTTTTATATGAACAGTCCTCTTCCTTGATGGTGAACGTATGGTAACCCTATCCATGATGCTTGTATGATCCGCTCCCCTCAACGCCTCGACGTCATCACCCTGGCCGCACTGTGCACTGGGAGTTGGCCCACACGCGGCCAGCCGCCTCCTCCTCCTCCAGTTGGCTGTGATCGCCAGGCGCGCAGCGACCAGGGCACAGTGTGGTCACCGACACATTCGGTTCTTGATGTTGGACGCCACCGTGGTGCACGGTATCTGGGTTTGAGGGCATCGCTGTCTCGAATACAGTCACGTATTGTCGAGTCTTTTCCGGATATTCTGATTTTACACTTGCCTCCCCTCGCAAAGACTTTTTTTATCATAGTAACAGCAGCTGGGGGTTGTTTCCGGAGAGAAGTTGCACGTACCTGTCTGTGCCGCAGTTATTCTCCGAAAATTATCTCGAGCAATAATTTCAATATCTGACAAATGACAATGCTTTCTTCTTCTTCTTCAGCTTGTCCCAGTTCAAGGGTCCCTGTTCATGATTTTTGCCTTCAATCTCTCTCGGTCCGACGTGTCCCCTCGGCTCAGCCCCTTCTCCCTCAGGTCTTCAGTAATGCAGTCCATCCATCTTCTCTCTGGTCTACTTCTTCTTCTCCTGCCCTCCACTTGTAACTCCATTGTTCTCTGCAACAGGTGACCCCCATCCCTTCTCATCACGTGCCCATACCATTGTAATCTTCGTTCCTGGGCTTTCTTCGATGCCTCCACTACACTTGTCTGCTCTCGAATAAGATTATTTCTTATTTTGTCCATCCTCGTTTTCCCCATCATCCACTTCAGCATATACATCTCAGCCATGTTTTATTTCTTCTGCTGCACTTTCTTTAACGGCCAGATCTCACTACCATACAACATAACTGGTCTCGCCACCGATTTAAAAATTTATCCTTTTGACTTTGGCCTTATTCTTTTGTCGCAGAGCACACCTGACACCCTTTTCTAGTTCGTCCATCCCGCTTGGATCCTGTGGCTTACCCCCTATACTATCCCTTATGCTCACCTACTACTTTTGTTGTATTTTCTGACTCACTTCCCCCTGCGGACTGATCGGGAAAATTGCAGGTTCGAAATACGGATGCAGGATAGGAAGCGGAAAGTCGGTGATAGAAGGGAGTATAAAAGGTTTCGGACTTCGTCTTCGAAGATGGAAACTTAATAGGTTTGATTTTAAATATGACGAATATATTACGAAATATATACATTCAGTATACAAGTCAGTAAGTACCAAGTTCACTGCCTCTGCAGTGAGAGGAAGAAGAAGAGACGTTGACAGCTGTGAGGGAGGCCGCCGAATAAGACTGAGTATCACTCCGTCGATTTGCAAGTGCGCACGTTGCGTTAAAGTGCCGCCAGAGCGCGCTCCAGCGATCATCGCGTACCCGATACGGAAATCGATACTCAGAGATGTTACACCCCTTATTTTCTTTACTGGTTACGTAGGAACCCAGGTACTGTAATTCTCCAACTCTCTGCAACTGATCATTTGCCAACATAATTTTTCCATCCCTTTCATCTCCACCAAACCTCAGGTATGTCATGTCATAAAAATGACAGTTGTTTATGGCTACTATATCAAAATATACAAAAAATCAAGCTGAAAATAACAAACTTTTTAATGTGTCATGCAATTTCAAAAACTATGGTATGGTATAGATGATAGCTCATTGTTTATAGCTATCATCTTGAAAGCGTCACACTTTTATATACAGGTGATACAAAGCGATAATGAAAATATAAACAGATCATCATATTCTCCAAAGTAACACTGAAAATGCAAGTAGCCTGATGTACCTCTCGTATATTTAATTTAGTGTATTGATTTATTGTACAATTTGACAGTAATTTACTTAAATATAGTGTGGCATGAGCGGTCAAGCCAATTGCGACCTTCCTATCGGTACTCACCAATACGAAATGGACAATACATAAATCAGGGTAGTAAAACTTCGTGGCTCGTTGTCTCTGTTCATAGGGGTGAGTTATGATGTCAGTTTCTATGCCCTAAACAGCTACCCAATCTGTATAAGCAAAATCTATAATTAATCTGTAATTTAACCGGTCTATCAATCTGCATACGATGACGTGAAAATATATTTAACAGACATAAACTAAACCTCTGAATGACCAACAAAATAAAGAAGTGATTCACTCACGAAGTAATTCTTTATAAATGGAGTTTATTACTCTTATTAGTCATGAAACGTGGAGATGGTCCTACTTTATACATAGGTAAATAACTAAATATTTCACCGACTACTGTTCATGAGAGGCACAATAAGTATCACACGCACTCGAGATTAAAAGTTCCAAATTATCACTCGTAAATTAGTGTAGTCCATCGAACCTTGCTGTTTCAATTTAATCAGTGACCAAAGTATTTGTTATAAAACACAGTTTTTAATCACATGAGTACGCGATTGCTGAATTATCACAGTTCCACAGCCCTACAACCGTGCATAGTTTATCACTTTTCAAGCAGAGACTAAGTTCTGCAGTCACAGTCCACACGTGCCTATCTCTTCAAATTACAATATCGTAACGCAGCTTCAGACCGCCCAGCGTCACAAACTTTCACCACCACGTCCAAGTTACGAGTCCCCTCCCAAGCTTTTGAAAGCATGCTCTACCAGCTCCCAAATTTGTATCCTTCCGCGCACCCTAACGCCTCATGTTTAAAATACAATTTCCCTTCCAAAATATTATACATTTGAATATTACAGAATTAAATGCTTTGACCACCTCCCTACAAATGTTGTTTACATTCAACAAGCAAATATATATTTAACAATACTAAAAAAAAAAAAAAAAAACGGTGAGACTGAAGCTCGTCGAAATATAGTTACAAATTAATATTTATCATGGGGGTTTTAAGCAAATATATTCAGTTCTTGTCCACAAATAGATATAATTGTTTATATATAAATTATCTGCTGCATATCTACTATTTTTAGTCGACCATGAAATATTTCAGTGACAATCTACAACATAAAAAAACGAATGTTAATAAGAATATTAAATATAATACTCTTATATATGTAATGCGCTTTGCTGGCTTCATGTTTTTTGTTTCTCTGGTGGAATCTATTTTCTGACACAAGAATATTATTACTTCAACGAAAAGCAGAACAAGAGAGTAAAACAAAGTTTATTGAAAGAATACGGAAATAACGTGATACCTCTTTTAAGATTGGTAGCGTGGTGCAATGTTGGCCATTTGCTTCTTAATCTGTTACTGATAAACACTATGTATCAATAATTGAAAATAAAAGTGTTATAATATTATTATTATAGTTCTGAAATTTATCGGCTTTTTATCTGTAACAGATATTTAAATTGTAATTACGGCGTTTGATTTTATCAAGTCTCCTGAATCCATTCACATAATTATATTTGCCGTATGATCATTTCCTGATTTTATATGTATTTTTAGAATAATGTGTGTGGCTATATTGTATTTCAGTTGAAATCTGGGTTAGCCGCCCTCGCTCATTCAAGACCGCCATTTCCTGTTTCTGAGCACATTAGGAAAACCCTGATTACCTGTATCCCGTTCACTAGGTCCAAACTGTTAGCCGGTCGGCTGGGGAACCCAACAGCCTAACAAAACCCTCCTTTCACATGGAAACAATCAGCTTTCTCCTCTATCATAATGTCACACAATGAAAGTTGGTTTGTCTATTTATTGATTTAAGACTAGCTAATAGTGGCTTTCGTATGCTACTAAAAGTATATTACTAGGGAAGTGGTTTCAGATGGTACGTTTTTACTTAATCAAATATCTCATCTACATCTACATAGATACTCTGCAAATCACATTTAAGTGCCTGGCAGAGGGTTCATTAACCACTTTCATAACTTTTCTCTACCGTTCCATTCTCTAATAGCGCGCGGGAAGAAAGAACACCTAAATCGTTCCGTTTTCGATCTGATTTCTCTTATTTTATTGGGATGGTCATGTCTCCCTAAGTAGGTGGGTGCTAGCAAAATATTTTCACATTCAGAACTAAAAGTCGGTGATTGAAACTTCGCAAACAGATCACGCAGCAATGAATAACGTCTATCTTTTAATGATTTCCACCCCAATTCGTGCAACATTTCCGTGACGCTTTCCCCCCCGTGACGTGATAAAACAAAACGAGCTGCCCTTCTCTGAACCTTCTCAATATCTTCCGTCAGTCCCACCTGGTGAGGGTCCCACAAGGGGCAACAGTACTCCAGGAGAGGACGCACAAGTGTGATGTAGGCAGTTTCTTTGGTGGAGCTGGTGCATCTTCGAAGGGTTCTGCCAATGAAACGTAACCTTTGGTTCGCCTTCCCCACAATATTTTCTATGTGTTCTCTCCAGTCAAAGTTGTTCGTAATTGTAACTCCTAGGTATTTGGTAGAATTCACGACCTTAAGGTTTGACTTATTTATCGCGTAATTGAAGTTCAGCGGATTTCTTTTAGTTTTCATGTGTATTACTTCACACTTTTCTTTATTTAGTGTCAATTGCCAATTTTCGCACCAAGTACAAATTTTGTCTAAATCGCTTTGCAGTTGCTTTTGTCCTCTGTTGACTTCACTAACCGATAAACGACAGCATCATCCGCGAACAGTCTAAGGGAGCTATTCAGTTTATCTCCTAAATCGTTTATAAACACGAGGGAGAGTAGGGGACTATAACGCTTCCCTGTGGAACGTCAGATATCACTTCTGTTTTACTCGATGACTTACCGTCAATTACAACGAACTGTGTCCTTTCTGATAGGATATCGTAAATCCAATCGCACAATTGGGGAGATATTCCATAAGCACGTAATTTCATGTTACGAGGTATACGATTTTGGAGGGGATGGCGATCGGCAAATAAGGAAGCGACAAAGGAACAGAACTGGTGGCCCTCAGTGTTTGGAGGTGAGCGAAGGGTGTGCACGGAAAGAGGAAACTACATGCCTAGTCTTGGCAGAAGGAGGACCGTCCTAGATGACAGGAGTGATTCGATCGGGCACAGTGTTAAGATTTGCGGTCGCTTCTCGGGACTCTAAATCAGTGCAGCTGATGTGTGATTATATTTTTACACAAGAATATACTAATGTAGAATCAGTGTTCGGGAAACTTAAACTATTTTGAACTGTTGACAATTTTATGTTGAGCACAGACTTTCTTAAAGTTATGAGTTATGATTTTTTAGTAGGGGAAAGTGGTACTAATTTCTTATCGCAGACATTCAAAACTGTTGAATCATTTTTTTTTCAGGAACAGTTAGAAGATACAACATTGCTATTAAAAAAACTGCATACTGTACACTTAAGGTCTTGTTTTGAAGTACTGCTGCGCATTGTGAGATCCACACTAAGTGGGACTGTCTGAAGATAAAGTTAACAGAAGGGGAGTTGGTATCGAGATATAGAGGAGAAAGTGACAAAGGATGCACGAGTTGGGGTGTAAATTATTAAAAGATAGACGTTATTCGTTGCGGTGAGAATTATTTGCGAAATTTCTTTCACCAAACTTGTCTTCCGAATGCGACCATATTTCGATAGCACCACCTTCATAGGGAGACACAATCCAAACAATAGAATAAGAGAAATCAATGTGTTCTTTCATCCCACGCGGAGAATAGAGTAGTAGAGAAATATCATGAAAGAGGTTCGTTATCCCCTCTGTCAGGCACTTAAATGTGGTTTGCGTAGTATATATATATTATAGGTCGAATATTTACGAATATTTGCCGTGCAATTCCTCTTGATGAAAGTCCTTGTTGACATAGAGCAATAATCCGTGTGGTGTGCGATAAAAATTTGGTATTCTTCTTCTTGTCAGCTAAGAACGTCCATGCAACTTGTACAAAAGCCTTATACTGTACCTCAACTGTGTAGTGAATGAAGGCACCTACATTCAACGAAATGCTTATGTCGTTCTGCAGTTGTCTGGCAGGTAACTAACTCAAACGCAGCTGTGGACAGCAACAGCTAGCAAGGCGGCTTGGCAGTTTAGCATCCTGTGTTGGAAGTATTAATCCACGATGACTTTTCGCTCTGCAGTGGCGTACAGGCTCCTTTGAAGCTGCTGGCTGATTGAATGTGTGTGCCGGACCGAACCTCCAACTCCAAAACTTTTTCTTTCGCAGAGAAGTGCTCTGCCGGCCCCACAGCAGCTCTGCTGGCGCCAGTACCTGACCTCAGAGCTTTGCTGGCGCTAGTACCTGGCCTCGCGCCTTACAAACTTCACAGAAATTCTCCTGTGAACCTTCCAGCACTCGCACGTCTGTAAGAAAGGTAGCGTGAATGTGTGGTTGTGCCACAGCGGTGGGGTTTGGTCCAGGCCGAAACTTTCAGCCAGCAGCGGAGTGGGCACTGAGAAGAAACTTTGTTGTAAATTAAAACTGTGAAGGGTGAAGCTAGGGGCGAAGCGAAGCTGCAGGCACGCGTCCTGAATCTCATTGCCGTAGAACAGTCGGCAGAACGCCTGCCCGCCAACCGCATCTACACAGATACTCAGCTAATCACATTTAAGTACATGCGATCATTTTTGGACAGTTCGAAATAACGGCTTACGTATTCACCTGACACGAAAACTGAATAACCGAATTTGTAGAGGAGAAAATTCTCTACAACTTTGCTCTATTATGTTTCTTTCATATCTCGTAGCGTTTCAAAGATATTTGCAAAACTAACGGCGATTTTGGGATGTCTGTCTGTCCGTCTGTCTGTCCGTAACGTGTTCCCTGTTTTTAAGACGAACTATTCAACCGATCAGCACCAAATTTTACAGACATGATTGTAGGCCGCCAGTGACCAGAACCTCCCTTTTTGAAATTCCTCGGACAAAAATTGCGGTAGTAATAAAAAAACCGTTTGTAATATAATTGTAATTGCAAACGAGCCGTTCATTTGACACGAAAATTGAATAACCTAATTGGTAGAGGAGAAAATTCTCTAAAACTTAGCTCCCTTATGTTTTTTCATATCTCCTATCGTTTGAGACATATTTGCAAAAATAACGGAGAGTTGACACCCTCCATTGAATTAACGAAAACCAGCCGTTCGCAGAAGTCACGTGACATTCCTCGCCCAGAACTCTCTGTGGCATACGCCATCTTGCGTTGCGTATTTGATGATTTTCTTATTGTAACTTACACGTTGTCATGTCAAAGCAATGGCGCACTGAAGAATTAACAAAAACACATCGTTCTTCGTTCGATAAATGATAATCTAGTGTCTACAAATGCCATATTAGCATCAGTTAACAACGGCCATGAATAGTATGAGATTTAAGGATCTTTTGATCGATAGCCGTAGCGTACTGGGCAAGGGGGTGGTTCGGAACCAGCCACTACTTAAATTTTTTTTCGTTAAAAGGGTTTCAGACACTCATATTAATTAATTTTTTTTATTATTTAGATTATAATTTTGATCCAAAATGTTTGCAAAAACTTATAAAACTACAAACCTAAAGTGGGCCGTAAAACACGTCAGAGCTATTTTTTGTCTGCTGTTCCATTCTCTAATAGCGAGCGGGAAAAAAATAACACACAAATATTTCCGTTTCCAATCTAATTTCTCTTATTTTACTGAGATGACCGTGTCTCCCTATGAAGAGGGTCCAAACAAAATATGTTCGTATTTGAAAGACAAAGTTGGTGAAAGACATTTCGCAAATAAATCACGCCGCAACGAATAACGCCTTTCTTTTGATGATTTCCACCCTAATTCTTACATGACTTCTGTGATTTTCTATATCGCGATAATATAAAACGAGTTGCCCTTCTCTGGCCTTTCTCTATAGCCTCGGACAGTTATCCTCGCAGCGGTACTTCTAAATAGGACGCGCAAGTGTAGTGCATTCAGGTTCACTAGTAGAACTGTTGCATCTTCTGCTAAAGAAACACAGTCTTTGCTTCGATTTCTCTACAATATTTTCTGTGTGTTCTTTCCAATTTAAGTGGTTACAAATAATAATTACAACGTACTTAGTTTGATTTTACAAACTGTAGATTTGACTGATTTGTCGTGTTAATGAAGTTTAATGGGTTTAGTTTAGTGCTCATATGGATGACTCTACACATTTAATTCATTGGCGTCAATTTCCGATGCAGATATGTAAATCATTATGCAGCTGCTTTTGATCTTTTGACTTTCCTATCCGATAAACGACAGCGCCACCCGTGAACAGTCTTACGGACTTCTTCGCATTATCTCCCAAATCGTTTATAAGGATTAGGAACGTTAGAGGCATAACGCCAAATATCATTTTGGTTCACTTGATGACTTTCCATCGGTGATTACGTTCTGTGTCCTTCTGACAGTAAATCGCATTAGAATCGCACAACATTAGCGATATTCCATAAGCACGGAAATTGATTAGAAAACACTTGTGAGGTACAGTGTCAAAAGCCTTCCGGAAATCGAGGAGTAGGGAAACGATTTTAGACCCGTTGTCGACAGCACTCATTTCATATCAGTATAGAGCTAGCTATGTTTCAGAAAAACGATACTTTCTGTCCGGCCACGGTGGCCGAGGGGACTGAGGCGCTCCAGTCACGGTGTGCACGGCCACTACGGTCGGGGGTTCGAATCCCCCCTCGGGCATGGATATTTGTACCGTCTTTAGTATTAGCTAGTTCATAAGTAGTTTGTAAGTTTACGGACTGATGACCCCGTAGTTAAGTTCCAGAAGCTATACAAACATTTGATTTTGATACTTTCTGAATCCTTGTTGACTATGTGTCAATAGGTCGTTCTCTTCGAGGTAGTTCATAATATTTGACGAAAGTATGTTCCAAAATCCTGCTGCAAACCGACGGCAATCATATACGCCTGTAATTTTGTGGGTTACTCCTATTGCGTTTCTTGAATATTGGAGTGACCTGTACAACTTACCAGTGTTTCGGTACGGAAAGTTCGCTAAGCGAGCCAATGTGTGTAATAACTACACTTGGGGCTACTTCATCAGCATTCTCTGAACGAACCTAATTGGTGTGCAGTGGTGACCAGCAGACTTACTTTTGTTAACTGATTTAAGTTGCTTTAATGCACCAGTAGTATCTACTTCTAAATTATGCAGGCTGGTAGCTGTTCCTTACACGAATTCTGGAGTATTTGCTTCGTCTGCTTTCGTGAAGGAATTTCGGAAAGCTGTGTTAAGCAATTCTGGTTTAGCAGAACTCATGAGCAACATCCTCATTACTATCGCTTAGTGAAGGTATTGATTGTGTTTTGTCTTTGTTGTGGTCTCCATTCCGCAGACTGGTTTGATGCAGCTCTCCACGCTACTCTGTCCTGTGCAAGTCTCTTCATCTGAGAATACGTTCAGCAACCTACATCCTTTTGAATATGCTTACTTTATTCGTCCCTCGGTCTCCCTTCCTTCTAATGCCAAGTTGACAATGCCTTGACGTCTCAGATTGTGTCCCACCAACCTATCGCTTCTCTTAATCAGGATACGCCAGAAATTAATTTTCTCCCCAATTCTGTTGAGCACCTCATCATTAGTTACGTGATTTACCCATCTAACCTTCATCATTCGCCTGTAACACCACATTTCGAAAGCTTCTATCATCTTTTTGTCTGAAATCCTTATTGTCCACGTTTCGCTCCCATGCAATGCCACACTCCAGACAAATGCTTTCAGAAAGGACTTCCTAATATTTAAACTAATATTGCTGCTAGTATATTTTACATATGAGCAGAGTTTCTTAGAATTCTCTACCAAATTACGTGACAGGGATTCATCGTGGAAAATATTATTAGCATTCGCATTGAATTTCGAACTAAATTTGCCGCGGCGGAGTGGCCAAGCGCATTGAGGCGCCATGCTCCGATGCGCGAGGCCGCTCCCCGTTGGGGGTTCGAATCCTCCTTCAGCCATGGATGTTTGTGCTGTCTTTAGTTAGTTCGTAAGTGATTTGTAGGTTTAGGGACTGATGACCCCGCAGTTAAGTCCCTTAAGCTTAACAAACATTTGAACATTTCGAGCTAAATTTGGAGTTTCTGTAATACGATGCCAGTCTTGAGGATTTTGTTTCCTTTTAAATCTGACCTGCTTTATCCTTTGTTTTTCCAAGATCAGTATTTTCTTTATTTGTTTGTTATAAACCTGTCAATGGTTATCAATAAAATTCTTCTGGGTATGACACCGCGTCGTCATTTTCTATACTGTACCAACGTTACGGCCACTGATACAGGAGGCCTTCATCAGGGCATGTGTCTGACACATGACAGTGGCCGAAACGTTGGTACAGTATAGAAAATGACGACGCGGTGTCATACCCAGAAGAATTTTATAGATAGTGACAACTGGCGCGGAAGCCTACGTTTACATTCTGTCAATGGTTGTCGATATTGTCACGTTGCAATGGAAGTAGGCTTGACTTCGAAGGCAACTAAACACAGCACTTATACTGAAAGCATGTTTATTACGAACTCAACATACACGCAGCACTAACTGCCTCTCAGGCAGAGTGCTCTGCTATTTATACACAGACAGAATTTACCAGAAGTTAGAAGAACAGTTAACATAAGAAACAAGTAGAATTTACAATTGAACATAAGAACGATGTAGAACATTCTGGAATAGTAAATTACAAAGAGATAAATTTTTGCCGGTGGGCGGGATTGAACCGGCGACCTTCTGCTCCGTAGTTCGCGCCTCTATCCTCTGCGCCACGCCGGCAGTTGGTGTTCGTGGTCTCTCGCGGCATTGCTGCCTCTCCTGGAGAAACAGCGGAAGGAAGGAAGCTTAGGGTTTAACGTCCCATCGACAGCTTGGTCATGCGAGACGGAGCTAACGCTCGGAGTTTTGGGTAAGGATGGTGAAGGAAATCGGCCGTGCCCTTTGAAAGGAACCATCCCGGCATTTGCCTGGAGTGATTTAGGGAAATCACGGAAAACCTAAATCCGGATGGCCGGGGGTGGATTTGAACCACCGCTCTCCCGAATACGAGTCCAGTGCATTACCACTGCGCCACCTCGCTCGGTGAGAAACAGCGACCCGCTGTTATGATCCCTGTGGAGCAGGTGCAATGTCCTGGATCTTGACCGTGTCATGGGTCCTCTGTATGACAGTTCAAGAGAATCCTTCCCTTCTCCGCGATTATCGACTACAGACGTTCCTGTCGTGACTTCATCAGGAACATTACCGTCCTTAAAGTCCTTGAACAAGAAGCCATTGTCGTCTCCCTGCTCTTCAGGATCGTAGTAAGGCTTCATGCGCAGGACGTGAACAATGTCTCTTCGTTTTCGACGTTTCGACGACGGCTCATAAACCTCAACTTCGTATGTGACGTCTGACAGGCGGCGTATGACACGATACGGACCAAAGTATCGCTTCAATAACTTTTCTGACAGTCCAACCTTCCGTACAGGGGTACAAATCCATACTAGATCTCCTGGGCTGTACACAACAGGTCGGTGCTTGTCGTTATACCGCTGACGGTCCTTCTCCTGGGCGTCCAGTGTCCGTATGCAAGCCAGCTGTCTTGCTTCTTCGACCCTGGTGATGAGCTGTTTAACATAGTCATCCTGAGTGTCGTCCGGTTGGAACGGGAACAATGTATCCATTGTCGTCTCAGCTTCACGGCCATGGAGCAGGAAAAACGGAGTGAAGCCTGTGGTGCGGTATTGTAAGCAAATGTCACGACTGGCAGAATTGTATCCCAATCCTTCTGCTCCACATCGACGTACATCGACAGCATGTCGGCTAACGTTTTGTTAAAACGTTCCGTAAGACCATTTGTCTGAGGATGGTATGCAGTCGTCATTCTGTGGACAATGTCGCACCGTGACATTACCTCTGATACTAGTTTTGACTGGAATACTTTTCTACGATCAGATTTCATGACACGTGGTGCTCCATGCTTCAAAATAATGTCTTCTCCAAGGAATTTTGCGATCTCTGGAGCTTCTGCAATCGGCACAGGTTTGGTGACAGCGTAGAGTGTGAGGTAGTCAGTGCAGACTATTATCCAACGGTTACCGGTTGTCGACTTCGGGAACCTCCCTAAAAGATCGATCCCAACTCGGTGGAATGGAGCTGCTGCCGGCGGAATCGGTACGATATGTCCTGGAGGTAATTGCGGCAGATGCTTCGGTCGCTGGCACTCTTTACAGTGACTCACATAGTGCTTAACAGATCGGTAGAGATCTTTCCAGTAATACGTCTTCACGAATCCCAGATGACCGGATATTGGAGCATCTTTCCAGTAATACGTCTTCACGAATCCCAGATGACCGGATATTGGAGCATCGTGGAAATATTTGAGAATAGCTGGCTGGAGATGAGCTGGAACAACAAGTAGCCATTTGGGGCCCAGTGGATCGTAGTTGCACTTGTACAATGTTCCGTTTATAAGTTGGAACTCTTCATTGGTCGGTTCTCCTTTCTCCAAGGCCTCTATCATTTTTAATAGTGTTGGATCTTCCCTCTGTTCAGCTGTAAAGTCATCTAATTCAGTGAGAGATGAAATTTCATTAATGCTGTTGTGTTCCACTAATGGATTTCTCGAAAGGCAGTCGGCATCCTTGTGTTTGCGCCCGTTCTTGAATACCACTGTGACATCGTACTCTTGGAGTCTTAGTGCCCATCTTTCTAGTCGACCTGATGGATCCTTCAAGCTAGTCAGCCAACACAAAGAATGATGGTCTGTCACGACGGTGAATGGTTTGCGGAATAAATACGGCCGTAACTTGTTGATAGCCCAGATAACCGCGAGACATTCTTTTTCAGTTGTAGAGTAGTTTATCTCGGACTTTGAGAGTACTCTTGGCGCATAGGCTATCAATTTTTCGGCACCTTTCTGAACTGGTACAAGCACTGCACCAATCCCATAGCCACTAGCGTCTGTGTGAAGTTCCGTTTCTGCATTCTCGTCGTACAAGGCTAGCACTGGTGCGGAAGTTAGAGCCTCCTTAAGTGCTCGGAAAGCTCTTTCTTTTGTCTCATCCCAGTAAAATTTGGCGTCTCCCTGCAGAAGTTCTTGTAATGGACGTGCCTTGTTACAAAATCCTTTTATGAAACGTCGGTAGTATGAGCACAGCCCGAGAAAACTTCTCACATCACGAATGTGCTGAGGAGTTGGAAATTCTGTGACTGCCCTTACTTTATCTGGATCAGGACTGACACCATCTTCGTTGACTAGGTGCCCCAGGATTTTTATCTCTTTGGCGACGAAGAGGCACTTCTTTGGATTGAGGCGGAGACCTGCAGCCTGAACACACTTCAACACAGTTGACAGGCGACTCAGATGTTCTTCAAATGTTTTAGAGAAAACGACAATGTCATCTAAATAGCAGAGACACGTCGTCCACTTAAGGTGTCGAAGCAAGTTGTCCATCATGCGTTCGAATGTGGCTGGAGCATTACATAATCCAAATGGCATTACTTTAAATTCATAGAGACCGTCGGGTGTAATAAAAGCCGTCTTCTCCCTGTCAGATTCGTCAACCTCGATTTGCCAGTAACCTGTCTGCATGTCCATAGTTGAGAAGTATGTAGCTCCTTTCAAGCAGTCTAAGGTGTCATCAATACGTGGCAGTGGGTAGACATCTTTCTTTGTGATACTGTTCAGCCGCCGATAGTCGACACAGATCGCCACGTGCCATCCTTCTTCTTTACGAGGACCACCGGAGACGACCAAGGACTCTCCGAAGGTTGAATAATGTCATCTCGCAACATCTTCTCCACTTCCTCCCGAATTATCCGTCTTTCAGCTGGCGACACTGTATACGAACGCTGGCTAATTGGCGGATGGTCCCCAGTATTGATACGGTGCTTTATCGTGGGCCGTTTCGTCTGACTTTTCCCCTGCTGAGGTGTGAATGCACTCGAAAATTGGCGTAGTATACCTAACACCCGCTGGCGTTGTTTCTTGGTCAGTCCAGGCCCTATTGGCAGTTCCACGTTTGTTTCCTTCAGCGTGTTGTCTGTACTAATAGCATCTTCATTGATGACATTGAGCTCACCGTCCTGGATTGGTTCAGCTGTCCCGATACACATTCCCTTGGGGATAAGTTGTGACTGCTCGTGACAATTTGTGATCCAAATCTCTCCTTGATCACCGGTAATGCTTATGATAGCCGCTGGTATGTAAATTTCTTTTGTGAGCCTGATAAACTTTTTACTATCAACAACAACTTCACAGTTTAACCAGTCATCTGTGTTTGTGACTGCAACTCTTCTCATTGTCAACGGCGTTATCGTCACATTGTCAACGACGAATAACTTCCCAGAAAATTCTGTATTACGTGTATCTGGCGGAACAACTTCTTCAATTTGCAGCTCAGATCTTCCACAGTCAATGACAGCTTGGGATGCCTGAAGGAAGTCCTATCCGATGATGACATTGTGACTACATTCTGTTAACACGACAAATTCAAACGGCTGGGTCCTGTTGTTGATGGTTATTCTTGCGACACAAGTTCCTGCTGGAGACGTACTTTCCATTCGCGACCTTCAGCACAGTTGCTCCCGTATCACAGAACATTGTCTTCTTTAGTGTGCGGCGATAATTATCCGATAATACAGAAAAAGAGACTCCTGAATCAACAAGTGCCCGGACAGGTTGGCCGTCGATAATGATGTCGATGAGATTTCCCGACATCTGTCGTCCATGGAGGATTTTCATCTGCGGCGGC
Source organism: Locusta migratoria (assembly GCA_026315105.1). NCBI lineage: Eukaryota > Metazoa > Arthropoda > Insecta > Orthoptera > Acrididae > Locusta > Locusta migratoria. The sequence goes on along the minus strand of CM048750.1, from coordinate 69,500,710 downwards.
CTCACCTCCGTAGATGGTCGCCTCGCTTAGTTTTCCTGGGCGCGGCGGCTAGGGGAGCGGCTGGTACCTCTGTACGGCGACGGTGAACGGCTGCGGCGCGTCGGGGAGCGACCTCGTCTAGGGTACGGCGATGGGCTTCTTCCCATAGGTCGACTGAACTCATCAGCAGGTGACTGCCTGGGATAGAACTGCTCCGACGGCTAACGTCTTGCGGCGAAATAATCGTCGAATACTCGCCTCCTCTGCAGTAGCGTACGACATGTCCAGGGCGTCCACAGTGGAAACACAGTGGTGTGTTGTCTTCTGTCCTCCAGACGTCTGTTCTTCTGCGGGGCGTCATAGTTACGGGGAGAGTTGGCTGTGGTCGCGTCGGTCGGTTCATGGGCTGCCGTTTGGCGGCTGCAGCATAAGTCATAGCAGGGCGACGCCATTCCTCACGTCGGGTGCGATTGACGGGGCAGACAGTAGCTAATGTTTGAAATACCTCGTCCTCAGCGGCGTCGGCTACCTCGTGACTTACAGGGCACACATCCATGGCCATAATCTGATGCTCGCTCGGTCTAATAGTCCCGGCTGCCATGCACTGTTGTAATTCTTCTCTCACGATTGAGAGAAGCCAAGTCCTGCTGGTCTTCCACAACGGCCATAGGGACTACATTTGGGAGTCTGTCATACTTCTTGCGTCCAACCCTCCTTTGTTGCATCTCTTCAATACGCTGGCACCACTTATGAACTCTTCTGTCATAGCGACGTCTTTTATCAGAAGAGCTTGGTACATATCTTCTGAAATTCCCTTCATCAGGTGCGTGATTTTGTCCGCTTCAGTCATGTTCGGAGTGACTACGTTACACCGCGCCAAAACACTCTGTATGTACGATTGTGTCGGCTCACCTTGTCGTTGGGCCCGGTTCTTCAGTTGTTCTTCCGCCGAGCGGATTTGTCGCTGGCGGTCTCCAAACGTCTTCTTAAGTTCCTCCTGGAACGTCTCCCAGTCATTCAACTTGTCTTCGTTGTTTTCGAACCATTGCTGGGCTGTTCCATCCAGGTAGAAATAAACGTTGGCCAAGCACATCGTATGATCCCACCTGTGTACTTGGCGACTCGGTCGAACCCTTTTAGCCATTTGTTGGGATCCTGTCCAGCATCTCCAGAGAACACCGACGGGTGTCTGATGTGCAGCTGGCTTATTGCTGGTTTCGTCTCCATCGTTTTTCTGATAATACGGACATTTGGAAAGACGTACTTGGTGTATCCCTTGTATTCCGGTTCCAGTCCGTGTAAGCGACGGCTATTACGTTGCTTAATCGGAGCCACGGTGATGCAGCTGTTGCACAGTGTACCCGGCGCCTCCACCAAACAATGTCACGTTGCAATGGAAGAAGGCTTGACTTCGAAGGCAACTAAACACAGCACTTATACTGAAAGCACGTTTATTACGAACTCAACATACACGCAGCACTGACTGCCTCTCAGGCAGAGTGCTCTGCTATTTATACACAGACAGAATTTACCAGAAATTAGAAGAACAGTTAACATAAGAAACAAGTAGAATTTACAATTGAACATAAGAACGATGTAGAACATTCTGGAATTGTAAATTACAAAGAGATAAATTTTTGCCGGTGGGCGGGATTGAACCGGCGACCTTCTGCTCCGCAGTTCGTGCCGCTATCCTCTGCGCCACGCCGGCATTTGGTGTTCGTGGTGCCTCGCGGCATTATTACGTCTTTGGACATAAGCCGCATCTGAGCTACACCAACAAAGATGGTTTCGAAACACTGGAGATTCTCACTCAGGAGAGCGTTAATCGAATTTTTATCTGATCTGCTTTTTTCAATAGATATATTTTTTTGTCGGCTTACGGTTGATTTGGGAAATCCGATATTAATTCTCGTTACGACATCTCTGTGTTCACTATCCCTGCGTCTGTTTTATTAGTTTCGGATTATTTGTTGCTAAGAGGTGAAGTGTATTTTCAAGTGTCTGTAAATCTATTGGAACAAACTGCGTGGTCATCAGTCCGTAGCTTACAAACTACTTAAACTAAGGTAAACTAACCTAAGGACAAAACACACACACACACACACACACACACACACACACACACACCCAGAGAGGACTTGAACCTCCGACGGCGAGTAACTGCGCGCTTCGCAGCAGGCACCTTAGACCGCTAGGAAGTGTATTTTCACAATCATTTACTGTTCTAGTGGGTTCATGAACTAATTGCTCGAATAAATACCCAGCTGCTTGTAGAAATGCAGAAGTTGAATTGATGCGTCAAATACCAAAAGTGTCACAATACAGACAACGTAGTCCATTTGAGATACGCAGGCGACACTTCCACTTTCTATAGGTGCCCTGATTTCATCTTGGGCACGGCTGTGTAACAGAAGTTTGTTGCTTCCACTGTGAACACCTGTACTTGTACCAAAGCGGTAGGCCACACTCTATACAACGATCTGAACGCAGGCAGCTGGCTGAAGCAGAGTAAAGTTCTAAGGTGGGGCTCTTCCAGATTGTTTCTGGAGCTTCTTGGGATGTTCCACACATTAGGACGACCTCGACTGACAGGACAGCAGGAGAAAGCAAACGAGTCAGCGAACCAATCCGGAGACAGTGGCAGCCAGTGGGAGTGGCGGCCAACGCCGGCAGCGGCCGAGCATCTGTGGCGCTGGACAACCAGCACCACCAACTAGAGAGAAGGCCGCGGCGCTCTCGTGTGACGTCAGGCAGAGTAGGTTGCGCCCGCATAGCTGACTGGCTCGCTGCTTCGGCTTAGTGGGCCGTGCCCCAGCGGCTACCCAGTCAGCTATGCGCGCGCAACCTACTCTGCCTGACGTCACACGAGAGCGCCGCGGCCTTCTCTCTAGCTGGTGTTGCAACCAGCCACTGCCGCTTTGCTTGCAACTACTCGTAAACGGCAACAGGTCCGTAAGTAAATTCCCAGCTGTTTGCGGAAATTAAGGACACGAATATTATGCTTGCTCACTCAACATTTGTACAGAACAACACGGCAAGCAGCACGACCGAATTTCCCAGAAACTGCACTAGACGGAGGAGGGGTCGCAGTAAGCGGACACGTATCCCACCTTACCCATTGACACTAGCTCGCTTCCAAGCGAACAACGATCCAAGTTTTCTATATATTGCCGCAAGACCCCAAGTTATCCGACTGCTGGCACCGAATGCGGTGCATAAGGTCGCCGGTTGAATCCCGTCCACCGGCAAAAAATTATTTCTTTGTAATTATCATTTCCAGAATGTTCTACATGTTTCTTATGTTCAAGTCAAAGAACAGTTCCATATGCCTGTGAGGGAGAACGCCAAGAAAGGAAAGGGGGGAAATCTGTTCAGCTAATACCAAAAATCGTCAGAAGATATAAATGGGCTTTACAAATGCCACCAACAGCTAAGGAAAAACAGCTAAAGGTGCAGAGGAAGGGTTGTTCAAAGCTAAGAACTGTGAGGTGTTCCTAATGTGTTTTTCTACCTTACTTCCGTACTATAATATTTCAAAAAGTTTAATTCTTCATAAGTACCCTCCTAAAAATGAAAGAAAAAACACCATTAATTTTTCGATCCAGCAAACGAAAATTTTGTTCTCTCATTCCTGAGGACAACACACGATCACATAGACTAAGCACGAGAGGGTGCACAGTGTCGACGCTAGTACGGATCATACCGTCCTTTTGTAGCAGTACAAGCCGGCATTTTCCCGTGGAGGCGATCGCAGAGGTGCCGAATAGAGTCTTGCAGAAGGGCCTGCCTTGTAGATTCCACCTGGTGCTTTAGTTGGGCCAGATTTCGTGCCGATCGTGCAGACCCCTCAAAATGGCGACTCATTCGCTCCCAAACATGCTCCGTGGGGGACAGATTTGGGTCTCGTGCTGGCCAGGGCATTTGTCGTACACTTTCAAGAGCACATTGGGTTGTATGGGATATATGCGAACGTGCATTGTTCTGTTGGAGAAACATATCGCCTAGTTCGGGCATGAGCGATAGTAAGACGAGCTGAATGATGGTCTCAATGCACCGTTTCGACAGTTGTCGAAGATACGAATACAATAAAGGTCACTCTACAGTGACTCTTGGCGACAGCATTTGTTTAGACCTGAAACACGCCTCTCAGGGAGAGGAGTCTGTTTCCATCGATGGTATTTTATTGTATTCGTCGGTACTGAGTCACATTCCACCGCCAGATGCGAGAAGGAAGAGCGCCCTCACGCGTGAAAAGATCCTGGGTAATCCTCAGCTACCACTGCTAAATGATGTAGTCCACGCCGAACGGAGATGGCTGAGATCAAGACATCCTTCCATTGTTGCAGCCAAAGCAAGTTCAACGTCCTCCAGTCATGGACTGAGCAATGGCGACAAAACTTCCCGAAGCCTGCCCTGCATCGAGGAGAAGCCACCAGGGTTCCATCACCCTGCGCCGTGTGGACAACCCTCAACCGAATTCGCACCGGACATGCAAGATGTGCAGTTGCGCTCCAGAAATGGGGAAAAATCCCCTCCCCAGAATGTGACTGTGACGCGTCGAGGCAAACTGTGCAGCATATTGTGAAGGAGTGCAGAAAACGCGCATATAGTGGAACTTTCAGCGACTTTCTATTTGGGACTAGTCATTCTGTAAAATATATCAAAAATCTGGCGTTTGCTTATAAATCAATAATGTCGAAAATTGTTATATAATCTAAGGGTAAACATTTCTTATCTATAACACATGTGACATTGTTGTGTTTCAAACTGCCATACGCTAAATAAAAATAAAAAAAGTAGAGTGTCGGGTCTACGCCACTGCAATGAACAGTGTCCAGCAATTGATATTATCCTTCCTCTGGATCTAGGAAGATGTAATAGCATTTCATATTTTGCAGAACACGGAGATGAACTGCTACCATCTCCAAACTTGTTGACATATTAAAACTGTGGGGGGAACCGGAACTCGATCCTAGGTCCCCTGCCTGTCGCGGGCGAGCGCTCTGCCGACTGAGCTACCGCGGCACGCTTGACGATCCGTCCTCACACCTTTACTTCCGCCAAAACCTCGCATCCAAATGTTCAAATGTTTGTAAATCTATCGGACCAAACTGCATGGTCATCAGTCCGTAGCTTACAAACTACTTAAACCTAACTAACCTAAGGACAACACAAACACCCATGCCCCAGGGAGGGCCGGCCGCGGTGGCCGAGGAGACTGAGGCGCGTCAGTCACGGTCTGCACGGCCACTACGGTCGGGAGTTCGAATCCCTCCTCGGGCATGGATATTAGCTAGTTCATAAGTAGTTTGTAAGTTTAGGGACTGATGGCCCCGTAGTTAAGTCCCTTAAGCTCTACAAACATTTGAACATTTTTTGCCCCAGGGAGGACTCGAACCTCCGACGGCGAGCAACCGTGCACTCCGCAGCGAGGCACCTTAGACCGCTCAGCTACTCCACCGCGGCACCTCGCATCTCACTTTCCAGACTTTACAGTAGTTCTCCAGCAACAGTAGTTGCAGGACTAGCATTCTTGGTAGAAAGAATGTGGTGGAGATATGGCTTAGCCATGTTTCCAGAATGACAGCATTAGGAGGGCAGCTACAGTCTGAAATAAAACTCTGAGGACGGGTCGTCAAGTGTGGCGCGATAGCTCGATCGGCAGTGCGCTTGCCCACGAAAGGCAAAGGTTCCGGGTTCGAATCACGGCTCCGACACACAGTTTTAATCTACCAGGAAGTTTCACACCAGCGCTCACGCCACTGCATAGTGCAAACATCATTCTGCCGCCATCTTTTAGCTCTCTCTCCTAATGTGATTAAGGTTTTCAGTTGCGAATGGGTGCATTACACCACTAAGAAGTGGGCCTCCCTTCAATTTGCTGACTGACATTGCAGAACTGAGTGGCAAACAGCAAATCAGAGAATGTCCACTTCCGGCGTTTACCGGTCATCTGACGTCTTTACATCAAGTGACTACAACTGCTCTGGACTCGTTCTAACCTAAAGCAAGCAGGACTAGTGTTCAGCGTTCCATCACATCGTTCTTTAGAATTTACTGAACTGTATATGAAGTGTATATTTATTGCTTTCGGATGGCATCATATTCTGGTGTCATTCATTATTGAGTAAAAAAGAATTCATTGCACAAAAGGGTGTCATTGTTGGAGCCCACCCACCATCATCTTGCATACATCTATTAAAGGATTTAGGTATCCCCACAGTAGATATACTCAGTTATAGAATTTTTTGTTAGTAATCCAACCCAGTTCAAAAGTAATAACAGTGTGGACAGCTATAACCCCAGGAGAAAGGATGATCTTCACTATGTAGGGCTAAATCTGAGTATGGCACAAAAAGGGGTAAATTACGCTGCCACAAAAGTGTTTGGTCACCTACCAAGCAGCATCAGAAGCCTGGCAGATAGCCAACTAGCATTTAAAAACAAATTAAAATAATTTTTGGATGACAACTCTTTCTACTCATTGGATGAGTATTTACATACAAATTAGTAAATCTAAAAAAAAAAAAAAAAAAAAAAAAAAAAAAAAAAAAAAAAAAAAAAAAGGCTCACAGGTTGTCGCTTATAGTCCGTTTAGAAAACATACTTCCAACCGGAACTTACTAGGAAAATGCCCGATTTCACCACCTATACAAATGATTGCTTCCAATGCTATTTCCTTCCAAATAATTTTATTTATACAGCATATGACTTTAAGCAAGTATAAGAGAAAATGATTTGGAATCAAAAATGTTCAAATGTTTTTAAAGCTTAAGGGATGTGACTGCGAGGTCATCAGTCCCTAAACTTACAAACTACTTATGAACTAACTTATACTAAAGATGACACTAATATCCATGCCTCGCGCAACGCAACATAGCGCCTAAATACGCTCGGCAGCTCCGCCGCGGCGATTTAAAATTATTTTTAAAGTTTAATGAAAGTAACAAACTGGTCTCCTCCTTATGAAACTTGGGGTAATACGTGATCCATTTTAGGCACAAATTAACATTTCATGCCTCTCAATGTAAATGAATGTCGAGATTTATGTGCCAGGCATTGATATACTTTTGCACAGCCATTCAGTGATGTAAATATTGTCTGCAAAGTGTACTGCAAATAGAATTGAAACAGCGTCATGATAGAAACCGCAGTGTAACTACACGGGAAGAGGATACTTAGTAAACGATGAATATTTTGCTATCATGATTTCATGTGGGAGCGGGGGGGGGGGGGGGTGGTGTCACTGACAACAGAGAGTAAAAGGGAAGTAGCTATCATTATTCCTGAGTATTTGACGAACCAAGTTGAAATTTTTGCGCACCATCTTCTTCAAAACAAGGGAACAGTTTGTAATTGCGGGGGTCGTCCACCTAGTAAGTTCCGTCGTTTCTATTTCTATCAGAGGAAGCGCTAAGATCTCAGTTCCGAGCATGCTGGCAGTTACTCTGACTCAAGGAGAAGACATGTACGCCATTTTCGGATCGCTGCTGCCGACGTGTGCTTTGCAGTAATTCTTTGTAATGTCAGCCGTAATTGAAAATGCCGCCGCCTGCGAAATCAGAACTGCGATTCGTTTTCTAAATGCAAAGAAAGTTGAATCAAAAGAAATTTATCGGCATATCGGCGTGGTTTGCGGACAAAATGCTATGAGTAATTCAGTGGTTATAAGATGGGTCAGACTGTTCACTGAAGGACGTGATCAGGTGGAAGATGAACAACGAAGCGGACGCCCGTCTGTGCATACTGATGAACTGGTGCATATAATTCGAGGAAATATTATGCAAAATCGTAAATTTACACTTAGTGCCCTCGTTATAGAAATTCCGCAAATCTCACGATAACTAATTCATCACATTGTTACTGAAATACTAGATTTTCGAAAACTTTGCTCACATTGGGTATCCAATGTCATAAGTGAAAAAAAGAAACGGATGGACAGTGCACTTTAGTTTTTGACACGCTACAATGTAGAAGGCGCTGGTTTTCTTTCTCGGATAATCACAGGAGATAAACTTGGATATCGTAGGACACCTCTAAAACAACATGGCAATCAATGGAAATGGTGGCACACTTCATCCCCAACGAAGGTTTATGCATTGATGAGGGGTTGAATTGGAAGAAACACATTGAAGATCTGCTGAAACGTTTGAGCTCAGCTACTTATGCTATTAGGGTGATTGCAAACTTTGGTGATATACAACTCAGTAAACTAGCATACTATGCCTATTTTCATTCTCTGCTTTCTTATGGCATCATATTCTGGGGCAATTCATCATTTAGTAAGAAAGTATTCATTGCCCAAAAGCGGGTCATCAGAATAATTGCTCGAGCCCACCCAAGATCATCCTGCAGACATTTGTTTAAGGATCTAGGAATCTTCACAGTAGCTTCACAATATATATATTCACTTATGAAATTTGTTATTAACAATCCAACTGAATTCAAATGTAACAGCAGTGTGCATAGCTACAACACTAGGAGAAAGGGTGACATACACTATTCAAGGTTAAATTTAGCTCTGTCACAAAAAGGGGTTAAATTTTCTGCCACAAAAGTCTTTGGTCACTTACCTAGTAGTATCAAAATTCTGACAGATAGCCAACTAGCATTTAAAAATGAATTAAGAGAATTTCTGAATGGCAATTCCTTCTACACATTAGATGAATTTCTAGATAAAAGTTAGTACTTTAGGAAAAACTTAAAAAAAAAAATAAAAAAATAAAAAAAAATAAAAATAAAAATAAAAAAATAAAAAAATAAATTCAAATATTGAGTGTCATGTAATATTATGTATAGACACACTTCATTTAACTGACACGTTCCACATCATTACGAAGTGTCGTATTCATGATCTATGGAACAAGTATTAATCTAATCTAATCTAATCTAATCTAATCTAAAGGTTAGGGGCCTAAGCAAAGCTTGACACCTCGAAAAGTCATGTGCACCATTTTTTGGGACAGAAAAGGCATTTTGCTTATTTATATCTTAGCAAGACGCCAAACAGTCGATGCACACGGTCACTGCGAGACCGTTAAGCAATTGCGCCGCGCGATATAGAACGAACAAGTGCTGAGGAGTACCTCACACGGCGAATGTGACCACCCTAACAACAACGCCCATATCTTATTACATCTAAAAATCTGTCCTTGGTGGTCATCGTTGAACGTGTTGCCGCATGGTTGAATACACAGGCGGCAACGTTCTATATAGAAGGCATACAAAAACTTGTGCCACACTGTGACAAGAGCATACAAATATTTCGGAAGCTATAGAGAAAAGTAGTTTAACAGTTACTGGGAGTAACACAGCGTTCGGTCGCAATAAATCCGTTTACTAATCAAAGATCGATTTCGGCTAGGTAACTAGCCATCATCAATGTCGTATCTACAAAATAAGAAAAGAGGATCACAAAATCAATAATTAACTGTCCACGTTTGTTTATATAATCAAACGGAACCTACTTTGTGGAACTACTTCATATACATCTGTTTTATCGAGTTGAACTTTACATAAACTAATATCTATTAACGAGTAGAAAATGGAAACATTTAAAAGTTTTTAAATCGTCAATAACCACGCGAATTATCGCAAATAAATTTTTTCTTCGTCATTTGATAAGTGCATTCTTCCTGGGAAGCCTCCTAGTGATGCACACAACACGCCCTAACATGCTAATGCAGTCGATAACTGCGACAAGCACCAGCATTCCTTACAGCTCCGCTTTTATATCCGCGCGTTAGGAGTACAAAATTGGTGATCGTTATTTCGTAAAATTGTATGTGATCGCTTTTATTTGAGTACTAGAGTATAGTTACCTTTACGGAGATATACAAAAGCAGTGGCTCTTGTCAGAATTACGGCAGAGGGTGCTGTGGCTGGTGTCGCGAATTCTGGGCCCACTGAATTCTGGGCCCAGAAACGGTCGGGCCACTAATCCCCCTTCCTCCCTCCGTAAGATGTCCCACGATGGCGCTGCGGTCAGAAGCAGACCTTTAAACTGGCCAGAGCAGGCGGCAGGTAGCGGCTGTCCCTACCACCAATAGGTGCCGGCACAGAGTAACATATACAGAGAAGCAGCCCCCTCTAAACCACTGTCCTACGCTCTCCTCGTAGTTCCGTAAGGTGCTAGCAGGTGTCAGGCTTGGGTGCCTCTCGCACGTCAGAGGGTAGCGTGGAGGGGAGACTGAGGGGAGAGCTCGTGCCGCCTGCCACGAGGCCACGGCTGTGTCTGGCGTGCCGGAGTTTGAGGGGAGGTGGTGGTAGGGACAGCCGCTACCTGCCGCCTGCTCTGGCCAGTTTAAAGGTCTGCTTCTGACCGCAGCGCCATCGTGGGACATCTTACGGAACTGCTGGAAACCCTCCCTCCCCGCACGCCTGAGCGTAGGACCGGGCCCTTACGGAGGTTTCCTGTCTGTATATATTTGTCTGTGGTGCCGGCCGGCAGGTAAACGAACCGACTTCATTATTTTGCGCCGGTAGCTTGGTTCATGTAAGCACACACGACCTGGAAACACTTTTCTATAAACATTACTAGGCAACAGTGACCGGCATTGTTATAGTACATGTGGCTGCAATTCGAGTGGTTCCAATGTTGCCAGAAAAAAATTTTGGGCCAGTGTTGTCGGCAATAACAATTTTTATGGCCCGTGCAAACGTAGCTTTACGTGCTGTACTGATGAAAGAGGTATGGAGATGATCAAACAAGAACCAAAAGTGATACAGTTGGAAGTGGCCATGTAATTTCTGTTTGACAACTTTTACTTATGATTGGATATTCAGAAGCTACAATGGAAAACCTGGAAACCAAATTACAAACACAGAATTTTAAAATCACGTCTGTTTGACAAAGAACATTTAAATTAACGTAAAATAAAATCTGTTCCACACCCATCGACCTGCGAATGTTAGACCTACATGTAAAGTAAATGAACCAGGAGTGTGCACGTATAGGTGAAATAATCTGCGTATTGCTTCCCATCTCACTCATAGCGCTAAATGTGCATGGCCCCTACATATGACTTCTATACAGGAAAACCCTTTCTATTTTGTAATTATAATCCTGCACAACGTTATTAGTATTGCCAAATGTAAAATATATAGAATCAGCAATATGAACTCGCCTATTAAGACATACATTAAAACGAGAGTGTGTGAACCATAAAATAATTTACATAATAAGAGTGCGTGTTTACGGCTACAATGAAAGACATGATTTTCCATACCATGACAGAGAATGCATCGTAAAACAGGAAAAAATTAGAGCCAGTGCAATACGCGTTTAAAAGAGGGAATATCGTTGAACGTTATGTCAACATTCAACGTTGTTCTTCCGGCAGCAGGACGTTTCCGTTCGTGGTCATTTGAAGGGCGGTGTTAACGCAGCTCAGACAGGACGGAATAACATCATAAATCTTAAAGTAGGCATTAGGAGAAAATTAATTTTGCTCATTTCTTTTTGCAATCTGTATCTCCAACGTAGACTTGCTTTTGTGCACCATTTCCATTTGATCTTCTCCTTGTCAAAATGCAAACCTAATGCAATTTTCTTGCTACCATAAGTATTTTCTTCAAATCGCCACGTATGAAGGACCTTCGAGTCTGGCCAGTGGAGGGCTTCTCAGCGACAGAAACCCCGTAATTTGCATATTTGGCTTCTTTTGTGGTATATTATCACGCAATCGCACTTTAAGATTACGTGTCGTTCTGAACGCAGTTTTAACTCTTTGGTTTCAAAAATGTATGTTTTAGTTTTTCTGACGGCTCGCCAGTTGTTATTCTGTTTTGAAATCACGTACAGGGGATATGCGCATGTAGTGGTAGGAGCGGGAGGAGAAGCCATGTACAGCTGATGTCACCTACGCACTGTATGTGAGTTATATCCAATGATTTTTAATTATGTGCCTAATCCTACCCTTTTCCGTACGCCATCATACATTATGTTCTTTACATTACATATACCATCCAGAGGTATGAGGAGTATATTATTTTATATTTAAATATAAAATATAAAATTTTTAAATTACATTTTTGTAATTAAGTTTTAAGTTTTACATTGTTTTTGGAGGTAGTTGACATTGGCTGAAATTGGTCATACGTGAAACCTTTTTGAAGATTTAGATGTAAATGATTGCGTCAGAGAGACAATATATTACAAAAAGTCACAGTGCTCCATATAAGAAATTCGCTTTTTCCAGGAAGTGATCATGTTATGTTTACGGAATTTTCGTAATAAACAGACTCCCATCACACTTTATCCAGACTTTGGACTGGCTAAATGACAAGAATACATTGTCATTCAGGCGTGTTTAAACTAAGTTTTTTTAATTTATTTTATTAACTTTTAAATTATTATTTATTTGTACATTTTTTCACATACGTTGTCTCAAACTAGGCCAATGAATTTATTCAAATTTTTGAAGGCAAGAGACCGCTTTCAAACATGTCACCATCCTCTTCGTATTTTTGTACTATTTTTGCCATCCTTTCATCGAGTTTCACATACGTTTTTTTCTTTCGTTTTCCCTCCATACCTGACTCTGATATCATTAAAGCACGTGCCGAGTTCTCTGCTTCCGTCTTCATGCACTTGATGACGTCTTTAATTTTAGGATTCGGTTTCCCAAGCAAATTATTAATGTTGTTGTGCCAATCTTCTACAGCGTTGGTGGTACGATGGCGCAGTATGTAGCAGCTCCAAACACAGATCGGGACTTCATCATTTTCTAACCACCTGTCTACGAAATAGTCGAAAAACAGCTTGGGGATATACGGAGCTCGTGAATGGATTTCGAGCCAGCCATCGCAGACATCTTCCGGTCGATGGAATGCCAGAGAAGCACACAGCTGAATTTGCAATCTTACTTCTTCATTTTCTCTGTATTATGAAGCAAGTCCCAAGTCTTGCACTTTCCTCCAGAGAGATTTCTTCATGGGGAAATGGCAGCCATGGACTTGAACCGACGGGAGCACACCTTTTAATCCAGAAATAGCAGCTATTTCAAAGTCAACGGTGACATTTTGAGGATTCCATTCTTTTATATTATTTTTAAGAGTGCTGAAAAGACGAATATATGTCTCTTTTCTTTTGTTGGGTAACAGTGCAAAGGCCACTGGATAGATATTTGTTTCATACTTTGAACTTCCAAAGTCAGCATGTATCGTATATATTTGAGAAAATTGCTTGCTACAACATTTGAAGGCCCCATCCATAAAAAAGTTTCGTTTAGTCTTTAAAGCCTCTCTTCCTGCTTTTCCACAAAAGACTATCATCCTATCTCGTCTCTGGCTCTTTCTGATCTCCGTGTGCTTTGGACTGATGCTTGTATAATATCCGCTTCGTTGATAGCTCTTCTGGCAATTCAGACACAAGATGGAGGTCACCTGATTCTTCAGTATATATTTTAGAAATCGAAGTCTCTTCGTCTCTTGATCTCTTCTTAGCCCGATTTACTGCCTTCTGTATTTCTATGCGAGCGTCATCTGGTGCTCCTCATTGATGCTCGTTTGAACTAAGCATCTCACAGTCTTTCGTCTCAAGCATTCCTCGTCAATACTTTGTTCTTTGCTTTGAACAGCGCCAAATCACAGTCCCATCTGCTTTGGTATATGAGTAGCCATCATAGTGCGCACATGGCTTACCATGGATGGTCGTTGACACTTCCATTTCGAAGTTAAAGCACACTGAGAGACAAAATGCACTAACGGAATAATACGTAAGTCAGAGTCGTACTGGCAGTGACTGTCTAAGCGGTCAGCCGCTGCATTGGATGAGATCTTCAGAACCGTGACCACAGAGTAATGTACAGAGAAGCAGCTCCCCCCCCCCCTAAACACTGTCCTACGCTCCCCTCATAGTTCCGTAAGATGCTAGCAGGTGTCAGGAGGTTCCCTGGCTTAGTACTGGTAGACCACACTAGAGGCACTTCTGATGGTGCTTCTCGCACGTCAGAGGGTAGCGTGGACGGGAGGCTGAAGGGAGAGCTCGTGCCGCCTGCCACGAGGCCACGGCTGTGTCCGGCTTGCTGGCGTCTGAGGGGAGGTGGTGGTGGGGACAGCCGCTACCTGCCGCCTGCTCTGGCCAGTTTAACGGGCTGCTTCTGACCGCAGCGCCATCATGGGACATCTTTCGGAATTGCTTCAGCACCCCCCGGCCCGCACCCCTGAGCGTGGGACCGAGCCATTACGGAGGTTTCCCGTCTGTATATAATTGTCTGTGCCGTGACTGACAAGGAGCGTTTCCGGAGGACGGGGCCCCCCAGGGGGGGGGGGCAGGGAGGCTCTGCCCTCGCGCAGGTAGTTTCCAGGAAACCGGGCCCAGAATTCGCACATTTTTGGTTGGGCCCAGAATTCACTGGTCCCAGAATTCAGTGAACCGCTGTGGCCGCGTCTGCCCTCGCCTCCCACTGACTATGGGGCTAGCCCCTTAAGATTGTGTATCTAACTGTTAGCAACTGTCGTCGTTACTAGGTTTTTAGTACAAGTCACAGCCTAGAGACTTGTGTGTTTTATCGTGTGGCCTAAATTTAACAAATTCCTTTTATTACTCATTAATGGTAGTAATATCTTGTCTAAATCGTAATAAAAATTTTCTGCATGTGAAACTTTTTATTTCTAGAGAAAAGTTTGCTTTTAAGTATGTGCAGAACTGGGGATTAACAACTATTGCCTTTTTTTTTATTTCTACTCATTTGTTCTTCGTTGACAATATTTCCTTATTTAGAAAGGTGGGCTAAGTTAGTGCTTCGATTTTCTCTGCAGACATTTAAAGTGATAATCTGCTTCAGTTTCCTCTGAGACAATGAAATATTTTGTCTCACTGAAACTGTATCAAATTCTGGTTCTTTTTCATAGTATGATGTTAGACAATTCTATGTATACCAACCCCTCGCCGGCCGCGGTGGCCGAGGGGTTTGCGGTGCGCCAGTCACGGCCTGCACAGCCACTACGGTCGGGGGTTCGAATACCCCCTCGGGCATGGATATTTCTGCCGTCCTTAGTATTAGCTAGTTCATAAGTAGTTTTTAGGGACTGATGACCCTGTAGTTAAGTCCCATAAGCTATACAAACATTTGAACCAATCCCTCGAATTGCTAAATATGTTTCGGGATAGCGCATACATCTTCAACCCCTTCCCATACTCCCTGCGCCCATTTCTTCTCAGCCACTGTCAATATCCTTCTTGCGAGGGTCTGCGCGAGTAATGTTGTGACATTTTTGAAGGATCAACATTCGACATAGTCAAGTAGGAGAAGCGATCTGTAAATGTTGTATAGACTTCACATAGAAGAGCGTCTAGATCACATATTTTTCTTAATACTTTATTACGTGATTAGCTTCGACAACAAGTTGTCATTTTCAAACTTAAAATTAAAATTATAAATCCGCACAAAAATTTTCGAAAGCACATGCATCTGGAATAGTGTAAAAATGTGAAACAAATTAATAAAACTTGATACATATTTGTGTACATATTAGAAGAATATTCACCCTGTATCCGTCCGAATTTTCATCAAAGTGACGTTCATAATTTACATAGTAATATAGGTTGTAAGGAGGATAGGAGGATTAATCTGTGGTTCGCAATTTCGCTACATTAAGATGTCATCTGCATGTGCTTTTAGGGCCTATATTGGAAACGTTGAACTGTGGCAAGAAAGGAGCTGCAGCTTCCACAGGCGGCTGTTTTGTCGTAATGGCGTCACGTTGGCAGGCCTGCCAGTCGGGAGGCAGCCGGTGCCACTGCTGGGGGTTGGGCGGGGGTGAGGGGTGGGGCGGTGCTTGAGGAGCCATTCATCAGCGCCGACAGGCGGGGGCGGGAGGGGGGGGGGGCAGCAAAACGCTGGAACAGGGGCCCCCTGACACCGCGGCCGGAAACTGCGGTGAGCCGCGAGCGCGTCTGCTTATCTCTGCCAGGGACCGGGGGCGTTGTGCTACCACTATTCACACACGCGTTCTCCTCAAGTGGACACTGAAACCTCTCGATTACAAACATTTATTGAAGACTAGCTTAAACCCCCGGTGCTTCGCATGCGTAGGCTGGTTGGTCTGCACCAGTTGTTTCTTTTTAATCCTGATGAAGAATCCATATCTTGAGTTTCGTAGTTATAGTTTGAAATTTGAGTTAACAGCACCATATTTTTGAAAATAAATTTTTGTATCTCGTATTTCAACCCCTTATTGGTCGAATTTCCAAAAATACTGAAACACGTGTCTTTTAAATTTGAGCCCCGAATCCAAATCCGAAAATTTGTAGTTCTAACTTAAAAATTGCCTAAATAACAACATATTTCCGAAAAACACCCCCTCTCCAATTTAACCCCGTTAATGGTTGAATTTCCAAAAATACCGAAACACTTATTTTTTAAATCATAACGAACAATACAAATACCAATTTTTGTAGCTATAGCTTCCAAATTGTCTCGCCAACAATGTGTTTTCGAAAAGAATTTTTTATCCCCTTTTACCCTGTTAGTTGTTGAATTTCCAAAAATACCCAAACTCGTGTCTTTTTAATCCTGGTCAAGAGTCCATATCGTAAGTTTCGTAGTTATAGCTTGAAATTTGAGTTAACAGCAACATATTTTTGAAAATCAATTTTTTGAGTCATCTATTTTACCCCCTTATTGGTTGAATTTCAAAAAATGCCGAAACAGGTGTCTTTTAAATTCGAAACCCGAATCCAAACCCGAAAATTTTTAGCTCAAACTTCAAAATTGCCTAAATAGCAACATGTTTTCGAAAAACACCCCCTATCCAATGTAACCCCATTGAGGGTTGAACTTCCAAAAATACCGAAACACGTATTTTTTAATGTCTAGCCAACTATACAAATATCAATTTTTGCAGCTCTAGCTTCAAAACGGTATCAATAGCAACGTGTTTTCAAAAAGAATTTTTGATCCTCTACTTAACCCTCTTACTTGTTGAATTTCCAAAAATACTGAAAATCATGGATTTTAATCCTGACCAAGATTCCATATCCGAAGTTTCGTAGTTATAGCTTGAAACTTGAGTTAACAGCAACATAATTTTGAAAATCAATTTTTTGCGTCATCTATTTTACCCCCTTATTTGTCGAATTTCAAAAAAATGACGAAACACGTGTCTCTTAAATTCGAAACCTGAATTAAAATCCGAAATTTTGTAGTTCTAGTTTAAAAATTGCCTAAATAGCTACATATTTTCAGAAAACGTTTCATCCCCTATTTCACCCCCTTACGGACGGAATATCGAAAAATCGCTTCTTAAATGACACCCTCCACAAATTTCAAGTTTCTATCGTGAGTGGTTTGGGCTGTGCGATGATGAGTTAGTCAGTCAGGCAATCAGTCAGTCAATCGGGACACTTCCTTTTATATATAGAGACGAGTCGTCCCGGTCATACACTAAAATAGTGAGTGAGGTAAATGTAGGAAAGGTTGGGAAAATGCCAGCCGATTATATTATAACCCCATACTGCTTCAACAAACCTTTCAGTTTAACAATTGGACGTAGGGAGCAGTGGGGAGAAAATAGTTCGACACCGTACGGGGGATATTGTCTGGTTCACTGACGGGTCAAAATCAGACCAAGGCGTTGGGGCCGGGGTATACGGGGTGCAGCCAAGACTGGAGGGCGTCATCTCTCTAGGGAAACTGGACTCAGTATTCCAGGCCGAAATCACTGCCATCAGGGCGTATGTGGAGGAGAATTTGCGTAGGTGATACAAAGACCATAGCATCTATATCTATTCAGACAGCCAGGCAGCCCTGAGATCACTGGCAGCTCCTGCAACAAGGTCTAAAATTGTTGCAGAATTAAAGTTATGTAACCTTTCTGACACTCGCACAAATCAGAAATCTAATTTCCAGACACACATAAGACACAAATAAAGAAGATGATATAAATCTCTAAAAAAATCTAGTCTACTACAAATTGAGATAACCTATCTTCTTCAAATAATTTTACATTCAGTAGAAGAGTCAGCTTTGATAGAAATACAAATGCACCTACTTTTCGATGTCTGCGTTGAGTTGACATGCAGCAGTGGTCTACGATGTACAGTTCAGCAATAACTTGTGCGTAAATATGTGCAATGGTTTCCATGAAACAAAATTAAAAAAAAAAAGAAAATCAGTTAGCCACAAATAATAATAATTCATACATGCCGGCCGCGGTGGCCGAGGGGACTGAGGCGCTTCAGTCACGGTCTGCACGGCCACTACGGTCGGGGGTTCGAATCCCCCCTCAGGCATGGATATTTGTGTCGTCCTAGTTCGTAAGTAGTTTGTAAGTTTAGGGACTGATGACCCCGCAGTAAAGTCCCATAGACTATACAAACATTTGAAACATTTTGAATTCATACATAAATAATGTTTGTAGTTACTTTTATCAAGTGTATGTGTTGTATAGGCAATTTTTTACAAAATTTTACGTGTCCTGTCACTAGGTTTAACCAGTTTATAATAGTACTGTTCTAATTGTAATTTTGTGTAATGTGTTGTCGTAATGTACACAGACACATTAATAGAACCAGTTTGTTTTTTTGCCAGCAGTCTGCACTTCTGTTATAGGCTGAAAGAAGAAAGAAAATTTCTAGGATGACTTGTAAACAATTTTTGAAAGATATTCGTCGCCGTGTTTAATGCAGGTTCGTGGATCTCTTCGTTCAGCACCACACAGACACACTGCTGACGAGGTCTTCTGTAACTTGCTTCATTCTGATTAGTAAATAAGAGTATCCAGAACACTGGATTATATCTCACCTTCATCAAATGCTTGAAGTGGTCGTTTCAAGTTGTTTGTATACTTTATATAAAAATGACTTCGCAGACTCTCATTAATTTCAGGTTAATATTCTTTTATTGTTGCTTCGTAAATAATAATAATAGTTTTTGCTTAACCAAACGTACATTCAATTTAAGAACATGCCACAACATATCTTTTCTTTAATACATTCATTCGTAAACCACAACAAGGAGCTACGTAACTGGCTCAGAAGACAGCACTTAGAATATTGGACCAAAGTCTATCAACAAAAACATGGCAAGGTAATGATGCCAAAGCCATGTTTTAAAAGAAGCTCTACAATCCTGGGCCTTAACGGGAGAGAGATTAGACTCATGGTTGGAATGCTGACAGGCCATGGGTATTTCAAAAAACACCTACATACAATGGGAATAATAGAAGAGGTCCCTAAATGTAGGATCTGTGATTACGGTGATGAAACTGCATCACATCTAATCTTCGAATGCTTTGCATTGGAGAGTAAAATGCACAGAACATTTGGGACAACAAGGCCCGTAGAAATTGTGTCTAATAAAGAACTGGTAAAGGGACTCCTTGCACTGTTCAAGGGCATTGGTTGGATTTACTAGATATGCAGGGAGCGATACCGCACAATAAACTTATTTCGGTGCGGGCAGTGGCGGGTTGGACCGAGACTGTTTTGGCTTCCCTGAGAAAATCAAATCAAGTCGTCCCGGCAATGCTTCGCAATTGCTAATATGTATGTACTCTTTCTTTAAACGTCCAATGTGCAAAATTTTATGGCAATCAGATAAACGGTTTTGATATTTCATAGAAAAATTTCTTTCTATTTTTTTCTGAATTTTCCAATTTCCCAGGAAACTTTTCCAGATTTTTATTTCATAAGAACGTTACTCTTACTTTGAACGTCAAATATGCAACATTTTATCGCAATCAGACGAATAATATTGATATCCAATTGAAAAAAGATCTATCAGTTTCAAACGAATTTTCAAATTTTCCGGGTAACTTTCCCAAATTTTTAGTTCATAAGAACGTTCATCTTTCGTTGAACGTCAAATGATGAAAATTTTATCGCAATTGGATGAACGTTTCTCAACTTCTAGTGTTAATTACATTTAGAAACATATTGAAAAAGGAACTTGGTTCAAATTTTGCGACTTTCCTTTTTAACTGTCCCGCTTTTTTTTCTTCTTTTTTACTTAAAACATTTCCAAGACTATAATGGAAAAAAATGAATTACTCCTATCCGTCGTGGGAATAGTCAGTTATACTACTGAATTCAATGAAAAACGCACTTTCAGTTTTTCTCAAATTTTCCAATTTTCCGGTAGATTTTCCAAAAAGTTTATTTCGTACAAACCTTGTCCTGTCAAGTCGTAATCAAGTGATGCTCTTACAACCATGTAGCAACTGATTTTTATTCGTAGAAAAAGTCACTTTCGGTTTTTTCTAAATTTTCCTACTTTCCCGGCGACTTTTCCAAATTTTTATGTGATGCGAACCCTCTTCTTGCTTTCAATATGAAATGTACAAAATTGTATCGCAATTGGACGAACGGTGTAGATAGCTCACTGGAAAAAGCTGTTTCAGTTTTTTCCCGATTTTCCTCTTTTCCGGACAACTTTTGCAAATTTTATCACCGTTTAAACCTTGCACGAATATTTCAAGACTAAAATTAGCCAAATCGGTTCAGCCATTCTGGAGTTTTAGCGAGACTAACGAACAGCAATTCATTTTTATATATATAGATAGACTAGCCGTAAACACGGCGTTGCCCAGGTGTTTACTTATCCTACACTGTCGTATTTAAATCTTCAAATGTTTGTGAAGCTTATGGGACTTAACTACGGGGTCATCAGTTCCCAAACTTACAAACCACTTATGAACTAGCTAATACTAAGGACGGCACGAACATTCATGCCCGAGGGGGGATTCGAACCCGTGCAGACCGCCGTGACTGGAGCGCCGCAGACCCCTCGGCCACCGCGGCCGGCCCACTGTCGTAGTCCGCCTCCCCTACCCCCCCCCCCCCTCTCTGCTTCCGCTTCCTTCTCACCATCTCTCCATCTCTCTGTCCGTTTCCACCTTTCCCCTCTCTTGGCAAAATTTGTCCGCAAACATTTATCTAACCAGTGATCTTCCTCTTGGTTTAAAGGTCATGCTTGCAAAAATTCATGCATTTTGTAAAATTCCGTAAGTTAAGTGTCCTCCACCATGCACCGAACGAAATTTTATACAGACAGTGACATTACTCTTGTTTTTAAGGTAGAGTGTCCAAAACTTCATCAATATCTGATCATAACTATAGATTTCTTGCAATAGAAACGCAAGGTCACATTCAAAAAACGCACTTTGTTTTTCTCATATATTACAGTCTTATTTCATACAACTCTTATTCTGAGAATAACGAAAACAACATAAAACGATCTATGAAATCGGTCGAGCCGTTCTCAAGTTATGGCGCCACCAAAGTATTTAGGAATCCATTTTTATGTCGCATAGTACCCTCCCCCATGCACCGCATAAAACATAAGGTAGACGTTGACCTTTCTCTTGTTTTGAAGGTGAAGCGTGCGAAATTTTGTGAAGATCGGAATGAAACTGTAGATTCCGTGAGCCTGTAGGTGCAGTATGCCCGCCATGCACCTATCACAAAAGCTTTCTTAACTGATGTTTTTTACCTATAAACTACATTCCTTCCAAATTTCAGCTTCATAGGTGAAACAGATTCCTTAATTCTGGATGCAAGAGAAGTAAGGGAGACATGTAGAAAAAATTAATAGTAACATGCAAATCTGTAACGATAACTTTATTTGATATGTCATGCCTGATGCGACAGTTTTACGACATCTACAGCAAAACTTTTGTGAGCGGTAGACTTCACGTTTCATCATTTTTCATTTCATTTCAGGAACCTTCGTCAGCGTACGCTGAACAGTTCTCCAAAGTTATATTTCAATCGAATGAATAGTTTATAAACACAAAGAGGACATACAGAGAAACATTTTGTAATGAAAGTCCAGCTCCAGTTTCATTTATTGGTGCTTTATTTAAGCCGACACTACATGAGCAACCATGCCAGAGGTGAAAGAAGTGGAAAGTGACAGGTAAAAATCCCAGGACGTGGCGGGAATCGAACCAGCGACCTTTGAATTCGTAGTTTGGCACTCTACCACTGTGCAACCGAGGCGCATGATCTGTAAATAAATTGTTCGATTAATCGGTACGGCTGTCCTGTTATTAGTCTCGTGTCCGCGTTATAATTTGAGTGCCAGCGGCTGCCACACCCGCAAGTGCTCGACACCACGAGAACCCCTGCCCATAAATGTCAACCATGGACGCTATCAGCACGTAACTTTGATGCTGTTGAAAATATCTCTTCTAATTCAAGCTCTTTACTTTGCATATTTTGGGAGGAAGAACTAGAGACCAACAAAAAAAGAGTTCAAATTCAAATCTTTGTAAATCTATCGGACCAAACTGCGTGATCATCAGTCCGTAGCTTACAAACTACTTAAATCTAGGTAAACTAACCTAAGGACAACACACACACCCATGCCCCAGGGAGGACTCGAACCTCCACGGCGAGCAACCGCGCGCTCCGCAGCGAGGTGCTTTAGACCGCCCGGCTACTCCACCGCGGCTCCCCATATTTATTTGCTTGTTATTTTTCTGAATAGATTATGATTTTAAAGTATCAAAGCACTGTTTTATGATTTCATACTCACCATGCCATGTTTAATTATCTGTTCATTTATTTTTTAACGTTGATTTTGTATTAGTTAAAACGTTGGCTGCTCCCTTAAGGAGTGAGCAGTTCGATAAATTTCCGTTGCACAAGTACTGTGGCCACTCATAAAGTAATTTAGAGCAGCAGTGTTCGTTTTAACTTACATTTGCAGATCACAACTGCCCGAGATCTTGCCAATTTTAATAATCAGGCTACTTTCAAGTTCAGGGACTGATGGTCATAGCAGCTTGGTCTAATGGGTTTGTGAATATTTGAACATTTGCACTCGTCTGTGTGCCACAGCGTTCGTTGTGTTGATTGTTGGGATGACGATTTATTTAGAGAACAGGTACCGGAGGACTGCTGCTAACTAGACAGTAGATTTGACTTTTTAAATAATTTTATAAGGTTAGTAGCAAACGACTTGCCAGTTATTTACGTCAAGAGAGAATAATGTACTTTTGTAAACCCTTTATATGCTTGATGTTTATTTAACTTGGTGTTTTATATAGCATTTGCCTTACACTCTCAAGTGCATATGATTCATTGGTAAATAAATCTTATTCTAAACACAAATTTTGACATTATTCTACTTAATTATAGCATATCGACGTTTTTGTGAGGTTTTCACTTCTAGATTTACGATTATTTGATTGAGACTTTGAGGTCCATTAATTGGGTTTTGGAGGATCAGCCACTCCTATCATCTCTATACTTATAAGACGCATTTGTTGTCTGTATGTCTGTTCTCTTATAACTCAAGATCCAGACAAGCAAATAACGTTAAATTTGGTACACGTACACAAAATTACATGGGGAAGGTTCTTAAACAGGTATCGTTCTAATTTTTTTATTATATTTTTATTTTTATTTTATTTTTTATTTTTTATTTATTTATTTATTTTTGAAAACCTAACAGAAAATTTGAGAAAAAGTGAAAATGCGTTTTCAATGTGTCCGTGTAAATCTATATCTTCGCACTGATCTTGATGAAATTTTCCACAATTGACCTTCAAAACAAGAGGAGGGTTGCTGTCTACATAAAATTTCGTTCAGTACATGCCAAAATCCACAGTTGTGCTCGGATCTTGATGAAATTTTGTACACTTGACCTTGAAAACGAGATGAAGATTACTGACTGCATAAAATTTTGTTCGGTGCGTGGGGGAAGAGTACTTACAGACCTCGATTGCAATCTCTATACATATAAGACGTATTTTTGTACGCTCCGACGCAAAACCTAATTTTAAACCCGGGCAAAGCCGGGTACTTGCAGCTAGTGGTAAAATGAAGTATATTGCGAGCAAGGCATTTTCAAGGGGGGGAAATGCAAATACGAGGGTAAGTCAATTATTATCCGCAAAATAGTTATAAAATTTTATTGTAATAAAATACGAAACTTACAAGAACATCATTTTTTGACATAGTCTCCTTGCTTTTCAGTGCACTTCGTCCCTCGCTGTACAAGCTTCCTTATGTCTTCATAAAAGAAGGTTTGCGGTTGAGCTGCGAGGCAGGAATGCGCCGCTTCCTTCACTGCTTCGTCCGAGTCAAATCGCCGGCCCCTTAATGCCTGTTTGAGTGGACCAAACAAGTGAAGGGGCAAGATCGCGACTATATGGAGGATGATCCAGTACTTCGAATTTCAGTTTCTGGAGCGTTTCAGCAGTGTGGACAGCAGTATGCGGACGGGCATTGTCGTTCAACAACACAACTCGTTCTGACAGCAATCCTCGGCGTTTGCTTCGAATTGCAGGCTTTAGCCTGTCAGTAAGCATCTCACTGTAACGTACACTGTTTATTGCTGTGCCCCTTTCACCATAATGTTCCAGTACAGGACCTCGTGCATCCCAAAAAACCGTAAGCATGTTTACCTGCGGACGGTTGGGTCTTGAACTTTTTCTTGCACGGCGAATTTGGATGTTTCCATTCCATACTCTGCCGTTTACTCTCCGGCTCGTAATGATGGATCCATGTTTCGTCACCAGTAATGATTCTGTCTACGAAGTTGTCCCCTTCGTTACCATAGCGATCCAAATGTTTTTTGCAGATCTCGAGGCGCGTTTGCCTATGCAACTGTGTGGGTTGTTTTGGGACCCATCTTGCACAAACTTTACGAAACCAAAGTCTGTTGTGAATAATTTCGTAGGCAGAACCATGACTAATTTGAAGACGATGAGCCACTTCATCAATAGTTAATCGTCTGTCAAAAAGAATCATTTCACGTGATCGCTCAATGGTTTCTTCATTTGTGACGGTAAACGGTTGTCCGGCTCCTTCATCGTGCATAATACTCGTGCTACCATTTCGGAATTTTTCAATCCACTCGTACACATTTCGTTGTGGCAAAACACTGCTCCCGTACTGTACTGAAAGTCTTCTATGAATTTCGGCCCCTGATACACCTACCGCCCACAAAAAACGTATCACTGAACGTTGCTCTTCTTTGAGCATGATTGAGCCATTATTAACAGCACGGCAGCGACAACGAAACTAACGTAGCAGCTCGAAAATTGCAAAGATATAACAACAAATAAACAAAGCATGCGTCACCAACGTTAAACGACAGTTCTACCAACACAAACAAAAATAGAACTAAATTGCGTATAATAATTGACTTTAAGAAAAATGTAATAATCCCCATTCCAAAGAAAGCAGGCGCAGACAGGTGTGAAAATTACAAAACCATCAGTTTGATAAGTCATGCTTGCAAACTTTTAACACGAATTATCTGCAGGAGAATGGAAAAGCTGGTAGAAGCTGACCTCGGGGAAGATCAGTTTGGATTCAGGAGGAACGTAGGAACCCGGGAGGCAATACTCACTTTACGTCTTATCTTAAAAGATAGATTAAGGAAAGGCAAACCTACATTTTTAGCTTTTGTAGATTTGGAGAAAGCTTTTGACAATATTGACTGGAATACACTCTTTCAGGGGTAAAATACAGGTAAAGGAGAGTTATTTACAACTTGTACAAAAGCCAGACCGTAGTTATTAGACTCGAAGGGCATGGAAGGGAAGCATCAGTTGGGAAGGGAGTAAGACAGGGTTGTAGCCTTTCTACAATGTTGTTCAATTTGTACATTGAGCAAGATATAAAGGAAAGCAAGGAGAAATTTGATGAAGGAATTAAAGTTCAGGGGGAAGAATAAAAAAAATTGCGTGTTGCCGACGACATAGTAATTCTGTCAGATACTTCAAAGGACCTGGAAGAGCAATTGAACGGAATGGGCAGTGTGCTGAAAGGTGCTTATAAGATGAACATTAACAAGAGCAAAACTAGGGTAATGGAGTGCAGTCTTAGAAAATCGGGTGATGCTGAAGGAATTAGATTAGGCAACGAAGAAATAAAGGAGCTAGATGAGTTTTGTTACTTGGGCAGTAAAATAACAAATAATGGTCGCAGTACAGAGGATATGAAATGCAGAATGGCAATGGGTAGAAAAGCGTTCTTGAAAAAGAGAAATTTGTTAACCTCGAATATTGATTTAAGCGTAAGGAAGTCCTTTCTGAAGGCATTTGTGTGGAGTGTTGCCTTGTACGGGAGTGAAACATGGACGATAAGCTGTGCGGACAGGAAGAGGATTGAGGCTTTTGAAATGTGGTGCTACAGAAGAATGCTGAAGATCAGGTGGGTAGATCGCATAACTAATGAAGAGGTACTAAACAGAATTGGTGAGAAAAGGAATTTTTGGCATACCCGGACTAAAAGAAGGGATCGCTTGGTAGGACACATTCTTAGACATAGAGGAATCGTAAATTTAGCATTGGAGGGAAGTGTGTGGGGTAAAAATCGCAGAGGGAGACCAAGAGACGGGTATAGTAAACAGATACATGAGGATGTGGGTTGTCGTTCTTATGAGGAGATGAAAAGGCTTGCTCAGGTTAGGGTATTGTGGAGAGCTGCATCAAACCAGTCTCCGGACTGAAGACCATAACAACAACAATTGACTTACCCTCGTATGCAAAAATAATAATAATTGTGGTAGGTGTGAGCAGTGAGGGTGTGGACGTGCTGTCATATGGCAACGGGCAGTGGACGCGCGGCTACTCGGCGTCTGGGAGAGCGCCGGTGTAGGAGCGCGGCACGTGCAGCCGGTCTCCTAGCAACGGCGGGCGCGCCCCCCTGGCGCCAGCGGCAATAAAACGGCTGGCTGCTGCACCTCTCCTCTATCTGCCGCCGCCTCGGTCGTGTTGCAACACTGGTCATTTCCAGGAAGCCCAGACAGTCAAAGCCGGAGCGGTATGTACCGCTCGGCAATACCTGATATTCCGATACCACTCGTCTGCTTTGGGCAATTACGTAAGTGATGACGTCATCAATATATACGACATTCGTCTTTCTAAACAAGAACAACATGGCGTCCATGCCAACACAAAAATTAAAAAATAAATAAATAAATAAATAAATATCGCACTGACGTGTTTTACGGCCCACTTTAGATTTGTAGTTTTATAAGTTTTTGCAAACAATTTGGATCAAAATAATATCTAAATAATAAAATATTAATTAATGAGAGTCTCTAAAACCCTTTTAGGGAAAAAATTGGGTAGTGGCGGGATGCGAACCAATGACCTTCACTGTCACGGCTCAACGCGTTGCCCACAACACTACAGTTATCAGTTGGGTCATGCGTCTTTTAATTTCATACTGTTGATGGACGTATTTAACTAATGCTAATATGGCATTTGTAGACACTAGATGATCATTTATCGTACGAAGAACTACGTGTTTTTGTGAATTCTTCAGTGCGCCATTGCTTTGAAATGACAACGCGTAAGTTACTATAAGAAAATTATCAAATACGCAACGCAAGATGGCGTATGCCACAGGGAGTTCTGGGCGAGAAATGTCACGTGACATCTGCGAACGGCTTGTTTTCGTTAATTCGGTGAAGGGTGTCAAAACTGTTATTTTTGCAAATATCTCTCAAGCGATACGAGATATGAAAAAAACATAAGGGAACAAAGCTGTAGAGAATCTTCTCCTCTACAAATTCGGTTATTCCATTTTAGCGTCAGATGAACGGTTTGTATGCAATTAAAAATACATTACAAACGGCCTTTTTTGGTATTACCAACGTATTTCTTGTCCGAAATATTTAAAAAAGCGAGGTTCTGGTCCTTGATAGCCAACAATTATGTCTGTAAAATTTGGTACTGATCGGTTGAACGGTTCGTCTTAAAAACAGGGAACACGTTACAGAAAGACAGACATCGTCAAATCGCCGTTATTTTTGCCAATATCTCTTAAACGATTCGAGATATGAAAAAAATATAACAGAGCAAAGTTGTAGAGAATTTTCTTTTCTACGAATACGGTTATTCAATTTTCGTGTCAGGTGAATGGTTAAGCTGTTATCTTCATTTAAATTTCGAGCTGTTAAAAGACGATCGCAAAGGCCCACTTTTAGTGTTACTACCGTAACCTAAAGTGGGCCATATAATAGCAAGAATAGTGATTCAAATATACTTTTATTTGTAACAATTTAACGGGGCCAGAGCGAGAATTTAGGGGATTTGGGAGGGGAGATTCTTCTGAATGTAAAAGTGCTGATATATATATGTACAGTTTTTGCGGCATCGACTAATACTCGTGATCGACATGTAACAATCTAAAATAAGAAAAGTGAAATAAAATGAACTTACCGAGTTAAGTACCAGCTTCAGATAACTAGATTGCCCACGGATATTCAGAAAACCAAACAAACACACATACACAAAAACACACGCGCTGCGTAATCTTGAGTTAAAGGTGATGTGTCGTATTTGACGGATTTCGTAATTAATATTTCTTATTACGAATGTTTGTAGGGAAAATGAAAGATCACATTTAAGACAAGTTAAAGGTCTGTTGAGGTAAAGTACCTAGAAGTGACATTTGTATACAGTAAAATTTAACCCATATAACATGTAAAACAATAAATTTGATATAAATTGAACCGTTTCCAAAAAATTTACGCACGCGCTATAGCGCGTGCTTTTAAATGTCACATAAGTCTTCATCTAAAGTTTATTAAAAAGGAAAATCTCACGAGATGCAGACAGGTTATTTTACAAATAAACCCATAAATTTGATATAACTTCTATCACTTCCAAAACTTTTACGCATGCGCGAAGTCAGACATACGTCTTCATCTATCAGTTTACTAAAAAAAGAAAGAAAAAAAATCTCAGGATATACTGACATTTCAATCTTTTACTGCAGTCAAAGGAATGTACAGATTAATGTTCTGAGTAAAAATAAAATAGAACCTCGCGTGATGCACACAAATCGATATTTATTAAGCTAATTGACACAAAACGCGTAGATAAATAAGGACATTCTAATAAATATTGACTCTGACAAACTGACAGTATAATCAGTGACTAGTAACAGACAAATACAAACACGTCCATGACAAAATGACGTAGTACATGACGCAATTGGTCAAAGCCGCCGAGTGGTATCGGAACGTCAAGGTGAGCCTATCGCTCTCACAGCAGCAGAATTGCATAAAAAATGCAGCACCGAGAAGGACCAACTGCGCTTGTGAAATACCGCGTTGCATAAAGAACCCCGTGCGACGTGACAGAGCTGCCGATGTCAGCAGAGTGCAGACACCGTCGCCGGCTACGAGCGCTGTGCAGCGAGCTGCCTCTGGTGTGGTATGCACAGGCGACATGCGGCACAAATCCTTTCCTATTCTCTCCAGGATACACCCTTAAAACGACTCACAGGGAAATAGGCTGAGTATTTTTCCAGATAACCGCGACCTGATGAAATACAAATCTGTCTCAGCCGGACTGTCCTCTGCGTTTTAACAGTCTTCCACAGCCGGCCGCGGTGGCCGAGGGGACTGCGGCGCGCCAGTAACGGTCTTCACCGCCAATACGGTCAGGGGTTCGAATCCCCCCTCGGGCATTGTCATTTGTGCCGTCCTTCGTGTTAGCTAGTTCATAAGTAGTTTGTATAGGGACTGATAACCCCATAGTTAAGTCCCATGAGCTGTACAAACATTTGAACATTTGAGACTTCCCCAGCCGTCTGATCTTTTTCGTTATCCATCACAGTCTAACATACCAGTCGCGACACTCACTGGTGTAAAATCTGTTACCGCCTGAAAGCTGCGACGACACTAGCGCTCCAAGCGGTGAGCAAGGGAGTCGCCTGTTAACGTCACCTAACATTACCGCTGGATATATTTCATCAAATACTGACAATACACACTCGTAAACGCGGTCGTCATCGTAAACATGTCCCTGCAGATGCTGCTCGCCGACCGTGGCCCGTGTTTGTTACAACACGCAACTGAACTTCGGACGTTTCAAGCGTCAACTTTAGGTTACAATATCTCCGGATGCAATCAATATTCTACAATGCAACAAACGGCACATTACGTATTTGTTTATATGTTTAGATGTGCTAACAAAACTAACGGGGTTCCATTAACAAAATCGTAGATTTGTGTTAAAAAACATACTTCCGTGCATTTTTTTATGGTTTGTATTAACCAATTACACTAGTCCCTCTCCTCATGTTCGGTCTGTGGAATCGGTTCGTCAGTATTTCGGTTCGTCAGTATTTGAAAGTATTCCTCAAGAAAGCGAAACACTTGTTCGGTCCGATGTGGTCGGGCTCCATCTTGCATAAACCATTCAGTACCTGGTCGATCCTCTAACGCTTGCTGTGTGGCGACAAATTGTTCCAAAATTTCAATGTAACATGCACCAGTGACCGTTTCTCGAATGAAAAAAGGGTCAATAATGCCTCTGCTGCATACTGCAGCCCACACACTAACTTTAGGAGAATACAGGGGTTTCGCTTCACACCAATGTGGCTTTTCGGAACCCCAAAATCGGCAGTTCTGCTTATTCATGTATCCATTCAGGTGGAAATGTGCTTCATCTGTAAACCAGATGCAGCCAATATGAACTCCTTCACTATCAATCATTGTGAGCATCTGATTAACAAAGGCAACCCTTTGTTTCACAGCTCGTACGCATATGGCCTGGTGCGTTTGAATTTTGAATGAAAACATGTGTAGGCTCTTTCTCAGTATTTTCTGCGTGCTGGAACGCTTCAAACCAGTCTCAGATGCAATTCTATGGACGGATGACATTGGATTTCGCTGAATAATTCCAGAAACTCTGGCGATATTTTCAGGCGTAACTGCTGTTTGCTTGCGGCCAACATGCCCCACTAGATCATCAGTTACGCTGCCTGTTAGTTGAAATTTTGCGAAATGCGTACGAATGGCTTTCGCATCGGGTCCTTTTGTAACATTAAATCGTGCTTGAAAACTTCGCCTTGTTGTCGTAGGAGTCTCTTCTAACCTGTGGTAGTCTAGCACCAGAAAAACGCGTTGTTCAATGGAGTACATGGTTTTAATCTCTTCCTTCGGTACGCTAACCTTCTTTCACGTTTCAATAGTGGAACTGATCGCTATGGGCTTCGGATCACTATTTATACTAGGCATTACGTATGGCGATCACAGCTCCATCTGTTAGCAGCTTTTGTAACTATTATTTCAAACTGCTGTATAAACTTCTTACAGCTTTCACAATAAACATACCTTTTATTGCATTCCTCTATCGATCTTTGTTTTTGAGATATTCAATTTTGAAATCAGGGAGTCCTTTTTCTGGACACCCTGTATCTCCCATTCCATTCTGGATTAGCGCGCGGGGAGAAAGAACAGCTAGAAACACGGTAGGGGATTGGTTCAGTAAGCCGTCAGCCGGACACTTAAGCGAGAACTGGGAGTCGTCGTGTTGATGTGGACGTGGGGCGAGGCGGAGGGAGTCTGCAGGGCTGCAGACATCGACCGGCGGCGCAGCTGCTGGAGTAAACAGGCGCCCAGCGCTCTGCGACGTCACACGGGGCAGGGCGCGAGGCGGCGACAGGGGGCGCCGGGGCTCGAGCCAAGGACTCCGGCGTGCCAGCAGTTGCGCTGCCAGCCAGCAGGGCGCAGCAGCGGCGGCGGCTGTGCCGGCCAAAGAGGTATATAAACAACATAGAAAGCAAGGAGGTTACAATCTCTGGAGATGCCATAACACTGAAAAAGCGAAGCCAGCAAACTGGGCATTTCGGCATTTGTTTGTGCCCAAAACATTGGACATAGTGTCTGCGTATAGGACTTACCCCGCGTCCACACATTGGTACCAACGCTGGCGCCAACATTGGCCAATATTTTTGAGACAGCGCCCACACATTGGAGCCAATATTCAGTTGAATTCATCGAGAGCCAACGAAAACATATCTGACACACAAATGCATTAACGCTTTTGAGTGTGAATCATTACATTCTGTCATTGTAAAAGTCAGAAACATCCGTAAAAGATGATGGAGTGTTGTATTACTTCCTACCGAACATTAATTACGGTACGAAATCATTTTTTAAAAATATGCTACAAGTAAGCGATACACATTTTAAAAACTTAGACCTGCTACTTTAAATTAATGAAAATAAAATAAAAAAGAAAGAGGTGTTTTGGAGGGATACTACTCTTTTGGTATTACGCTACGATTTCTTGCTAAAGGAGACAATATTAGAAGCCTACACTTCCCTTTTTAAATAACCATGTAATTGATATCACTAGTAGTGCTTGAAGTTTGCAAAACTATATTTAAAACTTGACGGGAAATATTAAGTACTGTACTGTTAATTTTAAAAATTAAATTCAGTAATGGAGTGTTCGCGCCTAAGTTTTGCTGTGGCATTTCGTTTTCTTGGGTTTATTTCACAAATGAATCACTTTCTGATACAGTTCTAATTATTTACAAAGAGATTTCGAAACTTTAAAACGGCGACGAAGAACGAACGAAGAAAGAAACAGTTTCGAGATGAGTAGACGACAAAGACAGAATGAAACGTTGGCGCCAATGTGTGGACGACGTACCCATATTGGCCCAACGTCCTTTGATGTTTGGTCGAAATACCGACAAGCAACGGAGCCGTACCAACGTTGGCGCCAACGTTGGTTCCAACGCTATTTCACCGATCCACACATTGGACGAACACTGTTGGCGCCAACGTTGGGTCCAATGTGTGGATCCGGCCTTACAGTCGTTGAAATGTACGTCATATGTTAGTAAATATTCCAATGTGACTGTCTATTTAGTTGCTTTACGTAAAGAAGGCAATATTGACCCAGGGTTTAAGCAAGAAATTTTTGTTTGGGGCACAAAAGCATGGCTCCTCTGGCTTCACCCAATGTTTCTTCTCAGCATAGGTACCGCCACCTTCCTTTATTCTAACCTCCTTGACAGAGAGGCTACAGGTAGAGTACCGCCAACAGGGCGGACACCGCCATTGTAGGCCTATCTCGCAGTAGCAGCGCTATGGGCGGATATGTTAAATTACAATTTTTGATTAAGGGAACCGGTCTGAACATCGACGCGGTATGACAGTACCTTAAGTAAACAATGAACTAAGGTTTTTAACCGTTTCATCACTTCTACTGCGAATATTAAGGAAAAATTGGTAATCTAAGATCCAGACCAAGACCTTTTATTTTGGAGAAAAGTAGTTGTAAAATTGCTCATGCTAAGTTTTGTCAAAAGTAATATATGTTGTAATGATAAGAGACTTCAAGTCGTTTGAATTAACATATTTGATTTGGAGTACTGGTACTCCACAAATACAAATTTGCACTTTAGTTATTTAGGACGCTAAGGCAAATTATAAAAATTGCAAAATTACAAATTAATTTATTTGTCTAAAAATTTGAAAGGTAATTTATCTACATAGTAACTGCATCTTAAAATACCTTCTCTCCATTCATCATGCCAATACTTTTACTGCTGCATTTTGCTGTGGAATCCTCTGCCTGGCGGTTATATTTCTTCAGAAGAATATATATTCTAGTGGTTAAAAATGCGCGCACAACTTTTCCACAACACTCTGACTAGACGGAATATTTTGATCAAGTTCATTGATTGATTTATGTGCAATCAGGATTGTTCACTATTTGAAAATGTATAAAAAAGTTTTGTCGAAATACATTGCGATAAATTTACGTAAAATGAGTAAGAAACGAATCTTTTTTATATACATGCAATATATATGTAAGCGATACCTGGTTCTGCCTGTGCAGTGGAAGTGCAGTCAGATTCACTGTCTTTTGGTGGCTTTCGTTCCTTAATTTGATGACAATGACTATACTAGGTAACCGCATTAGGTTTTAGTTTCTTAACGCCATCCTTGCGGTTTGTTTCGAACTGAACAGACCTAAAATTAAGCTAAAATATGAAAACCCATGTTAAACTGTTATATAATAAAGATGGGAAAACTGAAATATCTGACGCTTTCGGGACAAATGAAACCGTACAGTGTGAGGTTTCGAAACACTACAGCACCATATAGTTCGAGGCTAGCAATTGTAGGAGAAAAAATTAAACTTTTATTCAGATGCTGCGGCAGTTATATATTTCCTACACCGGCAAAATTTTGCCTACCACCCCGGCGGCCTCAAGTGGTTATATTCCCAAGAACAAGAGCACGGTAGAAAATATTTGCCAAGATGTTTATATTCATAGAAATCCGCATAGAATGACTTGATTGGTGTTTCATATAGTCCATGACGTCATTAATTAATAATGCTGTTCCTTCTTTGTGGATGACAGGTACTTGTATGTACCCTTCTCCACTCAGTAAAAGTAATTGTCCTCGTACAACGAAGATTTCATGGGAAAACATTTGCAATGTAACGCTATTGGCTAATGCCAACGTCACATGATTGCCAACATTATCACTCGAGGCTGCCAGGATGATAAGTAAAATTTACACTCTGTACCAAATGTATTGCTTCCACAATAAGTGAAGTTCCTGCTTTCACATTAGCTAAGGATTGACGTTTTTATGTCTAATATATTGGTTTTTACAGATATAATTAATACATTTTGCTTTCCATTATTTTAGTGTCTAATGTTGATAGATGTTGTGTGCTAACCTTCATGTCATATTATCACATAACATTAATTGAGCTAACATTTTGGGAAGGGTTAAGTTTTTATACATTTTTATCGCACAGCTGGGTACTTTCGTAAAATAAACCTTATCTTAAAATTCAACTTTTTGAGATATAACTTATTTAATGGGCGGTTTTATTTACCGTCCAAACTTTCGTAATACGCAGGCTAAGTATAAATAAGAAATTCGTCAAATAGGCACATTATGTTAGATTTTATGTATTTATATCTTTTAAAAATATCTTTTCTCTTACATGATTGTGCGGCCAACATTGCTTGGAAGAAATTAACGGTATGGGGAAAAAGTTTAACTCTTTACAACGAGATTAATGTTGGCATCTCCCCTTGTTAGTATAGAGCCAGTCATTTTAGACTTTAAAGTTGTATCTTTTTTTTAAGGAAGCTGTAGGTGTAGTAGTGTGTTTTTAATACGATTACTGTAAATGGACGGATAAACCTAGAAGTTTAGTCGATATTTCAATACAAATTTACTTACTTCACACAATTTTTCTCGTATGGAAATGCGTCTTTTCACATTCCTTTCACCCTGTGGAATGCGGCAAACGTGGGATATGCTATGTTAAGCTCTTAATTTAATACACAATGAGTCTACAGATTTCCGACACCTCTAAATCCTAAAATAACAGCTAGTTAAGTGAAATATGCCATTTACGCTGATGGACTGCTTAGGCCCAAAATGGCGGACGTGCCCTACCCGCGCTCAACTGACCAATAGCAACCGGCGGTTGTCGGCAAGCCACACATAAAAGGTTGGCGCTACTCTCCCAATACAGGGCTCTAGCTACAGGCAAGCTACAGCGCTATGGGTGGCAGGTCTGTGTGATTCTATTTACACTTCGGTAAAATCAGACGTGACGTCATTATGACGTATCCACTCTATCGAAGACGACTGGAGCCATGTTCGACTTGTGTGGTCATTCTAGACGCAAAACTGCGGTTGCAATTCATGCAGACGAATTAAAGGAGTAGCTGAAAATATCTTAAGTTGGTAATGGTATATTCATTACAGTTTCGGAAGCAATAACTTTGCTTTCTTTTTTTGAAATAAAGAAGCTATAAACTTTCCGAAAACGGACCTACACTGTGAGCTCTGAAACGTTATTCAGCCAAATCTGATGTTGTCATCGTGGCCCATTTGTGAAGGTTGTGTTTAAAACTAATGGAAACTTTTTCTCTAAGCGAAAAATGCTACCGACTTGCATTGTAGTACGGAGTCTACGTTAAACTAAGAGGAAAAAATACGGTTACCAGGCTATGAAGCGACAATGTGTACTTGGACATGTCAAAATATGCGATATACAAAAACAGCATATAGTCGCCGTAGGTATATGTATGTTTTCGCCGAAACTATAAATCAAATGAGCTGGATATTAATACAGTCATTTGTTACAGAGGCTCTGCGAACATCAGGTAAAACATTTCGTAAAACTGGGTATTCATCTACCGCCAAGCTGCTGCAACATGCTAGTTCTTATCTTTGAAAATGTGTGAAGTTGTCGTTCTCTTAAGGCTCGGTCTGCGTTATTTCTGACATAATTTTCAATTTACATTTACTGAAATTTCCGTCAGTGCTTTTCAAAGCATGATACCAATATTAAGTAAGGCCTAGTTTTGTCACTAAACTACGAAGGGAAAAAGTATGCAGTTCAGAAAGAATGTCGAATTAAGCATGTTGTCCCACCCGAAACCAGCGTCTCGAACGATGCAAAAGTCGATGCGCCGCTCTTCTGGACGTCGATAGCGTGTATACGTCATAATGACGTCACGTCTGATTTTACCGAAGTGTAAATAGAATTCCCCGGCAGGTCTAAGCAACATTGGGCGCCCTATCTGAGAACGTCAGTTTGAAGCAGCAGAGTGAGCAGACGCTCCTGCTTGTAATCTAAACTAACGTGTAGGCGCTATTATTAATGGTAAATCACGGCCAGTGTATGTTCGGCGTACAACTGCAGCAACCGCAGGGATAAAACTGTTCGAATATCATACTTTAGGTTGGTAGAAAGAAAGAGATGTGTAATTATATAGGTCGTTGTGTATCAGTATTTATTTGTTTATAAACATTCATTATACTTAACTTTCGCATTAACCAAGTTTAAAAATTATATTTACTTCACGACCATCAAACAGCCGGGCAGATGACGGTTGTAGTTGGCGTGTTTTAATGTATTGACTGTTGTTTATATAGAGTAAAAATGGGTATTAACCATTGGGTAAATATCCTAGGTATATGAACTGTAATTAAACTATTCTTTATACATATTTCCTTTGAAAAACAAGGAGTTTCTAAGTCAATGGCTAGCCATTGTGCGGCGTGGTAAGTGGCAGCCTACAAAGTATAGTTACATATGCTCTTGCCATTTTGAAGAAAAGTTCATGTGTGCTACCACCGATCGAAAGCGGCTACTGGCAAACACCATTCCAACAATATTTTCGTTTCCTGAGCACATACAGAAACTGGAAGGTGCAAGGAGAGTATCGAGGAGACGTAAAACTGTGGAGAGCTTGATAAATAAATAATGTGCTTCAGAGCATGAAACATCATTTGAACCACAGGCAGAATAAAGGTAATTAAAGATTTTAAAGAAATTCGCCTGTATTTATAGGGAAGACACAAATGATTATTGAAATTATAGTAACATCACCAAATAATGCAGCAGTTCGACGATTGTAAACATTACACTTAGGATACAATAGTAAACGAGGAATGCTATTCGTAGTGGGAATTATTTTGCGAAATGCGTCGCCCAGAAATTAAGAAAAAAACAGAGACTCCCAATGATTGATATAAAACCTACTAGATGACCCGGTGAGCTTCATATCACTTACCTCTTAATATAAACCACATTAATTTAAATCATATGTATTTTAGATCCAATAGCTTTATAAAGGCATCATCAGATAGTCTAAGTATCGGCTCGATAGTGGGCGGAAAGAGTGGGTAGATCACGCACACTTGTCCAGGATAATGTTCATGTCACATTCGTGGAAGTTCAGGGAAGGTTTAAACGGCGATAAAATATGGAAAAATTGCGAAGAAAACATAGATATAAAACATGTAAAATAATGACTTGGTTGTTGTGTTATCTAGTCGACCCGGCAATGCTTTGAAATTGCTAATATGTATGTACTTTTGATTTGAACGTCGAATGTGCAAAATTTGGTCGCAAGCGTACGAATAATATTGATATCCCAAAGAAAAGAGTTCTTTCAATTTCCACAAATTTTCCTATTTTCTGGTCAACTATTCCAAACTTTTATTTCCCACAAACCTTCCTCTCGCTTTGGACGTCGAATGTGCAAAATTTAATCGCAATCAGATGAATGGTATCGACATTTCATAGAAAAATCTCTTTCTATTTTTTCTGAATTTTCCAATTTTCCGGGAAACTTTTCCACAGTTTTATTTCATAAGAATTTTACTCTTGCTTTGAACGTCAAATATGCAAAATTTTATCGGAATCAGACGAATGATATTGATATCCCATTGAAAAACGCTCTTTCAGTTTCTCGCGAATTTTCAATTTTTCCGGGTAACTTTCCCTAATTTTTAATTCATAAGAACGCTCATCTTTCGTTGAACGTCAAATTATCAAAATTTTATCGCAATCGGATGAACGTTTCTCAACTTGTAGTGTTGAGTACATTTACAAACACAAAGAAAAAGGAAACTGATCCCTATTTTCTTTACTGAAAACTTTTCCAAGACCACAATGAACAAACCAAAAAAAAAAAAAAAAAAAAAAAAAAAAAAAAAAAAAAAAAAAAAAAAAAAAATCCAAAAAATTTATTTCATACAAACCTTGTCCTGTCAAGCCGTACTCAAGTGATGCTGTTACAACCATGTGGCAATTGATTTTTATTCGTAGAAAAATCGCTTTGGTATTTCCTAAATTTTCCTACTTTCCACACGACTTTTCCAAATTTTTATTTGATGCGAACCTTCCTCTTGCTTTCAACATGAAATGTACAAAATTTTATCGTAATTGGACTAACGGTATTGATAGCGCACTGGAAAAAGATGTTTCAGTTTTTCCCGATTTTACTCTTTTCCAGACAACTTTTCCATATTTTATCTCCGTTTAAACCTTTCCTGGACTTACACGAATATTTCAAGACTAAAATTAGCCAAATAGGTTCAGCCGTTCTCGAGTTTTAGCGGGACTAACGAACAGCAAATCATTTATATATAGATAGATTATTTAGTGTTAGCAGACGCCCAGTATCACCTGGCGTGACACTGACCTTCCTAAAGATGGCAGCAACCTTTCCAGTTGGCTACAAGTATGGCGACGCTGTGGCCAGTCTATGATGTTTATATAGGTCTTTGGTGCCGACCACACGAGCAGCCGCCTGAGATAGCACACAGACCAGCTCCTACGGCTCCACCTCCGAATATTAACGAAGATTACCGAACTGCTACGAAAGCCGACGATTCGAGATCGAGTGTAATCTCTCCCTGGCTTTGTGTATTTCATGATTTTATTATTACAACTCAGGCGTTGTTATAGCACACTGAAAAATTGCCAAAAACACGTCGTGCTTAGAACGATCAGGTTGGGGGTTCGAATCCTACCTCGGGCTTGGATGTATGTCTTTAGTATAAGTTAGTTGGTAAGTAGTTTGTAATTTTAGGGACTGATGATCCCGCAGTTAAGTCCCATAAGCTGAACAAACATTTGAACTTTGCAGAACTACATATTGAGCATAGCTGTTTATTTTTTCTCAATGCTACCGGTTTCGGTCATTTACCATTATCAAGCGTTAGCCTGAAGTAGATGAAAGTTATCAAAGCATTAGTCAACCATATAAAACGTTAACAAAAAATACAGTAAGTTTCATGTGAAATACAGAGATTAGCTAATAGGTTAGCATGTCGTAATACAAGAATTCAAAATTATAACATAAGTATTTGTCGTCATTGCTCTAGTCATTGATACTACCACAGTGGTTGACTGCTACAGATTGATGAGTGTGAAATAAAATAATTTTCAAAACCAAAGATAACGAACATGCTTACATTAAATCTCATTGCACAAAGATTATAGGGCATACAGTTATGCTATGTCTATGACCATCTTCGGTCTTTATTAGGATCTATGATGTAGACAATGTGATTGCTATGTTTATAAACAAGTGCTATACAATATGATGAAGTGGAAGTATGATATTTACATGTGCATCACAACTTCATAGCAGTGCATATGTACATATCACACTTAATTTTGTGTTATCTCATGCATGTCACCATTTTAGTGCTTGGGTCATATCCAAGTGTAATGATTTTTATTATATACTCCGTTATAGCACTCGAAATTAGTCTAAGGCCGAAATTCTAGGCAGTTCAATAAAAGAAACCTTATAGAGAAAAAGTGGGAAAAATGTTTATAAAACACTTGGACAGCATTCATTTGAGTGATTACCATGAAAGCTGCGACATGTTTTTATGTTTACCAAATGTAATTTATGATCGTTAAACAATAAAATCAGAAGAACTAATATAAAGAACAAGTGCTACTCTCTATTGTGATAGCAATGCCAGTTTGATCCCTACTTCTGCTGGATACGTATAGGCGTACGTTGGTAGCTTTCGTGACTTCGATGCCCTGTTTTGAACTGTAATCACTCCCGGAAAACTAAGAATTAAAAAAAAAGGTAAAGCAGTCAACAATCCGAAGATTGGTTTGAACACCACAGTGCTTTACTAGGCATGGTCCTGTTTGGAGGTGGTATGCCGTTTCCTTCCTCCGACCTTCGAACTGACTTACCCAGCCAGTTATAGGGGGACCTACAGTTTAACGTGGGTTCCGAACCACGGTGCTACTCGGTATTTTTCACATGAGCAATACTGCCAGAGGTGAGAGAAGTGGAAAGTGACAGATAAAAATCCTAGGACCTGGCGGGGATCGAACCCGCGACCTTTGGATTTGTAGTCTGGCACTCTACCACTGTGCAACCGAGGCGCACAACTAAGAATTAACTGATGTAATTGTAAATAAAGTCTTTCAGAAAATCAGTAAGTGTTTCTCTGCAACTGGAGTCTTGTTGAACTTTGATGAAATGCAGAATATACAGTTTTGTACAGTAAATGGCATGACACCATCAATAAACATAGACTTTGGACAGAAGTCTGTAGCTAAGGTACAATGTTGAAAATATTTAGGCCTATGCATTCATTTATTTATCGTATCCAAGACATCACTTATCTTACAATAGTAGAATACCATAATTATAATAAATATCTTACAATAATTATCTTAAAATAGAGGAGAAGCATATAAACCATTTATAACACATAGTAGTAGGGAAGTGAAAGTTAAATGCAATAATATCTAAATTAAGTGAAAAGAAATCAGAAGACAAGAAAACATTTAAAAGATCTGAATTAATTCTGTCAGGAATTTCAAAATTCATATTCCACATGAAGCCCAATACGTTGCAGTATGAATGGCTTTTGTTATTTGCTGCGAGTAAATCCTCCATTGTACACGGTTCATCCAGCTTCGTGGAGACGAGTATAGCAGGTGCTGTGGGTCTTGCAGCTCTCCACGCTCGCAGGCCTCGTCTGCGCTGGTGTAGCCCCATTTCTTCAGGTTGACTCTGCACCGTTCGTAGTCTATTTTATGCTTTCCAGGTCGTATATGGGAGTTCAAAACCAGCTGCAGGTTCTTCTCTGGGGCTCTTCCCTGGTATTTCTGGTTCCAAGTTTCGCCACAGTTCCTCTCGTCGTGCTTTAGGCGATAGAAGAGGATTTTGTTGTTTGTAGGAAACTCTTCCTCGATTTAAGCCTTTCGAAGCTGTTCTTATTATATCTGTTTGCATTGATGAAACATTGAATTAGAAGAAACAGATTGACGATCCGCTGCAACATTTGGGTTAATTATAGTATTAGGGTTATATAGACATCTCCGTAAATTCGCATACTATGCTTATTTCTATTCAATTCTTTCATATGGCAGTATATTTAGGGTCAAATCATTAGTGCATAAGAAAGTATTCATTGCTCAGACGGGTGTAATTGCTGGACCCCACCTAAGATCATCCTGAAGACATTTATTCAAGAATCTAGGGGTCTACACACTAGCTTCACAATATATTAGTATCCACTTATGAAATTTGTTGTAATAGCATGTCTTACACCCAACTTAACAGTAGTGTGCAAGGTATGCCTACTGGGTAGACACTTGCCAGTGTGGTGTATCAGTGACACAAGGCAGACACATGCAAGAATGATGTACCAGCGGTGCTGAGCAGAAACTAGCCAGTGTAGTGCACCAGTGGCTCCAGGCACACCAGTGATGCCGTGCAGACACCAGTTTACTGTATCAGCGGCACTGAGCAGACACTCACTGCTGTTGTGTACCAGTGGCGCTGCGCAGGCTCTTGGCAGCGTAGAGTACCAGTGGCACTGGGCTATCACTTGTCATTGTAGTGGGCAGACACACACCAGTGTAGTGTATCAGTGGCGCTGGGCAGAAAATTGCCTTGGTAGAGTACTGTGGCTGGGTACTTTTGTGTTCAGTTATGTTTGTTCGTCATCGGCATACTGAACAGTCCTATTCCTTGTGGACTGTGAGTTCAGTCAGAGACAGATATATACAGGCGAGAAACCTCCATAAGGGCCCGGTCACACGAGCCGGGGTGCGAGGCGGGGGTATAGAAGCAGTTCCGTAAGATGTCCCACGATGGCACTGAGGTCAGTAGCAGCCCTTTAAAACTGGCCAGAGCAGGCGGCAGGTAGCGGCTGCCCCCACCACCGCTTCCGCTCAAACGCCGGCATGCTGGACACATCTGTGGCCTTGTGACAGGTGGCATGAGCCACCCATCCATGCTACCCTCATATGTGCGAGAGGCACCCTGAGAAGCGCCTCTAGTGTCGTCTACCAGTACTAAGCTGGGGCACCTCCTGACATTGCTGGCATCTTACGGAACTACGAGGGGAGCGTAGGACAATGGTGTAGGTAAGGTTTCTTCTCTGTGGTTCAGTACTCATTCAGGAGACGGGGTGACAATGAAACACCGGTTTACACGTGAAAGCATTTAATGGCTTAGACCGTGCTAACAGTGATACGAAGGCTACCTCGCTGCCGCCGCCTGCACTTCTCAGTAACGCGCAGGCCGCCACGCTGCAGACGCGCCGCGCCGGGCTGTCGTTGCTCGCTCCAGCGGCCCCTGCGTTGGCCTCCGCGCTGCCGCCGATGTGCGTCTCCCCTGCGGAGACCGTCCTGCGCTGTCGTGATGGCGGACTGGACCAACGAGCGTAGCCTGGGAGTCGAGCCTGCACTCCTCGCCACTCGCAGCCACTGTGCTCTCCTCCGGCTGGCCACTGGAGGCGTCCTAGATGTGGCCGCATCCCTTCGTCCACACTGCATCCGTGGGTGAGTAACTCGTTGTCTGCCAGGCGCCGCCCCTCTCGCTGCAGGCCTACCGGTCACTTCGCGTTCTTAAGGATACTTCTTATTAGGTATAGAGTGTAGGATTTACTGACAACATCTTCTGAGTGTTTGGAAAGGATACATCAACTTAATTTTGTTTTGGTTTGGCATAATTGTTTTGTGGAAACAAGGTGTTTTCCTCTGTGTTCTTATTTATATCTTCTGTTTACCTTGTTGGCGTTTGTTGTTTTTGTTGAAGTTATTCCACAGGTCTTCTGAGTCATAGCCGGCGTTGCTGGAGCCCTGTCTTCTTAGATGGTGTGTTATTGCTTGAGAAGAGTCGGCGTCTTGATGGGTGTGACATTTATGGGAGTTTCTTCTGTCGATGTCTGGAAGTCTGTTTAGCAGCTCTTATCGGGGGCTCCATATCCATCATTTCCGAGGCTGTTGGGGGAGGCTTCACACACGTTGCAGCGGCGTCCCAGACGATACCAGCGACGTCATTCAGGAGATCCCGGAGAATGATGTCGGAAGCAAGTTGTCGGAGATTAGGACTGGAAACACGGTCATGCCAGTCTTTAACGGCTGCTAAAACAGGATAGTAATGTCTATTTTGGGGTATGGTAAGGGAGGCTTGAGTTTAGGAGGATGGAAGGGGAAGGGGTTATTCCAATGGGGGTAACTACCATCTTCTATGGATCGGTAAATCGTCTGAAGAGCCGGAGCGACGCTTTTGCCACGTGGCAGTGGCAGACAATCTTCAGTCTGGCATGGGACAGCACCGGGAGATGCAAGAGTCGCAGCCAGTGTTTCCCTCGAGGAGAGGACAAGCGCATCAGACGCATCGGTATCGTGATGACCCATATCCATGTTGTCAGAGGCAGTTACCGATGACATCGAGGCGTTGGATGGCAGACCAGTGGTGTCGAACGTCTCCATTGTTTCCAGCGACGTAGCAGGAATAACGAAGACTTCGGTCTGGGTGGAGGCACCTCCGCAAGGGAGGGAGCAGGGAGCGACGCCTCCCTCGTTGTCGTAGTTCATTCCAAAGATCC
This sequence comes from Locusta migratoria, assembly GCA_026315105.1. Taxonomy (NCBI): domain Eukaryota; kingdom Metazoa; phylum Arthropoda; class Insecta; order Orthoptera; family Acrididae; genus Locusta; species Locusta migratoria. Next base: position 69,456,842 of record CM048750.1, on the reverse strand, counting down.
AGCAACTTTTGGAGCATCGTTGCCATATCTTCTTTCCACGCCATCCTCTCGGCCGCAATCGTGACTTGAAGAGCAGACAAGGCGTCGTTGGTGTCGACGAGTGCCGCCTCACACCGGCCACCGCCGCCACCCGGCCCAACAGGGACGGCGCCACCACAAGAACAACTGAACCCGTCTTGCGGTTCTCATTCCGCCATTTCTTCAGCTGGGGACGGCTCCAGTCCTGCTTATTAGGACATTTACGGTGACTCGCGGCGTGCGAGCCGCCGCAGTTGACGCAGGTAGGCGTTTAAGTGCGCGGCATTGTGGACTCCCGAGTTTAATGCGCCTGGGCGTACTGCATACACACCGCTTCGCCCCGGCAATATTTAGCAACATGCCCCAGCTTCTAGCATTGAAAGCAGTAAGGCACTCGTTTGCGGGCGCGTCGCATGTCGCTCGTGTCCAATACTTCTGCCGCCAGAAGGCGGGACTACAGGGGGCCCGAATGGACTGCACAATCCCAGGTAGAAATTCGTCGTACTGCGCATGACGTCACCGCCGAAGCACGCCGCGGCAGTTGTAGCGGTACCCCTGCAGTAGCTTCTTGTTTACAGTGTAGTTTCGTTTGTTCGTGTGTTTTACGACAGAAAATTCGATTAATATGTTAATGATTCGTTTGAAATTATAAATTATCCCAGAATCGTTGAGAAAAAGACTTTAGCAAGTGCGTATGGAACAAACGAGCAGCTCCAAAAAACAATTCTCAGCATAAGATATTTGTCCTGTGAAACAATAAAGATTGGGAACGGAAGGAAGCTGTTACAATTTCAGAAAGGTCTCTTAATGTCAATTAATTCTTTATTTGGCCTTCATTCTGACCTTTGGTCACTAGGCATTAAGTATATATTAACCTGCGAGAACATGCACCTTTAAAAGTTTTCTGTATTATAGTATTTTTCTGACCGTCAAAGAACAGTTTGTAATATATTTAATATGTCTAAATAAGTGCTGCCAGTTGCGTTTATAAGAAAACACAAACATTTGACTATTTAAATCTGGTAAAATGCCGATTGTTTTAAAATTACTGTGACCAAAATCATCACGCGCAAGTCCTCGAGGGTTAACAGCACGGCTGAACCAGGACTGTTTTGAAAATTTGTTTTCACTTATTACAGGTATTGGCCATTTCTAACAGCATCCCCGCCCAAAAGAAGTAAAACATCGGCACCGTTTATTGCTTCTGGGAAAGAATGCCCAAGACATTCCACTGTCTAATACTTCGTCTGCGAGACAGGAAGAAGATTCACAATAATTTCTGTCATCTAGTCCACTGTGTGGAATTTTGCCGGATATGCCTGAAGCAATGACCATGCCAGATGGGGACGCAGACAGCCAGGCTGCTGCACCGTCTGCTGTGACACATGTTGAATGCCCAACTGAAGGATTCAAATATCTGGTAGGCTACATTGCACGCCGTGCTGCGAAATATGACACCTCACTGGGGGTGTCGTCTAATGAACTACTTTGTCCTCCTCCAAAACACATCGCACAATATGGGTGGATAGAATTTCTATCACAAGGAAATTTGTTAGTGCTGTCTGACGAGTGAATGCGGCAGATATCAGAGTTTGACCTGCTGTTCAATGAGATTAACGGAAGTGACAGACTTAAAAAAAGTTCTGAGAGATTAGCCGTCGTAATTTCGCAGAAATATCTTCATGAGGCGCCAGAGGTCATTAAAATATTCTTACGGACCGAACTTTTATTCGAGTGCGCTACATCAACATGAAGCTGAAGAGAGAGAAAGCAGCGGCATCACAGAGGCGAAAATGAGGTCAGTGGCATTCTTCGGCTGTCGGGAGTGTTTAACGAGATATGTAACTGCAATAAGCAACGCGTAAACAGTTTAACTTTAGTGTGCTTAGTGGTGTTCTACGTGACGGCGCAGCGCCGCTTCGCGCCCCTCGCTGGCAGTGCCGCTTCGCCGCTGACGTCATTTCAACCGCCAATAGCAGGTCGCTTCGCTTCGGGCCCAACCTTTTATAGAATAACCTTGAGGCGGGACAGCCCCGCCGCACTTCCTCGCCCTTGTCGCCATCAGAATGCACGTCGCACACGTCCGTCCGCTTTGATGGCCCAGGCCGTGATCTGAACCGATGTGCCGCCGCGCCACTGGCGGTGCTGGAGTCTCGCTGCCAGCAACCCGCGGCTGCTGCTACGGTCTCCTTCCGTCGCGGACACCATCCCCACCTTCTCCTGTTGCCGCTACTGGCACTGCAACGGCTGCATCCTCTGCTACTGCTTCCGAGCCCGATTGGACCTGCTGTACGGACTGTACTGATCGCACTGGATGTACTGAAGGTCGAACCTGTCATCTTCGTTCGGTGGGGTTCACCCCATCGGTTATTGACCTATGTGTTTCACAAGTGTGACATGCTCACTTACTGTTGAATGTGACCGATTTCCTGTTTCTGATCTCGTACGCCTCCAACCGCCTGTTTCGTTTAGTAACGCACTTGATTACACGTTGCATAATACGGGCGTCTGCACTGTCCCACTGCGTCACCGGATGTACACAACACTGGACTACTTTGATCACTGACTTTGCAAGGTTGCTTGTCCTGCTCCACTTAACGTCAAAATGTCCGATTTTGACACAGTGCCGCTTCTGTTCGCTATTAAATCCAACCTTTAAAGTTCACTTTCTACAGTCCAACTTTTCCCACATTTATTACTTCTATTAATTACAGGTTCTCTGCCTCCTACACTACCAATGTCACCAACAATGGGCACAATTGTCAGTGTAGTGTACCAGGATCTGCGGTCTGACACTTGCCAGTGTTGTGCACCAGGGGCATTGGGGAGAAACTTGCCTGTTTGGTGTACGCTTGAAGCCAGGCAGACATCTGCCCATGTACTGTATGAGTCACGCCAGACAGACATTAGTGTACTGTGCCAGTCGTGATGAGCATACTTGGAAGTTGGGTGGACAATTACCAGTGTACTATCCAGTTGCTTTGGGCAGACACTTGCCTGTGTACTGTCCTGTGACACCGAGCAGACACTTGCCAGTGTAGTGTACCAGTGGGGTCAGGCAGACAGTTGCCAGTGTAGTGTACCAGTTGTGTCAGCAGACACGTTTGATTTTAGTGTACCAGTGGCACTGGTGGCATTGTACAGTACCAATGGCGCAAGTCAGAGACTTTGAAGTATAGTGTACTAGTGAGGCTGGGCAGACACTTCCCAGTGTAGAGTACCAATGATGTAGGGCAAACACTTGTTAGTGTAGGGTCCCAGTGGTGCCGTAGTCCCTGGTTGGTGCTTTGTAGAAGTGACGCCAAGCAGACACTTGCAAGAGTAGTGTACCAGTGGCGCCAGAGGGAGATCGGTGTAGTGTGCCTGTAGTTCTGGGCAGACACTTGCAAATTTAGTTATCAATTACACCATGCACCCAGTTTCACAGTGGCTCCAGACAGACGCTTTCCAGTGTAGGTTACCAGTGGCACTGATAAGACGCTTGCCAGTTATGTGTAAAAGTGGGGCCAGACTGACATGTATCATTGTAGTGTAGAAGTCGCGCCAGGCAGATATTTGGCAGTGCAATGTATCACTCACACCAGGCAGACAAATGGCAATGCAGTGTACTAGGGGTGCCAGGCAGACACTTGCCAGTGTAGTGTACCCGTGGTGCCAAGCAGACACTTGCCAATGTGTGATGTACCAGTGATGCTAAGCAGATACTTTCCAGTTTAGTGTACCAGTAGAACTGGGAATAGAATTGCCAGTGCAGTATAGTATTCAGTGGCATTTGGCAGACGCAAGCCTGGATAATGTACAAGTGGCATGAGGAAGACACTTGCTAGTGTAATGTTCCAGTGGCGCCAGACAGACACTTGCTACAATAGTGTACCAGTGGCACCAGACAGACACTTTCCAGTGTAAGTTACCAGTCGCACTGGGCAGACACTTGTCAGTGGAGTGTACAAGTGCTGCCAGAAAGAGACGTATCAGTGTAATGTACAAGTGGCGCCAGGCAAACACTTGCCAGTGAAATGTATCACTGGCACCAGGCAGACACTTGTCAATATAGTGTAGCAGGGGCGCCAGGCAGATACTTGCCGGTGTGGCGTACCAGTGGAGCCAAGCAGACATACGCCAGTGTAGTGCATCAGTGGTGTCAAGCAGACACTTGGCAGTGTAATGTATCAGTGATGCCAGGCATATACTTGCCAGATTAGTATACCAGTGGAGCTGGGAATAGGATAGCCAGTGCAGTATAGTGTCCAGTGGCATTTGGCAGACGCAAGCCAGCATAGTGTACAAGTGGCAAGAGGTAGACACTAGCTAGTGTAATGTTCCAGTGGCACCAGACAGACGCTTGCTACTGTAGTGTACCAGTAGCGCCAGACAGACGCTTTCCAGTGTAGGTTACCAGTCGCACTGGGCAGACACTTGCCAGTGGAGTGTACAAGTGCTGCCAGAAAGAGACGTATCAGTGTAATGTACAAGTGGCGCCAGGTAGACACTTGCCAGTGTAATGAGTCACTGGCACCAGGTAGACACATGCCAATGTAGAGTAGTAGGGGCGCCAGGCAGATAGTGGCCGGTGTAGCGTAGCAGTGATGCCAAGCAGATACTTGCCAGTGTCGTGTTTCAGTGGTGCCAGCCAGATACTTGCCAGTTTAGTGTACCTGTAGAGCTGGGAATAGAATTACCAGTGCAGTATAGTGTCCAGTGGCATTTGGCAGACGCAATCCAGCTTAGTGGACAAGTGGCACGAGGGAGAAACTTGCTAGTGTAATGTTCCAGTGGCGTCAGACAGCCACTTGCTACTGTCTTGTACCAGTAGTGCCAGGCAGACATTTGCCAGTGTAGTTACGAGTGGGACCAAGTAGACGTTAGTGTCGTGTGGTACTTGTGCTGGGCATACTTAAATGTGTAGTGTCTAGTGGCACTGGCAGACATTTGCCATTGAAGTGTACCATTGGCGCTGAACAGACATGAGTTTATTGTGGCAGCGAAACTGGGCCCACGTGAGTTTAGTTTGCAGTTTGTCAGTGTAGTGAACCAGTGGAACCAAACGCTTTCCAGTGTAGGTTACCAGTGGCGCTGGGTAGACACTTGCCAGTGTAGTGTACTAGTGGCACGGGGGAGACTCTTGCCAATGTAGTGTTCCACAGGTGCTCGGCAGACGCTTGTTGGTGCAGTGTGCAGGCACTTGCCTGGTGCAAGCGGTGTCATGGACTCGCTTTTTATGAAGAGAGAGTGGAAGAACTTGAAGCCAGGCTGTATTCTAATACATGGGACCGGTACTGTGTCATCATAAGAGTGCGTAATGCAAGAAATTTCTGGTCGTGTAGGATAACGTGTTTTGGCAGTGGTGAGTGGTTCAGGGAAGGCTCCAGATGACGACGATGTGGGTCAGATCGCACTCCCAGTACCACCCACAAGCGCGTTTGAAATAAACGGCGTGTCGTCCACTTCTGCGCTTATGTTTCAAAAATGTGGAGAAAAGTGCTAATGCCGATGGTGTACCGAAAGACGTCAAGGGGGCAGGAGTGGCATCAGTACCGTTTTCCGACGAATTCGGCTTCTCTTTTTCGATCACATTGACAGCATTCATTGAAGCGCGGTCAAGTCACGGACCACCAAGCTCAAGACCTCACGCTGTTCAGTGCTACTAGTTGCGACCACCGAGGTGTGAGTCGGGGCACTGCGGCCGGTTCAGTCAACGTGAACGCGACGCCACTCTCCAGCAAAGCAATTCACTGCCAAGCGTTGCTGCATCAGCTCGACCCATCTCGATGTCACAGACGTCAGCATTTCGCCCTGCCGCCAATTCACCATCAGCGTCACCAGTCTGAGACGTAAGGGCTGAGATGGAATGACACGAGCAGCGCTGACCAACGCCGACCACCACGGATGACCTTCGTAACCAGTGAATGCAGCACGGGTGGTTGTACCAAAAGGACGTCACACGCGTCGATAACATCATACACTGAACGTGTTATCGGCGGCCGTGGTGGACGCAGTGGTTACCAGGCAACAGGACAGATGCCCTACCGAGGTTGGTGAAATGCTAATCATTGCTTCAGAACATACAGGTGACACGTTGTGTGAATATAAACTTCCAGCGTCTAGGCTTTCAGAGTGTTCTGTATTCCTAAATATGACTTTAATTTGCAGATGTTGCTAGTAAAGACTATTTCTGCCTGCGGATGTAAAATTTCATTCGTTCCACATCCTATTAAGTTCTTTTTGATGACGTGATTTACAGAACAGCAAATTGTGTGATTGAAGAAGTGTCTTGCTGTAACCCAGCTAGGTTTTCCATTAGTGTTGCCGGGCAACTGTATTCAAACGCGGAGCCTCTGCTGCTCTCGGACAGCCTGCGTCATGTTTTTCTCGTGCATTCGCGCTTACCATAAAGGCAGAGTGCCAGCGATCCTCCGCGGCCAGAAGAAACGGCTCATCGCCAGACAGAGTAGGCTAATCCGGAGGGCCTCATCAGTCATTCCGCCGTGACGTCTGAAAGGGAAAAAGAGAGAGAAAAGCGGCACAAGTGGTTACTAATGGCCCCGAATAAACGCCGCACCGGCGGCGGGGGTGGCGGGGTGGTGGCGAGGAACCGGGGCAGTGGGCACGCCTCACACGTGGAGTACTGGTGTTCTATCGTCTCAAACTAATGCGTGATGTACGGGAAAATGTTTGGGTTATTGATGCTACCTAGCGGTTGTAGTACAACTGAATTTGAGAATTTGAACTGCCGTGAGCAACGTATCAGTTCTAATGGACTGTATATACCAAGTTAAGTCGTTTCTTTCCTACTGCAAGCGCGATGGACTCATGATTGAATTTGAAACTACACGTGAATCTGTGATTGAGAAACAGAGCTCGCATGAAAAAAATGTTCAAATGTTTGTTAAGCTTATGGGACTTAACTACGGGGTCATCAGTCCCTAAAATTACAAACTACTTATGAACTACTTACGAACTAGGACGGCACAAATATCCATGCCCGAGGGGGATTCGAACCCCCGACCGTAGTGACCGCGCAGACCGTGACTGAAGCGCCTCAGTCCCCTCGGCCACCGCGGCCGGCCTCGCATGTAAGACAAGAGATAATAGACAAAGTGCATAAGAGAGAAAATAGACGTACACTGTTTCACTGTGGTGCCAGAGCCGAGGGGGAGGCAGGTCTATCCTGAAATGCCACTCGGACCAGGTGGCGGTCTGCGCTTGTGGGTGATACTGGGGGTGCGATCTGACCCACGTCGTTGTCTTCTAGAGCCCTCCATGAACCACTCACCACTGCCAAAACATGTTTTCCCACACAACCAGAAATTTATTGTATGGATGCATTACGCACTCTTATACCAATAGTCCCTGATGACACAGTACCGATCCCATGTATTAGAATACAGCCTGGCTACAAGTTCTTCCACCCTCTATTCATAAAAAGCTAGTCCATCACACCGCTTCCACCTGGCAAGTGTCTGCACACTACACCGACAAGCGACTGCCGAGCACCTGTGGAACACTACACTGGCAAGAGTCTCCCCAGAGCCACTAGTACACTACACTGACAAGTGTCTGACCGACGCCAGTGGTAACCTACACTGGAAAGCGTCTGGTTCCACTGGTACACTACACTGACAAACTAGCTGTTTGGTGCAACTGGAAACTAAACTCGTATGTGCCCAGCATCGCTGCCACAATAAACTCGTGTCTGTTCAACGCCACTCGTAACTACACTGACTAATGTCTGTCTGGCACCACTGGTACACTACAGTAGCAATTGTCTACTTTGTGCCGCTTGTACACTAGGCTGGCTTGCGTCTGCCAAATGCCACTGGACACTACACTGCACTGGCAATTCTATTCCTGGCTCCACTGGTATACTAAACTGACAAGTAGCTGCCTGGCACTACTGATACACTACACTGGCAAGTGTCTCAACTAGCTTCCTGCCACTAACTAGCACCTCTACACTCATTCAGTAAAGGTAAATCTGCCTTCATTGTCTTTTCTAAATGAGAAACAACTATTTTGTATATCTCTGGGATAGATAGAGAAGGAGGTGGGTGGTGACGAGCAAGAGATGTGGACTTGGGTCTGTAACTAAAATAACTGATTAGCCCATGCAATTTTATTACAAATGAAATTAATATTTAACTGTACAAAGTCTTCTTAACGATTACACAGTTTTGCAGTGTAGTAATAAACTGTCCTCATAGGCAATAGAAAATTATTCCGGCTATGCCATAAATCTCCTCTGATTAACTCTCTGGAACTGTCGAACTCGTGGATCTGCTTCGTACTGACTGGAACTCTCCCTAGTACTGCGTGGTGCGCCGGCATATGTAGGCCAGCCCCGTTCTTCTTATTGGCTGGCGCGCAAAGCAGGCAAAGAGGTACCGAGACTGCGGGCGCCACCGGCGGTCGAAGTACCGTGGAGCGACTTATTGCTCCTTCGTATGCTGGCGCGGCGACGTGCGTGGGCCGCCGGAATTGTGGCAAACAGCGACGCCACAGCACTATTTATGACACTGCAACCTTGATCTCAAATTCCAGTGCAGTGCACCTCTGCTGAACCGCTTTCTTCCTACCGTACCATCACCACGTATCTTCCATCAAAGGAAACTCCCAGTCGCAGCCTCCTCAGACTTAACGGCAGGATCGACCGGTAGACAGCGTGTCAGGAACTGAAAACAGGTTCAGCTTTCAAACGTGTTGTGATATATGCCGCGCTGGGACAGCCTCGCGATCTGATGAGCCATGTCACGGATTTCGCGGCTGCTACCATCGGAAGTTCGAGACCTTCCTTCGGCATGTGTGTGTGTGTGTGTGTGTGTGTGTATATAGTCCTCACTATAATGTAGCTTACGTCACTTTAAATACCGTGGAATTCTAAGGACTATTGACCCTAGCGGTTTGGTCCCTTAGTTACTCAAAGTTCGGACATTGTGGAAAAAGAAGAGAAACAAAAAACTGTGTATGTTGCAAGCTAAAGGCATACAACACGAAGTGTAATCATTGAGTCGAGACGCCTTGCTTCTCTGGTCACTGTCCTGCATTGCAAAGCAGGGAACCAGAACTCAAATTGCACAGGTTTTGTTTTCTGTTTTCACAAAATTATAAAGTGACCGTCCCATCAGAAACGCCTCTGTTCGCTGAATTGAGGTTTGTGTGTGTGTGTGTGTGTGTGTGCCATTTGCAAAAGCGAGGTCTCAAAAAAATGTTCAAATGTTTGTAATTCTATCGGACCAAACTGCGTGGTCATCAGTCCGTAGCTTACAAACTACTTAAACTAAGGTAAACTAACCTACGGACAAACACACACACCCATGCCCCAGGGAGGACTCGAACCTCCACGGCGAGCAACCGGGCGCTCCGCAGCGAGACGCTTTAGACCGCTCGGCTACTCCACCGCGGCAGCGAGGTCTCGGGACTCACAGTCTGACCTGTGGCACACGCCTCAACACTCTTCAATTCTTCTACTGTAATACAGGGTGCTTTCAGACCGTGTATCAACTCTAGCCAAGTGGTCTTAGGCGCCTCGTCAGGGATTGTAAGGGACCTCCTACGCGGTTGGAGCACTTGCACAGGGAGACATTTGCATGGAATGACACTTGCAATGAGAGCGTTTGCATTTAGTGACACTAGCATGGAGCTGGGGGCTATTCTTCCGGGCTGGCCGGCTGTTCAGTGGCACAGCAGAGTGCAGGCACGCTATTGAAGTCCAGCAGGCTGGCACTTACACCACAGCAGTGAGAAGCCTCGCATCGCTTCAAGGTCGGTCATTAAAGCAATCTGCAGCAAATTTGTGTTTAAGACTAGAGCAGTGATGATAACTTGCAATGAAATTCAACATAATGAGAACTGAAAATGGAACTCGTAATCTTTTCTAATATTTTGATAATGAAAAAAATTGGGTAGTGGGGTGGGAGGGTGCAGGCAAAAACAAAAGGTAATATGTCTTACGACTGTTACAACTGTACAATAGTTGCAGTTTTATGCCGAAATTTGAATTGATAATTTAATATGTCATTAATATTTTATTGAAACATTAACATAAAAATGCACAGTGTCAATGAATATCACTTATTTTCCTTTTCAGTAAAGGATCGATATCCGATAGGACTTTTCCAGTAATGATAATTCTAAGATAAGCTCTTAAGTTGAAATCTGCCAGTGAGCTTATGCGGTTGGGTTTAGTTCTCTTCCTTGCATAAAACAATAGCATGTACATGGAGGTCTAAACATTGACATAATTGTTGCTGCAAATTGAGGAAACAGAAGTTTACGCGATTAATTTTGCTCTGAAAGGAGCAAACTTCACTCTGTAGATGTATAATTTCTATCGATAGACAAGTTTCCACACTATCGAAAGAACTCAAAGTCAGTAAAAAGGAGCAACCTTTGCAAGCAGAAGGGCGGTATACTAACTCAGTATAACTATAAATTAATTTGTTCTCAATTCTTCCTGAAAATAAAATGTACATTCATAATGAAAATGTTCTATAAGTTACCTCACATATAAGCAAAAATAAAGTTCTAACAAAATGTCTGTTTGCTTTCCAGAAAAACTTTTCAACAGAAAACGCTATATATACTTTCAGTGATTAAATATTAAATGTCCTCAATAGCTGGACATCACCAGTTCGGATTTTTTGTGATCTCTCCAGCCTTATTATTGTGTACATCATGGAATTCTTCTAGATAAGCTTAAGGATTGTGGTATGAGAGGGATAGTGTTCAAATGGCAGAATGTTGACATAAGCAGTTTACATAATATGCAAGAAACAGCTTATTCCTCTAATTGGGTACTTATCAATAATGGGGTCGCAAAATGTTCGGTCTTGGGTCCTTTGCTGTTCTTAGTATATATTAATGACTTTCCATACTATATTCACAAATATGCAAAGCTAGTTCTTTTTTGCTGATGATAAAAATGTAGCAATCGCTCCTAACAAACAGGAATTAACTGACGAAATTGTAAATTATGTATTTCAGAAAATTATTAAATGGTTCTCTACATTAGACTCTCATTAAACTTTGATAAATCCCAGTATATACAGTTTCATACAGTAAGCGGCATGACACCATTAATAAATATAGAATCTGAACAGAAATATGTAGCTAAGGTAGAATATTCAAAATTTTTAGATATTTGCAATTATTAAATTGGAAGAAACACATTGAAAATCTGTTGAAGTTCAGCCACTTATTCTAACAGAGTAATTGTAAAGTTTGGTGATGTACATGTCATTAAATTAACTTACTAAGCCTATTTTTATTCACTGCTTTCATATAGAATACAGTTTAAGTTATTGCCAACTTTTGTGTCTCATGGATTTCGAATGTATACGTCACATTCCCAGAGCAATTAGTACCTGATGTGTGGTCTGTGTTGCAGTTAAGAACACATCAGTCTAATTACAGGGAAGCACATGTTAGCGTACATACAACTGTCCTCCAAGCTTTGAGAGAGCAAACAGTGCGGGCAGCGTACACTGAAGTCCTCAGCAATATCTACGACACTCCTTCAGCGCATGTTAATATCGGCTAATCAGCTCAAGAATTCCGCACCATGAAGGGTGTCAAACAAGGCGATCCCATCTCCACAAAATATCGGCTGTACCGGAAATTGTTATGTCAGAGCTGAGCCGGGAAGATAAAGTAATTAGAATTAATGGAAGACGGCTTACCAGCTTGAGATTTGCTGATGATATTTCTGTTGGCCAACGATTTCGCAGAGTTTCAAAACTTAGGTACGGATCTTTCATCGGAATGGCAGTCGGTGGCTTGAACTTTAACCTTTCGAAAACAAAAGTAGTGTCCAACAAATGGATCCCAGCAGGTGATGTGAAAATCAAGGATAGTCCATTATAAGACCTCAGTGAATATATTTATCTTGGACAGATTATAAATATGAAGGGAGATGTAAGGTCTGATATCTATCGATGCATCAAGATTGGTTGGCAAGCATTTGGGAAGAATTCAACCATATTCAGATCAAAAATGTCAGTAAATATGAAGAAAACAGTTTTCGATCAACGTATTCTTCCTGTGCTGTTGTATGGTTGCGAGACATGGACACTGAACTCATTTATAAATGGGACACTTAGGACAGCACAGATATAGATGGAAAGATAAGTGCTGGGCTACACAAGAAAGGATAGGAAAAGGACAGATCACATCCGAACTGTGACGAAGGTTAAGGATATCTTAGAGACAGTTGACTCCTTGAAATGGAAGTGGGCGGGCACAGAGAAACATATACAGAGGAGAAGCCCCCCTAAACCACTGTCCTACGCTCCCCTCGTAGTTCCGTAAGATGCTAGCAGGTGTCAGGCGGTTCGCTGGCTTAGGGTGCCTCTCGCACGTCAGAGGGTAGCGTGGAGGGGAGGCTGAGGGGAGAGCTCATGCCGCCTGCCACTGCTGTGTCCAGCTTGTTGGCGTTTGAGGGGAGGTGGTGGAGGGGGCAGCCGCTACCTGCCGCCTGCTCTGGCCAGTTTAAAGGGCTGCTTCTGACCGCAGCACCATCATGGGACATCTTACGGAACTGCTGGAAACCCTCTCTCCCCGCACCCCTGAGCGTGGGACCGGGACCTTATGGAGGTTTCCCGTCTGTATATATTTGTCTGTGGGGCGGGCCACGTCGCGAGAACAAAAGACAGCAGATGGGCGATGGTAGTACTGCAGCAGAGTCCGAGAGAGCGTCGGAGGCCCAGAGGAAGACCACCGGACAGATTGGACCAAGACATCGAGAAGACTGCTGGTAGCACCTGGCAGAGAACCGCTCGAGACCATTTCACTTGGAGAGGACTGCTGAAACCCTGCCTGAATGGACGACTCGAAGAGGCTACATAAGTTACTGATTGAAATGGCTGATGACAATGATGATACGTAGCGTTTCCGTGGTTATTGTTATCTAAGTGCATGGCAAAGGGTTCATCGAACCACTTTTATGATATTTCTCTATAGTTCCACTGTCTAATAGCTCGCGGGAAAGAGGAACACCTAAATCTTTCTGTTTTCTCTTATTTTATTTATCATAGTCATGTCTCCCTATGTAGGTGGGTGCTAACAATATATGTTCGCATTCTGAATAGAAATTTGGTGAAAGAAATTTCGCAAGTAGATCTTGCCACAACAAATAACGCCTTTCTTTTAATGATTTACACCCCAAATTGTGCATCATTTCCGTGACGCTCTCTCCCCTATATCGCGATAATACGAAACGAGCTGCCCTTCTCTGAATTTTCTCTAAATCGTTCGTCAGTCCGACCAGGTGTGGATCCCACAATGCGCAGCAATACTCCAAAATAGAACACACAAATGTAGTGTACGAAGTTTCTTTAGTAGAACTGTTGCATCTTCTAAGTGTCCTGCCAATGAAACTTAGTCTTTGGTTCGCCTTCCCTACATTTTGTATGTATTCTTTCCAATTAAAGTTGTTCGTAATTGCTTCTCCTAGGTATTTAGTTGAATTTACGGCCTAGTTGAATTTACGGCCTCTAGTTTTGACTAATTTATTGTGTAACTGAAGTTTAACGGATTTCTCTTAGTGGTCATAAGGGATGACCTCACACTTATCATTATTAAGGGTGAACTGCCAGTTTTTTCACCATGCAGATATCTTATCTAAATCATGTTCCAGTTGCCTTTGATCTTCTGGTGACTTTACTAACCGATAAGTGACAACATTATGCGCGAACAACCTAAGATAACTACTCAGATAATCTCCTAAATCGTTTATAAAAATAAGGAACGCCAGATATCACTTCTGTTCTACTCGATGACTTCCCGTCAATTACAGCGTACTGTGTCTTTTCTCACGGATCCAATCGCACAACTGTGGAAACTATAAAACGATTAGATCGCCTTCAGACCCGACGATGTCAGGTAATCTTATTCTTTTTAAATACTAGTTGGCTATCTGGCAGACTTTTGATGCTAGTTGGTACGTGACCGAAGACTTCCGTGGCAGCATAATTCACCCCTTTCTGAGCCAAAGTTGGATTTAGATTGACTAGTGAATATCATCCTTTCTCCTAGTGTTGTAGCTATGCTCACTGCTATTATTTTTGGATTGGGTTGGAATGCTAATAACAAATTTCATGAGTGAATATAGACAGGGTGTTTCACTGTGTTTGCCTCTGTAACTTATAAAATAATAGGTGACGCGAAATTTTAATGTGGTAGGTCAACACAAGAAATGTTACACTTTATGCGGAGCTATGAACATAGTTTATTGTATCATTTTCCAAAGAGTTACAGCACAAAGATATAATTTTTTAAATGGAACAATAGTTTGTTTTTTTCTATCGTGCATTGGATTCGTTGAAAGCAGCTGTGTCCAAATCAATTTAAACTACATTCCTATCACTGTTAGTTTGGGAGCTACAACCCTTCAAAGTTTAGGGGGCGGAGGCTACGACAGCGTAGCTGACTGGCTGGTGGTCATGAGACAGTGGGCCGTGCCCCAGGGGATAGCCACTCGGCCAGTCAGCTACGCTATCGCTTCCTCCGCCCCCGGAACTTTGAAGGGTTGTAGCTTCCAAACTAACAGTGATAGGAATGTAGTTTAAAGTGATTTGGACGGAGCTGGCTTAAACGAATCCAATACACGATAGAAAAAACTATTGTTCCATTTAAAAAATTATATCTTTGTGCTGTAACTCTTTGGAAAATGATACAATAAACTACGTTCGTAGCTCCGCAGAAAGTGTAACATTTCTCGTGTTGACCTACTGCATAAAAATTTCCCGTCACCTATTACTTTATAAGTTACAGAGGCAAACACACTTAGTGATACACCCTGTATATTGTGAAGCTACAGTGAAGTTCCCTAGATCCCTAAATAAAACAACAAAAAATCTAATAAAAATTCTTAAAATATTGATTGTCAAGTGTAGACAACATTTACTAAGCTGACACGTTCCACGTCATTACGAAATGTCGTATATATAATCTATGGAACAAGTATTAATCTAATCTAATTGTAATGGTTCTTTCTTAGTAGGCTAAACTGATCCCCCCAAAACAAAATTTGTCTGCACAAGTTGTGTTTCGAGTCTGCCGTGATATCGGCGCCTTCCTGCAGCCAGCGGTATGATTATCGGAAAACGTCATCGTAAATTCCGCGTAGTCCTCGCGGCGCGTTTTAGGGTCCATAAAGGCGTCGCTGGACAGCGCGGCCTGCGCGACGCGCCGCCAATCACGCGCGACGTGCCGCGCCCATGGCGCCCCGTGCGGCCGCCGCGGGAACTGCCCGCCCCGCCACGCTGGCGCCAGTCGCGACGCGCTCGTGGCGCCCCACGCGGCCGCCGCAGGTACTGGCGGCCGGCCGGCGCCGAGCTGGCGCCAGTCGGGGCGACCTGTGGCGCCACCGCGGCGCCCAACCTGACGCCGACTGCGGAAAATACCGACCCCCGCAAGTTTCGACATAAAAATAAAAAAACTCCTCCAATCGGCAAAACGTGCAGCTACGGAATCTCCCCCTGCACGCCGCGAAAGTTCCCCGGCAACTTCTATCTCCCCCGCCGTTTTCTTGTAAATCTCTTACTTTCAAAACGTTTACGTTATTTAGAGGCGTGGAGTGTTTACGTTTTTACCCGAAATCGTTCGCCATCTTAGAGTGTTCACTGCGACGTATATAGTTTCCTTCTCGAGCGTCACGACACATTTTCATTATTCATCAGAGCATGTATACAAGTTTCATGCCTTTGACCTACCACGAAGTTCGAATTCGGTTATATAACTTAGACGGTAAACCGTTTTATGCTTCAAATATCGGCAGACAAACTGTCACGAGGAGGAGAGCGATATAGATTAAGAACAAAAATTACAAATTTCATCGTACCGTCAGTTTGTGTTACGTATTAGATGTGTAAGATACCTGCTATGGGAAGGTACATTTCATATTCAAATGTACCGCGAATTTGAGACCAGTGTCAAGCTAGTTAGGTATCACTACGTTTACATCACCCTGTTTACATTGGCTCCCAAAACCGGTTTTCTTAAACCGATTTTCCAATTCCGCTTTTGGTTGGTCATGTAAGCACTCCAAAATCGATTCTGGAAATCCACTTCTCTAAAGCGGTTTTCCAGTTACACAATCGATTTTCGTGCCCATGTAAACGCAACCGGTTTTGAAGCGTTCTTGGCTTGTCAGATTGTGTTTTTTTTTTTTTTTTTTTTTTTGGTAAGAATTTTCGGCACGTATGGACAGAGTGATATTTTCTAATGTGAAATAAAAGTATTAATATTAGAGTGAGCATGAATCTGTGTATTTAAGTAAAGAAAAATAGCGATTATGCTGACTAAATCGGGGACTGAATCAGCTGTTTTCCAGTCGCCATCTTAAGTGGATTAGGAAATCCGATTCAGGCTGTGCCATGTAAACACGACAGCGAAAAACGGTTTACGAAAATCGGTTTTCGTCTTCCAGAAGATGTGTTACATGGAAATGTCAGCATAATCGCTATTTTCCTTTACTTAAACGCACAGATTCATGATCACTCTAATATTAATACTTTTATTTCACATTAGAAAATATCACTCCGCCCGTATGTGCCGAAAATGATTACAAAAAAACACAATCTGACAAGCCAAGAACGCTTCAAAAACGGTTGCGTTTACATGGGCACGAAAATCGATTGTGGAACTGGAAAACTGTTTTAGAGAAGTTGATTTCTAGAATTGATTTTGGAGTGTTTACATGACCAACCAAAAGCGTAATTGGGAAATCGGTTTACGAAATTCAGTTTTGGGAGCCCATGTAAACGGGGTGTATGGGTTATTTATCTTTGGTTGCAGGCTTATTTTTCGATGGCAGTACTACCGATATTGGAGACGGTGATAGTACTGTTGCCGGGAAGAAGGGTTGTGATTATTGAGAGTGCAGACTTCGCTAGGCGCGCGGATGAGATTGCAGAAGCGTGGGGACCGTGGTTGTGTGCAGTTGTCGTTCCGGCGGGATAGCCGAGGAGATGAGATTTTGAGACTTGAATGCTGAGCCAAGCTGTTTGTTTAAGATGTGGAGACGAAAGGTATAGATGACGCTGGAGAAACCATCTTTTGAAGTTTCTATAAGGTAAAGTTTTTCATGAAATACTTGGCATGTTTCTATGGCACAACTTCGCATTGTTAGGCTGAATTGATGGTAACAGTAACGGTCGGGAAATATCTTGCTGTTAGCTTGTGGCCTCACGATTCATGCTAGGGACCCCTTTCCGTGTTAGAAAAAGTATTTATTCGAATAGTTTAGATTTGAAATTGGGTTTTTTATGAAACAAAAAATTTCATGGGTAGTGTTCTTGAAATATGGTATGTTGTAACATTGTTTGTGTAAATAGAGTTAAATTTATTAACGGTACAGAAATGTTTATCTTTGTTTAAAAATAATTTTGTAGACATATTAAATATCTTAGTTATATTTTTCTCTGAAAGATTTTAAAATCATAAACATGACATTGTTAGTAATTTTCATGCAGTTACATCATTTAGAAAATAAGCCAGATATTTCATTTTTAATAATTAGTTCGAGTTTCTTGAACAGTTTACCAGTTTATACCTCCTCACATTTTTATTAAAAGTGCCATAGATATTTTCTGTAGTTAGTTTTCCAGTAGTTAGTACAGCAGGAAGCAGTTTGGTGTTGCGCAGATTTATGCAGTAAGTGAAGGTGAGAAAGAATCAGTTTTTGTCAAGCTTACAGTTCAGTTTGACATTCAAGGCATTCATAACGCTTGTTTGAAGGACACTGAAGATGGTCACTATGTGATTGAAATCGATCTGTTGTTTTTTAAATAAAACATTAACGGCCAATGCTGCTCAATACATCTGGTGAGTTCAGTATGATTTACAGATTTCAGGGTAGGACAAATCATACAGTGTTCAGGTTAACAAGTGTGAGTCAGATTGCATTGATAAATATTGTGTTCGTTACATTCCGTTAAAGATTGTTAGTTCAGTCAGAAACAAGTTTGTAGGGCCAGAATTATTAACACAGTGATTTTTTATTATAAGTATTTTTCAGACAGTTAACTTTGTTACCACATTTTCATACAGAAACAATTAGCAGTTTGTGTCTCATTATAATAAACATTACGCAGTCATATAGGTTTTGCAATATCTTTACATTCATAAAGAATACAGTTAAAAATACGCAGCAAGATTAACATAACCTTGTACAAAGGCATTCAGCTAGAACAAGTTCAAACACACAGCAGTTGTAAATTTTGTAAGAGAGAAGGAGAAGCGAGAAACTTTCAGATGCACAAAACCTTTTGCACGTATAAAAATGCCCGCATTCGCTGAAATGCGGATCGTGTTTATAGAACACTCCTGAGGCAGTGGGACTCTCTCTTGAGCTACCAGGACACCACATGCGCCCTTCCCAGTGCTGGAGCGACGCGTTGGGTCGGGCAGCCCACCGCCCATGTGATCGCTCCGCGCAGACGTGTGTTGCGTTCCCGAGCGGCCAAATCGAAGTGAGCAGGGAGATCTGCGGAAACATTCGTGCAATTGAAGTACAATCCGTGAGAAAACCGTATAAAAGCAGCAAATGGTTTTCTTAATCTACATCATTATATAAATACGCTAACATGAAAATTGTGGTACAGATTACTAATTTATTCGTAAAAGAAAGCCAATGAAAGTTACATAATTCGAAAGATTGTTTGTCGTAGATTTCACGAATATAAATATTATGTGTGCATTTAGCCATTAAAAGTGGTAAAAGGAAGTAGAAATTTTCCTATCTACAGCTTGGGTCAAGTTCTACATTCTCCAACAATCAGCTCACTGATTAGCTACTCGCCTCGACCAAAGACGCTGTAATGCAGCGCATTTGCAGTATTAAAATAACGTATTAAAATAAGTGAATATCGAAACATGGAGTGCTCCCAACTCACTTTCTTGTGCCCTTCAAATGCTTCATTTTCGCAAAGATTAAGAGTGGTTAAAGGAAATTGACGTTTTCATATGAATGCCGATATAAAGGATGCTGCGCCGGGCGAGGCATCTAGCGGTGCTCGGGTGGAACTACGAAGTCGAGAATGCCGATATAAATGGTGATGCGCCGGGAGAGACATGTAGCGGTGCACGGGTGGAACTACGAAGTCGACAAGTTGTCAGCTCTGGAATTCTGTATATCGCAGTATGGAAGTAACATTATTTCTTGGCGTTGTATAAATATACGAACACCGAAATTGTAGTTCCATTTCAAATATTAGACCAATGAAATTTATGTAATTCGAAAATGGCATGAGAAGTATATACTTCCGTTTTTATTTGTTGTTATTGTGTCAGGCATTTTCCTTAACACGTAAATCATACCGTTTTATACCTCCCAGTGCAGGTTAAATTTTACCAAATATCCCAGCGGCCTCCTACGATAATTTTGGCAACAGATGCTGAATAGTGAGAATCCTGTGAGTCTCCATTTTAGCCAATCGCTTGACAACGCTGATGTTTCCTCATAGAATCTTCGCTTTAACAAGGGCAATTATTTTTATTGAGCGGACGAGGGTACATACAAGAACCTGTCAACCATAAATCAGGAACAGCATTATTTCTTTACTTCATGGTCTGTACGATACACTGGTCGCCGGGAGAGGCATGTAGCGGTGCACAGGTGGAACTACGAAGTTGACAAGTTGTCAGCTCTGTGGTTCGAACAAATGGGCAAAGATTTTCTATGCTGTTGTTGATGTTGCCAACATAATCACGCGAGGCCGCCGATATGATACGTAAAATTTTACCCCCAGTGACCATTGTAAACACAATTGGTCGATTTTCGACCACAGGCAATACTAGTCTACATAAATACTCTACACATCACATTGAAGTGCATGGCAGAGGGCTCATCGAACCGCTGTTATGATATTTCTCTGCAGTTCCACTCCCTATTAACTCGCGGGAAAAAGGAACGCCTAAATCTTTCTGTTTTGCATCTGATTTTGCTTATTATTATTATTATTATTATTTTTTTTTTTTTTTTTTTTTTTTTTTTTTTTTTTTTTTTTTTTTTTTTTTTTTTTTGATAATCGAGTGTCCTTGTGTAGGGGGGTGCTAAGAAAATAGGTTCGCATTCGGAAGAGAAAGTTGGGGAAAGAAATTTCGAAAATAGGTCTCGTCGCAGCGAATAACGCCTTTCTTTTAACGATTTCCACCGCACCTCGTGCATCATTTCCGTGAAGCTCTCTCCCCTATGTCGCGATAATAAAAAAATTTCAAATTTTTGTAAATCTATCGGACCAAACTGCGTGGTCATCAGTCCGTAGCTTACAAACTGCTTAAACTAAGGTAAACTAACCTAAGGACAACACACAGCCACATGCCCCAGGGAGGACTCGAACCTCCGACGGCGAGCAACCGTCCGCTCCTCAGCGAGGCGACTTAGACCGCTCGGCTACTCCACCGCGGCTTGCGATAATACAAAACGAGCTGCCCTTCTTTGAACTCCATCTCTAATGACCACGATGTCGACGCGACTTGCTTTGCCGGTATCTACTGCCTCTGTTTCTGAATATATATATATATATATATATATATATATATATATATATATATATATATATATATATATATATAATTTAGAAACTGTATTATGAAACATAACAGCAAGTGTATATTTGCATGGCTGGACAATTGGTCATCGAACTTGCTGTTGAAATCCTCTAGTTTCTCCATTGCAGACGAGGCAGCCTACTGCAGTAGGTTAAAATATTGACCTCAAGTTCCTTGTAGCAATAGGCCACAAGTCACCATTAGTACACCTACACAGTTTCCTTAACATGCAAGAATTCATTGCGAGGATAAGCCTCGATACAATACTGAGATGCTTCTGGCGGGTAAGCTAACGTTGTTTTTCGCCATTACAGTATTATACAACGAACATGACTGAAATGCGCTTTAGAAAAGGTAAGGAATGAAAATTTTAAGACTTAAATGAGTGTAGGGCTTAATCACGAGCGTAAATATTCAATATTTATTTTAGTATGCAGTGTAATCAAACATGTACTCATGGTGCCTGTTTGCTCTATCATTTAAACAAACATAAAATGTGTGTGGAAAGGAAAGGATTATACATGGAACTGATTCACACAGTCAAGTTTGAGGAACTGATGGAATTCAGTTTAACACCCTACAATGGACACAAGACAAACAAATCTCTACCAAATAACTATTGATTAATAATGAATTTAACTCCGTGGATAGCGTGGGACGAAATCATAGGTAACGAAGTATTAACACATCCAGAGGAACCCAGTGAAATTCCATATTACCTCGAACTTCATAACTAAACCGAATCAGCAAAGGCACTGGAAACAGAATACTCGTATGAGCTAAACATTCCTGTATGAAACGATGGCTCAGTTATCAAATCGTGAAGACATGTGTGCAGTATGTAAAGCATACAGAGAGCGTTACAAAGAAAATCTGAAATGAAATCAGAAAAACAGAAAGAATGTAAATGTAAGCGCGGTGAATCAGTATCACACACACATATTCACACTATGAACGGAATACTGTAACCACAGCTAACCGTCTTCTGGTGGACTACTTTCCCACATCACAAGTACCAAGGCCCAAGTGGTCGAGCGGTCTGCGGCGCGCCAGTCACAGCTGCAGTCCGGGGTTCGAATCTCCCCTCGGGTAGTTCATAAGTAGTATGTAAGTTTAGGGACCGATGACCCTGCAGTTGCCGGCCGCGGTGGCCGAGGGGACTGAGGCGCTCCAGTCACGGTCTGCAAGGCCACTACGATCGGGGGTTCGAATCCCCCCTCGGGCATGAATATTTGTGCCGTCCTAGTTCGTAAGTAGTTAAGTAGTTTGTAAGTTTAGGGACTGATGACCCCGTAGTTAAGTCCCATAAGTTTACAAACATTTGAACATTTGCACCCCGCAGTTGCGTCCATGAAGCTTAAAAAACATTTGAACATTTTTGATAAGTACCAAACGAACAAAGAAAGTCTGTAGCTAAACACAAACACAAACGACGTCGCCTTACCAGTGGACACAGCCGAGTGCGTCTCCTGCCTCCAGCCAGCGGGCCACGGAAGAGGAAGAGGGGGTCCTCCTAACACCGACTTAACGGCCTGTCACTGCTGCGGTAGAAACCTCTCACTTTGGTCAAGTTATCCAAGGTTGGTCAAAATGTAGCCACAGCAGACGAAAACACTATTCTACCAGACATTTTATAAATCAGTAGCAGACACATTCAGTTACTGCTTCGTCCAAGAGGAGGAGGCAGGAGATAACGTAGGTATACAGGGTTCGCATATTAAAAAGTATAAGTATAGAGCAACAGTGTGGATCATAAGTTCAAAATGGATGCGGCACACACGTTGTCAAAATTATGACGTCGCAAATGTAAAATTATAAATTTTCGTATTGAGTCTCCTCCCATGTAAAGTTGCGAACATCACTGAAAGTCAACGGTGACAGTGTCAAATGAACAGCGTAGGAACGAGCCAAGTGTAGCATGAAACGGCACGTGATGAGACGTTTCAAAACCATGCATAACTATTGACAAATATAAGCAAATTATAAACGAGAATATGGCTGTTAGAAAACTAGGTTGTTGACTATAACGACTGTCATTCAGAATCGTGTACTTAAAAAAAAATAAAAATAAAAAAAATTAAAAAAAATTAAAAACACCGTATATCAGGTGTATACAGGGTGTTACAAAAAAGTACGGCCAAACTTTCAGGAAACATTCCTCACACACAAAGAAAGAAGATATGTTATGTGGACATATGTCCGGAAATGCTTAATTTCCATGTTAGAGCTCATTTTAATATTTCTCTTTAAATGTAAATTGAAACAATTCGTGCAGATAATTGTCAAAATACCCAATTGTTTCGACAGTATGTACTGTACTTCCTCGATTCACCGCCAGTTGTCCCAATTGAAGGAAGGTAATGTTGGTAATTGTTGGTGATGTCTTGATTGGGGCTCATGTTCTTCCACCTACGCTCACTGAAGCACGTTATCGTGATTTCATACGGAATACTCTACCTGTGCTGCTAGAACATGTGCCTTTACAAGTACGACACATCTGGTTCACGCACGATTTAGCTTCTGTACAATTCAGTAGACGTGTTCGTACGCTTCTCAACAACAGATTCGGTGACCGATGGATTGGTAGAGGTGGACCAATTACATGGCCTCCGCGCTCTCCTGACCTCAACTCTCTTGACTTTCATTTATGGGGGCATTTGAAAGCTCTTGTCTACGCAACCCCGGTACCAAATGTAGAGACTCTTCGTGCTAAATCAAATGTTCAGATGTTTGTTAAGCTTATGGGACTTAACTACGGGGTCATCAGTCCCTAAACGTACAAACTACTTATGAACTACTTACGAAGTAGGACGGCACAAATATCCATGCCCGAGGGGGGATTCGAACCCCCGACCGTAGTGGCCGTGCAGACCGTGACTGGAGCGCCTCAGTCCTCTCGGCCACCGCGGCCGGCACTCTTCGTGCTCGTATTGTGGACGGCTGTGATACAATACGCCATTCTCCAGGGCTGCATTGGCACATCAGGGATTCCATGCGATGGAGGGTGGACGCATGTATCCTCGCTAACGGAGGACATTTTAAACATTTCCTGTAACAAAGTGTTTGAAGTCACGCTGGTACGTTCTGTTGCTATGTGTCTCCATTCCATGATTAATGTGATTGGAAGAGAAGCAATAAAATGAGCTCTAACATGGAAATTAAGCGTTTCCGGACACATGTCCACGTAACATATTTTCTTTCTTTGTGTGTGAGGAATGTTTCCTGAAAGTTTGGCCGTACCTTTTTGTAACACCCTGTATAATGGATATACATGAAGTATTCCGAAAGAACAGAACGGAATAGACGCCACAAGTATATATATATATATATATATAATATGCCAGTGACAGGCAATGATCCTTTCGTTAGTGGGGAGGGGTGGGAAAGTTTGGAGCCCTTAGTTTTACGGGAATTAGTACATAGTCACTACGAGTTTGAGTACTGTGGGCAGGGTAAATGTGGAAATTTGTGTCTGACGGGAGGCGTGCTTAGGTAGTCCTTGCAGGAGCGGTGATCACTGTGTCCCCATTGGTGTTGTGGTCAGCGCAACTGCCTAGAAAGCGGGAGACCCGGGTTCGAATCCCGGCTGGGTGCACATCTTCAGCTTTGCCCATTCGCTGTTGAAGCCATATATTCTGTGAATATGTATATAATGAAATTCAACACAAAGATAGTAGGTAGATAAAGATACGTCTTATACAGGTAGGGGCAAATGAAAGCGTTGCAGCAGGCAGAGAAGCTACCAGTAGGAGGAGCAGTGCTGGCCTGGCTGCAGCAGTGCCTCGGGTCAGCAGTGTTGCCAACTTAGTGGTTTTCACACTAAATCTGGTGGTTTTGAGTTCCTGTCTAGTGGGCAAATCTTGCATCTAGAGGCTAGTGCGAATTATGGTGGATTTTAAGAATATTTCGGTGGTTTTATGAAAAAACTATTGTTATGTGTACCTTTTTATTTAATTGTGTCAGAAACATAAATTATAGCTTACAAGATATAAAACTGAACAACAAAATACACAAAGAAATATTCCAAAAATAATACTAAAATATGTATCTGCATGCATACCTCATATTATGTGGACACTTTTACAGGGCAATTTTAGATAAGTCTACCACTTTTCCCCATAAAAAGGTGTGATACCTGACACTAGACCAACCTCCAACGATAATATTATATCTTTCGTTATTATAATTAATGTAAAAGATGCGTGATTCTGAATACAAACGATTAGGTTTCATGATAACACTTTAATAAAGCATGTTCACACTGACAATATTTACATTTTTAAATGCAAGTTTCGTAGAAACAACGTAACAGAAATTGTTAGGAAGTATTAAAAGGGTATAAAATTTTGACCGGCAACTTATATGCACTGGGTGATCAAAAAGTCAGTATAAATTTGAAAACTTAATGAATCACGTAATAAAGTAGATAGAGAGGTAAAAATTGACATACATGCTTGGAATAACATGGGGTATTATTAAAGTATTGCTAGACGCGTCTTTTGCTGATGATCGTGTGCTCAGCTGCCACTTTCGTCATGCTTGGCCTCCCAGGTCCGCAGACCTCAGTCCGTGCGATTATTGGCTTTGGAGTTACCTGAAGTCGCAGGTGTATCATGATCGACCAACATCTCTAGGGATGCTGAAAGACAACATCAGAGGCTAATGCCTCACCATATCTCCAGGCATGCTTTACAATGCTGTTCACAACATTATTCCTCGACTACAGCTATTGTTGAGGAATGATGGTGAACATATTGAGCATTTCCTGTAAAGAACATCATCTTTGCTTTGTCTTAATTTGTTATACTAATTATAGTTTTTCTGATTAGATGAAGCGCCATTTGTCGGACATTTTTTTAACTTTTTTAAATTTTATTTTATTTTATGTTTTGTTCTAATAAAACCCCATGTCATTCCAAGCATGTTTGTCAATTTCTACCTCTCTATTTACATTATTGCGTGATTTATTAAGTTTTCAAATTTATACTGACTCTTTGATCACCCTATTATATGTATATATTTAAACACAAGGGATAAGTTGAATTGGCTCATATTTTTGTTTTCTCAACATACTCAGTACTTCAAATAATTACAATATAGTGGTTTTGGCAAACACACGAATAAAATCTGGTGGTTTCTGGTGGTTTTTAGTAAGCCTTTTAGTGGGAAATCCCATTTCACTGTTGGAAACACTGCTCGGGTGGTCGCCACTGTCCACTGCTCGCCAACTTGCGGAAGGTGGGGTGGTCGCAGCTGGTCTACTGGGCTGGCTGTGTCCCCAGAACACTATGGGGAACGTTCGATACATGTGAGACTGCAAGGTTACTCGCATCAGGCCACTAGGACAGCGACGACACCCGCCTCTGCCGACGGCTGTGTCCTGTATGAAGGTCGTGCAGCGTGCAGCGAGGTTCTGCTGGCTGTATGGGCGGCTGCTCTGCCACACTGGCCTCTTCCTGCTGCGTTAACGCTGCGACAGATGCAGGTGTTTAGGGGTACGTAACGGGAAGCTGAAGAGGTACACAATGCGCCAAATTGCGGTCACTTCGATTATTAACAACCCCAAATGAGTTATAAAAAATTGTCTGGACTGTTTAAGTAATGAACTTAAAATGACTGCTAGCTCAAGAATTATTGTCAACTTTTCGGCACACGTCCGCAGGGACAGATTGCAAAGTCCCTGGAACGCCGTGATTGGCGTTCGCTAACATAACTTTTTTTCAAAAAGCATTATTTTTTAATATTGGTGGCATGAATCCGCGATCGTCATTTATTTCTCAAGATGAATGAAACCATCTACGTCACTAAAATTATCTTTGTCACGTCATATTGTTTAGGTATCTGCCGTCATCAGATCTGAAAACTTTTTTACAAGTTCAGAGAGTTTTTGATCTGATTATGGCAGATGTTGAAACGTCTTATAAATCAAGACAGTTCCCAGATGTAGCGATCTGAACGGTTTTATTCATATTGGCAAAAATGATATCAAAAGAGGACGAATTACTTGTGTTGGTGAAAATGAGACACAGGTTGTCCTTTTTCAGGTGGGATTGAGGCACACTTAACACGACTGGGCTGGGAGGGCCAAAACCTTTGCCTATTCGTTATTCAGGACTATCTCCACGGTACTGGAAGCACCTGTGGAGGATGAAAGCGTTAGGGGGAGACTGAAATAATTCGAACGAAACTTGTGGAGACAAAATGCAAATGTTAAAGTGGGCACAAGATAAAAGTAGTCAAAAATATTGTGTAGGAGACGGATAAGAGTCGCTTAAACGTGTTAGCAAACTCTAGAAAATAAATAAATGAATTAAGGTACGATAGTGATTTCTTTCGTATGTGGCATCCGTAAGCAGATGTTCTCTCGCTGAACTAAAACAGTTATCTTCACTGACTGTTCCGTCGGTTCTTGACAGAATATTTGATACATTATGAATGAAATACACAGGATAACTGTGAGATATTCTGCAAATTTATTGGTTTACGAACCGGTTTTCGACTGTTACGCCATCATCAGGTAAACATTACAAGTTTATGTTTCAAAGATCTTAACTTGCTAGATATATAACTTTCAAAGGAGACTAGTGTTTTGGTTTATAACTAACCTGCGAGAAATACTACAATTCAAGTTGTGGTGTAAATTCTTGAGGTTGGTAAAATACATGACAATATAATAGAACATGACGTTATCTTAAGAAATATAAAGCCAATTTCTATTGTTTCACTTTATATTTCTTAGGATAATGTCATAATCCATTATATTGTCACGTATTTTATCAATGTCAGGAATTTACACCACAATTTAAATTGTAATATTTCCCGCAGGTTAGTTATAAACCAAAACACTAGTCTCCTTTAAAAGTTACATATCTAGCTAGTTAAGATGTTTGAAACTTAAACTTGTAATGTTTACCTGATGATGGCGTAACAGTCGAAAACCTGTTCGTAAACCAATAAATTTGCAGAATATGTCACAGTTATCTTGTGTATTTCTTTCACAATGTAAAAAGTCCGCCTCCTTAGCTCACTGGCAGCATCACTAGCACACAGGGGGCCCGGGTTCGATTCCCGACAGGGGAGTGGGTGTTGTGTGTTGTCCTAATCATCATCATCTCATCATCAAAAAATGTTCAAATGTTTGTATAGCTTATGGGACTTAACTACGGGGTCATCAGTCCCTAAACTTACAAACTACTTATGAACTACTTACGAACTAGGACGGCACAGATATCCATGCCCGAGGGGGGAATTCGAACCCCCGACCGTAGTGGCCGTGCAGACCGTGACTGACGCGCCTCAGTCCCCTCGGCCACCGCGGCCGGCCATCTCATCATCATTGGCACGTAAGTCGCCCACGCGGCGTCAAATAGAAAGACTTACACTCAGGCGGTCGAACAATCCCATAAGGGATCTCCCGGCCAAGAAAGCCATACGCTCACTGTACAATCTAAAACAATTATACTCGTAAATGGTGGACGGGGTGTCACGTGTCTATCAGGCGTGGCTAATTTGCCATTTGGTGCGCTCAGAACACGTGAATTTGTGGCGCTCTACCGTTTCCCGGAGCAGGAGAAGGCGAGTGCGGAATTTCGGCACGTGCGTTTCTCGCGACCTGAATGCAGAGCGCTCCGTCACAGTCGGCAAGTGGTCGCCGTTACGGCTCTGCCGATACCAGGGGGGCGGGGTAGTGTGGCCTCGCCGCTGCGCCACGCCGGTAGAAAAGCAGCTCAGCCAGCGGCCTGGGGGAGCCGGCCGCCCGCCACAGTCCGCCAACACTCTGCTGTGGCCCGCGGGACAATGCGCGCGCTGATGGCCAAGTTTTAAATGGCTCTCCGCGCCCTCGACGACAATAGGAAAGCGCCGGCGGCAAAACAGCCCGCGCACTGCACCGGCCGAGTGATTAATGGAGGCACGAGGGCCGCGCGGGCAGCCGCGTGGCGTGCGCGCCGCCTTCTCGTGTTACTAATGCTATTGCGGAAAGAAGCTAATCTGCAGCAATTTATGGTGTAGCACAGTGGTTCAAAATCAAACCAAATCTACAAATGTTTGCAACTCTATCGGACTCATCTGCTTGGTCAATAATCTGTACCTTACATACAACTTAATCGAAGGTAAACTAACCTAAGGACAATACCCATGCCCGAGGGGGGCCTCGAACCCCCGACGGCGAGTGGCTGCGAGCACCACAGCGCAGCGCCCCAGTGTGCACAGTGGTTCCTAATGTAATGATACTTTTTCTTTTTATCTGGTGTCGTCCTCAAGTATCGTTATTGAAATTTATCAAACTGTGAAATACTGCAATGAATATTAATTTTGAAAAAAAAAAAAAAGAAAAAAATAAATAGAGACACTGAGAAAAACATGAAAGATTCCGCCTTCAGTATTTAGCGGCAATAGTAGTTAGAATAAAGACAACACCACAAAGCATCATTAAAAAAGAAAGTGGTAGAATCCGTTTTTTTAACTGGCAGCAGAACACAGATTGGAGTCATCACACTGGAGTCGAACATGTACGGAATAATTAATTTCTTCTTTACTGTAAACTGATGTTTGGTTGCATAAGCTTCGCATACTAAAGTTTCAGGACCGTGTTTAATTCCAATTACGATTAGTATTTAAATTTCCAAAATTATCGGACATCGTTTAAAGAAAATAAGAATTACTGCAGGCATTGAAACAAAACTCAACGCAAAATGTGTATAAGTGAAATTCGCATCTGGAACGTTCTTCCGCAATTCCGAAGCAAGTTACAACAATGGCCAAGCATCATTTTACGAATTATGCCGGAAGCAAAGATTAAAAAAATTAAAAAAAAAAAATTAAAAATGGGGAAACAATTTGTTTTATACGAAATATTAATTTCAACTGATATTTATTACAATTAACAAATGAAATGCTCACACTTACATAGTCAATGTGGAGAGACCAAAAGAGAGACACATGATCTTTTTCCCCATCTCGTTCAAAAAATTTGAAAGTCTGTTACGAAACAAAATAATCAGAGATTTACTGGCAGAGATAACGGATGCTAGCAACAAGCGTTGCAGATATAATTTTAATTTAAAAAAATGAAATGCTACACTAAACTATGGATCACAGGATCTATTCAGTTAGGTCGCCGGACAAATTAGAAATACTCACTTATTCAAACTGCAGCCGGTCCTTGGCCTCACTCAGTCCAGCTTCCCACACTTTCCTGTCATTTGCATCTTTATCTCAGTATCTGCATGTCTCCCGTGGTATTATCCTACAACCTCATTCTCGGCTGTCCCAGTGCTTTCTTTCCTTCAGCTTCTCCATTCATTACAGCCTTCATTACCGTGTTCTCGCCTCTCCTCCTAATATGTGCTTAGTGCTGCGCGGGTATAGACGAGCGGTCTGGAGCGCCACGTTACGGATCTCGCGGCCTCCTGCATCGGAGTTTCGATGTGTGTGTTGTCCTTAGGTTAGTTTAACTTAGTTTAAGTAGTAGGGACTGATGACCAACGTATATTGCTCCCATAGAATTACAAACATTTGAACATTTACCGTCTTAGTCTATTAATTTTCGCACTCGCTACGACGTCAGACAGTGTGTGTAATTGTCTTAATACTCTGTTTTCCCTTATTCGTAACTGTTCATTTTCTTTCATTGGTTCTTAAATTTTTCTCAGTACTTCGTTTTAAAACGTAATCAGTTTCTTTTTCTGTTTTCTTTGTCAGGGTCCATGTCTCACTTGCATAGCACACAACTGACTTGATGATGGTCTCATTTATTCTCATTTTTGCCAGCCCATATCGTAATTTTGTGATGTTGTGTATAGCTTCTAGACATCTTCCCCCAGCTTGAATTCTTGTTAGTATCTGTTGCATATAAGGTTTTGTTGGTTGATGTTGACACCGAGGTATGTGAATGTGTCTATCTACAGTATTGTTAGATTTCCGATTTTTGGATGGTTTGGTTCTAAATGATCTCTGCTTTGACTTATAGACCCACTTTCTTAGCTTATACCATGAGCACAGTCCCCGATATCTCCAGGACTTTCGTGTTCTTTCGTATCACCATACTATCATCCGCAAAAGCCACATTTACCTTTTTCCTATGGTGACTCGTACACATTCACATTGTACTCTTCTCAGGGTGTTGTTGAGGGCCAAATTGAACACGGCTGGTGATATATCTCAGTGTCTCTCTCCTGTGTTTTTAGAAATCCCTAAGTAAAATACTATACCGATTGCAAGAAATGTGAAAGCTCATTTTTATCAGTCTTATTACGTTCACAATACGTTTCATCCACTGAATAAAACTAACAGTTACATTATACATCTGATGTCTTATGTGTAATGTTTTTCCAAACTGAATAAATAATATATATATATATATATATATTAACGTAAGAATATAGTGTTCAAATGTTTGTAAACCTGTAAATGCTATGGTCATCAGTTTCTACACTTACAAACTACTTTAACTAACTTAAACCACCCTAAGGACAACAAAAACCCAACCCCCCCCCCCCCCCCCACACACACACATGCTCCTGGGAGGACACGAGCCGACCGCTGTGGCCGAGGGGGCTGAGGCGCTTCAGTCACGGTCCGCACGGCCTCTACGGTCGGGGGTTCGAATCCCCCCTCGGGCATGGATATTTGTGCCGTCCTAGTTCGTAAGTAGTTCATAAGTAGTTTGTAAGTTTAGGGACTGATGACCCCGTAGTTAAGTCCTATAAGCTCTACAAACATTTGGAGGACACGAACTTCCGCCGGCGAGCAACCACGTGGCTCCGCATCAAGGCGCCTCAGTCCGCTCAGCCACTCCACTGCGGCGCAAGAGTATTACTTAAAATTTGTTCTTATTTGAGGACTTACTGTCCAAGAATGCTTGATGGATTGTCTATAACAAATCTGTTTCTAAGGACAACCTTATAAGTTAAGAACTGTCAGCATTTAAGTACCTAATGGAAGCATCATCTGACACTTTTCTTTAAAGCCTCAAGCTTAATCTCATTGTGAATGAAAATGAAGGGACAGCGTCGAGTCTGTCTTGCAAATACAGCTGCGAAAGAAGTATTGGGATTCACAATCACTCACTTATAAGAGCATGTATTACCTACATTTTCTAATAATTTAAATATAGACAAAATCTTTCTGTGGCTAACGATTTGCTCCTATAACTACCAAACTTCAGATATAGAAAGTATCATCAATACCAACACCAGAACTAAACAATGCCACAAATCTCATTCCGTTTACCACGAAATAAGTGTATTGCTGGCCAGTATATAGTTTCATTATCGTTTCCTAAATTCTTTCTCAGCACATTTGCATCTGTATAACTTCAGTTAAACATTAAATATAATTTTATACTACCCAGTACTTGTCGCTGTACTGGGTCTCGACAATTTGTGCAGAAAGTTTGTGGGTCCCACGCGAAAAACGTTTAGGAGCCACTGGAGCTTGTCACATAGAATGAAACAAGTTTTATGAATAGTATGTAGTGTTCTCACTTAGTCCCCTTATAAGTACTTCTATAACTCTTTCGTGGCGACTTGAATAGATGAACACGTTCAGCATGTGCATGCTTGATGATAGAGCCGATGGAAGAGTGCTTCAGAGGTGCATGCACTACGGCCACTGCAGCTTTCAGATTAAATGCAATGAACGTATTCTCAGTGGCGAATACGTATCAGCATCAATGTACAATTTAATGGCAATATGTGAAAATTCCGTCAAACAGGCACTCGAACCCATATTTCGCGCTTTTAAACAAGGATTCGCTTCACCATTAAGGTATCCGTGTGAGTCAGACATTGCCTCCTGCCCATGAGTGGTTTACATTTAAGTATCTAAGACACGCCACAAAAGGAGAGTCGTTTACTTAAACTGTCGCCAGCCTTTCTGTGGCTCATTTTTAAACATTAATGTCCATGTTTATTCACGGAAACAATACAAATGTCCTTCAAACATGCATGCAAGTCAGAAGAAACGTGCACTGCGGCAACTGCAAACTGAAAACTCTGGCCTACAGGACACGAGAGGCCCACTGGGTGCTGAAAGGACGTTGTGTCACCCTCCGCCCGAAGGCGTTAAGAATGCGACATGGAGGGGGTCGTGGTCAGTGCCCCACAAACGCAGATGTCGTGTCGGAAGCCGCTACTACTGCTAGTGTTTGTTAAGCTTATGGGACTTAACTACAGGGTCATGTCCCTAAACTTACAAAATAGTTATAAACTACATTATACTGAAGACAACATAAACATCCAGGCCCCGACAGGGAACGTAGCGTAGCGCCTCAATGCGCTCGGCCACTCCACCGCGGCAGTGGTCTCACAAGGGCTAAGTGCACCCAGCTTGCGAACAGCGCTTGGCAGATCCGAACGGTTACCCATCCAAGTGCTACCTGAGCCTGGCAGTGCTTAACTTCATTGATCTAGCGGGTACTGGTGTATGGCAAATACAACTGTCAAACTGAACACAATAAAAATATCCGCAACTGCGAAAAGTGAATGACTGTGCGGTAAGTTACACGATCATATCAGTAAGTTCTGCGATGATGGCGTAGCCTAAAGCTTAACGCTACCACTCGCAAAACAGTGGGAAGTCCATGTTAGAGTGCCGGTCCGGAACAAATAGTGATACGTTAGCCTACCATTAGATCTTACTGCTGACACGTACTCAGATCTAGCATGGAATGTATCAACTATGTGCATCAGACACTCATTATGTGATACCAAGTGTGCGATATATCGCTTACTTGTTTCGGTTGTGCAATAAGTGCTCTGAGTTTAGGCGATTTTCCGTACTTCTATCCCTCACTACAATACAAATTTTCTTTAAAGGTTTTTTATCGACATTTAAAAAAATGCTGCAGATATACAGTTTTCTAACACCCTATCATGTCCGGTGTATTTAACACATAAAGTCCCTTACATTTTTTATGCAACGATTGAATTTTGTATCCCAATTTCATTTTAAGCCCTTTAGTGGCAGCTGACCGAGGAAACTCGTCCCTCACCGCGTTTTTACTCTTACAGGGTGTCCAGAAAAGGGCTCCCTGATTTCAAAATTAAATATCTCCAAAACAAAGATCGATAGAGTAATGCAGTAAACGGTATGCTTATTGTGAAAGCTGTAAGAAGTTTATACACCAGTTGGAAATAATAGTTACAAAAGCTGCTAACAGATGGCGCTGTAAGCTGTACAGCTCATATCAGCATACATAAGTGAAATAATCGTACGAAAACACTCTTTGCAAACAATCAAATCACAATGTTTTCAAAATGTTTACCATTGGCACTACAGAGGTGGCGCAAACGAAGAATGAAATTCGCCATCACATTCCGTAGTGTCTCAACCGAAATGGATTCACATGCACAGAGATCGCCGATTCAAGTTCGTCCAGCGTAGCGGGATGCTTTGGGTAGATCATGTCTTTCACTGTGCCCCACAAAAAAAAAAAGTCACAGGGAGTCAAATCCGGCGAATATGGAGGCCAATCCATGCCGGCATCAGTAAATTTGGGATATTCCAAAGCAATGACTCGATTCCCGAAGTATTCCTCAAGAAAGCAAAACACTTGTTCGGTCCGATGTGGTCGGACTCCATCTTGCATAAACCATTCAGTACCTGGTCGATCCTCTAACGCTTGTGTGTGGCGACAAATTGTTCCAAAATTGCAACGTAACGTGCACCAGTGACCGTTCTTCGAATGAAAAAAGGGTCAATAATGCCTCTGCTGCATACTGCAGGCCACACAGTAGCTTTAGGAGAATACAGGGGTTTCGCTTCACACCAATATGGTTTTTCGGAACCCCAAAATCGCCAGTTCTGCTTATTCTCGTATCCATTCAGGTGGAAGTGTGCTTCATCTGTAAGCCAGATGCAGCCAACATCAAATCCTTCACTATCAATCATTGTGAGCATCTGATTAGCAAAGGAAACTCTTTGTCGCACAGCTCGTACGGGTATGGCCTGGAGCGTTTGAATTTTGATTGGAAACATGTGTAGGCTCTTTCTCAGTATTTTCTGCGTGCTGGAACGCTTCAAACCAGTCTCAGATGCAATTCTACGGACGGATGACATTGGATTTCGCTGAATAATTCCAGAAAGTGTGGCGATATTTTCAGGCGTAACTACGGTTTGCTTGCAGCCAACATGCTCCACTAGATCATCAGTTACACTGCCTGTTCGTTGAAATTTTGCGAAGAGCGTACGAATGGTTTTCGCATTTTGGAACATTAAATCGTGCTTGAAAACTTGGCCTTGTTGCCTTAGGACTCTCTTCTAACCTGTGGTACTCTAGCACCAGAAAAACGCGTTGTTCAATGGAGTACATGGTTTTAATCTCTTCCTTCGGTATGCTAACCTCCTTTCACGTTTCAATAGTGGAACTGATCGCTCTGGGCTTCGGATCACTATTTATACTAGGCATTACGTAGGGCAATTACAGCGTCATCTGTTAGCAGCTTTGTAACCATTTTTTCAAAGTGTTGTATAAACTTCTTACAGCTTTCACAATAAACATACCATTTACTGCATTCCCCTATCGATCTTTGTTTCCGAGATATTTAATTCTGAAATCAGGGAGTCCTTTTCTGTACACCCTGTATATGATGATGCCCCACAAGGAAGCAATGCATCATTGTAACGCATAAATCACATTTGAGCAACAAATATTGGTAACCTTTTGTTGAACGAAAAGGCCACGATGGAATGAAACTCGGCCATCACCAGGGTAAGCGGTTACAGAGCGAAGTGGCAGCTGCAGCGCCCAGTAGCTGTGCTGTATCCCTTACAAGGAATAGAACGGCAGCAGGTGTCATGTCGGAAGCTGCCACTATCCTTCCTTTCCACGTCCTACACGCGCACACAGATAATCCTCGAGCAACGAACGGACACAATTGTTAACAAGAACGAATGGCTCGAATTTGTTTAATTAATATGTAGACGCAACAAGAATAAAAGGAGAAAGTGGATGCCTCACGCCCTGTCCACAGCTAACATTATCGGAGGCGGCATTTTCTCGGATTTCTTACTACTGGAGGGTAGGAAGTGCTCACAGGCGTTCCAAGGAACCATCACGCCATTAGTATGGAGTGATTTGCGTGATTACAGCAAACCGATATATGGATACCCAACCCGAGAACTGGAGTCTTGGTTTGGGAGTCTAGGGCGTCACCCACAACACCCCCAACCCAGTGCCACTACGTGTAGCATCAGCAGCATCTCCATACACCTGTTTCAAGCTCTTGTGGATGTTTCCCACTGTCTCGTTTTCACAGCACAGGAATTCACTGACAGCTCATTGCTTCTGACGAACTTCAAGTGTAGCAGCCATCTTGAATACATTCTGTGAAGGCGCCACTCACGTGAACAGGTTGAACTAAGTTTGAAAACAAGCGGGAAAGATGTATCTACACACTGTAAAACTTTCAAACATGCAAAATGGAAACTGTATGTTTTAAAAAATAGTGTGCATTTCTTTTGGTGTGACCCTCGTACATTTCTAGCTTCTGTAGATTTGAAGGAAGCTTTTTACAATGTTGTCTGAATACACTCTTTGAAATTCTAAAGCAAGCAGGAGTAAAATACAGGAAACGGAAGGTTATTTACAACTTGTACAAAAACCAAACGGCGGTTGTTAGAGTTGAAGGGCATGAAAGTGATTAAGTGGTTGGCAAGGGAGTAAGACAGGGTTTTAGCCTTTGTTCAGTATTGAAAGCTATAAAGAAAAGCAGAGAGAAATTTGGAGAAGGAATTGAGGTTCAGGTTGATGAAATAAGAACATTGCGTTTTTCTAATGATATTGTAATTATGGCAGAGACAGCAAAGGATCTGGAAGAGCTGTTGAGCGGAATGGAGAGTGTTTTTAAATGTGCGTATAGGATGAACATTAACAAGAGCAAAACTAGAGTAATGGAGTGCAGTCTAAGAAAATCAGACGGTGCTCAACGAATTCGATTAGATAATGAAACAATAAAGGTGGTAGGTGAGTTTTGTTCCTTCGGCAGTAAAATAAAAAACGATGACCACAGTACAGAGGACATACAATGGAGAGAAAAACGGTTTTTGAAATAGAGAAATTTGTTAACATCGAATATTAATTTACGCCTAAGGAAGTCCTTTCTGAAGTCTCTTGTGTGGAGTGCTACCTTGTATGGGAGTGAAAATTGGAGATAAACAGTGCAGACAGAAATAGGATAGAGGCTATTGAAATGTGGTGCTACAAAATGACGCTGAAGATTAGGTGGGTTCATCGCGTAAATAGAGAGGAGGTACTGAACAGAATTGGGGAGAAAAGGAATTTCTGGCATACCTTGACTAAAAGAAGGGATCGATTGGTAGGACACATTCTTAGACATCAAGGAATCGTGAATATAGCATTGGAGTGAAGTGTTTGGGGCAAGAGATGAATATAGTAAGCAAATTCAAATGGATTTAGGTTGCCGTTCTTATGAGGAGATGAAGAGGCTTGCTCAGGATAGAGTAGGGTGGAGAGCTGCATCAAACCAGTCTCTGGACTGAAGAGCACAACAGCAACATCTAAATAAAATACATTATTGGTCGTATGTTGTGTGTGATATCTCCTCTGTCCCTCCTAATCGTTTTATACAATGTATATTTAGTTACTGGGCCTTTGAGAGGTCGTCCACATACTTAAAACGAGTGGGCACCAGTGATTTATAAAATTTATGAATTTGTGCCCTGCCACATGTCCCTAAAAAATTACATCCTTAAAAAATAACTGGCGGCTTTTTATAACAATATGTGTGTGTAACTTTAAGACATGAAACATTTTTAGTTCCACATTCAAATCGAACTATCTCTGCCTCTGAATATTGTGTGAATGCATGTTAATAAAAGAGACTGTCTTCATATTGTCACACTCCTCTTTCATTTGAACTGAGTAGGTAGCAAGAAGGGACCCATCAACGTTTCCATTGTGAAGTAGCGCGCCTTCCTGGCTTCTCGATGATGGGTCTACAAAAAGGCTTCACTGAGTCGGATAATGTCGAATGCCATAAAGTGCATTAACTTCTTAATGTCATTTCATTAAACCAAAAACTCTCCCTCTCTATGTCTGTGCCGTGAGAAATGTGTTTCTCTTTCCACAAGAGTTTTACTTTTTAAGAGAGAGGGAGAAAAAAGGGGGGAAAAATACAAACAAGAACATATTACTTTGGAGAAAGAAAAGATAGGGAGTGTAATTTTTCTTTAAACTGTGTGTTTTATTTAAACTGTGTGTTTTTGTTGAAAAATGTTTCTGCTATACGTTTTTTCTCTTTGTTGTCCATCCCATCAAGTACGAAGATTGAATGATTCCCAATTCAGTTTCAACAATAGTGTCATACCCGAGGGTTAAAAGTGTAATTTTACAGGTCTGTAAATAATTAACTTGTCTACATTTGCACGATTACGAAATAGCTTCTCTAATTATCATGTATTAAAAATCAAGATAGTATTTTTGAATCACATGAAAATACTAACATTCAAATGATTATTAGTAAGGGACGTGATAGGAAAAGAGTGGGGAAGGCTTCAAGAAGCCCAGTATGGAAATGCAAATTTTACTGGAATGCGAAAACTTAGGATTGCAATTTGGAAGCAACTGATCATTTGTGTTTTAAATAGATACATCAACCAGAACTCAAATATAATTGTAACATTAGTCTGTATGGTATCAGAAAACCGAAAATAAATAACAGACATTTCCTGAACCTTCTAAGCTGATTCGAAATCTGATTCCACATTTTCTCCTTTCAGACCCAGTTTTCAAGCAATTTGACTTCTAAGATATGCTGTTCTCGTAGGTTATGCGAATTTTTGCGGAAACATTTATAAATAAGGTTCTTTTGAGCTTTAAAAGGCTACACCTATATTCGCTAATTGTTATTGTGTGACTTTGAAAGTGCTGTTTAGTTTACAGGCTTAGGTTATGAGTGTGTACTGCAATTATTCTGTATATGTAAGACAGTAATAACAAAACACTGTGCATGATGTTTATGGCTACGATAATGGTAACATGCGAGTGTGTGCACAACTCACACGTTTTGTGGAAGTTATATAGTGTGCAAGCACAGAATGGTTATTATAAACTTCGTTCAAAAAAGCTTACAATGCTTATTTTAGAATGACGTCTAGTGAGCAGGACGTGGGTTCGGCGCCAGAGTCATTTTGCCTCTACAGGACGTCACGATTGTGGACAAAGGAGAAAATAAACCTGGATGCCATTTTCGATTCCAGAGGTACAGATGAAGCCTAACAATCACGTAATCGCCTTAATAACCGTTACTTCTGTTTAGTTTCTGCGCATTTCGAAGACTAAGACTCAAATTGTATATCAAAGAACTGACTCAGCCATTAGGTGAGTTAGAGATGAAGAAGATCTAATTGGTCCTCTTCCTTCGGTTATTCAGAGAAAGTGACAATAGATGATAAAAATAAAGTTGTTGCCATTACTGCAGATGACAGTGAAGTCTGCCAACCTGACTGCGTCTTTGTTCCACAACTTTTCACTCAGAGTTTGCTTAATGATCTCCCAGGAGATTGAATTTGCTTAAGAAATGTGGCAAAATATTTGGCTCCCAGTTGAAAAGTAACAGTCTTCTTGAACACGTTACTCCGTACAGACGTAGACAAAAAGAACTAGTTCCGTTATTTTCACAGAAAGAATCCTTGGTTTACCGCAATAGCATAAGTGAACTAATAAGTTTCTGTGGCATTCAACATGATTCTATTCAGTGGTGATTTTTTTTTTAAGTTATCAAATAGGAGTCTAATAGGCATGCTACTGCAAAATGGGAATTTATTTGGGTTCATTCCTGTGGCCCATTCAGTTCAAATGAAAGAGATGTAGAGGTATGTGGAGATACTATTAACAAGTATGCAGTATGAGTAATATAAATAATATGCCTGTGGTAACTTCAAAGTTATCAGAATACTATTAGGATAACAAGTTGGGAGTAGTGTAGCAAAGCCGCACCAGGAATAATATCTTTCGACCCTCTACGTTAGTGTTATCATGTAACCATTACTTCCCACTCATGCAGACTCTGACAATAGCGTTCGCCACCGATCGAAGGACGCCGACCCCAGTGATTGACAGCGAACATATACTTGCACTTAGGACCTGTGTCAGTTAAATGAACATTTCGAAAATAATTTATCGGAGTACTTTGAGCACGAGGTACTCCTATTTTGCGGTATATGCTGGAGACTCGATACAAAGTAGGGT
The DNA here is from genome assembly GCA_026315105.1 of Locusta migratoria. Classification (NCBI taxonomy): domain Eukaryota; kingdom Metazoa; phylum Arthropoda; class Insecta; order Orthoptera; family Acrididae; genus Locusta; species Locusta migratoria. The sequence goes on along the minus strand of CM048750.1, from coordinate 69,417,064 downwards.
GTGAGGAAGTGTCGGTCGTGAAAAGAATTCTTTGCAGTGTCTAACAATATCGCAGTTGGGTACTGCGCGAAATTAAGTTCGATTGTGTGGGATTATTCCATGTGTTAATAAACCTGTGCCAGGCAGTTAAATGTGATTTGCAGAGTATCTATGTAGATGTAGATTAGTGCAAGGACTTCATTACAGCGATAGCGGGAAGAATCTGCTTTCAGAATATGATCGTCTGTATGTCTGATTACAGAAACATTTTTAACTTCGTAAATGAAACTCACCACTCTGGTGTGAGACATGGTCTTCTCCACGCCAAATGAGTTTGAGACTGTGTGTTGTGAGAAATAAGGTTTTAAGTCTGTCATAGTTCGAAGAATCCAAGTGGATTAGTTTGCAGGAATGGAGAGTGTATGTGTTAGTTTCTCAAAGGAAGGCTCCTAGTGGCCATTAAAGAAATTATTATTGCTTTTTCGTCTCGAATGTCTGACGGTCTTGTGAATTTGTATTTATGGAAGTGAGCTGGATACAGGAATGATATCGATGTTCAAGCTACGATTGGAGGATACTAACCGTCTTGAGCAGGTTTTTAGTTGTACTGGCGCGAGGTGTTTCGATTTGGGCGCTTTGGACATCGATCTGTATTCACGTCAGTGTTAGGATTTTTTTGTTTTTAAAACCATGTTCTCCCCCAGGTCGGGCGTTGCTCGTAGTTACATTTTACCCGTTTCTGTGCTGTGTATCGCATGCATCGAGGGAATTTGGCTAAGACAATGATTTCACCAGCCGATTTTCGGCATTCTTACCTGTACATTTGACTATTCTTTTTGTCAACAACATTTCTTCTTCTGCTGTTCTAGCTGTAGAGTTACACATAGTAATATTGAAAGAGTATTTATTAAGATGAACGCAAGGTCACCTTTTGACTTGTGGTTGACGCTGCCGCTACAGACTGTCTATGGTCTACCATGTGTGGCTTGCACTTTTCCGGGGCCAAGATACTTTTTTTAAATGTCGAAACATCGTCTATACGATGAGAGTTGTTGGAGGCATCGTAATTACTTGAGCACATACTTGTGACATATGAAATTCCTTACTATGTCTCACATGTACATTTTTTCGTATGCCATATGAGTTGTAATTGTATTACATCACCTAGGACATTGTATATGAATGTAGTATGCAGACATTAGGTGGCGAACGAATTCCGAAAACGAAAAATAATTTTTTTGATAGTCCTAAATGTTTGATATCTGTTAGAATTGTATTAAAATAATAGTTGATAAATGTACATAGTTTTTTTAATTGATCTCTTCACTTGCATTGCAATCTAATGACAGTTAGTAGTGAAAATTATAAATTTTGTTTCCGCCAAAGAAAATTAGGTGATGGATGGTTCTGACCAGGTTTTGAGCCCAGGACTCTTGATTCATGTCCTTTGTCCCTACCTGACCCCTCATTACCATTATGTCCTTTCAATCGATCTATCACCAAACACACTCGAATTTAATGCTCTTACAGTTCCCTTGACATCACTGGCATTTGTTTATAAACAATTGTAATTGTTGTTAAACATTACTTACAAACAGCATGGCATTTACTGTCGCTCACTTTCGATTTGGCGGCTGTTGGCGGTGGCGGGCGGATTTGGTGGCTGGCGGGGGAGGTGGTAGCCAACCTGGGATGGCTTTCTGGAAGGCAAGTTGTTTACGAGAGTTGAAACACTTGTGTTAAGTGCAATATCGTGTTTGATGTTAGCTGGCTGCGATGGCCGAGGGGACTGATGCGCTCCAGTCGCGGTCTGCGCGGCCACTACGGTCGGGGGTTCGAATCCTCCCTCGGGCATGGATATGTGTGCCATCCTTAGGATAAGCTAGTTGATAAGTAGTTTGTAAGTTTAGGGACTGATGACCCCTTAGTTAAGTCCCATAAGCTATACAAACATTTGAACTTTATTGTTTAATGTTATTAGCCTTTGTTCCCAACAATTGCATTGTCCAATGCGGTGTTATCTGTTATCTGTCAATCGTCCTTAAGAGCGTCATTGTTCTACTACGTGCAAGTACATGTTTGCTGTCAGTCATCAAAGGCGGCGTCCTTTGATCAGCGGCGATCACCGTTGTCTGAGGGTGGATGAATTGTGGGTACCCTGAGCTTAAACCGCATTTTCTATACTACTTATATCTGTGTAAAATATAAGGCGTCACGGGTGGTCATCATGAGATGCACTAAACAGTACTTCAATTCATGACACTAAGTGACTACTACTTACGTCCAGGACAAATGAAAGCACCACAGTGCACAATACCAGATCCAGGCAGCAGGGCTCGGCTTTTTCCTTGGTGTATTTATTCCTTCGTAGTTCCCGCTCACCACACCCCATCGCCAAGCACTGGGGCGAAACGTCCAAACCACCCTTTGGCACAATGCAAGACTCAAGGCAACTTCCATGGGCAAACAACATTGGTGTGCTGCGAATAGTTTAGGCTGCAAACTGAATATATGAAGACACGTTCATACACACACACACACACACACACACACACACACATATATATATATATATATATATATATATATATATATATATATATAGCAGCGCTCCCTCTTTGAAGCGGCCTATAGCTGCCGAGCTGAGCGGCGAGCAGTCAGTCGGTTTTCCGGGTTCCATCGTCCGCAGTCTGCAGGGGAGTGAGCAGTGTCGGCGCGGCCGCATGACCGTGGCCTGTTTACGTAGCTGGTGGTTCTACGAGGACCGTTGGGCCACGCTGGAGTTGTCCCCTTACACCCGGGAGGAGATGTCGGGTCGTCCGACATGTTGTTGCTTGAGTACTGTTGCGTGATATCCTGCCGCCGCCGCTGCCGCCGCCGACTGTGCTAACTGCATCGGTGGATAAACCGATTCACCCTGGTGTGCTGAATCGGACGCTCACATATCTGCCTGCGCCTGCAGCGTCTGGATATGCTAAGTACTATTTCCAGGAGGTTTTCTGAAGATCTGTGTGTCCTTTTCTCCTCCTTTCGGCCTTTGCTCGTCCGGGTGTGATATGTTGTTTTCTTCTTGGAGAGACCTGTGAGGTCGCTTTCCGTGTGTTAAACGTGTCCTGATTTGTTTGAAGGCCTGTAATCGGCCCCAGGAGTGCCTGTCCTTCATGTCTGCATCCTTATGTTTTGTGTTGGGTTTAACCCATGAAATTCTGTGCTCTCGTAGTGCGATGTATTAGTGAGTGCGACCTGTTGGTTGTGCACTCTTCTAGTACGAAACTCATTCATTCCTCTTTAAGATTTAACAATTGAACCGCTGAGTGCCACTGGGGAATTCTGGCTTGTGCCCGGTCGCTTTCTGTCAACTGGCCAGGAACCAGCTGATTTGTTTTCTTTTTAATCTTGAGCAGAATCATTTCCGCTTGTAGGTGTGTCGCCCTACGAAGTAGTTTAGGCGTTCCCTTCCTGTCCCCTTCGGTACCTCTTGCCCCGCTTCCATTTGGAGTTCTCATCTGCTGTCAGGAGATATATTTATATTGATCTTGGTGCCATACTTATCTGGCATTGAAGTGAATTGATATCGCGAATTGTTACTGTGTCTTATCTGTTCTAGGCAGCCTGTGTAAGCTGTGTGTGTCACACTGCTAAGTATTTGGCCTTGCATCATGTGCCTTGTATTGCCACCTTGGGTGGTGTGTAATTGGTATTCGTGTTGAGTGCAGCTATGTTGTTGTGAAACCTTACCTTTAAGTAGCAAAGTTGGTGATTGTTGTATCTTGCCTTACGGACTCCTGTTTTTGTTATTTAAATTTGCCCTTCCGGCACATATTCTATTATGTTGTTTATTTGGAGATCGCCCTTCTGGCGTAGCTTTCTTGTTTGATCAGTCCTGTTCATGTTGTTTTGAATTTTGCCCATCTGGCGCAGGTTTCGCAATGTGTATTAAGCTACTAAAGCTGATAGAAGCCGACCTCGGGGAAGATCAGTTTGGGTTCAGGAGAAATGTAGGAACACGGAAGGCAATACTCACTTTACGGCTTATCCTAGAAGACAGATTAAGAAAAGGCAAATCTACATTTCTAGCTTTTGTAGATTTGGAGAAGGCTTTTGACAATGTTGATTGGAATAAACTCTTTCAAGTTCTGAAGCAAGCAGGAGTAAAATATAGGAAGCGTAAGGTTATTTACAACTTGTACAAAAACCAGACAGCGGTTGTCAGAGTTGAAGGGCATGAAAGGGATGCAGTGGTTGGAAAGGGAGTAAGACAGGGTTGTAGCCTTTCTCCAATGTTGTTCAATTTGTACATTGAGCAAGCTATAAAGGAAAGCAAGGAGAAATTTGGTGAAGGAATTAAAGTTCAGGGGGAAGAATTAAAAACATTGCACTGGAAGAGCAATTGAACGGAATGGACAGTGTGCTGAAAGGTGCATATAAGATGAACATTAACAAGAGTAAAACTAGGGTAATGGAGTGCAGTGTAAGAAAATCAGATGATGCTGAAGGAATTAGATTAGGTAACGAAACAATAAAGGAGGTAGATGACTTTTGTTACTTGGGCAGTAAAATAACAAATGATGGTCGCAGTACAGAGGATATAAAATGCAGAATGGCAATGGGTAGAAAAGCGTTCTTGAAAAAGAGAAATTTGTTAACATCGAATATTGATTTAAGCCTAAGGAAGTCCTTCCTGAAGGCATTTGTATGGAGTGTTGCCTTGTATGGGAGTGAAACAGGGACGATAAGCAGTGTGGACAGAAAGAGGATAGAGGCTTTCGAAATGTGGTGCTACAGAAGAATGCTTAAGATTAGGTGGGTGGATCGCGTAACTAATGAGGAGGTACTGAACCGAATTGTGGAGAAAAGGAATTTCTGGCATACCTTGACTAAAAGAAGGGATAGACTGGTAGGACACATTCTTAGACATAAAGGAATTGTGAATTTAGCGTTGGAGGGAAGTGTGTGGGGTAAAAATCGCAGAGGGAGACCAAGAGACGCGTATAGTAAGCAGATTCAAGTGGATGTGGGTTGTCGTTCTTATGAGGAGATGAAAAGGCTTGCTCAGGATAGAGTAGGGTGGAGAGCTGCATCAAACCAGTCTCTGGACTGAAGACCACAACAACAACAACAACAACAACAACATATCAAGTCATTGTGAATGGTTGATTTTAGCTTGAATTGAGTTTGAATACCCTCGTGCCTTCCACTCTCCATTCGTTACTGTTTCGCAAGTGATAGGTTATGCATAGAGTTTTTGACTGTAGCGTCACAGGTACAAGTCACTATTTGCAACTAGAGTAGTTGGTAGTCATGAAAGCAGACGTGTACCGTTGGGCCCTGAGCGACGTTCGTTGAATGGACTGCAGTACCTGTAAGTCGTGTTTGGCCAGTGCGGCACACTTTGGTCAGCCTGCGGTCGTGCCGCGCTGGCCAGAGGGAGGTGCAGCAGGCCGCCTCCACACTGTGCGTCTCGCTTCTACGATATTACCGTCTACTAAAAACAGAAACTGATGCACCAACAGCAAGAGTTTGTCTAGCCTTGATTAGTAGCAGTTCTGAGAAGTTGTGGTTCATTCTGACAGTAAAGAGTATGCAAAGCTGGTATGGCGATCCAATGAATTGCCGCCTGTTTGGGTCAACGTTTCTTCACTGTCTCATTCTGTTTTGGCGCTAGCCTGATGTGGTGACCATGTTTCTTCGGGCGTCGTGCAGAGCCGTACCGAAACGCCGGTAAAAGTTGGCAGCACTGCTCCACCACGACGGCACGCCGAGAACCTCTCTGATCCCAAGGCGAGGCGTACCGGGGAGGTTGTAGTGCAGCCGACAGCAGTGGCCTCACCCAACACCGATTTCAACTTCTTGCTCACTTGTGACAGGCTGCATTTTCAGCCAAGTGACCTTTGTGCAACGTGTCATCAGCCAACTAACTTCCACTATAAAACAATGGATCCTGCTCGGCATTGGATTTTGGATGGCAGTTGTGTATAATAACCGAATTTTTGTATTCTTTGGAGCAGGAGCATTTAGACGTTAACTGAGCACACATTACAGGTAAATGTTCCATGAGGTTACCCAATTTACTGGTTTGCAACTGTTGATGTGAAATGTTATTATCATCCGAAGAAGTGCATATAACGATGTTAAATCGGTTTGATGCGTAATAAACGAACTGGCGTAATATTATTGCGGTCGTTACGAATTTGCATTCATTCAAACAATTTTCAGCTTTGTCTGGAGAGTTTATGGAAATTTATTTACAGTAAATATGCAGTAAGAATCCATTAATAGTGGCTGCTATTATTTGGAAAGAAGGGTAAAAATCGGAAATCAACAATTTGGCCCCATGTGGCGTAAGAATGAGTGAAAGCTTCAGTCTGGTGTGGCATATGCGTTACGATACTATTGTGAAATGTTATTATCATACAAAGAAGTACGTATAACGATGTAAAACCGGTTGTGATGCTTAATAAACGAACCGGCATAAGATTATTGCGGTCGTTACGAATTTGCATTCATTCAAACAATTTTCAGCTTTGTCTAGAGAGTTTATGGAAATTTATTTACAGTAAATATGCAGTAAGAGTTCATTGATAGTGTCTGCTATTATTTGGAAGAAAAGGTCAAAATCTTAAATGAACAATGTGGTCTTATGTGGTGTAAGAATGAGTGAAAGCTTCAGTCTGGTGTAGCATATGCGTTACGATACTACTGTCAATTCTGGGGGGCCGCCTCCAAAGCTGGGCGGTCACTGGGGTCGATCGTGCTGTTGGGGACCTGGGTTCGATTCTTGGCACTGCCGGGCAGTTTCCCTCTGGAGGAGGACAGCATGCCAGTTCAGGTATTGGTACCACGTTTCTTATATCTTATAACATGGTTGCTATGAAATGTTGATAGAACACGAAAAGATGATACGCTTACATCCTGCTCCTTCACAAGGCTATTTACATCATATTTCGATGGAAAGTTCAAAACACGAAATAAGTTTGGAATTCTTTGTCACATACAAAGTAATGGAAGGTTTACGAATGTGACACATTTAAACATTTCGACAGTTTCAGGGCATTGGAATAAATCCAATGGCAGAGATAAACATTTCTGCTGGACTGGGATTCGAACCCGGAGTTCCCGCTTTGGGCCAGCGGTCGTCTTAACCAATGGGGCTATCCAGGCACGCTTCCCTTCCAACACAAATTCTCACCTTGTAGCACACTACGATTGTAGTGCCCCCTGCTCATTTGATTCCACTCACTCACAGTCTGTACTGGATCTGCACAAGGGGTTGAGCGTATTAATGCGTCCGCATCGTAATTGTGAATTCCCTCTTGGGTCAGATATTCAATTATTTACATGGTGTCTGTCCGGTGCAGCACAAATTTTGATCTTTGCCATTGGATTTATTTCAATGCCTTGAAACGGTCGAAATGTTGAAATATTTCCAATTTGTAAAATTACGGCCGTTAATGTCAACAAATGGTGTCTGTTTTTTCAGTCATGTCCAAAAAGAACATGTAAGCTGTATGCTACTGTGTGTGTTAACTTCTTTACTAAGTGTGTGCGAGATTTGTCGATTGCGATAGTACTCAGTATGAAAAACCCCACTTGATAAAATATTTTGAATTAAGTCTTTAATTTGTAGATATCATAATATTGCCGCGAGACACCACGTACACCGAGTGCCGGAGCGGCGCAGGGGATAGCGTCACCGACTGCGATGCTGAAGGTCGCCGGTTCAATCCCGCCCACCGGCAAAAATTTATATCTTTGTAATTAACAATTCTAGAATGTTCTACACCTTTCTTATGTTCACTTGTAAATTCTACTTGTTTCTTATGTTAACTGTTCTACTAATTTCTGGTACACCCTGTCTGTGTATAAATAGCAGAGCACTCTGCCCGAGAGGCAGTTATTGCTGCGTATATGTTAGGTTCGCAATAAACCTGATTCAGTATAAGTGCTGTGTTCAGTTGTTAAGCCTGCTTCCATTTCAACGTATTTGGGCCGCCACCGTGTTTACAAAAACATGTGAAATTGTTTTTATTTATTTATTTATTTTTGACCTCACTTGCACGGTGGCGTATGATATGGTCTAACACATTTATTTCATAAATTCCTAACCAATATCACAATGAGAGGTACCACCAATGAAAACCTAATTTACTCGGTACACTCCCATGTTATCTAACATCTGTTTGCCCCTCCAAAAGCATGAATGATAGAGAAGTTTTGAATTGAAAAAATATACTTACTTCAGGTGCAATTTATTTACCATAAACAATTCATCTTGTCATACGACAAAGCTATCAGAATATTGCACAAACATTGAAATAAAAAGAGATCCTATACATAACAGTTAAAGTAAGCTGGCAATTAAGAACATGAAGTTACGTTGGCTATAAATATTTACATCAGCTAATGACTTGCTAGGTCAAGGAAGAAGGAAACCTATTCAGGAAAGAATAATTATTCAAATTACTACTGCAGAGGCACAAACTAGAAAGGTCAGATGAAGTTTCCCAATTTGAACAATAACCCCGGTTATGAAAATAAAGAGAAAATTCTTCAAAAACAGCAATATTTTGGCCCTAGAAATGATGCAGGCGACACATTTGCAAATATTTGGAGCAGACAGGAGTCGACAGCGGCAGGTGATGACTGCAGATCGGAGCTGAAATAAAACGCGGCGTTTTCTCACTTCGTTCTGTGAAGGAGAAACGATGTTTAACTAACAGCATCTCTAGCGTCGGCGCTGCTAGACAGAAAAGGGCTGCACAGTTTTATATCGCGAGCAGACAAGTCGATCGTAGTGTACTTGTGAAACAGTGTTCACAAGTGCAAATCACCAAGTCACACTTGCGACAAAAAATCAAAATATGTGAACGATCCGCTAAGTGCGAATGCTCAAAGTGAAACTTCCAAAATATTTAAGTCACCTGCGGCCGCCGGAAGCGAACCTAAAGGGCAAAAATCAAAGTTTAGACGACAGCACAAGTAAACCTCGAAATCAACAGGTCCGAACACTTTGGAGTTCTCGACGCGAGCCCAAATCGATCCGCACACTGCGGAGGCCTACAAGCGAATTCCCAGAAACCTCTCTGTCCGCGCCAGCGTTCCTGGTAGCGATCCGCGACCGCTCCTACGCGGCCAGAGCGCTCCAATTACCACACGCCGGTAATAGCCTGCCCAATGATATCGCTAGGAGCCGCTGACAAATTACACAACTGTCACAATCCTAAGCTTTTGCGAATGACAGAGCATTCTGCAGACACCCCTGCAAGCTCCTCCCACACGTGCAAAGTGCCCACAGAGACGAAACCGTACACAGGTCCACGACCTCTCCGGAATTTTTGGACGCCCTCTTTCGTTCCCAGGCCAAAAAATACATGAATTTTATGACCATAGGCGCCAAGGCCCCGCTGGCCCAGACGGCCGACTATGCACCTAACAAACTGCTTAACATTTGTCAGACAGAAGCACGTTTCCGCCACCACCCACCGCAGCACATTCTCAGAAACCGTCCAGGCATTCGTAACCGCGAAAACGATTCAGATTTCTGCGAACTTCGCACTGAGGCGGGACGTCCGATTTTGTGGCAGTGGCGATAGTTTGGCGGGCAACCTGCAGTGCGTCTGCAAAGCACTGCCCTGCTCTGCCAGTAACAGCAAACAATACCTTGCAGGTAGCTGCGGTCAGCCCTCATCGACCGCTCTCGCCATCCACTGCCCACCGAATGAGACCTCACAGGTACCAGACCATGACAGGACGCCCTCCCTTCCACAGACGAGTCAGCAGTCACGCAACAGAGAAATTCTACAAAGGCAAATGCCCAAACATGCTAATTTATGGACCCCAACATGCCTACTGTCGGGGCTACGTAAGATAAAGCACGCTAGTCCTCCCCTTGCCGTTGACTGCTTGTCCAATGGACAGCAAATATCGGAAATAATCGTAGAAAAATTAATTAAGAAACTGCTATAATTGACGGACCTTTTTTTAAGACGAAATGTCCCAATAGAAACAGAAGTGGTATCAAGTCTAAATAAAGATAGTGTATCAAAACGATACTGAACTTCCCCATCTGCCCAAAGACAAAAAATAAAGGAATAAAAGAAAATTGACTACATATTACCGCCACCTCACAAACACATACCATATACGTAAATGATGAAAATTTGTTTGCTAGATACAGCATGGTGGGCCATGTGAAACCAGTTAGATACATACGAATGTGTAGACAAACAGCAGTTCTGTGCTCAGACAGTAGTGTTGTTCATGCAGGAAATTTAGTGGTCACCGGTCGAGTCCCGCTAGTCCGTCCATCCTAAAAGATAGGCACTGTCACAAATTACCCAGACACTGTCTGGACACATAGAGGGCCGGCCGCGGTGGCCAAGCGCTCTGCGGCCCGCCAGTCACGGTCTGCACGGCCACTACGGTCGGGGGTTCGAATCCCCCCTCGGGCATGAATATTTGTGCCGTCCTAAGTATTAGCTAGTTCATAAGTAGTTTGTAAGCGTAGGGACTGATGACCCCGTAGTTAAGTCCCATAAGATCTACAAACATTTGAACATTTTGACTCATAGTAAGGCTCGAAACTGAACGTCCTTTTGGATGGGTGTGGCACGAGGGAACATCGCACTGTGTTTCTGCCTGTAAATCGTCGCACGGACAGGAAAGCTGCATTGTCGAAATAAATGATCAAATGATAGAACAGGAGCCGAAACTGCTTGACAGAGAAAGCCACTTCATCTGACGGGATACCAATTCAATTGTAAACATAGTGCGCGGAAGTACTTCCTCTCCTGTAGAATCAGAGTATGGTACATTTACAGAGGAGCGAAGCGTTTCTAACTACTGGACAGAAGCGCAGGGTGGTGCAAAAGGTACAGAAAGCTCTTAGGCCTTTGTCTCTGACACTGTGTCTTGTAGAGTTTTGGAGCGTGTTTGACGCTCATGTATTATATATCTGGAGACGAAAACTCTCCTCTGTCGGAATCATTATTGGTTCCGAAAGCAACGATGTCCCTCTACTCGTCTACTAGAGCCATGAAGAAGTCGCATAGGCTGGCAGGCAGATGCCGTGCCACTCGATCTCTGGTGGGCGTTGTATGCGCTCCTCACTGTTACCTGGTGAACAAAACACAGTAAAATTGAGGAGCATCTGGACAGTATCGACACGTAGTGCAAGGAGCGTAAATTGTCTTGAACGTAAACAAACGTAACGTATCGCGAATACATAGAAAGCAGCAGCGTTTGTTGTATCACTACGGAATGACGACCGGAAGAAGTTGAATAAGATATCCAGAAGTGTGGCCACATGCAAGTTGGCCGTGTCCAAGGGAGATGCCAGATTCATTGATAGAATTCCCGTGAGGTGTGGGCAATTAACAAAAAAGTACCTGAAAAAAGACTCGTCCAAAGAGCACTTGTGTATTCGTCTTACAAGATAGATGAGAAGCAGAAGATCCAAATAAGAGCAACACGTTTCTTTGAAGGTTCATCTATAGGCGTCACGAAGTTGATCGGGTAACTCTAGTGGCAGACGCTGCAAGACAGGCTTTATAAATCAAGGTGCATGCTTCTGTCAAAGCTGCAAGGGCGTACGTTTGTAGATGAGTGAATCAGTATGTTTGTTGCTCCTATGTCTGTCTTCCGAAAAGACCACAAGGGTACGTCAGAGCGGCGAGAGCCCATACAGCGTCTAACCTGCAGTCCCGTTTCTCGCGAAACACACGCGACTGGAATAGGACGCAGCGACAGCGACGCACAGAGTTCCAAATTCTAACGTTTGTAAATCTGACGTTACTAAGTTGGTCATCAGTCCATGGGCTTACAAACTACTTAAAATAACTTATGCTTGGGGCAACACAAACACACCTGCCAGGGGGAGGAGTCGAACCTCTGACGGAGATCAACCAATCGCTCCGCAGCAAGACGCCTTACCATAGCCTACGAGATATAGAGCCTGCGACAAGTGACACGTACCCGTGTGACGTCACGGACTGAGCGCCGGGCCGCGGCGTTAACCCAGGATTCCGGTGCGGCATTCGTGGGTTGTCGAGGCCTACGGGCCGTAGGCCACGGTTCAGTAAACTTTTAGTGACAGTGTGAGGACCATCGCCTGCATTTGAGCTGAATTTTGGTCAAAGAGGCATGTTCCGTAGGCAGAGCAGAATTTATTCAGATTATTCTTTCATGGTGGAAAATTTCGTTCTCCTAAGACTGTTTGTCGCCTCAGAGACCCTTTGAAAGAGCCAATACGAGGGGTTGATGATGCCAGTATACAATACTTGAAAAATTTTGCCGAGTTCCTAATGCACTGGATAAACTTACCACCACCTAAATCTTCCTCTAAACATTGATACCTGATACATTTTTTTCCTTCCCACATACAACGACAACAACCATTCATTTAACTGAATATGTTTGCAGCACTGTTGCGGGATGTAAATATTTGTTGTTAGGCAAGTTTCAGACGGATCCTCTAGAGAGTAGGTTTGGTAGGTACAGACAAATGTGTGGTGCGTGTTCCCATGTATCAGTTTTGAAGGTCTTAGACTCAGAAAAGAAACTTAAAATAATGAGTGTATTAAAAATGAGATCTGCGATGTTTGGGGGATTTTGTGTAAAAGACTTGACAGTGAGTTCTGTAGAAACACCTGATAAACAAGTGTCTATCAGAAATTTGGAGCATATTCGTGAACATGCAAGTAAAGTAGGAACGCCTCAAAATTATTTAAGCGTTACTTTCTATATTGGAGATTACGCATCTCACTGCTTACTAAAACTCGTAAGCGGATGTGATCAATGTAAGGCACTTATTGTTAGCGCTGATGAGTTCACTGCAAACGGGGTAAACAGTGAGATTGACTCATACTTACCAAATCTGTGTAGAAGTGCCTTAAAGCAACCATCTGATTTCATAGTTCAAACTGTGGTTGAAGGTTACAAATTGTTTCAAACATCAGATAATTTGTTTCTAAGGAGCACAAATCATAGTGAACTGTTCAAACAGCTTCTGAAAATAACAGTTGACAGTTCTCTCTTTCCAGAGATATGTTGTTGTGGTAAAAATACGAAAGAAATCATTTCAAAACATGTCACATTTTGGGAAATATTTTCACAAATAATTATTCTAAAATAAGGAACAACCGCCTTGTAACCAACAGTAGATGTAAGCTACTTATTTTTTCTAAATAAATGCAGTTTTATATGTAACTGTTGTCTGGTGTCTGTTTTCATTTCATTTTTTTTTTTTTTTTTTTTTTCGTTTTGGATGTTTGTTTCCCTGTGCCACTTGATATGAAAATCGTATTTCCACTTTTATGTCAAGTTCCAGAATTGCATGTTCCAAAAAGTTCGAAAAAGAAGCAAATTTTGAAGTAATCGCCTTTGATGTAAGCTTTCTTGATAGTGCTAAAATTGGTTCTAATATTAATTCTCGTTTCTCAGTATCTCTATAGCGTGGAATGTACAATGCATGACAGTTTAGAAGTCTGCACCACAGCTACACAGTGGAAATCGCACAGCGAGCTGCTAGCCCCGTCGCGCTTGTGCCTGTGCGTAGCACTCAGGCGCAGGCTAAGGCTCCTATAAATACGAGCTGACGCATCCGCCATTTTCATTCTCGTGGCCCGTACGTTAAACACACTGCGGTGCTGTAGGATTTGCGTCACGGCCCTTTAGCAAGAGATTATGGGTGGCTGTGTTGCCATAAACTGCTCAAATCATTCCATAGATGGTTACAGAACTTTTAGTTTCCTGAGAGATTCTAAGAGAAGAAAAAATGGACCATTAAATGTCGGCGCAAAAACTGGGAACCCGAACCGAGCATTGTAAGTAAATAATTATCATTATGACTTGAAGCAATATTTAATAGTAAAAATTGGTTGTTATATTTGAACTTACGGTTTTGTTTAGCTCTTCTGAAAGTACTACCTTTTAACAGAGAAGCTACCTGTAGGGAATTAGCAGCCGCAAAATATCATATTACAGCAAAGTATCCCAGAACATTCTGTTTTTAGACCACAATGTGTGTGTCGTATATAGTATATTGAGAAATGCACCTCATCAAAAAGTTTTGTGCTGAAATTGCACAAATTGTTGTAGATACTTCTGTTACGTTATTGCGAGAAAATATTACAAACACTAAAACGGAAAATATAAATATACTGGGCCAAAGGTTTAGTTACGGCTGTGGCAGCGTACTGTGCTGATACAGGCATCTACCGTTGAATGCTATTTGTGGTACTTCGAAGTTTTAGCGTCATAACTTGTAGTATGCAGTTTGACAGAATAGTACGGCACCTGATGTTTTATCACAAAATACATCTTCAATTCAGTTTCTTATTATTAAATGCCTATATTGAGGCTTATCTACAAGAAGCTGTAACATAAATGGCAAAGAATAATGGGTAAATGTTACGGCTGCGGCGGCGTATTGTGCTAATGTTGGTAATGAAATGTTTGCTTTATAAGGATTATTAAATTACTGACAATACAAGGGTACTGTCAAACTTTGAGAAGGAACAGAATTATTTATTTATTTCGTGGTCAACACAATCTATACGATTAGGTTTTCAAATAGCATTCAAAGGTTGTTGCCAACATTGGCACCGTGTGCCTCTACGACCGTAAACTTTAGATCCTGTAGACTGATATTCTTTTTAGTCTTAGTGTTTGTAATATATTCTGAAACTTTCTGGGTACACATTTTCAGCTTTGCCCAATCGCAGTTGATGTCATATATTCTATGAATATTAAACTTTCTCAGTAACATAATAGAAGTACTTTCAGCAATTTGAGTACAAAAATCCGATGTGGTGAATTTGTCATAGCAGACAACAAATGTCGAAATTCCCAAATGCACAAAAAATAAACGAAAAATATATCTATTCAATAAAGCAGATAAAAATTCGCTTCACGCTTTCCTGAGTGATAATCTCCAGTCTTTCAAAACTAAAAATGCGAGTGTAGATCAGTTGTGGCTTACTTTCAAAGACATAATATCATTAGCAATCGAGAGATTTATACCAAATAAATTAATAAAAGAGGGGGCTGACCCCCCGTGGTACACAAAATAGGTCAGATCACTGTTGCAGAAACAAAGAAAAACGCATGCAAAATTTAAAAAGACACAGAATCCACAAGACTGGCAATCTTTTACTGAAACTCGCAACTTAGCGCGGACACCAATGCGAGAAGCCTATAGTAGTTACCTCAACGAAACCCTGTCTCGTAATCTTGCAGAAAATCCAAAGAAATTCTGGTCATATGTGAAGTACACTAGCGGCAAAACACAAACAATACCTTCACTACGCGATAGCAATGGTAATACTACCGACGACAGGACTGCTAAGGCAGAATTACTAAACACAGCTTTCCGAAATTCATTCACCAAAGAAGACGAAGTGAACACTCCAGTATTCAATCCAAGAACAGCTGTCAGCATGCGAAACTTAGAAGTAGATGTTCCTGGAGTAGTAAAACAACTTAAGTCACTAAACAAAAACAAATCTTCCGGGCCAGATTGTATACCAACTAGATTTCTCTCAGAGTATGCTGATGCAATAGCTCCGTACTTAGCTATAATTTACAACCGATCACTCAGCGAAAGGTCCGTACCCAAAGACTGGAAAGTTGCCCAAGTTACTCCAATATTCAAGAAGGGCAAAAGGAGTGATCCCCAAAATTACAGGCCTATCTCATTGACGTCGATTTGCAGTAGGATTTTGGAACATATACTTTGTTCGAATATTATGAACTACCTCGAAGAGAACGACCTATTAACCAATAGTCAACAAGGATTCAGAAAGTATCACTCTTGCGAAACACAGCTTGCCCTTTATTCACATGAAATGTTAAGTGCCATCGACAAGGGATCTCAAATCGATTCCATATTTCTGGATTTCCGGAAGGCTTTTGATACTGTACCCCACAAGCGGCTTCTAATGAAATTGCGTGCTTATGGAATATCTTCCCAATTGTGCGATTGGATTCACGATTTCCTATCAGAAAGGACACAGTTCGTTGTAATTGACGGTAAGTCATCGAGTAAAATAGAAGTGATATCTGGCGTTCCACAAGGAAGCGTTATAGATCCCCTACTCTTCCTAGTGTTTATAAACGATTTAGGAGACAATCTGAATAGCTCCCTTGGACTGTTCGCGGATGATGCTGTCGTTTATCGGTTAGTGAAGTCAACAGAGGATCAAAAGCAATTGCGAAGCGATTTAGACAAAATTTCTACTTGGTGCGAAAATTGGCATTTGACACTAAATAAAGAAAAGTGTGAAGTAATACACATGACCACTAAAAGAAATCCGCTGAACTTCAATTACACGATAAATCAGTCAAACCTTAAGGCCGCAAATTCTACCAAATACCTAGAAGTTACAATTACGAACAACTTTGACTGGAGAGAACACACAGAAAATATTGTGGGGAAGGCGAATCAAAGGTTGCGTTTCATTGGCAGAACGCTTCGAAGATGCACCAGCTCTACCAAAGAGACTGCCTACATCACACTTGTGCGTCCTTTCCTGGA
Organism: Locusta migratoria; assembly: GCA_026315105.1. Lineage (NCBI taxonomy): Eukaryota > Metazoa > Arthropoda > Insecta > Orthoptera > Acrididae > Locusta > Locusta migratoria. Next base: position 69,400,551 of record CM048750.1, on the reverse strand, counting down.
GTACTGTTGCCCCTTGTGGGACCATCACCAGGTGGGATTGACGGAAGACATTGAGAAGGTTCAGAGAAGGGCAGCTCGTTTTGTTCTATCGTCACGGAAATGTTGCACGAATTGGGGTGGAAATCATTAAAAGAAAGACGGTATTCATTGCGGCGTGATCTGTTTGCGAAGTTTCAATCACCGACTTTTACTTCTGAATGTGAAAATATTTTGCTAGCACCCACCTACATAGGGAGACATGACCATCCCAATAAAATAAGAGAAATCAGATCGAAAACGGAACGATTTAGGTGTTCTTTTTCTTCCCGCGCGCTATTAGAGAATGGAACGGTGGAGAAAAGTTATGAAAGTGGTTAGTGAACCCTCTGGCAGGCACTTAAATGTGATTTGCAGAGTATCTATGTAGATGCAGATGTAGATGAAACACTTACTGCAAGACGGCAAACAAACCTCGAGTATTGACAGTCATTATTCAAATAGAAGCCCAGATCGCTTAAAAATTTTATCTAGATGACCAGTTTCGGCAGCATTAAACGTAGTACGCGATTTTTTATCACAGAAATATGTGTTTCTTGCTATTTTTCTCTATTTTGATAGAAGCAGCAAAAAATAAAGAAAAAACTAGATTTTTGTGTCTAATCCACATATCGATGTAAACAAGAGTGGAATGCAAGCTCAAAGTAGAACGATCTAAGGCTCCATGTCGGGCAGTTGTAAATTATTTCACTAAACTTAAATAAAACAACACTGATCGTGAAAGCTGCGTGTTGTGTTTAGCATTCGCAGGAATGAAAATGGCGGATGCGCCAGACTGTGTTTTTAGGAGCTCGAACTCAGGCTGTGACGTCAGTAGAGGTTGTCGCAGGCCTCCCTTCGAGTAAGCCTTGACCTTACATCGCTCGCCCACTCCACCACGGCCAGAAAGTACCCTCCGCCATGTGCCGTGGCAGGGCCGGCGCAAGCCCAAGTGCCGCCCCGTGCGAGCTGCCGCCCCCCCCCCCCCCCCCAACTCACGATTTTTTGTTTTTCAAAACGTTTGTGGAATTTCATTTAAACAAATCTATAGGAAATAGAGTTAAACCTGATTGAAGAAATATAACTAATTTTAACAAACCTTGTGAATTTACGAAAATGTTCAAATGTCTGTGAAATCTTGTGGGCCTTAACTGCTAAGGTCATCAGTCCCTAAGTTCACATACACTCTACTCAACCTAAATTATCGTAAGGACAAAAACACACACTCATACCGGAGGGAGGGATCCTACGCCGGGACCAGCCGCACAGTCCATGACTGCAGCGCCTTACACACATCGGTTAATCCCGCGCAACATGAACTTACAAAATTAACGTAAATAAATATTTTTCAGTTGTTGTGAACAGACAATGTATTCAAGGAAAACCGTATACAGTAAATAAATGGCAAAGTGATAGTGTGCGAGTAGTATTGTCAAACAAAAGTGCCGGTTAGAGTTTAATTGTTGTTCATGCAGGCGCAGACAGGTGTTTAATGGCTCAAAAATCAAAACTATAAATTAATAAAATTCAGCAACCAGTTGCTTGCGAGCAAGGCTTACTACCAATGTCTTTATCCTTTGTAATTACTTGCTGCGGAATAGCTCTAGTCATTGTAGGTGTTGGACATGTTTTATTAGTAATGTTGAACCATCTTCATCCATAATGCGGGAAGAATAATACACTTGGAAACTGCCATTGAAGGGCTTAGCAAAATTGCTTGAGGCTTAACACGTAATCGCAGTATCGAACATTGCATTTGAACTTCCAAATTAGATTTCATCTTCTGCAATATTAGTTGTGAGTAAACGCAAGGCGCGTAACAGACTGGGAACGCTCTATAAGAATGCTGGCGCGTACGCCAGGCTGCTTACCCCTCTGTGTTCCTACGCCGTAAACAAGACGGTGCTGCCACAGTGGCAAGTAAGAAATCAGTCCTCCTCCCTCCCGTTATTCAACAGGGGCGGCCGGAGGTAGTCGAAGCGCTTTGCCACAATTCCCGCAGCCGCCTCTTCCGAGGTTTGGTTTCGAATCCCCTCTTGTGCATGAATGTTGAGTTTGTTCTAAAAAAAAAAAAAAAAAAAAAAAAAAAAAAAAAAAAAAAAAAAGGGAGGCGGCAGATTTGCCGCCCCTCGGAAAGTGCCGCCCCGTGCGACCGCACGTTTCGCACCTGCCTTGCGCCGGCCCTGCGCCGTGGGGTGGCCTGCGGAGTATAGACGTAGATGTAGAGTGCCTTTTCCTTGGGGTCCAGTGTGATAACTTTGTAGAGGAGCGTAGTCACTGTAAGTGCCGGAGTCGAGCGGCCCGCGAGTGTGTCGCGGCCGGCTGACTCACGGGCCCTCCCCTCCCCTCTCCTCCTTTCGCTACCCCCACCGGTTCTTCGCGGAACCGCCCACGCTTTGCCTGTTTCCCTCTGTTCGCCCACCCGTCTCTCGCGACTGTTTCCACTACGCCGACTTCCAGGTTACCTGACTTTATGGCGCTCTAGCTGCCCACGGTCGTCTGTGCTTTATATCAATACAATCGCTGTTATTCGTAGCGGCAAACAGTTTTCCAAGTGAATACGTTTTTCTTAGAAATACCGATGACTGAGAGGGCTGCAGTTTGGAACTACTTGCTCCGTCCTCGCAGCCAGGAGGCATCCACGGTGCTGAACGATCTGGCGGCAGTCGAGCATGTACGTGACCGAATTATGTCACTGAGACGTCACGGAGGACCATTATGTTCCTAATCCAAGAGACAATGCGTCGAGAGGCAAGTTGCAGAGACATAACGGCTACATTGATTTTATCAGACGATGCATAACTTACTTCTCTATAGACTATTAGTATCAAACCCCCATAACCCTGCACTACTGTAGGTCTACTCGTGGCTTTGGTTAACACACAAAATCGTCCAAAAATCCAATAACATTTGGAAAGGGGATTCAAAAAAAAAGGGGGGGGGGGGAAACTCGGAAAAGCGGGAGACCCGGGTTCGAGTCCCGGTCCGGCACAAATTTTCATGTGTTGCAGATCGTTTGTCCCTCTTACAGGAGCAGCAGACGTCGGGAAATTTCGCGATTTGCGAAGTATATACATGGATATATTTATCTCTACTGCGGACCACCGCCAACGTTCTTTTCCCTCGGAAACAGACATAACGATAAACATTAACGCCATAACAGGCTTGCGGTGGTAGAATTGTGTCTCTCCCTCTTGCGGAACTCACACTACAACGTGAGGAAAGAGGCAAATGCAGCACATGCAAGTTTGGGTCTCGCTGGGGAGCGTGCACGGGTGGCCGAGTGGTTAAGGCGACCGCTCGCGAAAAGCGGAAGATACGGGTTCGAGTCCCGGTCCGGCCCAAATTTTCACGTGTTTCAGATCGTTTGTTCATTTACAGGAGCAGCAGACGTCGGGAAATTTCGCGATTTGGGAATTATATACTTGGACAAAATCTCAAAGATATGGCGTTTTATATAATACGAAGGAAGAATTGACAGCTGTTATTTACTCACGTAAATCATCATGTTAGCCGCCATTCGTCAACTATACCTCTATGCGTGCGACAAAGTTGTGAATATAGTGTTAATCGGGTACTTAGATTGGGTAATAAGTTTCATTTAGCGTCCGTAATGAGACCGTTCTCGTTCAGAAAAAAAAAAAAAATAAAAATAAAAAATAAAAAAATAAATAAAAAAAGGCAGGCCGTCTAGTTAGGTGAGATAAATTACAAAGTTAAAAACCTAAGGAAGTTAAATTACCCTGTACCTCCTGTGGCTCCTTTCCATATGGAAAAGCAAATCTGGCTGCCACACCGTATGTTTGCCCCACTGCATTTGTCGCCTGTTGGTGTTTGACGGTTGCTGCTGTTGACCTCCTCCAGTGGGGTTTGGTCTTGCATTTATGTGTAACTCTTGGGCGGGTGTTCTCAAAACGTCGTCAGACCTGAAATGCCAGTTTAGTATAGCTTGAACAATAACATTTTATATATGGCATCCAAGATTGTAACTTATTGATGAATTCTGATGTGCTGTCTTTTATTAAAGGAAGGTTAAATCACTAAACTTTTTCTTCTGGTACCCTGTTCATTATTGTTTGAAAAAACGTATTTAACTTTGGCGCCTTTTCGTACCCGTTGTTCAACATTTTCAATCCTGTTTATAGTTGGTTAAACTGGACTTCAATTGCATCAAATTGTGTAAAGTCTGTAGTGTGGGCTTCGACTGCTGAAGTTTTTATTCTGTAGTTTTACCATTCTCTTTGGTACTAGTAATTATGTATGAAAGTCTTTTAACGACTGAAGTAAGGACTTTACCCATTATAGAATTCCTTTGTCTTGTGATTTTAGCCCTGTATTTAATACAAGTTAAATTGTTTTACAACAATTGTTCAGTTAATAAAATATGGGTTTCACCAGCTGAAGTCTTTCCTAGTTCCTTGTTGTTTTAACCTTTGATATTAAGACTAGCAATATTGTGTAAACTTTTGAACAGATAAACATGGGGTTCACCTGTTGAAGTTTTTCTAGCTGATCATTGTTTTATCCATCAATTTAATACAAGCTATTCGTTCAAATTCTGAAGCAATTAAACATGGGCTTCACCTGATGATCAATTCCAATTATTCAATTTAAAAATAAGTAAAGATGCAATTTATTTTATTAGTTTCTCAGTGTGGGCAGAGACAACTGGACCACAGCCGGCAACCTTCAATCTCCAAGATGAATGGAGAAAACAATGGAACAGCTATCAAGCGCATGAGAAAATGGGGCAAAGGGATCCCACAGCACCCCCTCCAGGAATGAACCTCCCGAGAAACGCATGGAGTGCTCCAAATCGCATCAGAACCGGACACGCCCGAACCAAAGAAACACTGTATAAGTGGAAATTAGCCGACAATCCCCAGTGCGACTGTGGAGCCAAAGAACAGACTAGTGTAGCCCAACGAGAAACTTCGGCGGAACCACAAACGATTTCATCGTTACTACACCTGAGGCAAAAAACTTGTTAAGGGCACTAGACATCCGACTGTAATGACAAGCTTAAACCACTTAATGTAAATATTTAATCTGCTTTATCCTATCATTGCTCTGTAATCTAATAACTATATAGTTTATAGTGTAATGTAACTTTATTGTAACTAGTATTGCCGGTGGTCGAAAATCTACCAATTGTGTTTACAATGGTCACTGGGGGTAAAATTTTACGTAGTATGTCGGCGGTCTCGCGTGATTATGTTGGCAACATCAACAGCACGATTGAAAATCTTTGCCCATTTGTTCAAACCACATAGAATGACTCGATTAGTGTATCGTACAGACCATGAAGTAAACAAATAATGCTGTTCCTGCTTTATGGTTGACAGGTTCTTGTATGCACCCTCGTCCACTCAGTAAAAATAATTGCTCTCGTAAAGCGAAGATTCCATGATAAAACATCAGCGTTGTCAAGCGATTGGCTAAAATGAAGACTCACAGGATTCTCACTATTCAGCATCTGTTGCCAACATTATCATAGGAGGCCGCTGGGATATTTGGAAAAATTTAACCGGCACTGGGAGGTATGAAACTGTATCTTTTATGTGTTAAGGAAAAAGCCTGACACAATAACAACAAATAAAAACGGAAATATATACTTGCCATGCCATTTTCGAATTATATAACTTTCATTAGCCTAATATTTGAAATGGAACTACAATTTTGGTGTTCGTATTTTTATACACCGCCAAGAAATAATGTTATTTCGATACTGCGATATTCTGAATTTCAGAGCTGAAAACTTGTCGACTTCGTAGTTCCACCCATGCACCGCTAGATGCCTCTCCCGGCGGACGATTATGCCAAACGTAATAGTTCGTTGAATTCTTTTCGAAGACCGACGGGCAATAGCGAGAGGGCGCGTAGCAGAATTAAAAATCACGTGTTTGCCTTCTGCTGATGAGTCATTTCGACGTGAGCGTCAGATGTTCAAATGTTTGTCAAGCTTATGGGACTTAACTACGGGGTCATCAGTCCCTAAACTTACAAACTACTTATGAACTACTTACGAACTAGGACGGCACAAATATCCATGCCCGAGGGGGGATTCGAAACCCCGACCGTAGTGGCCGTGCAGACCGTGACTGGAGCGCATCAGTCCCCTCGGCCACCGCGGCCGGCGAGGTGAGCGTCTGCCTGCTAGATTACATAGTTCAGTGCTACAAAATTTCTGTTTTGATGTGTTCTGCACTCTGCAATATCTGATTAATAAATTCCACAATGCCAAGATATAGAGATAACTCTAAACTTAAACGCGAGAAATTATCCACAAACTGTTTCTTTTGGTTTGCGTGATATCGTTAGCGGCTCACGCAGCAAGCGCATGAAGCAGCTAGGTGGGGGAACTTCCCCCTCCACCAGCACGCGCAGACCACGCCGCTCAGCCGCCACTGGGAGCGGACGAACTAAAAGAGCGACCTAGTTCGCGTCAGAGCCGCGAACTAAAGTGAGCGCTTCCGATCGCGAACTATTATGCGCAAGTCTACTAAATACCCAGGCCGAATCGTCCGCCATGTTTTCCCCAACATGTTTGGAATCGCACTGCACTAATAGCATGGAGGCGCACGTCATACTATCTTTCACAAACAATTTCGCAAAAACAAATAGTTAGAAAAAATTATTTTTTTCATTACTTAAATCTTTATATGTCAGCATTGTAACGAAATGCGCATCATCTCATTAATATTTGTAACTAATTACAAATCAAATAATACGAAAATATACTAAAATTTTTTTGGTATAAATTGTCCTTATAACTTACGTCTACGATGTTTGGACGTTATATGCTAACATCTGGCTTGACTGTTTACAAATTGTATTGAAATATTCACGTATTTCGAAGTTGGGTACGTTTTTTCGCAGTTGGATCCGTTTTTTTTTTTTTTTCGCAGTTGGATACGTTTTTTTTAGCTGCATGGTTTTATGCAGCTTGTTACGCTGAAACATTATATTAAAGAAAATTTTTATATTTTGCGTAATTAACAACAGCTCTGCCAAAGATGTTTACATACATATAGTAATCGATTAAGTATCAGAGACTTTTTAACGTTGACCCGGAACTTTCATGACAATGTCATTCAACGACATTTATGACACTGCAGGCCCAACAATCAGGAAGTTAAAAAAAATTCGTTAATAGTCATAGTAAGATACTGGCATAAGAGACTGCGCTAGGTTAGGAAAAGTTTGCAGTAAAAAATAGGGGCTGCTATGATATTCTGTTTGTTGCATGTTACACCGTATGTTGCTGCTGATGAAATTTATTTTAAACTTAGTAGGAGATCTTTACCTTTCACCCAATTCACTAAAATTTATTTTATGTCCCGAACTCATTTCCGATGGCAATAATGCCAGAATGAAATCGCATACTCGTTTAGAGGTATCAAAATGATATTTTGGTAAATGATAACATGCAAAGAGGGGCGTATTTTGCGATATGGTTATTACACAAAACTACATTAACTGTCACATTATTCAAGGAAATGTAGATTTTTTGAGTGAAAAAGTAAAGTTAGGGATTTGTTAATCGGTATACGTATTTCTTCACCAGTCACAACGGGCGCTGATGACCTCACTGTTGAGCGCCCTAAAACGCCAATCATCATCACCAGTCACAAATGTTTATTTCTTTGCTTGTTGTCCAGTGTGTTTCAGAGCTATAACTCCGTTTTCAAAAACTAATAGGAGTTATATTTCCTATAGTTCAACACTTAGTAGTAACAGAATGAAAGTTACTAGATCTAATGTAGATTTTACGCGAGAATACTCGAAAATGACAAATACCAAGAACCTCTTCGCGACCTAACGAACTAACTTGTTCTCATTTCCTCACATAATAAAGCACTCTGTATTGAGATATGTACAATGTCCTTTTTTTATAACTGAAAAATTGAAATTGAATATTACTTAGAGTCACAGCACTTTTGTAGTTTGCAACTGTTAAATCTAATGTGTTAAAAAGTCAGTCAGTACCAGTATCTTCAAGTATGGGTGTTATGCAGTAACAACCTGTGCCTCATTATTAGCTCTAATACTGAAGACGAGGTATTACTAGATGGGCGAGCGGATCCCAGTGCTTCATATTTAACCGACATTATCTGAAGTTACACATTTTTCCCAGAGTTACTCTTTGGAGACGATGAAAATTTGATGTATTTTCAATATTTCATTCGATTAATGTGTTGAACTAACTTCAACAGAAAAAAAGTTCCTCGCATGTCGAAAATTCCGTAACGTAGTCATAAAGTGCATGTTCGTTAATTGTCAGTATATCCTCTTAATAAACTGTTACCACCAGGGGCGTCGACTTCGTGGGTGCTCCGGTGCTGGTGCACCGCCCACGCAATTTTTGGGGGTGCTCAGCACCCACACAAAATAAGGGAGGAAAATAAAGTAGCACAAAAATGGGGAAAGTCATAGCTGTCAATTATGCATTTTGTCATCGCAGTGTAGCAATCACGACCTAGCCGCTAGGCTGTTCCAACAGTGCCCCAAGGAGCACTCACTGCAGAGGCTTGGAGCCTGTTCGGAGGAGCGAGACCACTGACCCCTGGCCGCAGGACGTCGTAACCGATGTGACAGCCATAGTTTGCTGTGGTAGCTCTATTAATTCATTTCATTAAGATGGATTGTCATCCGCCCTGTCTTTTAAGTCAAAGTATTTAATTCTGCTAACAAGTACAGCATACTAGTATAGTGACGTTACACACGACTTCAAGTAAGGTAGAGGGCGAAGCACGTGCAGAGCTAGTAGCCGAGCTTAATAATGACACATATACAGAAATGAACTGAAAAGTGAATCCAGGAAAGACGTTTTGACTATTCTTTGCTCCATTCACGTAGCGCGATTGTTTGCTGCAGGAGTGCAACCAGGCGCCGCAATAAAGGCGTCACGTGTGTGGGATCTGTGCTTTGTAGCCATATAAATAACCGGCTATTTAAAGGTTTCCTGAAATTTATTCAAGTGGTGCATAGGTATATTACTTGGCACAGTACAATTCGTTGGCTTAGTTTTCTGTACTTTGTTTGTCAGTCATGAGGAAATATGTATAAATGAAAGGGGCAAAGTTCATTGTCGAATAGATTAAAACTGAATATTAAATTTAGCGTTCCATACTCATATAACTATGCACTTTAAGAAATTAGTCAGTGCAGTGCTAAGAGCATCTAATAATAGAGATGCAGGTCCAAATCAAAGTGTTTATGAAAAAGTTTTAATGGTTTTTGTTTGTTTCTTATTTTGTTTTCTATAATATTGAATTTACCACAGTTGAAGTACTGTTAATAATATCAGTGGTTCATCTCTCTCGGTTTTCTCCAGATATCAAGTCATGCAATGTTATTACTACTGACAGAGCGACAAATATGACTGGTACGTTTTCTAGGTTGCAAGCAAAAATCAGCGACATTGAGCATTGCTTGGCCCATTCTCTGAACCTTGTGGCCGAAAAGGTAACTAAAAATGAAACCACGAGCACCCACAATGGTTTTCAAACGTCGGCACCCCTAATTAACGTAAATGAAACTAAAATGAAAACGGAGTGTTGTCCGCCAGGAACTCATTGATGAAAATTCCACGATCATAGAGTGAGTAGTTGGCGAGAGTGAGCGAGTTGAATGAAACGCGAGGTAACGCGTGAGCTTCGTCCGGAACGTGGGAACTGCTACAGCTTGGGAAAAAGGTGGCGGACAGTTCAGCTCGGGTTTAAAGGAGCCTTGGTTCTCCCTTTGACGTCATCGGATCGCCGGCCGCTTGATACAGTACGCGCAGTGGCCACCGCCTCAGACGCGGCGCCACCGGGAATTTTTTCAAAGAGGGCTGCGTGGTGGGAGGCGCGGGTGTAGTATAGGCCGCGGGCCACCCCAGTCACACGATACAGCATGTAAGCCAGTCTAAGAGACCGAATTAATTTAAAAAGCCTACTTTCCCCACAAACTGAACCGTCAGGAACTCGTGTTCAAGTAAGGAAATGGCTGCGTTTTGAATACTGTATTGAATATTTATCGATTTCTGTTTGTGCAGCAGTCAAATATGTCCGTTTTTGTTCATTACTTTGTGACGAGTTGGAGCAGCCAGTCGCACTGACTCTTCTTCCATCATATCTGTCCACTCTCTTCCAATCACTCTGAGAGGGGTTGAAATGTTGTTGCTCTTTTCAAAATTTATTATTTTGAATGTCAACTGAATTTTGTCCGTCATTTTCCAACTTTGCAGATAGCTCATTAATATGCAAATGAATAAATTGTATTAAATTAACCATCATAAAAAAATAATCAAGTTATCCAAAGGTCGCCACTATTTTTTTATTATTATAAAAAAATAGAAAAAAACTATTAAAAATATGAAGCTGAGAATTTACTGTGCCTAACTGAAAGTAGTGGCGACCAGTAGTCTAATGTCACTTATATTTATTTATTTTGTGAAAGTGCGTGTTTCCATACACTGTTGTTGGAAGCACACAAATCCCCTGACCTACCTAACATAGACAAGAGATAACCCCTCCAAAATATATGAAAGGTAGTTGAAATCAGGTACACGATGTTCATAAGTAGTTACTCTATTTAACAAAAAAATTATGTGCCAATTTATCAAAAACACGACATGCGTGAAAAAGTGTCAATTCCTTTTAAAAAATCATACAAAAATAATGACTTGAAACAGCACAAACAAAATTATCTAATGATCGGAATACTTTTTACAGAATAAAGGACAAAATCTTAACACCAAAAGAAAAGGTACAAGTTCGACTGGCTACAGTCATAAATTTGGTGTGTTAACCTATCAAAAATGTATTTAAAAAGTCAGTAGAAAGTTAAGTTCTGAAACAGACACGCTCGATTGAAAATCGACTATGACGACCTCGCAAACTCACACCTACGTCCCACCTATCAACCACCATTCAATAATCGTTTTCACTATTTATGCGTTGGCGCTACTTTACTATATACAGTCGAACAGTGTCACGGATGTCGATGGGCCGCTGATGGAATAGCAGGCTGATGAATGCGACCGCGGATGGGAAATTATCTACCTGATCGGCGCGGCAATTACTAAAGTATTCAAGCTACGAAAAAATACAGCAACCCAGTGGTGTATGCTACTATTCAAGAACAGTAAATTATCCTGATTACAAGTAGGCTTGTTCTAAAACAACACCCACTTCAGAATATTTACAAGTTTCTCAGTATAACTGAGAATGCGAACAGCAATCACACAGATGCCATCTAACACTGTGCAATGGGCACAAAAATTCTAAGTCCACCGACTCGCAAGGTCCGAAAACTTCGGAGTCCTTGCCGCCACTCCTCACTGCTACCAAGAGCTCCGAACCGTCCGGTATCCTCCACGATTCTATCTCTCTCTCTCTCTCTCTCTCTCGCTCTCTCTCTCTCTCTCTCTCTCTCTCACTCTCTCTCTCTCTCTTCTCACTCACCCCACGCTCACCTCAAGAAAAAACTTTCTTTGGCTGCCAGACTCCACCCACATGTGACGTCAAGCCAGTAAGAGAGAGGCCCTAATTGTCTCGCCAATTAAATCAATTTGCTAGGGTTAGGAGCGACCGAGCGAGCCCGGGGCAGCTCTCTCTCCCCAACCCCCGCGGCTGGGGCGACATCCTGTCCCGTATCATTATACACGGGTGGCCGTGAAACAAGGGCAGCATTCTCTCCCACGTTTTTCGCTGGTGGCGGCAAGCGCCTAAAAACAATTACCCAGGTGGCTTACTCTCAATGTACCAAAATCATTCAATGATCATTTCTATCATCAGGCATTAAGAATTTGGAGAAATTAGAATACAAAGAACGCAACATCCAATTAAATCTACAGACTAAATGAAATTGGAAAATATGAATATAACTAGTATTACTACCTCTCAGGGTGTATTTGACGAAACAACTGAAATGTTTTAATAAGTGCACAAAAGTTTCTCACTTGAACTAAAATAATTAATTAAAACAGCCCTTTATACACTCAGCCGTAAAAGTATAGTCATTAAATGTGGCTACCCAGACAGCCATAGCTCCAGTGCAGAACCACAAAATCTTTATCGCAGTACAATGAAACTTTCACTCTGCAGTGGGGTGTGCGCTGATGTGAAACTTCCTGGCAGATTAAAATTGTGTGCCGGAACCGGGACTCGAACCTGGGACCTTTGCCTTTTGCGGGGAAGCGCTCTACCACTGAGCTATCCCGACACGACTCTACTTCAATTCTGCCAGTACCTCGCTGGCCCGCGAATGGCAAAGGTCCCAGGTTCGAGTCCCAGTTCCGGCACACAGTTTTAATCTGCCACGAAGTTTTATAACGCAGCAGATTGCACAAGTAATCCTGTAAAACCCCCGCATTCTTTACAAATTTGCTTCCGTACAAATTGACATCGAATGTCTCATGACTTTAAAAATGAATTACTCTGAAAAGCAAATTTTTCGTGCAATTCAGTGTTTATTATAACCTAATGTAAGTTTTGTACAATGATGTAAGGGCTTCACTGTTGTGCGATGTACTAAATACAAAATGGATCTCTGTTCCATGGAAAAAACGGACAGTTTTTACAGTTCGATAAGATGTTAGAAATTTATGCATTTTTTTCTGATTATTTTTCAGGTATAATTAAAAATAAAATTTTCCTTCATATACTTAAAAACTGGTGTTTTAGTTATCAGTTTACAAATAAAACCATCCAAAATTATGTGAAAACATTTTATTACTATACTAAAATTACATATATTTAGGTCCTGTTATATCTCCAAATAATTAGAAGAATCACACGACTGAAGACACATATTTTATTCTTATCTTGTCTTACAAAAACAAACTTACCACCAATATGAACTTTTTGTTTATAAACTATCACCTGAGGACATGTATGTTGTTGTTGTGGTCTTCAGTCCGGAGACTGGTTTGATGCAGCTCTCCACAATACCCTATCCTGAGCAAGCCTCTTCATCTCCACATAAGAACGGCAACCTACATCTGTCTGAATCTGCTTACTGTATCCATCTCTTGGTCTTCCTCTGCGGTTTTTACCCCACACACTTCCCTCTAATGCTAAATTCACAATTCCTTGATGTCTAAGAATGTGTCCTACCAATCTATCCCTTCTTTTAGTCAAGGTATGCCAGAAATTTCTTTTCTCCCCAATTCTGTTCAGTACCTCCTCATTAGTTACACGATCCACCCACCTAATCTTCAGCATTGTTCTGTAGCACCAAATTTCAAAAGCCTCTATCACCTTCCTGTCCGCACTGTTTATCGTCCATGTTTCACTCCCATACAAGGCAACACTCCATACAAATGCCTTCAGAAAGGACTTCCTTAGGCTTAAATCAATATTCGATGTTAACAAATTTCTCTTCTTCAAGAACGCTTTTCTACCCATTGCCACTCTGCATTTTATATCCTCTGTACTGCGACCATCATTAGTTATTTTACTGCCCAAGTAACAAAACTCATCTACCTCCTTTATTGCTTCGTTTCCCAATCTAATTCCTTCAGCATCGCCTGATTTTCTTACACTGCACTCCATTACCCTAGTTTTGCTCTTGATAATGTTCGTCTTATATGCACCTTTCAGCACACTGTCCATTCTGTTCAATTGCTCTTCCAGGTCCTTTGCTGTATCTGACATAATTACTATGTCGTCGGCAAAACGCAATGTTTTTAATTCTTCACCCTGAACTTTAATTCCTTCTCCAAATTTCTCCTTGCTTTCCTTTATAGCTTGCTCAATGTACAAATTGAATAACAATGGAGAAAGACTACAACCCTGTCTTACTCCCTTTCCAACCATTGCATCCCTTTCATGCCCTTCAACTCTGACAACCGCTGTCTGGTTTTTGTACAAGTTGTAAATAACCTTACGCTCCCTATATTTTACTCCTGCTTGCTTCAGAACTTGAAAGAGTTTATTACAATCAACATTGTCAAAAGCCTTCTCCAAATCTACAAAAGCTAGAAATGTAGGTTTGCCTTTTATTACTCTATCTTCTAGGATAAGCCGTAAAGTGAGTATTGCCTCCCGAGTTCCTACACTTCTCCTGAACCCAAACTGATCTTTCCCGAGGTCGGCTTCTACCAGTTTTTCCATCCTTCTGTATATAATTCCTGTTAATATTTTGCAACCATGACTTATTAAACTGATGGTTCTGTAGTTTTCACACCTGTCTGCACCTGCTTTCTTTGGAATGGGGATTATAACATTTTTCTTCAAATCTGAGGGTACTTCGCCTGTCTCATACATCTTACACACCAGGTGAAACAGGTTGGTTATGGCTGGTTCTCCCAGAGACTTCAGTAGCTCTGAGGGAATATCATCTACTCCAGGGGCCTTGTTTCGACTTAGATCTTTCAGGGCTCTGTCAAATTCTTCTCTCAGTACAGTATCTCCTATTTCATCTTCATCTACATCCTCTTCCCTTCCTACTATATTGTCTCGAAGTTCATTTCCTTTGTAGAGCCCCTCTATATACTCTTTCCACCTTTCTGCTTTCCCTTCTTTGCTGAGAACAGGTTTTCCATCAGTGTCCTTGATATTCATAGAGCTGTTTTTCTTATCTACAAATGTTTCTTTTATTTTCCGGTAGGCTGTATCTACTTTTCCCCTATTTATACATTCTTCTACATCCTTGCATTTGCCTTCTAGCCACTCCTGCTTAGCCATTTTGCACTTCCTGTCAATCTCATTTCTTAGTCATCTGTACTCCATTTTGCCTGTTTCATTTACTGCATTTTTATATTTTCTCCTTTCATCGATTAAATTTAGTATTTCCTGTGATATCCAAGAATTTTTTGTAGGTCTTGCCTTCCTACATATTTTGTCCTCTGCCACCTTCACTATTTCATCTCTCAATTTTACCCATTCCTCCTCTACTGTTTTATTTCCCCCTGTTTCTGTCAATTGTTGCCTAAAGCTCCCTCTGAAATTCTTAAGAACCTCAGGTTCCTTCAATTTATCCAGGTCCCATCTCCTTATTTTCCTACCTTTTTGTAGTTTCTTCAATTTCAGCCTACAGTTCATAACTAACAAGTTATGGTCAGAGTCTATATCTGCCCCTGGGTGTGTCTTACACTGTAAAACCTGGTTCCGAAATCTATGTCTTACCATTATAAAATCTATGTGGTATCTCCCGGTGTCTCCTGGTCTCTTCCACGTATACAACCTTCTTTTGTGATTCTTGAACCAGGTGTTTGTTATAACTAAATTATGTTCCGTGCAAAATTCTACCAGGCGGCTTCCTCTTTCATTCCTTTTGCCCAGACCATATTCACCTACTATCTTCCCTTCCTTTCCTTGTCCTACTACCGAATTCCAGTCTCCCATAACAATTAAGTTTTCCTCTCCCTTAACTGTCTGAATAATTTCCTTTAGGTCCTCATATATTTCTTCGATTTCCTCATCATCGGCAGAGCTAGTTGGCATATAAACCTGTACTACTGTTGTCGGTGTTGGCTTCGTATCTATCTTGACAATGATAATGCGATCACTGTTCTGTTCATAGTAATTTACCCGCATTCCTATTTTCTTATTCATTATCAATCCTACTCCTGTGATACCCCCAATTGATTTTGTATTTATAATTCTGTACTCACCTGACCAGAAATCCTGTTCATCCTGCCACCGAACTTCACTAATCCCCACTATATCTAACTTCAACCTATCCATTTCCCTTTTTAAATTTTCTAATTTTCCTACTCTATTAAGGGATCTAACATTCCACGCTCCGACTCGTAGAATGCCAGTATTGTCTTTCCTGATGATCACATCCTCCTGAGTAGTCCCCGCCCGGAGATCCGAATGGGGGACTATTTTACCTCCGGAATATTTTACCCGAGAGGATGCCATCATCATATGTTCATACAGTAGAGCTGCATGTCCTCGGGAAAGGTAACGGCTGTAGTTTCCCCTTGCTTTCAGCCGTTCGCAGTAGCTGTGAGGCAAAGTCACATTAGCTGATGTTACAAGGCCAGCTCAGTCAATCATCCAGACTGTTGCCCCTGTAACTACTGAAAAGGCTGCTGCCCCTCTTCAGGAACCACACTTTTGTCTGGCCTCTCCACAGATACCCCTCCGCTGTGGTTGTACCTACGGTACGGCTAGCAAGCCACCCCACCTCGGCAATGTCTGTGGTTCATGGGAGTGGGAGGACATGAATGAATTTAATTTGTTATTCTTTGTATGTATACACAAATTTGACAACCTATCGGTAAGTTACAGGGAATTACAAAAATGTATGAAAATAAAGTATATCTGTTTTCATCATGAAAGAAAAAACTTTGTTCTATCTATTCTGCACAAAACTTGTCAGAGTGAGCAGCATTCTAAATTGTCAGATTAGTTACTGATATTTTTAGATTCGTGAGACAATATATTTTTCAGATAAATTCCTGGATGTTACGTGTATCGCAGCACTCAGTGAACGAATGCGAAGCTGGAAAGCTTGATAATCACTCCTTATATTCAACAGGTGAAATTAGGTTGCGAGCTCCCTGAGACACTTTTAGGAGTTTACAACGAATACAAATAATTCTGATCATCGTTTTTTAAATGCTGTGATCATTATTGCCGATTTAAGAGATGCGCCAAGCAACCGGCTAGCGAGATCGTTTTAAGGCCGCAAATCTGGACAGCAGTCTATTGTTCGTTTCCGGCTACAGGGACAAATTCACTCAGATATTTAAATGTGCCCACATTTCTTTCTTCCTGTTCAAGAGTTTTATTGACAAATTCTTCTTAATGATAAATCTGAAGCATACATTTAAAATTTGTGATGCGGCAGGGAATCGAACCCGGACCTCCATGCTTACTAGGCAGACGTTTTTACCGGTTTTTTTTCTTTTCTTTTCTGTTTTTTTTTTTTTTTTTTTAGATAGGGCCTCCTTCCTCCCCTTCAGCCCTTCCTTGCGCTCGCCTCGCCATGGTCGCCTTCTTCGGCGTCGGCGTCGGCTTCAGACTGCCACTTTGAAATTATATGAGTTGCGTGGAAACTGTATCTGTACTTCAATCTTTCATTCCACTTTGGCAAAGAAAAAGAAAACTTCTTGTGTGAGCCAAATTTTTCTCCACATCCATAGAATTATACTGCTTATTTGGCTCAGTATAATAGGATACAGAAAAAAAAAATTCTTCCTTCATTTGTGTGAAGGTGAGACTATATTTTTCGTCTCAAAACTAACAAAATTTTTACTTCTGTTAAATGGAAAAGTGTATAATTATACAGATATTATCCAGCTTCTTCAATGTTGAAAATAAAACTAAACACCAAAAACTGAACTTGTAAAAAAAAAATGTTTGTAAAGCTTATGGGACTTAACTACGGGGTCATCAGTCCTTAAACTTACAAACTACTTATGAACTACTTACGAACTAGGACGGCACAAATATCCATGACCGAGGGGGATTCGAACCCCCGACCGTAGTGGCCGTGCAGACCGTGACTGAAGCGCCTCAGTCTCCTCGGCCACCGCGGCCGGCACTGAACTTGTAATTTTTAGTATAGGTAGTCCTTTAAACTACGTTCTTCTCTACTTTTCCTTACTTCATCAAATATGCTCTTACTTCATGTCTAAAGGGTGTTAATCAGAAGTATTTCCTTTGGATACCGCCTTTCCTGTGTAAATAATTCTCCTTTCTTTCGTTAGTTTACATTATTGTTTTAATTTAAAAGTTTGCAAAGTTCTCTTTATATTTTTTAGTACGCATTAACATATGGTGCTCAATTGTGAGATATGCTGTGAAGTCCTCCCTGGAGGTTGATTGTCTGGTTAGAATGTAATGAATTGTTTGGCCTTTCAGCCAGTTGATAGCGTTCCTTCCCGTTCTTGGGTAAGGTATTTCATCTGGGTTTAAAAATCGAGCCGTCGTGATCACATTGGGCGAAGTCCTCCAGATGCTCACTATCTTCTGTTTGATGTAGTGCCACATTTCTGTTACCTTAGCACACAACAACTTGTGTTCATCATCGTCCTGTACATTGCAGTATGCACACATCGGTGTCTCTGCCAAATGAATAGCATGAAGTCGGGAGTTTGTTGCCAGTTTTCTATTAACAGTGAAATACCAGCTCGAATTCGCATATGTTGGCAGGTGTCTACTGTGTATGTTCTCCCAGATGGCATTCCAATTGTTGAACGGATATTTTTGTTCTATATTGTTCCTGGCCTTCGTTTTGATCAGGTTGTTGTAAAGATGTTTTACTTTAACGATGTCCTTGTCGGGGATTTTGTAATGTAGGTAGCTATACTCCACTAAAAAATATTTGAGGTGGTACAGACCGTTGGGTATATGTCGAACATTGATTGGTGCATGGAGATCTTCAGGGGCAATTTCATTCAGCAAATGCCCAGCGAGGCTACCATTTGGCTATTTCCAGTGCTTATACATGTTTGATATGTATAAAGCCCGCGCCTTTATTCTCACGTCTGTGAGATTTAACCCGCCATAATACGTTGGAAGCATCAGAGTATCATACGTGACCTTGAATATGCGGCCTCGGCTCACGAAATGTCCCAGTGCCGATGTAATGCATTTAGCCATCGTTGTTGGTAAGGGTAGCACTTGTGCAACATAATTTACTTTTGAGGTGATGTATATATTAGCCACAGATACATTTTGGAGTTCATCTAGTTTCCTGATGCTGTGCTCTTGGACAGTGGCACGGATGCTGTGAAGTATTTTCCTGTAATTCACAGCAACAGTGTTTTGTAAACTTCTTTTAAAATCAATTCCTAGACATTTCATGGTTGAAAGAGCAGGTAACTGTCCTTGTATCTGCGATCCTAGTCCACGATCAATGTCGAATATCCCGGACTTCACTCTGTTTAGTTTCGCACCACTTGCCTGTTCATATTTTGCTACTATTTGTAGTGCGGTTTGTACCACATTACCATCCGTAACAACGAAACCAACGTCATCAGCGTACGCATGACACACAATTTTTTCACCTCTTATATAGAGATCCCGTAGATTTTCTGTAAGAGAGGCGATAAGGGGTTCGATGGCGATCGCAAAAAGTGCCATTGACATCGGACACCCTTGCCTGATGGAACTGGTGACTTGAATCGGACGGCTGACCTGTCCATTGATGACAACCCTGGCTGAGTTATTCATTAGTGTGTTCCGTATGACGGCAACGAACTGCGGTGGGAATCCCATTGCATCCATAGTTCGAAGCAAAAACTGGTGATTAACTCTATAAAATGCCTTGTCAAAATCCAACGACACTATTGCACACTTGATTTTGCAGACATCGGCTGTTGAAATGAGGTCCCTGTAACCACAGAGTGTCTGCAGAATTCTTCTGTCCTTGCCTACACTTGTTTGGTATGCGCCGATGACGCCGGTCATGGTGTTACGCAGTCTTCGCGCTATAATGCGACCAAAGATTTTGTAGTCGCTATTTAATAGCGTGATTGGCCGCAGGTTGCCGACGTTTTTAGAAGTCGAGGTCTTGGGCACTAAAACTACCATACCTTCTCGGAACAACAACGTCAGGGTTTAAAAGTTCATTGCATATTACAGTGAATTTAGGTGTTATAAGTTCCCTGAACTGCTGATAAAATTCGGCTGGGATTCCATCCTGTCCCGGCGACTTGTTTTTCTTACTGTCATTGATGGTTTCTAGAACGTCGTCTTCAGTAACTTCTGAAGTAAGACTGAACGCTTCCGCGTGGGTTACTCTGTCTTGCAGGTTGGTCAGTAATTCGTCCTGAAGCTGTTCGTCAATCAGGTGGCTGGACAATAAGGAGGTACAATAAGGAGGTAAAATGTTGTAGTAGCGCCTCTTTGATTTCAGAGTGCTTCGTCAGCTTTCTTCCGTCAGCAGTTATTAATTCAGTTAATATTTTGCGCGATGCTCTTTTGGATTCACGTATCACATGATATATTGAAGTGTCCTCTTGTGGTGCTACATTCTGGACCCGCGACCTTATTTGGTATCCTTCTAACTGTTTGCGCCTAAGTGTCAGAATTTTTGCTTTGATCTTTTTAATGCGTTCGTAATTCCCGATAATTGTTGCATCTGACGTGTGCAGATCCCTTAGACACTGAAAGTAAAACTCCATTGTTGATTTGTACCAAAAGCTTTTTTCTTTCGCTTAATTAATGAAAAACTTTCGTATTTTGGGTTTGGCGTAATGTAGCCACCAGGTTATATCGGAGTTGTAAGAGGTGAATTTGCTTTCACATTCTCGCCACAGGGTTTGGATACATTTAGTTTCCAGGTACTTCTCCCTCGAAACGTCCCCTGTTTGTCCATATTAAGTGTGCATATGAACGCAGCATTATCCGAAAATGCCGTTGGCCAGACTTCGGACTGTAATATGTGGTTTTTTAAAGTTTGCGAGACATATATCCTGTCAAGCCTGCTCGCCGAGTGGTTGGTCACGTGTGTAAAACCAGGGGCTGCATCGTGCATATGCTCCCATGAGTCCGTTAGTCGTAAGTCTGTTACTATGCATTCTAGTTCAGTTGACTTGTTAAAATTCGGAGTTTGATCTTTTACATGGAGAACGCAGGTAAAATCCCCTCCCATGATAATATGGTCGTACCGGGATCCAAACAGGGGAACAATTTCCTCTTTAAAAAACTTCGCCCGGTGTTGCCTGTTGCTTGAACCTGAGGGAGCATAGACATTTATCAGACGTGTCTTATTTACGGTACCCGCTAGTCCTTTACTGTTTGGTAATTTTACAATGTCTTCTAAGATGATGCCCTCTTTTATAAGTATAGCCGTGCCCATTTCTGTACTATTGCCGGGGTTTACTATTGCGTTGAATCCAGTTATGTGGTCAATATCAATTCCTGTTACTTCTTGCAATAAAATGATGTCACTGTCAGAGGCATATATAAAGTCCTTTAAATTTTGTAGTTTGAACGAGCTTTGTATCTTATTCAGGTTGATTGTGGCGATCTTGTATGCTTGTCGTTCAGGCATGTTTCTTCCTAATTTATCTATCTTCTAAAACAATCTTCAAATTCTTCATATGAAAGTCACGTTTTAAAAACATCTTAATAATATTCGTCGGTGTCAAAGGGGCCGGGGATTCATCTCTGAAGAGAGGATTCATCTTTCATTGCGACATCGTCATTAAATTTGTCATCCTGGTCTGAGGGTGGTGTGCTTGCCGCTTCGCTTTCTGAGTCATCATTCATCTCCTCATCCGCCGTGTCGGTGCCGTCGTCGTCCGCCCAGTTAGTTTTGGGTGCCTGTGGAAGGTCGTGGGGAGCTTCCGAAGACAGACTCCTTCTATTCGTTCTCCAATTGCCTTGAATGTCGTTCCTTCTGTCTCCTGTTCCTTCCTTTCCCGGCACGGGAATGGGGTTCTGTTCCTTAGCTGGAGCCTTTTTTATTTCGGTGGCGTCCTTCTGACGGAGGCTGCTCGCTATTTCCTTCACTAGATTTCCTTCGCTTTCTGACGCAAAGGGGGGGGGGCGGTCTTGTTTGCACCTGGGTGTGCCAACCTCCGTTTCCTAGTCCTTCTGGGGGAGTTCCTCTTTGACGGGCGTTCTTCATTTACCATGCCAATTTCTGGTTCTTTTACCGGTGTTGCTTCCTCAGTTGCCGGTGTTTTTTCCACCTTTCCGGTTAGAGTCACCTGAGTCGGCAGAGCTGCAGCAGCTGTCGGAGGTGGTAGGGGCTCTGATAAGTCTTCCAGTACGATAGCACTTATATCCATAGATATGTCAGTCTCAGCACCGGCGGTAGCTGCAGTCATTTCCGGGATCGGATAGGCAGGCTGCTGAGCGCGAGCTGCGGCCGCGTAAGTGACGGACAGTGACGTCACAGTCTGGGGTCTGGCGGGCTCGCCTGCCGGCAGTTGCGCCACGCGCCTCTGTATACAGTTAATGCGGACATGTCCTGGCTTGTTACATAAAGTACAAGTACGCGGTTGGTCGTCATAGATGACAATACCTCTGAACCCACACACATTAATGTATGACGGGATATGCTGTCGTAACTCAACTTTAAATTGGCGTACACCATTGAGTACAGGAAACTTGTGGGCGCTCGACCACCTCTCTGCAACGTTAGAAAGCACTGCCCCGAACGGTGATATTACTGCATTTATCTGTTCTTCAGTCATTTCGAAAGGAAGCTCAAATATTCGGTTAGTCCGAATGCCAAACCCTGCATGGGAAACGGTAACATCTCCAACACGCCCATGAGAATATTTAAATTTTAGCATGCCTCCACAAGACACAACAACTTTGTCACATAGCTCGGCACTACTCAATTTCACAAAACCTACGCAGGTTACAATCGAAATATGGATACCAATAAGATCGTTTGCTGATAACTTCACATCTTGTTCCAGCCAATTCTCGATTTCAAAAGACCTCGGTCGCGCGCATCGGTTGTCAAACGTTAATTTCAACGTATCTTTTCTTGTAGGTTGTGCCATCACTGACATCTACTCATAATTCCTCAAAAACTTATACAATTACAGCACCAAGCTGCAGCAAGCGCGAAGACTTACCCACGCGGAAGAGAGCAGGCGCAGCGGAAAGCACACTTCCTACCGCCAGCAGACGCGACCGTTAGACGTCCACACCACTAACGTTTAAAGCGCCTCGGAATAGTTTAAGTACGATTTCCCTCCATGTCACAAAAATAATTCGACTTCTGTGTTCCAAAGATGTCACTACTGGCAAGGCTCTCCATGCAGCGGAATAACACCTCGGCAACGGACATATTGGAACAATCCTGTTAAGGTGATATAAATATCAATTAAACACAAATAAACAATTCCTGAGACGGATATTCGTCTCGAATATGTCAAAGACAATAATGATAAATCTGAAGCATAGAATTAAATTTTGTGATGCATGGAGAGCCTTGGCAGTAGTGACAATTATCTTTGGAACACAGAAGTCGAGTTAATTTTTGTGACGTCGAGGGAAATCGTTCATAACTATTCCGAGGCGACTTAATCGTAAGTGATGCGGTGGTCTAAGATGCCGGCCGCGGTGGCCGAGGGGATTGAGGCACTCCAGTCACGGTCCGCACGGCCACTACGGTCGGGGGTTCGAATCCCCCCTCGGGCATGGATATTTGTGCCGTCCTTGGTTGTAAGTAGTTCATAAGTAGTTTGTAAGTTTAAAAAACGCCGGGCGCCGTGGCTCAGCGCGCCCGGTCAGAGGGCTCAACGCCCTCTGTAATAAAAAAGCTGAGCCAACAACACACCGAACAAGAACGAACGAAAACGATCAGCGTCTGCAACAAAGAGAACTACCCATAGAAAAAAAAAAAAAAAAAAAAAAAAAAAAAAAAAAAAAAAAAAAAAAAAAAACACGGTAAGACGTCTGCCTAGTAAGCATGGAGGTGGGGGATCGATTACCGGCCGCATCACAAATTTTAATTCTATGCCTCAGATTTATCATTATTGTCTTTGACATATTCGAGACGAATATCCGTCTCAGGAATTGTTTATTTGTATTAAATTATTTTTAGTTTCAAACGTAAGATCACGAACCGGATCAGAAGGGAGTATTACAGGCCGAGGAGGTAATAAGATGAAGTATTATAGAAAATTACTACAGTAAAGAAGAAATCTGCCATTGTAGAAATGGTAAAATCTATAAGTTTCTAAAAAAACATATAAAAAATAAATAAAATTGAAACGACATGTTGGTTTATTTCCGTGCTGACGTCTCCTGCAGCAATCGGATGTAAATTTATTAAGAGAGTGCAATTACGGTTGCGAAAATACTTTTCATTGTTTATGAGGAGTTTTCCCGTTTGGGGTATCATCAGATTATGTAACGGCAAGGAAATAAAGGAAAATTAACGAAGAAGAGCGGAATGGGAAAGATATTTTTTGTGGCACAGTTCCTGGCTGTGTAACCAAACCTACAACGCCACAGAAGAGAAAGATGGCCACGTATAAAAGAGACGTGGTGAGAGGTCATCAGTCAACGCTACCGCAAATTAAAATACAAGATTACCAGGAAACAGTCCTGTTGCCAAGTGGTAAATGCATCAAACATTCCATCAAGAACAATCTACGAAAGGTTTGATTTGATTGATTGATTTTTTTTTTCAGGGAAGCCAAAACAGTGTTGGTCCAACCCGCCACTGCCCTCACCGAAACTGAGTTTATTGTGCGGTATCGCTCCCTGTATGTCTAGTAAAGCCAACCAATGCCCTTGAAAAGTGCATGGAGTCCCTTAACCAGTACTTTATTAGACACAATTTCTTCGGGCCTAGTTGTCCCAAATGTTCTGTGCCTTTTACTCTCCAATGCAATGCATTCGAAGATTAGATGTGATGCAGTTTCGTCACCGTCATCACAGATCCTACATTTAGGGTCCTCTTCTGTTATTCCCATTGTATGTAGGTGTTTTTTTGAAATTCCCATGGCCTGTCAGCAACCCAACCATGAGTCTAATCTCTCTCCTGTTCAAACCCAGGATTGCAGAGGTTCTTTTAAAACATGGCTTTGGCATGATTACCTTGCCATGTTTTTGTTGGTAGACTTTGGTCCAATATTCTACGTGCTGTGTTCTGAGCCAGTTGCGTAGCTCCAATTTGATCATTGCCTTGGTGATTGTCAGGACAGGTTCCAGTCCAATAAATGGACTGGCTAATCTGTCGGCATCTTCGTTGCCACTGATCCCCGAGTGGCAAGGGACCCACAATAGGTTTACTCTATTGCTTTCCCCTAGCTCCACCAGAACCCTGTGACATTCTGCAACAATTTTAGACCTTGTTGCAGGAGCTGCCAGTGATCTCAGGACTGCCTGGCTGTCTGAATAGATATAGATGCTACGATCTTTGTAGCACCTACGCAAATTCTCCTCCACACACACCCTGATGGCAGTGATTTCCGCCTGGAATACTGAGGCCAGTTTTCCTAGAGAGATGACACCCTCCAGTCTTGGCTGCACCCTATATACCCCAGCCCCAACACCTTGGTCTGATTTTGACCAGACAATATCCCCCGTACAGTGTCGAACTATTTTCTCCCACTGCTCCCTACTTCCAATTGTTATATTGAAAGGCTTGTTGAAGCAGGATGGGGTTATAATATAGTCGGCTGGCATTTCCCCAACCTCACTCACTATTTTAGTGTGTGATTCTGGATATCCCAAAGAGTTCCAGTTGTTGCCAGATTTGAGTATGTATGCACCAGTCGCTGCCTCCATCTTGACCCAAAGGTGTAATGGGGGCATATCCAGCATGCTTTCCATCCCAGAAGTTGGTGTGCTGCTAATTCCGCCTGTTATGGATAAGCAGGCTAATCTCTACACCTTACCAAGCTCCTTAGCAGTAACCTGCTGTTCTACCTTCTTCCACCACACGACCGCCCCATAGGTGATTCTGGGTCTAATCACTGTGGTGTATATCCAGTGCATACCCTTGGGGCTCAGGCCCCAATTTTTGCCACAAGCTCTCCTGGTACTCACAAGAGTACCTTTTGCCTTGGAGCAAATATTCCTGATGTGAGGGGTCCATGTCAGTTTCTCATCTAGGGTATCCCCTAGATATTTCACTGTCCCCTTCACAGGTAACGCTTCATTGAAAAGCTTTAGATTCCAACTTGAATGTTGTATATGCTTCTTTGTGAATGGTACAACAACAGTCTTCTTAGGACTAACCCCCAGATCCTGTTTTCTGCACCAGTCTTGCACAATGTCCAGTGCACCTTGTGCCATATTCTTCACTGTGTCAGCAAATTTGCCAAGTATTACTATGACAAGATCATCTGCATATCCTTGGCAAAAGTACTGCCTAGAGTTTAATTCTCCAATGAGATCATTCACCACTAGATTCCACAATAAAGGGGAAAGAACTCCTCCTTGTGGGCAACCCCTAGTGGTGTTGATTACCATTTTTCCACCCATCATGGTAGCCTCTACCTTTCTTCCACTGAGCATGGCCCTAGTCCACCTACATATAGTGGTCCCTAGGTCATGCACCTCTGCTGCCCTAACCATGGAATCGAAGGTTGTATTGCTAAAAGCCCCCTCAATGTCCAGGAAGATACAGAGGGCTATTTCCTGAAAGTGTAGTGCTTTCTCCACCTTCCCGACGAGTTGGTGGAGAGCTGTCTCACATGATTTACCTGGCTGATATGCATGTTGGTTTGAATGAAGAGGAGCCCTACTTAACCTCCTTTCTCTAACATGCACATTAACCAGCTTTTCCAATGTCTTAAGAATGAAGGAGGGCAGGCTGATTGGTCTCATATCCTTGGCCTTGGTATGATCAATTCTCCCTGGTTTTGGAATGAAGACAACCTTCACTGCCCTCCAGGCATTGGAAATGATTCCTGCTGCTAGGCTAACCCTGAATAACCTGCATAGGGATCTAATAAGATTTTCTCCCACTTGTTGCAGGAGAGCTGGAAAGATTCCATCAGGGCCAGGTGACATGAACGGTTGAAATGTTCCCACCGCCCATCGGACCTTACTGAAATAGACACACTCCTTGGCCAGATCCCAGTCCTCTTTGCGAATACCTGAGAACCGTTGTCTCTCAGGAATCGCATTCTGGTCTGAGTTATCCCCCAGAGTATATTGAGGAAAGTGAGTCTTGAGGAGCAGTTCCAGCGTTTCATGTGCTGTCTTTGTATACTCCCCATCCTCCTTCCTCAATGTTCCTCCTGGATTAGTTGGTACCCTAGTGAGGATTGTATGAAGTCTCGCTTGAGCAGCCGTGCCCTCCACTTCCTCACAGAATACCTTCTAGGATGCCTCCTTTGCCCGTCTGATGGCAAGGTTGTAATTGACAACGGCCTCACGATACTTTGCCCATTGTTCTTTGCGCCTCGCAAGGTTAAACAGTCTTCGTACCTGTTTCATTTGCATTTCCAGGTTATTATTCCGCCAAGGCACACTCCTATTTGTACACTTCTTGGTGATTGAGCAGTTGTCCTGGTATGAGGTCACTATAGCAGAGGTTATGGCCTCTGCTACTTCCTCAAACTCTGCTGGATTCCTTATTGAAGTTTTAATTTCCGATAGGCTGAAGTCAAGGTCTCTCCTATATGTCTCCCAGTCCGTTTTCCTGGGATTCCTATAGGCCATGGTCTGTCTGGTTCCCATTTCAACCTTGAATTTAAATACATATGATCTGATGAGGATGGCTCCAGGACCACATGCCACTGTTTGACGTAACTTCCCATCATCATGGAAGCAAAAGTTATGTCAATTACTTCTTCCCTTCTACTATTCCTGAATGTAGGTTCATCACACCTATTCAGGATCTCTAAGTTGTTAGATAGGAGAAATTCAAGAAGGTGCTCACCTCTACTGTTGGTGTCCTTACTGCCCCACGATAGATTGTGGGCATTGGCATCACATCTCACCAACAGTTCGTTACCTTGCCGATGGCAGATTTCCGTCAGTCTCCTCACTTCCAAAGAAGGAGGAGAGCTATCTTCGTAAGGAAGGTATGCTGAGGCCAAAACAATTTCCCTCGTGATACCTTCCTCACGTTGCTGCATCCTGATAATCACCAGGTCCCTGGATCAAAAATCCATCATTGGTATGAAAGGTATTCCATTTCTAACATAAATGCATGTTCTGGAGTTTTTTTAGATTTCTAGCATAAATCAGTTTACCGCCAATACCACCGAGGCCCGATACACCCCCTTTGTATAAATAGGGTTCTTGTATCAGGGCCACGTCCACCTCCTGTCTCCCCAGGCAACGGCCCATGGCAGCAGTGGCCCCTTTACTGTGCTGCAGGTTTATCTGCAGCACTTCCAGTCCCCATCTTGCTGCCATTATTGCCTTTAAGGTCTTTGATTACCCTGACGGCGACCTGCGAGAATCCTAAAAACAGTTTCAGGCCTTGCTCTCGCAATGCCTTCAGGGACTTCTCTCCGACCTCCACCACCAGGGTTCGTCCTTCCGGAACGACCTTTTGGTTAATTGCCCTCCAATCCTCCGTCGAGACTTTTGGGTTCTGAACCCTTATTTTCTCGAACAGAGTCTTTGGAGGGACATCCTTAGGGATCTTTGGTACCCATATTGATACCTTTGCGGTCTTCAGGAGTTCGGTTTCTGTCTTGACCAGCAGCTTCGCATCGTCCCACAGGGATATCATGGGCACCTTGTCCTTAAGCCATACTGCTGAGTGGCCCCCCTCGCAGACAAAAATGAGAGCACTGCGATCTAGATAGACCCTCCTGAATTTGGGTCCTGGACCAGTGTCCCCCCCCCCAATCTCTTCAAAGAGGGCCATCTGCACGAGCTCCTCCTGCTGTGAGGTGATGCTCACCAGTAGGTATCCTTCTTGGACAACTGCCATTCTAAAGACCGAGACTGCAGTACTATAGGTCTGTTTTCCTATTTCCTGCCTCAGCCTTTTAGGATCACGCTTGTCCAGAGAGGAGGGAGTCTTAGATTCCTCCCTAACCCTCTTGCCACCTGTCTTTGACGTCGAGGGGTCTGTGTATCCTCTTTGACCTGAGGCAGTTTCTTTTTGGGGGTCTTGGGCTAAAGCCCTTTTGATTCCCTCCACTTATGCTTAGGAAGCCATTATTTTCCTTCCTTTTGCTTCTGTTCCTTGAGATGTTTCCTCCTCTGAGCCCCAGACAAAGCCTTAGTCCTAATCTGGTCCAACTTCTCTGTTACAGTTCCCACTTCTTGCTCAGGTCTAGAGCCTGATTCAGAAGTAGGAGTGCACTCCATCGGTCCTGATCCCGATGTCTGAGTATCTAAGGTCTCAGATTGTCCCTCAGATTCTTTTAAAATACTTTCTTTCTCTGTGTTGATCTTAGTCCCACGAGATTTGGGGATTTATATGGTCCACACCACGATAACCCCGCGTGGTGCAAGGCTACTTACTCAGGGAGGTCGCCCGGTATCCCTGAGGCTCCGTTCGAGACACATCCACCCATGTGCCACACACCCCTCGGCACGGATCGCATCACACTTTGGGTTGGGAAAGGAATTGGGAAAGGACTGGGAGAGGATAAGGAAGACGGGACGTTGTGGGACACATTTTGTCAGATCCATCAGCTGAGGCCTTTCCGGCAGTAGATTCTCTACCTTCGGTATAGCCCTCTGCTTCACACGGATGCGCAAGGCTCTCCACCGCACGGACAGTGCTTCGTCATGGTGGTGTCCCCTGGAGAGGTACGAAAGGTTTAGTACATTAACTAACATTTTTTAATACTTTTAGTGACAGTATTTTTAGTATAAACGAACACTGTAGTAGTTATTTTCATCGCTTCAGCTGGGTTCCTACCCTTGCAAACATAGATTACTTTTCAGTCGAGCTGATATTAATTTTGCTAGGAGCAGAACCTCTTTCTCTCTTTTCTTTTGTATTTACATCTTCAGTCCTATCCTCCTATATCGATAATAATATTTATTAGTTAAACAAGAAATTATTGGACTCCCCTCCAAAAAGTAACATGCAATTGCTATTCGTTCTTAACTGATCCACGTGAGCAGCTGTTCGTTTTTAAAGTGACGTACCTCAATGAGAATCATCCATTACAAAGGAAATACAAAATTCGTTTACCTCTTAAACCAATAGAATTACTGGCGTTCTTTTAAATAGCAACAATATACCTATAAATAAGCTGAGATACCGAACAAACTCAAATAGTCAAAATGAATTTTGACGCTCTTTTAAAAAGTCAGTGATTCATATCAACTATCTGTTGTGTATTGTTAACGCTTACGATATATTAATTACAATTTTTAAACAATTGCGGAAACCAAAAGTTGATAGTAATTATAATAATTGATAATTTTCACATTTTGTTGGGTAATATAATTATCCTCACTTTGTATTCACCGCAGACGCTGAGGTCGGCCGGTCGGGTTTTAATTAGTGCTCGCTTATTACGGGCATGCGGCAAACAACTTTCTCCGCAGACTGAAAACGATAAATAACACGGCGAGCCAGAAGGAATATAATGGGGTATTTCTGCGGGTCTTAAATTTCCTTTGCCCGCTCGGGGCGCGTAATGGATCCCGGCCGCTCACAACAAGAGAGGCTGGGAGGCCAGGCGGAGAGGAACGGAACGGAGGGAGTGAAATAAGGCCTGCAGGTCGTAAACTGCGCTGCCGCCTCTCAGATGTCGCGAGCGCCGTCTGCGTTTCTGCTGTCGTTTTGTTGTTATCATAGCGCCGCCGCGGGCGTCCTCGGTCATCCACAGGAGCGGTTAATACTCCCATCTGCCGCGGTGTAGCCTGGGGGGCAGAGGCATTCTTATGGGCCGCCGCGCATGAAGCTCCAGAAGAAGCAGACTGCCTGCGTTTGAAACGTCGCTTTGGACACAGGGAAAAACTGCTTTACGTGTTTTCGTGGCTGTTGAATCTTATAGGGATTGCCAGCCTACAGAAAACCGAAAGCCACGCTCATATAAGGCGTCGCCGGACCTACAAATTTGTAGTATTTCGCGTTATTTTTGGCCCAAAGTGATGTAATATACCCCACATTTCGTGAATTACATTAACATAAACCCAGAAATTATTTCATGTCTAAATACTGGTGTTACTGACGTCAAATTGTGTCAAAATGACCTACATGATACTAATGGGATAACAGATAAATTTGTCATACTTCTACAGGGTGTCTCACGAAAGACGCCTGCCAGGCGTCCGCGGATCGCGCGGTACAGCTCCCAGCCGTCGCCACCACATCCGCCGGCCATGGCAGCGCCCGATTCTCGGAGTCTATTGTGTCACGGGCGCGTACACTTAGTTAAAGTCTAAGAAACATTGCCATCTGAGTAACCTAAGCTTACCTTTATTTACAGTAGATGTTCAAAATGATGTCCCTCTACGGAAAGAGCGGCCTGACATTTCGACATCTCTTGAACACATTTGAGAACACTCGACGAATTTCGGTTGCTGAAATCTGGCAAATGACTAGTTCAATCCTGTCTTCCAACTCTTCGAGTGTAAGGGGATTGCTTGCATACACTTTGTCTTTTAACATTCCCCAAAGATAAAAGTCACATGGATTTACATCTGGAGAACGAGGAGGCCAGTCAACTATCCAATCATCAAAAACAGTTCGTTCAAATGTTTGTAAAGCTTATGGGACTTAACTACGTGGTCATTAGTCCCTGAACTTGCAAACTACTTATGAACTACTTACGAACTAGGACGGCACAAATATCCATGCCCGAGGGGGGATTCGAACCCCCGACCGTAGTGGCCGTGCAGACCGTGACTGAAGCGCCTCAGTCTCCTCGGCCACTGCGGCTGGCAGAGCAGTTCGTATTGCTGCAATTGAAGCATTGGCAATGTGTGGTCTTGCATTGTCCCACATGAAATAACCGTACAGCTTTTGGTTTGGTGAAAGTTGTTGGAAAAATGGATGCAGTATATTGTTCACATACCTGTCAGAATTTATTGTTTCGTGAATAAAAACATCGACTAGTCACTTCACAGATTTCGGCAGCCGAAATTCGTCGAGTGTTCGCAAAAGGCCCCTCTTTCCATAGAGGGACATCATTTTGAACATCTACAGTAAATAAAGGTAAGCTTGGGTTACTCAGGTGACAATGTTTTTTAGACTTTAACTCAGTGTATGCGCCCCCGGGCGCTGCCGTGGCCGGCAGATATGGTGGCGGCGGTCGGGAGCCGTACCACGGGATGAGCGGACGCTTGGCAGGCGTCTTTCGTGAGACACCCTGTAGTTGGTTTTGTGCTAGGATGAATATGGAGGAGGGTAGGGTACTCGAAACTGACCCATGGGTAAAAAACGTGCTGGTCAGTCTCTGCGAGCTGTTGGAGCTTGTCCTCAGTTCTTCATCGGTCTTTGTTAGGAGATCGCCCAGATCACCTCGCGTGAATGTCACTGAACACCTTCAGTATTTAGTCGAGGTACCAGTTGGTGTACGGAATGCCGCACCGGAAACACTTCCGCAGTTATGGTCGCCTCTGCAGACAGCCAGTGCGAACATTCTGCAATACACACGTCACCAAGAGCAGCTGCTGCATTCGGCGAGCGAACCGATGTGCGCCGCCATATGGGCTGGTCTTCCACTACTCTCGTCGTCTCTTTGCATCTGCTATAAGGCCACTGAAGACGTACGTGTAACAGTATACAAAATAAACAAACGGACTTCCTGCACACTCTAATGCAAGAAAAGTCCAGTGCCCCTCTGTTTGCATAATCTCTATACTTATAAGACGCATTTGTTGTCTGTTCTTTTATAACTCAAGATCCAGACAACCAAATAACGTGAAATTGGTACACGTACACAAAATTACATGGGGAAGGTTCTCAAACAGGTTTCGTTACATTTTTTGGAAAACCAACCGGAAAATTTCAGAAAAAGTGAAAGTGCGTTTCCAATGTGTCCGTGTAAATCTATATCTTCGCACTGATCTTGATGAAATTTTGCACAATTGACCTTCAAAACAAGAGGAAGGACACTGTCTACATAAAATTTCGTTCAGTGCATGGTGGAGGGTACTTATGGATTTCGCCAAGATCCACAGTTTTGCTCTGATCTTGATGAAATTTTGTACACTTGACCTTGAAAACAAGATGGTTACTTTCTACATAAAATTTCATTCGGTGCATGGGGTAGAGTACTTTACTTACAGACTTCGATTGCAATCTCTATACATATAAGACGTATTTGTTGTCTGTTCCTCTGTTCCCTTATAACACAAGACCCAGACAACCAAATAACGTGAAATTTGGTACACGTACACAAAATTACATGGGGAAGGATCTTAAATAGGTTTCGTTTCATCCCAATCTCACTCTGGCCATGTGCCTGTTCTAAGCCGTGTGATAATCAAATCCCTCCCCCCTTTTATTACATGCAAATAAACGGTTTTGTACGCTTCTACAGAAAACCTTATTTTAAACCCGGGCAAAGCCGGGTACTTGCAGCTAGTTTTAATATAAAACATGGGTCTGAGTGACAATTAAGCCCCACAAGTTGCTTTAAAATAAATGAAATTTATGTAGATTTCAACTACCACTAAGTATGTTTTCATCACAAATAATACTACAACGGCAGACGTTTACACAAAGACCTAATGCACTGATGTTGCATAAAGTTAGTTGTAATATTGATTTGCTGGTTATAAATGGCAGTCTCAACTATAAAAAAAATAAAAAAAAAATTATGTAGCGGCTGCCTCTAGCGCTGTGTCAGAGCGGCGTCACACTCCTCGCAGTTTTATTTCTGATGAAGACACCCTTCGTTGTAGTCGAAATCTAGATAAGTTCAATTATTTTATAGAAAACTCTGGGGCTGAATTCTCATTCAGTACATTACGCTAAAACTGTTACGCCTACAGACGGAACATTTTCAAAATCATAAAATAGTGTCTTTATTTCTGAGCCACAAGTCTGTAGATGCTCATGTAGTAATTTTACTTTATCTCCAAAACAGTCAGAAGGAGAGCAGGGATGTATAATTTCTTTCTTCTTACGTCTCTGAAAACCCTTGCGCTAACATCAATGTCGCTGTAAAGGGCAAATAGGATTTCAGATAAGTAAGGAAGGAGGAAGAAGGAAATTGCCACAGACTAGCGCGGAAAGATAAGCACGACAGAGTAAATAAGTCATAATCGAAAAGCACCAAATGCTTCTTTCGTTTACGAGTTCCGCATTTTACAACCTGGCTTCCTGCATCCATACAGACGGGCACTACTTACGCCATTACATGCGACTGGTCGGAAAGGAAAGGTTTCTGTTCTTTTCTTGTATCATGCACTGTATTTCTCTTAACTGCTGCTATCGATCGCTCAGTACTGACTGCTGTCGTAGCTTTCTTTTGCAGAATACACCACTCATTATTTAGCCTTCCTGCAAGACAGCTAAACTACACAGAGTAAAGAAAAAACAAGTGGTTGGTTTTCACACAACCATTCACTTCTTATCTCTTTCCAGGAAATATCGAAATATGGTTATTCACGATGAATGAAACATGTGTTATGACCTAGTGTCGAAAGAAAAATACTAACTTTCCGACATTAGCAACACAGTTGTAATTTACGAAACAACACGCTGTATGAAATTATGGTGCAGGTTATGGCAGAATGTACTATGTAGAAATACTTCAGACAAATATGTAAAGTATTGTAAAACTGTCCTCTCTTCGCAGTATGGGGGGGTATTCACTAAAAGTTTCACATATAAAAAGATGGGATTCAATCAGGAAGGGGAAGATGATAGTTTCAGACGTGCAGAGAATACTGTACACTTTACATTAGATTAGATCAGATTAGGTAAGTTCTTCGTGTTGAGGAGATCCTCGGTGATGTGGAACACGACTTTCTTTTTACAAACTGATAATACAGGAATACTAATGCAGAGTCATGTATTTTTTTACAAACTGATAATTTAATAACACTGATAGTATGAATACAGATACATGCATCATTTGATTCTATTTAAAAATTCGCCAGTGGAGTAGAAGGATTTGGCCACTAGAAAGTGTTTTAGGCTCCTCATAAACTGATCTTTATTTGTAGCTAAATTTTTTTGGTTGCTGGTAAATTATTGAAAATACGTGTTCCTGAGTAGTGGACACCTTTTTGAACTAAAGTAACTGCTTTTAAGTCATTGTGCAGCTCATTTTTGTACCTAATTTTGTATACTGTTGGGAAAAGGTGTATATTATTTACGATAAATTTCATGAAGGAATAAATATACTGAGAGGCAGTAGTTAATATACCCAGTTCTTTGAACAGGCTTCTACACCATGTCCGTCAATTTATTCCACAAATAATACATATTACAGGTAAAAGTCGACCACTGTCCGTAACAAGAGCCTTTTGTCACTAAAATTAGTAAACAAGGTCCGAGTGAACCACTGGTTACTCCCTGCTATAAAGCCTTATTCACTGCCCCAAACTGAGAAGAGACTCGTTTTAAATTACTTCAATAACAGGAAGTTAATACTACAGTGGTCAATATACATAGCAGCTCACACGTTATTATACACAGACATTAATAAGCAAGTCACCACAGTTATCTTAGAAAGGTGGCTAAGAAAACATTTATGGCGCAACGGAATTTAGTCGTAAGAAACATTGCATCTGAGCATGTTCTCAGCACTTGTGAAACAATATTAAATAAAAGAGGGAAGGTGCTCTAAAACTACAATTCATAGGCAACTTACGGAATATGCTGAACATAAACTTGTTTATTCAGATAGAAAAACAAGCACAATGGGGAACCAATAAAATGCATCTCTTACATGGATTAATGCGGACGGTGCCCAGCCTAAATTATACATTATTTAACGCTACTGGGGGGAAGGATTTCCAAACAATACTCATTCGCTCACACATACGCAATGCCACAGCGAAACGCACAAAAATCAGTGTGCTGAGACGAGGCGGAAGCAGACGCCGCTATAGTAGGCGAAATTCAGCAAGTCGGAGGTAGCACAAAACACAATATACAAAAACACTATGAAGCTGGCTCTGGTCTGTCGTGCCTGTTTTGATATCGTGCGCGGGTATAGCCAAGTTAAATTACATCTGAACAGAAAACGCGAGCAAACACGCTAACGGCGACACACGGCTACGTGACATGAACCCACTCCACTGAAGGTGAAGTGGTTGAAAATCGTATTCATTATACAAAATCACGGTGGATTCTGAAGTTGCAGTCTGTCAGCAATCGATCTAGGTACTGGATTTATGTGAGAAGTGACGTGAATTCAGGCGACTAGCTGCAAACCCCGGAAGTCGGAACTCGGACCCACGTGGTTACGAAAACCGATAAAATTGAATAAATTCAGTTTCCGAAAAATAAAGAAATTTAACTACTGCATGTAACCCATAGAAATGCTTAGAATTATATAAGGAAGCGAATGAAATACAGCTACACGCGATAGGGGGCGATTGCAGAGACGGATGAAGTCAAGTCTTAAAAAAAAAAAAAAAAAAAAAAAAAAAAAAAACCACAAAAATGAAATAATCACAAAGTCGGAAAAATAAAATAAGAATTACGGCATGCAACCCATAGAAATGTTTAGAATTACATAAGAAAGCTATTGAAGTAGGTTGTAGAAGGCTCAGAGAGAGTTACTAACAAGACAGAATGCGTTCTGCAGGTAGGAGAGGAAACAGCAAAATTAATATAGGCGGCGAGAGAAGATCGAGAAATATTAGTGGAAATCAGAAGGATACCCGCAGAGTTACTTGCCTGATGGGCATGGAACAAACAAGAGCGGAAGCTGGAGACTTTGTTCTATGAACCAATCACATGGAACACATATCACTCATGGAAGGAGAGGATGAGAAGATTTTTACATGCACTGTACAAAAATGAACAAATCACCTATTAGAAATCGGGCCCCACTAAGCTAGAAAGTATTTACACACAGTTCATACGCCGCCACATGATCACAAAGGTTTTAACATATGAGACCGTTATCAAACTGCAACTAGAATCACACGCACTGCGTTTATCTATTGGAAATCACTGAATTGAAAAACGAGAACACATTTCCGCACACGATCGGAGAAAATATTCCCAAAAATGATTCTAAGTTCACGAATCTAAGTTAAACGTGGTAGTCAATGGAACGTTACCATCTCCAGAAACAAGAGCAGAACCAACCTTACCTCACCAGACGACCAGGCCAGAATGAATCGCCGTGCGGCCACCGGGCCGCGGGAAAACGCGGGCAGCCACCGGAAGCTGGAAAATCCACGAAAACAGCGGTGGTGGGGGACCGAGAGACTCGCCAATGAGATCGCAACCAAAGGATGTGAAAACCTCTTTGGTAGTATCAGCAGCTATCGATACTGAGCCAGAGATAACGATGCAAAGCGAGCTTCCCACATTCAAACAGCCATAGATTCACGCATACACTTAAAGGTAAAACAACTGCACATTCTCACAGGGATGGTGGTGTAGCGGAGAAGCCGTACTTATACCACATTAATTAATATAATAATAATTTATTAACATAACAAAATAAGAAAATCCCCGCAATATTCATTAAAATTCTAACACATGAAATAAAAATGTTATTTCTCAAGGCTTGAAAAGAGAGGGGTTCAAGTTTTAACAAAATGATAATCTAGCGACATTAAATAAATTATAACTTTCCAGAAACTATACAAAAATATATGGAAGACGACGGACGGTCGTCTTTCACAGGCTTTTGCTTGACTTGAAGAGTTTCCCCAAAATATTATACGATATGACATTATGGAATGAAAGTAAGCAAAGTATGAAAGCCTTTTCATTTTTATGTCTCCTATGTCTGATACCACTCGTATTGCAAATACAGATTTGTTAAGTCGTTTCTGTAGTTCTATGGTGTGCTCCTCCTAACTGAATTTACTATCAAGCTGTAATCCCTGGAATTTAACACTGTGAACCTCTTCCAGCTGCTCTTCTTCATACTTTATGCGCAAGCTGAATGTAAATCTCTTACATGTTCTCAGCTGCACATAGTGACTCTTTTCAAAGTTTAATGTCAATGATATGGCTTTAAACCATTTATTAATGTTCATGAAAATATCATTAGCAGACCTTTCTAGAACTAAATATCCAGAAAACTGACAATGTGCCTGGGATTTATAGGTTTAGAGACAGCTTTCGACTTAGTTTCAACAACGTCTATACTTGAGAAATAAAGTGTTGTCTGAAAAAAATTGTCCTTCAGTAAAATTTAATTAATACAGTAGTTTAAAAATTGTCTTTACCATGATACTAAAGTATTTTTACACCTCTGTTACTATATGAGTAGTGTATACGTATGTAAACTCCAAGAAGGCAGGAAGGATTCAACAATATTTCGGAGAAGGGTAGCGCGCTGCTCACCACAGAGACGGCCCGGTGAGCTGCCCTGGTCTCTGCCCCCCTGCCCTGTATATGAGCAGTTGCAGCAGCCGCCGCCAGAGTCGCAGCGGTCCCTGGACTGGCCCAAAAGACTAAGTCCGGCCCAAAGACGTCCGGCCCACGGCCTGCAGTAAGGTGCCGCCCAAGCCCCTACTGTCCCCGAATTGAAGCAGCTGATCGCCGCCATTTGCAGCTATAAATCCCAGTACTGGGCTTGTGATTTGAAGTATATGAAACGCAAAAAGAGCAAAATGAAGCACAAAATAAACACATGTTTGTTTTTAAAAAATTACTGATTATTGCAGTCTGTTTAAAAAAGTATTCTCAAATGAATGAAGTTTCCTAATTTCCGAAATACGTCTGCATAGACACTCCAAATTTAGGAATGTATTTTCTGAGAAGGTTCGAGTGATTTTGCAACGAGATATTTGCATAAGATAATTCCATGAAACTTGTAAAGTAGCAGAGAGTGCGATTATTATTTAATCCACGTAATTTTCCATCAGGTCCTGTTTACTTTTTGCCGACTACTCTGTATGTTTTGCACGCTTATTTTTGAATAGCACAATTTTGTCTACATTCCTTTCCATATTACGTAGAATTTTTTTTCAACTTGCTCGAATTTGGGTATGAATAATTATAACCCATATACTTTTAAATGGCCAGATCATTCGCACATTACTTTTCAATAGAGATAGTACATCTTAAATTGGTTGAGTATGCAACATTCGATCAAATATTTGACTATTTACGAAGTACAATCACCACCTGTTAAGGGTATAAAAGCAAGTATTCGACCTATATCTGCATTTTACATACATGACTACAAATCTAAATAAGTCTTATATGCCCAGTTCTTCATTCAGGTCAACTTAGTATCTTAATGGTGTTAGTATTTTTAGTAATTTATAGGCAAATAAAATATGAGTATTTGACATGCAACAAAGTACTTCTCTCCGTTTTAGAGAATCATTTGTAAAGAAACCCTAAACCAAAAGATACGCTCATGATGTATTATTTCTTCATGAAAACACTATACGGTATACACGTAATGACTGATCTGTGAAAGGTAACACAGTTTCCGTCATCGTCTTTTCGTCCATTCTTACTGTTACAATTAAAAGCAGCTCACGAATGAACCATGTTTTCGCACTGTTTCCCTGCAAATGGCCGCTTCTGTCACGTTCATTGAGGGGACGCGACACTAGCGCCAGCGAGTGGTCTGTTTTTATTTAGTAACTCTATGGTGCCGCCGGTAGCCTCCGCCATGCAGAGGTACGCAGTAAGCGATGAGCAATAGGAAACGCGTTTCCGCCATTCTGCGCATGACGTTACTGTGCGACAATTGAAGCAAAACAAAGCGCAGTGTTGAATGCTAAATCGTGAGCGTGTATTTTACCGTTTGTGCTGTATCTACTTAAATAGTTTGTTTCACTTCATAATTTGGAAGTAAAAAGTTTACAGTGGAAAGTATATTGAATTCCCGAGTGCTTGATGCGTATGTTTAAAATACAGGAAGTTAGTACGGCGGTACCTTAACTGAGTTCACACGCGTTACAGCTTTTGCTGTAATTATTTGAAGTGCTCCTGTTATTTTTTATATAATGCCAGACTGTGCTAATACGGATTGTAATTCGCACATAAAGGTGATCCTCGGGATCTAAGTAAAGGGTACAGATATCGAAGTAAATTTAAAATTAGCTTCAGAACATCATCTTAAGAATACAATGTAAAAACGTCTATGGTTTGCAACTATTAGAAGAGATAGATGTGACGATTCCCACAATTGGTAGCACTGATACCAAAAATCCATGGTTTTTAATGGCTTTCTCAGTAATCGCCCTTGAACAAGTGGTGCTTTCATAAGTATTAGCAAGCCTTACTAGACTACACGGAAGTCTCGAAAACCAACGAATTTGATCAGTTAGACCTGGCAGCTGTCGGAGTGCATTATTTAAACTTTGACTGTGTGTTGTAGGATGGCTGTGGCATGTCTAAGTCTGCATACATACTCCGCAATCCACCGTAAGGTGCGTGGCGGAGGGTGCACTGTACTACTACTAGGCATTTCCTTTCCTATTCCACTCCCAAATAGAATAAGAAAAAATAAAAAAGAATGCCGATATGCCTCAGTACGAGCCCTAATTTCTCTTATCTAGTCTTTGTGATCAATACGCGAAATGTAAGTAGGCGGCAGCAAGATCGTACTACACTCAGCTTCAAATTCCGAAGCTCTAAATTTCCTAAACAGAAATTCACGAAAAGAACGTCGTCTTTCCTCCAGCAATCCCGAATTGAGTCGCCGGAGCACTTCCGTGACACTCGCGCATTGGTCGAACCTACTAGTAACAAACCTAGCTGCTTGCCTCTGAACTGCTTATATGTCTTTCTTTAAACTGATCTGCTGGGGGTCCCAATAAGTTTGATCAACAGGACAGGGGCTATCCAAAACACTTGACTCTGTATTTCTTCGATCAGTGGAACCTGTCTTCTGTGTATCCGGAGCATAACTTTCCGCCCCTCTTGTTCTCTAAGATACTAATGGTGTCCGACTCATGACGTAGCTCTGGCAGTGACGCAGGACGCATAAACCACACAGAGCGATTGCGATGTGTCAAAGCCTCGCCCCACAACTGTACTTAATCGACACTCAATTACTCTACGACAGTGTCAATAGGAAAGACGTAAAAGTTGTTGCAGTGTAAGGAAAAGTGGGGCATATTGGTGAAATCAGTTATTCCGACACTCCCCCTTTAAGAAATCTTATACGCAGGAGGACCGCACAAATGTACCATAATTTGATCAACGTGCTAATTCCGAAATGGAGGACATAGTAATAGGTATTTCCGGTGTAGAGATGCAGCTGAGAGAGCTAAATACTAAAAAGTCTGCTGGTCCGGATGGATTACCAGTTCGGTTTTCCAAAGAGTATTCTGCGGCATTAGCCCCTTACTTAGCTTGCATTTATAGCGAATGTTTAATTCAGCGCAAAGTTCCTAGTGATTGGAAAAAAGCGCCGGTGACTCCCGTTTAAAAGAAAGGAAAGAGAGTTGACCCACATGATCGTTGACATCAGTTTCCTGGAGAATTTTTGAGCACATTCTCAGAATATAGTAAATTTCCTTGAGACGCGAAAGCTTCTTTCTATGAATCAGCACGGTTTTAGAAAACACCGTATATGTGAAACTCAGCTTTCCCTTTTCTCGCATGATAATCTTGCGACCCATGGACGAAGGGCAACAGGCGGATTGTGTTTTTCTCGACTTCAAAAAGGCGTTCGACGCGATGTCACACTGCAGACTCCTAACGAAGATACGAGCTTAAGGAACAGGTTCACAGATTTGTGACTGGCTGGAAGACTTCCTAAGTAATAGAACGCAGTACGTTGTTCTCGACGGCGAATGTTCATCAGAGTCGAGTGTATCGTCAGGCGTGCCCAAGGGGAGTGTGATAGGATCGCTATTATTTTCTATCTATATAAATGATATGATGGACAGAGTAATTTGTAATTTGCGGCAGTTTGTTGATGATGCTGTGGTGCATGGGAGGGTGTTGTGTTTAATTGACTCTAATAGCATAGCATACTGTAATAGCATACAGGATGACTTACAGAAAATTTCTAGTTGGTGCGAAGAATGGCAGCTAGCTTTCAATGTGGAAAAATTTAAGGTGATGCGCGTGAGTAGGAAAACAATCCCATAATGTTCCAATGCAGCATTAGTAGTGAACTTCATGATGCAGTCGCGTCGTTCAAATATCTAGGCGTAACACTGCAGAGCGATATGAAATGGAACGAACATGTAAGGGCAGTTGTAAGGCGGACAGCCGACTTCGGTTTATTGGGAGAATTTTGGGAATATGTACTTCATCTGTAAAGGAGACCGTGTATAAGACGCTTGTACGACCACGTCTTGAGTATTGATCAAGTGTTTGGGACTCGCAGCATATCAGCAAATCAGCATATCAGAAGACATAGAAGCAGTTCAGAGGCGAGCAGCTAGGGTTGTTACTGGTAGGTTAGACCAATGCGCGAGTGTCACGGAAATGCTCCGGCAACTGAATTGGGGATCGCTGGAGGAAAGACGACGTTCTTTTCGTGAATTTCTGTTGAGGAAAGTTAGAGGGCCGGAATTTGTAGCTGAGTGTAGAACGACCTTGCTGCCACCTACTTAAATTTCGCGTAGTGTTCACAAAGGAGGGATTTAAAATGGAACGACCATATAAAATGAATCGTCGGTAAAACAGATGCCAGACTTAGATTAATTGGAAGAATACTAAGGAAATGCAGTCCGAAAACAAAGGAAGTAGGTTACAGTACAGTTGTTCGCCCACAGCTTGACTACTGCTCGCCGGTGTGGGAACCGTAACAGGTGAGATTGATAGAGGAGGTAGAGAAGATCCAACGGAGAGCAGCGCGCTTCGTTACAGGATCATTTGGTAATCGTGAAAGCGTTACAGAGATGATCGATAAACTCCAGTGGAAGACTCTGCAGGAGAGACGCTCTGTCGCTCGGTACGGGCTTTTGTCGAAGTTTCGAGAACATACCTTTACCGAGGAGTCTAGCAGTATATTGCTCCCTCCTACGTATATCTCGCGAAGAGACCGGGAGGATAAAATCAGAGAAATTAGAGACCACACAGAGGCATACCGACAATCCTTCTTTCCGCGAACAATACGTGACTGGAATAGGAGGGAAAATCGATAGTGGTACTAAAGGTACCCTCCGCCACACACCGTTAGGTGGCTTGCGGAGTATGGTTGTAGATGTAGAAAGTTAAGATAAGAGAAATTAGGGCTCATACGCCGGCCGCGGTGGCCGAGGGGACTGAGGCGCTCCAGTCACGGTCTGCACGGCCATTGCGGTCGGGAGTTCGAATCCCCCCTCGGGCATGGATATTTGTGCCGTCCTTAGTCTTAGCTAGTTCATAAGTAGTTTGTAAGCTTAGGGACTGATGACCCCGTTGTTAAGTCCCATAAGTTCTACAAACATTCGAACATTAGGGTTCGCACGGAGGCATATCGGCATTCTTTTTTTCCTCGTTCTATTTGGGAGTGGAATAGGAAAGGAAATACGTTGTAATGGTACAGTGTACCCTCCGCCACGCATCTTACGGTGGATTGCGGAGTATGTAAGTAGATGTAGATGTAAGTGAAACGCAAAGAAATAAGGACCAAGATTGGAAAGTATTCGCCCCGTCGGCAGCAAATGTTTCTCGCGTACAATTCGGCACTCGTAATGGAGGCCCGGCTGCGGCTGCGGCTGCGGCAAGCGCCACCCCCCACACACAGGGACTCACAAATCAGGGGCAGTCGGCAGTCCGCAGCCCCCACCCCTCCCTGCGCATCAATGTTTGAGTTCTGATGTCGCAGCCGCCGCGCCACTCAATGCGTCGTTTTCCGATTCTGTGAGCCAGCGGCGACGTCACGTCGGTTTCACTCTGTGGTTTGGCCAGAATTTGAAACGCACAGTTGCCGATGTCGCGTGCATAATGACGTACTCTGGCCTGCGACGACCTGTGAGGTAGTCGTCAAGGGACTACAGAGAATGGGGTGCATTATTTTCGCATTACTTCATATTTTGTGTGTGGTACACGCTAAACAACCTTCCTTCCGTACGTGTAAGGTGTCGATTATTATTTTGTTTGCAGGGAAAGATTTAAGGATGTTTAAAATTCTATTATAATGTCCTGGTACATAAGAGTATAAGTTAAAAGTTGATAATGGTAATGAAATTATGGCCTGCCGCAGTGGCCGAGCGGTTTGCGGCGCGCCAGTCACGTTCTGGACGGCCACTACGGCCAGGGTTTCGAATCCCCCCTTGGGCATGGATATTTGTGCCATCCTTAGTATTAGCTAGTTTGCAAGTAGTTTGTAAGTTTAGTGACTGATGACCCTGTAGTTGAGTGCCATAAGCTCTACAAACATTTGAATGAAATCCTATGATATGTGTCTCGTAAGAGACGCGCCTATAACTCTCAATAAAGGTTAGTATCGCTAGTGTAAATTTTATTATAGGCGTCGTGCATGTAACGAGTCTATAGATTGCTACACCACATTAGCACCTGTATTGGCTAACGCGTTAATATCTTCCCTACAAAGGACAGGTACAAATTCAGAACAAAATGTGCGGGTTAGTTAATACTTTTAATTCATCTGAGTTTCATTTATATTAAGATTCTGGCCGGCCACGGTGGCCGAGGGGACTGAGGCGCTCCATTCACGGTCTGCACGGCCACTACGGTCGGGGGTTCGAATCCCCCCTCGGGCATGGATATTTGTGCCGTCCTTAATATAAGGTAATTG
Source organism: Locusta migratoria (assembly GCA_026315105.1). NCBI lineage: Eukaryota > Metazoa > Arthropoda > Insecta > Orthoptera > Acrididae > Locusta > Locusta migratoria. Next base: position 69,356,471 of record CM048750.1, on the reverse strand, counting down.
ATAAGTGGTTTGTAAGTTTAGGGACTGATGACCCCGTAGTTAAGTCCCATAAGCTTAACAAACATTTGAACATTTTTTAAGATTCTGGTTCATAGCGCCAGCCTAACCTCAAACATGATATTAGAGATACAATTTACTGCATTTATTGTTTTTAACTCTCACAATCATTATCTCTATCTAAATAGAAACTCATAAATATCTTTCATCTCGCAACTAGAGTTTAATAAACCTCGCTCAAAATAAAAGTAAGGTGGGTGTCCCTGTTATTGCCATGTTCCTGATGTGACCACCCCTTACCCTTGATTGTTAGTTAACAAGAAAATCCGCTAGGTGGCATCATAATCCAGTGGGAGGGCTTCCTAATGTGTCACTTGTTCATTTCCCATCCACCCAGATTGAGTAATATGGCGCCACTTTCCTGTTTTGTGTTTTTTATGAATCGCCGTCTTATTTTTCTCTTGTAAGCCTTCTTCGTTTATGCATATTTTTCAAAAACATGTTCCTTTGCAACCATTATACTCTATTCATTTTTAATGCATATACGATCGGTGTTATGCCTGAGGCTGTATCTTCTACGAGTTGTTCATAATCAAAGGATATTTGTAAAAGCCAACCTGCTCCTGATGGTGGCCATATCAAGTACACTATGCCCGTTTCAAGTTCACTTTATTTTTTCTCCTGACAAATTTACTCACCAAAACCTTTTTCTTTTAAATTTTTTCAGATAAACAATGTTTGAAAACGTGAAGAAGAGGGGTTTATGGACTGAAGAAGTAATGTCCAAGGCAGTAAGCGGTGTGAAGAGTGGGAAGTACTCAGTTAAAGGGGCAAGCAACACGTTTTGTGTACCTAGATGTAATTTGCGCGGTTATTTGTTGAAAGATGGGCCTTTAAAGAAGTCCAAGTTGGGAGGAAAACCCGCCTTGACACCTGAAGAAGAACAACAGTAATGCCGAAGAATTTTTCGTTTGTCTACTGTAGGTTATCCAGTGTCTGCTAACATCCTCAAATTCAATGTTTTCCGTTTCTGACAAGGAAACAACATCCCACACAGTTTTAAAGAAATTGCTGGCCATAAGAGGTTCGTCTGTTTTTCGATGAGGAACCCTGACGTTGCACAACGATAAGCTCAAAGTCTGAACCAAGCCCGTACTCAAAAATTAAACAAAATCATAGCTGCAGATCATTATGCAAAACTGAAAGAAATCTTCACGAAATGCGATTTCTTCACATTTCTAGGACGAGAGTTTAATATGGATGAAAAATGATGTCGCCTCCATCTTCATAAGGATCCGAAATTTTTAGCCCAAAAGGGTGCTTCACTTCATATTGTGGGCAAAGAACACGGAGAATGTGTTACAGTTGTGGCGTGTGGCTGTGCTGTGGTTCGATAATTCCTCCAATGATTTTGTATTCAGGAGAGAAAAAAATAAAGCCTGGGAGAAAGGTTTGCCTACTGGGTCATCAACCGAAATGACTCCAAAAGGGAGGGTGACAACTAACACTTTTGTTACTTTTTTGCAACATTTTACCACATTTAAACCCAACGGAACACGTCTTCTGATTTTTGACGGAGCCAAAGCAACCTGGATTAAAATTTGTGACGAAGTTGAAAAGCATGACATTATCCTCTATTGGTTTCCAACCAACACAACACATGAGTTGCAACTATTGGACAAAAGTTGCTTCAGGAGCTTCGAAACATTTTGGGATCAGAGGTTTTGAGATTGTTTGATTCATACCGCAACAAGAATGATATAGATAGGTTAAACTTTCCGGATGTGTTCACCCCAAGATGGGGCAGATCAATGACACAATCCAAAGGGATTAGTGGCTTCAGAGCCGTTCAATCCGAATGTGATTCCAGAAAATGCGATGGCTTCTAGTACTGTGACTGAACTCCCACCTCCTGAATTGAACAACCAACAAAACTCAGGCTTGCCTGAAATAATCAGCCGAGCACTATGCTGTTATTTCTTTCAGCTCATTGGACCAGGCCACTACTCTTATGGATATCGATGACTCTCCACGAGTCATTCCATCTTTCGGTAGGACATCATCTTCCAACTTCTGCCTACGCCACAAAGGAAGCGAAAAACTACGGTCATAAAACGAGCCATTATTTCGCGTGGGATCATGGTGAACAAATGTCTTTTCCAGCCAATAGAACCTCAGACGTCTAAACCAATCAAGGGACCAACCACGAAACAGATGTCAATCAAGACGCGCAACGACAAAGGAGAAGCAACCCATTAAGAACAAGCCTTTAAAACTGCAGAGGCTGAAAGTTGGAACCGCAGTGTTTGTCAGGAGGACGCAGTGTAATCTGCGGGAACTGTTACCATGATGAGTGTGCTGGCCTCACTGCTGCTCATAAAGAGATTTTTATTTGTTCCAATTGTGATGACTAGTTTCTTTTTAAAAACTGTCTGTTTTCTCTTTAGAAATGTAACGTTTCTGTTGTTTGAAAGAATTTTTTGCGTCAAAGTTTTGTAATTGTATATCCTGTTTTAAATCCATTTTTTAAAATAAAATAATTATTGGGTAAAAAGCTTGTTCAAATGTTTGTATAGTCTATGGGACTTAACTACGTGGTCATCAGTTCCTAAACTTACAAACTACTTATGAACTAACTAAGACTAAGGACGGCACAAATATCCATGCCCGAGGGGGGATTCGAACCCCCGACCGTAGTGGCCGTGCAGATCGTGACTCAAGCGCCTCAGTCCCCGCGGCCACCGCGGCCGGCAAAGCTTATTCATGTTAGATAAAAATTATATTAGCAGAGCAGCTCTAGAAAATGTAAAACTATCACCATTTGTAGAACGTGGAACAAGAGTGGCCATATGATGCGCACATCCTCCCGATATGACCACCAGATGGACTTTTGGATACTCGATTTTTCGACCAGTAAAATGACTTTCTTGGGGAATCTAAATCATTTTTTAAAGATAGATGATTAACCTGAGAATTATTTTGGGAAGAAATAGTGATGACTTTTTTCAAAGTGGCAGCTACAAACACTGTCAAAACTTAGCATGGCCATATTAGGGGCTCCTACCTTTCGTAAATAATTGAATACAGATCAACTCGTGAATTACGTACCTCTCTTTCAATACAAATTACGAACTGATCTCTTTCTCAGATATCATTATTACTGAACATTAGTGATATTATATTGAGAATTTCTTATTGCGGTACTTTAACGTCAATAAATCTGTTTTATAAAGTTATTCCAAATGTACCTCACTATTTCCAGAATGAAACTTTCACTCTGCAGCGGAGTGTGCGCTGATATGAAACTTCCTGGCAGATTAAAATTGTGTGCCGGAACCGGGACTCGAACCTGGGACCTTTGCCTTTCGCGGCAATCGCACTACCGACTGTGCTATCCCGACACGACTCATAATGCCGCCTCACAACTTTACTTCCGCCAGTACCTCGCCTCCTACTTTCCAAACTTCGCAGAAGCGGTACTGGCGGAAGTAAAGTTTTGAGGGGGGTTCGTGAGCCGTGTCGGGATAGCACAGTCGGTAGTGCGATTGCCCGCGAAAGGCAAAGGTCCCAGGTTCGAGTCCCGGTTTCGGCACACAAATTTAATCTGCCAGGAATTTTCATATCTCAATATTGTTTTCAGTCTAATACTACATAAATTTACTTACTTAGTTAGTGATGTTAAACTCACTCTTATCTCTGACATCGATATTTTGAACATTAGAGATACATTCAGAATTCAACATATATCTTTACTCACAGTCAAACTACTTTTTGCTAACTACTTAAAGAAGAAGCAATTTAATTTCTATTCTTCTTTCATAGAGATACTCGCTATATTTATACTCGCTATATTTAGTTATAGAAAAATATTAGTTCCAGTCTAGATGAACGAGTGCATATTAAAATTTAATATCCCTGGCTAGTTGCGTTGGAATCGTTGACCTATGTGCCACCACCACTTTTACTACCAACCTTAATTACAGATTTTTAAACAGAGCTCATCCCCTACAGGTGTTGGCGTACCTGAATCCCAATAAAGTAAATTAAGCCAGCTACGTCACTCGTCACCAATTTATGTCCAAAATCGTTCTACAATCTCGCATTAATAGTTCACCAGTTGTCACGAAATGTAACATTTCCTTTCCTTACTTCAAAACAACGAGACAAATATCGACTTTCAGTAGCAATTAATAATTCTGAATAATAGTCTCAGCCGGAGTATTTCATTACTGTAAAGGCAATAATCGGAAACGTGATGGTACCACTCAACATTAAAAGGTTCCACCAAGCTAATCAAAATACGTGTCTGTCCAAATAAACTTATCCCCTCACTGTGTAAGTCACTAAAAACACTCAATAATATTCTTTCACCAATATCAATACTCAATATCACCATAAACCACCAACAGGGAAAAATTCGCCTTTCTGCAGAATTTTCCCGGACCAGACACAATATAAGCACCATCCAATATGGAACCAGATCAAACTACAGCCGATACTAAGCGTTAAATAAAATCTCTCTTACCAATAATCTTTACACACTTAGAGCAATCACAATCCGAATTGCTATCACTTATTCACTTCCTGGTATCTAAAAGTTTATCACTCGGTTGAATACTACACAAATCAATTGCTGCTAATATTTGATGCTGCAATTATCAGCATTTATCACACATTGAAACCCTTTCAACACACTTTAAATAGCTACTAAGCTGAAAGTCGATATTGCTCTCTAGTTATAAAATTAGACACTGAAATACCTGTCACAGGAAAAATCAATTTACTCCAGAGTATTAAGCGAGAGCTTTTTCAAGTAAATATTGGAGACTCCTAAACTCACGTCTCTCAAACCTTACTTCTGGAACTAAGTAGTGTTCCTTTCACATCGGTGACTCAACCAGAAAACCTCCAGAATTTTCAAATATGAAAATATTAATCACAGAAAAAAGATCGATTTTGCACATTTTACAATCAAGTGTTATTGATCTGCAGTTTTCAGCTAGACGTATAGCGGCCAGACGCTCGCAGTTAATATCTCTGGCGTCGCCCATGGTTCGGATATCATGGGACGCTGCATCTTTGGCTCTGCTATTTTACGTGCCGCAGCAGCAAGCACGCGCTGACGCCACAGTCTAACATTCAAATCTATTACAGACATACATTGAAAAACATAAAATAAAAATACATTAAATTTTTCTTTCTTCCTTTTTTGGGGATCAGCTGATGCCATAGTTTGTGGTGACATTCAACTCAGCAGTGGTCATCATTCAAAGTGACACGCTACATATGGAAGGGTAAATCAAGAAACATAATTGTAATACAGTAATATTTCCTGTAGGGTTTAACTTATAATAAAAACATTCAATCTATACTGATTCAAAATTTCCTGGTAGATTAAAACTTTAATTCGTAATCTTGCCAGACGCCAACAATGCGTCAAACAGCTGAGAAATTCAGACTTGGTTCATAAAAAGATCCACTGGAAATACGTTCTGTAATTCAGAACTAGAGTTTCAGTTTGACAAAAAATGCACCTAGGATGTAAATATCTCAAACACAATAAATATCTAAATGTTATGAGGACATTACTAACGTTGTTATCAGAAAAAACCTTTGCTGGTGATGCAGTAGCAGGGCTGGACACGTTCATGCGTGTCCAGAAAGTGCGTGACATTCTGGCAGTGGCGAACTGCCGGCCACCCAGCCACACCAGATGACGGTGGCCGCCGGCACTGTGAACCACAAGACACTTCTAACTAAATTAGACTTCTGTGGTGTCACGGGCAATGCTGCAAAAGTCATATCTCGCTAACAGGAAACAAAGGCTGCACGTGCAAAGGGACTAGATTGGGAAGAAATTACACGACGTGTTCCACAAGGATCCATATTAGTGCCATTGCTTTTTCTTGTGTACATTAATGACCTGTTATCAGTTACACTTCCAGAAGCAGAGTTCCTTTTGTTTGCAGATGATACAAGTATTACAATGAATAGCCAGTCGAGCATACTTATAGAAAGGTCTGTTAATAATATTTTCATTGACATTAAAATTGTTTAAAGCAACTCTCTCACATTAAATTTTGAAAAGACTCACTACATGCAGTTCAGAACATGTAAGAGGTTTCCTTCCAGCACATGCATAAAGTTTTGAGAAGAGGAGACAGAAGAGGTTGACTGCGAAAAATTTACGGGTTTACAAGTTGATAATAAATTCAGTTAGAAGGAGAACGTCGCATATCTGTGTTATCAGACATAGGCGAAGTAGAAGTAAAAGTAAAAATGCTTGCAAACTTTCAGTCCATAATGTCATAATTATATATTTTTGGAGTAACTCTTCAAATCAAGCCAATTTTCAGAGTGTAAAAGCGTGTAATACGTAATAATTTATGGAGTACTTTCGCGGACATCCTGTAAAAGCCTCTTCAAAGAACTGAGTATACAGTAAATGTCCGACAATTCGGCACGCTCGGGACCGACCCGGTGCCGGATTAGCGAAAATGCCGGACTATCGGGTGGTAGCTGTTACTGCTGGCGTAGGCTAAGCCGTGCATCGAAAACAGCTATGAAACAGTGCACTAAACGATTTGTACAATACCTTAAGTAATTGTTTCAGTATAGGGTTTTTATGTTTGTCTGGAAGACTATTGCCGGCCGCGGTGGCAGAGGGGACTGAGACGCTCCAGTCACGGTCTGCACGGCCACTACGGTCGGGGGTTCGAATCCCCCCTTGGGCATGGATATTTGTGCCGTCCTTAGTATTAGTTAGTTCATAAGTAGTTTGTAAATTTAGGGACTGATGACCCCGTATTTAAGTCCCATAAGCTATACAAACATTTCTCAGTTTTTACTGATTGAGAAGCAGATTTCATTAGTTCATACTTCTGTTTTTTATGTCCTTAATGGTTCACAAACCAGTACTAAATTCAGTCATCAAAATATTTCTCTTTTCACCTTTTTCCAAGCGACTGATGTTTTTCAGTTTCTGGTTGGATGGTCAGAGTTGCGTGCTTATTCTTCACTCCTGATTTAGAGCTTGAAGAAGGTTCAGGTTGCGAGAACACTGTTCCTGCTTAAATGTTAATAAAACGTCCACATATCACTATGATATGACAATCATCACTCTTAAATCACGAAAAATTCCAGCAATCCAAACAATATAAGGAACCTCTGTGCAGTACAGTAACAGCGGAGATTTTCTGAGTAGCAACGGTGTCTACGTCATTGACGGCCGCTGACGGAGCACAGCTGTGACCGACCAAGAACCGGATCGTCTCAGGGGAAGGTTTGGGTGGTGACTTCAGCAGCAGTAGCAGCTGCATCAAAGGACAAGCAACTCCCCTTGGATCCTCTTGCCTGACCATTGGGCTTTCCGGACTATTCGATGCCGGAATATCGAATTTCTACTGTACTAAATACTACCTCTCAGTATATTTAATCTTTAATGATATTTGTCATAAGTAACCTATCCCTTTCTCTAACAAACAGCTCAGTCCATACATAAATACTAGGGACGAAAACGATTCACACAAGGACTTATATGTACTTACTTTAGTTCAAAAAAAGGTAGAGTACTCAGTAACACACATTTTCAGTAATTTGCCAGCAACCATAAAAAAATTTAGCTACAAATAAAGATCAATTGAAGAGGGGTCTGAAAGAGTTACTATTCGCCAAGTCCGTCTACACCATTCATAATATTATGGACAAAACCAAATGATGCCGTAAGTATCATCATATGAGCTTGTAAAAAAATAAAAATGGTACATACCTAGGCTTTCACGGTCATTATTGTTAACGTTAAAATTCTTCTGAGCTATTTGCCCCATCATGATAATAAAATCTTTCCAACGTTTCTGATCCGTTGCATAAGCCATAAAACCACGGCGAACTAAGGAAAACACAACAGAAGTCGAAGAATTACCGGTATCACGTTTGCCACACATTAAGGGAACTGGTGAGCGCATTGGAAAAATATTACGACCAGCTGGCATCAAACCTGTTTTTTCCGGGAATAACAGAATAAAAGATATCCTTACATCAACTAAGGATAGCATAGAAAATCTGAATACTGCTGCTGTTTATAAAATAAACTGGGGATATGGAACAGTATACATAGGAGAAACAGGAAGGCTTATCCACGTCCGAATGGCAGAGCAAGAAAGGTACATACGTTTAAAACAGCACAGCAAGTCAGCGGTTGCAGAACACGAGGAAGAGTGTAACCATAGAATGAACTTAAAGGACGTACAAGTGCTCTCTAAACAGCCATTTAAAATGAAAAAAAATCGTGAAGCAATCGAGATCAGTAAACACCCATACAACATGAACAGAGAAGACGGACACAAACTCTCAGCCGGCCGTGGTGGCCGAGGTGACTGAGGCGCTCCAGTCACGGTCAGCACGGCCACTACGGTCGCGGGTCGGGCATGGATATTTGTGCCGTCCTAGTTCGTAAGTAGTTCATAAGTAGTTTGTAAGTTTAGGGACTGATGACCCCGTAGTTAAGTCCCATAAGCTTAACAAACATTTGAACATTTTTTTTTTTTTTTTGAACAAACTCTCACCGTCTTGGCTTCCGGTGTTGACAACACGGCTACGCTTCGCGGCGAGCGGTACAACGGGCCCTCAGGCCGCAGATGGGCGTTCCTGACAGCGTGGCAACATCAGTCACTATCCAGAAGAACTAAGCCGACCGTTCCGATTGCTGCCGTTGATGGCAAGAGCGCGCATGCGTACAACTTCCTGTATTCCACCAATAGGAATGTCCGATGCAAACGCCAATAAAGCGCATCTTCCTTTCCTGTTTCCACCTATCAGAAACACCAATGCATACATAAAAAAATGTTCAAATGTTTGTAGAACTTTTGGGACTTAACTGTGGGGTCATCAGTCCCTATGCTTACAAACTACTTACGAACTAGCTAAGACTTAGGACGGCACAAATATCCATGGCCGAGGGGGGATTCGAACCCCCGACCGTAGTGGCTGTGCAGACCGTGACTGGAGCGCCTCAGTCCCCTCGACCACCGCGGCCGGCGCAAACATCAATCAAAACTAAACTGTTAGTACAGTACACGCTTTATAAGACCAGCACAAGGAGGAAACAAGTCAGTATTCCCTGAGGAAGGCTCCTGCAGTGGATCCGAAACGTTGGAAAGATTTTATTGTCATGACTCAGTAAATAGCTCAGAAGAATTTTAACGTTAAAATTACAATTCTTAATCCACAAGGATCTCATCAATATGGATGTATGGAACGATCAACAAATCTAACCTCATCTGAGATGGATCCTCAGTAGTGATGGAAAGGCAGCGCTGCAGCAAACGACACGTCGGTTTCGCTCTGGAGACGCCAAACACGCCCCATCCAACACCACCTAGAACACAAGGCCTTACAACAGGCCGTGCCTATGTCACACTTAGAGGCCCCGGCCGTCACTTCACTGGCTGTTGGCTGGGGCACGCCCACCGCCGCGCAGCGGCCGGCCAGTCAGATGGCGGCCGCGGCCTCTAAGTGTGACGTAAGGCCTTGTCTTCTAGGTGGTGTTGCCCCATCAGTCCATAGGGAACGCGTTGCACGGGGCACGACGGCCGGCGCCAGTCGCCAGGGAGGGATGCTGGCGCGGTGGCGGCGGCTGCAGCGGGCGCGTCACAGCCGCCTGTGTCACGTCATCATCCCAAGTGACGTCACCCCGTCTGGAGCAGTGGCGGCAGGCAGCAGTGCGCGTCAGAGCCGCCACTTGCCACGTCATCAGACCGTAGTGATGTCACCCCGTTTAGGCAGTGCCGCATGGTATTGTCGCAGATGTCAGTCGTAGTGCTCTCTGGAGTGTAGCGTGCTATGGTTTTGGGACTCAATATCATTGAGACTTTTCACTATGGGGTAAAAGTGTTTTTTTTCTGTACTGCAAAGGAAATTCTCCAGAAGAACTTAAGATCTGTGTTATTTCCTTTCCAATGGGCGACATTCAGAGTATAACGGATTTAGCCCTAGGGAAACCACTGGTGTTGGTTAATGAAGTATTCGATACCCTTTTCGTTTATGTATGTGACAGTAGAAGAGCCACCAATATACAGTTATTGTCTAAATACACAGGCTACAGATACGCACGCACTATAATTTTGTGTATACCATACTTACTGAGACAAGCTTTTATCTGTCAGTACTTTATTTACATTCATAATTTGTCACAATATTAACGGAAATAGCCAAAAGTTTTTTGACATCACATAATTATGTTACAATGCAAATAAAGTTATAAGAATGCTTTGTCACCTCTTTAGCTTTATACTCTTAACCATTCTCTGCATAATTGGAGTTATAAAAACATTGTGATAATTACTCCTATTACTACAAGAATAGATAAAAAGATGATAGAAGCCTTTGAAATGTGGTGCTACAGACGAATGATGAAAATTGGATGGGTAGATCACATAACTGATGAGGAGGTGCTTAACCGAATCGGGGAGAAAAGGAGTTCCCCGGCATATCCTGATTAAGAGAAGGGATATATTGGTTGGACACATTCTGAGACATCAAGAAATTGTCAACTTAGCATTAGAGGGAAGTTTGTGGGGTAAAAATCGTAGAGGGAGATCAAGGGACGAATATAGTAAGCAGATTCAAAAGGATGTAGATTGCCGAACGTATTCTCAGATGAAGAGATTTGAACAGGACAGGGTAGCGTGGAGAGCTGCATGAATCCAGTCTGCAGACTGAAGACCACAACAACAACTACAAGAATGTAATTACTAACACTTCCGAAGTTATGTAATGTATCCTGAATAGTTTGACACATTCAGTTTGTAACAAAAATATGCAGCTGTTTCATTACTTAACAATTTCAATTATGTAAACAAACCAACATTGCATTAATCTTATTTTGCACATATGTTTAGCATATAATTTTGTCCTAATTATTAATATTTGAAAATTGTCTACTGCTTGTACTGATTAATCTGATGCATCTCTTGTTTGTTAAAGACGTCTAACTTAATTACGGAAGTGTAATTCAGGAATGTGATCGTACTAACCTTTTTCTGGAACTTTTTAGAACCTAGCATTGTCTATAAATACGAGTGCGACGCATCACAGTTTGTCTTAGTTGTCTCAGTGTCAGCTTCAATCTCTAGTTCATCTTGCACTTTAGTTCGGCCCAGTGATTGTAATACCAAGTAGTAGTACCTGTTTCTTTTTATACCGATGCCAATGTATGTTTCTGAAAATGAATATGTCAAACATGCAGTAGTGTACTTCCATTTACTATAAAGAACCTAGGCTGCCAGAGTAAACAGTTTCAGGTCAACACTGATACTGCGATGAAGCTGTCAACACAAGTTTCGTCTATGTCAGTAAAGCAGGTGATGAAATTTGTATTAATTATTTGCACTTGTGTTCCAGTTGTGGCGTTCCTATTCTAGCTAATAAGTAGCAACGTCACAAGAGGGATGCATTGTTACCAAACAAATATCCCAAAATAAGTAAATGAGATAATGTTACATATTTTTACAGATTTTTCTATATTTTTGTGCTTTATTTACGCGTTTTGGTAATCTGTACAATATTGTAACCAGGTACCAGAACTGATATTGCGACGCTAGCATGACTTAAAGCAAACTAATTTTAACTGGACAGCTCTGCATGGCCATGCGGATGTAGCCGAGCGGTCTGGAGCGTCATGTTACGGATTGCGTGGACTCCCGTGTTGGAGGTTAGAATCCTCCTTCGAGTATGTATGTGTGTGTTGTCCTTAGGTTAGTTTACCTTAGTTCAAGTAGTTTGTAAGTCTAGGGAGTGATGCCCAACGTAGCTTGGTCCCAAAGAATTACAAACATTTAGCTGAGCGTGACATATTGAAAAGCAAGGCGGCACGTGTCTCCAACGGCAGCTTCAGCCGGCCTGGTGCCGTCAGTTCGACTCAGCAGAATCCGAGCTGCGTCTGCCGGCCGGCCTGGCTTGTGCCTTAGTTGACACTTCCGCCTGCAACTCGCAACGCCTGTCACGGGCAAAGAAGCCATTCAACCACAAGAAACGAATAAAGAAATAAACTTCATTTTCCCAGGCACCACGAGTCTTAATCTGCCACTACCACACACCCATCCAATCTCCTACGGCCATTCCTGTTACACGCACATTCCAGAGTATACGACACCAGAAAGAAGTTTATTGGGTTCGTTTTGACGGGTTTTAAACTTCGGCAGCTGCTGCAGATGCAGTATCCCTGCTCTGTAGCGCCTCCACAGACAGTGGGACCGCGCCCCCCCTCCGGCAGATAAAGCGGCGTCCCGTGTCGCCACCAACAGCCAGTGTTGGTTGCGCGGCAGACAATGCGTGCCGTAAACAGCAATGGCCTGCCACTTGAGGAGTTGCCTGCCAGGAGACGGCGGACAATGCGGCTGATTTACGTCAGCACTGCACGCAAACAAATTATCTGGTGCCACTGCGGCGTACTCTAGTCGCCCAGAAGACAATAGCTGAAGTTCGCCAGACATTGTTCCTCCTCTCACGATGACGCAATTCGTAACGTCCAGAGCAAACAAGGTACATCCGCAAAGTGTCTCTCCGACACTGAAAGAATATTAATTGCAATGAAAACGTAACGTCTAATCAATAATTACTACACCAATTTAAGCTGTTCATAGCGGTAATATACCTTTTGGTTATTTCAGAGTGAAAGTGTCATTAGGATTGTTATTATTTATTGATTATTCCGCTAAGCTTGTATGTACCAATTTTGAAGCATATTTGTGGTCTCAAGATTGACGGTTCTTAAACAGAAAAGGAAACGACAGTGCGAGCTCTGGATGAGTGATGCAGTTCCATGTTGAGAAACTTGATCGTACTCCAGATAAAACTCCCAAGAACCTCAAAAGAATCGCATGCAAGTGGAACTCTAGCTTTCCTCTGGGCACACTTGATCATATTGTTGAATATGGGTGCACTAAACTAATTGTGGACGATTGCATGAATGAAGGTTGATGGTATGATGTGACCGTGTGATTCTTCAAAACATGAAGAAGATGATGAATTATGTGATAGGATTCTGAAATAATTCATCATCTTCTTCATGTTTTGTTTTTTGTTGTATATATTGGTAGAGGTCCTGATACTCAGTGCCTCTAAGAACAGTTATTTCCAAAATTGAGGTCAATCAGACTTCTTCTCTATGTAAGTTATGCCCCATCACAGTCCAACTTTATCTCATTACTTAAATGAGAAGACAGTTCGTTTATGTTTGAACAATAACAGGGGTTTATTGTACCCTTTGTACATCACCAGTAAACTCAACCATCTGGTTTACGTTCTTACATGCAGAAATAATTATACAAATTCCTGAAATAAGCTTAGAAAACGTTAACAGTTCAGGTCAACTCTAGTAACCAATTACAAATCAAAACACCATCAATATAACCTCTTTCATTTTAACATCTCTTTACTCTGAGTATCCACAGAGTTCATTTTAGTACACAGTGTTCTTTAAATTTGTTTTCTACGAGAAGTAGGAAGTTCCTGTCTGGGGATTCACCCGTGAAAGAAATAGCCCAGGACAGTAATAATAATAAAAAAGACCTCCACAAATACCTAAAACTAATCCATTTCGTCATCTTGTCTAGCTAGAAAAAGCACGTAGTGCTTGAGACACTACAATTCTAGCGTTGACACTGTAAAGTTCAGTATGAGTACAACCCGCTCATAAAACCGTTTAGCGTATTTTCTTCAGTGGCAAAAGAAGTGTACATCCGAATGTCTTAACAAGTCATATTGAGTAAGATGAAAAGGTTATTAGTTAAATGTGTTTACCTGGAATTACGATCAGATCGTCGCTGGGCACGATACAGACACAAATACAAGGTTACAGTTCAGCGTACCAGTCACGCAGACGAGTAAACCAGGAGTCGTCATAGACTCCTCGCACTGTGAAGGCACTATGTTGCCGTGCGCGCGATTACTTGCAACTGGCGGGCTGTTAGGTTGGCTGCACACACACCGACTTTGGACGGCCGGTGAAATATCGGTCGGTATTTTACCGGTAGAGCGCTGCTTGCACACTCGCCGGAAATTTACCGGTCGAACGAGCAGTCGCTCGGCTGTCGTGGTCGAGTGAAGTTGATTCCAAACGTAAATTAATTAATTCCAAATATTTTTCCCAATATTATGACAAATATTGTTGACATGACACAAAGAAACTAATGAAGCACAGTATCATACATCGGTATATCAGTTACGAAACGCATTTTTACTTTGCACTCAATTACCTCAAAAATCCTCATTCAGTTCGCCGGAAAGTTATCTCCATGTACCTCTAGTCGCATTTCTGTCTTCAAACGTGTCCAAAGTTTTGTCTCACAAAACTGTCCGTGCTTCCACTACCTAAATACCTATATCACTTATCTTTAACCCAATGCAAAGTATACATAATATGCCTCAAACAAGGCAAATGACCATTTCTGTGCGGATATTGTTGTTGCTACTGGGTCATCAGTCCCCTGTTCCTAACAAAGAATGTCCATTTCATTGGAAACAACCATATGAATACTCAAGAGGAGTACATGTCACCGATAAAATTTCACAAACAACACAAATAGAGAAACCAACAGCACAGATATAGAAAGAAATTCCATCCCTTGCAGGAATGCTAAAAAAAGCCGCGAGAAAATGGAATTATGGCCACGCGTAAGTACGCGATAAATGGATTATTTGGGCTGGACTAGGAACGTGTCTGCATAGCCGATCGCTCAGAGGGCTAACCGCCCTCCGTAATAGAAAGAGTGAAGAACTCAAGAACATCATAGAATAAAGACACGATCTACACAAAGCAGTGGCCGATTTTCACATTACAACCCAAGTATTTGGTTTGAATTGCACAATAAATAACTTTCTTTCATATTTCTGAGCTAATAAAAGCACAGTCACATACTACTTCTAATGTGAGATTAAGGTATGCCTTATTACTTTTTAGACAATAGCGCAACGTACATTCGGTAATTAAAAAATGCTCAGTCTCGGTTGCAATATTGTATTGTCCAATAACGCGTTTCGCGCTGTTAGCGCATCGTCAGACTGGAAAAAGACAAATGTTTTGTTACAGTCCGGCGGGCAGCGAATCTAATATGGCTAAGGCGAGTAAATTTGAAAATTCAGACTTACTTGGGTGGAGATGGAGCCACAGAACTGTCTATAGCTGTGGAGGAGGTATCTTAACTAATCTTAATTAAGTAACTCTTATTACACTTACGTACAGCTTACAAATTTTGGCCCAGTATTTTCCGCTCCTATGCCACTCAAGGCTTCATTCAGCCTTTTCAGCCCTCTGGTAAATCCGCCACTGACCCGAAGAATGAATAAATAAATAAATAATTTAAAAAAAACGCAAAACGGGTATGAGTCCCAGTGTGGCACACAATGTCAACTTCGCCAGTGAATGTAATTGAATGCTCTGAAACAGACTAGAATCTGCAATATTTACAGTTTATTGTATACAGAACTCACTGCCAAATAATATTTTGTGTTTTAATCCTATATGCGCTACGTCGACTGTATGGTGAGAAGGCACAGCGAGAACTATGCAGGGAGGACGGCCGGTAAAAATAGTTGCGTGTGCCTTTCAAAATCCCTTAGTTAATAAATTCGTTCTCCCTGTCGAACCTTCTCACATTAATAAGACCTATCGAAAGAAACCAAGAAATTTCGTAATACGGTAAGGAAAATGAGTAAATCCCATTTTCCTATGCGACATAATTCACTGTTAGTTTGAAGTTTTTAAGGTAACATTCTGACATTGTCAGAAACTTCCGAAAATACCGCTGCGAGTGACAGTAAGCTAAACAAACAGTGCCATCTATTACTTGTTTGGTGTAACATGCGAAACTACTAAGCAGAACAGATTACTAAAATTATAGACACGGTGTCTTTGTTTTCCAATATGTCCGAAAGAATAGACACCATTGGTTGACATATTTTATTGTGGTCTTCCGTCCGCTGGTTTTATGCAGCTCTCCGCACTACCCTGTCGCGTCCAAACCTTTTCCATCTGCAAAAATGAGGGCGACAGCCAGCATCCACTTGAACGTGGTTCCTGTATTCTCTCTAGGTCTGTCTCTGCACGTTTAACCTCCACAGTTACCCACAGTACCTCATTTACGATTTCTTCATGCTTCTGAATGTGTTCCACCAATTGATCCTTCTTTTAGTCGTGGAAAATTCTGTCCTCCCCAACTCTGATCCGCAACCTTCTCATGAGTTATGCGATCTAGCCATCCAATCTCCAGCTTTCGTCTGTAGCACCACATTTACGAAGTATGTATCCTAGTCTTGTCCGAACTATACATAGTCTATGCTTCATTCCACTAAACTGCCTTCAGAAAAGAATTTATAACACTTAATATTCGTTGTTAACAAATTTCTCTTCTTCGGAAAAGGTTTCTTCACATTGACATTCTATGTTTCATGCCATTTGTACTACGACTACCATGTGTTTTTACTGCCCAACTAAGAATATTCATCTACTATCATTATCATCTCGCTACCTAATTCATATTGACAGATTTTCTTCGACTACATTCCATTGCTCTTGTTTGCCTTTTGTTAATGTTCATTTTATACGCCTCTTTCAAGACACTGTCCATTCCGTTCAACTGCTATTCCAAGTCCTTTGCAGTCTCTGTCAGAATTACATTGTCAGCAGCAAACCGAAAAGTTTCTTTATCTTCACCCTGAACTTTACTTCCTTCTCCAAATTGCTTCTCTCCTTCCTTCACAACTTGTTCAACGTACAGGTTGAATAATATTGGGGACAGGCTACAATCGTGTCTTACTCCTTTTCCAATCACAGCTTAAGTGTCATGCCATTCGACTCGTATAGACACTTGGTTGACATCAAAAACCGCAAATTTACAAGTTATAAATAATCAAACATCTCGACGGCTACAGGACAGAGAAATAAATTCAACGGCGAAGTTGAATATTTGTGCTGGATCAGGATTCGAGCCTCGATTTCCCGCTCATGGCCAGCGATTACCTTAACCTATTTTCCTCCCTCATTCAGGTAGGTTGATTCCTTGCAGACGTGCTGTCGTTCAAATTCCTTCTTGTTATATGAAACCTTGACGCTATTTCTATTCTTTTTGTTTATGTCTTTATTACAGACGACAACTATCTCTCTGACTGAAAACCAGTTAGGCTACCCAGACGCATTACGCTACTTGCCTAAATTTTCAACTTATCAAATTCAAATGTCCAAATGTTTGTTGAGCTTGTAGGACTTAACTACGGGTTCGTCGGTCCCTATACTTACAAACTACTTATGAACTAGCTAATAATAAGGACGGCACAAATATCCATGCCCAAGGGGGGATTCGAACCGCCGAGCGTAGTGGTCGTGCAGACTGTGACTGGCGCGCCGCAGAACGCTCGGCCACCGCGGCCGGCTCTCAACTTATCGAACACTACGATAATAGTGCACACTTCCTATTAGTTCTTCGTTTTCTAGTACAAGGGATTGGTCGTATTTGTACATTCGCACAGAAATGGTTACTTTCCTGTTGGAGGCATTCATTCCATAACAGGTACGGTGTTCGTTCTTCCGGATTTGTCCGTGGAGCTCCGTTAGTGCTTTGCAGACTGGAGAGCGCTCTGTCGTCTGTTAGAATCTCTCTGTCGACAGTTGCAATTGAACTTCTACTGTATTTGATTCGTATTTATATACTCCTTTCCATTTTGAATATCCGTTCCCACATGTTTGTTACTCAATGTCAATATGATTTTAAATACATTTAAGATATAGGTGAAGCAATGAATTAAAATTTTTGATACAGCTGGGAATCGAACCCGGACCTGCATGCTTACTAGGCAGAAGTCTTACCGTTAGACCACCGCACGACTAACCTCGAAGTAGTCGGACTTCACTCAACGTCACAAACTTTAATTCAGCTTCTGTGTTCCACAGATAATTGCCACTACTGCCACGGCTGTCTATGCAGCGGAATAGCACTTCGGCAATGGAGATATTGGGACATTCCTGTTAAGATGATATAAATATCAGTTTAAATATAAATTCTGGTCTGACGGTAAGACGTCTGCCTAGTAAGCATGGAGGTCTGGGTTCGATTACGAGCCGCAACAAAAATTTTAATTCATTGCTTCACCTATATCTTTAATGTCTTGGACACGTTCGAGACGAAAACTGTCTGAGGGTATCTGAATTTACATTTAATTACAGTTAATTTCAATAAATTGATCCAGAGATGATCATTTAATTCATCTTTAATTCGCTGTTGCCCTGAATCGGTGTACTGCGAGTTATAAAACCAAAACTGTGAGATATACGGCAAATAAAGATGGCGTCTGTGAAATGGAAGGAACAAGTGAATATCGTCCTGACGTCATTTTCTAAGTCGACGTTCATTGGCTAATGTAACAGCGAATTTCATTGGCGAGGTAGAAATTTTTGCTCGGGATATAAGAACTCTTGCCGCGGCTACCCTCCCTCCGGCACGACAATGGCCGCTCGCCAAGGACTCGCAGGGGTGCCCAGTCGCTACCCACCCTCCGTATTACCCACAGCTAGACCCGAGTGATGTTTTTTTTATTTTCGAAGAATATAAATAATTTGAAAAGAAACCGTTTTGATGGTGTGAAGACGATAAAAACAGCTTCCTAAAAGGCAATGAACTAATATAGTTGAAACTTTCCAGGTGCCTCAAACAGTGGAAGAAAAGGTTCGACACAGAGGCGTCGACTTTTGATAATCAGTGTGGGTGCTCTATATCACGGTTCATAAATGTTCGAAACCGACTCTCCTGAAAATCATGTTCATGCATTTTTGAATGAGCAATATTTGATAAAAGTAAATAGGCAGTTGTCTGGCCTTTTAAAGATAGAAGGAAGAAGGAGGAGGAAGAAACGGAAAGCATGCCTGCATTAGGACATTACGATAAAGCGATCTAATTGGCCGAAGTGGTTATTTCGACATAAGTAACACCCCAAAACGTCTACACATAATTTTTCACTGTATTCACTAATCTAACACTTTTTGGGCAAAGCTATTCCTTCTGACAAAAGCGTTTGGTAGAACACCGTCACGAAGGTTTAAAAATGTTCAAATGTTTGTAAATCTATCGGACCAAACTGCGTGGTCATCAGTCCACAGCTTACAAAATACTTAAACCTAGGTAAACTAACCCATGACCCAGGGACGACTGGAACCTCCACGGCGAGCAACCGCGCGCTCCCCAGCGAGACGCTTTAGACCACTCGGCTTCTCCACTGCGGCACCAAGGTTTAAAGAAATCTTTGAAATATTTTGAGATTTCGAAGTCCGACATCAATTTTTTTGGTCAGTTCCAAGCAAGAGCTATATACTTCATCGAAACTTTCATCACTTCGAGATAACTTCATGACATCTCTGACAGTATTAATATAGTCCAAGGGTTTTTTTTAAGTCTGAGAGAAAAGCATTACAAAATTCAACTGAATCCATAATTTTAATAACAAGGGAAGTGTAAAAGATAAATGAAAAATGATTAACTTTAGCATCAGCATCAGATTCTTCAAACTAAATTCCTGAAAGAACACAATTGATCGTTCATACACCTGAAAGGTCAAAAGGACCGACGTGCTTCAGAATGAATAAAGCTAGCATAGTGGGTAAAACACGGACAGTCATTACTACTCACTTGGGGCCTGCGTACAAAACTGATCGTTCCTTTCACGTATGAAATATCATCTCTCGCTATGGTCACGTTTTGCATTGCCTCTTGAGTAATAAGGTAGGTTTTGATTTTTCCCGATTTTTTTTTTTTATGAAATTTAATTTTCCACCTCAATTTTATGTGGATGCTCAGCACCCCCAAAAATTCTTGGGGTGCACGAGCCCCGGAGCACCCACGGAGTCGGCGCCCCTGTGTCAACATGTGCAGTACTTTCAAGATGACTGGAGTAATTTCGTAGAGCAAGTAATAAACATTGTTTTTACGTTTATCGGCAGGTGTAGCGGCTCGCGGCTTCGCCGGCCTCGTGCCGGCCAGTGGTTTATCGACAGTTGGTTATCGACAGCGAATTATCGACAGCGGGCGGTGGCGGTTGCGGGCGCCGCTGTGTTGATCCAGCCATTGTCTGCCGGCCGGTATCGACTGCGCCACAGTTCCTCCGTCGCCCCCACACACTCTGCTCGCCAGTCGATTGCGAGGGAGAACTTTCACTTGTGTGTCTCTCACTTCAGCTGTTAAGCCGGCAGTTGGCAGGGAACTGGACCGTTCCTGTGCAAATGTTCGTTAAGCTTATGGGACTTAACTGCGGGCTCATCAGTCCCTGAACTTACAAACTACTCGTGAAGTAACTTATACTAAAGGCAACACAAACAGCCATGCCCGAGGGAGGACTGGAACCTCCGACGCGGAAGGGACGCGCGATCCGCAATCTGGCACACCAGTCCCCGCGGCTACGCCCGCGCGGCTGCCCCGTTCCTGTATCTTCCCAGTAGCGGAAAGGGTTGTACCTTGGGCCATTTTTTACATTTGAATTTGTTAGGTAATGTCGAACGAACAGCAGTTTACGCTAGCTCCAATATTTACACAATTACTCATCAATAAAGACCTTTCTGACACTTGTTCCAAGGTACAACCTATGGTTTCACCTTGGGACAGTGGTGGTTTTACCTTGGGACATGGTGATGTACTTCAATTCCTCAGTTTTATGAATGAAAAAATCGTATTGCAAATAGGTAGTAAATGTTTGTTAGTCCAAATACAAAAGTTATTTTACCTTAAAACAAGATATGGTGGGAATAAAATATTAAATGAATGAAAACCATGACACACCACTGTATTTCTGTGACTAACAATGATTATGTTCTCAACATTAGAGAATACAAAATGGTCCTTTGCTTCCTTAAGAATTTCACAGTTACATCTTCTTCTGTGCTTTCTGAAACTACTCCTGCATAGTAAATATGAGATCTGCAACTGATGTCAAATTTTACCAAGACCCAACTACCTTGAGAACAAGAACGTGTTACTTTTCTAGATGGAAAGAAGGATGAGAAATCCTCTTCTTCAGATGACAAATCAAATATGCTACCTCTATAGTTACTGCCAAGCTCGGGAATTTCTTCATCAAAAGAATTGAAAGATGAAAACTCCTTTGACCGTTTAGTGGCTTCTTTCTTTGGGAAGGACTTCCTTTCCTTGTTTTCTTTCTCTTTTCTCTTCAATTCCTTGTTTTTCTGGTGTATAAGTGACAATCACACACCTTCCAGGTGTCCCAAGGTGCAACCAGAGTAGTGTCCCAAGGTAAAACCAAACACACAATAACAGAAAACAGTATCCTAACTTATGTACACATTTATATCTTTATAACTTATGGTATCAATAGCTTACTTAAACAATGCCCTACAACACCGTATTTAAAAAACATCAATAATGATTCTTAGCTTTAATTTATATCTTCTAAGGATAAATTTTACTTTCAAAGATGAAAACTTGTAAAACTCCTCCTCAGATCTCAAACACCATCCAAATACAACATGGCTTCCATTCCCTCGAAAATAGGGCTGACAACTTTACTTCATAGTTCTTAAAGTTTCCACTAGAGTGCACTGCCTTTATTAAAAAGTGTCCCAAGGTAAAACCGTCCCAAGGTACAACCCTTTCCCCTACACGGCAAAACATCGTTTACCAAAAAAGCTAACACAACGTATTACACATACAGGTTCCGCAAATATATGAGACGTTGTGAAAAAGGCGTCAATCACATTTTTAAGGAAATGAGATTAGGAATTCAGTACACCCTTCATGACTGTATCTACTACTTTCATGGAATAGGGCAAAATTTCATTGCGTTTTATTACACTTACTAGTTGCAAGTACCCGGCTTTGCCCGGGTTTAAAGTAAGGTTTTCTGTAGTAGCGTACAAAACCGTTTATTTACATGAAATGAAAAGATACATGTACGTTAAAGCAATGTGATCAACAACATTTTTGGCAGTTCCATTTGGAGTATGTACAAAAAGATTTTCGTCTTTGCCCACTCTGGAGCAGGCCACATACAACTGTCCATGAGAGAAGCGTGGTGTCTGCAAGTCTATACCAGCAATCCCAAGAGACTGGCCCTGTGACTTGTTGATTGTCATGGCAAAGTACAGGTTCAAAGGGAACTATATTCTCTTGAATTTTGTGGTGGGAACGAAGCCTATTTAGGAACCTTCCCCATGTAATTTTGTGTAAGTGTACCAAACTTCACGTTTTTTGGTTGTCTGGATCTTGAGTGATAACGGAACAGACAAACAGACAACAAATGTGTCTTATATGTATAGAGATTGCAATCAAAGTCTGTAAGTACTCTCCCCCATGCATCTAACGAAATTTTATGTAGTCAGTAACCTTCATCTTGTTTTCAAGGTCAAAAGTACAAAATTTCATCAAGATCGGAGCAAAACTGTGGATTTTGGCGAAAGCCATAAGTACCCTCCACCATGCACTGAACGAAATTTTATGCAGATAGTGCCCTTCCTCTCGTTCTGAAGGTCAATCTTGCAAAATTTCATCAAGATTAGTGCAAAGATGTAGATTTACACGGACATACTGAAAACGCACTTCCACTTTTTCTCAAATTTTCCAGTTGGTTTTCCAAAAAAATGGAACGAAACCTGTGTAAGAACCTTCCCCATGTAATTTTGTGTACTTGTAACAAATTTCACGTTGTTTGGTTGTCGCCGGCCGCGGTGGCCGAGGAGACTAAGGCGCTCCAGTCACGGTCAGCACGAACACTACGGTCGGGGGTTCGAATCCCCCCACGGGCATGGATATTTGTGGCGTCCTTAGTATAAGGTAGTTCATAAGTAGTTTGTAAGTTTAGGGACTGATGACCCCGTAGTCAAGTCCCATAAGCTTAACAAACATTCGTATTCGTATATGGAGTACCCGAGCGGTCTAAGGAGCCTCTCTCCGGAGTGCGCGGTTGCTCGCCGTCGGAGGTTCGATTCCTCCCTGGGGCATGGGTGTGTGTGTGTTGTCCTTAGGTTAGTTTAACTTAGTTTAAGTGGTTTGTAAGCTACGGACTGACGACCACGCAGTCCGATAGATTTAGAAACATTTCAACATTTTTGAACCGAATTCCAGTCTCCTATCATAATTAAGTTTTCCTTCCGCTTAACCGTCTAAATAATTTCGTGTTTTCTTCGATCTGCTCATCATCTGCAGATCTGGTAGGCATATAAACTTGTACTACTGCGGTCGGTGTTGGTTTCGTATCTATATTGACTATGATAATGCTATCATTACGCTGCTCATAGTCGTTTACCCGCATTTCTATTTTCTTGTTCATTATTAGAACTTCTTTTATTTATAATCCTGTACTCACAAAAGAAGAAATCCTGTTCCTCTTTCCATCGAATTTCAATAATAGGCTTTACATCTGACTTCTGTGTAACCATTTCCCTTTTTAAAGTTTCTTGCCTCCCACCCGATTGGCGTATACAACATTCAACACTTCAATGCATAGAATGCCAGTGTTGTCTTTCATGATGATGACATACTCCTGAGTAGTCCTCGCCCAGAGATTCTAACGGGGGACCATTTTACCTAAATAAAATGTTGAAATGTTTGTTAAGCTAATGGGACTTTACTACGGGGTCATCAGTCCCTAAACTTACAAACTACTTATGTACTAGCTAACACTAAGGATGGCACAAATATTCATGCCCGAGGGGGGATTCGAACCCCCGACCGTATTGGCCGTGCAGACCGTGACTGGCGCGCCGCAGTCCCCTCGGCTACCGCGGCCGGCCCATTTTACCTCCGGACGATTCTACCAGAGACGATGCCATCACACATTCTTAGAGTAGAGCTACATGTCCTTAGGAGAACTAGCGACTGTAGTTTCCCCTTGCTTTCAGCCGTTCGCAGTAGCTGTGTGGCAAAGTCACATTAGCTGATGTTACAAGGCCAGCTCAGTCAATCATCCAGACTGTTGCCACTGTAACTACTGAAAAGGCTGCTGCCCCTCTTCACGAACCACACGTTTGTCTGGCCTCTCCAGATAGCTCTCCACTGTGGCTGCACCTATGGTACGGCTATCTGCATCGTTAAGGCACGCAAGCCATTCCATCTCGGCAACATTGGAGGTTGCTGGATTTTGCTACCAATCACGTAACGCTGTTAACACATCTTTTCTGATATTATAAAAAGGTTTATTTTAAATTTCTTGCTTTTATTTGCTTAAGCCCACTTTGTATAGATCAATACGTGTGTTTGAATAAACGTTATTCAACTGAGTTACTTGGCGTCGCTCTTCGCCACAGCGTCGCGGTTCACGCAAGTCTCCGCGCTAGTAGAAAGGCCCGCCACACACGAGCGACGAATCGTTGCAATTCGTCGCATGCGATATCGCTGCTGTCCGTCGCTCGCCTCCAACCAACACCACCTAGAGACAAGGCCATGCTATGTCACACTGACCAGGCCGCGGTCGCCAGCTGAATGGCTGGCCTATGGGACACGCCCCCTGCCTAGTAGCGGGCAGCCAGTAAGCTGGCGGCCGCGGCCTGGTCAGTGTGACATAGCATGGCCTTGTCTCTAGGTGGTGTTGGTCCACCTCGCTACACACGAGAGATTTGTCAAGCAATGTCTACGAGAATTACGAACGCATTTGTGTAGGCAAATTCTGGAATGGAAGAGGCTCTTTAATTTTTCAACAGCAGTCACAGTTCATTTGTGCATCCTGACGAGTAATACCTAAAATCAAAAATTTTAGAAATGGGAATTGTAATTCATTAAATCTGTTTGGAATCCGTTTTCCTAGGAAGTTTTGGTTACGGTACACTTTTAGTGCCGCCAAGTGGGTTGTATACATCTTTCTAGTGTGAAAATACGTTTTGTTTTTTCGTTTATTAGTCCTCAATTCCTTTTTATTGGTTCGTCTTTAACTTCAAGTAACTACGCTACGCAATTCGTTTTTCAGTCTCAATGCATCTACAGTAGTTGTAAATAGCCACACTGCTGACTACCATGATTATAAATTGTGAAAAAGAGAGCTAGTTGGTATGAAACGATTAGGGTCTTCACTACAGCATTGTTGAGTTGCCGTGAACAGTTAAATACCCTTTTAATATTATAGTACATATTAATCATTCTGAGTCGAAGTTGAAAAATTTAATAAAACATGCAATTGTTTAAAATATAAATCAAAGTCATCAGATGGAAGTCGTTTCTTGGCTATTACTATGAACGTCCTACCAATACCTGTGCTATGAGCACAAGCTTC
Organism: Locusta migratoria; assembly: GCA_026315105.1. Classification (NCBI taxonomy): domain Eukaryota; kingdom Metazoa; phylum Arthropoda; class Insecta; order Orthoptera; family Acrididae; genus Locusta; species Locusta migratoria. The sequence goes on along the minus strand of CM048750.1, from coordinate 69,331,220 downwards.
AAAACGCTGATCACTGCAGAAATTCTACGGTGAAAACGCTGGTCTCCATTGCTCAGAGTAGTTCGTGATAATTATTCATTGTAACGTAAAGCTATTATTGAACGTAGAAAAGCGAAACACGGCTGATAACTAAAGAAACGAGTCACCGCTACTAAGCATCCAGGCAGACACATTGCATTGACGAATCGCATGCGATCTGACAGATTGCCTGGGATTTCCATATGATCAGCGATCGACGACTGATCGCTGCGATTTTCCACACACATGCGATCTACGAAGCGTTCGGGATGCAACGGATTGCTGCGATTCGTTGCTAGTGTGTGGGGCCCTTAAGATGGGCGGTAAGTCCCTCTGCAGTTCTTCAGCCACTGTGGGCGCCTGCAGTCTCTGTACCTCTTTGCTCGCTTCGTTTGTGGGCCAATAGGAAGAAAGGGGCTCGGCTACATATGCCGGCGCACCACAGCAATGCCAGGGGCATTCTACTGTTCCGATCCAGTAGTCAACAAAGGAGTTCTGTATACAATAACTAGCAGTCTGTCTTAGCACAAGCCTGTTATTAAAATAAGCAAAATCTCGGGTAGTTGAGATCTGTAAGTTAAAACGCTCACTGCTGCTAGAAATTACTTTGTGAGTGGCCACAGTACATGCGCAATGGAAATTTATCTAACTGCTCACTCCTTAATTGAGGAGCCAGCGTTTTAACACACACAAATCAATGTCAAACATAAATGTGGATGGGGAGCATGAAATCATAAATCAGAGGTTTGATACTTTAAAGTCATAATCTCTTCAGTAAAATAACGAGCAAATAAATCTGGGGAGACCAAATTAAGCACACACCGTGTACAAAAGTGAATTAAAACATATAATTACTGCCCATATTAAAATTGTTTTGGCCCTTTATGAATATCGAGGTAATGTGGGAGGAAATTTTGTAATATACCATTGGTAGCTGAAAGCACATTCATTGATTTCACAGACACATGTATAAAGCTTGGCAGTATATTACAATCCTGGAACACATGGAAGCAGTGGCGAAATGAAAGGTTGGCGGTGTCTTAATGAGATGGTCTTAATTGTGTTTTGATCACAAAATTTTAAATTATACTGCTCACTAACGAACTCATGTGTGGGAAGGCAGTGCATACCATTCTTAAGTACCACATGGTGTGCGACCACAGTGAATTACATAGAATTTAAAAAGGAAATTCATTCACAATAAGGGAATAGAGTACGCACGAGAATTCGCATATAAGAAAGCTAGTAATAGTAAAACCATGGCTGAAAGCCGAAGTAATGACCATTATGGAATCTGACCCACACACCACCCAGCAGCGTTGCTGTCTCAGAGTGGGTGGACTCCTGGTTTTCCAGTACCTTAAGCTAATGATCTGTAAATGTAACCATTTCTTGTACCACATATGCTGTGTTTCAGGAACATGTCCTAAGTGAATTAGAAAACTCTAAGTGGTTAGTGTGAGGGCTTTTATTCCCTTAATTTTCTTTGGAATAATGATTACCCTCTGTAACATAGCAAGGAAGTATGAAAAAAAAAAAACAGCAAGGCGTATGGACTTGCTTTACTCCTATTCTTGAGACGATTGGGTCGATCGCGTTGCATTATCGGCCGTTAGTCCCCAGCTGGGTTAGCGTTCGGTCTGCCTGGTGGAAGGCGTTCAGGTGACGCCACTTCGGCGACATTAGTGTTGGTGATGATGAGGACAGCACTATAACCGCTCCCTGAGTGGAGAAATTTGCTGTCGCGGCTGGGATTTGGATCCGAGCCCCCTGTAAAGGAACCCACTGTGCTGTGCACTTCTCTTGTTGTACAAGTATGACTGGGGTCAGTTTCCTGATCACAGAGTCTTGTGGCTCTGCTATGCTGTATGTGCAGTAGGTTGAGAAGGTGGACCGTGATGAGCAAAGATGTGGGCATATGGGTGTAACTAAAAGACTTTGACCATACAAAATTAATCGTCCGCAAAGCAGATGTCACACTGAGATTCATTGGAAGAATTCTAAGCAAATGTAGTCTGAAAACAAAGGAAGTAGGGTACAGCACACTCGTTTGCCCACTGCTTGAATACTGCTAACTGGTGTGGGATGCATACCAGGTGGGGTTTATGGAGGAGGTACAGATGATCCAACGGAGAGCAGCATGCTTCGTTACAGGATCATTTAGTAATTGTGAATATAAACTCCAGTGGAAGACTCTGCAGGAGAGACACTCTGTAGTTCGGTATGGGCTTTTGTCGAAGTTTCGAGAATATATATTTACTGAGGAGTCTAGCAGTATATTGCTCCCTCTTACGTATATCTGGCAAAGAGATCATGAGCATAAAATCAGAGATATTGGAACTGACACAGAGGCATGTCGACAATCTTTCTTTCCGCGAACAATACGTGACTGGAATAGGACGGAGAACCGATAGTGGTACTCAAGGTATCCTCCGCCACATGCCGTCAGGTGGCTTGCAGAATATGGATGTAGGTGCTTCGTCCTAGCTATATACAGTTCTACAATGTATCACTACTACAACACCTGGCAATTGTACTATAGGCTGTTGGATCTAGTCGATGTAATTCCTTGATAGAACTGACGAACTGCGTGGAACTGTCCCGTACTCTCTGTGTGGTGACGTGTTGCGGCGGTATATGTAGACGAGTCCTCTTCTATCTATTGGCCGGCGCGCTAGGAAAGCAAAGAGGTACCGAGACTGAGGGCGCTCCCGGCGGCCGAAGTACTTCAGAGCGACTTATCGCTCTTGTTATACTGACGCGGCGACTTGCGTGGAGCGCGAATATCCTCCGCGGTCGCGTCCCTGTGCCTGCGGGGGCGAGCCTCAGATCTGGGGCAGTGGGTCGCTGTGGAGGCGTCAGACAAATGCTGCTGTCTCGCGGCCGGCACCTCAACTGAGGGACTCATTCACCAGTGCTCTGTATAGGATCCTTAATGCCGATTCTCACTGCAGTACAAAAAGTTTTTGCTCGTCATACGAGACTTGTCTTCTGAAGCCGGGATAACGAGTAGGACGCGGTGTCGATGTCTGATGCTCTATCAGTTCAGGAATCGCTGACGTAAAATGGCAGCAGCAAGACGAGGTGGTGCTCCACCACGCACGAACCGCGTGAAACATCCAGTGAAACATCTTCCAACAAACCGTCTAAATCATTGTTAAAACAACCGATAACAAGAGTCACTCCACTATAGGTTATGACCTATATTGAGGTGGTAACTTTGCCACACGGTGGATATTAGACTTGCGCGTAATAGTTCGCGATCGGGAGCGCTCACTTTAGTTCGCGGCTCTGCCGCGAACTAGTTCGTTCTTTTAGTTCGTCGGCTCCCAGTGACGGCTGAGCGACGTGGTCTGCGCATGCATGTTGAGGGAGAAGTTCCCCCACCTAGCTGCTTCATGCGCTTTTTGCTTGAGCCGCTAACGATATCACGCAAACCAAAAGAAACAGTCTGTGGATAATTTCTCGCGTTTAAGTTTAGAGTTATCTCTATATCTTGGCATTAGGGAGTTTATTAGTCGGATATTGCAGAGTGCAGACTACTTCAAAACAGAAATTTTGTAGCACTGAGCTATGTAATCTAGCAGACAGACGCTCACCTCGAAATGGCTCTCATCAGCAGAAGGCAAACACGTGATTTTTAATTCTGCTGCACGCCCTCTTGCTATTGCTCGTCTTCTTCGGAAAAGAAGCAAGACATTATAGTTCGCGACCGGTAACGCATGTTTTAGTTCGCTATCGATCGCGCATATTTTAGTTTGCGACAGATTGCGGATATTTTAGTTCGCGACCTGTAGCTCTCCTTTTAGTTCGCAGCTCGGCCGCAAATTAGGTCGCTCTTTTTAGTTCGTCTGCTCTTTTTGGCTTTTGCTACCGCTACTAAAAGAGCTCTTTTGTTATGACAGCTTTTTTTATATAATGATCAGTGGCAGTGAACTATCAAACTACAGCTGAGCTGCATCTCAGCTCGAAATGACGGTAACTGGCAGAAGGGAATCACGCGATTCTGCGCGCTCTCGCGTCCTCTCGCTGTTCCCCGTCACTCTTCGGAAAAGGAACGGACGAACTAAGAGGCGAGGGATCTGCGAACTAGTTCGCGAAGTTCGCCTGTGGGAGCGCTCTTCCGAACTAGTTCGTTCGCGAACTACACAAGACTAGTGGATATCACGTGGCCTGGAATGCAAAACAAACACACAGTCGCGAATGGGGACGAAATGCACAAGGAGTCTGCGAGCCTACGCGAGTTATCAATTCGCATGGTGATGTGTGTTATCTACACACAAGAAATGCCTGTAACATGGTAACGGAAGTAAATAAGCCACACGTGTACAGCACGTGTTCTGCTTCTTGTCCGGTCCTGTAACGAACCCCTGCAGCTTTCACACGCATTTAGATGCACCCTGTATATCAGTGCAAAACTGACAGAAATAAGGTTTGTATTTGTAGCACTCTCAGGCTTTTAAGTAATACTCTGTGGATGATATTCTAAAACTATCATTTTGCTTCGGTTTTCTGAAGTCAGGATTTTGGTTCTAGTAATTATCCCACGTGTGGCATTACTAGCACTAAGCTTAGTTGAAAATTTTATGTACCTAATTAGATTAGATTAGTTTTTCGTTCCGTAGATCCATGTTGAGGAGATCCTTATGGATGTGGAACATGTAAAGAAACAAAATTTATAAGTTGAATAATAGATAATACTAATAATATAAATGCAGATACATACATTTTTGAGTTTTTTAGCTGATAACATAATAATACTAATATAGTATGAGTACATGCATCATTTGGTACAATTTAGAAATACACTAATGGAGTAGAAGGAGTTGGCCACTAGAAAGTCTTTTATGTTCCTCTTAAACTGATCTTTATTTGTAGCTAAATTTTTTTATACTTGATGGTCAATTATTGAAAATGTGTGTTTCTGAGTAGTCGACCCCTTTTTGAACTAAAGTAAGTGCTTTTAAGTCCTTGTGTATATCATTTTTATTCCTAGTATTGTATGTATGAACTGAGCTGTTTGTTGGGAAAAGGGTATATTATTTGTGACAAATTTCATTAAGGAATAAATATACTGAGAGGCAGTAGTTAACATACCCAGTTCTTTGAAGAGGCTTCTACAGAACGTCCGTGAATTTACTCCACAAATAATACGTATTACACTTTTTGGACTCTGAAGACTTTTGACTGTCTTGAAGAGTTACCCCAAAATATGATACCATATGACATTAGGGAATGAAAGTAAGCAAAGTATGCAAACTTTGTTAATTTTATGTCTCCTATGTCTGATAACACTCATGTCGAAAATACAGATTTGTTGAGTCGTTTCTACAGTTCTGTGGTGTGCTCCTCCCAACTAAATTTATTATCAAGCTGTAATCTCAGGAATTTAATACTATCAATCTCTTCTATCTGCTCTTCTTCATACTTAATGCATATGCTGACGGGAAATCTCTTACATGTTCTGAACTGCATGTAGTGAGCCTTTTCAAAGTTTAATGACAATGAGTTGGCTTTAAACCATTTATTAATGTTCATGAAAATATCATTAGCAGACCTTTCTATAACTATGCTTGACGTACTTTTTATTGCAATACCTGTATCATCTGCAAACAAAACGAACTCTGCTTCTGCTAGTGTAACTGATGAGAGATCATTAAGATACACAAGAAAAAGCAATGGCCCTAAGATGAATCCTTTTGGGACATCACATGTAAGTTCTTCCCAATCCGATGATGAATGTTGGCTTAATTCATTAGTCCCTTGCACTGACACCCTTTGTTTCCTGTTAGTGAGGTACACTTGAGCATCATTCAGCTGAATTTGGGAGCATAATTGATGCACTTCCACGGAATCCGAGACGTGCTTATTAGTCTCCACGGTCGCAATTAAGGGCACACCTGCACCGCCCGCCACTGCGCAGCGGCGAGGGCAGGGTAGCCAGCAGACACCTTACCCAGCGCCTCCCCTGCCTCCAGTTGGTAGCTGACCCTCATCTTTCCCCCTCCACCTTTAAAGAGTTTCTGCGGAAACGCGGAAGAAGCCGAAGTATGTTCACATGATATTTTATCTCTCGAGACTTTCCCATTTCATGTACCGATCTGACTCAAAAGGTGTTCTTGAAGCATGCGAATCTGTGTCTCAAGATAACGAGTGATCAAAAAGTCAGTATAAATTTGAAAACTCGATAAATCACGGAATAAAGTAGACAGAGATGTAAAAATTGACACACATGCTTCGAACGACACGGAGTTTTATTAGGAGAAAAAGTTCAAAAAATGTCCGACAGATGGCGCTTCATCTGATCAGAAAAGGAAAACTTAGAATAACAAATTAGGACAAAGAAAAGATGATGTTCTTTACAGGAAATGCTCAATATGTTCACCATCATTCCTCAACAATAGCTGTAGTCCAGGAATAATGTTGTGAACAGCACTGTAAAGCATGTCCGGACGTATGGTGAGGCTTTGGCGTCGGATGTTGTCTTTCAGCATCCCTAGAGTTGTCGGTCGATCACGATACCCTTGCGACTTTAGGTAACCTGTAGTGGGACGGATTATTGTCTCCACTACTACCTCATGTCAGCTCAGTTTTTGCAGAATAATCGGTTAATATTTATGTTATTAAATGATTTAAATGTAGATATTTTTATGTTATGTGCTTCTTACAAAAAAAAATTATGTTTCTTATATTTCATGTGCTGTGATGGCGATCCAACTTACGGGAGTAACATCTTCGAAGCTGATATCAAGGAGTAAACATCTGGCCACTTCAAGTCGCGGTTCGAGGGCCACGAGGCAAGAAGATGCTGGTCTCTGCGGTTATCGTCCAGGATATTGACATTAGTATAGAAAGTTTCATGAAAAATCAACATGATTTATATATCAGTTCTGTTTTAACTGTTGTTGAGTCACGATCTGTTCTCTGACGTCAATAAATGTTCATTTGTCTTGAAAAGTCATCGAGTGTCACAGACAATTATTTCTGATATTATTTATTTACAACAAATTGTATATTAATAGAAGAGAAAGAAGTAATTTCAAACCCTTTTACAGTTAGAACGATGAAATTTATGAAACATTATTCTATGCGAAGATCCATTAAGAAGAATTAAATTAATTTTTAATACTTCATTTAATAGATCGAATATATCGATCTATCAGGATATAAAGGAACTTTATATCATCTGTGACTATAGCAACGTGTAAAACACGAACTTCCTTTTGACAGTTTGAACTATGAATGAACTTTGAAATATTTTATTAATAGTGACAATTTAAAGAAGCTATACCATCAAATGCTTCTTCCATCTACGCAAGAATATGTTATATATATATATATATATATATATATATATATATATATATATATATATATATATATATCATAATACGGGAAGTGTTGAAGTGTTACCTGATTTTTTTTGTGTGTTCCATTGACGAGCGGACGACATGTGGATTACGAAGTCTTACAAGGCCACATCATAGTTGTTATTCAGTCCTATTAACGCAAGAAGAAGTCGTACCGCCGCAACCCCAAAGCCAATATTTGCACGGACTGAGGTCTGGGGACCTGGGAGGCCAAGCATGACGAAAGTGGCGGCTGAGCATACGATCATCACCAAACTACGCGCGCAAGAGATCTTTCACGCTTCTAATAAAAGTCATTCTTAACACGTGTGTCAATTTTACAAAATGTTCAAATGTTTGTTAAGCTTATGGGACTTAACTACGGGGTTATCCGTCCCTAAACTTACAAACTACTTATGAACTACTTACGAACTAGGACAACACAAATATCCATGCCCGAGGGGGGATTCGAACCCCCGACCGAAGTGGCCGTGCTGACCGTGACTGGAGCGCCTCAGTCACCTCGGCCACCGCGGCCGGCGTCAATTTTACCTCTCTATCTACATTATTCCGTGATTTATTAAGTTTTCAAATTTATACTGACTTTTTGATCACCTGGTGTATCCAGTGTTATGAGAGCAGATGTTTTGGAATTTGCAAAAAAGCGTCGAGCTGTATTTCTATCGTCGGTGCGTCCGTATCCAGGTTTCGGCCGCTCGGCAGGAAGTCCCAACATGTAGTTCCGTAGGCTACCGCGCCGCGAGGTCCATCGACCATGTTGTGCTACGAAATGTCGGCCACATGGGCACTCGTAAATGTTCATTATACAAGAGAAGTGACAGATTTTGGCAGCTGGTTTTTGTCAACTCCATCTGATATTTAATCAGTACATTGACTGGGAATTGAAATTCCGCGGTATATTGCGGTATATACTACTTTTGCTCTGGTTGGAAATGAAACTTCGGCAAAGCATGGTCGTTTTGCATATGCATCGGAAAAAAATATAATCTTATTAGGATAACCATGAAATTTATACCGATTAAGTGTACGAACATTTTGTACACACCAGCAGCAACCGTTTACATCTTGTAGAACTGAAATTCTTCACTTCAGAACCAAAATGAGTAGCCTAATATCAAACCTGGACATCTGACCTAATGATCGAAATTTAGTTAGCTGTCGATCCTAAAGAAAGTTTTTCCGCTCTTTTCATTGAAGAAGTCAGTTTGTTTCAAAAATTGACGTGAATGTGATAAATCACACGTTAAATTTGACTGTTCACATCAAAAGCGGACACCTACATAAGAGCTTGATATCAAATGCGGACACTTGTTGAATAAAGCAGTGTGCACCAATGGGAACACAGTATATGATCACATGACCTCGAAAATCAGATATGGCGACAATGTGTGCTACGTACTAAGACGTATTATCCCGTACTTACGTTTTTCAGTAATTTTTATAGAATTATTACTAATAACCATCTTAAAGCGAGTGAAATGGAAGATAATATATCACCAGCGTCCGAAGGAAAAACTCGGAAGCGATTGAGAATGTGAAAAGTTCAAAATAAACATTGAAAAGAAACGAAGGTAAGACTAGCTTGTAAACTACACTGTTCTGTTGTAAGGTATGTTGTACGAAATTATCACTTGTTGGAAAGAAGTTCGATGTCAGAAATAATGTGTGAATGTTTAAGGAAAAATCTGGCGACAGTTTCAACAGACCTTATGCTAATAATTTTAGAGATTCAGCGCGGTAACATTTCATTTTGTATATAAAATTAAACATACTATTATGATTATTGTAATAGAGTTCGGAATTCAATATTTTCCACTTAATGTCGATATTCCTATAATTTCCCTGATTATACACCTGTAAATGATTTTCGTCAGCAGTAAGCGAATCTCTGTGTACATCTGAAAGCGCGTTCACATCAAAAGCGGACACCTACACGTTTTGGTTTCAAAGACGGACATCTGTAATTTCAAACACAATTTGAAGCTGCTTGAGTAATCAAATTGATATTAGCTACGTCCAGGAATAAATCCTCGAGTATTAAAGTATTATTAATCTGAAATCAGATTATAAATATGTTCTATGCAATGTAGAATTAATGTTAACAAAGAAATACGTAACTGTTATGTAAAATACTACTTGCCACTTTCATTAGACGTGTGTTTTGTATCATTGAATCGCTAGTGTTGGGACACGCACTGGGCTGATATTTTATGGTGCAACTACTTCCTGCAGTGACGACGGCGCCCCGAGGAGGAAGACTTTGCCTCTCTCTGGCGGACGCGAACCTCAGGCTGAATAACAGTGGAGCATGCGTTTCGTTGCCTGTGGAGACATTCACTACGTTTACATGCAACACATCTTTCGGAAGACGAAAACCGATTTTAGTAAACTGTTTTTCGCTGTCGTGTTTACATGGTACAGCCTGGATCGGATTTCCTATCCCACTTAATATGGCGGCTGAAAAACAGCTGACCCAGTTCCAGAATTAGTCAGCACAATCGCTATTTTTCTTTATTTAAATACACCGATTCATGCTTACTCTAATATTTATACTTTTATTTCACATTAGAAAATATCACTCTGTCGATATGTGCCGAAAATTCTTAACAATAAAACACAATCTGACTAGCCAAGCCGCGGTGGAGTAGCCGAGCGGTCTAAAGCGTCTCGCTGCGGAGCGCGCGGTTGCTCGCCGTGGAGGTTCGAGTCCTCCCTGGGGCATGGGTGTGTGTGTTTGTCCTTAGGTTAGTTTACCTAGGTTTAAGTTGCAAGCTACGGACTGATGACCACGCAGTTTGGTACGATAGATTTACAGACATTTGAGTATTTGATTTGACAAGCCAAGAACGCTTCAAAAACGGTTGCGTTTACTTGGGCACGAAAATCGATTCTGGAACTGAAAAACCGCTTTAGAGAATTGTATTTGCAGAATTGGAGTGTTTACATGACCAACCAAAAGCGGAATTGGGAAATCGGATTACAAAATCCGGTTTAGTGAGCCCATGGAAATGGGGTGATTACGTGTTTCGCAGGCACTGATACTCAGGCGGCAGCGCCTGCGGCCGCAGGGAGGGCAACCCGCAGCACAAAACTGTTTGCCGGGGAGCAGCATGGGCTGGTCGACGCATTCACACTACACTTCCCAAATCCAAATAGGGGAGAGTAGTACACAGTGAAACAAAAATTACCCTTTTGATTGTTTCGTATAAGATACTACTCACGAAACAAATTTTCTTTATCTACTTGAAAGAACAATACTTTGTCAATATTTTGGAACGAAAAATAATTATTTTCCTACTAATTCATAACTGAAATAACAATTTTAAACAACCTCCGCAAATGTTTCACTATGTACCGTGTACAGTCCAAAGTGAAACAGATGCCATTACTTGTTGAGTGAGTTATAAAACATAATAATGATTCACGATTTGCGGTGGAAATATACATATACATATACTAAATTTTGTTCAGTGAATATTAAGTCCACCAAAATTGATTGGGAAACGAATATACTCAGATGTTTGTTAAGCTTATGGGACTTAACTAAGGGGTCATCAGTCCCTAAACTTACAAACTACTTACGAACTACCTTATACTAAGGACGGCACAAATACCCATGCCCGAAGGGGGATTCGAACCCCTGACCGTAGTGGCCGTGCAGACCGTGACTGGAATGCCTCAGTCCCCGTGGCCACCGCGGCCGGCACGAATATACTGGTGATTGGAGAGTCTCTTAGTAGCCATAGGCAACGCAGGTGGCAAAATCATTGCAATGTCCTTATGTGAAACACATGGTATGTTTTCTGCAACTGGGAATACAAAACCAGTAACTTTTTTTGCTTTTCCGGACTTCATACTCAGTACCGCAAACTGCTGACTTCAAGACTTTAGCTACAAAATATACATTGTGTTGGAATTTCACCAAAATATAGTCACTAATCATAACGTCCCGCTTCAAGTTAAAAAGTTGTAATGAGACACTTATCTCTGTTTCACTAAATGGCCTTCACCTTTGTCACTTTCTTCATCACTTTCACTTCAATCTGTTTTACTAACACACCACTTATATTTTTGATTGTTGACTCTCTTCATATTTATTTTCTTCTTTTCTTCGATCTCTGTACGTTTTCTCAAAGTCTTTTCTTCAATAGCTGCTCGCTCTGGTTTTAGGAGGAGTCATACATGCATTTAAGGCCAATGATCCTAGTTCACTGTGTACCACATCCAAGTGTTTCACAGTGTACCAAAGTCACCATAAACTAAAATGTTAGTCACAACTCTTAATCTACGTATCTACCAAATTGAAAAATGATCAATGTGTAGCTAAAAATGTGTATCTTATCACAAAACATAATATTTCTTTTAGCTTTATGTTATATCGGAAATATTAAACTTACAAAGAGACGTTAACTGTAACTTCTGGCCATCGAAAACCAAGAATAACGTATAGAAACAGGAATAATCGACCAAACTGCCCACCATTACAGTCAAAGATGTATCTTATCATAATAAACATAAAAGGAAACTAACAAGTAGAAAAAAAATTACTAAAAGCAATTGATATGGAATGTTTCACTGTGTACTGCTCTCCCCTACGCGAGCACCTCCACTGTTCATTTATCATATGGCATATGCATATTCAGTGCACTAATTTGCACATTCATATCCACGTTATTTGCACAGGTAACCGCTTGTGGCGTCGCCATGTAAACTTCTCTCGTCTCTCCATTTAAACGCCTCAGTCGCAGCCGGATGGTGGCTCTTCCCCCCGTTTACGCAACGGATCTGCACACACAGCACGGTTAGCCCGGACGCGGTTTAACTGGGACCATACTTTCCGTTGTTGTTCAAAGCCAGGTACCTTCCGTGTAATGCATGCAATTTATAGGGATTCTGATAAATACAAAATTTCTTCGAAATCGTTAGAAGCTGTTTCCGAGACAGCTAATATATATACAAGAATTACTCATATATATACTGGGTGATCAAAATTCAGTATAAATTTGAAAACTTAATAAATCGCGGAATAATGTAGATAGAGAGGTAAAAATTGACACACATGCTTGGAATGACATGGGGTTCTATTAGGGGGGAAAAGCAATAATTAAGACAAAGCAAAGAAAATGCTCAATAAGTTTGTTGACCATCATTCCTCGACAATAGCTGTAGTCGAGGAATAATGTTGTGAAGAGCACTGTAAAGCATGTCCGGAGTTATGGTGAGACAGTATCAGTGCCGATCGGAAGATTCACTTGAATGCCAGTCTTGTTTAAACAACTGTATTACAGCACCGGTGCATACACTGTTACATCTACATAGGATACTCTGCAAATCACATTTAAGTGCCTGGCAGAGGATTTATCGAACCACCGTTAAACTATTTATCTCCCATTCCATTCTCGAATAGCGCGCGGGAAGAAAGAATACCGGAATCTCTCCGTTCGAGCTCTGATTTCTCGTATTTTGTTCTGATGATCATTTCTACCTATGTAAGTGGTAGTCAACAACATATTGTCGCATTCGGAGGAGAATGTTGGCGATTGGAGTTTCGTAAGTAGACCACGCCGCAGCGATAAGCGCCGTTGTTGTAATGATTCCCATCCCAGATCCTGTATCATTTCAGTAACGCTGTCTCATACTAAAGACGGCACAAATATCCATGCCCGAGGGGGGATTCGAACCCCCGACCGTAGTGGCCGTGCAGACCGTGACTGAAGCGCCTCAGTCTCCTCGGCCACCGCGGCCGGCCAAAGTTCAACGGATTTCTTTTCGTACTCAAGTGGACGACTTCACACTTCTCATTATTTAGAGTCAATTGCCAATTTTTACACCATACTGATATCTTGTTCAGATCGTTATGTAGTTGGTTTTTATCTTCAGATGATTTTACTAGACGGTAAATGATTGCGTCATCTGCAAACTTCCTAAGAGATCTACTTAGATTTTCCCCTAAATCGTTTATGTAAATAAGGAACAGCAGATGACCAATAACACTAGCCTGTGGAACGCCCAATATTACCTCTGTTTTAGTCGATGCCTTACCATTCATTACGACGAACTGTGTCCTCTCTGAGAGGAAATCCCCTATCCATTCGCAAATATTCAACACCAGATTAATCGAGGGTAAAACCTATGACCTAGAAGGACTTTAGTAGTGAGACCTTGTCATTTGCTACGACTCTCATTAATGTTTTTACTTAGTAACTTTAATTTTTATTTTTTTCTTCTGATAGGACCCCATGTCATTCCAAGCAAGTGTGTCAATTATTCAAAAAAATGTTCAAATGTTTGTAGAACCTATGGGACTTAACTACGAGGTCATCAGTCCCTAAGCTTACAAACTACTTATGAACTAGCTAAGACTAAGGACAGCACAAATATCCATGCTCGAGGGGGGATTCGAACCCCCGACGGTAGTGACCGTGCAGACCGTGACTGAAGCGCCTCAGTCCCCTCGGCCACCGCGGCCGGCTGTCAATTATTACCTCTCTATGTACATTATTCCGTGATTTATTAATTTTTCAAATTTATGCTGACTTTTTGGTACCGGTTTCATGCTGTTCTATTTATTATGTGCAATGCTATATCTGAACACTTGCGTTCTTTGTGTCAGTTGTAGCTGTGCTTCTGCAGACATTGCATTGTTGTTGTTGTTGTTGTTGTTGTGGAGTTCAGTTCGCAGACTGGTTTGATGCAGTTCTCCACGCTACCCTGTGCTGTGCAAGTCCCTTCTTCTGAGAATACGTTCGGTAACCTACATCTTTTTGAATCTGCTTACTATATCCGTCCCTCGGCCTCCCTCTACAATTATTACCCCACACGCTTCCTTCTAATGATAAGTTGGCAATTCCTTGATGTCTCAGAACTTGTCCAACCAATCTATCCCTTCTCTTAGTCAGGATATGCCAGAAACTCCTATTCGCCCCGATTCGGTTAAGCACCTCCTCATTAGTTACGTGATCTACCCATCTAATTTTCATCATTCGTCTGTAGCACCACATTTCAAATGCTTCTATCATCTTCCTATCTGAACTCCTTATCGTCCACGTTTCACTCCCATACAATGCTACACTCCAGACAAATGCTTTCAGAAAGGACTTCCTAACATTTAAATTAATATTGGATGTTAGAAGTTTCGCTGCTTTAGACACGCTTTTCTTCCCATAGACATTCTGCATTTTATATCTTCTTCGGCCATCAGAATTTTTCTTGCTACCCAAACACATTGCGTACCCTCTCCTATCTCATTTACTTATGTACTGATTTTGTAATTATTAATAGTTGAAATTCTACAAACTTCTGTGATTTATTGATTAATGCATGAGGCACTAAAATTCAGTTACATGTGAGACATGTAGTGATTCACTCCAGAACGGAAAGTAGTGGCAGGCGATGGTGACTGCGGCGTGAGGAAGCCAGGCGGCTTCTGGAAGAGGGCAGCAGCAGGCACCAGACCGCGAACAGCTCGGTCGCTTGCCAGAGGCGCTAGTCTAATCGCATTCCCTCGAATGGAGCCTCTGATGAGCAAATATTGCAGCTATTGAGATATGGCTTCTATCTGAGAGCTCTGTGGAATATTTATTCATCGCCAAATACAGGATGTATGAGCTCTATTTACGTCAAGAACCAAGCTCTGATTTGGCGCCGAAACCTCTGTATCGAGTTTCTGTCACCACCGACAAGAGACATTAGAGTAACAGCTTTCTTTATATTTGTAGTTTTGCATTCTTGTTTAAAAGTAATAATTACTCAATAAAAGGTTTTCAGTCAATATAGCTTTCTTCTTTTAATTATATGACCGGTTTCGGCGTGCTAGACGCCATCTTCAGACCTGTCGTAATTTTTATATCACAGCTATAACAACAATTGCTAATATAGCACACTGGTATACATACATATTAATTTGTCACGCAAATAAAATTTAAATATCAATAACAAAATGACAGAATCCATCCTTCTCAAGGTTTGCGTTACAGGCACTTCAGAATCAAGCTCAGTACTGACTGAAGTGAAGCACATTATTGACATCATATATAATTGATATTTAAATTTTATTCGCGTGACACATTAATATGGATGTATACCAGTGTGCTATATTAGAAATTGTTGTTATAGCAGTGATGTAAAAATTGCAACAGGTCTGAATATGGCGTCTAGCACGCTGAAACCGGTCATTTAATTAAAAGAAGAAAGCGATCTTGGCTGAAAACCTTTTATTAAACAATTCTAGATCGACCCAACAATGTGTTCCTTATATAATAATTACTCTAAGAAAATACTTTCGCCCTGGTCATGCACACAGTTAGGATCCTTTCCAGAGAATCCAACGTTTCATAACTGTAAAGAGTAGCGTTGTGATTGGTACTGAACTTGAACAAGTGGAGCCCAAGTGTTTGTAACGGGAGGTGCCATAATTTCACGTGCTTATATGGTTGCACTGAAATAATAACCAGTGAAAGTCTACTAATAATGTTCATAACCTTAGTAGATTATTGCACGCTCCTGCTCTACTGAGTGTAATTCTGATAAATATATTACGTAAATGAATGATGTTAGGCCCAAGTTGGTATATTTCATATGTGTGCATTTACCTAGTTACTTATTTCAAAGCAGAAGTTTATTAATAGTGATCCATTTTGAAACAACTGGTTTTATTTACATTAATTAGTGGACAGTCGTTTTTAAAATTGTTGTGTAAACTTGGGCAATGAAATCAGATTCAGGATCCCTCCCCATTAGAAACAGTTTTCCAGTGCTCAATTACTAAAAGTTCATTTTATTTTTGTAACTGTAAGTAATTACAGTACTTTCACTTTCCAGTAGGTTCTAGAGCAAATAGTACTGAGCCATATTCAGGGACACTGCCACACCAGACTGTTCAACTGAACGTGTTTAGATACTGCTATCTGTAATCGCGACAGTCAAAGCTGTCTTATCAATAGTTCCTAACTCTACAATACGCAGATTAGTTTGTGATAGAACTGTAGTCTACTGCATACCGTTATTGCTATAATTTATAAAAGGCATCCCCTTTGTGTTCATTGTATTACTTGCATGAGTGTGCTTACTCAAAATTACAGTTTTAATAATGAAGTGCTAATTATAATAATTCTTGCAGAGGTTTAAGTTAATTATAGCATCCAGTAGTACTATTTGCCTAATTAGGCTGCTGACTGTATTTTCTGTGCTGATTACGGATATTTTCCAAACACTAATAACTAAGGTAACGAAGTTTCCAACGGTTCCTTGTCTCTTAGAACACACCGGTCAAAATTTCAAAAATGCCTGCTGAGGGTAAAATTACGGTTTATTGTTCTTTATAGTGAATAGCTATAGTGACGTTCTGTACTTATTCGCATGTAGATCAATATAAATGATGTTGTTGCTGTGGTCTTCAGTCCGCAGACTGGTTTGATGCAGTTCTCCACGCTACCCTGTCCTGTGCAAGCCTCTTCATATGAGAATATGTACGGCAACCTACATCCTTTTGAATCTGCTTACTGTAGTTGTCCCTCGGTCTCCCTCTACGATTTTTACCCCACACACTTCCTTCTAATGGTAAGTTTACGATTCCTTGCTATTTCAGAAATAATTTTTATAAACTCAAATGTTTGTTCAAATGTTTGTAGAGCTTATGGGACTTAACTTACAAACTACTTATGAACTAGCTAATACTAAGGACGGGACAAATATCCATGCCCGTGGGGGGATTCGAACCCCCGACCGTAGTGGCCATGCAGACCGTGACTGACGCGCCGCAGAACTCTCAGCCACAGCGGCCGGCTTATAAACTTTAGTCAGAATTAGTTTTCAATGCCGGTAGAAATGGTTCATGCAATTTTGGGACCCCCACGTAATTTGATTTCGGGATTTTCCCCAACTGTTTTCTGCACATCTATTTTGTTTAGACTTTGTATGCTTTACCGTGCGGTGTGTGTTCAGCTCGAACAATGTAATCACGAAATGATGTTTCTACAAATAAAATGCACAAAGGGGCAGCCGATAGAATGATTGTTAATAAAACACACTTTTTAATTCAGTCATTCATTTATACGGTGAGTAACGTCTTAACCTTAGCTTAGTAACATCCGTCAAAATGACGCTACTGTTCAAATTGTCAGTGAGCTGTGACGTTTTGAGGAACAATTGATGAACAAGTGTACACGGGTAGAATGTGTTGGTTTGGAATCACACTCACCGAATTGACGGGTGCCACCAACAAAATTTAAAAAACCCCTGAAAGACGGGTGTTAGCAGCGAGCGATAAAACCAGATGTTAGTAACGCAGGTTGAGCTCGAGTTGTCAGACTATCGGACAGTGCAAGCGGGGAACGTTAGTGCAGACGCTCTGCTTTCATTCACAAAGGGCTTCTTCTCTAATATGTGCTTTTACGATTTATGTATTAACGTAGGGTCAAAAATTCCGCAATATTGCACTGCAATAAGGAAATTTGCACTGAAATACACGAATCGCTTATAGCGGATGAATCTGTATCTAAAACCTACTTTGAAAATCTGTCAGGAAAGGGTTTTTACACCTATTAAAACTATTTTTTTTTTTTCATTTGAGAAAGTCTTGTCTATCTTACATACATTACAAAGGAGACCTGAATTGTTGGAATGCAGCTTGCATAAAAGAAAGTACTTCCGGATTCATAACGTCTGATATAATGTTTGTTATGACTTGAAAATTTATGAGCATGCAGGCATATGCCAATTTTATAGTGTACTGAAACTTTTACTTTCAGTATTTCATATAAATTGAGGCAACGACAGATTTCCGACTCTGCACTGGTTGTAGCGCCTGGCCGTTTCATTGTGATTCTAATTGCTTTGAAAAGAAACGTGGCTGATTCAGCATTAAACACTGGGATATGCGAAACTTCCACAACCAAGCGGGCAGCCGATGAAACCTGACGTAGAAATAAATTTTACTTATGTGCGTTCTTAAACTTTATGTTGATGATGACTACTTCGACCATGCGTTAGTAAAGTCACAATGCTTCCGAGGGAAGCTCGGTTGTGTAGACGGAAGAAACTTTCACGACCACGGCTACAGCTATGGGAAATAGCGCATATAGCTTCATAGAGCCAGTCTGACGAACTGGGACCGCCTGATAAACTGCGCAAACATAATTTTGAAAGTTACTCACCCAGACGCTGAGTTTGCTCGCCGTTTGACCGTCCATCCTCGTCTCCGCGTCTAATGGAAGCTCGGCTGGTCTCAGGGCTAGAGCTCTAAGCCAATGGTTGCTGAGTGCAGATAAATTTTAATGACCTGCAACTTCGAAAAACTCCTTCTGCAAAGACTGCAGCCACTGGCATGCACAAAAATATTCTTTGCGAAACTGTAAGTTTTAGAAAAACGTCATACACGATACCTACTTTTTAGCATTGGGTGCAAAAAGAAGTACCGCACCAGTCGACAACATAAAATGTTTTTTTATTGATTACTATATATATATATATATATATATATATATATATATATATATATATATATATTAAAATTTTCTGTATGTTCTCTATAGGTTCATAAACCATTCATTCGATTGCAATGAAACTTTGGTGAACTGTTCACTGTATGACCACGAAAGTTTCTGACCCAAAAACAGAAGAGCACGACACATAGCTCAGGAGATATGACGTCATAAATAATGAGAGGCTACCTCGTGAGAATACCGTTATTTATGCATCAGTTACTGGAAAATGGAAATAGTTAAGGACCTGCAACAAAGATTGCATGTAATTTCGGACGTTTATGAAGAGTTTTGTAACTGAACCCTCCTCCCACAAAATGATGAAACGAAAAGAAGTCTACTGCTCACAACAGTTTCGCTGTAGATGCCGTAAAACTGTTTCATCAGGCATGAACTTGTATAGAATAAAGTTAGCATTACAGATTTACATGTTACTATTTATTTTTGTCTGGAACTCTCCCTTAATTCTCTTGCATCCAAAATTAAGCAATCTGTTTTCTTAATTTCTATCTATATAAAAGTGAAAGGACACTCACTCGCTCACTGACTAACCACGAAAACTCGAAAACTACTTTACCAATGAAGCTGAAATTTGGCAGGAATATAGTTTATGGGTAGAAAACGTCAGCAACGAAATTATTTTGTGGTAGGTGCATGGCGGAGCATGCGTCTACAAACTCGCTAAATCTACAGTTTCATTCGGTTTTTACGTCATTTCGCACGCTTGACCTTCAAAACAAGAGGAACGTCACCGTCTTCCTGAAATTTCACACAGTGCATGGGGGAAGGTACTTTGCAACATAAAAATGGATCCGTAAATACCTTGGTTGCGCCATATCTCGAGAACGGCTCAACCGATTTTTTTTTTTTTTTCGTTATTCTCAGAACAAGGGTTGTATGAAATAAAACTGGAATACTTGAGAACAATAAAGTGCGTTTTTCAATATGACCCTGCGTTTCTGTGGCATAGGAGTCTATAGTTTCATTCCGTTATTGATGAAATTTTGCACACTCTACCTTAAAAGCAAGAGGAATGTCACTATCTGTATAAAATTTCGTTCGGTGTGTGGTGGAGGGTACTTAACTTACGGAATTTACAAACTACATAGTTTTTATCGAATGTTTATGAATTTTTACACCCATGACCTTTAAAACCAGAGGAAGATCACTGGGTACGTAAATGTTTGTTTGGTACATGAGAGAGCGTACCTTGTAGAGAGGGAAAGGTGGAAGCGAAACGAGAGATTGGAGAGAAAGAAGTGGATGCAGAGAGAGGGGGGAAGGGGATGTGGACTACGAGAGTGTAGGATAAATAAACATCCGGGCAACATCGTGTTTGCAGCTAGTCTATTATACAATTTGAAACATGTACGTTTAAATAAAATAACTACGGTTGAGTGTATGTGATTGCACTTGTGTCTAGACTGGCACTACACTGCGAATAAGGCAGTTGGTCAGACGTCTGTATCGGTGTAAGAATACGTATTACGATTAACCAACTTGCCGTTCACTGACAGCGTTATCTTTTGCGCTGCAATTTTCGCGGTTAGCCAGAACGCCTGCCTGACTGACTGATGATTTCGATTGACTCAATAATGGGCGCAGGTGTGACGAGCAGTGTAGCTGCGTGAACTGACAACCACGAAATGCGTCAGTTGTTTTGATTACGAGTGCGAAATGTTCAAATGTTTGTATAGCTTATGGGACTTAACTACGGGGTCATCAGTCCCTAAACTTACAAACTACTTATGAAATAGCTTATCCTAAGGACGGCACAAACATCCATGCCCGAGGGGGGATTCGAACCCCCGACCGTAGTGGCCGTGCAGACCGTGGCTGGAGCGCCTCAGTCCCCTCGTCCACCGCGGCCAGCCACGAGTGCGAAGCGCAAGTGAGTACAGGTTCTTATTTGACTCTGCCAATGAGCGCTGCGCCTCCAGACACGTGCTGAGGTGACGACTGAACTTCATTAACAAGCCAACTGCCACGCTATGACCAAAGGGTGGAATTAATTTGCAGTGTAGGCAGTGCAATCCTGGTAGCTGTCTTCATAACACATTGTAAGAGGAGAATGAACGCGGAAACTAAAAATTATCAACTGACAATACTCCAAATATCAATCATAAATCAAAAAACTTAAATGTCACCCCAGTCTCTTGACCCACCTCTAACGCCTCCCTCCATCTTCTCTTCCTATCTCTCCCGCTCATCAAATTCTTCTTCCCACATGTACGGAAAGTACCATACATCTGTCAGCCAGTGAAAATAATTCAAGTGTTTATTTCAAAGTACTCTTTTTTCAAAATCCACATGTTGACTTGTGGTATATAAGAAAGTTCGCCATGATAACATTCATATGTCTGTGATATTACAGATACAGGGGGAAGCTGATTGTTTCCATGAGAAAGACGAGTTTTGTCAGGCTGTTGGTTTCTCCAGCCAGCCGGCTACCAGTTTGGACCTAGTGAATGGGATACAGCAGGTAGTCAGGGTTTCCCAAATGTGCTCGGAAACAGGAAGTGACTGTCTTTGATGAGCGAGGGCAGCTGACCCACATTGCAACTGAAATACAATATAGCCACACACATTATTCTAAAAAACCATATAAAATCAGGGAATGATCATACGGCAAATATAATAATAAGGATGGATTCAGGTGACTCGTGAGAATCAAACGCCGTAATTACAATTTCAATATCCCTTCCAGATAAAAAAGCCGACAAATTTAAGTACTATAATAATAATATTATAAGACTTATATTTACAATTATTGATATGTAGTGTTTATCAGTAACAATTTAAGAAGTAGATGGGTAGCATTGTACCATACTACCTATCTTAAAAGACATACCATGTTATTTCTGTATTCTTTCAATAAACTTTGATTTTCTCTCTTGTTCTGCTTTTCATTGACGTAATAATATTATTGTGTCAGAACATTGATTCCACCACAGAAACACAAAACATGAACCCAGAAATGTGCATTACATTTATATATGTATTTTATTATATTTAATATTATTCTTATAATAATGGAAAGTCCAGGTTGGAATAAATAATATTCGAAGTGTGGCAGTCGGAGGTGATGTTGTATGACTGTGTTGTGTGCCTGTGTGATTGCGTGAGTGCTCTATTTCTGAGGAAGGCCATGGCCGATAGCTGAATGTGTTGTATGTGTGTGTCTTTTGTATGTGCCTGTCGCATCTCGTCGCCACGTCTTTGCGGTGAGTTGTTAATATTATTCTTAGTAACATTCTTTTTTATGTTGTAGACTGCCACTTTAATATTTCATGGCCGACTATAAATAGTATATACGCAGCAGATAATTTATATATAAACAATTATAAGTATTTGTGGACAAGAACTGAATATTTTTGTAATGATAAATATTAATTGTGTAACTATATTTCGACGGCGGCAGTATACTTGAACAGTGAGACGCCACGCTTAATATCAAAGAGCTTCAGTCTCAACCGTTTTTAGTACAGTTAAATATATATTTGTTTGTTAAATGTTAACAACAGTTGTAGGGAGGTGGTCAAAGCAATTAATTCTGTGATATTCAAATGTATAAACTTTTGAAAGGGAATCAGGCGTTAGGATGCGCGGAAGGATACAAATTTGGGAGCAGGGAGAGCACGCTTTCGAACGCTTGGAAAGGGACTTGTCACTTGGACGTGGTGGTGGAAGGTTGTGACGCTGGGTGGTCTGAATCCGCGTTACAAACTTGTGATTTGAAGAGATAGGCATGTGTGGACTTGGAAAATTTACGGGCCTGTGACTACAAAACTTAGTCTCTGCTTGAAAAGAAACTATGCACGGTAAAAGGGCTGTGGAACTGTGATAATTCGGCAATCGTGTACTCGTGTGATGACAAACTGTGTTTTATAACAAATACTTTATCGCGGATTAACTCGGAACTACAATGTTCGATGGACTTCACTACTTTACGAGTGATAATTTGGAACTTTTACTCTCGAGTGCGTGTGATACTTATTGTGACTCTCATGAACAATAATTGGGGAAATATTCATTTATTCATATATATATATATGAAACTGAAAAAACTGCAGAAAGGTAGGAAAATAAGGAGATGGGACCTAGATAAATTGAAGGAACGGGAAGTTCTGGTGAATTTCAGAGGGAGATTTAGCCAACAATTGACAGAAACAGGGGGAAATAAAACAGTAGAAGAGGAATGGGTAGCATTGAGAGATGAAATAGTGAAGGCAGCAGAGGACAAAATAGGTAGAAAGGCAAGACCTACAAAAAATCCTTGGATAAAACAGGAAATACTAAATTTAATTGATGAAAGGAGAAAATATAAAAATGCAGTAAATGAAACAGGAAAGATGGAGTACAGACGACTAAGAAATGAGATTGATAGGAAGTGCAAAATGGCTAAGCAGGAGTGGCTAGAAGCCAAATGCAAATTTGTAGAAGAATGTATAAGAAGGGGAAAATTAGATACCGCCTACAGGAAAATCAAAGAGACATTTGGGGACAAGAAAAGCAATTCTACGAATATCAAGAACTCAGATGGGAAACCAGTTCTCAGCAAAGAAGGGAAGGCTGAAAGGTGGAAAGAGTACATAGAGCAGCTCTACAAAGGAAATGAACTTAGAGACGATGTTGTAGGAAGGGAAGAGGAAGTAGATCAAGATGAAATAGGAGATATTATACTGAGAGATGAATTTGACAGAGCCCTGAAAGACCTAGGTCGTAACAAGGCCCCAGGAGTAGATGACATACCCACAGAGCTACTAAAGTCTCTGGGAGAGCCAGCCATGACAAAACTATTTGAACTGGTGTCTATGATGTATGAGACAGGCGAAATACCCTCAGACTTTAAGAAAAATGTAATAATCCCCATTCCAAAGAAAGCAGGCACAGACAGGTGTGAAAATTACAGAACCATCAGTCTGACAAGTCATGGTTGCAAAATTTTAACACGAATTATCTACAGGAGAATGGAAAAGCTGGTAGAAGCTGACCTCGGGGAAGATCAGTTTGGATTCAGGAGGAACGTAGGAACCCGGGAGGCAATACTTACCTTACGTCTTATCTTAGAAGATAGATTAAGGAAAGGCAAACCTACATTTTTAGCCTTTGTTGATTTGGAGAAAGCGTTTGACAATGTTGACTGGACTACACTCTTTCAAATCCTGAAGTCAGCTGGGGTAAAATACAGGGAAAGTAGAGTTAACTACAACTTGTACAAAAGCCAGACCGCAGTTATTAGACTCGAAGGGCATGAAAGGGAAGTATCAGTTGGGAAGGGAGTAAGACAGGGTTGTAGCCTTTCTGCGATGTTATTCAATTTGTACATCGAGCAGGCGGTGAAGGAAAGCAAGGAAAAATTTGGAATAGGAATTAACACAGGGGGAAGAAATAAAAACATTGCGTTTTGCTGATGACATTGTAATTCTGTCAGAGACAGCGAACGACCTGGAAGAGCAGTTGAATGGAATGGACAGTGTGTTGAAGAGAGCGTACAAAATGAACATTAACAAGAGAAAAACAAAAATAATGGAAAATAATAAGAAACTCAGGCGATACTGAAGAAATTAGATTAGGTAACGAAACAATGAAGGTGGTAGATGAGTTTTGTTACTTGGGTAGTAAAATAACATGCGATGGTCGCGGTACACAGGAACACAGGTACTCAGGAATGGCAATGGGAAGAAAAGCATTTTTGAAAAAGAGAAATTTGCTAACATTGAATATTAATTTAAGGGTAAGGAAGTGTTTTCTGAAGGCATTTGTGTGGAGTGTTGCCTTGTACGGGAGTGAAACATGGACGATAAGCAGTGCGGACAGGAAGAGAATAGAGGATTTTGAAATGTGGTGTTACAGAAGAATGCTGAAGATTAGGTGGGTAGATCACATAACTAATGAAGAGGTACTGAACAGAATTGGCGAGAAAAGGAATTTTTGGCATACCCTAAATAAAAAAAGGGATCGCTTGGTAGGACACATTCTTAGACATCGAGGAATCGTAAATTTAGCATTGGAGGGAAGTGTGTGGGGTAAAAATCGCAGAGGAAGACCAAGAGACGCGTATAGTAAACAGATTCAAGTGGATGTGGGTTGCCGTTCTTATGAGGAGATGAAAAGGCTTGCTCAGGATAGAGTAGGGTGGAGAGCTGCATCAAACCAGTCTCCGGACTGAAGACCATAACAACAAGACCACCTCCGCATTTTCATATCCATAAAGAGAAATAAATAAAGAATTACTTCGTGAGTGAATCACTTTTTTATCTTAGAATCCATTTTGTTGGTTATTCAGAGGTTTAATATATGTTTGTTAAATATATTTTCACGTCATCATATTCAGATTGATAGACTGGCTAAACAACCGATTAATTATTGATCTTTTGTAAACAGATTGGGTAGCTGTTTAGGACTTAGAACCTGACATAGAAAACTCACCCCTATGAATAGAAAAAAAAGTTCAAATATTTGTATAGTTTATGGGACTTAAACTTACAAACTACTTATGAACTAGCTATACTAAGGTCGGCACAAATATCTATGACCGAGGGGGGATTCGAATCCTCGACCGTAGTGGCCGTGCAGACAGTGACTGGCGCGCCGCAGTCCCCTCGGCCACCGCGGCCGGCGCTGTGAACAGTGACAACGAGCCATAAACCGTATACTACCCTGAGTTACTTATTCCCCAAGTCTTATTGGTGGGAATCGATAGGAAGGTCGTACGTCGAAGACCGTATGTAATGCACCCTCCGCAATCCAGCATACGACATTTTATGTCACCATCTTCCTTCTGTTTTGAAGGTGAAGTGTAAAAACTTTCATCAAGAGATTTGTAGATATGTGTGAATTGGAAAGAAACAAAGGCACACCGCGACATTTCTCTTTATCTGTAATTTTCGCGTTCGCGTCTTCCTACCGCATCACAGATCAGCAGCGCACAGATTGCACGGCCGCTCCCGCTGGAGATTCCAGTACTATTTCCTACATATGTGATGACCCGAGTAGCACGCCGTGCCCCCTGCCCCCCCCCCCCCCCCCGTTTTTTTTTCACACGGCTACAGCAGTAAAACAGTCGTTACTGTGGGATACATTTCTAGGGGATAGTAACCGACGACTTCCAGTTGTGTTTCGTGTTTGAGCTGTTTCCTTGTGTTGTTCTTCTAACCCATCCCTGTTTTAAAGCAAAGAAAAAACGATATGTCTAATCGGTGAGGAGGTTGATGAGTTTTAACAAGACTGGCGCACAGTTATTTATCTTCAAACTTAGAAAGCCAAGATCGCAAAATAATTACTTATTTTATGACGACAGATTTTAATGTACTATGACACGATCATCTCGTCATATAAAATTATACAATCCTTACTAGCTGTTGATGTTTTAACGTATGTATTTTATTTTTGGACAAAGTGCTATGTTACACTTACCATTCAACCTCCGTTTTTTAAATAACGTAATACGACACCTTGTATAATTTTGTATGATCACATAATAGTGACGTAGCGCATTGAAATCGGTCTTCATAAATTAAATAAGCCGCTGCGGATTGGCAGTGCGCACTGGGGCGCCGTGCTGCGGAGCGCGCGCCCATTCACCGTCGGGGGTTCGAGTCCCCCCTCGGGCATGGGTGTGTGTTTGTCCTTAGGTTAGTTTACCTTAGTTTAAGTAGTTTGTAAGCTACGGACTAATAACCTCGCAGCTGACTCCGACATATTTAAAAACATTTGAACATTTTTTTAAATTAAATAATTATTTTGCGATTTGAGGACAATTAAAGTATCAGATCGCCTTCACAACCTGCGATGTCAGGTAATGTCAACACAGCAATTTTTTATACATAAATATCGTTAATATCTAGTGGGACACCCTCTGCAACCTCAACTCCCGTTTGTTCTACCCTCCCACAAATGTGTGGGACTGTTCGTTACAATTTGCCCTTCTTATACGTTTACGCTACCCCCATGAACCACAGACATTGCCGAGGTGGGGTGGCTTGCGTGCCTCAACGATACAGATAGCCGTATCGCAGGTGCAACCACAGCAGAGGGGTATCTGTGGAGGGGCCAGACAAACGCGTGGTTCCTGAAGAGGGGCAGCAGCCTTTTCAGTAGTTACAGGGGCAGCAGTCTGGATGATTGACTGAGCTGGCCTTGTAACATCAGCTAATGTGTCTTTGCCACACAGTTATTGCGAACGGCTGAAAACAAGGGGAAACTACAGCCGTTACTTTTCCCGAGGACATGCAGTTCTACTGTATGAATATATGATGATGGCATTCTCTCGGGTAAATTATTCCGGAGGTGAAATAGACCCCCATTCGGATCTCCGGGCGGGGACTACTCAGGAGGATGTGATCATCAGGAAAGACAATACTGGCATTCTACGGATCGGAGCGTGGAAAGTTCTATCCCTCAGTCGGGTAGGTGTTAGAAAATTTGAAGAGAGAAATGGATAAGATAAAATTAGATGTGGTGGGGATTAGTGAATTTCGGTGGCAGGATGAATAGGATTTTTGGTCAGGTGAGTACAGGGCTATAAATACAAAATCAGTTGGTGGTAGCGCAGGAGTAGGTTTGATAATGAATAAGAAAATAGGAATGCGGATAAGTTACTATGAACAGCATAGTGAACGCATTATCGTAGTCAAGATAGACACGAAGCCAACACCGACCACAGTAGTGCAAGTTTACATGCCAACTAGCTCTGTCGATGATGGGGAGATCGGAGAAATGTGTGAGGAGATAAAAGAAATCATTCAGGCAGTAAGGGAAGAGAAAACCTAATTGTGATGTTCGACTGGAACTCGGTAGTAGGAAAGGGAAGAGAAGGAAATGTAGAAGGTGAATATCGACTGGGAAAAAAGAATGAAAGAAGAGATCGCTTGGTAGAATTTTGTGCAGAGCACAATTCAATAATCACAAACACTTGGTTTAATAACGATGACAGAAAGCTATGTACGTGGAAGAGACATGGTGACAGTGGGAGGTACCAGATTGACTTTATAAGGGTAAGGCAAAGGTCTATAAACTAGGTTTTAAACTACAAAACATATACAGGGGCAGATATAGATTCTGACCATAACTCACTGGTTATGAACTGTACACTGAAGCTTAAGAAACTGCAGAAAGGTAGGAATATAAGGAGATGGGACCTGAACAAATTGAAGGAGCCAGAAGTGGTTTAGAGTTTCAGAAGGAGCCTAAGGCAAGGACTGTCTGAAACGGAAGAAAGTAATACATTAGAAGTAGAATGGGTAGCTCTGAGAGATAGTTTAGTGAAGGCAGCAGAGGATGATATAGGCAAAAGGACAAGGCTTAATAGAAATCCTTGGATAACACACCACATACTGAACGTATTTCATGAAATGAGAAAATATAAAAATGCACCAAGCGAAGCAGACAAAAGGGAGTACAGACGTCTGAAAAATGACGTTTACAGTAAGTGCAAACTGGCTAAGCTGGAGAAGAACTGCAAGACCGTAGAAGAAAGTGTTACTAGGGGAAGAAAGATATCGCATGCAGCAAAATAAAAAAGACATTTGGAGACAAGAATAGCGGCGGTATGAATATCAAGAACTCAGATGGAAAACTAGCACTAAGCAAAGAAGGAAAAGCTGAATGGTGGAAGGAATACATAGAGGGCCTGTACAAAGGAAATAAACTTGAAGAAATGGAAGACGAAGTAGAGGCAGATGAGATAGGAGATACTATACTGCGACAAGAATCTGATAGAGTAATAAACGATTTGAGTAGAAAGACGACGTTCCATTTGAACTGTTATCATCGTTAGGAGAGCCAGTCATAAAGAAATTGTTCCACCTGGTATGTAAGATGTATGAGACAGGGAAAATACCATCAGACTTTAAGAAGAATATAGTGATACCAATGCCTAAGAAAGCAAGCGCAGACAAATGTGAAAATTGTAGAAATAGCAGAAATACTAAAACGGATTGTTTACAGACGAATGGAAAAACTTGTGGAGTCCGACCTTGGGGAAGATCAGTTTGGATTTAGGAGAAATGCAGGAACACGGGAGACAATACAATACCATATGTCTCTCAAGACAGGTTAATAAAAGGCAAACCTACGTCTTTCGCTTTTGTTGATCTGGAGAAAGCTTTTGACATTGTTGACTGGAATACAAGTTTTTAGGTTCTGAAGGTAGCAGGGGTAAAATATAGGGAGCGAAGAGCTATATTCAACTTGTACAAAAACCACACCGTAATTATTAGAGGCCAACGGCATGAAAGGGTCACTTTCATTGGGAAGGGAGGAAGACAGGGTTGTAGCCTCTCCCCAGTGTTGTTCAATTTGTACTTTGAGCAAGCAGTGAAGCAACGCAAGGAGAAGTTTGGAGAGGGAATTACAGTCGAGGGAGAGGGAATGAAACGTTGTAATTTGTTGACGTCATAGTAATTCGGTCAGAGACAGCAAAGAACGTGGAAGAGCTGTTAAATGAAATGGTCAGTGTCTTGAAAGGAAGATATAAGATGAACATTGACAAGAGTAAAACGAGGATAATGGAATGCAATGTCAGAAAATCAGGTAATGCTGAAGGAATTAGTTTAGGTAATGATGTAACCTCTTACCTCTGGGTAGAACTACCAATCACCCCAAATACCATAAAAGTGCGTCCAAATTGATTGTAAGGGCACACCCCATGGTAGGATTTTTTTTTATTTGACCGTGTGTGTACCTAAGAATAAGACACTCTTGATATGTATCTGACTTTGGGCAGACTATTTGATAAACTGGGACAAAA
Source organism: Locusta migratoria (assembly GCA_026315105.1). NCBI lineage: Eukaryota > Metazoa > Arthropoda > Insecta > Orthoptera > Acrididae > Locusta > Locusta migratoria. The sequence continues at coordinate 69,301,599 of CM048750.1, read as the reverse complement.
TGCTGTGTACAAGAATTAATCAGATTACTGTATGTTATTTATACGGTCGCCAGCCTAATTAGGTAATAAAATGTTCAAACTGTTGTTCATGACCTGATTCCAATCTGTTGTAAATATTACTTCAAAACAACTAGGTACAACCAAGTAGAGAGCGTAAGGTTTATGGTCCAATAAAATACACTGTATTATCTATGGAAAGCAATATGTTAGACAAGGCAAACCAAATCACTGATTTACTACTTAATTATAGCGCTGAATATGAAAGATATATTTGCACTTAAACAATGAAAGATTTTTGAACATAGGTACTGTGGGAAGTGGAGCGAACTGGTTTTATATTGAATGTCAAACACTTTATTACAAGGTTTATTAACCTTCAATGGCCCAAAAAGAAAGCAATGTTCTTACATTGGCTGAACAATCAACACCGTGCCCTACCATTTCATTTTATCGTGCCCTTTAACTGAGCAGAGCTTAAAAAAAAAGACATTACAAGAAAATTGTAAATGGTAATTTTTAAACAATACCTTTGACTGAGCAGAACTTAAAAAAAAAAGACATTACAAGAAAATTGTAAATGGTAATTTTTAAACAACAATATTAACAGATTTTTTTTAATATCTGGAACACGGTACAGTGTTCCGAATGCACTTAACGCTTTTACTGTTTATAATCAGGTTATAGAGCTTTCAGTTATTGCCCAAGGGTGCAGAGCTTCGGCCACTTAGGAAAATTAACAGTTCTTTACAGTAATTTACACAGCCAGTTCATCAACGCTTGCCGTTAAATCAAATGTTTGTAGAACTTATGGGACTTAACTACGGGGTCATCAGTCCCTAAGCTCACAAACTACTTATGAACTAGCTAAGACTAAGGACGGCACAAATATCCATGCCTGAGGGGGGATTCGAACCCCCGACCGTAGTGGCCGTGCAGACCGTGACTGGAGCGCCTCAGTCCCCTCGGCCACCGCGGCCGGCTTTGCCGTTAAACTTTAACAAGTTAACTCAGTTCAACCAAAACTTCACGAGAACATCAGATAAAATATTTTATAAGCTCATCCAGAAAATTAACTGCTTCTATTACCATGCAATATTTATTTTAACAGTTTACCACAAGAAATTCAATCAACACCGTATCATGAGAGCTCTCAGTGATATCCGCAATGCCTACTCTGCCAATGCAAGGAACTTTCAGCACTACAAACAATAGCACACAGCGAGATGTAATAGTAACAAAAACCTGATTAAAGTAGCACATACAAACTAAGCTGACTTAAAATTACTTAACATCTACCCACCCCTTAGACCGGACATGCTTTCATACTACAGGTACCCCTCGTTACAGGACTGACTTCCACATCAACAAATGTTATCCAACTAAGACAGCAGGTAACAGTTCGTGCCTTAGCTCCTGCCAACCAAACGACTCACTCCTTATTGTTGCTGTCCGTATTCTCCCCTCTTAGAAAACTTCACAGCAGTTCCAGCAAATGACAATATCACTTGATCGAGGCGAACTCGGGTTTCAAAAGTTGCAAGGCGACATACCGTCATTCTACACAGGATGACTGCCACAGCGTGCCGACGTCTTGCTCAGAACTCCCGAAAGTTTCTTCGACGCATCACATGAACGTCCCTCTGCCCTTCGCAGCTGTCCAAGACCACCACCGCTCGCTATGCGTTCTAGTCACCAACTTCCCGCATGCGCAGCGCCACCTCCTCGCTTGCCCGAAGGACCTTTTTTTTTTTTTTCCTCGCTCACCTTACACGCCTCATGGTTCAGGTGCCCCTAGTTCAGTCACTTCTGGATTGCATACATAAATTACACACATTTACCAGTCACGAACCCATATTCAATTAATTTTGATTAAGCATTGTATTTTACGGAAATTCTACTGATAGATTTTCTAAAGATGTGGTGGTAGCCGTGAAAATAGTATAGTGCACTTTCCACTGTTTTCATTAATTTTGAGCAACGTTAACTATATTTGCAGTTCCTTTAAGCTATGTTTATCATTTTTAACAAATACTAATGAAATTAATTTGGCTTTTATAAAATTGGAGAGGAAAGTTGTGTACTCCTGATTTGATGCAATCAACCAGTTTACCAACTGATCGGTACTATCACTTTAAATTATTTACAGTTATTTTAATCATTTTCTTTTAACAGTTTATTATTAAATTTGATATATGAAGTACAATCTTTAATTCGTATGTAAACAAATTGCATCGTTTCTTACGACTTTTCAATTATCTACTACTAAGCACTTCAGATTGTTAATTAGCTCATTAAGAAAATTATTTAATTTTTTATCTGTTCTCATTGACACTCGGACATTTACGCTAGGATAGGACCCTCTCTAGGTAAGTGATAGGGACAGACAAAGGTTATCACAAATTTTTAGTTAAATTCACTGATTATTGACAAAAATCACTACTTTTTATGAATGATCCATTCGCGCTACAGTTCTAAAAGTACATAACCTTATCAAGTACCCCGTGCTGCGGACGAGCAGTTACGTGACTGCACCACTAGAGGCGAATCGGCGTCAATAGTGACTCTTGCCGTGTGGCACTGTTTTCTCTTCTTGGCGATGAATAAATTTACATTGTGTCCATAATTCCAAGCCACTATATAATAGATAGTCAACCAGCATTCGAGGCTAATTTTTGGAAACTTTCATACAATTCCAAGCCTCCGCTTTGCTGCCTCGCTTACGTCTCTCCACATACGTGATCACTAACTGGCGGTCTACACTCGACTCTCCCATTAAGCCACACTGTCCGTGCCTACCTCTTTCTTATGCACCAAAACTTTGCGCCTTCTACGTCAGCAACGGGGAAGTACCAATGGTTTCACATTAGACATATCTTATTACATGCCCTGCGTTTGGACAAGACTATAATCTTCTTACATTTATGACATTTATAACCATCAAAATACTGTATAATGAAGAGACACAAAAATAATTTTTAACTCTACAAATACTCCAAATAAGATAATATTCATGCCGCATTTCACGAAAATAATTAAAGACGGATACCTAACATTTCATATATCGATTACAGCAAAAGAAACATTTGGCAGTAAATAGCTTGAAAAAATTATTAAGTATATACATTAATGTTACAATGAGACAATAAAAGTTGTAGATGTTTCGTTATTTGGGTAGAGAAGATTTAAAATGCAAAACGGCTATGGGTAGAAAAGTCTTTCTGAAGAAGCGAAATTTGTTGACATTCAATATCAGTTTAAATGTCAGGAAGTCCTTTCAAAAAGCGTTTGTCCGGAGTGTAGCATTGTATGGGAGTGAAACGTGGGCGGTAAGGAGTTCAGACAAAAAGATGATAGAAGCTTTCGAAATATGGTGCTACAGACGAATGATGACGATGAGTTTAACAGAATTGGGTATAATGTAGCGCCTATAAGTTGTTGGGGTTTGAGACGTTAACTAAAATATTTCGTGAAAGCTTTGAGTCGGGGAGAAACGGAGGACAAATGAAGGGTTTGATTTTAAATATTCTTTGATTAATTTTGTATAACGTCAGAAATAAAGGGAGTGGTGTCGCAACTACATCATAAAAATGTCAACAGGCCTTACCTTCATGGATACCATACACCTTTTCGTTGATATCTGCCCAGATGTCTGTAAATTAAAATGAGAATAATTGAAGGTAAAACACCACCGTGATCTGGAATTGAACGGGTGGAATTTTTATGTGCATTGTACCGTGCGATAAAGTTTAGTTGTGGGCTCCGCGTTTGCGGTTGGTAAAATATTGCGGGGATAAAAAAAAAAAAAAAAAAAAAAAAAAAAAAAAAAAAAAAAAAAAAAACACTTATTCTTTTCATTCTCCACTCCGAGGAGTGGAGCGGGCTGTTTGAGATCCGGCTCGTAAAGAGTTCTATTCAGCCAATTATCAGACAAGCTGATAGTGGGGCAAAGGGGGTATCCCAATTGGAAATAAGTGGGAAGGGCTTACCAGTTCCGGCATACGCCTTACAGCCAAGGAAAACCTCCCGAAAACCTTGGTCGGAACCGGGGGATTGGGACCAATTTAATTTATCTCTGGGACGTTGCCCCAGACTAAAAATGGATTATCGGGAGATCGCGATTGCACTCACGACAATCAAGGATCGGACGCCCGAGTTACTCTCGTAAACTCGTAGAGATCAGCTCAACCAACAATGGACAAGCATCCTCCTAGAGGAACCGCACCCTAGAGCACGGTGTGCTCTGCGTCCGATCTGCGTCCGATCTGCAGGGATAGAAAATTTAGACTTCGTTATAGTATAATAAAAATGACTGAAGGTTCTAAAAAAAATTGAATACTATTGTGAAGGGGAGAGATTGGAATCTAATGGTAATAAAATGTTTAATTCCGTAACACGCAAATTGTACGAACCATCTACGCCACTAGGAGGCGTGGAATCAAATAAGAACACACCCGCCATTTAATTAAGGAACTTATATATTTCAAGTAATATATTTTCTCATTTAGCACAATACTTACAGGAATTTTAATGGTCATCAGGGAGGCATGCAATATCGTTGCATAATCACAGACAAAATTTAATACACACTTTGAACTGTTTAATATATCGTTGGTGTAGATATAAACAAGCTATTGTTACCATAATATATCGCTGACATACACCAGCAAATGACAGCTACAGGAATTTATTATAACTAGATTCTGCAATTTATTATAACTGTACCATATTGGTGACATGACAACGATCTTATATGGAAAATCACATTACAGGAAGTATGTATAATCAAAATTTATGTAAATATCGTATCCTGTGACTTTTGTATTGCACAATTGCAGTGAACCTGATGACCGCTTTGTAGCCGAAATGGCCATCGTTAAATATATATAAAATATTACGCAGCGATTTGGAATCATTAAAATTTATATTATGTCGTTAAATTAAGTGGTTCGCTGTTCTTTCTCTCCGGCGGTAAAACAAGGGAATGTAGGATTTTAAGAGATGATTTTTCTTTAGAGAGAAAGAAAACGATCCTTGGTGGTATCTATATTCTTCGAATTTAATTATTCTATATCTAATATACAAAGCAGAGTGTCCGTATGTTTGTACGTGTTGCATACAAATCTACAGTCTTTATGAAATTTTGTACACGTAAGCTTAAATCCATGAGGACGGTCGCCGTAAGTGTATGAATCACATACGATACAAAGTTCACGAGATATGACATGATAAACAATGAGATGCGCTAAAAATTGCTGCATTTTGCGACAATGCTGCTCTTTTTCTCCTAAACCATTGGACAGATTTCAACCAAATTTGGTACACACATTCCTTACCTCACATACGGTACATGGTTCAAAGGATATTATGTCATAAACAAAAGAAATCGCAGAAAAATGCCATATAATGCGGCGTGACTTTCAAAATACACTGTATGAGAATGACACTACTTAGCGACTTGCAACAAACTTTAAACATAATTTCAAACCTTTATTAAACTTTTTCTCGCTGGAAACCATAGTAAAATGATGAAAGGAAAAAAGTTTCTTGCTTACTACTTTTCCTCTGTTTATGGAGAAAAACTACGACTCTCGGTATGACATTTCAATTTATAATTTGAACACTACAAATTGTAGCGACAGAAAATTTTACAGACAGTATACACATATATAGTTGAATGTAGCTTCTAAATTGTATCACAATACGACACATAGTTCATGAGATATCATTACATAAATAGTAATATTCTGCTGTTCATGGGTTGAAACTAAGGCATTCGGTAAAACGTTACAATTTTTAATTTCTACACTACACATTGGAGCCGCATGAAATTTACAGACAGTATACACTCATATAGGCGAGTATATTTTCTAAATTATATCACAGTACGGCACGTAGTTTATGAAATATGAGCACATAAACAATAACTTTCATGGAAAACCGCCCCATCGTGCACCAAGTTTTAATCTATTTCTTCTTTACTACTAATTGTATTTCCAAGAGATTTTACAGACATACAGCCCTTATACAAATGAATATATATCTGAAAATGGTTGGAATAAATAAATAAATAGCCGGGCAAAGCCAGGTTTTCAGCTAGTTTATTTATATTTTTGGTTTTTAGTGATTCATGGAGTGAAATGTGGACGATAAGGAGTTCAGACAAAAAGATGATAGAAGCTTTTGAAAATGTAGTGCTACAGCCGAATGATGAAAATTAGATGAGTAGATCACGTAAGTACTGAGGAGGTGCTTAACCGAACTGGGGAGAAAAGGAGTTTCTGGTATATCCTGACTAAGAGAAGGGATAGATTGGTGAGACACATCCTGAGACATCAAGGGTTCGTCAATTTATCATTATAGGGATGTAATATTGCGCTTTCTTTCTTCCGATCAGGTGTTGGAGTAGTAGTTACTGTTCGTAGCCACTATTAAAGTTCATTAACGGGGCAATAATACAGACAAATAATTTGGTAGATCTGACACATTTAGGTAACTTTATAAAGGAAAGACTGAAAAAAGGAAGCGGAACCTGACTTTAAAGTTTAGCGGCAGTAGTAATTTCGAATGAAAGCAACACCTGAGCACAATATTACACAAAGAAAGTAGCAGATTCCGCGATGACCTATCTTACCATGATGATTATGTTAAGTTGACTGGATGTAGCAGATGAAGCTGTAAAAACTCTTGCTTCATTGTGTAAAATGATGCTTGGTGGGCTTGGAGCAGGTTGTACTAACTGAATGACCGTTTAAAAAATATTAACTTTCGTGACAAAAGCTCTTTAAATCACTCGGATTTTGTTTAATTACGAAGATTTCTTTGCAGGCGTTACTAGAAAGTCACATTCATGAAAATTACAAATAATGAGATCTAGAAGTAAATCTAGTAAAGTCCAACAATGGCTCCAAGTATCATGTTACATAATCAAGATTACTGCTGGAAAAATTGAAACACTTCATGCATCATTAAAAGGTGGGCCATTTTAAATAAGTAAAAGGTTTTAATTGTACCAACTATATGTTCATCATATTTAAAGAGAAAAACGAACTCACACACTTACCTTTGGTAGTAAGGAAGTCTAATCTTAGCGAAGGGTAAAACATAAAAGACGAAGTGCACAACTGCGTTCTGGGCAGCTCGTAAAAGACAGATGAACATCAAAAATATATGAAGAATGTAATTATCTGTCAGAGAAAGCGGCGGTCAGCGAAAAGCGACGCAGATATATTTTTTGGCTCACTTTAGGTTACGGTAGTAACACTGAAAGTGGGCCTTTGCGATCTTTTTTGACAGCTTGAAATTTACTTAAAAATGACGGCTTAACCATTCAGCTGACACAAAAATTGAATAACCGAATTTGTAGAGGAGAAAATTATCTACAACTTTGCTCCCTAATGTTTTTTTCATATCTCGTATCGTTTCAGAGATATTTGCAAAAATAATGGCTATTTTAGGATGTATGTCTGTCCGTAACGTGTTCCCCGTTTTTAAGACGAACCGTTTAACGCATCAACACCAAATTTTACAGACATAATTGTAGGCCGACAGAGACCAGAACCTCCCTTTTTCAAATTTTTCGGACACAAAATACGGTAGTAATGCCAAAAAACGCCGTTTGTAACATAGTTGTAATTACGAACGAACAGGTCATCTGACACGAAAATTGAATAACCTAATTGGTAGAGGATAAAATTCTCTACAACTTAGCTCCTACATGTTTTTTTTTTCATATCTCGTATCGTTTGAGACATATTTGCAAAAATAACGGAGATTTAACACCCTGCATTGAATTAACGAAAACCAGCCGTTAGACGTCACGTGGCATTCCTCGTGCAGAACTCTCTGTGGCATCATGCGCGTATTTGATGATTTTCTTATTGTAACTTACACGTTGTCATTTCAAAGCAATGGCGCACTGAAGAATTAACAAAAACACATCGTTCTTCGTACGATAAATGATAATCTATGCCATATTAACATCAGTTAATAACGGCCATCAATAGTAAGAGATTAAGGGGCTAGGCTATTGATTGATAGCTGTAGCGTAGTGGGCAAGGCGTTGGACTATGACGCTGACACTAAAGGTCGGTGGTTCGGAACCTGCCATTACCTAATTTTTTTCCTAAAAGGGTTTCGGACACTTTTGTTAATTAATTTTTTATTATTTATATTATTATTTTGGTCCAAAATGTTTGCAAAAACTAATAAAACTACAAATCTAAAGTGGGCCGTAAAACACGTCAGTGCGATTTTTACTAAATGAAAAAATTTCATTGTAATACTATAGGGAATTGTGTGGGGTAAAAATCGTAGAGGTAGACCGAGGGACGAATACAGTAAGCAGCTTCAGAAGAATGTAAGTTGCCGTTCGCATTCTCAGATGAAGAGGCTTGCACAGGACAGGGTAGCGTGGAGAGCTGCATCAAACCAGTCTGCGGACTGAAGAGCACCGGTGGAGTATCCGAGCGGTATTCGAGTGACAGCTGCGGTGCTGGACGGACGTGTGGCGGCAACGCTGGCGTTCGGCAGGTAAACAACGGCTGTGTCGCTGTGTCTGAGGTTAGTCGCAAGCGCTCTGCTCTGCTAATTGTGGCTATGATTACTATGAATAAGAAGACAGAATGAACACGATTAATATATTGAGGAAGGACACGATTAAATTTTCTTTCGACAGATGTCATGTTAGACCAAAAGCTTATGAAGTGAAACAATGGCTTATCGAAAAAATCATGATTAATGAGAGTGACGTAATTGGTGTTCATTTGTCCTTTGTTACGAACGCTGCTTTCGTGAAGCTGAAGAGTCCAGAATTATGTTGCTCAATAGTAGACAAATTTGATGGACTTGTTAAGTTTCATCATTCAGACGGTAGTGTAAGTGACGTTCCAGTCTGTCACGCCGGATTAGGTATTCGGACAGTTCGTGTTTTCGAACTGCCCTTTGAAATGCCGGATGACGAAATACAAAAAGTTCTAAGACCCTATAGCAGAATAATTTCGATTATCGCTGAAAAATGGTCAGAGGCCTACATGTTCCCTGTCTTAAACGGCGTTCGTCAAGTAAAGATCGAACTTCATAAGCACATACCGTCATACTTAAATGTGCGCGGTTACCGTGCTTTACTAATATACGACGGACAGCCCAGAACGTGTGCTCTTTGTAATTCCACGGAGCACATTAGAAGCGAGTGTAGCAGGAGGCCGCGGAAACGAACGAAATATCGCGCCAGGGAGGAGCTTCACTGGATGTGCAGAAGACAAAACCTGTCTCCACAGAATCTGAAAGTGGAAGCCGCTCTTCCGTTATTCAACACGAAGGCCCACTGACTTCCGAGGTAACTAGAATGGACTTCGAGGACGTGACAGACAGTCATAAGGAGGCAAATGAGACCCTACTGAAAACGACATCCGACACAGTAGACGCCCAAAGTGGATCTGGGAAAGAGAATCGAAGTACACAGGACAGCACAATCGAGGAACCTACACCTCGTAACACCACGCAGAAAGACCCAAATATGGAGGTGCAAAATGGAAATCCGAAAAGGCTAACCGATAAGAAGAAGGAACAGGTGGCGACCGAGACATCGTCCACAGATTCTCAAGAGAAGTCACCTGCATCATCCAACGGGGGTTCCCCAAAGCGCAGGAGAAGTAAGAAGCGCAGACTGGCTCATGAAGCCGCTGAGACCATAGCCCCCATTTTGAAGGAAAAACTGAAAACCATTAAAGAACGCGACAAGCAGGAAATTGTTTCAGAAGCAACAGTAACTTCCAAGGAACGTCCTACAGGAAGCGGAAGTGAAGCGACTGACAATACCATTGAGATGTCAGGAAATGAACCCATGTCAAGTAAAGCCACCTCAGAGGCACGACTAGACTGGGCACAAGAATCAGACGAAGACATGGAAGACGGAGCAATACACGATGAAGATATTTTTTACTAAAAGAGTGGGAATGAAACCGCTCAGACAAGAAGCAAGAAGACAGGGGACGGCGAAGGGAAAAAAAAGAAAGACAATGAATTGCCCTTATCAGACTTAGAAATTTAAGACATCACACCTAACTAATGGAACATGTTTATAATGTGACAACTCTTAACATAAACAAAATTCAGAATGAAACAAAAGTGGCTGCTCTTAAAGATTTTTTGTATCAATCCGAAACAGACATAGCATTATTGCAGGAGGTTAACATCAAAGATCTATACGTCGTTGGTTATCAAGCAATACTGAATATTGCATCTGAGAGTAGTTGTGGGACAGCTATCCTTGCAAAGGACGGCATAGAGATGAAAGATGTCTGCCTTTTAGAATCTGGGCATGGCATCAGATGCACAATTTTTAATACTAATTTAGTAAATGTTTACGCACCATCGGGCAATAATGCGAGAGACGAAAGAGCAACATTTTACAAAAGTGACATTCTAGTTTTACTTAAAGACAATCCGGGAAATGTTTTAGTTGGCGGTGATTGGAATTGCGTTTTACATTAAAAGGACCAACGCCCAAACTTCAATAAATCTAAAGAACTTCAGGGCTTAGTTATAACAAGAAATGGAAAGACGCATGGGAAATTAAGTATCCTACCCTCGTCAGGTTTACATACATTACTAGTAGATCCCAAAGCAGAATCGATAGAATTTACGTTTCTTCGAACTTTGACAATAAAATTGCTGCAATTGAAGTTATACCAACTACCTTTTCCGACCATCTTGCAGACAAATGCAGTGTTAAGTTACCGAAGCAGAAAACTTACTGGGGCCGACCATTGTGGAAATTGAACATAGGTATGCTGCTAGAGAATGACCTAAATGCACAAATAGAAGAAACCTGGCAGGCCTCTCTAAGACAGCGCCATAAATACAGGTCAACTACACAATGGTGGGCTGCGGTTGCAAAGAAAAAATTGAGAGCTACCCTAATAGCGCGTGGCAAAGAGAGAATTAGATGGACGAGACATACAATGGAATTTTATTATTCTTGTTTACGCGATCTCTATGAGCAACCGATGACTAACGATATTGTCATAGAAACAAAGAGAATCAAAGCCAAGCTCATAAATATGAAGAGGGCTTAAAAATTAGATCCCATGCACAAACCATTGTGGAAGAAGAAAACGCTTCTATCTATCACCTCATAAGACACGAACAACGGAGGCGAAGAAATTTTATTGATCACATGCGGGCGGAGGATAACAGAATCCTTACAAACCATAAAGATATATTAGACGAGGTTTATCGATTCTACACTACACTTTACAGTGAACAGCAGATAGACGAAGATACGACAAAGGAATTCTTAACCACATCTGACCTTAAGAATACAATAACGGAAGAGGACAATCGACACCTCCAGGCACAAATTACTCAAGAAGAAGTTTTCGATGTACTCAAGTCATCGCCAACTAAAAAGTCACCCGGCCCCGATGGATTGCCCATAGAGTTTTACAGATCATACTGGCATGTCATAGGCGAAGCTTTTACTGAAATGATAAATGAAGTACTAAATGGGGAGGCTGTTCCTACAGATTTGAAGCAAAGCATCACAGTACTGATCCCAAAAGGCAGGAACTTGGGAATAAAAGATATCACCAAGATGAGACCAATAAGCTTACTCAACACAGATTATAAAATAACAGCTAGGGTAATTAAGGAGAGGATAACACCAATCCTACAGAGGATCGTTGGTAGTCATCAGACATGTCTCCCAGGACGAAGCATTTTTAAGACAGTCAGTGAATACAGGGACATAGTCGCAATTTTCTCCAACTCTGCAGCACATGGTGGTCTAGTATTCATTGATTTTAATAAGGCCTTTGACAGAGTTCATCATGGGTATCTTTTTAAAACATTGGCATTCATGGGCCTCAATGATAACAACGTGAAGGTTTTCAACAACATTTTAAAGGGAATGAAAACTAATGTGTCTCTCAATGGTCCTTATAGTAACATATTCAAATAACGAGTGGAATCCCTCAAGGGAGTCCATTATCAATGCTGCTCTCTGTAATCGCCTTGGAACCACTTTTAAGAAGGTTAGAAGATGTACTAGAGGGCATATCTCTTGCAGGACTGAAAAGGGTTTGTAATGCATATGCCGATGATGTCGGTGTGCTGATTAGAAGTAACGATGACGTCACAAGTATGACAGAGAATGTAACCTTGTACTGTAAAGCAACGGGCGCAAAAGTAAATGACACAAAGAGTGCTTTTTTAAAACTGAACGGAATGGCCAACGTACAGATTGCCTGGGCAAAATGCGTTGAGCAACACACTGCCTTGGGTCTCACCCTCCATAGGTGTCCTCTTCGAACTATAGCCTCCAATTGGAAAAAAATTTTGGACAATATTCGTGGCTCCCTCATTTTAAATTATTTGAGGGACCTAAACATTAAGCAAAGAATTAAGATAATTAATTGTGCAGTTTTATCAAAAGCAACTTACATTGGGCAAATTTTGCCAATACCTAAAGAAGTTGCAAAAGCTATCACGGCGACGGTTTGCCGATACCTCTGGCAAGGTCATATATTTCGAGTAGCTGCTGGAACAGTGACCCTAACTACCGCAGAGGGGGGACTTGGATTGTCAGATATTCTAAAGAAAATCAATGTGCTGTTCATAAAGAGGTCGTTTCAACTTATTGAAATGTATCCAAACAGTGTAACTTCTAAATTATTCAAACTTTTTGAGCCTAACAGCCTTTGGCCACCAATCGACATCAGAGTAATAAACTATAAATTGAAGCACATTCGGAACTTTTATTTCGAACTATGTTACATGCAATGCCTTGTACAGGATATCAACAAGAGGAACTGCAAATACATGCTGAAAAAAAATAAGATCACAGGACAACCCGAATAAGATGGAATTAAAGTACCCTCACAGAAATTGGAAAAATATTTGGCAAAATATAAATAACAAAATACTTACATCAGAAGTAAGGTCAACATGGTACAAAGTTGTAAATAATATAATTAGCACTAACGAGAAATTATATTTAATAGGACGCAGTGACACAAACAAATGCCCTAAATGCAATAGGACTAAAACGTTAGATCACCGTTTCGTTTGTCAAGGGTACAGTTACTTATGGCAAGAAGTTAAAATGCAAGTTGCCTTTCTCAGACGTAATTATGGGAGAGACATCAACCCAAATATAATATTCTTCCCGAAAGAAGTATTTTTTCCATCTCAGAAAAATAATGCCATCTTATGGTTAATCGAAAATTACGTTAACTACATTATAAATAAAAATGGGAAAGACAGTCTATTGGAATACAGAGAATATTTACGACCAGAATACTATAAAATATACCAGAGTAAAAATCAAATAAAAACGTTTGGTAACATGCTGCGAATTGTGTTCGAGAAACAAGGAGTGGGATAGATGGTAGATGCATGCTAAAGTAGGGGACAGCTGCTGGGGGTGAAGTACGGTGGGGACTTCGTGGGCCCCGTGGTCGCTACGGTAGCCGTGAAGGCCTCAGCAGAACCCTCAAACAGCATGCCAGTGACGACGAAGAAATTCACAGTTTGATACCAAAGGACCAATACTCATTCTCAATGTGAAGGTACTTACTAAGATATAAAGTAAACGAAATTCGTGTAGATTGAATGGTGATGTAATTCATTTACTGACTGAAAAAAGGGGGAGAAAAAACAGAGGTAAATTCCTTAGGAAATTTTCTTTTGTTCTGTATGCATACGTTTAAGTGTACACAGAAGTTATGATTCAAAAATGAAACGCCCTACAAGAGGGATTCATCTTTTAGGTTTTTTTTTTCTTTCATAATCTAGTACAATTTCATAAAGAGGAGCTATTTTTTCCAAATTGTTAAGGAACGAAATGTTGATAAACAAGAAAGTAATTTCAAAAATATACATATAAAACAAAAAGACATTCACAAAAAGGTACTTTTCTGAACCGAGGGTTTCACAGTTATGAGAAGACGCAATAGGGCTGATGATGAATGCTGATGAACGAAACGAAACAGGACAATCCAAAGATTGTAGAATAACCTGCATTTGGCAGCAATCTACTAGAAGACGAACTTTGAAACCTTAGAGTGCAGTAGTGCCTCGACACAATTCATCAATTTTCACAGTATCCAACAGGTTGATGACGAAATCAGGAAGAGGAACCAATAATCATGAACACAAATTTATTTTATTTTACAAATCAAATGTTTGTATAGTCTATAGGACTTATCTACGGGGTAATCAGTCCCTAAACGTACAAACTATTTATGAACTACTTACGAACTAGGACGGCCCGAGGAGGGATTCGAACCCCCGACCGTAGTGGCCGTGCAGACCGTGACTGGAGCGACTCAGTCTCCTCGGCCACCGCGGCCGGCTATTTTACATTGATTTACATTCCGTAAAACAGCTATGAAGCTCTAGAGAACAATAATTTTACAACAGGGTGAAGTAATCCTGCGCCGATGAAGGCGAAATATGGCGAGCACAATTAAAAAAAAAATAAATAAAAAAAAAAAAAAAAAAAAAAAAATAAAGCGGTCTAAGGCGCCTCGCTGCGGAGCGCGCGGTTGCTCGCCGTGGAGGTGCGAGTCCTCCTGGGGAATGGGTGTGTTTGTTTGTCCGTAAGTTAGTTTACCTAGGTTCAAGTAGTTCGTAAGCTACGGACTGATGACAACGCAGTTTGGTCCGATAGATTTACAGGCATTTGAACATTTTGAAGAGAACCACAACAACAATGTACTCGGAAAGAGGTAGGCCTTGTAGTTGCAGCTGCGGTTGTGAAGGAATCCGTTAGAAATGAGCCGTCTGTCCTAGGGTGTGTGTTTGTGTGAGGGGGTGCGCCCCGGCCGGAGTGGATAGATAAGTATCGACCGCGGCCTTCCCTCCAAGTCGGCGTCTGCGAGCAGACAGTGTGTGGACAGGCGGCGCGCAAGCGCACGGCGGCACAAGCCGACGCCGACGCCGGCGGCTGAAGCGTCAGCAGGGGCGGCTGCAGCGGTGGAGCCAGAGGCGGTGGCAGTCGCGGCGCGTACCCCGTGGCGTCCGGCCGCCAGCAGCGCTCATCACACGTCCCTACACTACAGCTCACCAAGCACTTGCCACCGGAATACCGCGTCTCTCACATCGCATTAATAATTACCGGTATCACTCCTCTACTTTACTCACAGAAGTGATTCGCCCATACTTCTGTAATTGTTTTCCTTTCTTGTTGCGAAGTTAGAGCTTGCATACGCACCTCGTTACGACTGCTTATAAAGAGGACTAGTTGCTGTGGTTTCCTATATTGCGCAAGTAGTTGCCCTTTGCCTCGCCTGTGGATTTTCTTACGCGAGCGCCGTCGTCGCAGGGAGAGAGCTGCGCGCCCGCCCTCGGCGTCGCTTCTGGTACCCGTCGCCTCAGCCGGGCCTGTAGCGGCCGCGGCGGCCGTTGGAGGTCGCGATGCCTTCTGCCTAGACCTGGCGGCGCCCTGCCGGAGATGAGCCGCTGCCACCTGCTGCCTCTGGCGCTGCTCGCCTTCGCGGGTGAGTACCCTCTCCTGAGTACCGCTCTAGTGAGTGCTGCTCTAGTGAGTACCGCACTGGCTGCACCGTGCGTCAACACCAGTCGTTTGGCCGCTGCTTGCTTCTGCAAGTTCAAGAGTTTGTTAAGCTTATGGGACTTAGCTACGGGGCTATCAGTTCCTAAACTTACAAACTACTTATGAACTAGCTAACACTAAGGGCGGCACAAATATCCATGCCCGAGGGGGGATTCGAACCCCCGACCGTAGTGGCCGTGCAGACCGTGACTGGAGCGCCTCAGTCTCCTCGGCCACCGCGGCCGGCGCTTGCTTCTGCACGCAACTTTGAAGACTCAGTATCGGGTAGTTGTTAATAAGAGTGGGACGCTTTCACTGTAAATATTGGTTTAATTAATAGAAATAAAGAATCCCTAATATGTCAAAGACATTATTGATAGATCTGAAGCATTGAATTAAAATTTGTGGTGCGGCCGGGAATCGAACCCGGACCTCCATGCTTACTAGGCAGACGTCTTAACCGTTAGACTACCACACCACTAACGATTAAGGCGCCTCGGAATAGTCTATGTACGATTTCCCTCCACAACACAAACTTTAATTCAGCTTCTTTGTTCCAAAGATAATTGCCACTACATTTAATGTTTATGAAATATATGGGTGTGTTCTTTCAAATGTTCAAATGTTTGTAGAGTCTATGGGACTTAACTACGGGGTCATCAGTCCCTAAACTTACAAACTAGCTAATACTAAGGACGGCACAAATATCCATGCCCGAGGGAGAATTCCAACCCCCGACCGTAGTGGCCGTGCAGACCGTGACTGAAGCGCCTCAGTCGCCTCGGCCACCGCGGCCGGCGGTATGTTCTTTACCGAAAATTTGTCCTTGAGTCTAATAATGTTCACACGTCTGCAATGTGTACGATAATGCACTAAATGATGAGTCTTGCTGTCATTGCATAATCATGCGTTACCTTCTTTTCGAGATCTGTTGTACTGAATGTCGCAATGTTTAGTAAGTACCGGGTGATGAAAAAGTCAGTATAAATTTGATAATTTAATAAATCACGGAATAATATAGATACAGAGGTAAAAATTGACAATGACATGGGGTTTTATTAGAACCAAACATCTACCCTTATCGGGATTTTTTTCTTCCACACCTACATCTACATGGGATACTCTGCAAATCACATTTAAGTGCCTGACAGAGGATTCATCGAACCACCATTTATCTCCCATTCAAATCAAATGTTCAAATATCTGTAAATCTATCGGACCAAGCCGGCCGCGGTGGCCGAGGAGACAGGCGCTTCAGTCACGGTCTGCACGGCCACTACGGTCGAGGGTTCGAATCCCCCCTCGGGCATGGATATTTGTGCCGTCCGTAGTTGTAGCTAGTTCATAAGTAGTTTGTAAGTTTAGGGACTGAGGACCCCGTAGTTATGTCCCATAAGCTTAACAAACATTTCATTTCTATCGGACCAAACTGCGTGGTCATCAGTCCGTAGCTTACAAACTACTTAAACCTAGGTAAACTAACCTACGGGCAAACACATACACCCATGCCCCAGGGAGGACTCGAACCTCCACGGCGAGCAACCGCGCGCTCCGCAGCGAAGTGCTTTAGACTGCTCGACTACTCCACCACGGCAACTGTGTTGTTAATGTCGGAAAGTTAGTATTTTTCTTTCGACACTAGGTCATAACATACGTTTCGTTGATCGTGAATAATCATATTTCGATGTTTCCTGGAAAGAGATAAGAAGTGACTGGTTGAGTGGAGAAGGGGAACAACTTATGCGCTTGTTTTTTTCTTTATGTACTTTAGTTGTCTTGCAGGAAGGCTAAATAGTGAATGTTGTATTTTGCCAAAAGAGCTACGGCAGAAGTTGGTACTAAGTGATCGATTGCAGCAGTTAAGAGAAATAGAATGCATAATACAAGTAAACAAGAGAAATCTTTCCTTTCCGACCAGTCGCACGTAACGGCGTAAGTAGAGCCCGTCTGTATCGATGCTCCATTCTCGAATAGCCCGCGGGAAGAAAGAACACCTGAATCTCTCCGTTCGAGCTCTGATTTCTCGTATTTTATTCTGATGATCATTTCTAACTATGTAAGTGGGAGTCAACGATATATTTTCGCATTCGGAGGAGAATATTGGCGATTGGCGTTTCGTAAGTAGCCCACGCCGCAGCGATAAGCGTCGTTGTTGTAATGATACCCATCCCAGATCCTGTATCATTTCCGTAACGCTGTCTCCCCTGTATCGTGACAATATGAAACGAGCTGCCCTTCTCTGGACTCTTTCGATATACTCCGTCAAACCCACCTGATAAGGACCTCACATTGGGCAGCAATACTCCAAAAATGGACGGACAAGCGTAGTGTATGCAGTTTCTTTTGTACTTCTGTTGCATCTTTCAAGGGTTCTGCCAATAAAACGCAGTCTCTGGTTCGCCTTTTCCACGACATTATCTACGTGTTCTTTCCAATTTAAGTCTGAAGTAATAGTAATTCCTAGGTATTATGTGGAGTTTACGGCCTTCACTTTTCGTCGATTTATCTTGTGCCGGCCGAGGTGACTGAGGCGCTCCAGTCCCGGTCAGCACGGCCACTACGGTCGGGGGTTCGAATCCCCCCTCGGGCATGGATATTTGTGCCGTCCTAGTTCGTAAGTAGTTCATAAGTAGTTTGTAAGTTTAGGGACTGATGACCCCGTAGTCAAGTCCCATAAGCTTAACAAACATTTTTGAATTTATCTTGTAAACAAAGTTTAACGGATTTCTTTTCGTACTCATATGGACGACTTCACACTTCTCATTATTCAGAGTCAATTGCCAATTTTTACACCATACTGATATCTTATTCAGATCGTTCTGGAGTTGGTTTTGATTTTCAGATGGTTTTACTAGACGGTAAATGACGGCGTCATCTGCAAACAACCTAAGAGAGCTACTTAGATTTTGCCCTAAATCGTATATGTAAATAAGGAACAGCAGAAGACCAATAACACTACCCTACGCCCGATATCACCTCTGTTTTAGTCGATGACTTGCCATCGATTACTACGAACTGTGTCCTCTCTGACAGGAAATCCCCTATACAATCGCAAATTTGGGGTGATATACCATAACTAGCAGTCGTGATTTTGCATTAACCGTATTCTTTATGACGTCATTCGTGCTCAACTATGTGTCATACTACGATGCAACTTGGGAGGTACTTCTGGTGGTAAATTACCATACTCAATGTAAT
Organism: Locusta migratoria; assembly: GCA_026315105.1. NCBI lineage: Eukaryota > Metazoa > Arthropoda > Insecta > Orthoptera > Acrididae > Locusta > Locusta migratoria. Next base: position 69,282,845 of record CM048750.1, on the reverse strand, counting down.
ATCTCGCGGAAACAGTTGATAGAGTAGAAGTAATAAATTATAACGCCATGCCAAACTCTGTACTTGTAGTACATAAAGAGTGCAAAAACAGTGAGCGGTTAATTGGTTTCCTTTAGTCAGTTTGCTGAGATTGTAAAAAAATTAAAATAAAATAAAATAAAATAAATGTTCAAATGTTTTTTAAGCTTAAGGGACTGAACTGCGTGATCATCAGTTCATAAACTTACGAACTACTTAAGAACTACCTTATACTAAAGACGACAGAAACATCCATGCCCGAGGGGGGATTCAAACCCCCGACCATAGCGGCCGTGCAGACTGTAACTGGCGCGCCGCAGACCGCTCGGCCACTGCGGCCGGCAGGTTGTCAACGACAAAACAATTTCGCAGAGGTCTGAAATAATGTGTAAGTCAGCTGAAAGTGGGCATGTGCTCTCGTTCTCAAACAGTGGATGAAGGAAATGTCGTTACTCATACGTCGCAGCGAACCTCACTCTTTACGACAATTTCTACTGTGTGACGGAGTTGCACTTCCAGTGAATTTATGCCAAAACTCACGTAATTCACTGGTTGTCGTTGTGTAAGTGCACGAAGCGTACGTGGATAACACTCAAGTGGAGAAGAACTACCAGTCAGGCGATTATTACAGTGCTTGACGAATGTCAGAAGTGCGACATTGTTGGACTCGGCTCCTCACTCACTTATTTACTAGTTAAACGTCACACTAATGTTTCGTGTGAAATATTTCACTTTTGCTAGCAATTCATTGTCATCAGCATGCTTTCTATGGAAATTGGACAAAAGTGATTGATTGCTTCATTATATATATATATATATATATATATAATTTTTTTTGTAGCTTATGGGACTTAACTACGGGGTCATCAGTCCCTAAACTTACTACTTATGAACTACTTACGAACTAGGACGGCACAAATATCCATGCCCGAGGGATGATTCGAACCCCCGACCGTAGTGGCCGTGCAGACCGTGACTGGAGCGCTTCATTAGATTGCCATCACTTCATTGTAAGGGGGTGTCCCACAATGTTTCCTTCGATTTGTCTCCAGATTCTCTATCACCTTCGTTTGTTACATGTTCCAATATGAAATCTAAAACTTTTGAATGATTTTCAGTGAGTAGTTGTGTCAGCGATGCGGCTCCTCAGCATGGTGTCGTGTCACGCGTGAATACCAAGTCGCATCAGCGAACGGCTTCTTTAATTAAAACGCGAACTTTGTTTTGGATATTTACGTTCAGTCTGCGGTTCGGGAATACAGAGACAGTGTGTAGAACGCTGTGGCCCCTGGTTTGAATCCTGGTGGTGTGAAATGTCCATCACCAATAGGATCCCACAAAAGAGAGACAGTGCCGATCACCAGTGGTGTTGTTATATGACATAATACCGAACCTCTGGACTGGGTGTCACGGCTGAGGGCACGCGGCACTTGGTGGCGACCGGACTACAGGCCTGCACTCCTCGGCCCCCAGAGAGCAGTTCTAGAGGGTTGTAACATCTCTGGAAAGGTCGCAACCAGTGGTGGACGTGAGCGGTGGCGCTACGGGCCGCCAGAGGGCGCCCGCGAGTGTGAGCAGCGCGACACGTGTAGAGGAGAGGCTGCTGACTGCTGAGGCTGAGGCGACAGGCGCTCTCCGTCCTTCTTAGTTGCTGTTGCAGAGATCTACTAGCAACCGTTTTTACTTGGAATCAGATATTGGATTGCTGCTAGTATCATTTTGTCTAAGTTGAACTGTTTATATATACAGCAAATGATGAGCTGTAGTTTATGCCAGTTTTGTATGGACCGCGTGTGTTGCGCACTGATGGTTACTTGCTATTAAAATATTATGTTCTCAGTTTCAGACAGTAACCAACTGTACTTAATAGTCCCCTGTTCCAATACATGTTAGCCTGTCCCGAATCCATGGCATCGAACCTGCAATTTTATTAATCACCGTGCTAAATATGGGCTCAGGGGCATGGAAACGGCGTAGTTGCCTTCCACACGTAACTAATAAGGTAATTATATGTAAAAAAAAATAGATGAAGTCTACTTACCAGGCAAAGGAGCACAGGCAGTGATAGTAACAAATAAACACACGCACGCACATATACAAACGTTAGCTTTCGCAGCCTAGCTGCTTCGTCAGGCAGAAGGGAAGGACAGGGAAAAGGAAATGATGAGGGTTTTAAGGGAGTGGGTAAGGAGTCATTCCAATCCCGGGACAGGAAAGACTTACCTTGGGGGAAAAAAGGGAGGGTAAACAAATGCACACACACCCACACATTCACACAGACACAAGTACGCAGTCCGCGGTGGCCGAGGGGACTGAGGCGCTTCAGTCACGGTCTGCACGGCCACTACGAATCCCCCCTCGGGCATGGATATTTGTGCCGTCCTAGTTCTGAAGTAGTTCATAAGTTTAGGGACTGATGACCCTGTAGTTAAGTCCCATAAGACTTACAAACGACAACAACAACAACAACACAAGTACACCTAGGCAGATATATTGTAGAAAGCAAAGAAGTTAACAAAATAAGGTAATTATGTATTTGTAAGGAAAAGGGGTTGTTATAGGGTCCAGCCCGTCACTAGCAACAACTGAAATCTCAAGATTACGCCGGATGATGACTCATCACCAACATGCACATGGCTGACAAGGAGGCATTCTCAGCTTGCGTAGCTTGTTTCGGCTCCTTCAGGATGGGAGTGGACCACCACCACCTAGAGAGAAGGCCGCGGCGCTCTCGTGTGACGTCAGGCACAGTAGATTGTGCGCACATACCTAACTGGCTGGCTGCTTCGTCATAGTGGGCCTTGACCTAGCGGCTACCCAGTCAGCTACGCCAACACCGCCTAGATACAAGGCCTCACAACACGTCCTTGTCACGTCACACCGACAGGCTGCCCTCAGAATCTCACTGGCGGAAGCTGCGAGGCAGGGGACTGTGCCCCACCGGCTGGCCAGTGAGCTTGCGAGGGCAGCCCATCGGTGTGACGTGACGAGGACGTGTTGTGAGGCCTTGTATCTAGGCGGTGTTGGCTATGCGCGGGCTACCTACGCTGCCTGACGTCACACGAGAGCGCCGCGGCCTTCTCTCTAGGTTGTGGTGATGGACTCGGTGTAGTCGGCCGCTGCTCGGCCGCTTCCCAGGCCACTGTGGCCGGCGGAGCTGATGGAGCCGCAGACAGCGGGAACCGCAGGCCTTTGTTCTGCGATTAGGAGGATGGGGAAGGGGGAGGGGGAGAAAGAGGGGGCTGCAGGCTCCAGACCACCCTCTGCAGAGGTTGGGAACTGTCTGGTCAATGAGCGAGAACACCTTTTCTTGCGTCTACGGCCGTCGTCTTGACAACGACGAACAGCGAAAGACAGCCGTCACACGCCGGTTCCACTACGTGACTGGTGACTGTTTCATAAAGGGTCGGGGGTTCGAATCCCCCCTCGGGCATGGATATTTGTGCCGACCTAGTTCGTAAGTAGTTCATAAATAGTTTGTAAGTTTAGGGACTGATGACCCCGTAGTTAAGTCCCATAAGCTTTACAAACATTTGACCATTTTTTTTTTTTTTTTTTTCATAACGTGGCGTAAACGTCGCTATACTCGACATTACCTGACATCGCAGGCTGTGGAGGCGGTGTGATAGATTAATCATCTTCAAAGGTAGATAGCTAATTATTTTATGACGACCAGGTTGAATGAGCTATAAGTTTCCATCATCTGGTGATATTAAACTGTGCAATCTGGTCATCTTACTTTATTTTTAAAAAAAAATGGAGGTTAAGTAGTACGTGTAACATAGCATTTAGTTGAAATATAGAATCCCTATTTAAATCATCAACAGCTTTCTAGAAATAATAATAATAATAAAAACGTTTATGCGACTTAACTGCAGGGTCATCAATCCCTAAACTTGCAAAATACTCATAAACTAACTTATACTAAAGAGAACACAAAACATCCATGCCTGAGGAACGATTCGAAGCCCTCCGGAACGGCCTCCATGCACTCGGCCGCTCCGCCGCGGCTATAAGAGACTCCCTTAGAAGCTGTTTATGATCTAATTTATGTGTTTTATATTTCGACTATATTTCACCTCCTTTTTTAAAAAATAAACCAAGATGACCACATCGTACAGTTCTATGTCTCCAAATGATGGCAACGGCAGAATAGCCGTGCGCACAAGGCGCCGTGCTGCGTTGCGCGCGGCCATACGCCGTCGGGGTTTCGAGTCCTCCCTCGGGCATGGGTGTTTGAGTTGTCTTTTGCATAAGTTACTTTAAGTTAGTGTAAACATGACATACCAGATGAAGGGCACTGTAACATTGGTCGAAACGTCGATTATTAAAGTAATAGCTTCTTACATCATGACGCTGTACAACACCCAGAAAACTTTTACGTCATCTGACTCTTGCCGCGAAAGCCTAAATAATTATATTAGTGTAAACAGTTTGTAAGCGTAGGGACTGATGACCATCATAGCTAACTAAGTCCCTTAGATTTACAAACATTTGAACTAGATGATGAAGGCTTATAGCCCATTGAAAACGGACGTCATAAAAGAAAGTATTATATTGTGATCTTGACTTTCTACCTTTGAAGATTACCACTATACTTCTTACCAATATATATTTTGTTGAAATAAAAAGGAAAGATGGAAACATACCTTCTGCATGATCCTCGAAGAATGTAAAATAATAGTAGTTCTAAGTGGTTCGTTGCATAAGAAATCTGGTAGATAAAATATAAAGCGAATTTAGTACCTTACGTATTGGATAAACCGGTACACAGACCTTGTAAAAATAACTAGACTCCCGAACGGCGCTGCTATCGCGGGATAATTTGAACCTTCGGCCGGCCGCCATAGTAGTGGCAAAGTGTCAGATAAATACGAGTGTTGTTAGCAGGTAAATCGTGTATTAAATAGCTACTGCGGTATGTATACAGAATTGATGGTCACGTCTGTATTGTTTGACTACTGCAGTGCACATGAAGCACGTAGGTGAAGAGCTGCTCTGAGTTTAAATGCGTAAATCAATTTAAGAAAAGAATAAAAAGATGGCATACTGTCTTCACGTTTATATTTGTCAGGAATACAAGTAGCCCTACTACTTGTGTTCAGAGATAGTTACTCTTGCTTAACAGGATGTTATTCAGGACAATATAGAATTGAATGAAATAAATAACAAAAAAATGTTTGTTAAGCTTATGGGATTTAACTACGGGGTCATCAGTCCCTAAACTTACAAACTACTTATGAACTACTTACGAACTAGGGCGGCAGAAATATCCATGCCCGAGGGGGGATTCGAACCCCCGACCGTAGTGGCCGTGCTGACCGTGACTGGAGCGCCTCAGTCACCTCGGCCACCGCGGCCGGCTAAAAATAAATAACAGACTTTTACAATACTGACAGCTCTTAAAAAAGAGCCACTTTAGGCAGTACTGGTGGACTGAAAGTTCAAAAAGTTTCATTTTATGATTGTGTAAAATAACTATTGGGGTCACGATGTTAGTTGCCTCACTGCAGTTCGAATTTTTGTTTATGAAATTAACATTAGGAACTTGTAACACAGAATTTAAAGGTAATCTGGCTTACATATACGTATAACAACTGAAAGGGGTTTGCACAACTGTGTATAGATCCATATATATGAATGACACATAACCACACTGGATGCACTTTGTGAAGTTGAACCCTATGACAAAAGTTGTTGGTTTTTGAGCACTTACCGCTACTGTAAGGTATTTGGCTTAGAGCATTAAAATTGCTAATATTTTGCTGGATACCCTAATGCTAATGTTAGATGTATTAGTTAAAAAAAGTTACGGCATACTTCTTGTTGTAAAAGAATTTGGTAGTGGCTGGTTGCTGTATTCACAAGTTAAGACGCTATTTTACAGTTATGTATTTGATGGGATGCTTCATTTTCACAGTCGATTTTTAACATTAGCTGTTGTTTCAGGCAGCCCTGTTTCATATTTTGATGCTATGAAATATCTAAATATTGGAGAAAACAGCACTAAAGCAATGACGTAAAGTGTGAAACTCTTTCGAAATTAATGTTTGTACAGAAGTTTCACAATCGCAGAATGTACTGAGAAAGTGCCAAAAAATCGTGCCTGACGATAAATTCCGTTCATATGCTGCACTTAGAACAATAAAAAACTAAATGTTGTAGTTCAGTTTCGTTTGGAAGAGGAAACGCTATTAGCCAGTTTCTACACCGTATGCGTAATAAATTTACACACAACCAATAGTTGTGGTATATTCAAGGAGTCTGAAGCCGTTTTGTAGTTACATATTTCAGTTAGACATAGTTTTCGCGACTTAACTCAAATGAATACCCTCTCTAATCAAAAGAGTCTTACGCACATTTAAAGTTGGCCACCATAATGGCCGCCGAGGCGCTCTTCAATTTGTCCGCTGTTTGCAGTCGGCCGCTTACAGGATTTTGGGGGCTTGGCCATATCCACCGCGCATCCACGCGTACAAATATGTGGAATGGTGAAAGCTGGCCAGCCGGCCGCGGTGGCCGAGGAGACTGAGGCGCTCCAGTCACGGTCTGCACGGCCACTACGGTCGGGGGTTCGAATCCCCCCTCGGCCATGGATATTTGTGCCGTCCTTAGTTGTAAGTAGTTCATAAGTAGTTTGTAAGCTTAGGGACTGATGACCCCGTAGTTAAGTCCCATAGACTATACAAACATTTGAACATTTGAAAGCTGGCCAGACGAGACCAGAGGGCAGGCGGCCAAAACTGACGAGCCGGCGGGCTGGGAGCGGGTCTGCCCGACACGGTAGTCCGGGAAGAAACGAGCCACGTGCCAACGATAATACTGCTAAATTAACCGCCATAAGCGTCGAGATAAATCTGAGGTATGCACAAACTTAAAAAAGTTGTGATGGTAAATACATCCGATTAACGTCTAAAAATGCACACAGAGGTAATATCAACAGAGTCCAGAATCAAAGTTTCTTAACCAAGGGACGAAACTCCTAGTGTCATTCGTCCCTAGACATACGTGGTACTTAGGAGAATCCTGAGGGAGGACTCGAACCTCCGGCGGGGGCGACTGCGTAGGCCTCGACATGGCACCTCAGATCACGCGGTATCCTAGCGCGGCGATAGCAACATTAATGGATTACCGTCACATGGGGCGCTAAGGTCTAAAATAAATGCCACAGGAGTACGAGAACAGCAGATTAAACATCGTTATTACTATGTTTCAGGGTTTAAGTTTCTAAGGGCTCATTAAGTTCAAAATCAAATGTTCAAATGTTTGTATAGCTTATGGGACTTAACTACGGGGTCATCAGTCCCTAAACTTACAAACTACTTATGAACTACTTAACACCAAGGACGGCACAAATATCCATGCTCGAGGGGGGATTCGAACCCCCCAACTGTAGTGGCCGTGCAGACCGTGACTGGAGCGCCTCAGTCCCCTCGGTCACCGCGGCCGGCGGCTCATTAAGTAAACAAAGTATTGTTTACAGCGTGAATGATCTAATTTTCGAAATTTTTTCTTATTATTTAGTTTCTTTTATTCCTCACAATGTTCTATTTATTACAAAATTCAAATATATTTCAACAATTCAATTTACAGGATACACTATCTATATATTGGCTGTGGTCGAAAATCGACCAGTTGTGTTTACAATGGTCACTGGGGGTAAAATTTTACGTAGCATGTCGGTGGCGTCGCGTGATTATGTTGGCAACATCAACAACACCATAGAAAATCTTAATTATATAACTTTCATTAGCCTAATATTTGAAATGGAACTAGAGTTTCGGTGTTCGTATATTTATACAACGCCAAGAAATAATGATATTTCGATACTGCGATATTCAGAATTCCAGAGCTGACGACATGTCGATTTCGTAGTTCCACCCGTCACCGCTACAAGCCTCTCCCATCGCATCATCTTTTATCACTGCGAAATGAAGCATTTGAACGGCACAAGAAAGTGAGTTGGGAACACTCCATGTTTCGATTTTCACTTATTTTAATACGTTATTATAATACTGCAGATGTGCTGCATTACAGCGTCTTTGGTCGAGGCGAATAGCCAATCAGTGAGCTGATTGTTGGAGAATGTAGAACTTGATCCAAGCTGTAGAGAGGAAAATATCTACTTCCTTTTACGACTTTTAATGGCTAAATACACACATAATATTTATATTCGTGAAATCTACGACAAACAATATTTCGAATTATGTAACTTTCATTGGCCTTCTTCTACGAATAAATTAGTAATCTGTACCACAATTTTCGTGATAGCGTATTTATATAATGAAATTAGTAATCTGTACCACAATTTTCGTGTTAGCGTATTTATATAATGATAAAAATGAATGTTTGTCTGTATGTCCTCTATGCGTTCATGAACCATTCACTCAATTGCAATGAAACTTTGGCAAAATGTCTACCGTACACCCACAGAGGTTTCTGCTTCAAAAACAAAAGAGCACAAAACATAGCTCAGGAGATTTAACGTCATAAATAATGAGAGGACACCGCGTGAGAATATCCATATTCATGCGTCATTTATGCACATTTCCTTCTAAACCACTGGACCGATTTCAACCAAAATTCGTACACATCTTCCTCATCGTGAAGTACCAATTCTATAATGGTAAGAACGACACATGGTTCAGGAGATATAAGGTCATAAACAATAGGAGTTGCAAGAAACTGCCACATAATGCGACGAGAATTTATGAATGCAGTACAACTTTAAAAATAATTTCAAACCTTTATTGAACTGTTTTTCGCTGACGACCATAGCAAAGATATGAAACTAAGAAAGTTCCTCGCTTACTAATTTTTCCCTGTTCTTGAACAGAAACTAAAGCATTCGGTATGACGATACAATTTATAATTTCTACACTACAAATTGTAGCCGCCGGAAAATTTACAGGCAGTATACACACATAGATTTAAATGTACCATCTAAATTGTATAACAGTACGTCACGTTGTTCATGAGATATAAGGACAAACAGTAACGCTCATGAAAAACCGCCCCATCATGCACCAAGTTATAATCTATCACTTCTTTACTACTAATTATATTCCCAAGAGATTTTACAGACATACGCACTTATAGAAATGAATTTATTCCTGCAAAATTATACAACATATTATTCAATATAAATGAGATCGTACGAATTTTATATGTCATTTATTTTTTAACTATTATCTCTAGCCGGCCGCGGTGGCCGAGGGGACTGAGGCGCTCCAGTCACGGCCTGCACGGCCACTACGGTCGGGGGTTCGAATCCCCCCTCGGGCATGGATATTTGTGCCGTCCTTAGTTGTAAGTAGTTCATAAGTAGTTTGTAAGTTTAGGGACTGATGACCCCGTAGTTAAGTCCCATAGACTCTAAAAACATTTGATTTATTATCTCTATTTGTTTGGATACTGCAGTTATGCAAGGCAGCGTCATTTTTTACATATTCTCCGACAACATGATTTTAGAAGAAAGGAGATCGACAGAGAGAGAAGGGATAGGAGAAGTACTGACTCAAGGCAGGAATAAATAAATAAATACCCGGGCAACGCTGGGTTTTCAGCTAGTATTTAATATATCCAGTTTAGTTACGATTGTTTTCTAGAAGTCGAATTGCCATCTGGGGATGTTAAGAAAGTGAATGTAGGAACAGTTTCATTAGCGGGTGTGACTTTCTTAATACTCTTTTTCAATGTTTGCCCTTGATTTTTATTCTGGAAGAATGATGTGTGTAGTATGGCAAGAGAAATATAGCACGTACTAATGCTTTAAAAAGCATCATAACTCATGAAACAAACAACATATTTGACTTAGGCATTAGGTGAAGGTACTATGAGACAACGTGACGACATAGTGAAACACAGTATGCTTATTTCTGTAGTATTGTAGCACAGTGGGAAATTTTGCAAGACCCGCCGCCACTTCTATCACGAAGTTCGCACCTGAAGCTTTACGCAGTATTCGTCTGTCTATATGCCAGAAAAACCAGAAACATGACCCGCCAATTGTAGTAGGCCTGTATTTGTTTCCAAACCCGTCCGTCCGGTGTGCAATTAAACTCATCAGTAGAGGCACCTGTTTGTGGCGAATATTTCTGCTCGATTTCGTCATTTTTAAAAAGCTGTTTCGGTATATTTTTCGCTACTTGTTTTATTTCGTCAATAATTTCGCTAATTGTATTTTCACTTTTCAACGAATAAAAACTAAAGCAAAAATCAATTATAGCCTCATTGCAGTTTAACGCCTTTTATTTTTATTTAAAAAAAGTAAAAATTATACATCTCATAATAAAAAGAACGGAATATTTGAGTAACACTTATCCTGCTATTTTAATAAGTTTTACGTACCGGTAGCTTAAGTAAATTAGTGTGTATGTTTTATGAAAACTCAGTCATTTTTCTAACAATACCAAGAAAATTGCTTCTAGGAAGCCCCACAATCTAATTGAAACTTTGTTCAACTCATATGATTCCCCCGCAAAAAAAAAAAAAAAAAAAAAAAAAAAAAAAAAAAAAAAAAACCACTCCGACTTTAAGCCGCACTTAAAAACCAAAGATATGTATTATCAAATCAACAAAATGGATAGTGCGGCCCTTCCTTTGCAATTTGCACACTTAAATTAATATTACATAGCAAACAACGCCAGCCATGAGAAATAACTATATCTATGAACTCTTTCACTCTCGGCGGCGCTCGCATTGTGTACGTAATTATTAGGTAACACTGCAGACGAGGACGTTTATCACATTGTGTGTGTGTGTGCACAAGACTAACAGTCCATCATTATTCTGACAAAAATAAGTCGTAAAATGTAGTATTGTTGTGTAAAATAGGTTTCCTTTTTAATCTTTGGAGAGAAAATCGTATATAAGCCTATTATAGGCTACGTCTTGAGCACTGAAACGATTAACGTACATTTTCGTACGGAGAAGTGAAAGGCTCAAAATATTTCGGAGCTACACGTAACAATCCCGTTGCGGCTTCTTTTAAAATCCTTTATCTTCTGTTCTCCGGCAATTTCGTGTGTTTTCACCCAAATAATACGTACATCGGCGCGATTAAATGTCGTCTCCGCGAAAGAAATTACTTTTCTCTTAAATTACGTGGTGGAGAAAAAAAGGACATGCTTCTTCACGATCAGATACAAGGTAGCACTTCACGCACGACAGTTCAAAGGTAGACTGCAAACACTGCAACAAAGGGTGAAATCCATAATGTATACCATTCACGAAAACTATTTATGGCGGTATCTAGGGATATTTTTCTGAGCTACCATTCACAAAACCCAAGGAGGTTGACAAAGCCTTACTTATGGCGGCTTCTAGCGGCATATTAGGAACTTCCTGAATATTTGCCTCCGAATTCAAATGGGAATAACAGCTATTTATATGTTTTCTTTCTTTGCCCGCTTCAGTCACGGTCTGCACGGCCACTACGGTCGGGGGTTCAAATCCCCCCTCGGGCATGGATATTTGTGCCGTCCTTAGTTGTAGGTAGTTCATAAGTAGTTTGTAAGTTTAGGGACTGATGACCCCGTAGTTAAGTCCCTTAAGCTTAACAAACATATGAACATATGAACATATCTTTGTCATTCAATACGCACATTACAGTAGTCAAAATATGTTCAAATGTTTGTAAATCTATCGGACCAAACTGCGTGGTCATCAGTCCGTAGCTTACAAACTACTTAAACCTAGGTAAACTAACCTACGGATAAACACACATACCCTTGCCCCAGGGAGGACTCGAACCTCCACGGCGAGCAACCGCGCGCTCCGCAGCGAGACGCTTTAGACCGCTCGGCTACTCCACCGCGGCATTTTACAGTATTTTCACATAAGTATTTTCCTTGTTTTATCAAAATCGTAAAATCCATCTGATGCGAATTCTCTTTCACGATCAAAAACTGTTACGACCATGTTAATAATCTGCTGTACTAAAACAAATCACTGAAAGATCCAGCTATCAGAAACGATTACGACCACGCAGTACACTAACAGTCACCCCATCAAATAAAGCGCCGAAAACGGACATCCTCCACTGCACAGGAAATGAGGTTAGCAGGACTCGAAACGATATATATCGATGTGGTGTACAATGATTATATATATATATATATATATATATATATATATATATATATATATATATATATATATATATATATATATAATTTCCGCCAGTACATTTAAATGACTGATGAGATTTCACAAAATTTCGTGGATTATTTCGTGATCTTTCGTAAATTTCAATGATTTCGTGATTTTCAGCAAAGAATTGTAAAAAGTCGCAAAAATTACGCGATTTCGCGCTTCGCGAAAAACAGGTGCCTCTACTTATCAGTAACGCTTATTCAACTTTCCATTCGCGGAGAGCGCTCCTACGTGCGTCACCAAACCCCCGCAACCTCTGAGTCGTGGTGGATGTAAGGTGCAGTCTCCACTCTCGAAATCGGTGCCGGACAGCGTGTTAATGAGCTGTACGTTGATTCACTCTGGTGGTGTGACAGGGACCGGTGAATGCGACGCGAGAGTCTGTTCATGACAGGCGAACTGCGTGCGGCTATCCGTGTATCCAGAGCAGCACCTAAGTCCAGTGCAAAGAACTTGTGAAAAATAACTAGACTCACTAACGGCACTGCTGTCGCGGGATAATTTGAACCTTCGGCCGGTCGCCATGATAGTAGTAAGCGTCAGATAAATCGGAACGTTGTTAGGAGATAAATAGGGCGTTATACAGGGTGTTACAAAAAGGTACGGCCAAACTTTCAGGATACATTCATCACACACAAATAAAGAAAATATGTCATGTAGACATGTGTCCGGAAACGCTTAATTTCCATGTTAAGGCTCATTTTAGTATTTCTCGCTAAATGTAAATTGAAATAATACGAGCAGACAATTGTCAAAATACCCAATTGTCTCGTTAGTATGTACTGTACTTCCTCGATTCACGTCATCAACACAGATTTTCTGTGATCGTTTGGGCAGGAATTGTTGGTGATGTCGTGATTGGGCCTCATGTTCTTCCAACTACGCTCACTGGAGCACGTTATCATGATTTCATACGGGATACTCTACCTGTCCTGCTAGAACTTGTGCCTTTACAAGTACAACACAACATGTGGCTCATGCACGATGGAGCTCCTGCGCATTTCAGTCGACATGTTCGTACGCTTCTCAACAATGGTGACCGATGGACTGGTAGAGGCGGACCAATTCCATGGCCTCCACGCTCTCCTGACCTCAACCCTCTTGACTTTCATTTATGGGGGCATTTGAAAGCTCTCGTCTACGCAACCACGGTACCAAATGTAGAGACTCTTCGTGCTCGTATTGTGGACGGCTGTGATACAATACACCATTCTCCAGGGCTGCATCAGCGCATCAGGGATTTCATGCGACGGAGGGTGGATGCATGTATCCTCGCTAACGCAGGACATTTTGAACATTTCCTGTAACAAAGTGTTTGAAGTCACGCTGGTACGTTCTGTTGCTGTGTGTTTCCATTCCATGATTAATGTGATTTGAAGAGAAGTAATAAAATGAGCTCTAACATGGAAATTAAGCGTTTCCGGACACATGTCCACATAACATATTTTGTTTCTTTGTGTGTGAGGAATGTTTCCTGAAAGTTTGGCCGTACGTTTTTGTAACACCCTGTAAACATCCAATTCATAGTCACTTCTGTACTGCTTGATTAAATGTTCAAAATGTTCCAATGTTTGTAGAGCTTATGGGACTTAACTTACGGGGTCATCAGCCCCTAACTGCTTTACTATTGCAGCGTACATAAAGCACGATGGTGAAGAGCTGCTCAGCGTTTAACTCCATAAATCTATTTAAGAAAGCAATTACAAGAACGAATACTCTCTTCCAATTTATATTTCTCAGGAATACAAGTAGCCGGCTGCGGTCTACGGCGCGCCAGTCACAATCTGCACGGCTGCTACGGTCGGAGGTTCGAACCCCCCTCGGGCATGGATGTTTGTGTCGTCTTTAGTATAAGGTAGTTCATAAGAAGTTCGTAAGTTTAGGGATTGATGACACCGTAGTTAAGTCCCTTAAGCTTAACAAACATTTGAACATTGAAAATTTGAATACAAGTAGCGCTACTACTTGTGTTCAGAGATAGTTATTCTTGCTTAACAGGCTGTCAGTCAAGACATTATCGGATTTAGAATGAAATAAATAATAGTACTCGTAGCTCTTAGATACGAGTTACTTTAGGTAGTACTGGTGGACAGGAAGTTCAAAAAGTTTCATTTTATGATGTGTAAAATGACTATTGGCGCACGGGATCAGTTACCTCATTGAAGTTCGAATTTTTGTTTATGAAATTAATATTAGCGACTTGTAACGCAGAATTTAAAGGTCATCTGCCTTACATATAGGTAACTATAAAGGTATAACAACTGAAAGGTGTTTGCAGAACTGTGTATAGTTCCATATATCAATGACACATACCCATACAGGATGTTCATTGTGAAATTGAACCCTCTGATGACAGTTGATGACTTCTGAGCAGTTCAAGTTACTGTTAGGTATTTGGCTTACAACATTAAAAATGCTAATATTCGTGCTAGATACCCTAATGCTAATGTTACGTGCACTTAGTTAAGAAAAAGTTATGGCATAATTCGTGTTCTTAAAAGAATTTGTCAGTGGCTGGTTGCTGTATTCACAAGGTAACGCGCTATTTTATAGTTATGTATCTTATAGGGTATTTCATTTTCACGGTCTATTTTTAACATTAGCTGTTTCAGGCAGCTCTGTTTCATTCTTTGATGGTATAAAATATATCAATATTTCAGAATACAGCAGGCACTCAAACGAAGACGTAAAGAGAATGAAACTTTCACTCTGCAGCGGAGTGTGCGCTGATATGAAATTTCCTGGCAGATTAAAATTGTGTACCGGAACCGGGACTCGAACCTGGGACCTTTGCCTTTCGCGGGCAAGCGCACTACCGTATGTGCCATCCCGACAAGACTCACGTTGCCGCCTCACAACTTCACTTCCGCCAGTACCTCGCCTCCTACTTTCCAAACTTCACAAAATCTCTCCTGCGAACCATGCAAGACTAGCATTCCTGGAAGAAAGGATATGGTGGACACATGGCTTAGCCACAGCTTAAGGGATGTTTCCAAAATGAAACTTTCACTCTGCAGCGGAGTGTGCGCTGATATGAAACTTCCTGGCAGATTAAAATTGTGTGCCGGAATCGGGATTCGAACCTGGGACCTTTACCTTTCGCGGGCAAGCGCACTACCGACTGTGCTATCCCGATAGGCAAAGGTCCAAGGTTCGAGTCCCGGTTCCGGCACACAATTTTAACCTGCCGGTAAGTTTCAAAGACGTAAAGGTTTCTGAAACTCTTCCGAAATTAATGTTTGTAAAAAAGTTTCACCATCGTAGAGTATACTGAGAAAGTGCTTTCGGGGTCGTGGGAAACCGCCAGGGTTCGATCAGCAGTTGAGACAACTTGCCGTCGGTGCAAGCTCTGAGCCGTTCCCTACAGCACGCGGCTGGCTGGACACTCCTGCGATGCATTCACTTAATTAGCCGAGAGGCGCGCTACTCCAGTAATGAAGTGTAGTCAATTATTCAGTAGTAGTTACGGGCAGAAGGGAAAACAAATGCAGCTGCATGTCGTGGGATCAATATTTGTGAATAATAATACAGTTTCAGAGGTATACAGGGTGTTACGAAAAGGTATGGTCAAACTTTCAGAAAACACTCCTCTCACACAAAGAAAGAAAATATGTTATGTGGACATGTGTCCGGAACGCTTAATTTCCATGTTAGAGCTCATTTTAGTATTTCTCTTTAAATGTAAATTGAAATTGTCAAAATACCCAATTGTTTCGTTAGTATGTACTGTACTTCCTCGATTCACCGCCAGTTGTCCCAATTGAAGGAAGGTAATGTTGCCTTCAGTGCTTATGTTGACATGCGACTCACTGCTCTACAGTACTAGCATCAAGCACATCAGTACGTAGCATCAACTGGTTATACTGTTCATCACGAGCGTGATTTTGCAGTCAATGCAATGTTTACAAATTCGGAGTTGGCAGATGCCCATTTGATGTATGGACGTGTTCGTATGCTTCTCAACAACAGATTCGGTGACCGATGGATTGGTAGTTTCATTTATGGGGGCATTTGAAAGCTCTTGTCTACGCAACCCCGGTACCAATTGTAGAGACTCTTCGTGCTTGTATTGTGGACGGCTGTGATACATTACACCATTCTCCAGGGCTGCATCAGCGCATCAGGGATTCCATGCGACGGAGGATGGATGCATGTATCCTCGCTAACGGAGGACATTTTGAACATTTCCTGTAACAAAGTGTTTAAAGTCACGCTGGTACGTTCTGTTGCTGTGTGTTTCCATTCCATGATTAATGTGATTTGAAGAGAAGTAATAAAATGAGCTCTAACATGGAAATTAAGCGTTTCCGGACACATGTCCACATAACATATTTTCTTTCTTTGTGTGTGAGGAATGCTTCCTGAACCACTCAGCAGACCGCAAGGAAGATACTGAAATCACCTTTCAAAATTTGATACGTATACCTGTACCACCACAATAATCATTATAAATGATAACTAGTAATTAACTATCTAAAATATTCTGTGCAAAATAATTTCTTTTGAAACTTCGTCAAAGATTAAAATTCTGAGTCAGATCAGGACTCGAACACGAGACATCTACATATATATCTACATGCATACTCCGCAATCCACCGTAAGGTGCGTGGAAGAGGGTACACTGTACCAGTACTAGGCATTTCCTTTCCTATTCCACTCCCAAATTGAAAGAGGAAAAAAGGAATGCCTATATGCCTACGAACGAGTCCAAATTTCTCTTATCTTGTCTTTGTGAACACTACGAGAAATGTTAAGTAGGCGGCAGCAAGATCGTACTACACTCAGCTTCAAATTCCAGCCCTACAAAATTTCCTCAACAGAAATTCACGAATTCCTCCAGTTATCCCCAACTGAGTTGCCGGAGCTTTTCCGTGACACTCGCGCATTGGTCGAAACTACCAGTAATAAACCTAGCTGCTCGTCTCTGAACCGCCTCTATGTCTTCCTTCAAACTGATTTGCTGTGGGTCCCAAACACTTGAGCAATACTCAAAGACGTGGCCGTGCAAGCGTTTTATATGCGGTCTCCTTTACAAATGAAGCACATGTTCCCAAAATTCTCCCAATAAACCGAAGTCGGCTGTCCGCCTTAGTCACAACTGTCCTTATATGTTCGTTCCATTTCATATCGCTCTGTAATGTTACGCCTAGATATTTGAACGACGCGACTGCATTAAGAAGCTCACTACTAATGCTGTATTCGAACATTATGGGATTGTTTTTCCTACTCATGCGCATCACCTTACATTTTTCTACATTGAGAGCTAAAAATGTTCAAATGTTTGTAAATCTATCGGACCAAACTGCGTGGTCATCAGTCCGTAGCTTACAAACTACTTAAACCTATGTAAACTAACCTAAGGACAAACACACACACCCATGCCGCAGGGAGGACTCGAACCTCCGCGGTGAGCAACCGCGCGCTCCGCAGCGAGACGCTTTAGACCGCTCGGATACTCCACCGCGGCCATTGAGAGCTAGCTGCCATTGTTCGCACCAACTAGAAATTTTGTCTAAGTCATCCTGTATGCTATTACAGTCAGTTACAGACGTCACCCTCCCATACACCACAGCATCATCAGCAAACAGCCGCAAGTTACTCTGTCCATCAGATCATTTATATAGATATAAAATAATAGTGGGCCTATCACACTCACCTGGGGCACGCCTAACGATACACTAGTCTCTGATGAACACTCGCCGTCGAGAACAACGTACTGCGTTCTATTACTGAGGAAGTCTTCCAGCAGTCAACAATCTGTGAACCTATTCCATAAGCTCGTATCTTCGTTAGCAGTCTGCAGTGTGGCACCGCGTCGAACGCCTTTTTGAACTCGAGAAAAACACAATCCGCCTGTTGCCCTTCATCCATGGCTCGCAAGATGTCATGTGAGAAAAGGGCATGCTGAGTTTCACGCGAACGATGTTTCCTAAACCCGTGCTGATTCACAGAAAGAAGCTTTTCCGTTTCAAGGAAATTTACTATATTCGAACTGAGGATATGCTCCAAAATTCTACATGAAACTGATGTCAACGATATTGGCCTGTAAATGTGTGGGTCAGCTCTCTCTCCTTTCTTTGTGTTTGCCTTTGCGAAATGTCCGCAAGTGTCTGCTGGTGCTAGCGCTGCGAGTTCCGCACAACTTGTGTGAAGTTTTCGAGGTGCTGGATGTGAGAGTGAGTGTTTAAAAAAAAAATGTTTGTAAAGCTTATGGGACTTAACTACGGGGTCATCAGTTCCTAAACTTACAAACTGTTTAGCAACTACCTTATACTAAAGACGGCACAAATATCCATGCCCGAGGAGGGATTCGAACCCCCGACCGTAGTGGCCGTGCAGACCGTGACTGGCGCGCCTCAGTCCCCTCGGCCACCGCGGCCGGCTTGACTGAAAACGTCGATCGATGGTGTGGTCACACTGCATACGATATAGCTTGTCACTTCGTCCGGTTAAAGGAGAAAGGTTAGGTTTGAATATATTCTGTGTGTGAAGTATATTAAATTTCAATTTCCTGGTGTGCAATGGATTCCACCGAAATTTTTATGCTTCGAAACTCGTGCTACAATGCGGCTTTTCTTTTATTAATAAAGACTTCAAATGCATACGAATGAGCTGCACCTGTATGGAACGAAGAAAGTGACAAGGATTGTGTACCGTTCTCAGTTACTTCTACTCCCAGACAATCTTTACGAATATGTGAGGTAACGGTAAAAGGAGAAATGTCTATTACATACTTGATATTTCGTGGAGTTACTGACAAGCAACATTACAGCTTTGCTGAATTTATTTGAAGTTGTGCATGCCGGCCGCGGTGGACGAAGGGACTGAGGCGCTCCAGTCACGGTCTGCACGGCCACTACGGTCGGGGGTTCGAATCCCCCCCACTCGGGCACGGATATTTGTGCCGTCCTTAGTATTAGTTAGCTCATAAGTAGTTTGTAAGTTTCGGGACTGATGACCCCGTAGTTAATTCCCATAAGCTATACAAACATATGACCATTTGAAGTTGTGCAGACATACCCCAATTAACCTCCATGCTTTAAATAATGAAAAACCGCATCAGTTAGGGAAGTGTATCGCACATCACATCGAATTTCGAGGATTTATTCGCATTTTCTAGTTCATTTGTTTACTTTTGCTACTTTTTCGACGTTTCAATGTGTGATTTCCTGACACACTTGCACTGCAGTTGTCTCTTTTAGGTTAGCTATATAATTTCGGAAAATCGGACAGAATAAATATTGAGGTGTGTGTTTTATCCTAATGTTAGAAACCATAACTTTTTCTGTCTGCTTAAAGGTACTGCGCCTCTTCCATTACTCAGAATCTGCAACATAATAATCATGTGTACAAAAACCAGTTTGAGTGACGATTTTTGTGTCGTGATATCCAGTTTAATGGAACAGACACAATACCTGCAAGTATAGACAGACGTACTATTTACTATGTAAAAAAGTTGCCAAGATTTCATTATCTATGATACGATTTTCCTCATTACGATAACCTCAAAAATACTACATCTGTGCAAGAGCTGCATAAAAATCACACATGGAAACGTCACGATGTATTTATGTAAACAAATTACTAAAGGCAAGAAAAATTCTGGAAATGTGTTGTGCTAAGCATAAAAATACATACCGGGTGTAGTTTTTCAGTATTTAAATCCATGAAGAACACATTATAAGGCCACCCAGAAAATCCGATTATGACGAAAGAAATGAAGTTACGATACATTGAATTTCAATGGCTGTCATTCAATATATTTGTGAAAGACTAGTGTGAAATTAAGAATAATTTTGAACACAGAAACCATTGAAAAGCGGAAGCACACGTAGGCCTACACCACATTTGCAGGTCACTTCATAGAACACTCATCACCCTGTTAAAGAACGCCAGAACCAGTAAGAATAATTTGTGGACATCAAATACCCGATTATGACAGTGTAAAACAACGCAAGAGAGCCACTACAATAACATTAAGATATGCCACAATCCCGAATAGAACACATTTTTTGAGGTTATAATTTACGCCTAAAATTTCTGATGATTTAACTTACCTGGGGTTTGCAATAAACTATAATATGACCATAGATTCCGAATTTTATCCCGATTGTGATATTTCTCGTGTTCTGGGTGCCACAATCTCTTTCTTTATTTCACTAAGCATATCAGTTTCTCACTGTCCATATCTAGCATGTGAGAATGTCGGTCGATTTGACCGAAGAAAACAAACTGATTTGAATTTCACCGACTGTCGTCCGAAATGTCTACTTTCGGGCGATGAGATCGGCTACACTGTGACCGTGCCCATAGAGGAGTACAAATTTGAAACGATCGGCCGTTTTCCGCCGATGTCTGTCGTCGGTAAAACCCACCGATATCGGAGCTACTGTGACCACAGCCTTACGCCGCAATCCTAAAGCTCCGTTTTCCTGGGTGCGGGACCTAATGGCAGCCTGGTGCGCCACACGCCTGCGTCTTCCGCTGCCTGCTGCGGGCCGCAGGTCGCTGCGAGAAACGTTTTCTTAGCTACGGGACGGGGCGCGTCACAACGTAAAAATTAAAGTCGCGTTTTTTATGATTTGACTACTGAATATGATAGAGTGATCCGAGAACTACCTTCTGACACCTCTTTTTGTAATTAAACTAAAATTTTTCCCATTGAAAGAAAGAAACATTTTAAGATTTTGAGGAAACTTGTTTTTTTGCGTCACTCTATATTTATCACGCCATAGCTCCGAAACTATGTTTAGCACACCAAAATAATTTTATAATCGTCTTCAGTACTATATGTTTCTTGCCAATAGAGTCAGTAATAGTGAAGTAATAAATTACAATCACACGTCTGACGCAGAACTTGTACCAAATCATCATCCGAAATGTAGTAAGCGACAAACTTTTTCCCTTTACATTTTTTTGTAGGGTGTAAATGTTCAAATGTTTGTATAGCTTATGGGACTTAACTACGTGTTCATCAGTCCCTAAACTTACAAACTACTTATCAACTAGCTTATCCTAAGGACGGCACAAATATCCATGCCCTCGGGGGCATTCGAACCCCCGACCGTCGTGGCCGTGCAGACCGTGACTGGAGCGCCTCAGTCCCCTCGGCCACCGCGGCCGGCTGTAGGGTGTAAGCGAGAAAAAGTTTTGGACAGGTTTTAATTTAATTTTGCACTTTGTTGGAAGGCTTTGGCTGCTACCGTTTGCGCTGGACGAGAGACGCATTGTGCGGTTTCCTGGCTCCGCTCGAGTTCAGCTCGCATTGATGCATAGTTTGCTAGGCGTGTAGTGGGTCATGTGGCGTGGCAATAGGAGCGAGGACAGTGAAGGACCAACCTGCAGCGTAGTTCTCCGTGTAAAAAGCTTTTCGTTTTGGCACTACGAAAGTATATGGAAGCTACGGAAGAGGAGGAAGACTGCTTATTATGCGAGAGATTTCTCAGGAAGCTAAAAGCAGTAAATGTTTTTACATCGTGAAAAAGAAGGAGCGTACAACATCGAAATAAAAAAACATTTGCTCGACGATGTGAATAAGTTTAAAGAATATTTTAGGTTCACCCCTAATCAGTTTCAATATCTTCTGTCATTTATCTTTACCTAACTGAAAAGCGATTCCTGCAACTGAGTGGCGAGACCAATCACACCAGCAGAAAAACTTGCTGTTACCTTGAGGTTTGTTCCTCATTAATAATTAGCGTTAATTTGAACTGGTGGTCAACGTGACGTGCTATCTATTGTCGCAGTATGTACTACTTTACCAGTATTCCAGTAGACCATTTGATGAATTTCTTTTGTGCGTACTGAAAGTGTTGACCTTATTGGAACGTTTGTTATGTTTACTGCTGTGCCATTATTCCAATTGAATAAATGCTGATATTTGAGGAACGTGTGTTGCATATGATGAAAGCATTAGCCTTAATGGATCGTACTGGATTGTTTTCTTTGCGCACTAAATAAAATGCATACACATGTCATTTTTAGTATTTCTTAAGATGGGGAATGGGCCTGAGAACAGCATAAAATTATTGATTATGTAGTTTGAATGAAATATAATTTATTGCAACAAAAAGATAAACAATAATTCTTCAAAGCATAAAACACAGGGAAAGATCCACTTACTGTAGTTACCGATGTCTGCGATGTCTGCATTGGTGACATTGTCACAGATTGTAGGCTGTTGCTCAATAGCAACACTTGAGACAGAAGGACGAGGGCAAGGTGACGAAGTTGCGCTGCAGTTTTCGTACTGATATGTCTATCCCTTATCTCTTTGGTCCATGGTTTCCAAATTCATCACAGTATTTTAATTATGTATTTTTTGATGACGTTACAGCGTTCAATGAATGAAAGAAATCACAATTTGCGATCAGTTATGGCTTCGCTGTACTAGGTTTAGATAGAATACCAAAGTGTGGCGAATGAAAATTTGTTCCCGGCCGTGATTCGAACCCGTGATCTCCTGTTTACTAGGCAGACGCGTTGACCACTGCGCCACCGATGACACAGTGACCAATTCGACTGCAGAGGACTCTTCCCTGCACGTCTCCAGCCACACCCAATATATAAATGTATAAAAGCCGAGGCTCCTGACAACAATTAATTGTGTCTCGATACCTCATGGTGTGTTCTCCCTGATGCGGAAATACAGGTTTCAGCTGCGAGCATTACAGAATTAAGAGGCTATGGTAATAGGAAAGAGATAGTGTGGCGAATGGAGATTTGTGTGTGGCGGGAGACGTGCAGGGAAGAGTCCTCTGCAGTCGGGCTGCTCACTATGCCCTCGGTAGCGGAGTGGTCAACGCGTCTACCTAGTAAGCAGGAGATCCCGGGTTCGAATCCCGGCCGGACACAAATTTTCATTCGCCGCACTTCAGTATCCCATCTAAACCTAGTACAGTGAAGCCATAACATCGCAAATTGCGATTTCGTTCATAAAAATGAACCCTGTAACGTCGTCAAAAATATATAATTGTATACAAGCTGAGGCTGGGCTCCTGACGACAAGTAATTGTGTCTCGATAGCTCACGGTCTGTTCTCCCTGGTGCGGGAACACAGTATTGTGGCTGCGAGCATTATAGAATAAATAGGCTGTGGTATAGGAAAGAGACAGTGTGGCGAATGGAGATTTGTGTGTGGCGGGAGACGTGCAGGGAAGAGTCCTCTGCAGTCGGGCTGGTCACTGTGTCCGCGGTTGTGGAGTGGTCAACGCGTCTGCCTAGAAAGCAGGAGATACCGGTCAGACACAAATTTTCATTCGCCACACTTTGGTATTCCTTCTAAGCCTAGTACAGCGAAGCCATAAGTGATCACAAATTGCGATTTATTTCATCGCAGTATTGCTAATTTGCTTTTTGGCTCTGCATATAAGCTCGGGTCTAAATTTTGTTACTGTTGCTACTATGGATTTGAAGAATAAGTCAGTTTCGTCCTCAATTTCAGGTTCCACTAGCTTGTCGAAAAATGTCGAAAAGGTCTGTCGGCCCTCATGTCTTTCTTTAACAAGTTCCTGTAGTGAAGTGTTACTGACTAGTTTTGTTTTCTTTGCTGCGGTTCCGTGGACAAGCTCCTCCAGCCAAGCAAGTCGCTGCGGCGTGCTTGACAGACTGCCCTCGGAGCACAAAAGGCAAGCGTTTCCCGCAGCGGCGTGCTGTGTCCCACAGCCTGTCTCGGCGCTCGGGAATTCAGCCCCGATTTCTGTGCAGCGCTGCTCCAGCCGAGAAGCGTTGCTCGGTACGGCTTTAGACTTCACCCTTACTTACCAAGTAACATTTATTTAAAAAGGGTTACGTTTTTAGCATTTGTCGATTTGGAGAAAGATTTTGACAATGTCGACTGGAATACACTCTTCCAAACTCTGAAGGTAGCAGGAGTAAAATATCGGAAACGAAGAGTTATAAACCTATACAAAAAACAGACAGCGGTTATTAGAGTCAAAGGGCAAGAAAGGGACGCAGAGTTTGGGAAGGGAGTAAGACAGGGTTTTAGCCTTTCCCCAATATTATTCAATCTGTACATTGAACATGCAGTAAAGGAATGGAAGGAGAAATATGGAGAGGGCATTAAAGAGCAGGGAGAAGAAATAAAAACATTGCGGTTTGCCGATGACAGTAATTCTGTCAGAGACCGCAAAAGATCTGGAAGAGCAATTGAATGGGATGGACAGTGTCTTGAAAGATATAAGATAAACATTAATAAGAGTAAAACGAAGGTAATGGAATGTAATGTCAGAAAATCAGGCGATGATGAAGGAATTAGATTAGGTAATTAGACAATAAAAGTAGTAGATGAATTTTGTTATTTGGGTAGCTAGATAACTTCTGATGGCCGAACTAAATAAGATATAACATGCAGAATGGCTATGGGGAGAAAAGCGTTTCTAAAGAAGCGAAACTTATCAACTTTCAATATTAATTTAAATCTTAGGAAGTCCTTTCTGAAAGCATTTGTCTGGAGTGTAGCATTGTATCGGAGTGAAACGTGGACGATAAGGAGCTCAGATAAAAAGATGGTAGAAGCTTTTGAAATGTGGTGCTACAGACGAATGATGAAAATTAGATGGGTAGATCACGTAACAAATGAGGTGCTTAATCGAATTGGGGAGAAAAGCAGTTTCTGGCATATCTTGACTAAGAGGAGGGATAGATTGGTTGGTCACATTCTGTGACATCAAGGAATTGTCAACTTGGCATTAGAAGGAAGCATGTGGGGTAAAAGTCGTAGAGGGAGACCGAGGGACGAATATAGTAAGCAGATTCAAAAGGATGTAGGTTGCCGAACGTATTCTGAGATGAAGAGGCTTGTACAGGACAGGGTAGCGTGGAGAGCTACATCAAACAAGTCTGCGGACTGAAGATCACAACAATAGCCAACAATATTATTACTTAAAAGTTAATGAGTAATTACACACTTTTATTTGCTAATATTAAGTCTTTCATGAAATTTATCATATTTGTAGAGCAAATCTGTGAATAAACAAATTTATAATGAACTAGTTAAAAACCCGGCGTTCCCGGGGGTATTTTTTTTCCCTGTCTTGAGTTAGTACTTCTACCCCTCCATTCTGTCCATATCCTTTATTTCTAAAAAACAAAATGTACAAAATTATATGTGCAGTATCCAAACAAAGAAAGATAAAAAGGGCATAAACAATTCGCACGATCTCATGTTTATTGAGTTACACGTTGTAAGATTTAATAATTTTTCAGGTGTATATTTGTACAAGTACCGTATGTCTGTAAAATCTGTTGCGAATAAATTTAATAGTAAAGAAGTAATAGATTAAAACTTAGTGCATGATAGGGCAGTTTTCTATGAACGTTACTGTTTATGTGCTCATATCTCATTAACTATGTGTCGTACTGTGATAAAATTTCGAAGATATATTTAGCTATGTTTGTGTATACTGTCTGTAAAATTTCCTGCAGCTACAATTTCTAGTGTAGAAATTATAAACTATAACATCTTACCGAATACGATAGTTTTAGTCCATGAACATTGGAAAAGTAGTAAGCGAGAAACTTATCCTTTCATAATTTTGCTATGGTTGTCAGCGAGAAAAAGTTCAATAAAGGTTTGAAATTATGTTTAAAGTTGATTGCAAGACGCTAAGTAATGTCATTCTCATATAGTGTGTGAATAAAGTCTCGTCGCATAATGTGGCAGTTTCTTGCAATTACATTGTTTCCAAGTCATGTCTGATGCGACAGTTTTACGACATCTATAGCGAAACTGTTGTGGGCGTAGACTTCTTTTCGTTTCATCATTTTGTGTGGGGATGGGGAGGGGGGATCAGTTACAGAACGCTTCATTAACGTCCGAAATTAGATGTATACTTTGTTGTAGGTTCCTAACTACTCCCATTTTCCAATAATTGACGCATAAATCTGGGTATTCTCACGCGGTGGGCTCATTATTTATGACATATCTCCTGAGCTATGTCTGTGCTCAATTGGTTCTGGCTCAGGAACCTTCGTGGGTGTACGGTGGTCAACCAAAGTTATGAACACATAAAGGACATACAGCCATAAGGGTGTTTCACTAAGTGTGTTTGGCTCTGTAACTTATAAAATAAGACGGGAAAGTTCAATGTGGTAGGTCAACACAAGAAAAGTTATACTTTCTGCGGAGCTATGAACATAGTTTATTGTATCATTTTCCAAAGAGTTACAGCACAAAGATATATTTTTTTTTAAAACAGAATTACATTTAATGTGATTATAACTGCTCTGTGTGTAGTATCAACAGGAGGCGCTAGATAGCAGCACTAAAATTTTTAATCGCAATTGCGATCGTTTACTTATAGCCTATATTCGGTATTGCTTTTAGTTATGACCTGCTTCCTAGAAGGTACTATAGTCGGAATTTCACACTTATTAATCCCTATAGTACATCAATGACACCCTAGCTTCGTTATAAATCGTATACTGCACAGCACAGAAAATATCATCCTTGTAAATCGTAGAGATAGTACCTCCTGACAGTGCTAGATAGCGTCGTGATCGAAAGTTCGAACATTTCCCGAGATTTCCCGAACTGTGACGTAAATTGGTCGAACATTTCGAGTCATGTTCAAACGCAGCTCTACTGGGCGGTCCCGCCCGCCCGCGTTGTCGACGCCTCGCGGCGCTCAGCGCTGCGGCATCAGGACCTGACCTGGACCTGGGAGCGCGTCCGTCGCCAGCTGTCTGCAGCTTCCCGTCAGCGCCGGCAGAGAGCACGCGCGTCGACACGGGCGTAGCACGGGCGGGCGGGCGTCGAACGCGTAAACACGCGTGCAGCGGGCGGCGGCGACGGAAGTGGAAGTGACGGGCAAACAGTTCACAATTAAACGCGACACCGCGCGTTTTCACCACATCCCCACCGAAGCCGAAACAAAGTTGAAATAACATTTTTGTGCTCGAAAGCGACCGCAGCCACGCGCTCAACACGGCAACTGTGTACACGCGTGCGTTCCTGCCGGTTTACACAGTAGCAGTAATTAAATAAACGAGTAAACAATGAAATAAAATTATTTTTGTAACGGTAAAGAGAAACGCAGCGGGAACTTTTCACTTCAGGCTAGTTTACACGACGACACTACGTTTCATGAAACTGCGCTACTGGCCAGTGCGCATGCGCGGCAAGCGTGCGCGCAACTCTTTGGCGAAACTAAACAGTTTCGGCACCTTCCAACTTTGACGAAACTGATTGCGCGTGTTTTTAGGATAGCTGACAACCAAAACAAAACAAAACACAACATAAAGGGGGTAAAGGAAGAAATAATTCGGTTTTTGAACATATACAGGGTGTTTCACTAAGTGTGTTTGCCTGTGTAACTTATAAAATAATAGGTGACGGGAAATTTTAATGCGGTAGGCCAACACAAGAAATGTTACACTTTCTGCGGAGCTATGAACATAGTTTATTGTATCATTTTCCAAAGAATTAAATTATTGAATATCAGTCTCCAGATCGCTTTTATTTTTTAAAACATGATCGGTTTCGGGACAGCTGCCCATCTTCAGATCTGTTAAACAAATGTTACAACTGAATATAAGCTACTATTTACAAAGTATGATATCATAAAGTTAAAGGAAAAACATTAAAAACATACCAAATTTTGAAGTTACAGAGTAACCTGTCCTGTGATGAACGAATGTTCACAGTCGTTACTAAAACATAGTAGCTTCCTGAGGCGTTATATAATGTACTTAAGATCATCTGATTGGTGGGGATCATTTTTGTTAAAATTATTCTCAGTAAGTAATTACTGACTTACATATAAAAGCAATTCTGAGGCCAAGGTGTAAGATAGTAGTCAAGTATAAAATAGCAGTTACAAATGAGATACACAACTGTCAAACTATAAAAGGACGTAGAAATAAGATAAAATTGGGTTCTGGATACATATAATAACATTTTAAGTGAAACTGTTATCGAGTTAAAAAATATAAAAATATATAAAAAATAAAAATATGGTTAAATATTAAAATCTCTTAAAAAGGATTAAAAACAAATATTGTGGACAATGTCTTCTTTCCCGTCTGCGGATGAGACTTCAGTGTGTCAGGTAGCAGCAGCGTCGCCGAGGTTTCCTCCGCCTCGCCGTGTCCCATTCACCGCCGCCAGTGTGCTGAGGGCCGCCGTAGCTGGTGTTTGGCAGCGCGTTCCATTCCAGGCAAGGCTACAAAACGTCTTTAAATATTTCAAAAAAGTTTTTATGTATAAAATCTGTCTGCTCATTTAGAAGTTTGTCTGAGT
The DNA here is from genome assembly GCA_026315105.1 of Locusta migratoria. NCBI lineage: Eukaryota > Metazoa > Arthropoda > Insecta > Orthoptera > Acrididae > Locusta > Locusta migratoria. The sequence continues at coordinate 69,254,428 of CM048750.1, read as the reverse complement.
CTTTCTCCTTGTGCGCATATACTTCAAGCTCTTCAAGTACATTTAAATGAAAGCTTTTCGGTGCCCTGTGCAACACTTCCATTTGTTCGCTTATAGTGCTAACTCGGTGTTTGTTGTCTTTAGCATGCGCTCCAAATGCTGTGCGATTGCCGTTATTGCAGTGCTCTTTGTATCGCACTTCAAAGTTGCGTCCAGTTTGCCCTATGTAATATTTATCGCAGCTGGCGCATTTAATCTTGTATACCCCATAGTTGCTATACTTCGTGCGTTTTTTCTTGGTAGGTCTATGCCTTAATCTTTGTGCCATTTGCCCATCATTCTTGAACGCCACTCCTATGTTTTTCGGAAAGTGTTTCGCAATTCTCTCCGACACACGTCCTCTGTATGTTAAAATGACAAACTTCTTTTTATCTTTAAATATGTTATTGCCAGTGGATTTGTTTTTAATTTTATTGAACATCCGCATGACATCTTGCGTCTTGTACCCATTGGCTGCGGCTACCTGTTTGATAATGTCTAGTTCTTTCTCTAATTCTTCCTCGGCAAGTGGCAGTCTGAGAGCTCTGTTGCACATTGAGTAGAAGTATGCTCTTTTGTGCTGTGCTGCGTGTCGTGATGTCGCTCCTATAATGCTATCAGAGCATGTCTCTTGCCTGTACACGCTGAATGCGTGTCTCCCTCCGTCATTTCTTATAGTCAAGTCAAGAAAATTGATTGCCCCATTCCGCTCAAATTCCAAAGTAAAATGCATTATTGGGTGCTGATCGTTTAAAACTTTTGACATTTCCACAACTTCCTCTTTCTCCCCTTTATACAGTAAAATAGAGTCATCAACGTACCGTCTGTAATAAATTAGTTTCCCTTTGATTTCGGGATAAGAGGCGAAAAATTTGTTTTCAAAGTCGTTCATCACAGGACATGTTACTCTGTAACTTCAAAATTTGGTATGCTTTTAATGTTTTTCCTCTAACTTTATGATATCATACTTTGTAAATAGTAGCTTATATTCAGTTGTAACATTTGTTTAACAGATCTGAAGATGGACAGCTGTCCCGAAACCGGTCATGTTTTAAAAAATAAAAGCGATCTGGAGACGGATATTCAAGAATTTTATTCATATAACGATCGCAGAAACTCCCTGGAGACCAATAGGTTTTGCTTTGATAAATTTTCCAAAGAGTTACAGCACAAAGATATAATTTTTAAATGTAACAATAGTTTTTTCTATCGTGCATTGGATTCGTTGAAACCAGCTGCGTCCAAATCAATTTAAAGTACATTCCTATCACTGTTAGTTTGGCAGCTACAACCATTCAAAGTTTCAGGGGCAGATACCACATGCTGTACATAATACATGGCTGTATGATGGGTGATGGATAGCGGTGGGAAGTTGATTTACATGAGATGTTCAAATGTGTCTCCATGTTCCTCAATGCATAATGCAATGCGCCGTCGAAAGGATCTGCGGACGAGATGTAACATCGCCGGTGTGACGGAGCGACATGCTTACTCGATGCGCCGTTTTACATCATCATATCCCCCCCCCCAAAAAAAAAAAAAAAAAAAAAAAAAAAATCTACTGGTGTTAAATCGGGCGACCTTGTGGGCCATCAATGAGGATCATGGCACCCCAACTATCTTCCTGCAAACCTGTTGTTTAGTTCTTCTACAACAGCACGCGCAGAATGGGCTGGGTGACAATCTTGCTGCATCCACATATGGACTCTCCTGTGTAGACACATATGTTCAAGGAGACCAGCCGACCGCGGTGGCCGAGGGGACTGAGGCGCTCCAGTCACGGTCAGCACGGCCACTACGGTCGGGGGTTCGAATGCCCCCTCGGGCAGGGATATTTGTGCCGTCCTAGTTTGTAAGTAGTTCATAAGTAGTTTGTAAGTTTAGGGACTGATGACCCCGTAGGTAAGTCCCATAAGCTTAACACACATTTGAACATTTGAAGGAGACCACCCAAACTGTCGGCTATAAAAGCGCGATATAACTCACCTGTCAGTGTACCTGGGAAGTAGTGTGGACCGATGATTTCATCCCCAAGGATTCCACACCACACGTTAATAGACCACCTCCGTTGACGGTCGACAGGTCGTACCCACCGAGGATTGTCTGCGGCCCAGTAGTGCATGTTATGGCGATTCACTGCACCATAATTTGTGAACGTGGACTCATCAGAGAACATAACACTTTTTAAAGACACCAGCGTGAAATCACGCATGGCTCACTCACAGAATGTCACTATTGCACGGAAATCGTTCCCATACAGCTCCTGGGTCAGTGACAGGCGGTACGGATGAAACCTGTGGCCGTGTACTATACGCCACACAGATGTGAAACTGACACCAGCGACTGCAGCAACGGCTCGTAAGCTGACATGAGCATCGTGGTGTAGTGCAGCTAAAACAAACAACTCCGTCTCCTCGCTTCTTGCAGGTCTTCGTCTGTTACTGCGGCGCATTACAAAGCTGCCTGTTTCCCGAAGTCGTTGTTCGGCACGTATCGACACTCGCCGAGCATCAGCAACATGTCAACGTACTCGTTGTTCGCGTATACCATCGTCATCCGATGTCTGTAACTGTGGTATATTGAGCCCCGGTTGTTTGTGTGGCTCAAACTGTCGGGTATACGGCCGTGTGCGGCGACAGTCGGCAGTCTAACAGCGCATCGAGGAAGCTTCTCGATCCGTGACACCGGCGACGTTACAACTCGGCCGCACCACATTTAGAAGGCGCATTGCATTATGCGCAGCGTTTGTGGTATCTGCCCCTGAAACTTTGAATGGTTGTAGCTCCCAAACTAACAGTCATAGGAATGTAGTTTAAATTGATTTGGACGCAGCTGGTTTCAACGAATCCAATTCACGGTAGAAAAAACTGTTGTTCCATTTAAAAAATTATATCTTTGTGCTGTAACTCTTTGGCAAATGATACAATAAACTATGTTCATAGCTCCGCAGAAAGTGTAACATTTCTTGTGTTGACGTACAGCATTAAAATTTCCCGTCACCTATTATTTTATAAGTTACAGAGGCAAACACACTTAGTGAAACACCCTGTATGTGATGCAGAGGTGTTTGTGCCATTTTAACGATGAAAATTTCAGGAATAATCAGCGGTGTGTTAGTGCTCTTGCACCAATTATTCGTGAATTAAATATTGATGGGCGGACGATTAGTGAATTGCAGACTAAAATACATTAAATTCCAAATACCTATGCAAACGAACTATGGCAATTGTGGATTTGGAAACACGGTACAGGTACTGTAGAGACGAATATCTACTTGACAAGAAAAGTAATGTAATTTGTAATTTGAGTTCTGGTAACAATGCTTCGCGCATAACAGTATCTTGTTTCTTTATTGCATTACTAATGTAAACTGCTCTGGTGACATTCTGAGTTGATTCAAATAACTTCCAGGGCTTCGATCACAATTTCTTTCAGAAAGGTCGCTGAGCAACCGAGCTGACGTCTTTTTTTTTTTTTAATCCAGTCACGAACCCAAACACGTTTCTTAATCTTTTTATGTTTTGTCTTATGCAGCGACTTCACACTGAGAAGCAATAGCTCCGCACAACTCTTACATCTACCAAAACTTACATTCTACGGCGACTACCGCACTCACAAAACAACGAAACTGAAGTGTATAGTATTGGCGCCGTGTCTACAGAGATACACGAAACCAGTTGCGCGCAATTCATTTGTTGTCATTCAAACTATGAAAATTATTCATGTGCACTCATATCATATACTATCAGTGCACATAAATAATTTTCTTAGTTTGAATGACAACAAAAATTTTAAGTCCTAACGTGCACCTAACGGTTTCTAGGAATTTTCTAATTTTGAGAATGATAGCACGAACCACGACTCCAAAAAGCTTCTGGTTTTGTCAAATATTTTAATAGCATATGACGCAAACCATTGGTACAAATTGTTTTACTTTAGATCCAGGGGTACTGAACACACCCCTACGTTCAACTTTAAAATTTTAAGCAGTAAACTTGGTATACGCAACCGTTGCCCACATAGGCGTTTACTGAACGGAGTCCCTTGTAAAATTAATTAACATCTTTGAAGAAAACGTTCATAAAACCCGGCAAACCATCATGAACGTTGGGACATGCAACAAGTCAAACCACGCCATGTAAATTAAAAGATACCTGAAGATGTACCTTTAACGCGACGAAACCGGTAGTAACGCAATAAAGGCGTATAAAAACAGCTATGGCGGACTGCAATAATTCATAGAAAGACATCCTGATCGTTTATATTACTTTCTAGAATTGATATACAAGAAACCTTTGACATCTCGTGGCATCGGGTGTCCTGCCGGTGATCCGCGTCTTCCATACACGATATTTCGCCACCGTTACTCGGCGTCTTCTTCAGGTGTTCCCTGAGACTGAACGACAAGTCGATGGAGTCCCATATTTATGCCTAGGCGGCGTCTGGTGCTTCCTATGTGCTCCGCGCCCAGTGTGTTCCAGCCTGGCAGTGGGGGGGGGGGGGGGGGGTTCGAATCCCCCCTGGGGCATGGATATTTGTGCAGTCCTAGTTCGTAAGTAGTTCGTAAGTAGTTCGTAAGTAGTTTGTAAGTTTAGGGACTGATGACCCCGTAGTTAAGTCCCATAGACTATACAAACATTTGAACATTCCTGGCAGTGGCGTCTGACGTAGGATGATCCATCGTTGGTCCGCGCCCAGTGGTGGCCGTCTCCGGCTCATGGCGTTCCATAGGTGGTCCGCGCCCGCCACGCGCGTTCCTAGCACTTTCAGGGCGATCCTCTTCTTTTGCTGACCATGGCCACGCTACTCTCCTGGGCGTCGGAGTTTGTTGTGCGCCTGCGAGGTATGCTTCCCGTCGCACCAGGCTGTTGTTGGGGTGGCACGCCGCCGGAATTACTCGGGGCGTTGGTTGTCATCTGTAGCTCTTCCCCTGGTTATCTGGAAGAGGTGTCTTTCTTCCGTTGCTTCTGCAGCAGTTCTAGAGCCGGATTCCATGCAGTACTGAGTTGATATCCTGCTTCCCGATTTATCAGGCCCTCCCCCATCTTGATTTCAATTAACGCAGTTATGATGCTATCCCAGAACCTGTGGTGTTTGAGCCTAGATCCTGGTTTTGACAACTGCCAATGCGATTCTTCAGATATGTGGATGACGCATTTGTCATTTGGCCATATGGCCGAAGTAGGCTGGATGAGTTCCTGGACCATATGAATTCAAGGCACCCCCAACATTAAGTTCACCATGGAACTAGAGAATGGAGATCAATTCCATTCCTGGACTTCCTGGTGAAGAGGAAGCCAGACGGCACTTTAGACCACAGTGTGCACAGGAAATCGACACACGCGGATTTGTATCTACAAGCCGATAGCTGCCATCAGTCAGCTCAGAAGAATGGGGTACTGAGAACATTGGTACACCGAACGAAAACACTCCCTGACTCAGACAACTTAGCAGCAGAGCTGGATCATCTTCAGCAAGTGTTCACAAACAACGGTTACTCAAGCAGAGACATCCGCAGGGCGCTACACCCCACTAGACGCCCAGATAAAAAAGAAGAAGAAGAAGAGACTGGGAATGTATTTCAGCTGTGGATGCCCTAAGTATAAAATAGTTAGTAATTTCTTGTATGTGAATAATTTTCTCAGTGTAGATTGTGGGAAAACAAATTATTCCCCTGCAAAGAGGTCGATTCTTATCTACATGGGATACTCTGCAAATCACATTTAAGGGCCTGGAAGAGGGTTCATCGAACCACCATTATACTACTCATCTCCCATTCCATTCTCGAATAGCGTCCGAGAAGAAAGAACACCTGAATCTCTCCGCTCGTGCTCGGATTTCTCGTATTTCATTCTGATGACCATTCCTACCTACGTAAGTGGGAGTCAACAATATACTGTATTTTCGCATTCGGAGGAGAATGTAGGCGATTAGAGTTACATAAGTAGCCCACGCCGCAGTGATAAGCGCCATTTTTGTAATGATTCACATCCCAGATCCTGTATCATTTCCGTAACGCTGTCTCCCTTGTATCGCGACAATACGAAACGAGCTGCCCTTCTTTGGACTCTTTCGATGTTCTCCGTCAAACCCGCCTGATAAGGATCCCACACTGCGCAGCAATATTCCAAAAATGGACCGACAAGCGTAGTGTATGCAGTTTCTTTTGTAGTTCTGTTGCATGTTTTAAGGGTTCTGCCAATAAAACACAGTCTGTGGTTGGCCTTTCCCAGGACATTATCTACGTGTTCTTTCCCATTTAAGTCTGAAGTAATAGTAAATCCTACGTATTTTGTGGTGTTTACGGCCTTCACTTTTAAGTGATTGATCTTGTAAACAAAGTTTAACGGATTTATTTTCGTACTCATGTGGACTACTTCACACTTCTCATTAATTAGAGTCAATTGTCAATTTGTACACCATACTGATATCTTATTCAGATCGTTCTGCAATTTATTTTGACCTTCAGATGATTTTACTAGACGGTAAACGAAGGCGTCATCTGCAAACAACCTCAGAGAGCTACTTAGATTTTCCCCTAAATCGTTTATGTAAATAAGGAACAACAGAGGACCAATAACACTACCCTGGGAACGCACGATATCACCTCTATTTTAGTCGATGCCTTACCATCGATTACTGCAAACTGCGTCCTCTCTGATAGGAAATCCCCTATCCAATCGCAAATTTGGGCGATATACCATAACCACGCAATTTGATTAAAAGCCGTTTGTGAGGTACGGTGTCAAAAGCCCTCTGGAAATCAAGAAATACGGAATCGATTTGCGAACCCTTGTCGATAGCACCCATCACTTCGTGTGAATAAAGAGCTAGTTGTGTTTCACGCTTGTGACGATGGTATTGGACGTCCACATAGCACAGACATCCAACAACATTGTCTCTCCCTCGATATCGAGAAAGCCTACAACTCTGTATGGCATTCCGGTCTCCTCTTCAAGCTCCAGTGCTATGTCCTGCCCGTTAATTATGTCCACCTCTTTGCTTCCTTCCTCACCCAACGCCCCTCCTATGTCACTGTCTGCAACTCCAAATCCCGTTTGTTCTACCATCCCACAAATGTGTGAGACTGTTCCTTACAATTTGCCCATCTTATACGTTTACGACACACGTGACTGTCTGGTTTCTACTTTTCAATTTGTCGTCTTAATTGTGCTGGTGCTAATTGTTTCATAGGGAGATGGGATTGCTATCTTGGAGTGTTTGATAACACAATGTGGCGTTATAACAACGTGCATCACCTATTTCGAGCGCAATGTGCGCTAGTTTCACAGCGGACGTAACATCACACTCAACTGACATTTTTACCGCCTAAAATACGGTTTTGTTTTTATTTTTACATATTAGGTTCACACTGTTGGAGTTACAGACTAGAACGGAGAAGCAAATGAAAAAGTAGAACAGCGCGGTTCAGATTATGTGTTCACATGAATATTAATGTTATACCAAAAGTTATTGAGAAAACTAAGATTGATTCACTTGGAAAAATCCAGAGGGTAAAGTTAATGAAATACAGTAACGAGTGAGGGCACAAATGAAAGGTCATATCGAGACGCTAAGTTGGGTGTCACCATATTAACTGCAACATTTATATTGCACATAATAATGCACTTCTAAGGAAATAAATGATTTCAAGAATGAAACTTTGACTCTGCAGCGGAGTGTGTACTGATATGAAACTTCCTGGCAGATTAAAATTGTGTGCTGGAACCGTACTCGAACCTGTGAGTTTTCCCTTTCGCGGGCAAGCGCTCTACCGACTGTGCTATCCCGACACGACTGACAATGCCGCCTCACAACTTTACTTCCGCCAGTACCTCGCCTCCTACTTTCCAAACTTCACAGAAGCTCTTCTACGAACCTTGCAAGACTAGCACTCCTGGAAGAAAGGATATGGTGGAGACATGGCTTAGCCACAGCCTAAGGGATGTTTCCAGAATGAAACTTCACTCTGCAGCGGAGTGTGCGCTGATAGGAGGCGAGGTACTGGCGGAAGTAAAGTTGTGAGATGGCATGGTGAGTCGTGTCGGGATAGCTCAGTCAATACAGCGCTTGCCCGCGAAAGGCAAAGATCCCAGTTTCGAGTCCCGGTTCCGGCACACGATTTTAATCTGCCAGGAAGTTTTAAATAAATGATTTGATTACAACAATTAATACAAGACAGATAGACAAACAGCGAAGCAGTAGTAAGTTGCAGGTGTCATAAAGACATTTTATTACGACCTCTTTACAATATAATGTTTTTATGAAAAGAAATTTCAGCAGTGGTCGAAAATTAACGTTTATTTGTCATTGCAAATCGATTTCGACTATGGAATAGTCATCCTCAGAGCAACATGCACTATAAAATTGAAACATTTCAGGTTTTACATATCAAGCCGCGAGGAATAGGTTCAAGATGTTTGAAAAAGGTGCTTTCCAGAGTGCAGTAATTTTAGAAATATTATCCAAATGATTAAATATCCATACAGCCATATTGTTAGCAAAATTTGGGGTTCTAGCTAATCATATCAGATGGAATTTAACGAATTTAGCTGTTCTCGCCATACATAATTATGCAAAGAGAAATAAACAATTTTACTAAAATCGTAACCCTCATGTTGTAGTCAATTATTTAGTAGATGCCGCCCTAGTTAAAATTTCCCCGACTTTGATAGTTTAGTTTTACAAATAAATGTATATGTGTAGAGACAGCACCGAGCCAAAGGTAGCAAGAATAAGTCATCTCCTAAGAGAAAACTAGGTGAATGTGCGCTTCGGTTGCACAGTGGTAGAGTGCGAGGCTACAAATCCAAGGTCGCGGGTTCGATCCCGCCAGGTCCTATGATTTTTATCTGTCACTTCCCACTTCTTTCACCTCTGGCAGTATTGCTCATGTAAAAAATACCGAGTAGCACAGTGGTTCGGAACCCACGTTAGACTGTAGGTCCCCCTATAACTGGCTGGGTAAGTCAGGTCGGAATGCAACGGCATACCACCTCCAAACAGGACCATGCCTAGTAAAGCACTGTGGTGTTCAAACCAATCTTCGGATTGTTCACTGCTGGCGGGCTCTGTCTCAAAGTTTTTGCGTTATTTTCACTATGAAAGTTGGTACACAGGTCGAAAGATGTGATTCTTCAAATGGCTCTGCCATCATATTCTTTTAGAAATCTTCCCATTCCATATATACGTGGTGTGGTACAGCAACCGTGTTCAGTTGAATTCTTGAATAACAGAACGTCTTGATTGCAAATCAATCATCTGCAAATCAATGATTTGCAATCAAGACGTTCTTTTATTCAAGAATTCATATTCTTTTAGTGTAAGTAATGTAAGGGATGTTTATATTATTCTAGGGATAAATATCCGTCAGGAAAATACCGTTTTATAAAGAATTAAATTTTTTATTAAAAAAATCTGTAATCATAATTAATATTAATAATCACCTTTCATCATGATAGGTATTGGTTTCGTTATTGCCTAAACCCCCAACCCCAAATCAAAGAATTCTCATCATAATTCAATTTATTTGTAAAGGTTTTGCAAAACGGCCCAAAAATGAAACAAACTATAAAAATAAAAACCGCTCTGGCATGTTTTGAAAAGAAAAATATTAATTTAACTTTACATACTGCATATAAAAATATCGTTTTTATAGATATGTCGACCGCAGTGGCCGAGCCATCTGCGGCGCGCAGTCACAGCCTGCACGGCCGCTACGGTCGGGGGTTCGAATCCACCCCCCCCCCCCCCACAGGCATGGATATTTGTGTCGTCTTTAGTATAAGGTAGTTCATAATTAGTTTGTAAGTTTAGGGACTGATGACCCCGCAGTTAAGTCCCTTAAGCTTAACAAACATTTGAACATTTTATACATTACATAATTTTCCATTATTTTGATATATTATGTAATTTTTTTATATATTTTATTTTTGTGTGAGGTATTCGCAAAAATCGTAAAACTGCACCAGCTCGATTTGTTGTAGACCATTTGGCGCCCTCTGCAGTGCACAGTGCAGACACCCCAGTCTGCGCCCCCCCCCCCCCCCCCCCAGATCCGTTGTTGTCTGCAGTCGAGCACGTTACAGACGTGTTGGGACGACAAGTGACAAATGCGACTCGGCAACCTGTAATACTAACAGAACCACACAGAGGCGCCGAGTTTTGAAAATCTGTGTGGGTGTTCTATATCACGGTTCACAAATGTTCGAAACCAACCCTCCTGAAAATCATGTTCATGCATTTTTGAATGAGCAATACTTAATAAAAGTAAATAGTCAGTTCAGTTGTCTGGCCTTCTAAAGATAGAAGGAAGGAAGAGGAGGAAGGAAAGGAAAGCATGGCTGCATTAGGACACTACAATAAAGCCATCTAATTTGTCGAAGTGGATATTTCGATATAAGTAACACCACAAAACTTCTACACGACCAATGAAATAACGTTTCACTGTACACTAATCTAATACTTTTTGTGCAAAGCTATTCTTTCTGATAAAAGCGTTTGGTAGAACACCGTCTCCAAGGTTTAAAGAAATCTTTGGAGTATTTTGAGATTTTGAAATCGGACATGATTTTTTTTTTTTAGTTCCAAGCATCAAGCATGTATACTTCATCGAAACTTTCATTACTTCGAGATAACTTCGTGACAAAAAAAAAAAAAAAAAAAAAAAAAAACCTTATTCTTTTCATTCTCCACTGCGGGGAGTAGAGCAGGCTGTTTGAGATCCGGCCCATAAAGAGTCGCGGTTCTATTCAGCCAATTATCAGACAAGCTGATAGTGGGGCAAAGGGGAATCCCAATTGGGAATAAGTGGGAGGGGCTTACCTGTTCCGGCATACGCCTTACAACCAAGGAAAACCTCCCGAAAACCGTGGTCGGAACCGGGGGATTGGGACCAATTTAATTTAATCTCCAGGACTTGCCCCGGACTAAAAATGGATTATCGAGAGAAAACGAATGCACTCACGACAATCAAAGATCGGACGCCCGAGTTACTCTCGTAATCTCGTAGAGATCAGCTAGACCAAAAATGGACAAGCATCCCCCTACAGGAGCCGCAACCGTGGGCACGGTGTCCTCTGCGTCGTGAAACAGTGACTTCGTGACATCTCTGAGAGTATTAATATAGTCCAAGGTTTGTTTTAAGCCTGAGAGAAAAGCATTACAAAATTTCAACTGAATCTATAATTTTAATAACAAGGGAAGTGACAAAGATAAATGAAAATCGATTAACTTTAGCATCAGCATCAGATTCTTCAAGCTAAATTCCTGAAAGAACACCATTGAATGTTCATAAATACGAACACCTGAAAGGTCAAAAGGACCGACGTGGTTCACGATGAATAAAGCTAGCGTAGTGGGTGAAACACGGACACTCATTACAACTCGCTTGGGGAACCGCGTACAAAACTGATCATTTCTTTCACGTATGAAATATCATCTCTCGCTATGGTCACGTTTTGCATTGCCTCTTGAGTCATAAGGTAGGTTTTGATTTTTCCCGATTTTTTTAAATTTATACAATTTCACACAGGATGGCGACATAGTGAAAGATCTGGAATCGAGGTGCAGCAAAGCTAATGCAGTGAGTGCTCAGCTAAGATCTACTCTCCTCTGCCAGAATGAAGTACCAAGACTAAGTTAGCGGTGCACCGCTCTATCTTCCGACCTACTTTGTTGTATGGGAGTGAAAGTTGTGTGGATACAGTTTACCTTATTCATAAGATAGCGGTTACAGATATTAAAGTAGCAAGAACGATTGCAGGCACTAACAGATGGGAACAATGGCAGGAGGGTGTCCATAATGAGGAAATCAAGCAAAAACTGGGAATGAACACCATAGATGAAGCAGTTAGAGCGAACAGCCTGAGATGGTGGGGTCATGTTACATGCATGGGAGAAGCAAGGTTATCTAAGAGACTCATGAGCTCGGCAGCGGAGGGTAAGAGGAGTCGAGGTAGACCAAGAAGAAAGTACTTAGATTCGGTGCAGAATGATTTTGAAGTAAAAGGAATAACATCAGCCGAGGCATCAATGTTAGCATTGAATAGGGGATCATGTTCATATGTTCAAATGTTTGTATAGCTTATGGGACTTAAATACGGGGTCATCAGTCCCTAAACTTACAAACTACTTATGCACTACTTACGAACTAGGACGGCACAAATATCCATGCCCGAGGGGGGATTCGAACCCCCGACCGTAGTGGCCGTGCAGACCGTGACTGGCGCGCATTAGTCCCCTCGGCCACCGCGGCCGGCGGGGATCATGGAGGAATTATATTAGAGGTACTATGTTCCAGACTGAACGCTGAAAGGCATAATCAGTCTCTAATGATGATGATGATGATGATGATGATACAATTTCATTTTCCACCTCAATTTTCAAATGTGCAAATGTTTGTAAAGCTTATGGGACTTAACAAAGGGGTCATCAGACCCAAAACTTACAAACTACTTATGAACTAGCTAACACTAAGGACGGCACAAATATCCATGCCCGAGGGGGGATTCGAACCCCCGACCGTAGTGGCCGTGTAGACCGTGACTGAAGCGCCTCAGTCCCCTCGGCCACCGCGGCCGGCTCCTGAATTTTATGTTGGTGCTGAGCCCCGGAGCACCCACGGAGTCAGCGCCCCTGGAACCAAATGAGCAGATGGATCGGCCGTGGCTTAGTGAAGAAGACCACCTGTGTAACGGAATGGAGGCCAGAGGCAGGCCGGCCGCGGTGGCCGAGGAGACTGAGGCGCTCCAGTCACGGTCTGCACGGCCACTATGGTCGGGGGTTCGAATCCCCCTCGGGCATGGATATTTGTGCCGTCCTTAGTCATAGTTAGTTCATAAGTAGTTTGTAAGTTTAGGGACTGATGACCCGTGTCCCATAGACTATACAAACATTTGAGCCAGAGGCAGTGCTTGTGGAGGCTACAGCACGTAGTAGTAGGGGCGTCTCACTGTGGATCCACAGCAGGTACTGAGTGCTGCTTAGCCTGTCGATGTAATCATTCGATGTAGTCGGTATGTGCTGCTCGTACGACAGTTTGTGAATGAAGTGGAAGAGCAGGTGGGTGTGTGCCAACTCTTCTACCCGGCAGCTACGCCTTACGCTTGGCTCCGCCCGGCCGCAGCTGTGCTCAGCAGGCCTTGGCCGTGGCCTTGCCCCTGAGTCTGCACAGCGTATGTGTGTGTGTGTGTGTGTGTGTGTGTCTCCGTCTGACCGGCCGCCGCCCTATCCCCCTCCCCCCCTCTCGTGGCGCCGTGCCAGACTCCCTCTGCGCTGCCCCCTCTCTTCCTTCCTCATACTCTCCCCTCTCCCTCCTTCTACTCCTCCTCCCACGCACAATCTCGCCACCCCCCCCCCTACTCTCGTCTCCCCACCGCCTTTTTATTATTCTTAACATTCCAAATTTAAATGTTTTTATGCCACCTCAAATAATATACAGGGTGTTTCACTAAGTGTGTTTGCCTGTGTAACTTATAAAATAATAGGTGACGGGAAATTTTAATGTGGTAGGTCAACACAAGAAATGTTACACTTTCTGCGGAGCTATGAACATAGTTTATTGTATCATTTTCCAAAGAGTTGCGCCACAAAGATATAATTTTTTAAATGGAACAATACTTTCTTCTATCGTGTATTGGATTCGTTTAAACCAGCTGCGTCCAAATCAATTTAAACTACATTCCTATCACTGTTAGTTTGAGAGCTAAAACCCTTCAAAGTTCCGGGGGCGGGGGCTGCGATAGCGTAGCTAACTGGCCGAGTGGCTATCGCCTGGGGCACGGCCCACTGTCTCATGACCACCAGCCAATCAGCTACGCTGTCGTAGCCTCCGCCCCCTAAACTTTGAAGGTTTGTAGCTCCCAAACTAACAGTGATAAGAATGTAGTTTAAATTGATTTGGACGCAGCTGGTTTCAACGAATCCAATGCACGATAGAAAAAACTATTGTTCCATTTAAAAAATTATATCTTTGTGCTGTAACTCTTTGGAAAATGATACAATAAACTATGTCCATAGCTCCGCAGAAAGTGTAACATTTCTTGTGTTGAAATGTTCAAATTTTTCTTAAGCTTAAGGGACTTAACTGCGAGGTCATCAGTCCCTAAAATTACAAACTACTTATGAACTACTTAATACTAAGGACGTCATAAATATCCATGCCCGAGGGGGGATTCGATCCCCCTACCGTAATGGCCGTGCAGACCGTGACTGGAGCGCCTCAGTCAGCTCGGCCACCGCGGCCGGCTTTCTTGTGTTGACCTACCGCATTAAAATTTGCCCTCATCTATTATTTTATAAGTTACATAGGCAAACAGACTTAGTGAAACACCCTGTATGTGAAGCGTGAAAACTTTTGTTGAAAGTAGTCTTCAAACAAACGACATTTCATTCAGACATTGCGTTGGGACGCGGTACGGTCCATGATAAAATTGTCATTCAGGTCCATACTAGTTTGATAAAGGTGGTAAATAAACACCATATCTGAAAAACATATGTTTGAACTAAGTCTCAGTGGGTTGATAGGTAGCTGTTGACTCGAAGTTTTCTGTTGCCTAGCAAAGCTAACCCTTCCGCTTCTAAAATGTAGAAATATACTATATCCCTGATAAACTAAACATCTCGCCTACCAGAAAAAAAACTACTGCCACTGCCACTTTTATCTTATACTAAATGAAAGATTAAACTAAGGGAAAGGGTAAGGGGTAGGAAAATAAATAATGAGTGTTGATAGAGCCTTTTTTATTTTTATTTATTTATTTAGTTTTCTATGAAGGAGCGCCACTCAAACCTCATTCTGTCCAGCTGGCCGTTGCTGCACGAAATATCAGTTCACATACGGTTACAAGGTTCGTAGCTCGTAGGTTTGCTATCGCAGGAATTTCCGTGCTCTCTCAGTTAAGCTGTGTTTCTGGCTTCGGTTGCCCGAGATGCATAGTCTATAGTGGATTTCATCTAACCCTGACACCGTCAGTTACCAGAATCGTGCATCGCCATTGAGTTTTTCATAACACTATAAACAGCTAACCAAAAGCTCGTATTCTAAAAGAAAGAAAAAAATGAACTCAAAAAGACTCCGCACGTGCAGGTCCCATCTGCGGACTATTTTCGTTGATTCTGTACGATATGCATTTGGTCGTATGTTAAGGTCGTCCCCTATCCGGCATTCCCCAGCTGCGACAGGGGTTGGTGAATACACTACGTAGGTAATTGGCGAAGAGCTGTCGGTATCGAGGTGTGGTCTCGAGTGTGTGATGCTGCTCTCGGAGGAATTGCCAGTAATGAAGTACCGACTTCTCATCTACTACCCTTCGAGTGCAGCACCTGCGCGTCCGGCCGGCCGACTCTGGTCTGCCGTAGCAGCCGCCTAACCCGTCTACCTGTGCTGGCAGCCACCTCCTCTCCGCGGTGTACTGTGTGTGTGTGTGTGTGTCTGAGCACTTCGCTCGGCCGTCCTCGCCCTGTCCTGAGCGTTTCAGAAACCAGGGCGGCCGCGACGGTCTCGCAGTCAGTGTGCTCGCTGACGTTACAGATAAGCGCCGTGTATCCCTCCCACTTATTCCCAATTGGGATTCCCCCTTTGCCCCACTATCAGCTTGTCTGATAATTGGCTGAATAGAACCGCGACTCTTTATGAGCCGGATCTCAAACAGCCCGCTCTACTCCTCGGAGTGGAGAATGAAAAGAATAAGGTTTTTTTTTTTTTTTTTTTTTTTTTTTTTTTTTTTTTTTTTTTTTTTTTTTTTTTTTTTTTTTCCTCCTGGATACTTAGCTGACGATGCAGAGGATACCACGCTCACGGGTGCGGTTCCTCTAGGGAAAAGCTTGTCCGCTTTTGGTCCAGCAAATCTCTACGAGTTCACGAGAGTATCTCGGGTGTCCGATCTTGGATTGTCGTGAGTGCACTCGTGCTATCCCGATAGTCCATTTGTAGTCTGGGACAACGTCACAGAGATAAATTAAATTGGTCCCAATCCCCTGAGCAAGGTTTTGGGGAGGTTTTCCTTGGTTGTAAGGCGTATGCCGGAACAGGTAAGCCCCTCCCACTTATTCCCAATTGGGATCTCCCCTTTTGCCCCACTATCAGCTTGTCGGATAATTGGCTCAATAGAACCGCGACTCTTTATGGGCCGGATATCAAACAGCCCGCTTCACCCCTCGGAGTGGAGAATGAAAAGAACAAAAGAAGGTACTTATTCCATAGCTTTGAATCTCGAAATTATTGCTCGGCAGGCATAATGTACAATGAAACTGCTTACGCTGCTACAATGTAACTCCTGGGTCATTACATGTCAAATCGCCTGATTTCCAACATTTTCCAGCTCGACCATTACGGGCAATTTTATGTGAACGTTCGAACATGTCCCCAATGAACATTGGTAAATTTTAAAATTCGTGGAAGCAATACTGGCCGAGATATATTCATTTGTTTGACGCCGTGTGCCTCTTTGAGCAGGGCGAGCGTGAATTTCTAACAACTTTAAGTTGGGCCATATTTCGTTCAAAAAAAATATGAAATTCGGCTATCGTGTACAACTGTACGCGTTCTCATAGGAATAATATTGAAAAGAATTTTACGTGCTGTATATAGCCAGAAATGTTCAAGCAAAGTTGGTCAAAAATCTGCGCCCAAAAAAACTTAAACGTTTGGCGGGTTGTATCTCAGGAACTGAAGCTATGACGAACGTGGAACTTGGTATGTGGTAACCCAACAACACAAGATTCTGAAACGTGAAGTATAGTTTATGTGCCGCTTCCCAATACTGGATAAATAAAGGGCAAAATTGAAGATTTTAGAAGAGGATAAAAATGTGGTATTTTTAACCTTATTTTGCAAAAGAGCTATGTTCAATAAATCTTTCCAAACTGGGCTGATTAAAAAGACCATTATTTTTAATTGCAAAAAGGTGTATTTGGTCATCCAATGCAAGTCAACAATGCTAGATAATTTGAATCAAATTTGACCGCGCAAATTACGCTGTGAAAAAAGTGTAAGTTTTGATGCTTATATCTCCTAATGTAAATGAATACTGAACATGAAACTTAATATTTCATAGGTTGGCAACACAGGGATGTGGAAGAAAAAATTTCAGACACCTACTGTTTTGCAGTAGTCTAAAGAGTCTTCGTAGACATGGCGATTTTTATGAGAAGGTGAAAATAGTGTATATTTGACACGTATTTTACAAATATTAACAAATTATCAACAGAGCAGATTCTCCAGCCATCTTGGAACATATCGAAATGTGGTCTCACGTTCGAGATTTACCGAAATGGGCGCCCTTGCAAGCGCTCTTCACAATTACCACGAATTTAGTAAAAGCCACACAAAAATGTAAAACCAAAAAATTTCCTGCAATGTTGAACACTGAAGGTTCCTTGACATAAGGTGAAGCGTGTATGATCTGAACTAGACTAATTTTTACAGTTGCTGGAGACGGTAATCTAATATAGAAAATGTTTAATTTACTATCTCCGTGGTTACTGAATTACCTGCAATCCTTTGTGCACCCTTCAATAGATACACTATGGCTGAAAATCATTTAGTGTCCGTCGGAAATCGTTTCTATTTCCGCAAACAGACCAGCGCTCCTCCCAACTGTTTGCAAGTTTGTTTCAGCAAAATCGTGATGCTTTCACGATTTGGGAATTTGCGTGCCTCCTCTGCAGTCGCACACCTTGAGGAATATCGTAGTAATTTCCCGGGGCTGGCGAGAAAGACAGACCTCAGCGCACACATTATGCCACGTAAGCGAGGTAATTCCCGAGGCCTAAGAGAAAGACAGGCCGCGGCGCGCACGTCATATCAGGTGATCAAGTGAGGCCTGTGCCGGCGCGATCGCTAGCAGATTGGCCGGCCGCTGGGGCACAGCCCACTGCCTCATAGCGGGCAGCCTCAGAACTACCTTACTTACATGACGACTGCGCTGGGGCCTGCCTTTCCCGTTGGCCGCTGCAGGCAGGCGGCGACGGCGCGGCGCCCTCTGCGGCTTGGTCCGTACACCAGTGTTTACAAAGGCGAATAAGCCTAAAATTACACTCTACTTGTGTGAGCGATCAAACACTGTAGCTCACTTATGTCACAGCTAGAGCTTTACTATCACGTGGTGTACAATAATTTACCAGAAATTGTATTATTTTTTTTTTTTCTAGAGACACTAAGACGGTACATATGTTTGAAAGCAGTTGATAATGATAATATGTACAACATATCAATTTTGGCAAAAATTCATTAAAAAACTATCAACCATAAGTTTGACTTCTCACGCAGCAAAAGTTGTGCTACAGGTGATAAATAGAAGACTTCATCGAAGGCTGGAAAAAATTTTGTCACATGGTTTCTTAAGTTTTATATTGTTGCAGTTGGCTAAATTTTAAGCATGTCCTTAGCCATTAAAATGAAAAAAATAAATAAATAAAGTATTTGTTTTAAATTTTTGGGCACCACTTCTAGCATCGAATCAAGTTTGGTATTAACTTCTGTGTATTGATTAATTGTTGTAAAGTATGGTTTCAACCCATCCCCCGAAGAGTAAAAGGTTTTGATGTCGAGTATGTATGTATCTTGTAGGATGTACATTTTAGTATGGGTTGGAATCACTGTCGTATCCCCGATCTTCCATTTCTTTTGAAAATGGTAATTTTTAATTTTCTCAAGACTAGCCATTGTTTTTATAATCTCCACCACTGTCATACACTCTGCCTTGTTTAACTAAATATAAATTCGAGGTGTGAGTCATTTATTCAGTCTTCTGCGTGATATTCGTACAGAGTACATCAGCTATTCGTGCTAGTACAGACAATGTAAGGAAAGTTAACAGACTGGTGATGATAAGTTGATTAAGTTTTTAATACACAGAGGTTAGGAAATTATATTTATTTAACATGCCAGAAAATGTTTGAAATTAAGTTTTTCATGAAGAGACAAAAATGTTCCAATATTTGTAGGGCTTATGGAACTTAATTACACGGTCATCAGTCCCTAAACTTACAAAATACTAATGAACTAGCTTATACTAAAGACGGCACAAATATCCATGCCCGAGGGGGGATTCGACCCCCTGACCATAGTGGCCGTGCAGAACCTGACTCGGTCACTCATGAAGAGACAGAATGTGCTTCAATATGTGTGTTAAGAGTTAATTAACAAAGATAACGCTCCCTAATAGCTTATAAAGAAATTAGCATCAGTATATCAAAGAATTTCTTACTTCTAGGAATACTTATCTTAGAAGATAGGCTAAGGAAAGGGAAACCTGCATTTTTAGCGTTTGTCGATTTGGAGAAAGCTTTTGAAAATGTAGACTGGAACACACTATTCCAAATTCTGGAGGTAGCAGGGGTAAAATATAGGGAGCGCAGAGTTATATTCAACTTATACAAAAAACAGAAAGCGGTTATTAGAGTCGAAGGGCAAGAAAGGGACGCAGAGGTTTGGAAGGGAATAATACAGGTTGTAGCCTTTCCCCAATGTTGTTCAATCTGTACATTGAGCAGGCAGTTAAGGAATCGAAGGAGAAATTTAGAGAGGGTACTAAAGTGCAGAGAAAAGAAATAAAAACATTGCGGTTTGCCGATGACATAGTAATTCTGTCAGAGACCGCAAATGATCTAGAAGAGCAATTGAATGGAATGGTCAGTGTCTTGAAAGGAAGATACAAGATGAACATTAACAAGACTAACGACGGTAATGGAATGCAATGTCAGAAAATCAGGCGATGCTGAAGGAATTAGATTAGGTAATGCGACAATGAAAGCAGTAGATGAAATTTGTTATTTCGGTAGCAAGATAACTTCTGGTGGTCGAAGTGAAGGAGATGTAAAATGCAGAATGGCTATGGGAAGAAAAGCGTTTTTAAAGAAGCGAAACTTGTTAACATCCAGTATTAATTTAAATGTTAGGAAGTCCTTTCTGAAAGCATTTGTCTGGAGTGTAGCATTGTATGGGAGTGAAACGTGGACCATAAGGAGTTCAGATAAAAAAGATGATGGAAGCTTTTGAAATTTGGTGCTACAGACGAATGATGAAAATTTGATGGGTAGATCACGTACCTAATGAGGAGGTGCTTAACCGAATCGGGGAGACAAGGAGTTTGTGGCATATCCTTACTAAGAGAAGGGATAGATTGGTTGGACAGATTTTGAGACATCCAGGAATTGTCAGCATTAGAAGGAAGCGTATGGGGTAAAAATGGTAGAGGGAGACCGAGGGACGAATACAGTAAGCAGATTCAAAAAGATGTAGGTTGCCGAACGTATTCTCTGATGAAGAGACTTGCACAGGACAGGGTAGCGTGGAGAGCTGCATCAAACCAGTCTGCGGACTGAAGACCACAACAACAACCAATACTAGGTAGAATAAACAACCGTGAGACACTTCTGTTAGAGCATCAAGTAATGTTCCTGGATGAGCGAGAGATCAAAATTTTTCGAATGTGCGTGGCGTGGAAATTGTTGAGCAGTGTCACAGTGGACCAAATAGTTTCCCCGTAGAGCGGGACGTTTCGCCTCTGCTGGCTGCGGCGCGTTCGCTTTCCGCGGTCGCTGCAGCGCGCCCTCCCCGGCTTGTGACGTCATCCACCTGCTGCTTCCGCCCCCGCAGCCACTCAGGCTGCCCCCCACAGACGGCCACTTTGGGTCGCCGCCGCAGCCCGTAACGTCACACTTAAGAGTTGTAGCCCCGTAGGTAAAAGGTTTGCGGTTTCCTGAGGAAAATTCACATTTGCAGTCAAATGGCGTATGAGTGAAAACTTATTACAACAGAGCAACTTCTCTTTGGAGAAATATCACTTTGTAGTTACTACATTTATATTCTTGTGTAGATGTTGGCTATAAGCGTCTGGTAAACTGTTATTCAGGGCAGATTCTTACAGAAGTTGTGCTTCTGTGTAGTCTATACAGGGTGTTACAGAAAAAGGTACGGCCAAACTTTTAGGAAACATTCCTCACATACAAAGAAAGAAAATATGTTATGTGGGCATGTGTCCGAAAACGCTTAATTTCCATGTTAGAGCTTATTTTATTATTTCTCTTCAAATCACGTTAATCATGAAATGTAAACACACAGCAACAGAACGTACCAGCGTAACTTCAAACACGTCACCGGTGCCCCATATGGGCTCAGTGTCGATGGCTTCTTTAATAATACAGTTCCAGAAGCAGTTAGTGCGAGTCACGATGGATGTTTCATCAAATTTCATTTGACGATCGTTTACTAAAGCGTGCAGATTTCTCTGGCTATCATAAACGATGAGACATTTCGTGTTTCTTCCTGCGTTGTTTGCCCGATGAAAGACTGGTCATGCTCGCAACGTGTCCTGCCTTCTTAACTAGTCTCCCACAGACTTGAGGACCTTGACCAGCTCTTAGATCATCAGAACAGCATTTGCACTAACATCCCGTTCACCACGGAGGTAGAGAAAAAGAATACATTGCCTTTCGTCGACGTCCTTGTCCATCGCAAACGGTATGGATGCCTTGGACCAGCGTGCATGGGTAACCTTCTCACACCCTTATGTACTTGCACACCATTAGCCATCATCATCTCGTACAAAAGCGCACTGTATTACAGACATTGGCGGTGGTGGAGTGATCGAACGCATTGACGCACTATGCTCCGATGGGCGAGGCTGTTCCCTATCGGGGCGTCGAATCCCCCCTCGGGCGTGGATGTTGGTGCTGTCTTAGGAGTTTTTAACTTAAGAGACTGATGACCCAGCAGCTTAATAAACATTTGAAAATGTTTTACACTCGTTGGTACGACGTGCAAGGGAAGTTTCAGACTCCAGTTTCATGCTCCATTACTTCAGCCACCTATGGAAATCTTCAGAAATAATGGTTGCAACGGTCACGGAATAAGTGATACGATATCAGTAAAGAAGCACCATAAGATCACCGACGACGAAGAGGACCAGACACTTGGTTTTCTGCCGTTCTGCGATTCTGTGTCGGGCTAAATAAACCGCCCGCTAAAGAGACACCAAATCACTCTACTGGCATCCGACTAAAATTCGGCAATTATTGAGATCATTTAAAGGTTCAGCAGGTCTCAGAACACTTGGCTTCTACAACATACCTTGCGAGTGTGGCTGCTCCTATATCAGACAAACAGTACGAACTGTCAAACAACGCAGGAAGGAACATAAGATATTTCATCGTCTACAGTACCCAGAGGAATCTGCTTTAGCTCAGCGTGCCTTAATAAACGGTCATCACATCAAGTTTCACGAAATTTTCGTCTTGTCCCGCACTAACAGCTTCTGCGGCTGTATTATTAACGACGCTATCGATACTGAAACCACTGACAGCGCCCTCAACAGGGACGTCGTTCAGTCCGCCTACCGCCGAATTGAAGCGGCCGCATCCGGCTCCAACTTCAATAAAGCGTGGCGCATTCGTGGGGCCTTGGCCTATGAGAAAGACAGGCCCCAGCTCAGTTGTCACGCCACGTAAGCAAGGTAGCTCCGAGGTGGCGCGATTGCTAACGCATTGGCTGCCCGCTATGACGCAGTGGGCAGTGCCCCAGCGGCCGGCTAATCAGCTAGCGATCGCGCCGGTTCGGAACTACCTTGCTTACCATCGAGGCCAACGAGAGAGACAGGCCGCGGCGCGCCTGTCAAATTACGTAAGCAAGGTAGGCCTGAGCCGGCGCGATCGCTAGCTGAGTGGCCCGCTGCTAGAGGCATTGGGCTGTGCCCCAGCGGCCGGCCAATCCGCTAGCGATCGCGCCGGCTCAGGCCTACCTTGCTTACGTAATTTGGCAGGCGCGCCGTGGCTGCACTGGGGCCTCTTTTCCTCGTAGGCCTCACGCAGAGCACCAGTGACGTCACAGCCGGCAGCTGATGAATACGAGCCACTAGGCAGTCTTGTCACTCGACAATGGCCATGGTATGCTACGCCGGAAGATCGTGCAGTTTTAAACACTTGACGCGGACGGAAACCTCGAAAAATTTTCCTGACAAGGCTACTTGCATTCTATCATTCCTATCCTGGGTTACATAGCACATATTTGAAAAACTTGTGCTGTCCGATTTTTTGTTCCATTACACAGGAATGATTCTACACGATACTGAATCGATCTGCATTCATTCATAACATAACAACAATAATACCTTTTTTTAATAATTTTCAGGCACAAATTACGTTTGACGAAAAATTTGTTGCATGAAAATAGTTTTGACGGGGATGCATCTAACATTTCAAATGTTCAAATCTTTGTAAAGCTTATGGAACTTAACTGCAGGGTCATCAGCTCCTCAACTTACAAACTACTTATGAACTAACTTATACTAAAGACGACACAAACATCCATGCCCGAGGGAGGATTCGAACCTCCGACGTGGGAGGCTGCACGATCCGCAGCGTGGCGCTCCAGACCGCTCGGCTACTCCTGCGGGATAACTAATATTTCCTAAGACAATTTCACTGTATCTACATCTACGTGGGATACTTTGCAAATCACATTTAAGTGCCTGGCAGAGGGTTCATCGAACCACCTTAACACTATTTATCTCCCATTCCATTCTGGAATAGCGCGCGGGAAGAATGATCACCTGCGTTCGGGCTCTGATTTCTCGTATTTTATTCTGATGGGCTTTTCTACCTATGTAAGTGAGAGTCAACAATATATTTCTGCATTCGAAGGAGAATCTTGGCGATTGGAATTTCACAAGTAGCCCACGCCACAGCGATAAGCGCCGTAATTGTAATGATTCCCATCCCAGATCCTGTATCATTTCCGCAACGCTGTCTCCACTGTATCGTGACAATATGAAACGAGCTGCCCTTCTTTGGACTCTTTCGATGTCCTCCGTCAAACCCATCTGATAATGATCCCACACTGGGCAGCAATACTCCAAAAAAGGACGGACAAGCGTAGTGTATGTATTTTCTTTAGTAGTTCTGTTGCATCTTTTTAATGGTGCTGCCAATAATCCACTGTGGATTGAGATTTACCCGTAGACACACGCTTCCACACACACACACATACACACACAATTGTCTTCTATGTGTTGCATCAACACGACATATGTTTCACTTTTTAAGTTACACTCCCAACAATACAACCGTGAAACCTTCGTCCAATTCCGTGCTCTAGTTTTACCGTGCTGCAGTTGCTAACATATGGACAGGCAGAACGACAGACAAACAAAGAAACAAAGTAATACTCCAAAAAATAAATTGGCATCGATTTCTGTTATGAAGACCCCTCATGCTACGTTTAGTTAAATATCTGCCATGTACATGCCTCTGCAAGTTATTATTTTATGATATAGATGAAGATTTAAGGATTTTTTTCCCACTGGTTGTCGGCGCCGCGCTTCACCCAGCGGGCAGCTGCCATTTTTTCTCTCTTTCCTTTTTGTGCGTTTATCGCTGCCGGCAGCGCTTGCCCTGCCACGCGTCGACAATGTGGCCGTCAGTCAGGGGGCTGACGGCTAATCGCGCATGCCTCGCCTGTCAGTCGGCCACGCCAAATGACTTTCTGTCATCTCCAGAGGATGAATAATTCAGTGCGGCCCCGCCGCGTTTCGTGTGTCGAGTTCCTTACTTGCAGGGCGGTCTCGTCTTTTAAGACAGAGGCAGACTGCTGTCACCTGCCTTTACAGACTATGTTGTTGTTGTTGTGGTCTTCAGTCCGGAGACTGGTTTGATGCAGCTCTCCACCCTACTCTATCCTGAGCAAGCCTTTTCATCTCCTCATAAGAACGGCAACCCACATCTATTTGAATCTGCTTACTATACGCGTCTCTTGGTCTCCCTCTGCGATTTTTACCCCACACACTTCCCTCCAATGCTAAATTTACGATTCCCCGATGTCTAAGAATGTGTCCTACCAAGCGATCCCTTCTTTTAGTCAGGGTATGCCAAAAATTCCTTTTCTCACCAATTCTGTTCAGTACCTCTTCATTAGTTATGTGATCTACCCACCTAATCTTCAGCATTGTTCTGTAGCACCACATTTCAAAACCCTCTATTCTCTGCCTGTCCGCACTACTTATCGTCCATGTTTCACTCCCATACAACGCAACACTCCACACAAATGCCTTCAGAAAAGACTTCCTTACACTTAAATTAATATTCGATGTTAGCAAATTTCTCTTTTTCAAAAATGCTTTTCTTCCCATTGCCATTCTGCATTTTATATCCTCTGTACTACGACCATCGCATGTTATTTTACTACCCAAGTAACAAAACTCATCTACCACCTTCATTGTTTCGTTACCTAATCTAATTCCTTCAGCATCGCCTGATTTTCTAAGACCGCATTCCATTATTTTTGTTTTGCTCTTGTTAATGTTCATTTTATACGCTCTCTTCAACACACTGTCCATTCCATTCAACTGCTCTTCCAGGTCCTTTGCTGTCTCTGATAGAATTACAATGTCATCAGCAAAACGCAATGTTTTTATTTCTTCCCCCTGAACTTTAATCCCTATTCCAAATTTTTCCTTGCTTTCCTTCACCGCTTGCTCGATGTACAAATTAAATAACATCGGAGAAAGGCTACAACCCTGTCTTACTCCCTTCCCAACTGATGCTTCCCTTTCATGCCCTTCGAGTCTAATAACTGCGGTCTGGCTTTTGTACAAGTTGTAAATAACTCTCCTTTCCCTATATTTTACCCCTGCTGACTTCAGAATTTGAAAGAGTGTATTCCAGTCAACATTGTCAAAAGCTTTCTCCAAATCTACAAAAGCTAAAAATGTAGGTTTGCCTTTCCTTAATCTATCTTCTAAGATAAGACGCAAAGTGAGTATTGCCTCCCGGGTTCCTACGCTCCTCCTGAATCCAAACTGATCTTCCCCGATGTCAGCTTCTACCAGCTTTTCCATTCTCCTGTAGATAATTCGTGTTAAAATTTTGCAACCATGACTTATCAAACTGATGGTTCTGTAATTTTCACACCTGTCTCCGCCTGATTTCTTTGGAATGGGGATTATTACATTTTTCTTAAAGTCTGAGGGTATTTCGCCTGTCTCATACATCCTACACACCAGTTCAAATAGTCTTGTCATGGCTGGCTTTCCCAGAGACTTTAATAGTTCTGCGGGTATGTCATCTACTCCTGGGGCCTTGTTCCGACCTAGGTCTTTCAAGGCTCTGTCAAATTCATCTCTCAGTATAGTATCTCCTATTTCGTCTTCGTCTACTTCCTCTTCCCTTCCTACAACATCGTCCCTAAGTTCATTTCCTTTGTAGAGCTGCTCTATGTACTCTTTCCACCTTTCAGCTTTCCCTTCTTTGCTGAGAACTGGTTTCCCATCCGAGTTCTTGATATTCGTAGAGCTGCCCTTCCTGTCCCCAAACGTCTCCTTTATTTTCCTGTAGGCGGAATCTACTTTTCCCCTTCTTATACATTCTTCTACGGATTTGCATTTGGCTTCTAGCCACTCCTGCTTAGCCATTTTGCACTTCCTGTCAATCTCATTTCTTAGTCGTCTGTACTCCATTTTGCGTGTTTCATTTACTGCATTTTTATATTTTCTCCTTTCATCTATTAAATTTAGTATTTCCTGTGATATCCAAGGATTTTTTGTTGGTCTTGCCTTCCTACCTATTTTGTCCTCTGCTGCCTTCACTATTTCGTCTCTCAATGCTACCCATTCCTCTTCTACTGTTTTATTTCCCCCTGTTTCTGTCAATTGTTGCCTAAATCTCCCTCTGAAATTCTCCAGAACTTCACTTTCCTTCAATTTATCCAAGTCCCATCTCCTTATTTTCCTACCTTTCTGCAGTTTTTTCAGTTTCAGCCTACAGTTCATGACTAACAAGTTATGGTCAGAGTCTATATCTGCCCCTGGGTATGTCTTGCAGTTTAGGACCTGGTTCCGGAATCTATGTCTTACCATTATAAAATCTATCTGATACCTTCCTGTGTCTCCTGGTCTCTTCCACGTACACAACCTTCTTTTGTGATTCTTAAACCACGTGTTTGTTACTAGTAAATCATGTTCCGTGCAAAATTCTACCAGGCGACTTCCTCTTTCATTCCTCCTGCCCAGTCCATATTCACCTACTATTTTTCCTTCTCTTCCTTTTCCTACTACCGAATTCCAGTCTCCCATCACAATTAAGTTTTCCTCTCCCTTAACTGTCTGAATAATTTCCTCTAGCTCCTCATATATTTCTTCGATCTCCTCATCATCGGCAGAGCTAGTTGGCATATAAACCTGTATTACTGTTGTCGGTGTTGGCTTCGTATCTATCTTGACAATGATAACGCGATCACTGTGCTGCTCATAGTAGTTTACCCGCATTCCTATTTTCTTATTCATTATCAGTCCTACTCCTGTGATACCCCCAACTGATTTTGTATTTATAATCCTGTACTCACCTGACCAGAAATCCTGTTCATCCTGCCACCGAACTTCACTAATCCCCACTATATCTAACTTCAACCTATCCATTTCCCTTTTTAAATTTTCTAATTTTCCTACCCGATTAAGGGATCTAACATTCCACGCTCCGATCCGTAGAATGCCAGTATTGTCTTTCCTGATGACAACATCCTCCTGAGTAGTCCCCGCCCGGAGATCCGAATGGGGGACTATTTTACCTCCGGAATATTTTACCCGGGAGGATGCCATCATCATATGTTCATACAGTAGAGCTGCATGTCCTCGGGAAAAGTAACGGCTGTAGTTTCCCCTTGCTTTCAGCCGTTCGCAGTAGCTGTGTGGCAAAGCCACATTAGCTGATGTTACAAGGCCAGCTCAGTCAATCATCCAGACTGTTGCCCCTGTAACTACTGAAAAGGCTGCTGCCCCTCTTCAGGAACCACACGTTTGTCTGGCCTCTCCACAGATACCCCTCCGCTGTGGTTGCACCTACGGTACGGCTATCTGCATCGTTGAGGCACGCAAGCCACCCCACCTCGGCAATGTCTGTGGTTCATGGGGGTGGTTACAGACTATATAGGCTAAAATTTCGCTTGTGACCGTGCCGTACTTGGGGCTTGAAACGCCTCACCAGCTGACTGCGAAATCGCACTAGAGACACGAATATAATTCACGCTGTAACCGATTCTTTAACATGAGAGGGGAGTTTATAAAGCAGTGTGGCGCTGCCCCCCCCCCCCCCTTGTCCCCGTCGTCTTCCCCTACCTCCTGCTTCTGCCGCCTTGACGCCATGCCTCACCCCACACGCCACCTCCTCTGTCCTCTACCCGTCCACTGCTCCTCCCCCTTCATTTTACTCCGCCTTGCTTGGAACACGTAATTCACGGATTTCTACATCATGTATTTACTCCACCTTCCATCAGCCCACTTCCTCCCCCTATGTCGCCTGCTGCTGCCTCCGACGGTCCCCTTATTGAAACAGGGTTGAGCAAACGATACTCACGTTCGGACATGCTTGTGATTTCCCGATACAGCTCAGGACTCGTTACAGTATCCAACCTTTCCAACACTCGAGTGACAAATGATTCACGCGGCATATGTGGATGCGATACGCGGGAAGTTTTGAAATAAGCGGGCTATCGCCTTGGTCAGAACTAATTTCATAAGCTGTACTTACATAAAAAGGACGTCACTGTAACAACATCTTGTGTTTTCATTTTCATAGAATATATGATTTCAACTGCGAATGGGCAAAGCTGAAAATGTGTACCTAGCCAGGACTCGAACCTGGGTCTCCTGGTTTCTAGATAGATGCGCCGACCCCTACTCCACTGGGGACACAGTGATCACTGACCAACAAGGGCTACCTAAGCACGCCTCCGCTACCTAAGCACGCCTCCCGTCAGACACAAATTTCGAGCTTTAACCTGCCCTGCCCCAGTGGTGTAGGGATCAACGCAACTGCCTAGAAAGCAGGAGACCCGAGTTCGAGTCCTGGCTGGGTACACCACATTTGCAGCATCATAAGTGACGTCTGTTCTTTCGGGATAGACACCCTATATATAGCTTAAAACTGTACTTACATGACCTGGTTGACGTCACCACAAGATATGATGCAAAATATTTGGTACTAATAACAGAGCTACTGCATCAAATTACCGGAAAGCTATATATTACAAGACTTTGAATCCTCCATAGGTTGTTGTGTGTGTGTGTGTTTTTGTGTGTGTGTATGTGTTTGTGTGCGTGTGTGTGTGTGTGTGTAGTGATCACTGTACTGTTATCGTCTTTGACGATTTTTCTACTTGGGTGTGAGGATGAGAGGGAGACTTTCTCTTTATTCTTCTCGAACATGGGCATTGATTTTGGTCCTTTTGCCTGCTCCACTGTGGGCGTTTAGCTTTGCTGTGAGTGGGGTGAGGTGCTGGGCCTAGTTACTCATTGTGGCGTAACTTCAGTCTGCTATGATCGACCGAGAGATACGATATGTATGCCAGCGTTGTGGCTGTACATTTCCTACAGACTGGAATTGCCGGATGGTGTGGCGAAGATCATTTACCTTCTGCATCATTCGGTGCGCCTTGTCCTTCAATTTTTGTTTGAGATATTTCTCATGGGTGACATTGTTGAGTCCGTCGTTCTAATCCACCTCCTGACTCAGAGAGACCAGCGGAGACACTTGTCCTGGATCACTTGGAGGGACTTCAACTTTGTATCGTTGGTGGTTCCCCAGGAAGAGCTGACGTAAAAAAGCAGATTCCACCGTCACTTTGAAGAGTCTCAATCTCGTTTTGACGGAAAAAGGTTGTCAGGGCTTGGGGTGAGAGATGGTTCGTCTCCGAGTGAACAGTACCGCCACCGTTTTAGTGGGACTGATTGTGATCCTGTTCGTATTGGCCCTGTGTTTCATTACGTCTAGTTGATGCTGCATTCTGAAGATAATTTCTTCGAGATTGTGACCTGCCGTCAGGAATGCTGTGTCGTCAACAAGAAGGCTGAGTGATACTTGTGAAACCGATGGCATGTCATTGATCAATACGCTAAAGAGAGAAGGTGATAAGACTGCCGCTATCGTTGGTCGTAGTCCAGAGTTGTGGTTGTCCAACGATCTTCACGTAGGAGTCCGCCAGCGGTGTGTCCTGTATGAATTTGTTGGTGAGTACTTCCCGCCCACTTTCTTGGAATCCTTGCAGAGCCCAAGCTGAGCGGAAGTCTGTTGTCCTGGTCCACTGGCCAAAGCGGACGCGGCTGTAGCCGAGGAACTGCGCCTATTCCATTTACGCGACCGAGTCTGTCAAGTGCTTTCTCGGTGGCAAACCGGCCCACTGCCCACCAGAGCTGCCATGGCATTTCCGCTGCCTTCGATTAGCGCTTTGAAGTAACCGAGTCACAACGTACATCATAGTGAATACAGTGACCTTTCTTAAATTGGACACATCAGTGGATACTACATCGTGTAAAGTGAAAAGAGGTGATTTGACATTAGTAAAGGAAAACAAATTGAAACCGTCAATTAGGAAAAGAAAATTGGATACGTGTTTGATGGCAAGGAAAATACGAGGCGCGTCCAGAAAGTAAGTTCCGTTTGGTAATAAAATGAAATTGTACACAGATACAGAAGAAATTTTTATTGCACAAAATTCTACAACTCTGAAACTACTTTTCCACATAACTGCCGAAATTTTGTAGGCACTTGTCATAGCGTGCCACAAGTTTTTGCATGCATCCTTCACTGAAGGTTGCCGCCTGTGTATTCAACAATGTGGTAACAGCTCTTTATCATCGTTGAAGTGTTGACCACCAAGGACATATTTTAGGTGTAAGAAGAGATGAAAGACGCTAGGAGAGAGGTCCGAGCTGTATGGAGGATGATCAAACAGGTCCCATTGAAATTTCCGTAAGAATTGTTTGGTCACATTCGATGTGTGAGGTCAGGCATTATCGTGGAAAAAAAAATCTTTTGACAGTAATCCTCTTCTTACACCTAAAATCTGTCGTTGGTGGACAACACTCCAACGATAATGACGAGCTGAAAGAACATGTTACCACATGGTTGAATACACAGGCGGCAACGTTCTATGAAAAAGGCATACAAAACCTTGTGCCATGCTATGAGAATTGCCTACAAAATTTCGGAAGCTATGTAGAAAAGTAGTTTAACAGTTGCAGATTTTTGTGCAATCAATATTTTTTCTGTATCTGGAACTTACTTTCTGGACGCGCCTCGTATTAACGATATAGTGGCCTGTTTTGCGTCTAAGAGAGAATATTCTTGCACTGGACACAAAAGTGGAACTTCAAATTTGCTGAAACATTGGTTTGAGACAGGACAAAGTAGAATAATTACTTACTTAAATACCAAGATAGATGTAGAAGTTCTTGAAGTTCCGCCAAATTTGAGAACAACGACGACCGAAAAACGTATCGATCTTGTCAGCAAAGACATTTTATCGTTCGAAGTTGCGTGTAGATCTGGGTTTCTCGAGACGACACACTTTCCTATTGATGTGGGGGCATTTAATTATGTCAATAACCGTCGGGAGGGTGCAAGCAATATGTTGGCAAAGTTTCATCGCAACCGAATGAACGGTACAGCCGCGCAGAAAATACGAACAAACATTCATGTTTACGTATTAGATAAATGGTGACGGAAGTAATAAAGATTGACAATAACATTTTATATCAACTTTCATAATCAAATACGGTGTACAGTAAAAGTAACGTCTTTAGGAAGATACACAATGTTAGTTTACATAGGCTGGCCGTAGCTGCAACCGATATTGGCTCTTTTTGCTGATACTAACCAATCAGAAGTAGACGGTAGTTTTAACACTTGAAATGACATGCTTTGCTTTGTGTCACATAACCTCTTATGCGTTATAAGTAAAGTGTCCCTTTTGTCAAATTCCGAAAGAAAACACAGTAAAATATCTATGTCGATGAGTTTTAACCAGTGAAATTTAAGATGACGCCTGTATTAAACAGCTGACGTAGTACTCCGACCACACGGGCTCCGAAGCGCTACTGTGTGTGTCCGGAGCGCCAATGATTTCCTGTTTGGAATAGCCTGTTTTGGTGTAGGTATAAAACAGTTACCGTGATTCGAGAAGTCAAAAGTAGTTACGTTGTTTCAGAGTTGATACTAACAATAATTATGTCATTACATACCATGGTTTTAAATACTGCTCTCTATTACTATTACCCATTCAAAACTGTAATATCTGCGTATGCGGATAACGAACTTGTGGTGCGGATCAAGTGCCACGGATGCGGATACGGTTGCGGATACGGGCCTTGCGGATGTGGATAACACTTTTCTTACCCGCGTAGATCTGTAGCTATAGATAAGAAAAGTGTAAGTGACAAGTAGTCACAAATTATTGCATTTTTTTTTTCACGGCGACTCTAGACGACCCAAATTTCTGTGGTCCTATTCCGTAAAATGATAAATAAATTGGATTGCCCGCATGGAAATAATGTGGAAATGATAAAGAAGAGAAAATTCAACACACATGCCGGTGGCGTTGTGCTGGGGCCGGACGTCGTCAACTAACTTCCAATGTACCACCGCTGTTAGGAACACTACATAGGTGTTATTTATCATTTTATGGAATAGGACCAGAGAAAATTGGGTCGTCTAGAGTCGCCGAGAAAAAAATGAAATAATTTGTGAGTACTTTTCAGGTTCAGTTTTCATATCTATATCTCAAATGTAATTTACCATAAGGTGATTGTTAGTGGTATTTGCTCTTCTTTGTATACAGATAACCCTGATGATGTGGCTCGTTCAATAAACGAGCACCATAAAGCTGAAGCGGTTTCCTTTCAATACGATAAAATAAATTGTGTTCCACGTGACCATCAGTTTACCAGCTGCACGCCCGAGGAGCCGCTGTCTTTCTGCAGCTTGCCTTCCTTTCTTATTGCATCCATCATCGATGGTAGAGCTGGGACTGCGGCTGGTCAAGATTCTCTAGCAAACACGTTACCATCAGCCGTATGTTTTACAGAAACATTCATTTCTTGACTACCAGTTTCTGCATTACATTATGCCATCTTCAGGCCCCTATATCGGAGTATAACCACCATTTAAATAGGGACGCAAAGTGGATTCGTGGATTTCTTACTATCAGTAAGATCCAACAACAACAGGAATCCACTTTGCGTCCCTATTTAAATGGAGGTTATACTCCGATATAGGGGCCTGAAGATGGCATAATGTAATGCAGAAACTGGTAGCCAAGAAATAAATGTTTCTGTAAAACATGCGCCTGACGGCCTGTTTGGTACAGAATCCCGCGCTCTCTCTCTCTTCTCTGCTGTGAGACTAGTGAGCTTTAAGGACCAAAGACCTTGTAAAAATAACTAGACTCACTAACGGCGCTGCTGTCGCGGGATACTTTGAACCTTCATCCGGTCGCCATTGTAGTGGCAAGTGTCACATAAATACGACTGTTGTTAGCAGGTAAATCATGTATTAAATAGCTACTGCGGTATATATACCCAATTGATAGTCACGTCTGTACTGTTTGACTATTGCAGTGTACATGAAGCACGATGGTGAAGAGCTGCTTAGCGTTTAACTGCGTATATCAATTTAAGAAAGGAATAAAATGAACGAATACTGTCTTCCCATTTGTATTTCTCAGGGATTCAAGTAGCCCTACTACTCGTGTTCAGAGATAGTTACTCTTACTTAACAGACTGATAGTCAAGACAACAAAGGATTGAATGAAATAAATCAAATGTTCAAATGTTTGTTAAGCTTATGGGACTTAACTACGGGGTCATCAGTCCCTAAACTTACAAACTACTTATCAACTAGCTAATACTAAGGACGGCACCAATATCCATGCCCGAGGGGGGATTCGAACCCCCGACCGTAGCGGCCGTGCAGACCGTGACTGAAGCGCCTTAGTCCCCTCGGCCACTGCGGCCGGCATGAAATAAATAACAGGATTTTACAATACTAGTAGTTTTTAAAAAGGAGCTATTTGAGGCAGTACTGGTGGACAGGAAGATCAAAAAGTTTCATTTCACGATGTGTAAAATGACTGTTGGGGGCACGAGATCATTTACCTCACTGCAGTTCGAATTTTTGTTTATGAAATTAATATGAGCAACTTGTAACGCAGAATTTAAACGTCATCTGCTTTACAAATAGGTATAACAACTGAAAGTGGTTTGCAGAACTGTGTATAGTTCCATGCATGAATGACACATAGCCACACTGGATGCACATTGTGAAATTGAACCCTATGACGATAGTTGCAGACTTTTGAGCAGTTCACGCCACTGCAAGGTATTATGCTTACAGAATTAAGAATCCTAATATTGGTGCTAGATACCCTAATACTAATGTTAGATGCATTAGTTAAGAAAAACTTATGGCATACTTTGTGTTCTTAAAAGAATTTGGTAGTTGCTGGTTGCTGTATTCACAAGTTAAGACGCTATTTTACAGTTATGTGTTTAATGGCATACTTCATTTTCACAGTCGGGTCATCAGTCCCTAAACTTACAAACTACTTATGAAATTCTTAGGAACTAGGACGGCACAAATATCCATGCCCGAGGGAGATTCGAACCCCCGACCGTAGTGGCTGTGCAGACCGTGACTGAAGCGCCTCAGTCCCCTCGGTCACCGCGGCCGGCTTTCACAGTCGATTTTTAACATTAGCTGTTGTTTCAGGCAGCCCTGTTTCATTTTTTAAGGCTGTAAAATATTTAAATATTGTAGAATACAGCAGGCAGTCAAGCAAAGACGTAAAGCGTTGTAAAACTCTTCCGAAGTTAATGTTTGTATAAAAGTTTCACCATCGTAGAATATACTGAGAAAGAGCCAGAAAACCGTGTCTGACGATAAATTCCGTTCATA
Organism: Locusta migratoria; assembly: GCA_026315105.1. Classification (NCBI taxonomy): domain Eukaryota; kingdom Metazoa; phylum Arthropoda; class Insecta; order Orthoptera; family Acrididae; genus Locusta; species Locusta migratoria. The sequence continues at coordinate 69,219,691 of CM048750.1, read as the reverse complement.
TGCTGCACTTAGAATGCTAAAATCTAAATGTTATTTGTTATTTGTTCAGTTTCGTTAGGACGAGGAAATTCTTTTGGCCAATTTCTATATCGTATGTGTAATAAATTTACACACAACCGGTAGTTGCTGTATATTCAAGGAGTCTGGAGTTGTTTTGTAGTTACATATTTCAATTAGACATAGTGTTTACGTTTTAACTCAAATGAGTACCGTCTCTAATCAAAAGAGTGTTACGCACATTTACAGTACGCGCGGAAGTTTGCCACCACAGTCCACAATGGTCGCCGAGGCGCTCTTCTTCAATTTGCCCACTGTTCGCAGTCGGCCGCTTACGGCATTGTAGGGGCTTGGTAAGGACACGTGCGCTCGCCTCGTCTGGCCCCCCTTCCCCCCCCCCCCCCGCCCTGACGTTGCTACGACACAGCAGCACAGCGCGCGAGTCGAAATGAACAAAACTGGCCGGCAGTGCGCGCTTCCCTGATTAATAATGGAAAATACTGCGTGCGTGCGTTTGTTTCTGCTCGGCAGTAAAGTGGGCAGCGATTCAAAACTCCTGCTATGTCCACCCCGATCGGCAGTGTTGCCGTTGCCTCGTTCGGCCCCCTCCTTTGTCGAGAGGAAACGGATTTTGCTTTAAATAATTTTGGAAGCCCGCGTCGGGTAAAAGTATTGGCGCGGTTCTGCCGTCTGGCGTTCATTAGTAATACAGACTCGCATTTGCTTTCGCCCTGAGCCATTTGCAACATGCAGGAGGCAACGCTCAAACATTCATTCAGTCGGGCTGGCCACGTGACCGTGCTGTCAAGAGTGCAGACTGCATCTCTGCGGCAGATCCAGCTAACCTCGTAGGGCCAGCAAATAACCAGCTGACGCCTATGTGACATCCTTGCGCTTCATTTTGCCGACATCTGCGCTTCCTCACTAAGAGGAGGAGGGGAAGGAGCAGTAGAGAGAGAGAGAGAGAGAGAGGAGGAGGAGGAGAGAAACAGGCAGAGGGAGCGACAGAGAAGAGGGGGGGGTCAGGTGGCCACTGACGGAGTCAGAGTCAGAGACAGTACTCGCCCGGCCTTTATGTTTATGCGGGAAACGGACGATACAGAATGCAGTCCTCCGGCTTCGCAGTAAACAGTGTGAGAGCACGTTTTCATTCGTTTCCTGTCGTCCGACACAGCTGCAGCAGCGAGCGAGTCGGCTGCAGCAGTGGTGTGACATTGAGCCTCACACTCGTCGGACGATGGTTCAGATGCACCTCCGGCCGTCTAGACTTAACTCACATTCCGCAACTTCCTGCAGTCGCTCCAGACAAATGCCGGGCTGCTTCCTCACCAGACGACGGCAGCATCAGCTCCACTGGCGGTGCGCTCAGCCCTCAGCCCCTGCTTTCTTCGCTTACAGCCATAGCGACTCAATGCAGGAAACTCGTCCGACTGAAGGTCATTTCGCAACGGCGTAGCGTATTTCGAGCTACGTCTTAGAAAAGACATCGCATAGGTATCTCATAATGTAATCAAATGGGGCATTTCCGAGTCCTACAAGAAAGACAGGCCACAGCGCAGCCGTCATGCCACGTAAGCAAGGTAGTTCAGAGCAGGCGCGATCGCTAGCTCAGCGGCTGCCCGCTATGACGCAGTGGGCAGGGCCCAAGCGGCAGGCCAATCGGCTAGCGATCGCGCCGGCTCGGAACTACCCGAGGTCAACGGGAAATACAGCCCCAGCACAGACATCATGCCATGTAAGCAAGGTAGTTCCGACCCAATGCGATCGCTAGCTTAGTGGCTGCCTGCTATGATGCAGTGGGCAGTGCCCCAGCGGCCGGCCAATCGGCTAGCAATCGCGCCGGCTCGGAACTACCTGCGGCCAACGGGAAATACAGCCCCAGCGCAGACGTCATGCCAAGTAAGCAAGGTAGTTCAGAGTCGGCGCGATCGCTAGCTCAGTGGCTGCGCGCTATGACACAGTGGGCAGTGCCCCAGCGACCGGCCAATCGGCTAGCAATCGCGCCGGCTCGGAACTACTCGTGGCCAACGGGAAATACAGCCCCAGCGCAGACGTCATGCCATGTAAGCAAGGTAGTTCAGAGTCGGCGCGATCGCTAGCTCAGTGGCTGCGCGCTATGACACAGTGGGCAGTGCCCCAGCGACCGGCCAATCGGCTAGCAATCGCGCCGGCTCGGAACTACTCGTGGCCAACGGGAAATACAGCCCCAGCGCAGACGTCATGCCATATAAGCAAGGTAGTTCAGAGTCGGCGCGATCGCTAGCTCAGTGGCTGCGCGCTATGACACAGTGGGCAGTGCCCCAGCGACCGGCCAATCGGCTAGCAATCGCGCCGGCTCGGAACTACTCGTGGCCAACGGGAAATACAGCCCCAGCGCAGACGTCATGCCATGTAAGCAAGGTAGTTCAGAGTCGGCGCGATCGCTAGCTCAGTGGCTGCGTGCTATGACACAGTGGGCAGTGCCCCAGCGACCGGCCAATCGGCTAGCAATCGCGCCGGCTCGGAACTACTCGTGGCCAACGGGAAATACATCCCCAGCGCAGACGTCATGCCATGTAAGCAAGGTAGTTCAGAGTCGGCGCGATCGCTAGCTCAGTGGCTGCGCGCTATGACACAGTGGGCAGTGCCCCAGCGACCGGCCAATCGGCTAGCAATCGCGCCGGCTCGGAACTACTCGTGGCCAACGGGAAATACAGCCCCAGCGCAGACGTCATGCCATGTAAGCAAGGTAGTTCAGAGTCGGCGCGATCGCTAGCTCAGTGGCTGCGCGCTATGACACAGTGGGCAGTGCCCCAGCGACCGGCCAATCGGCTAGCAATCGCGCCGGCTCGGAACTACTCGTGGCCAACGGGAAATAAAGCCCCAGCGCAGACGTAATGCCATGTAAGCAAGGTAGTTCAGAGTCGTCGCGATCGCTAGCTCAGTGGCTGCGCACTATGACACAGTGGGCAGTGCCCCAGCGACCGGCCAATCGGCTAGCAATCGCGCCGGCTCGGAACTACTCGTGGCCAACGGGAAATACAGCCCCAGCGCAGACGTAATGCCATGTAAGCAAGGTAGTTCAGAGTCGGCGCGATCGCTAGCTCAGCGGCTGCGCGCTATGACACAGTGGGCAGTGCCCCAGCGACCGGCCAATCGGCTAGCAATCGCGCCGGCTCGGAACTACTCGTGGCCAACGGGAAATGCAGCCCCAGCGCAGACGTCATGCCATGTAAGCAAGGTAGTTCAGAGTCGGCGCGATCGCTAGCTCAGTGGCTGCGCGCTATGACACAGTGGGCAGTGCCCCAGCGACCGGCCAATCGGCTAGCAATCGCGCCGGCTCGGAACTTCTCGTGGCCAACGGGAAATGTAGCCCCAGCGCAGACGTCATGCCATGTAAGCAAGGTAGTTCAGAGTCGGCGCGATCGCTAGCTCAGTGGCTGCGCGCTATGACACAGTGGGCAGTGCCCCAGCGACCGGCCAATCGGCTAGCAATCGCGCCGGCTCGGAACTACTCGTGGCCAACGGGAAATAAAGCCCCAGCGCAGACGTAATGCCATGTAAGCAAGGTAGTTCAGAGTCGGCGCGATCGCTAGCTCAGTGGCTGCGCGCTATGACACAGTGGGCAGTGCCCCAGCGACTGGCCAATCGGCTAGCAATCGCGCCGGCTCGGAACTACTCGTGGCCAACGGGAAATACAGCCCCAGCGCAGACGTAATGCCATGTAAGCAAGGTAGTTCAGAGTCGGCGCGATCGCTAGCTCAGTGGCTGCGCGCTATGACACAGTGGGCAGTGCCCCAGCGACCGGCCAATCGGCTAGCAATCGCGCCGGCTCGGAACTACTCGTGGCCAACGGGAAATACAGCCCCAGCGCAGACGTCATGCCATGTAAGCAAGGTAGTTCAGAGTCGGCGCGATCGCTAGCTCAGTGGCTGCGCGCTATGACACAGTGGGCAGTGCCCCAGCGACCGGCCAATCGGCTAGCAATCGCGCCGGCTCGGAACTACTCGTGGCCAACGGGAAATACAGCCCCAGTGCAGACGTCATGCCACATAAGCAAGGGAGTTCTGAGCCGGAGCGATCGCTAGCTTAGCGGCTGCCCGCTATGAGGCAGTGGGGTGTGCTCCAGCGGCTGCAAATCAGCTAGTGATCACGCCAGCTTGGAAACTACCTTGCATACATGGCATGGTATGTATGCTGAGGCCTGTCTTTCTCGCCAGCTATGGGGCATTTCAGACCGACATAGCTGGCTTCGCGTCCAGCTGGGATACATAATACATGTATCTCCAACTACGCCTGCACATGTAGCGTTGCTGCGTATCTCGGCTCACCCATGCGCACTGCACTGTTCCACAAACCACGTACTCTGTGCTGAAAAGCTCTATTATACTGCGTGTTTGTGTGTTTACTGCGCAAAAGTCTGCATTAATTGACCAAGTGCAGTGGGACCCCTCAAAATCGGAATAACTTTCTGTTTTGAAATTAAAGGCAAGTAATTTTTACCTGAGACACATAGCTAGCTGTTCTTCAGGAGGTATTGATTTTCTGTAATTCGTATCCTGTTTTATAACGTCACTGCTGATGAGAGATAAAACTTCATTGAACTGTTCTTCATTAAACCTGAAATAAGTTTTAAACTTTCCATTGTCAAGCTGTGAATCCTGCATTAGGTGGTGGTATTGGCCTTACGCTATTCTTTTAACATTTATCGAATGAACCCAATTTATTTATTTGACACTGAATACAACAAAAACAGTTCTTCATCACTATCGCTACTTGAACGACAGTCCATCCACGGCACACTGAAGTTAATATCTGGGTCACACGGTGGCACATTGAACGCCATTTCTGGTTCTATCCACGAATATTATTGAAGTTTACACACCATCTCAACAAGTGAGCAAATACGAAGATGTAGCTCTTAATATGTAGCTTCCGGTTTGAAGGGTACGTATCTCTAGTTAGGATACGTGTGACGTCTTCCAGCGACGTAGCTCGAGATACGCTACACCGGTCTGAAATGACCTTGACGAGTTTTCTCGGCGAGTTTATTTTGGCTACAGGACTGTTGACTTTCTGTCAGTCCATGTCAGACTTTGGCACTCAAATAGGTGGTTGGCTTTAGCTAGTGATTATGTAAACTTTCAACGATCCCTTCAGTTACAAAGAATCATGCTATCCGCAACACTTCCACAGTGGTTTCGTGATTATCTACTTCAAGATCTGAAATTTTAAAAGTAAACTTCCGTAACACCTAGTGGCCGGGGACATTGAGACGCTACGCTCCGATGCGCGAGGCCGTTCCCCGTCTGTTGTCCTTAGGTTTGTTTAACTTAGTTTAAGTAGTTTGTTACCTAGGGACTAATAACCACGCAGTTGAGACCGATAGATTTACAAACATTTGAACATTATAAAACTTACATGAATTCATGAATCAAATATTTAAAAAAAAAGTTATATAAAACCACGTGCGTATTCCAGAGCAATGTTGTGCCGAAATTTCAGAGCATTTGTGAAAAACTTTCATAGATGTAAGAGCTGAAAAATATTAAAAAAGAAATATTAAACAACTGTTTACGTTACACCGAGTTGTAGAAGGACATGCGACGAGGAGGAAACTGAGTTGGGGAAGGAGAAGATAAGCAAGGAGGGCTTGATGATGACATTGAGATTGAGAGGGATGTGGAGGTGCAGAAAAAGAGGGTGGAGGCGTCTAAGACGGTCAGAGAGGAAGGAGGTGGGGAGGGGGGCATGGGGAGAAGGGAGGGGGAGGGCAGAGGGCAGGAGATGCGTCAAAGCGCTGTAGGACCACGCGTGTCAGAAACGAGTCTTCTGTGACGAGCCACGGTGACGCATGGCCGAGAGAAGAGAAACGTATGAGTCGGCTGTACGGTGAGAGCCGAAAATGTTCAAATGTTTGTTAAGCTTAAGGCACGTAACTGTGGGGTCGTCAGTCCCTAAACTTACAAACTACTTATGAACTAGCTTATACTATCTACTTATCGCCTGAATGCGCTCGGCCGCTCCGCCGCGGCGCGGGAGCCGTGTGCCCGCCACTGGCGCGGCGTCGACGTCGGCGTCGGTGTCGCTCCGGCAGACGTTTCGGCGGTCCGCGCCTCCTCGGTCGTCTGTTTGGAGCTGGCCTGGCCTACGCGGCGTTTGCAGGCGAGCGTCGCACCTCAATCGTATCCCGTTATGTACTTATGAAACGCCCCGACAAACACACTCCGAATTTGTAGTTAAAACGACGGCAGACCATTGATACAGGGTGTCCAGAAAAGTACTCCCTAATTTCAAAATTAAATATCTCGAAAACAAAGATCAATAGAGGAATGCAGTAAACGGCATGTTTATTGTGAAAGCTGTAACAAGATTATACAGCAAAAAAAAAAAAAAAAAAAAAAAAAAAAAAAAAAAAAAATGTTTGTTAAGCTTAAGGGACTTAACTACGGGGTCATCAGTCCCTAAACTTACAAACTACTTAAGAGCTACCTACAACTAAGGACGGCACAAATATCCATGCCCGAGGGGGGATTCGAACCCCCGACCGTAGTGGCTGTGCAGACCGTGACTGAAGCGCCTCAGTCCCCTCGGTCACCGATTATACAGCAGTTTGAAATAATAGTTACAAAAGCTGCTAACAGATGGCGCTGCAATCGCCATACGTAATGCCTAGTATTGTGTGTGATCCGAAGCCCAGAGCGATCAGTTCCACTATTGAAACTTGAAAGGAGGGTAACGTACCGAAGGGAGAGATTAAAACCACGTACTCAATTGAACAACGCGTTTTTCTGGTGCTAGAGTACCACAGGTTAGAAGAGAGTCCTACGGCAACAAGGTGACTTTTTCAAGCACGATTTAATGTTCCGAAAGGACCCGATGCGAAAACCATTCGTACGCTCTTCGCAAAATTTCAACGAACAGGCAGCGTAACTGATGATCTAGTGAGGCATGTTGGCCGCAAGCAAACCGCAGTTAGGCCTGAAAATATCGCCATAATTTCTGGAATTATTCAGCAAAATATCATCCGTCCGTACAATTGCATCTGAGACTGGTTTGAAGCGTTCCAGCGCGCAGAAAATACTGAGAAAGAGCCTACACATGTTTCCATTCAAAATTCAAACGCACCAGGCCATACACGTACGAGCTGTGCAGCAAAGGGTTGCTTTTGCTAATCAGATGCTCACAGTAATTGATAGTGAAGGATTTGATGTTGACTGCATCTGGTTTACAGATGAAGCACACTTCCACCTGAATGGATACGTGAATAAGCAGAACTGGCGATTTTGGCGTTCCGAAAAGCCATATTGGTGTGTAGCGAAACCCCTGTATTCTCCTAAAGTTACTTTGTGGGCTGCAGTATGCAGCAGACGCATTATTGGCCCTTTTTCATGCGAGAAAAGGACATTGTTGCGCGTTACGTTGCAATTTTTGAACAATATGTCGCCACACAGTACGCGTTAGAGGATCGACTAGGGACTGGATGGTTTATGCAGACCGAACAAGTGTTTCGCTTTCTTGAGGAATACTTCGGAAATCGAGTCATTGCTTTGTAATATCCCAAATTTACTGGTGCACGCATGGATTGGCCTCCATATTCGCCGGATTTGACTCCCTAGACTTTTTTTGTAGGGCATAGTGAAAGACATGTCTACCCGAAACATCCCGCCACGCTGGACGAGTTTGAATCGGCGATCTCTGTGGCATGTGGATCCATTTCGGTTCAGACACTACGAAATGTGATGGCGAATTTAATTCTTCGTTTGCGCCACCTCTGTAGTGCCAATGGTGAACCTTTTGAAAACATTGTGATGTGATTGTTTGCAAAGAGTGTTTTCATTCGATTATTTCACTTATGTATGCTTATATGAGCTGTACAGCGTACAACGCCATCTGTTAGCACCTTTTGTAACTATTATTTCAAACTGCTGTATAAACTTGTTACAGCTTTCACAATAAACATACGGTTTACTGCATTCCTCTATCGATCTTTGTTTTTGAGATATTTAATTTTGAAATTAGGGAGACCTTTTCTGGACACCCTTTCAGTGCAGAAGCTCACACTCGAACTCTTTAGTGAATCGACGAAACGCGAATAACGACCGTAATGGGAAGCTGCACGGCGCAGAGTCGGCGCAGCTACCCAGTGAGAAGGAACGGCGTTCCAGCACCGGCGCAGCGAGAACTTTCAAGTTTGCCCACTGATGTAGCGTACCTCAATTCCCATCGGCAGGTAACATCTTTAATTTCTCTATGTATTGAATCGTAGTAACTGCAGGTCACCACGTGTAAGAGAAGAGCGGAAAGTGAAGTACTATAATTTTCTTACAACAACTGAACTTGACGTGATAAACATTACCGTTGCGTTTGTCCTGAAGTTAGCGACGGAACGTAACGGCAGTTAAGTGCAGGCTGCAGCATTCAGAATGATCGGGTGTTAAGCAGACTCCAGCAACAAGACACACTGGCTTGCCTGGCAGACAGAGTCGGTCTGAACACTTTGATTGTCAGCGAAAAATGTACACCGGCACAACTTCATGAAATTTCAGCCATGGCCCATACAGTCTTCTCAACACGCCAGCATGCTGTGACATTACCTGGTTCTTGATGTTATCGTTGTTCGTTGCTGTCGGTAGCGGCTGGCTAAAACTAATCCGCTACTAATAACGCATTCAACACACAGAACTGCAGTTCTTCATAAATGCCCAGATGGCCCGTTTACAAGTCTCATTAATTGCAATTAATATGACCAGGAAAGCACATTCCGCACAGCAATAATTACGAATTCACACAGTTCGTGTATGAATACAACGGCTCGAAGTGTACTTCTTAATGTGGCAGAAGTGTTAATAGTCCATTCATAGTATTCGTAGTAACACTTTCCACACTAGTAACACTGACCAACTGTTACATAATTGTTCAAAATTAAAGTTCAGTCTGGTGTGGCTTGTGCCTCGAATAACGCCAGAAACGATACTCCGAACTATTGTGGATTCTGCCTCAGAAGACGAAGGAAAGAATACTCAGTCACTTGCCATGAGCGCATCCTATTTATATCTTTCAAACAATGACACTGAAAATTGCTTATTGTAAATTATTTACTTTAAATTAGTTATAATGGAAAAGTAAACACTTACATGCAACTGGCTATAGTTAAAGATAGCGTGTAGTAATACATAGTTTAATATTATGAGAAAAGAATTTACTTAGAATTATGAGAAATACAAATTAGCATACTATCTGAACTTTAAAAATATACCTCTGGCATTTAGTAATTAATATTTGCTAATTAAAGAAACTTCTTCGACGTCAAATAATAGCAAATCACTTCAGCTACTAACAGCAGAAAAAAGAATACCAAAAGTTATGGAGAAGAAAATGATAATAGTCTAATTACATCTATTAATATATATTATTATCCAACAGTGGTATCGGGATGTTCCGTAATGCAAGCAGATGGGAATAAATGCCAAACTGCTTCGCTACAATGCCACTGTGAATTTCAATTTTTTCATACCCTTTGACGTTTTAATATGAAACTAAACTTTGCTGCTGTTCAGAAGTTGACGACAGTAATGTCGGCGCCGTTTATTATTTTATTTATTTATTTATTATTATTATTATTATTATTTTATTTCTTTGTCCTCGACGCTTTTCTCACTAAAGACCCACATCAATAGAAAATTCCGTCTGCAATGTAAACTACACCGTGTGCAAAGTTAAAGCATAAACCCTACGTTCTGGATCTAATTCACTGTAAACTGATACAAACTGCCAACAGGTGATGGTGTAATCCTGTATCGCACGCACCCCAGCATTCAGATCAGTGTCCAGACACGCTGGCGATGAGACACCATCTGTAGAGAAGGCCTCCGCACTGGCGTGCCACGTCACACAGAGTGGCTGGGGGATGGGGCACAGCCCACGGCCCCACACCAGCCCCAGCACTGGGGCTCAGCTACATGTGCATCCCAGTGCCAGCGTACGTGCTACAGCGCCGCCGCCTTCTATAAACCGCCGCCTTCTAAAGCAGCACCTCCTTTACAGACATATCCGTGTCGCAGGCGCAGCGCTGGGGCTGAGCAACGTGCGCATCGCGGTGCTAGCGCATGTGCTACAGCGCCGCCGCCTTCTATATACTGCCGCCTTCTATAGCAGCGCCGCCTTCTAAAGCACCTCCGCCTGTAAGGTCATGTCTGTGTCGCAGGCGCGGCACTGCGGCTGAGCTATGTGCGCATCGCAGTGCAAGCGCATGTGCTACAGAGCCGCCGCCTTCTATATACCGCCGTCTTCTATAGCAGCACCGCCTTCTATAGCAACACCGCCTTCTAAAGCAATGCCTCGTGTACGGTCGTGTCCGTGTCTCAGGCGCAGCGCTGGGGCTGAGCTACGTGCGCATCGCGGTGCTAGCGCATATGCTACAGCGCCGCCGCCTTCTATATACTACTGCCTTCTATAGCAGCGCCGCCGCCTTCTATATACTGCTGACTTCTATAGCAGCGCCGCCTTCTAAAGCAGCACCTCCTGTACACACATGTCCGTGTTGCCGGCGCGGCGCTGGGGCTAAGCTACATGCGCATCGCGGTGCTAGCGCATGTGCTATAGCGCCGCCGGCTTCTATACACCCCCGCCTTCTAAAGCATGGCCTCGTTTACAGTCGTGTCCGTGACGCAGGCGCGGCGCTGGGGCTGAGCTATGTGCGCATTGCGGTGCTAGCGCATGTGCTACAGTGCCGCCGGCTTCTATATACCGCTGCCTTCTATAGCAGCGCCGTCTTCTATAGCAGCACCTCCTGTACAGACATGTCCGTGTTGCAGGCGGGCGCTGGGACTAATCTACGTGCGCATCGCGGTGCTAGCGCATGTGCTACAGCGCCGCCGCCTTCTATATACCCCTGCCTTCTAAAGCACGGCCTTGTTTACAGTCGTATCCATGTCGCAGGCGCGGCACTGGGGCTGAGCTACGTGCGCATCGTGGTGCTAGCGCATGTGCTATATCGCCGCCGCCTTCTATATAACGCCGGTTTCTTTAGCAGTGCCGCCTTCTAAAGCACTGCCTCGTGTACGGTCGTGTCCATGTTGCAGGTGCGGCTCTGGGGCTGAGCTACATGCGCATCGCGGTGCTAGTGCATGTGCTACAGCACCGCCGCCTTCTATATACTGCCGCCTTCTATAGCAGCGCCGCCTTCTAAAGCACCGCCTCCTGTATGGTCGTGTCCGTGTCGCTGGCGCGGCGCTGGGGCTGAGCGACGTGCGCATCACTGTGTCAGCGCATGTGCTACAGCACCGCCGCCTTCTATATACCGCCGCCTTCTATAGCAGCGCCGTCTTCTAAAGCACCGCCTCGTTTACGGTCGTGCCCGTGTCACAGGCGCGGCGCTGGGGCTGAGTGACATGCGTATCGCGGTGCCAGCGCATGTGCTACAGCGCCGCCGCCTTCTATAAACCGCCGCCTTCTATAGCAGCGCCGCCTTCTAAAGCACCGCCTCGTCTACGGTTGTGTCCGTGTCGCATGCGCGGCGCTGGGGCTGAGCGACGTGCGCATCGCGGTGCTACCGCATGTGCTACAGTGCCGCCGCCTTCTATATACCACCGCCTTCTAACACGTGTTAACATTCCGAAGGTTTCCACTATCAGCCTTCACAAAATTCTTTTGTATTCTTGTAGTAAATTCGTTTTGTATAAAAGTCTGAAAAGGCCACAGGATACAAAAGTAAAAATCTCTCAACTTTCGCCAACACCGTTACAGCACCCATATAGCTTCGCCACCCATGTGTAGTGTCATCAGAACCTTGGTGCATCACATAGCATTGTCTATCATGTAACCTAATTTTGTTATTTAATGGTTTTCACCTTTAATAACATAGAAAAAGATGTTTTGGAAGTACAATCACTGCAAAAGCTGTTTTCTTGCTATAATCATTGACTGGGACCACGTTTTGAGCTGTGCGGCAGTGCACCGCCTTCTACAGCACCGCCGCCTTCTCTAGCCCACCGCCTTCCGTAGCAGCGCCGCCTTCTATAGCACCGCCGCCTGTACGGCTACGTAGCAGGCGCGGCGCTGGGGCACAGTTACATGCATATCGTGGTGCTGGCGCACGTCCTACAGCGCCGCCGCCTTCTCTATACTGCCGTCTTCTAAAGAACCACCGAATGTACGGAATGTTAGTGTTCAGGCGCGGCGCTGGGGCTGAGCTACGTGCGCATCTTGGTGCCAGCGCACGTGCTACAGCGCCGCTGCCTTCTAAAGCACCACCGCCTGTACGGTCGTGTCCATGTCACAGGTGCGGCGCTGGGGCTGAGCTACGTGCTACAGCGCCACCGCCTTCTATATACTGCCGCCTTCTATAGCAGCGCCGCCTTCTAAAGCACCGCCTTGTGTACGGTCGCGTCCGTGTCGCAGGCGCGGCGCTGGGGCTGAGCGACGTGCGCATCTCGGTGCCGGCGCACGTGCTACAGCGCCGCCGCCTTCTAAAGCACCGCCTTGTATACGGTCGTGTCTGCGTAGCCGACGCGGCGCTGGGGCGAGCAACATGCGCATCGCGGTGCTAGCGCATGTGCTACAGCGCCGCCGCCTTCTAAAGCACCGCCTCGTCTACGATCGTGTCCGTGTCGCAGGCGCGGCGCTGGGGCTGAGCGACGTGCGCATCTCGGTGCCGGCGCACGTGCTGCGCGGCAGCGCGGTGCGGCTGACGTGCCGCTACCAGCTGGACGGCGAGCGGCTGTACGCCGTCAAGTGGTACAAGGGCCGCCACGAGTTCTACCGCTTCACGCCCAGCGAGCAGCCCTCCAAGAAGGCCTTCCCGCCACTCGGCGCCCACGTCGACGTAAGTACACCGACCGCTCACTCTAAACTGCCTTAACGAAAATGTCATGCTCCTGTAACGAGTGTAATCTAATATTATTCGATTTTCGGATACTTACATACCATTGATGTGTTGGTAAATTATTGGATTTACACATCTCTGTTAATGTGTAGAACGCCCAGCAGAGTCCATTCGTGAAGTCACCGGAGTGTCACAGTAAACTCGGCGGCAATACCTCCTTCCTTTGCGGCGAGACTTTTACGTAATGAAGCACACGAGCGAGATTCCTCTAGACGCGTTATGCAGCCTACAGACTATCTGGCGAGTGAATGCATTCGACAGAAGTGACGTCATCGGTCTGCATAGGGCACCTGTAGATAGACGGGCATGCGTATCAACTTCTGCTGTAGCAGCAGTTTCCGCCGCCATTTTTGTTCCAACCAGCGACAGCGTGAGCTTCTCAAAGGCGAAGTTCTCTGCTGTTATTGCTTTGAAATATCTCTTGCTCCTCTTCTGATTCATACATAAAGAGGTAGAAAAAGATTTCGATTAAAATTAATCTGGTCATAATACATTATTTTAATACAGCTTTAAAAATCGTTACATGATTCATTTATTTATTTTTAATTTGCCGATGTGGATGTGTATTCGGAGCATTTTCTTCTTTTTCGTATTGGACAACTTAGTTTTATTGGATGCCAGATGTACTTTCATAGCTTCGAGGTAATTCTGCGTTTTCAAATGTGGTGTGATAAATTTCATCAGACGTTGTTACTTTGGACTCTTCGCTAAACAACAAGTGTTGAAAGCTGCCGTTTACAATGTCTTGTTGTTAAAATGTTTGTTAAGCTTATGGGACTTAACTACGGTGTGATCAGTCCCTAAACTTACAAACTACTTATGAACTAGCTAATACTAAGGGCGGCACAAATATCCATGCCCGAGGGGGGATTCGAACCTCCGACCGTAGTGACCGTGCAGACCGTGACTGACGCGCCTCAGTCCCCTCGGCCACAATGTCTTGAATTCGAGAGTAATTATATACGATTTAATCCACTTCGCATAGTTTTGAAGTCCTCATTGGTCTCTAGTTCTCATGATGACAGTTTATCATCAATACTTTACGGTTTTCATGGTTCACAGGAAAAGAAAACGATTTTCTTTACAATTAGAACAATTGGAAGCTGGATAGCCACTATGTTGAAAGCATACTGATTGCCCTATGTTGCCATCTCGCGTCGACGCGAAGGAACAAAAATGGCGGATGCGCATGCCCGTCTATATTCAGGTGCCCTAGGTCTGCATGGATGGGATCCCTGTTCCGTGCAATTGCCAGACGTCGCTGTGGTGCAACGCTGGAGTCAGTGAGTACGTGCAGACACTCAGTCCTTCGTGCACGTCCAGATTGACCAAGAAACACCACTGTGAGGGGAGGACTGTGTACAGTGCTGTAAGGGATGCGGGATCCCACGAACATGTACTGGATACTGTACAACATCCTGTGACGTACAGCACAGTGTACCTACGACCCACATCGGCCTGACTGGGTCTTATCACTCTGTGTGTCGGTTCTCATTGACACCGTAACAGTGACGCTAGTATTGTGCCGTACTCAGGAATCGCAGACGGAGGACTTAAGTCGTCCTATTGCGTTCAGTGATGAGTTCTGCTTCTGCATAACATCCAATGAACATCATATCATGGTTTGACGGTGAGAAGGGCAGAGGGCACATCCTGATAGAGACACAGGATTCCGCAGCACCATCGTACGCAATGAGGCCACCTCTAGTCATGCCTCAGAAGACGCTGGCTGCATGGTGGTACCCCACGTCTGTCCTGTGTCCCACTCCTAGCGGCGCAGCACAAAGTGAGACAATGCATGCCGATACAAAGAACATTTATCAAACCTCTGCCTACAGCATTAAGTCTTCCCATGGACAGTGAGACCCCTCGACAGCCCTATAACTATTACAGTACCTACCCAATGTATGTGCATATGATTCAAAAGTCCAGTGTTCAGTTTGTTGGTACGTATTTTATGGCATGTTGAAGAAACAGAACAAGCGCATATTTTAAAGGGAGTAGTCTTACATATTCACAACTCTAAATATTGCAGAGCATAGCTCTATTGAATTAATGCGACTACCAGAAACCCTTCTACGAGGCAAGGCGAAAAAAAATGGCAGTAGCGAAATTCAAACTACCGACCACATGCGTGACCACCTAGTGAGCTGCGCATACCACGATGAAAAGCTACTATAGTACTTCGCAATTCTCGTACCCTTGATTGATTTGATTGATTGATTTTCTCAGGGAAGCCAAAACAGTCTTGGTCCAACCCGCCACTGCCCGCACCGAAACTAAGTTTATTGTGCGGTATCGCTCCCTGTATATCTAGTAAAGCCAACCAATGCCCTTGAACAGTGCAAAGAGTCCCTTTACCAGTTCTTTATTCGACACAATTTCTTCGGGTCTGGTTTTCCCAAATGTTCTGTGCCTTTTACTCTCCAATGCAATGCATTCGAAGATTAGATGTGATGCAGTTTCATCACCGTCATCACAGATCCTACATTTAGGGTCCTCTTCTGTTATTCCCATTGTATATAGGTGATTTTTGGAATTCCCATGGCCTGTCAGCAATCCAACCATGAGTTCTCGTACCCTTGCTGGCAGGGGTTAATTGCTAATCTGGCATTTTTAGAAACTAGATTTTAATTTATCATACTAAGAGCGACGTGTTTTGTAAATTTTTCAATGCGCATTGCTTTGAAATGATAACACATGAAGAGTAATTAAAAAAAATCATAAAATACAGGATGCAAGATGGCGTATGTCAGAGAGAGTTTTGGGAGAGGAATGTCACGAGATTGTCGAAGATCTCGCTTACGTCAAATCAATGACAGCGAGAAATCGCCGTTATTTTTGCAAATATCTCGGAAACAATGCCAGTTGTGGAAAAAACAAAAGAGAACAAAGTTGTTGACAAGAAAAGCAGCGGCATGAATATCAAGAACTCAGACGGAAACCCAGTACTAAGCAAAGAAGAGAAAGTAGGAAGGAATATATAGAGGGCCTGAACAAAGGAAATAAACTCCAAGGTAGTATTCTAGAAATGGAAGACGAAGTGGAGGAAGAGGAAATAGGAGATACGATACTGCGAGAAGAATTTTACAGAACGCTGAAAAATGTGAGTCGAAACAAGGCTCCTGGAATAGATGATATTCCGTCTAAAGTGCTATTATCGTTAGGAGAGCTAGTCATGAACAAATTGTTCCGCCTGGTATGCAAATTATATCAGACAGGAGAAATATTCTCCAACTCCAAGAAGAATATAGTAATTCCAATTCCAAAGAAAGAAAGTACAGACAAATGTGAAAATTACAGAAATATCATTTTAATAAGTCATAGTTGCAAAGACTAACACGGATTATTTACAAACGAAACGAAAAACTTGTGGAATCTAACCTCGGGGAAGAACAGTTTGGATTTACAAGAAATGTAGGAACACGGGAGGCAATACTCACATTATGACTAATCTTAGAAGATGGGCTAAGGAAAGGCAAATATACTTTTTTAGCATTTGTAGATTTGGAGAAAGCTTTTGACAAAGTCAACTAGAATAAACTCTTTCAAATTCTGAAGGTAACAGGGATAAAATATAAGGAGCAAAATGTTATATTCAACTTAAACAAAAACCAGACACTGATATTAGAGTCGAAGGGCATGAAAGGGACGCAGAGGTTGGGAACAAAGTAAGACAGGGTTCTAGCCTATCCCCAATGTTGTTCAATCTGTACATTGAGCAAGCAGTGAAGGAATGAAAGGAGAAATTTGGAGAGGGAATTAAAGTTCAGGGAGAAGAAATAAATACTTTGCGGTTTCCCAATGACAAAGTAATTCTATCAGGAACCGAAAAAGATCTGAAAAGATGGTATACGATTGTGACCTTCCTATCAGTATTCACCAAAAAGAATTGGGCAATACATAACTCAGTAACTCAGGGTAGTATAAGGATTAGGGCTCATTGTCTCCATTCAGCCAAGACCGCCGTTTCCTGTTTCCGAGCAGATTAGGAAAACCCTAACTACCTGTATTTCATTCACTTGGTCCAAACTGTTAGCCGGCCTGCTGGGGACCCCAACAGCTTGACAAAAGCCGCCTTTCACATGGGAACAATCAGGTTCCCCCTGTATCTGTAATGTCACAAGATGAAGATCAACAAGAGTAAAACAAGGATAATGGAATATAGTCTCAGAAAATCAGGTAATACTGAAGGAATTAGATTAGGTAATGAGACAATAAAAGTAGAAGATGAGTTTTGTCATTTGGATAGCAAGATATCTTCTGATGGCCGAAGTGAAGAAGATAAAAAATGCAAAATGGCTACAGGAAAATAAGTGTTTCTAAAGAAGCGAAACTTGTTAACATCCAATATTAATTTAAATGTTAGGAAGTCCTTTCTGAAAGCATTTTTTTGTAGTGTAGCATTGTATGGGAGTGAAATGCGGACGATAAGGAGTACAGACAAAAAAATGACAGAAGCTTTTGAAATGTGGTGCTACAGACGGATGAGGAAAATTGGATGGCTAGATCACGTAACTAATGAGGAGGTGCTCAATAGAACTGGGGAGAAGGGATAGGTTCGTTGGACATATTCTGAGACATCAAGGAATCGTCAACTTAGGATTAGAGAGAAGTGTTTGGAGACCGAGGGACGAATACAGTAAGCAGATTCAGAAGGATTGAGGTTGCTGAACTTATTCTCAGATGAAGAGACTTGCACAGGACAGGGTAGCGTGGAGAGTTGCATCAAACGAGTGTCCGGACTGATGACCACAACAACAGCAGCAACAAATACGTTTATTCAATTTTCGTGTCAAGGGAACGGTTAAGGCATTATTTTCATTTAAATTTCGAGCTGTCGAAAGGCGATGGCAAAGGTCCACTTTTAGTGTTTTGGCCAATTTGGCAAAAAACAGGATTTGTAACATGTTCCATATCTACGACAATCTCTTGTTGTGGTCTTCAGTCCGCAGACTGGTTTGATGCAGTTCTCCACGCTACCCTGTCCTGTGTAAGTTTCTTCATCTGCGAATACATTCGGCAACCTACATCCTTTTGAATCGGCTCACTATATTCGTCCCTCGGTCTCCCTCTACGATTTTTACCCCACACGCTTCCTTCTAATGCTAAGTTGACAATTCCTTGATGTCTCAGAATGTGTCTCACCAATATATCCCTTCTCTTAGTCAGGATATGCCAGAGGCTCCTTTTCTCCCCAATTTGGTTAAGCACCTCCTCGTTAGTTACGTGATATACCCATCTAATTTTCATCATTCGTCTGTAACAACACATTTCAAGAGCTTCTATTATCTTATTGTCTGCACTCCTTCACTCCCATACAATGCTAAACTCCGGACAAATGCTTTCAGAAAGAACTTCCTCACATTTCAATTAATATTGGATGTTAACAAGTTTCGCTTCTTTAGATACGCTTTTCTTCCCATAGCCATTCTGCATTTTATATCTTCTCTCCTTCGGCCATCAGAAGTTATTGCGCTACCCAAATAACAAAACTCATCTATTAGTTTTATTGTCTCATTACCTAATCTAATTCCTTTAGCATCGCCTGATTTTCTGACATTGCATTCCACTCTTGTTGATGTTCATCTTATATCTTCCATTCAAGACACTGTGCATCCCGTTCAATTGCTCTTCCAGATCTTTTGCGGTCTCTGACAGAATTACTGTGTCATCAGCAAATCGCGATGTTTTTATTTCTTCTCCCTGCACTTTAATGCCGTCTCCAAATTTCTCCTTCCATTCCTTCACTGCCTGCTCAATGTACAGATTGAACAACATTGGGCTACAACCCTGTCTTACTCCCTGCCCAACCTATGCGTCCCTTTCTTGCCCTTCGACTCTAATAACAGCTGTCTGGTTTTTGTATAGGTTGAATATAACTCTTCGTTTCCTATATTTTACCCCTGATACCTTCAGAATTTGGAAGAGTGTATTCCAGTCGACCTTGTCAAAAGCTTTCTCCGAATCGACAAACGCTAAAGGAACAAATAATCTAAGCTAATCAGTACAGTAAAGTGCCATGATCTCTCATGGTACGTAGTTTCACGCACTCGCAACCACTCTTCCAGGGCTTCAGTGTTTTGTGAGGCAGTCGGTATTAGGAACTGTGACAGAGAATACGCAGACTCACTGTTGAGAGATGGACGCGTGCATGCGCAGACGCAGACTTCCGGAATCTGCACGCTTCCTCCGCTCCAGTGCGGTGTGGTCCGGCAGTGGTGTTTTGTAGATTCCACGAATCAGTAACAGTCTCTGTTGCAACCGTCTTTCTTAACCCTCGCATGGTGTCAGCTCTAGAAAACCGTATTGTATGCCTGGGGTCTTTTTTGACCCCAAAGTGATTAAAGCGACTTTATGGAGATAAAAATAAAATATGTCAGTGTCAGCTCTAGAAAAACGTATTGTATGCCTGGAGTCTTTTTTGACCCCAAAGTGATTAAAGCGACTTTATGGAGATAAAAATAAAATATGTCTATAAAAGGTAAATATAATTTATCAAGAAACATATGCACGAAGTTGATATTATGACTTCAAAGTTTCTTCATATAATTAAGTTACATATAAGTTGTAATTACTTACTTCGTTAGTTTCAAATATGAATACATGTTTTCTTTAGTTTGTTTGGTTCCAAAAATTATTAAACACATATATTCATAACTCACAGACTATATACCAATACTGTAATTTATTAGTATTATTAGAAGCATCATTTACATGTAATTTTATCAGAAATACACTCCTACTCGCTCTCAGTGTCAATCCAGTTCAACCCAGCGTTGAAGAGTTGGGTACATATTACTATTATCTTTTGCATGTGTTGGTGATAAAAAGTCTGAAACAGTCTGCTGTAATTGTGGTCTAAGGTGATAAGGAATATGCGCAGTTTCAGGTATTACATTACTTGAAACGTGCTTGCGCACATCAGGTGGTACTGTGTTATATGTTATCTGTCCACTTGTAGACGCAAAAGTAGATGCACTAGTTACCTGAATGCCATCATCATCTTCTTCAGAGTCACACACATCGACTTCACCTCCGACCTGTACAGCTTCCTCTATCATATCTCCATCAGAATCACTATCATCCTCGTTTTCAAAAATTGATTCATTATCACTGTCAGTCTTCTGTAAATCTGCCAAAGCCTGTTTGAGACAGAAGCGCCTTGCAAAACATATATCCAGTGGCGGCTCGTACAAAATTTGAGCAGTGTGCTACAATATTACAGAAATAAACAGGAAACAAAATGTACTAAAATAAAAAGCACGACTTAAAATTCTTGTGATATTAGCTTTACCTAATTAACTAAGATAAAGTATGTCATTTATATTTTTATGATTTCCTTTCTGTTTTTTATTTATTTATTTATTTTTATTTTTATTATTAATGCATTAAGATGTTCGAGGTCTTTCACTGCCCCTGTACTCCACGCATCACTGATCCCAAACAACAAACACGGAAAGCAAAAAAGTGCTTTGCGAGTATCACATCCGCATATCCAACTGTTTTCATACACTTTTGTTCTAAATTTCATCGTGTACTCACGTTTCTTGCCACCTCCTATAGCCTTTGGCTGAGATTTAAAACGAGTAGGTCTATCTAACTCTTTCACTTTCAGTTTCTCTACCAAAGGTCTATTGGAAAATGGCCTCTGTAGCAGATTACGACAGAATTGTATAGAAATAACGGATCTTAGAAACATCCCCACCACGTCATATCCGTTCTACACAAGCGACCAATGAAACTGCTTGGCTGAAAAGCGCAGTTTCACTCGCATGTTGGCTAAACATTATTTGCTTCTGATTCAAGTTTTACCTCAAACACGTCAACCTCTGTATGATTGCCTTTAATTAAATATCAATTAATACTTTATTGACAGTAAGACCTTCAGGGTAATTTATAATAGCGATGCCAACTGCATGTAGTAAATATAACGTTTAAAAAAATATATTAATTTTATTTACAGAAATTAAAAATTTAGACTCAGAGGTATTAGAATATGAGCCTCACACAAGTAGATTTGAGAGACAACGCGGAAGACGCCTAAGCCAGCGCGCTATTTGACTCTGTATGCCGCAATATTCGTCATATACTATTCTTCCGCAACCGTTACACGCAGCGCGAAGAGAAATATTGGTCTGGTGCTGCAGTCGGTCTCAGCACTCATGCGCCAGGCCTGACATCACGTCTGCACATGCGCACTAGCGAACGGACGACTGCGCCGCCTCTCTGTGCAAGTACCAGCACGGCCGAATCCCACTTCAGCACACGGAGCTGGTTTCCAGCTATCGCGGCGAACTCGCCCCAAAATGTGTTTTCATTATTATTAGTAGCATTCTAATAGTATTGGAAGGGAATTGGCATAATTTTATTGTGATATCTGGCTCGCATTCCAAGAGAAAGGATGTAATTTTACAGCGATTTCTCTCTTGCATTCGAAGAGAAATGGCATAATATTAGTAACATATTTGCAGTGTGCTGCAGCACATTATCACCAGCCGCCACTGCATATATCACCAGCCATTACGAATAAACTATAACACCACGTCTTCTTTGCACAGAGCTCAATTCCAAACTAAGAATTTGTCGTAACAGTGCACGTAATTGTATTTTCTATTTATTGTTTAGAACAATGTACAAATGAATGTCGGTTTATATGGCACATTGCAGCAAAGATTTATTTTCGTAACAAAACTTATACACGACACTGAAAATCACCTGTTGTATACCTGGGGTATTTTCTGACCCCACTGCAAACATTTAGAATTTCTGTAGGAAGTGTGAGGGGTAAAAATCGTAGAGGGAGACCGAGGGACGAATGCAGTAAGCAGATTCAAAAGATTGTAGGTTGCTGAACGTATTCTCAGATGAAGGTACTTGACTGGACAGGGTAGCGTGGAGAGTTGTATCAAACCGGTCTGCGAACTGGAGACCACAACAACAACAACAACCAGATTTTAGACCATGTGACCGGACAAGAAGTACTCACGAATACTTATGGACGTTAGATTTGTTGAAGAAGAGTATTACAGGCCTGAAAACCAACCTCGCTTTGAAGTAAAGTATGAACAATTAGATTAATACAAATCACTGTCAGTCTTCTGTAAATCTGCCAAAGCCTGTTTGAGACAGCAGCGCCTTGCAAAACATATATCACCAGCCATTACGAATAAACTATAACACCACGTCTTCTTTGCACAGAGCTCAACTCCAAACTATGAATTTGTCGTAACAGTTCACGTAATTGTATTTTCTATTTATTGTTTAGAACAATGTACAAATGAATGTCGGTTTATATGGCACATTGCAGCAAAGATTTATTTTCGTAACAAAACTTATACACGACACTGAAAATCACCTGTTGTATACCTGGGGTATTTTCTGACCCCACTGCAAACATTTAGAATTTCTGTAGGAAGTGTGAGGGGTAAAAATCGTAGAGGGAGACCGAGGGACGAATGCAGTAAGCAGATTCAAAAGATTGTAGGTTGCTGAACGTATTCTCAGATGAAGGTACTTGACTGGACAGGGTAGCGTGGAGAGTTGTATCAAACCGGTCTGCGAACTGGAGACCACAACAACAACAACAACCAGATTTTAGACCATGTGACCGGACAAGAAGTACTCACGAATACTTATGGACGTTAGATTTGTTGAAGAAGAGTATTACAGGCCTGAAAACCAACCTCGCTTTGAAGTAAAGTATGAACAATTAGATTAATACAAATCACTGTCAGTCTTCTGTAAATCTGCCAAAGCCTGTTTGAGACAGCAGCGCCTTGCAAAACATATATCACCAGCCATTACGAATAAACTATAACACCACGTCTTCTTTGCACAGAGCTCAACTCCAAACTATGAATTTGTCGTAACAGTTCACGTAATTGTATTTTTTATTTATTGTTTACAACAATGTACAAATGAATGTTCAGTTTATATGTTACATTGCAGCAAAGATTTATTTTCGTAACAAAACTGATACACGACACTGAAAATCACCTATTGTATACCTGGGGTATTTTCTGACCCTACTGCAAACATTTCGAATTTCTGTACTGAAAAAATGAGATATAACCATAAATATTTTACCCAGTTATAATAAAAAGTCCGTGGATAGCATATCTGAAGGATGAGTTATCTACACACACTTTAAAACTATTTATAGTTAAAGACCCTAGGCATCATGCAAGGGTTAATAGTTAACAATGACACGTTTTCGATCTTGATGCTCCTAACTTGCAAAGTACAGATCAGACACTGTCGGGAGCTCATCTCGCGGTGTCTGGCGGGCCAGACCAGACCAGACCACCCGGCGTTAGTAGCGCAGAGGTGCGCACAAACACTGCACGGCGCTCTCTTCCTCGTTCAGTGACACCACGGACACGTACCAAGCGAGAGAGGCCTGAGCTGACTTCAAGTTGCGGCACAGGTGCCGTTTTGCCGCGGTCCGTTATCTCTGTCTATCGGTCCACGTCTTAACAAGTTCCGCGACCGCGTCGGTGCAGACTGGCTAAGCTGGAATGGCTAGAGAACAAATGCAGAACCGTAGAAGAATGCATAACTAGGGGAAAGATATATACCGCCTACAGGAAAATAGAAGAGATATTTGGAGACAAGAAAAGCAGCTGTATGAATATCGAGAACTCAGACGGAAGACCAGTACTAACCAAAGAGGGGAAAGCTGCACTGTGGAAGGAATATACCGAGGGGACTGAGGCGCTCCAGTCACGGTCTGCACGCCCACTATGTTCAAATGTTTAAATGTTTGTAAAGCTTATGGGACTTAACTACGGGGTCATCAGTCCCTAAACTTACAAACTACTTATGAACTACTTACGAACTAGGACGGCACAAATATCCATGCCCGAGGGGGGATTCGAACCCCCGACCGTAGTGGCCGTGCAGACCGTGACTGGAGTGCCTCAGTCCCCTCGGCCACCGCGGCCGGCACGGCCACTACGGTCGGGGATTCGAATCCCCCCTCGGGCATGGATATTTGTGCCGTCCTTAGTCTTAGCTAGTTCATAAGTAGTTTGTAAGCTTAGGAACTGATGACCCCATAAGTTCTACAAACACTTGAACTTTGAAGGAATATTAGAGGGCCTATACATAGGAAATAAACTTCAAGGCAGTATTCTAGAAATGGAACACGAAGTGGAGAAAGATGAGATAGGTGATATGATACTGCGAGAAGAATTTGACAGAGCGCTGAAGGACTTGACAAGGCCCCTGGAGTAGATGATATTGATAGGATGTTGATAGGAGAGCCAGTCACGAAAAAACTGTATCACCTGGTATGCAAGATGTATGAGACAGGGGAAATACCCTCCGACTTCAAGAAGAATATTGTAATTCCAATCCCAAAGAAAGCAAGTGCATACAAGTGTGAAAATTACAGAACTACCAGTTTAATAAGTCATGGCTGCAAAATACTAACAAGAATTATTTACAGACAAATGAAAAAACTTGTAGAACCTGACCTCGGGGAAGATAAGTTTGGCTTTAGGAGAAATGTAGGAACACGGGAGGCAATACTCGGATTACGACGTATCTTAGAAGATAGGCTAAGGAAAGGCGAACCTACATTTTTAGCATTTGTAGATTTGGAGAAAGCTTTTGACAATGTCGACTGTAATACACTCATCCAAATTCTGAAGGTAGCAGGGGTAAAATATAGGGAACGAAGACTTATATTCAACCTGTACAAAAACCAGACAACGATTATTAGAGTCGAAGGGCAAGAAAGGGACGCAGAGGTAAGGAAGGGAGTAAGATAGGGTTGTAGCCTTTCCCCAATGTTGTTCAATCTATACATTGAGCAAGCAGTGAAAGAATGGAAGGAGAAATTTGGAGAGGGAATTAAAGTTCAGGCAGAAGAAATAAAAAGTTTACTGTTTGCCGACGACATAGTAATTTTGTCAGAGACTGCAAAGGATCTGGAAGAGCAATTGAATGGAATGGACAGTGTCTTGAAAGCAAGATATAAGATAAACATTAACAAGAGTAAAACGAAGGCAATGGAATGCAATATCAGAAAATCAGGTGATGCTGAAGGAATTAGATAAGGTAATGAGGCAATAAAAGTTGTAGATGAGTTTTGTTATTTGGGTAGCAAAATAACTTCTAATGGCCGAAGTAGAGAAGATATAAAATGCAGAATGGCTATGGGAAAGAAAGCGGTACTAAAGAAGCGAAACTTGCTACATACGAATCATGAAATATAGATGAGTAGATCACGTACCATATAAGGAGGTGCTTAACCGAATTGGGGAGAAAAGGAATTTCTGGCATATCCTGGCTAAGAGAAGGGATAGATTGGTGGGACAAATTCTGAGACGTCAAGGAATCGTGAACTTAGCATTAGAAGGAAGCGTGTGGGGTAAAAATCGTAGAGGGAGACCGAGAGACGAATACAGTAAGCAGATTCAAAAGGATGTAGGTTGCAGAACTTATTCTCAGATGGAGGTACTTGCACAGGACAGGGTAGCGTGGAGAGCTGTATCAAACCAGTCTGCGGACTGAAGACCACAACAACAACAACCATATTTTAGACCATGTAACCGTACAAGAAATATTCTCACGAATACTTTCTCACTGGAAGTTAGATTTGTTGAAGAAGAGTATGACAAGCCTCAAAACCAACCTCCCTTTGAAGTAAAGTACGAACAATGAGATTAATACAATTCTCGGTTTTCTTAATTAAGTGTAAGTAAAAAGGAATTTTTGGTTTTTTGTAGATTTTAGAGAAGATGCGTGCTAAAATACGTTTTCTTTTATGACTAATATAAAAACAGTTTAATGCGAAATTCTAAGAAAGTGAGATGGCAAAGGCGTTTAATTGTCCTGCAACAGAGCTAACATATGACAGAATTTATTTTGCAGCTCTAGGGCAGGTGAGACATTAAATACGTAAGAGTATTCATTCGTTTTGTACATTTCATAATGTGTTTAATGTATAATTACACTGAACTTTAAAATAAAAAATAAACGTCAGTACTTCCTTAAACTGTCATTTCCTACAATACGATATTTCTTATTAATGTTACTGAATGTGTGGATATTAGAAAGGTGTCTCTAGGTGGGAAAGTTTGGAAAGCGTTGCAGTGGTGGCATTGAAGCTGATAACGGCGTTTGCGATTTTTCGGTTCAATACCACTACTATAACGACTTCTAATTAGGACTAACTATTGCCATGTTCAGAGTCCAAGAAAATCTGAAGATCTGCCAATAGCACGAATCCCGTTGTTGTTAATTAAATAAAAAAATTGCAGCAGAGACTGTTATTCATTCCTGAAAATTTACGGAATTGATCTTTTCTCAACCTGAAAGACAAATACAAACACGAACGCGGACTCATGCTCGCACAAACAGGCCTGCGTGTCTACCGGACGAACAAGAGCGACAGCCCTTATCCGTAAACAGTCTGCACGGGGGTTGGGGAGGGCGCTGTAAGAGGGTTTGTGTGCTGCGGGGGGGGGGGGGGGGGGGGGGGACGGCGGTGCCGCGGCTGCGGCCGTCTGGGGCATAGACCAAAGATAACATAGACTGCGCGTGACCTCATTACACTGATACCAACATCTGAGTCACGTGACACGGGGCAGGATACTTTTCATGATAACGAGTAATGCGAAATATAGCTGAGAGTTGCAGTTCTGATTTCCAGAAGGCTTTTGACACGGTATCTTACAAACGGCTTTTAATCAAATTGCTTGGTTATCGTATATCGCCCCAAATTTGCGATTGGATAGGGGATTTCCTGTCAGAGAGGACACAGTTCGTAGTAATAGATGGTAAAGCATCGACTAAAACTGAAGTGATATCGGGCGTTCCACAGGGTAGTGTTATTGGTCCTCTGCTGTTCCTTATTGACATAAATGATTTGGCAGAAAATCTAAGTAGCTCTTAGGTTGTTTGCAGATGACGCCGTCATTTACCGTCTTGTAAAATACTCTCAAGTTCAAAACCAACTGCAGAACGATCTGAATAAAATAGCAGTACGGTGTAAAAATTGGCAGTTGACTCTGAATAGTTAGAAGTGTGAAGTCGTTCACATGAGTACGCAAAGAAATCCGATAAAATTTGTTTACAAGATAAATCAAACAAAAGTAAAGGCCGTAAACTCCACAAAATACTTAGGAATTGCTATTGCTTCAGACTTAAATTGGAAAGAACACATAGACAATATCGTCGGAAAGGCGAACCAGAGAGTGCGTTTTATTGGCAGAACCCTTAAAACATGCAACAGAACTACAAAAGAAACTGCATACACTACGCTTGTCCGTCCATTTTTGGAGTGTTACAGGATCTGGGATTGGAATCATTACAACAACGGTGCTTATCGCTGCGGCGTGGGCTACTTATGAAACTCCAATCGCCAACATTCTCCTCCGAATGCGAAAACCGCGGTAGAGTAGCCGAGCGGTCTAGAGCGTCTCGCTGCGGAGAGCGTGGTTGCTCGCCGTGGAGGTTCGAGTCCTCCCTGGGGCATGGGTGTGTGTGTTGTCCTTAGGTTAGTTTACCTAGGTTTAAGCAGTTTGTAAGCTACGGACTGAAGACCACGCAGTTTGGCCCGATAGATTTACAAACATTTAAACATTTTTTTTTTCGAATGCGAAAATATATTGTTGACTCCTACTTACATAGGTAGAAATGATCATCAGAATAAAATACGAGAAAATAGAGCTCTAACGGAGAGATTCAGGTATTCTTTCTTCCCGCGCGCTATTCGAGAACGGAATGGGAGATAAATAGTATAATTGTGGTTCGATGAACCCTCTGTCTGGTACTTAAATGTAATTTGCTGAGTATCCCATGTAGATGTTGATGTAGACGTAGATGTTATTCTTTTTAGTGGAAATTAAGTGTATATTTGAACAATAAAACGTATTAGCATATTCTTATTACATCTTTAGTAGTAAAATTGCCGTTAGTTCTCCGCAATTGCAAGAATTAATGTAATAGCTACAGTTTTTGCATGTGCCTAGGTGAAACGAATTGACTGTCTTTTTACAAGCAACAGATCTTCAGATTTAAAGAGAAAGATTATTGTCGTTGTACTGTGAGTCTTTTAGTTTGCATATTACACAGGAGTAGGTCAAATATCAGTTTGAAAGGAACATCTGCTTTCTCACGATTCCTCAACAATGCATATAAAATGTTGCATTGTGGTTTTATAAGAAATGAAATCTTTTTGCATCCATAATGCCCGATTTTAACAAAATACAACCGTTTATTTTTTAAGACTTTTGCCACAGACCGTGATTCAAAAATGTAAAACAACCAAAGTTTTGGCTGTTTACATTAAATAATAGGGTAGTGAGGAAACATCATCTGTGCACTCGGCATAATGTGACTTGGGGGTGTAGTGAATAGTCTGTATGAATGTTTTGTACAACGTTATTGAAAGCAGATTTCACCAGAAATGACACTTGCTGACATATAAACTTGGTCAAGAGCAGCTTGAAGTGTCTTCCCAATAATAATCATATTCATAAGTCGCAAAAAAAGATTTACACCATAACACAATTACCGAGAATATGAAATTATGTTGCTCCTAAAAATAACTGACAATAGGATACTTTTCACCTGGGCACATGTAAACATGACACTCACTGCATTAATATTAATAATAAGATGAAATTACGTACCTTTACTATTAAATGTGTAACAGGAATACGAGAAGTGGTTTTATTGGTAAAATCAACAATTGATTTCACTTGTAAATGAGAAAAACTGTTGGTCATAAAGAGGAAAACTCAGTCACGTGGCTCGGGGCAATTTTCAGATGTTGGTGTCAAACCATAACACAGCAGATATAGGGACAAACGCAGTCTATGTTATCTTTGGTCACAGAGTAACATATACAGAGAAGAAGCCCCCCCCCCCCCGAAACCTCTGTCTTACTCTCCCCTCGTAGTTCTGTAAGGTGCCAGCAGATGTCAGGCGGTTCCCTGGCTTAGTACCGGTAGACCACACTAGAGACGCACCTGAGGGTGCCTCTCGCATGGTGGCGTGGCGTGGAGGGTGGCGTGGAGGGGAGGCTGAGGGTAGAGCTCGCGCCGCCTGCCACGAGGCCACGGCTGGGTCCGGCGTGCGGGCGTTTGTGGGGAGGCGCCATCATGGGACTTCTTACGGATGTGCTGGTAACCCTCCCTCCCCACACCGCTGAGCGTGTGACCGGGCTCTTATGGAGGTTTCCCGTCTGTACATATTTGTCTGTGCTTTGTGTTATGGTCTGGGAGATGTAGCAGGGAGCGACACAGGCGGGGGTGAGCGGTGGACAGCAGATCCACAGCGTCTGGATACACCACTACTGGGCTACTACTTGACACGGTCATGTCAGCTGACTATGTAGGTGGAGTGATCCTGAGCGACATGGAACGAGCCTGCAGGGACACTCATGGCACAGGTGACAATCTGATACAGGGACTATTTTGTGAATCTCTGAACCTTCTGTAGGGGAGACAGCGTGTTAAATACCGGTGCATCCCGAACTCGAGTGCTGCTCAGGTGCTTGGCCTCTCCAGCTGACTAGACTGCCTACATCTACATCCATACTCCGCAAGCCACCTGATGGTGTGTGGCGGAGGGTACCCTGAGTACCACTATCGGTCCTCCCTCCTATTCCAGTCACGTATTGTTCACGGAAAGAAAGGTTGTCGGTATGCCTCTGTGTGGGCTCTAATCTCTCCGATTTTATCTTCGTGAGATATACGTAGGAGGGAAAATATATAGTACTAGACTCCTTGGTAAAGGTATGTTCTCGAAACTTCGACAAAAACCTGTACCAAACGACAGAGCGTCCTCCTGCAGAGTCTTCCACTGAAGTTTATCGATCTTGTCTGTAACGCTTTCATGGTTACTAAATGATCCTGTAACGAAGCGCGCTGTTATCCGTTGGATCTTTTCTACTTCCTCTATCACCCCCACCTGGTACAGATCCCACACCAGTGAGCACTATTCTAGCTGTGGGGGAACAAGTGTACTGTAACCAACTTCCTTTGACTTCAGACTGCATTTCCTTAGGATTCTTCCAATGAATCTAAGTCTGGCATCTGCTTTACCGACGATTGATTTTATATGCTCGTTCCATTTTAAAGCACTCCTAATGCCTACTCCCAGATAATTTATGGAATTAACTGATTAGCAGACGTGTTGACAGTGTGTGGGATGTGATGAGAGGACAGGCGTAGTGCTGTCAAGTTGTCAGGGCCCAGGGCGGATCCCCTGGCTACTGAGCCACAGAACACACACTGAACAAGCTGAATGAACAGTACACCTTTCTTGTTCTGACCAGAATAATGCCCAGTATCTAGCTTACTCCATTTTTTTTCTTTTACTTGTTGTGACGGCAGTGTGTTCTGCATGTGGTGCAGCTGCAGCAGAGCGGCAGCGGCCACGTCACGCTGACGGCTGCTGACGACTCGGTGTCCGGCCGGTACAGCTGCGAGGTGTCGGCCGACGCGCCCTCCTTCCACACGCTGCTCGTCTCCAACGATTTGGAGGTGGTCGGTGAGTGCTCTGCGCCGCGGCTGCCACTGTGCGCTCTGCCGACGCCACCTAGAGGCGAGGCCTCACGACAGCCCGTGCCACGTCACACCGACCGGGCCGCGGCTGCCAGATGAGTGGCTGGCCGCTGAGGCACAGCCCACTGCCTGGTAGCGGCCGGCCGCTGCCCGGTCGGTGTGACGTGGCACAGGCTCTCGTGAGGCCTAGTCTCTAGGTGGCGTCGGCAGAGCGCGCTGCCACTCCTGCTGCTGCAATACGTTACGTTAGTCTGTAAATCACGAAGCACCGATGATCAGTATCGCAACCTTGTGAGTAAAAGCAAAATCGACACTATTCGGAAGGGCCACTATACCAGAAATATGCATTACACTACATCAAAAAGGATGCACTTTAGGAACTGAAACATAAATCTTTGTAACTTGCTTCCTACATAAAATGAATTGCAAAACATGGTAATGTAACGCGAGTCATTAATGTATCAGTGACAAAATAGTGTAAAATACGTCCTCCTGTGTATGTACAATATAGTCAAAAATGAAAGAATTGCATAACATCCAACTGTTCACAGTCATAACGTACTATGCGTTTCTAGTAAGGGGCAGTGAAAAAAAATCTGAGTTCTCTCATTTAAAATGTCTCAGTTACATTTACTTCAAACGCCTTTCCTTCCCTTTCTTGGTAGTTGTACATTGCTCAAATCAATGGACAAGTAATAATAAAAAAAATGTAGTAATGCAATGGGAACAGGGCAATATTAGTTGCACTATAGTCATACAATTTATGTACATTATCGACTATCATCTGTTCACCTGTCATATGCAACAAACATAAAAAACAAAGTAAACTATCAAGAAGACCAACAAGGAGTGGGAGACATTGACCGTTCCACTAAGTAAGTGGCGAAACGCCTCACGTCACTTAACATGACGTGTTTCTCAACAAAACTGGAACTCTTGAAATTGAGAGGACGTGTGTTTATCACCAACAATGGTTCGCTATCTTCAAACATACTTCATTCTATATTCTGTCGAAATAAAATAAAAAAATAAATAAAAACAGAGAGAGAGAGAACTAAATCATATGCGTCGTACACACATTGTACAAACGACACAAACCTTTCCAAAAATAACCTATTGTCATAATTTAAAATGCTTGCCGTAGTATGACTAAGAGATTGGGATTGAAATACTTTACATAATTTCTACAAAAACCACACAAAAAGAGAATGAGTAGTTCACAATGTAGCGAGACAAGGATGTATCTTGCACCAAGCGGTATTCAGTCTGGACATGTACCATAGACGTTGCTGAGGTGGGGTGACTTGCGTGCCTCGACGATACAAAGCCATAAAGTAGCAGAAAAGTATCTCTGATAAGACCAGACAAAGTTGTAGGTCCTGAAGACAGGCGGCAGCCTTTTCAGTAGTTGCAGGGGCAACAGCCTGGATGATTGTCTGAACTGGCCATGTAACATCAGATAACGTGGCTTTGCCATAGAGTAACTACAAAAGGGAAACTGTTGTTGTTGTGGTCTTCAGTCTGCAGACTGGTTTGATGCACCTCTCCACACTAATCTGTCCTGTCTGACAATAAGTTCGGCAACCTAAATCGTTTTGAATCTGCTTACTATGAATCATCCCTCAGTCTCCTTCTACATTTCCCTCTAATCCTAAATTGACGATTGCTTGATGTCTAATAATGTATACCACTAACCTATCCCTTCAATTAGGATATGTCAGAAACTCCTTTTCTCCCCAATTAGGTTAAGCACCTCCTCATCAGTTACGTGATCTACCCATCTAATTTTAGTTATTCGTCTGTAGCACCACATTTCAAAAACTTTTTGTCTGAACTCCTGAAGGTCCACGTTTCATTCCCATACAATGCTACACTCCATACAAATGCTTTCGAAAGAACTTGATAACATTTAAATTAATATTGGATGTTAACAAGTTTCGCTTCTTTAGAAACACTTATCTTCCTGTAGCCATTCTGCATTTTTTAACTTCTTCACTTCAATCATCAGAAGTTATCTTGCTACCCAAATAATAAAACTCATCTACTACTTTTATTGTCTCATTACCTAATCTAATTCCTTCAGCATCGCCCGATTTTCTGACATTACATTCCATTATCCTTCTTTTACTCCAGTTGATGTTCATCTTATACTCTCTTTTCTAGACACTGTCCATTCCATTCAATTGCTCTTCCAGATCCTTTGCGGTCTCTGACAGAATTACTATGTCATCGGCAAACCGCAAAGTTTTCATTTCTTCTCCATGAACTTTAATTCCCTCTCCAAATTTCTGCTTACATTCCTTCACTGCTTGCTCAATGTACATATTGAACAACACTGGGGAAAGGCTACAACCCTGTCTTCCTTTCTTCCGAATTTCTGCGTCCCTTTCATGCCCTTCGACTCTAACAACCGCTGTCTTGTTTTGGTATATTCTGCATGAATATATGATCATGGTGACTTCTTGGAGACTGCTCAGGAGGATGTCGTCATCAGGAAAAACAATACAGACAATCTAGAGGGATCGGAGCGCGGAATGTTCTATCCCTTAATCAGATACGTAAGTTAGAAAAAAATCGAAAAAAGAATTGGATAGGTTAAAGTTAAGATATGGTGGGGATTAGTGAAGTTCGGTGGCAAGATGAACAGGATTCTGGTCAGGTCAGTACAGGTTTATAAATACGATCAGTTAGTGGTAACGCAAGAGCAGTTATGATAATCAATACGAAAATACGAATGTGGGTAAGTTACTATGTACAGCATAGCGAGCGCATTATCGTAGCAAAGCAGACACGAAGCCAACACCGACCACAGAAGTACGCGTTTATATGACAAGTAGCTCTGCCGTTGATGAGGAGATCGAAAGAAATTATTCAGACAGTTAAAGAGGAGTAAAACTTAAACGTGATGAGGGACTGGAACTCGGTAGTAGAAAAGGAAGATAAGGAAATTGAGTAGGTGAATATGGACTGGGAAAAAGGAATGAAGGGAGGAACGCGTGATAAAATTTTGTGCAGAGCACAATTTAATAATCACAAACACTTGGTTTAATCGTCACGAAAGAAGGTTAAATACATGGAAGAGAATAGGAGACACAGGGAGATTGACTTTATAATAGTAAGGAATAGATTTAGGGATAGAACATTCCGCGCTCCGATCCCTCTAGATTGTCTGTATTGTTTTTCCTGATGACGACATCCTCCTGAGCAGTCTCCAAGAAGTCACCATGATCATATATTCATGCAGAATATACCAGAAGAACTGCAAGACATACCCAGGGGCAGATATAGACTCTGATCATAACTTTCTGGTTATGAACTGCAGATTAAAACTTAAGATAGGAGATGGAATCGGGACAAATTGTAAGAGGTGGTTTAGAGTTTCAGAGGGAGTATTGGCCAAGGATTGTCTGAAACGGGGGAACGTAATACAGTAGAAGAAGAATGGGTAGGTCTAGCTCGGAAAGAAAGAGCAGTCAAAGCCGCAGAGGATCATATAGGCAGAACGACAAGGCCTAATAGAACTTAATTTATGAAAGGAAAAATATAAGAATGCAGCAAGTGGAGCAAGAAAAAGGGAGTACAAACGTCTCAAAAATGAGGTTGAGAGGAAGGGCAGACTGGCTAAGGAGGAGTAGTTAGAGGAGAAATTCAAGATCATAGAAGAATGTATAACTAGGGGGAAGATAGATACAGCCTACAGAAAAATAAAAGAGGCAATTGGAGACAAGTATGAATATCAGGAACTCAGATGAAAGGAATATATAGAAGGCCTGTACAAAGTAAATAAACTTCAAGATAGTATTCTAGGAATGGAAGACAAATTGGAGAAAGAGGAGATAGGAGATAAGATACTTCGATAAGAATTTGACAAACGGCTGAAAGATTTGAGTCGAAACAAGGCCCCCTAGAATATATGATATTCCGTCTGAACTGCTGATATCGTCAGGACAGCCAGTCATGAAAAAATTGTTCCACCTGGTATGTAAGATGTATGAGACAGGGGAAATACCCTCCGACTTCAAGAAGAATATAGTAATTCCAATTCCAAAGAAATCAAGTGCAGACAAATGTGAAAATTACAGAACTATCAGTTTAATAAGTTTTTGTTTCAAAATACTAACACGAATTATTTACAGAAGAATAGAAGAAACTTGTGGAATCCAACCTTGGGGAAGATCAGTTTGGATTTAGAAGGAATGTAGGAACACGGGAGACAACACATTCCGACTTATCCTAGAAGATAGGCTAAGGAAGAGTTGTATTCAACTTATACATCTACTTCTACATGGGATGCTCTGCAAATCACATTTAAGTGCCTGGCAGAGGGTTCATCGAAACATCTTTATACTATTTATCTCCCATTCCATTCTCGAATAGCGCGCGGGAAGAAAGAGCACCCGAATCTCTCCGTTCGAGCACTGATTTCTCGTATTTTATTCTGACGATCATTTCTACCGATATATCTTCGCATTCGTAGGAGAATGTGGCCGATTGTAGTTTCGTAAGCAGCGTTGTTGTAATGATTCCCATCCCAGATCCTGTATCATTTCCGTAACGCTGTCTCCCCTGTATCGTGACAATACGAGCTGCCCTTCTCTGAACTCTTTTGATGTCCTCCGTCAATCCCACACTGGGCAGCAATACTCCAAAAATGGACGGACAAGCGTAGTGAACGCAGTTTCTTTTGTAGTTCTGTTGCATATTTTAAGGGTTCTGCCAATAAAACGCAGTCTCTGGTTCGCCTTTCCCACGACATTATCTACGTGTTCTTTCCAATTTAAGTCAGAAGTAATAGCATGCCTTATCATCGATTACTACGAACTGTGTCCTCTTTGACAGGAAATTCCTTATCCAATCGCAAATTTTGGGCGATATACCATAACCACGCAATTTGATTAAAATCCGCTTATAAGGTACGGTGTCAAAAGCCTTCTAGAAATCTAGAAATGCAGAATCAATTTGAGATCCAAACTACTTAAACTAAATTACACTTAGGAAATGATACACACCCATGTCCGAAGGAGGACTCGAATATCCTGTGGGAATAACCTCTAAGTAGGATAATGCCTTATGCGAGCGTGAAGGTCGGGGTGAGAGTTTAAAATAGGGAAAGATTAATTTTTAAAACTCACAACCACCTGCTGCGAACCAAATTCCTAAACGTGCAAAAACACTGGAACTGTGATTGCGACTGTTTGACTCGTTTTCTAGGGGATGATATCACACGTTCGCAGCTTTCCTTCCCTGCATATGATTAACAAAACAAATTCATAATAAAATCAAGTTCATGAGAGAAAAGGGTGTACTAACTACTATTTTTGAAAACACATGAAAGTTCACTTTATGTTGTTTATTTCACAATATTTGAACCCTGTGGCTGATACGTCTGTACGTCGACACATTTACCAAATAAAGTTATAGCTCGTGAGCCCACAGACAAAATGAATATTTGTCGCGAATTGTTTTCACAACACGTGGCTGTCTCAAACACCGTTTATGTTCATGCCTATGCGACGACACGTGTTACATTAACAAATCACAGTCACTTTAATTCAATGCGATGCACACCTTGTTCCACTGGCTAAATATTCACAAACACACAGTAGCACTCGATTTAACTTGGTACAGTCTACGACGAGCAACCACACGTGGCGATTGCCACAGACAAATCTAAAGTCACCACCTCGAGATCCACATGCCGACTGATGCAGAGCGACGCCGCCCGGCCAGCCACCCCACGTGCTCTCCGTCTCGTCACTTCCTGCCCTCGCGCGCGCGCGTGCGCCAAAAGCTCAACTGCCAGGGTTCTTTCCCCTACGTCATCAACTTCCCCAAGTGAGCTGTTCTAACCGATTTGCCAACGTACAGCGCTCAGCCAATACATTTCTAAAACTTTCCTTAAAATCAAAATAATTACAGTACACATTAAACAAATTTCTTCTTAGGTTTTTATATTGGTATAAACATCGTTTGTACTGTTTATCATAATCGTGCAATTTCTTATATCACAGATAAGTGATTTAACTGAATACTTCAAGATAAAATACAAAAGATTGATTGAAAATAAAATGAAAAATAGTTAATATATTATTTTTATAAACAAACATTGCCATGCTAGTTGTGTAACTGTCTTGCATTTATTGGTAATTTATTACTTTTCATTGTCAATTACACATATTACGTGAGATGTGACTATATCAGCTAATGTATTGTTTATTTGTCAACAGGCTATTTTGTAATGAGGGCCTTAAAGGTTCCTAACTGCATCGTATTACTTCAAATGCCAGTAGTATTAGAATATTTGTGCATTGCACTGTGCCTGGCACTCGCCATTGTCCCTCTCTCCCCTCACCGGAAACGAACTGGAAAATCCTAAGCTGGAACAAGCCACCAACGTCGGGCTGCTCGCTGGCCTCCCGTCAGCTACAAGCACACAGCAAATCTCAACGTGGAGAATTTCTACCTTTGGCCTAACTATAAGTGTTGTCAACCAACTGCGTACATACATTGCTACCATAATTAATAAGATTAAAATTGTGTAACATTTAGTGCATTGGCATGATCAATGTTTGCAGTGAACTTCATACTGTTTAATTATCAAATGCTATTAATTACCAGTATTTCTATTTGGCGGTAATCTCACACTTAGACCATGCGGCCTCAACCTCATACCCCTGTGCCGGGAAAAAAATAATGGCCTGTATGCCTCCGTGTTGGCCCTAATCTCTCAAATCTTATTCTTTTGCTCTCTTTGTGACATATATGTATGCGGAAACAATATTTTGGTTGACCCAAAATGAAACGTACATAAAATGTTCAAATGTTTGTAGAGTTTATGGGACTTAACTAAGCGGTCATCAGTCCCTATACTTACAAACTACTTATGAACTAGCTAATACTAAGGACGGCACAGATATCCATGCCCGAGGGGGGATTCTAACCCCCAACCGTAGTGGTCGTGCAGACCGTGACTGGCGCGCCGCAGACCGCTTGGCCACCGCCGCTGGCGAAACGTACACTCTCTGAAATTTGACAGAAGCCCGCACCGCAATAAAGAATATTCCTCTTGCATTGTCTACCACTGGAGTTACCTAATGAATTAAGTGACGGTTTTGAGTTTACTAAATGAGCCCATAACGACGTGGGTTTCTCTTCGTTGGAT
Source organism: Locusta migratoria (assembly GCA_026315105.1). Lineage (NCBI taxonomy): Eukaryota > Metazoa > Arthropoda > Insecta > Orthoptera > Acrididae > Locusta > Locusta migratoria. The sequence continues at coordinate 69,182,142 of CM048750.1, read as the reverse complement.
CCTCTGGATCTCTTATATGAACTTTACCTGATAGGATTCCACACTCAAGCGGCAGGTGAACGAGTGTTAGATAGCCATCTTCCTTTCTTGACAAGGCACACTTCTCAGTTTTCTTACAATGAATATGGCATGTGTCGATCCAGATCGTCTCTTATGTTTACTCCCAGATACTTTGTGGAAGTAACTGGGCCCCCTGTTTGTCCTTATATCGCGTTGTTATATAAGAGCTTTCTTTCTAGCTAAATGCAGCACTTTACACTCGGTTAATGTTTTGTTTTTATAGTTTATGGGACTTAACTACGGGGTCATCAGTCCCTAAACTTACAAACTACTTATCAACTACTTACGAACTAGGACGGCACAAATATCCATGCCCGAGGGGGGATTCGAAATCGAAGAGCGGATGAGTTAGAATTTAACAAGAATGATCTTAGGACAAAGTGGATGATCTCTTATTAATCCATCACAATAATGTAAGTTTTCACAACATACCACATAATCGCAAGGAAGGAAATATTCCTCAATCTCTATAAATGTATGATTCCACTTTTATTGACCACAGGAAGAAGTATCAGGGAGACAGGCGTCACAGTAGTGCGTCGGACCCCAGTTACCCGTACGAAACGATAGATTTCTCTACGGTCATGCTACTGTGGTTCTATGCAAGTCTAGGGCTTCTATTTATCATTCCTGTTGTTTAATTTACGTAAATATTTCTACTTTCGTATTTTTAAATTCTAAATATGAATCATTCTAAGACTTCAGTATTACTGTAATAGAAGTGTGTCTGTAATACTCCATGATATTTCTGTAACACTGCGCTATTAAAATGACAAGTAAGTCTTTCCAGCAGTCTAAAACGTTTAGTTCGAAACTTAAACTGTAAAAAGACGCAACATAAAGCAGAGGATTCTTACCTGATAAATAAAGCGGAAAGCATAGCTGAGGTTCTACATGATTTTCTGTTTTGTTATTGAGAATATTCACGTGTTAGTTTTCGAGTTTCACTTGTATGAGAATGAATGGTACTGGTGTATTAAATATTGTTATTATTTCACAGATGGTGACAGAAAAGATCGATTTTTAGAGGAAACTGAATATATTCTTTTTTCGTTGGCGGTGGCGCCTGAAAAATTGGCGATATTATGTCAATTTAGCTTATGATGAAAGTGGTGGTGGCACCAGATATTTTGTTTTGTAGGTTTATTTAGTAATATATATATATATATATATATATATATATATAGAGAGAGAGAGAGAGAGAGAGAGAGAGAATGCAAAATAAAAGAAAAACTAAAAAGAAAAAGAGATGTATGTGTAGACGGTGGTTCGTTTCTCGCTTCCGACAATATTTTTATTTTTCACCTTGACTCCCAAAAGTTGTCTGACACATTTATTAAATAGAATTTACGAGTTGCAACATTCCGATATTTGCAAGTACAATCGCGTCTTCTTAAAAGTGCGTTTGTTCTATTTAGTGAACATGCCGTGAAATATGATCCAACAAATTGTAAACACTGACTTCTGAACTGCAGTACCTGCACATAAAGTGCGGACACAGTGTTATAGTGAATGTTGCAAATGATATGCTGATACAAATAGTTTCATACATTTACTAGAAAATACAGACAAAGCTCTTGAGATCAGTTAAATGGCTACAGTATTAGCACAGTTATCTCACAAACAGTGCATATAGGACGCAAGAACGCGTATAACAGCTGTTGAAAAACAGGAACAAGGCACTTCAGTCTCATTAAGAAACGACAATTGCCACATTACTCTAGTACGTAATCTGTATATAAAATTATTTGAATCAGCATGACATTTAGAACATTAATTATTATAGTGTGTCTCCAGTTTCTGTGTAGGTAGTTCACGACACAATGTTTACAATTCGTTGGCCCATATTTTGCGGTATTTTCACTAAAGAGAACAGTCGCACTTTTTAGAGAAAGCGCTTGTATACTTAAATATGTCAAATATCGCAAAATGTAAATTCCCTTTAATTAATAACAGTGTAAGAAAACGTTTAGGAGTCGAGGTAAAAATGTAAAAAAAAAAAAAAAAAATAGCCGGGACCGAACCCCCACTGACGCTCAGCTGCTCCACATCATGATTCATTTATCCGCTGCGCTAGAAGAAGCACCTTCAGAAAAAGCCCCCCTTTTTTACATTACCATCAATATCAAGGCTTACTCGGCAATATGGCATTTATTCACTCTAATGTACAACTAATTGTACTAAGAATGACATGATTTTCGTACCTCTAAAGTGTGCCGTAACTTTGAAATAACAGCACGCGAGTTATAAGGAGAAAAGCATGAAAATACGAAAGGGAAGATGGCGTCTCTGCAGGACATAGCTTGCGACCATATCAGTTGGTATGGGTAACTGTCCCTAGATGCTAGTTCAAGGAGCACCAATGACGAAAAACGAATTACATAGTCATGATTAACTTGTAACGTTATTTACATATCATAATTTGTTCATAAATTAATGTTTGTACAACGAAATTTCCGTCGTTACTTCCCGATCCTGCATTCAATATTAGTACAACGTATGCGTGAGTGATTTTGGAGATAGGCTACATATAGCCCACGATTAAAGTGCTGTGTTCCCGTTTGTCTACCAAACAGAACAAAATAGTATGCACAGACATTACAGTTTTTAACGTTACAATTACAATTAGTGGAATGCATGATCACCTCAAAGGCGAAACTCTAGTAGTCTGCAGCATATTAACAAATGTAATATATACAGTTGTAATATTTAGGTTATAGGGCTGACAGTAAATAACGAAAGACATTTGTAAAAGAAATAAGTGAGCGGTTAATGTGAAGCTGTGGCCTCTGACCTCAGGAGGTGTGATGCAGCGCAGTTCGCTGACACTGAGTCTGCTGGTGACTGGCGACCGGCCGAGCATTCAGCGCACTCGGCCGAACGCTGGCGATCGGTTGCCCGCAACCAGCCAAAGAGAGCGCTCGCCCGCATACTCCCTAGAGCCAGAGAGGCGAACGGGACTCGCCAGTAAAAATTGGAGACAATGCAGCCTCTATTGTACAATCACTGTCCAGGCATTGTCCATAGGCGAGAAATCGGGAGATCAGCTCAAGATAGCACTGCAGTACTTTGCGTGACGAAGAAGATTTGCAACCACGTACTATGCATGGTGACGATTAATCCTGTCGCAATGTGACTAATTGTAAGCCCTGAAGATATGGGAGGACAAAAGGGACTAATTCTTTGGCAGTGTAATGGTTGCTGGTTAGAATACTGGCTCTTGAAGAGAATCCAACACTAGCCCAAACCATAATACTGGTGAAGGACCATTATGACCCTGGATAAGATGACAGTTCAACAGTCACACCATGGAATCTCCAGATTATTGGTAAAAGTGATAAAGTTCCATTCGTTTTCCTATATCTGTCGTTCAGCGTATCTTTAGTGTGCAAAAGTCTGAAAGTTGACTGTCCGCAAAACGCAGTAAACGCTGTGGAAAATAGAAACGAACGGCTCGTGGACAGTCCACTCTGCTGCAAGCGACGTCGAGTGGTACGTGCGAACACCGCCAGTTGCGAACAGGCCGAATTTGTTACAATGAGGCAAAGGGATCCGTCACTGCCGCGCATAAAGTATGCCTTTCATCGCTTCACATAACTAAATGACTGCAATTGGCTCATCGTTCCATAGTGTTTTAAGCTATTCGCGACCGACACATTCCTTTCCCCACTTATTTTCTTATAGTTTCAGTAAGACAGCAATAAGAATTGAGACGCTGCAGTTCGAGAATATTGTCGTACTTTACTGACACATTTGAATGGAAAATGTGCATGCGTAACATAGAATTAATTGCATTACGAGACAAGAAGCAAATTATTCGATATCAGCCACAACTTAAAGTAACCTTCATCACACAAGTGCTAGTCGACAAATCTCTAGTGGGTGTGACACCGGCACACTTGCTGGAGTCACGCTACAACACTTATTCGTTGAGCGAGCAGACAACACAGATTCTGTTCGAAACACTTTGTTACGAAGCGCTAAGGGTTACAGTGCACGATGATGTTCGGAGCAATTGTGTGAGGGGTTCTACACACCGCCTCAGTACCATTATGAAAACGATAACCGTTTGGCGCGGCAGATCACTGATGGTATTTTCGAGAGTGAAGTTCTCATTCTTTATGTCATTTCTCTTTCGATTGATGTTGCAACTAAGATATCAACATAAATTTAACAAACATAAGCCAGCTGTGTTACCACAAATTACTGTTCCCCTCAAAGAAGTGGTATTACTGTAATAAGTTATCGGGCATAGTTGATCTACCTAGGAACAAAAGTTCTAACGGTACCCAAAGATAAATAAATACTAGAGTTGCAGGATCTAGTGGTCATAAATTTTTTTAATTGCACATGTAATACAACTGCTCCACTAAGAACAGCATACATATCCAAAACTACCAATATGGACAAGTCATAGTGAACATCCACAGCTGCATCTAACTGATTCATAGTCCATGTCTTATGAATATACCTAATAGTGGGCATTCGACCCCATATTGGGCCATAATAATACCGGATACGATTATGTCAAATGATTGAGCAGATAACCAAGCTATGCTAAAAGGATAAGGTTATTTATCTCACAAGATGGGCAACTATTGATAAGCGACCGACAGTTCGATTACAGTCTTTGTCACATTTTTCTTCTATTTTCAAATATGGTTTATTATGTTGCTCATTTAACCAAAACAAACGCACATGATAATTGAGTAATAATCTGTATCGCAAACATTGTGAGGAAATTATTGTTGTCAGTCACAGTCTTCTTCCACAACTATGAAAATATACAGATAATACGAAATGAAACGTGTGCTACAGAGAATTGTGTTACATCAAATGAATTTCTTTAAACTATCGTATCCATCCCATACTTATATTTTTATTCCGTATCTTTCAACAACAACGCAAAAGCTACGTTTTCTGGGTAAGCAACATTAGAAATGTTAAATTGCTGTGACTTTCCAATACGTAGAGGGTTAATCTAATCCAGCTTCACTCTATGTGGTAGCATGAGGAAAAGAATTCCGAATAACGGCGAGTCCGGTGTTTGCCATTTAGCACCCCCAGAGGTTAAAGACATCTTTTGGTGTGAGTGTCACTGGCAAGTATCGAACACGTAACATTACTCATACCAATCAAAAACATCATGTAGCGACTGTCTCTTCCTATGGTTGGTTGTTGGAAGAAAGAAACGAGATTATGACTTAAATCAATCTGCCCAGTTTCCGCTTCCCAATTAACAGGTGACTTGCCTGTTAATCTTCTGTTACTGTGACTGTTGCCAGCTTCGGACCTCCTCTCTTCTAGCAGGAGTTTGTATTACTTTGCAAATAAATAAAAATCAAAGCATCATGGGAAGGCTACAGACAAGAAGTCAGACAGTTCATTGAAATAATCTTTGTATTCTGAAAGTAGCATATAGAATTATGAAGTAGCCTGTTACATCTTATTAAACGGTTGCTGATTCTAGCTGCAGGACAAGACATACAACAGAGAGCAAACATCGAAAATAAAGCACATTCAAATAGTTCAACCAGACTTTAATGGGAGAGAAAGAGCGCGTATTGAGTTTCATGAAAATTTCCGTTGGTCATGAAAAAAGTAGACTGAGCCCGAAACAGGGGCAGCACAAAAAACTAAAGGAAAAACATCTTACAAGGAAATTACATGGGCAAGAACAAACATATCTGTTTGAACGTTTGCTTACAGGATCTCTATGTACACCTCAATGTGCTGATGGGTGTCGTTTTTCTGCAAAACTCTGCAATGATGCTCTAGATATCACTGTAGATGTAGTTGTAGACGTCATACATAATGCAGATATCTTAACTATAACTTATGTAATAATCATCATACATGTTCTCTAGCGTATTGTCATCAAAAGCCGTGATGATAGTTGCAACTTTAACCTTCTCGGAAGACTGTTGGTATTCACTGCCACTGCTTCCATCGCCTCTTCCCGCACTTACCGTAGCACTACCGCTAGCAATGAGTTGTTCGTCATTATCGTCCCTATTAACATCATTATATGTTAGTGTTACAACAGTATCTAACTTATGCTCATATTTCTGTACCATAACAGATACGAGAAAGCATGCGAATGATTCATCTTCTACACTAATATCATCTTCACGAAGAAGGGTTCTTCGTATCTCAACCAACCGCAATACATCAGCAGGATTGATTACGAATCGCCGCCCCATCTGACTCTTCACCACACAAATAACGTCACAAAACGCAGCTTCGGAGGCGCACTGCACCGTCCCTACTGGCGAACCGACAGGTCTAAGAGCAATGTGGCAAGGCACACGCAGAGGCCTCTAACGGACGACTGCAGAGTTTTGCAGATGCGGGAGTATCACTAGTGCAATAAGGGACCTTTACATTATCTCTCATACGATTTTGGTGTATATGTGTTTGTTTGTGCCCAAGTACTTTCCTTGTTAATAATCATGGCGCCTATCACCCGTATGCAGACCGTTGCATATTTATTAAACTCGCGACCGAATGCAATTACTTCAGTTTAATCGCTAATAACTACTCGGTGGTACTGTGAAGTTCCTGTCGGTCAACGAAATATCATCAAGAAAGCATGGACCTGTCCTGCTAAGAACTGCAAGCATCTGAAGCAACTACCGAACTGCGAGCGGTCACGTCGCTCACGCCAGTTTTGTTAACGCGAGTTTTGCACCGCTGATTCTTCCTCCGGCAAAACTAGTGACGAGTTACCAACCTGACCCAGAGCGCAGTTAGAGTTCGTTCTGGCCCGCAAGGCCCGGTTTCACGACTCCTAGGGTGGCGGCCTGTCTTGGCGACAACTCGCCAAAGACGGCGCAAACAGAAGTGTCCTTCCGTGAACACGTTGGCCCATGTTTGAACTTACCGGCTCCGGTAGCCTTTGTGACTGATCGCCATCTTGCCAATTTAATATATTAATTAACACAAGACACGGAAATTATTTCGCCCTCACGAGACGATGAACCTCTGGTCAGGCAAGCAAACGGTAATTTTAGATTGTTGGGGAAAATTAGTTGTATATGATTTCATTGGCGAATAATTTTACCAACTCCTTGAATATTAATCTAACCTAACTTTGAAATACTTCAAACGAATCGTCATTTTTCATTAGATTGGAATCCGTCGTCAGAAATTTAAGAATTATTTCTTTATGCCCACTCTCTTTGTCGTAAAGGCTGGCCATGTGGTTCATGACACGTATGTGCTGGTCTTCAAAAAGTCTTACCTCTGCTACCAACCCGCCAAACCACCCGCACCTACGAATATGTCATGCAGGAAGTAGACGTCTGATCAGTCATCTTAGAATGAAGTCGGCCATCTTTTCCAAGAAGCAGGAATTCATTTGATACTGCGAACTGCCAAACCAAGGAGGTAGAGTAACTTGTAAAATCTCGAGCCTAAGAATCGACTTTTGGTGTTCCTTCGTCGTAGTAAGAGCCTTACTGTGTGAAAGTAAGGAGACAAGTGAAGAAAAATTAGGGGAGTAACACTGATCTCTTGGATTTCGAAGCCGACGCCGTTTATTCTGATAGGAACGCTGATGTAGTGTGGGTTTCAGTTACTAACCAGAATACAGAACTCCGGTTTTTATCAAAATGGCTCGTGTTTTCCAGGTCAGATCTGCCACTTCTGAATAGGTAGTAGGCCTATGTTCCTGCAGAGGTTCGAAAAACGGCTATGCTAAAAAATGTGTTCGTGGCGGCGCCGTAAATGCTTAGATACGTAAGACGAGGTCCTAGGATTGATCCTATATCCGCAACAGGTTTGTTTTTGGCCCACTTTAGGTTACGGTAGTAATACTAAAAGTGGGCCTTTGCGATCACCTTTTGACAGATCGAAATTGAAAATAACGGCTTACCCATTCATCTGACTGAATGCATGAATTTGTAGACGGGAAAATTTTCTACAACTTTGATCCTTTGTTTTTTCATATCTCTCATCGTTTCAGAGATATTTTCAAAAATATCGGCGATTTTACTATGTCCGTCTGTCTGTCTGTAAGGTGTTCCCACTTTTTAAGTCGAACCGTTCGACCGATCCGCACCAAATTTTACAGACATAATTGTTGGCTCCCTTTTTCAAAATTTGCTGACAAAAAATACGTCAGTTACACTAAAAAAAGCCGTTTATAATGTGATTGTAATTACAAACAAACCATCTGACACGAAAATTCAGTGACCGAAACTGTTGAGGATAAAATTCTCTGCAACTTCGCTCTTATATGTTTTTTGCGTAACTCGCACCGTTACGTAGATCTTTGCAAAAATAACGGCGATTTGACACTGACCCTTGATTTTACGCAAACCAGGCGTTCGGAGATGTCACGTGATATTCCTCGCCCAGAACCCTCTCTGGCGTACGCCATCTTGCTTCCTGTATTTTACGATTTTCTTATTGCAACTTACGTGTTGTCATTTCAAAGCAGTGGCGCACTGAAGAATCAACAAAAGCACATCGTTCATAGTACGATAAATTATAATCTAGTGTCTAAAAATGTCATTTCAGCTGTTAGCAACTGACAGCAGTAGTACGAGAAATAAGACACAACGTTGTACATATTCTCCGTGGTGTAGTGGCTAGCGCGTTACATTGTTATGACTGTGGTCGGTAGTTCGAAACCTACCACAACCAAAAAATTTTTTTCGCATTTCTTCCTAAAAGGGTTTCGGGCACTCTTATTAATTAAATAGAGCTATCTTATGCAAAGTTTAGAATTGTGCAGGTGTAAGAGTGCTCCCTCTAAAATGTCCGTTTGTTCTATTTCGTAAACCAACCGTGAAATACGTAACAACGAACTGAACACCGGTCTTCTGAATTATATATATTTCTGTAGCAACTGTCGTTCCTTAATGAAACGGAAAGGAAGTGTATACATTGCAACAAATTACCTGTTTTTCTTTCTAAACAATTATTGACTATTAATGGAATATGTTGAAAGAAATTAATTACAATCAATGCGTCTTCTAATATGTTTGTCTTTGACGTGGTTGCGTGGACGCATTTAACGTTGATTGTATTACCTTTTCTGTAGTTCAGATATGACTTTGTACATGTTACTTTGTTTTGCGGCTAAAACAAAGATGCCGGCCGCAGTGGCTGAGCTGTCTGCGGCGCGCCAGTCACGGTCTGCACGGCCGCTGCGGTCGGGGGTTCGAATCCCCCCCTCGGTCATGGATGTTTGTGCCGTCTTTAGTATAAGCTAGTTCATAAGTAGTTTGTATGTTTAGGGACTGATGACCCAATAGTTAAGTCCCATAAGCTATACAACATTGGAACATTTAAAATAAAGATCAAATATTCTGTTTCAAATCGTGACTACGTTTTCTTGTAAAGGTAAAATAAGAAACGGAGTAAGTGCGGTAATACCGAATACCACAAAGCTCTAGTACTTAATCTATATACAAAGTTACTATTATCATTTCCAATAGTCATTGGTAATGTATCTATCCAGTTTGTGTACATGTGATGAAGAAGTAAACGGTCGCAATTCTTTCGGATGTATTTCATTATATGTTCACAAAATAGAACAAAGGCACTTTTCAGATAAATCGCTGTTACCTTTGAACGACTCAGAATCTTGCAGGATATAGTTGTGTTCAGTTACCAAGAGTGTGCGAAAACCTTTTACGAAATAAGATTTAAAAATGCTAGTGGCGCCATTTTATTATTTTTTTGAATTTATTTCTCTTTTTTGTTATTCAGGTTGACCGAAGTTTTGCAGTTGTTTGTTCATGTTCGTTTTGGGTTGTTCGTTGAGAATTTTGCTCTGTTTTCGCTGCCCATTACGCTATGCTGAACAGCTGGGAGAGTAATCTGTAATTCTTGTACCATCGAAGGCAGGTGTTATCTTCTAACATGGCATTTTTAGACATTAGATTATAACACATTGTTCTATGAACGACGTGTTGTCATCAAATACGGAAAGCAAGATGGCATATGCAAAAGAGAGTTTTAGGCAAGGTTTTGGATGAGGGATGTCACGTGACTGATTTCAGAACGCCAAATATACGCTGGGTTCTATGCAGGTTATTGTCGCTCCTTCGAAAGCCAAATGTACGCTACGTTCCTTTCAGGCTATAGTCATTCGTAACCAGTACAGGCAAAGAAAGTAAACTTTTAACAAACTACTAAGGCAAGACAGGTGATTATATTTTAATGGAAAAATGTAATGGAAATGTAGGAGAGCTATTAAAATAATAGTTTAAACAGGTACAAGTTCAAAAATGAGTATGTTTGTCACAGCTAAAGTCAAATATGAAATAATTTTGGCTGTTTGTTAAAATATGGTCAGAAACAATATTACATGTTGGGTGCACAGATATTATCACAATAGCAGAGACGTAATCGTATCGACATTTTTATTATTTTTGTCCAAAATGTTTGCAAAAAGTCATAAAACTACAAGCAAATCTAAAGTGGGCCGTAAAACATGTCAGTGCTATGTTTTACTATGCACTCATTTGCACGAGTCTACGAGAAGACATGTTGCAATCCGTATATTTTACATACGTAACTTTTCTGCCAATAACAAATTTTGAAGCGAATATAGCATCAAAAAGTTTTAATTCTTCACTCAGCTTGCTTATATGATGACTTATAATAACAAATAGAAGTTTTGTATGACTAAACGAAATAGACAATTTATTTGCTTGCTGATGTTCTGAGCAGATTATTACTGCCACCGGAAAAAGCAACAGAGATCCTATGACTCATAGCGTAAATTAGATCCATAGATAGATTTTTTATCACATTTCTATGTAAATAATTTCCTTAAACATAGGTTTTAGGACACATATCGTAAACATTTATAAATATATAAATATTAAACATTATTTAATTGACTTATAGGCAAATTCAGATTCGTAAAATTTTGATATCTTTGTAAAACTTTAATCTTATTTACCGCTTCCGTCACTATACGACTGTCTTCCAAAAGTTCAAGTTTAGAATTGGTTCTAACTCCTTGATCCTTTGATTGGTTGAGACTACCTTCTGATCTGAATCATTTAATTTCTCTAAAACTATACCATCTTTATCGGAAACTTTATGCATCACATCAACAAAAAGATTTTGCGCCTCAGCTTAAATTTGTTCATCAAAAATTTGCTTAGAAATTACTTCTACTTGTTCCCTAGTCAATAATAGCTGATTTAATTTTATTAGTCGACTAGCCAGTTGTGTATAATTCTCCTTATATTCTTCTACATGGGAAACTAGCTGTGAACTTAAAGTGTCTAATCTCTCCATATGATAATACAAATTCTTATTCACTTAGTTAGCGAATACATCAAACCTTTTATTTCAAATATCCTCTCGCTCATCTAACTTATGTTTCAGATGTTCTATTTGCTGTCCAATCTTTTCATTTAATGTTGATTCTAATTGTCATACGTTTTCATTTAATGTAGATTCTAATTGAATTAATTATTGATCTAATTTTTCATTAAATTGAAGAAACCAAAGTAGAACAGCTTCCTCCCTTGTCGACAGCTTTCTGGTAACTGGCATTCAGCACTCTTTCACAATCTAAAGTACTTCACAAAAGTTACACTTCTACAGTCACTCTCAATAAGTAAAAAATAAATAAAAATAAAAATCATGAAAATGTTACTTTCACCATGGATTCGTTTCGTCGAACTGTGAAGCTCGATCACAGGCGTAGTCAGGAACAGTAGCTCAATTCACCGTGGCCGCCCACCGTGTACTGCATCGAAGTAATATTTCATCGAACTCACGTCGAACTGCTCGGCTGCAACTGCAGTAATCTTCTCGACATCCAGATTTTGAAATAATTTTATCCGTTTTCTGATCTTCTTGTAGATCGCTCTTTATTGACCTCAATTGCTATTGGTAACTTGTACATCTGTCTACAGAGTATTTATAATACATCTGTGTCTTTCCATAAAAAGTCCACGCATTTTCTTCTTTCGTAATTTTTTTTTCTTTTTTTTATGATTCTATTGGACGAAACTCCATTGGTCATCAGTCCCTCGTCTTACCAACTACTTAAGCTAACCTAAGGACAACACACACATCCATGCCCAAGGGAGGATTCGAACCTCCGATGTGGGAGGTCGCGCGATCCGCAACGTGGCGCTCCAGACCGCTCAGCTACTCCCGCGCAGCCGTAATTTTTATTAATCATCTCCTTATTTTCCTCAGGTACTGCAGAAACGGTCGCCCGCCATATTATATAGAACATTGTAGTTTGGATCAAACTTTTTGAATATTTTTTTTTCTTTCTTCTTCTTCTTCTTCTTCTTCTTCTTTTGTAGAGGCGCAGTAAAACTGTTCCTCTAAAACAGTTTCTTCTTGTATTTGCTCATATCCAATGGACAATAATGGAGACTTTTAACTAGATATTAATCATTTCAACATTAAATCAAAACTCTTGAAGAACTTTACAGTGAACAAAACATAAGGGTTTATTTGTACCCAGCTCATACATTTCATCAGTATTAAACAGTCTTAACAGTTCTCGTTCAAGCTATATGCATTACATAAGTTCCGAGTCGATAGCTCATAGCAGCCCAATAATCAAATAACAAATGGCAGTCCTTCTCTTAAGTTCATGGATCACATATAACACAACCATATTTCTTCTCAGGCTTCACAATTATTCTGGATCCTGACAGCTTTTACAATATCACTGGGATTTATGGTTTAACTTCCTGGACGTCCACCTGGACAAACAGAATATCCGGAGCAGTACACATACTCACAATTATTAAATTATCCCCAAAAATAAATTATTTGGTCATCTTGGATCGTTCAGTAGGAATGTAGTGTAATTTTTTACACTACAACTGTCATCCAGGTTGTTAATTAGATAGGATATAATCCAAATGCAATGTAGCAAACCCATCAAATATGTCAGGAAGTTTCAAAACAGGGACTAAGAAGGATTTCTATGACAGGTATAGTACACGTAAGATCGTTTGAATTTGAATATAACTAAAATTCCGGAGTAAGGTCATTATCTAATCTAATATACAAAGCAGAGTGTCCGTATGTCTATACGTGTTGCCTACAAATCTACAGTTTTGTTCCAATCTTTATGAAATTTTGTACACATAAGCTTCAATCTATGAGAACGGTCGCTGTAAGTGTAAGAATCACATACGATATATAGTTCACGAGATATGACGTCATAAACAATGAGATGCGTGAAAAACTGCTGCATTTTGCGACAACGCTGCTCATTTTTTCCTAAACCATTGGACTGATTTCAACCAAATTTGGTACACAAATTCCTTACCGTGAGATAACAATTGCTACATGGTTAAGAATCACATACGGCACATGGTTCAAAAGATATTACGTCATAACAATAGAAATCGCAAAATGCCATATAATGCGGTGAGACTTTCGAAATACACTGTATGAGAATCACAGTACTTAGCGATTTGCAACAAACTTAAAACATAATTTCAAACCCTTATTAAACTTTTTCTCGCTGCCAACCACAGTAAAATGATGAAAGGAAAAAAGTTTCTCGCTTATGGAGTAAAATAACGGCACTCGGTATGACGTTACAATTTACAATTTGTATACTACAAATTGTAGCCACAGGAAATTTTCCAGATACTATACAGGCATGAAGTTGAGTGTACCTTCTAAGTTGTATCACAGTACGACACGTAGTTTATGAGATTTGAGCACATAAACAATAACGTTCATGGAAAACCGCCCCATCACGCACCAAATTTTAATTTATTACTCCTTTACTACTAATTGTACTCCTATGAGATTTTACAGACTTATAGCCCTTATACAAATGAATATATACCTGAAAACTTGTACGAATAAATAAATAAATACCCAGGCTTCGCCGGGTTTTCAGCTAGTATTTAATAGAATGATTTAAAGGCGTTGTACAATATTAACATTATTTGAGTAAAAGACAATTTCTAGATATGCCAAGAAAACGAAACTTTGACAAGGATTAACTGTGCTAGAGATGTGAAAACGTGACCACACCCATCTTAGATAGTATTTCTGTAGCTACCCGATTTTTGACTATCCAGTCAGTGAGACTGAGTAGCCAGTCCCTCTGAAGGTGTTATCGTTCAGATTTTTCCAGTGATGCGTTGACACGGCGAATAATCGGGACTCGCGCCGGGTGTTGGCGTCGTTCTGGCACGACGTTTCGGCGGTGTAGCTCGTCGGCTTCGGGTGGAGCAGCGCTGGGGCGCAGCGCTGGAGCTCTTCTACATCTACATCTACATAGATACTCTGCAAATCACATTCAAGTGCCTGGCAGAGGGTTCATTAACCACTTTCATAACTTTTCTCTACCGTTCCATTCTCTAATAGCGCGCGGGAAGAAAGAACACCTATATCGTTCCGTTTTCGATCTGATTTCTCTTATTTTATTGGGATGGTTATGTCTCCCTAAGTAGGTGGGTGCTAGCAAAATATTTTCACATTCAGAACTAAAAGTCGGTGATTGAAACTTCGCAAACAGATCACGCCACAATGAATAACGTCTTTCTTTTAATGATTTCCACCCCAATTCTTGCAACATTTCCGTGACGCTTTCCCCCCCGTAAAGTGATAAAACAAAACGAGCTGCCCTTCTCTGAACCTTCTCAATGTCTTCCGTCAGTCCCACCTGGTGAGGGTCCCACAAGGGGCAACAGTACTCCAGGAGAGGACGCACAAGTGTGATGTAGGCAGTCTCTTTGGTGGAGCTGGTGCATCTTCGAAGCGTTCTGCCAATGAAACGTAACCTTTGGTTCGCCTTCCCCACAATATTTTCTATGTGTTCTCTCCAGTCAAAGTTGTTCGTAATTGTAACTCCTAGGTATTTGGTAGAATCTACGACCTTAAGGTTTGACTGATTTATCGCGTAATTAAAGTTCAGCGGATTTCCAGCCGTCCGCGCCGGACCGGCCCTTTGCTTCGTTGACCGTACTTTTGGTCTACTTTTTAGCAGTTTTAAGCTTTTCAGCTTGTTTCTGCTCTTCCTCAGGTTGGTATACTTTCCTCTGGTGTTTATTTGTCGTCTGTGTAACTGGGCTTGTTACATGCTTTATTTCATCAATACTTTACCTGAGAAGGTCAGGCCATCGTGTCGTAGGCCTCCTGTGCGGCTGGTTTCCCAGCTGTGATATTAGCCTATTTGTGGACTGCTGCGACCGTTCATAGAAATGCCGAGCAGTCTGTCTGAATCTCTCTCTTAGGAGAGGGATTCCTGCCATTTCGTGGACTTCTCTCGTTGGAAAGTCACGTGGGAGATGCAGCGCAAGTCTGAGCGTCTTGCTCTGCAACCCTTGAAGCCTTTTTAATATGGCATTCTGCAGCATTGCCCCATACGACGGCCGCATACTCTATCACTGGTCGGATCAGCGATAGCTAGAGCGTGACGCCGCATTCTGGGGGCAGTGTTGACTCAGGGTTCAGCAGGGGGTAAAGTGTTCTTAGGCGACCAAGCACTTTACCTCTGACCTCTCGGATGTGTGGGCGCCACGTCAGGTGCCTATCGAGGGTAACCCCTAGGTACTTCGCCGTGGTGGACCATGGAATGGGGCCTCCCATGATCTCCACAGGCTGAAGATCTCTCGGGACTCTACGGCGCGTAATTACAACTGCTTGGCTCTTCGCAGCGTTGAACTTTAGGCGCCACTTCGTGGCCCATGCACCCAGGGCATCGCATGCTGTTTGCAGACGACGCCTGAGAGCACGGACATTTATGCTGCGCGCGTAGAGTGCCGTATCGTCCGCGTATAACGCAAACGATACCCTCGGAGTTCTTGGCAAGTCTGACGTGTACAGTGAGTACAGCAAGGGGCCGAGGACCGACCCCTGCGGCACTCCCGCACGTGAGAGGACGGCGGGAACGCTCTGCGTGGGCGCGGACCGCGGGCGGAATGCTCGACACGATGTAGACCCGAGATGGCGAGGAGGCAGCAGAGGACGGCTAGCCGGGCGCGGGCGGCAGGCGGAGCGCCGCCGACCCGAGGGCAGCACGGGGCAGGAGCGGACCTGTCAGAGCGGCCGGCGCCTGCCGAGCGCGAGGATCGCACTCAACCCCCTCCCCACGAGACCGTTATCGGACGGCACCTTCTGAAGACAGAGAGTCACGCCGTCTAAATGTCGTGCCGGAGCGACAGGAACGCGAGGCCGAGGTCCCGGCTACTGCGGCTCGGCCCCACACCGTGTGGCGCTACGACGACGTGCGACAGTGCGCCGGTTTGACAGCGAAGATCGGCGAAGAGCGTCGAAATTTGCGAGTGAACAGGTAATCGGCCGCTGCAAGGCGGTGGGATGCCCAGCTACACTTTGACGGCACATGGAATGCACGCTGGCGGACGTGACGTCAGGTACAAACTGCCACTTTTCCCGCCGAAAAACGGCGCTGTCTTTAATTTTAGATACTACGCTGACACTAGCACGTAGTGGCAAATGAGAGAGGAAACCAGCAAGACTCAGATCATGTATTTACATCATTTATATTAATTTTATATCCAAAGTTATTCAGAAAATTAATATTTAATCACCTGGAAAAATCCAGAGGCTAAACTTATTGCCGGCCACGGTGGCCGAGGGGACTGCGGCGTGCCAATCATGTTCTACACGGCCACTACAGTCGAGGGTTCGAATCCCCCCTCAGGCATGGATGTTTGTGCCATCCTTAATATTAGCTAGTTCATAAGTAGTTAATAAGTTTAGGGACTGACGACCCCGTAGTTAAGTCTCATAAGCTCTACAAACATTTGAACATTGGAATTTGCTAAACTAATTGAATTACTCTAACGAGCATGGTCTCAAATGAAAGGTCTCATCTAGACGCAAATTTTCTTATGAACATGTTATCTGAAATATTTATATAGCGCATAATAATACACTTTTAAGGAGAAACAATAGTGATTTGTTAGTAACAGTTAATATGAGACAGATACGCAAACAGCGAGGCAGTGATAACTTGCAGGTGTCGTAAACACACATTATGACCTGTTCAGAATATAATATTATGTTTATTTTAATATGTTGTTTTTTAAACGAAATTATTTTGTTTATCGACTGTAATTTTTTTAAATTTATGGACACAGTATTCGGAACAGTGCGTTGGAAAAACACATTACCTAAGTGATTACTTAAATACTCATTGTGCGACAGCCGAAAGACTTATTTATCGGTCATTCTGAAAATGTTCATTTGTTTAAACACAAGATTTTGGGGGTATTATTAGTGTTTGAAATTAAAGTAATCTTAGCGCAACTCTAGCGATACCATAATATCAACATTTCAGTCATTATTTAAAAAGTTTTGTAAATTACTGAGAGAGCCACTGAACCTCGTTAGGGGGACATATTACTGCAAAGATTTCACATATCGAATATAAGTGGGAGCCAGAAGCGGTCGAGATCAGTCTACGCCTGTGCAGTCTCGATGGTAGTGTGTTGCGAGTGCAGTGGAATCGAGATAATAGGTGTTGAACATACCCGCAGAATTCGCCGTGCTGGACTCTGAAATATTTCGAATGTGTGCGGACTTTGATTTTTGAAACAGTTATCGAAACTCAGAATTTTTCATCACATTCTGCTGCGGTTTTTTTGGATATAAGAACGAACTTTAAATAACAACCGTTTTAGGAACTTTATCCAAATGATTAAACATTCGTATAGCTATATTGTTAGGAATATTGGGGGCTCAAGCTAAACATACCAGACGGAGTCTAACGTATTTAGTAGTTCCCGCGAGACATATTTATGCAATGGGCAATGAACAGTTTTAGTAAAAATGCAAACCTTATGTTGTAGTCAGTTATTTAGTAGATGTCACCCTAGTTAAGCATTCCATGACTTTGAAATTGCAAGTTTAGTTTTACAAATAAATGTATACGTGTATGGAGAGCAATGAGAGAAAAGTAGTATGAATAAGTCGTCCCCTAAGACAAAGTCAGTTGGTTTGTAATGCTTCTTTCTTATGAAAATGGGTGTTGCGTATTAAAGTTAAGGTTGGGGACCGCAAATGAAATTTTACCAGGTAGTGAGATATTTTTAAATGAAAATACTGAGCCATTTTGACAAGGAAGGGACAATTTAAACAAAATTATTGGACTCCGCCATTAAATGGTAGCGGTCGTGACTTCGGTAGCAAATACAACACCAGAAAGCAACATTACAGAATAAATCGGCGGAATCTAAATTTTTACCTTATTGAGAGCTGGTAATAGTATTTCGGTCATATTCTGTAGTGATTCTAGCTGAGATGACTGGTATATTACTTCGATATATTGATGCTGGGATTGTGCGTTTCGTTTACTATTGTTCTGTGACTGTGTTGAAAATTAATCATGATAGTCGCCAAAAATTGCAATATTATCAGATTCCGTAAACATCACGAAGATTTTTCTGTAGGCATTAAAATGTAATAAACCATTCATAGACACGAAATAAATAAAAGTTGCCCAGAGAGTGTTCTTGTACAATCGTGAAACAAATCACATCAATACCCGAGCATCACTTTATGAAGTACTGGATCTGCTGAAAATAAATAACTTCAAAATTAGTGACAATGGAGAAGGTTTTGTATCCCATTCTCGTCGCCACTTTTGTGTCTCGTTTCCACCGGTTTTGGTAGGTGTCGGTGGCCGAGTAGCAAGACCGACACAGGAATAAAGGATGCCCGTTTGTGCAGGTAGGAGGTGACCACCCAGTGGGACAGCAGAAACTAGAAGCACTAGAGTAAATTAGAACGAGATCTATATTTCTTAGAGACTTAGTAATACTTAACTTTTACATAGCTCAGTACTGCAGAATGCATGGTTACATGAGCTAGAGGCCTGCCTAGTGCCTATCCGAAAGCCAAGTCTTCACTGGTGCCTATCTGATTCCGAAGTGTTCGCTGGTTCCTATCTCAGTCCCAAGTGAACGATGTCGTTCAGTGGTGGCCACGAGCGGGATTGCAGCAGAGGGCGCTCGTGGCTGACGTCGTAAGAACGCTGCGCCGTGCGTGCATGGCGACGCGCGGCGAAAGTAAGTGGCGCGCACTTCATACTTGTGCGACACCACAGAAGGGATTGTAAGTAAGTAAGATATTTCAAATGAACTGTAGGGGTTTATTGAAATTAATAAAAAAGGACTAAGCTCACACTTACAATAATTAGGTAAAATCCTGGAACACGTCCTAATACTTCTAGGAGAAGACAGTAAAGGAGAGTTGACACGTTCATGTTTACGTGCGCCAATGGACTTCAACTTGCCCAAGTGATCGTTCACACGCTCGCGTAAGTTTTAAGTCCAAGCAAGTCCAGTGTAGCTTTTCAAAATGGCGCCAAATGATTTGATACGTGTGAGCATCCGCGTTGTTGCCTTAATTGCAATAAAAAAAATCACCGAATGCTTAGATCGGAAGAATAAAGACGCAGATATTGGGTGCGAAAGTGGATCGCGAGGAGAAATGAGTTGGGAGCTTCCACAGTTCTGATTAGGGAGTTAGAAAATGAGGACGAAGCATCATTCTAAAATCATTTTAGAATGAACTTGATCAAGTTTCAGCATTTATTGAGTCTGGTGGGCCCAACTATTCAGAGGAAAAATTGTTTCTCTTGCCGCCACAATACTATTTAAAAACCGTTCAGCAATGCTAAACCACGGAAATGTAGGTACATGAATTTCACTTTTTGATAAGCCACTTTTCATAGAATTTCTAACTTTGTTCTTCGCGAGGAGGTAAGCGTTCCTTAAACTCCTTATTTTTGCCTTCACCACATTCTCAGCTATCTATGGCACGTTTTCTCACATTCCGTTGATGATTGATTTTATTGCGTCCTCTTTCATGTTTCTATCTTTATAAATTGGAAGATGGATGTTCCATAAACACGGACGTTCTTCGTAGAGCTCCAGAAACTGGATTGTAAAGTGCAACGGACACTTTCTTGTAACTGACATTGCGTTTCATAATAGAAAAACTAAGTATAGAGATCAAAACCAACACGCGAACGTAAAAACAGAGACTACAGATGTTATTCGATACCAGCGGCCATCTTGCGGAAGCGATGAAAAAGTAGTAGGGGAAAGCCAACTTGCGCAAGTAAGTTGACTCGACCTCAACTTTCAATTTTACTTGCGCAAGTTGCGAATTTGGGTGTTCACACGTACATTTCGATGTGCGCAAGTCAACGTGCGCCAACGATACATGTCCGTGTCAACCCCCCTTAAGTGACGAACAGTTCTGCTCTCTCCCTTCAGCTTCTAGCAAAAAAATTGAACGTGACAAATGTCATATGTTTATCGATACACTGGCAGATAGAGGGCAGAAGTCAACGACAAGCATCGCACAAGTTATTTTTAAAAAAATCATTAATGTATTACTACAGGTTTAAGGGTCCGTGCCATTAGCACCTGCAGCGAGTGCTCTTGTGCGCAGACGCGCCGCGCCAGCGCCCCCACCTGGTCGGGATGCGCGCGCACTACAGGCCCGGCGACTGGCTGAACGCCACCTGCATCGCGGGGGCCAGCAGACCGCCCGCCGCGCTCGCCTTCCTCGTCAACGACGTGCAGGTAAGGAGCAGCCACTGTGCAGCACCACAGACAAATATATACAGACGGGAAACCTCCGTAAGGGCCCGGTCCTACGCTCCAGGGTGCGGGGAGGGAGGGTTTCCAGCAGTTCCGTAAGATGTCCCATGATGGCACTGCAGTCATAAGCAGCTCTTTAAACTGGCCAGAGCAGGAGGCAGGTAGCAGCTGTCCCCACCACCACCTCCCCTCAATCGCCGGCACACCGGACAGCCGTAGCCTCGTGACAGGCGGCACAAGCTCTCCCCTCAACCTCCCCTCCTTGCTACCCTCTGACGTGCGAGAGGCGCCTTAAGCCAGCGATCAGCCTGACACCTGCTAGCATCTTACGGAACTTCGAGGGGAGCGTAGGACAGTGGTTTAGGGTGGACTGCTTCTCTGTATATGTTACTCTGTGGCAGCACACAGCAGCTATAGAGTAGGAGATATCACTGCTGTAGCCGGCACGAGCGACTGGACAGAGCGCTACGTGGCGCTGGGTATGTGTGTTGTCCTTAGCCAGAGTTATTCTAACAAGGAAAGTACTTGAGATCGAACAAATATATCTGTATGAACGTTTGGTTACAGTATCTCCACTTACACCTCAATGTGCTGGTGGGTGTCGCTTTTATGCAAAACTTTGCAATCATGCTCTAGATGCACTGTAGATGTAATTGTAGACGCCATATGTAATGAAGATAACTTAACTATAACTTATGTAATAATCGTCATACATGTTCAGAATGAAACCTCACTCTGCAGCGGAGTGTGCGCTGATATGAAACTTCCTAGCAGATTAAAATTGTGTGCCGGAACCGGGACTCGAACCTGGGACCCCCGCCCCTCGCGGGCAAGCGCACCACCGACTGTGCCATCCCGACACGACCCACGATGCCGCCTCACAACTTAACCTCCGCCAGTACGCCGCCTCCCACCCTCCAAACCTCATAGAAGCCCTCCTGCAAACACGCAAGACTAGCACTCCTGGAAGAAAGGATATGGTGGAGACATGGCTTAGCCACAGCTCAAGGGACACCTCCAGAATGCGTGTTTGCAGGAGGGCTTCTGTGAGGTTTGGAGGGTGGGAGGCGGGGTACTGGCGGAGGTGAAGTTATGAGGCGGCATCGTGGGTTGTGTCGGGATGGCACAGTCGGTGGTGCGCTTGTCCGCGAAAGGCAAAGGTCCCAGGTTCGAGTCCCGGTTCCGGCACACAATTTTAATCTGCCAGGAAGTGTCATACATGTTCTCTAGCGTATTTTGATCAAAAGCCGTTATGATAGTTGCAACTTTAACCTTCTTCTCGGAAGACTGTTGGTATTCACTGCCACTGCTTCCATCGCCTCTTCCCACACTTACCGTAGCACTACCGCTAGCAATGAGTTTTTCTTAATTATCATCCCTATTATCATCATTATGTGTTAGTGTTAGAGCAGTATCTAACTTATGCTCATATTTCTGTACCATAACAGATACGAGAAAGCATGCGAATGATTCATCTTGACACTAATACCATCTTCACGAAGAATGGTTCTTCGTAACTTCATCTCAACCAATCGCAATACTTTAGCAGGATTGATTATCAATCGCCGCTCCATCTGACGTTTCACCACACAATGTCACAAAACGCAACTTCGGAGGCACACTGCACCGTCCCTACTGGTGGACCGACAGGTCAAAGTGCAATGTGGCAAGGCACACGCAGAGGCCTCTAACTGACGACTGCAGAGCTTTGTAGATGCGTGAGTGTCACTAGTGCAATAAGGGATCTTTACATTATCTCTCGTACGATTTTGATGTATATGTGTTTGTTAGACCCCAATTACTTTCCTTGTAAGTTGTGTGTAAGCTTAGAGACCCGTGATCTCAGCAGTTTGGTCTCTCAGAAGAAGAATAAAATAAAAAAATTAACCGAAATAGGAATCAGACTTCCAAGGCAATAGTGTGCATTCCAAACTAAAAGCTGTGACAGAGCAGCGGAGTGCATCGAGGCGCTACGCTGTGACACACGTGGCGATTCCCTGTCTAGGGTTCGAATCCCCCCCCTTGGGCATGGATGTAGTATAAGGTAGTTCATAAGTAGTTTGTAATTTTAGAGACTGATGACCCCACAATTAAGTCGCTTAAGCTTCACAAACATTTCAACATTTTTGAACCAAACTAAAACACTGTGAAAATGATGTGTTTCATGGCTCTTCTTTATATCGGGCCAGACTGTATTTTGTGACAGCTTGTCGTACCGTGGACTGGACCGGTCTGTGCAAGTAGGGGCCTACCCTGCAGTAATATCAAGCCACGCAGCCTCTATGGGAGTCTGTAATTCGGAAAGCCTCTGCAGGATTCTATGAGCGAACTGACCTCTGGGCTGTGACGCGTAAGTATTCTGTGTGCTCAGAGACAGGTTAACTGACATTTTGGCATATAGCAGGTTCAATTGCACAGTGTCCCTCCTTCTTTCACCATGTAGTTGCTGGCACGACAGTGAGTGCTTATACAGACTGCAGCTGTGGCCGAGGAGTGACTCCTGTGAAGCCGAGTCAACATAGTGTGTTTAACAGTCGGGTTTGGTTTTAGCTATGGCTCCACTGCCCTTTCCCCTATTTGAGCAATAGCTGCTACATTTATTTTACGATGCATTTTATTTGAGTCAAACACCTTGCTTCCTGAGTAACAAGTATTTGATTCATTAAGGCATATATTTAATTTGTATTTTAAAAGTTCAATTTCCTATCCCTCACCTCAGACTCAAACGTGAAAATGGTCATGTGACCTGTACTTAAACCAGTCTAAACTTTCATCGAATTAGTGTACCTTACACAGTATATGGACATTTTTAATTACTTTCCAGTTATTTGCTCTTTCTTTAAACAAGTTTCTTATTTACCCAGAACACTGTATGATGCCTAGAATATGCGAAATGCGACACATGGAAAAACATCGTATTTGTGCAAACAAGACTCTTTTTTGCCAAAATATTCAGTGCCACCATGGTATGGAGTGAACTGATCTCGGTTAACGTATGTGGAATCCCTGGATTAGAGAGAATGTGTCACCCTGCTGACTTCATGTGCGCATTTTTTATTGAAAGAATTTTATGCAAGGTGCGAAAATACACTTAGTTGTATTATGTGATCCATCCCACAGACTCCACGATACAGACATGCCCCCATAAGCCTGCCCCCCTCTATTGATACTACACTGGATAGGATTCACGTCGGGTGACCTCGACGGTTACATTGTTCCGGAAACTGTCCACAGTATTCTTCAAAACAACTGCAAACAATTATGCCCCACAAACATGGTGAACATTATCCAAAAAATTATCATTCTTTGGGAAGATAAAGTGCACAAATAGCTGCAAATGGTCTTAATATCCAGTGTATGATTGTTTCAAGTGGCGATTTCGCTGAAATTGTCCACAATGTTTTTCAGATAAATCCCAAACAATTTCGTCCTGTATACATGGGACACTGTCATCCGTGAAAATTCCACCGTTCTTCTGGAATAAAAAATACACGTCTGTTTGTTAATGGTATGCAAGTAATCCAATGTAACCGTTTCCAGACGACCTAGACCACTCCATGTAAAATAACAGCCCGTGAAGCAGCATTAAGAAGCCACCAGCTGCTCGTGCAGTGCTCTGTTGACAGCTCGCCCACTGACCCTTCCCCCAACCGCAGTTGCGGCTCCCTTGCTGGGCCACGCCTCTGCAGTCACCAGGACTCTGCAGTCGCCTGGTGCATAGCCGACACTCACAGTACGGCTGCTGGCAGTCTCGCCTGCTACCTGTGGCGCTCGAGTCGGTCATGTACTGGCAGAGCACATTGGTGCCAAGCTGTGCTGCAATGTCCACATTCCTCGTCCATCCCCGATTGGTTTCTGTGCAGTGTTGCTTGTCTCTTACCAGTGCTGCTGTGATGTCGATGCCCCCTCGGGCACTTAGTATCGCTGTAAACCATAGCGCCATGGCCTAAACTGCATTCGTGTATTGTTCAACTAACATTTTTAACATCTTGGTGTTTGATATGTTTTATATTTTGACGACCGTATGGAATAATTTCATGTGACAAGAGCGCTGTCACTCTGACATTTGTCTTTTCCATATAATGCACAATTTTCTGATGACGAAATTTGGTTAATGTTGAAACTAGGTCGAATGTCGATTTATATATATATATATATATATATATATATATATATATATACAGTCACATTCAAATCTGCGCTCTTGACTGCAGCCAAAGCGCACTGCATTTTCCGCGCTGACGGGTGATGTATGTCAGCTGATAGGTAATATGTTGTCAGCACACCGTTGGCACTGTGGGTCTCGCAATACCAAATTCCATAACAGTTTTCCCGCAATGCAGTGTCCCATTTCTACATCTATTACTCGCCGCCATCCGGTCACAACTTGTCAGACAGCTTTCCACGCTGATTACGGGAGTGCAACTCAATGCCTTGCCGTCTTACACCTCGGCACGTGACACTGCCGCCATCTGGGTTTGTGCAAATCGCTTTCCCATCTGTGTCCGTAATGAGTACCTATCGTGTCAATTGCAACAACAGGAGATCTGTCTCGATCCTTGGACTCTTTCGTAGAGGCCTGCCCGTACAGGAGTTTGACAGTTAGCCAGCTGTGTGGACGCATGTAACACCCCCTCACTTACTGGTTAATTTTCTGTTAATTTTAGTGGACCGTGTTTAAGTGTTGCCTATAATAATTTTGATAAAGCTATCGTTTCCAAAGAATTCTGCACAAAAGACCGACAGATAAGGGAGAGTTGCTACAACGAATGATTGTAACAGAAAATCCATTCCATCTACTATACTCTTTGTTGATTTAATTAGTTGAAATTTGAAACAACTATAGTCAAACACATATGTCTTGAAGTATGTAGGATAATGGAGCATACATAAAATACACATATATTAGAAATAAAATCACATTAGAAATGTTTGAATATGGTCGCAGTGCCAGTTGGGCACTAACTGTGCACCATGCAATTAACAATAATAATTAACATCTCTTTAGTGGGTGTGGGGCAACAGAGGGTTGTAACACCCATCCTCCACAGTACAACATTTTCTACTAAAATTAAAGACTAAATTTCCTGACTTTAATAACAAACAAAAATTGAAAATAATATGGAAAAAAACTTGTTCAGTGAGAGAATTTTGATTAATCGGAGGTGACACAATTAACGTCACCTCATATTAACACTTACTGACTTGTACAGTGTGTGTGTGCAGAAAATGATTTTAATGAACTTGCAGCTTATTTGATACTGAATTACCAAATAATTCATCAGAGCAGACACATGAACGACGCTGAATGCGAACCAACCAACATGGAAATACACAAACAACATCCAATACAAATTATATATAAAAATGTAATATCAAGAACTTCATACGTACTAATTTAGATTTTCATTGGTGCCAACTTTCAGTAACAAGAAACTATTTTCAAGTTCTGACTAGCTGATGTTCAGTTACTATGGTTACATATTGAAGTTATAAATTTTGGATTTTAAAATTATAAATTTAACTAGCTTGGCACTTCATTTAATTGTTCTTTTTGTAACGAAATCAGTTTTCACTTCACTCGATAGGTTCGGACCCTACACAGGTAATAATGACTCGTGATAACGAACGCCTATGATTGTTTTAAATGAGTACTGATTATCTCATACATTAGTCACAAGAATTCTTGGTAAACGCCTCAAAAACTGCCTAAACATTTGTGTGGTAGAAAATATTGGCGCAGTCTTACAGTTCAACCTCATTGTTGACAAGCCAGCCATGCTGTCGTCGACAATGCTGAAGTAGAAGACATGGGCACACTTCCATTTAATGGGAAATTACATGGCAGGGCCTTGACGTAATTAAAGACTATGACATCTGACCTCACTCATCACTGGGTAACATGCCACAAGCGCCAGCGTTGGCCTGGTAAAACCGAGCCGGCCACTGCATGTTGCCACCTTTGCTATCCCTCCTCTCACTTCAAGTGACATAACGTGACAACGTGACTCCCTTTTTCTTGGCAGACATCCACATTCACTTCAAAACTGTTGAAATGTTTGTAAATAAGTGGGACTTATTAGTCCCTAGCTTACAGACTATTTAAACTAAGTTAAACTAACCTAACGACAACACATACATACCTGCCTGAGGGAGGACTCGAATCTCCGGCGGCGAATGGCGCGAGCACCGCAGCACAGCACCCCAGTGCGCATGGCCTTTTCGCCATGGCGTGCTCCCTTCCTCGCCAAAGACCAGACTCCACGCATTACAAATCTCTGACAAAGATATTATACTGATTTCCCTAATGACGTTTACTCAATGCTTACAATTTTTCTTTACTGTAGAATTACACATGAATAAACGAAACATTATTACAAAACACACATATAATTTTTTACATGTGTGTTTGTGTGTGTGTGTGTGTGTGTGTGTGTGTGTGTGTGTGTGTGTGTTAAGTTAAAAGCACATATTTACACTAGCAAGTTTTCAATACAGTAAATTATACACCTGGATTTAGTGTTACATGTGCCCCACATTTTATGAGGCAAAACTAATAAAGTGTAGAATTGGAAAATCTTGGCAGAAAAACAGTGGTAATACAGATGTATAACAGAACTTGAGTGTATAGTGAATGAAAGTGGTATGCTCAAAGCTCTACATCAATTCCATATAACAAAAATTAAATATTCTCACTTCAAGCGTATATACATAAGAAGATTTCTATAAAAAGCGGTAATTTAGAAAAAACATGTTTTATTAATGAACACTCCACGTAATTGATAGCATTTACATTAAGTTTTTATAGTTAGTTCTTGGATAGGCTACCATATTGTAGCATAATTTTCCTTGTATTATTAACAAATTATAAAAGACACTAAAATAAATCACCAGCAAATTGTCATAGGTAGGATAGCAAGAAAATTTTCTAGAATAATAATAACCGTTAATTAGTAGTAATGACACATTGGAATTAAGACTTAACAATATTTGTAAGCAAATGGTCATGTTATCAATAAATTTGTTAAGGCATCAATTTTTATGTTGCTGTAACATAAAACATTTTCTTTTGTCCAGCGAGCGAATACAAAGGCCGCAGCGCCAGCAACGGCTCAGTCCAGTGATAAGCACTGCTGGCCTCAGTGGTTAGCACATCAGCCGCAGTGTGGCGCCACTGTAGTGCCGGCCGCCTGCATTCTTTTCTCAGAGGGTCACTCCCGACTACACTCAAAGGAGTCCATTCAAAATCACACTGGAAAATATCTACACTGTCCATAATGGCAACATACTGGATTCCCTGAAACTCATACAACTCGTCCATCAGAATACACAAGTCTAGATACTAAAAACTGAACTCCGTCCCATACAGGCTGCGAGTGCCCAAGGAGTACCGACCAGCCGCTGTGTCATCCTCTGCCCACAGGCGTCACCGGATGTGGTATGGAGGGGGTGCGTGGTCAGCACTCCACACTCCCAGCCATTGTGTTGGTTTTCCAGACCGGAGTCGCTACTTCTCTATCAAGTAGCTCCTCAGTTTTGCCTCACGTTTTATTTTTTAGGGCTCCCTTCTCCCCTACACCCCCTTCTTATACTCTCCAAGTGATCCTCCTAGTGTTATCATATGGTGCTGTTGACTGCCGGTACGGGAGGTGGAGAGAAAAAAACTTTTAGCTGGATAAACAATGAAAAAATAGAAAGAAAATAAAAAGATAATAACAAAAATAAATACAACTTTTCCCCTTCTGGGATGACAGTCCTAGGTGGCCAGTTTCTTTTCTATACCGAACAGGGTTAACCATGAGAAAAGAAAGGGAGATAATTTTCATCGCCGCTGTCACAAACATAACGAAAATTTTACCTGTAAGACGTGTACTTTTCAAATGATTACAGCATAACACTCCACATGCTGAACACTTCAATTAAAATTTATGTTCAATGTAGCGAACAAATGAACGAGTTAACCAAGTGTCTTCTTCAACAAACAGAACATGGGAGGAGCAAAGAAATTTCTCTCTTGCAGAACAATGACACAGCATGTAATTTCTTAAAAGTTAGAAAATTAGAATCATATCTGCCATTTCACAGCGTCCTAATCAGTGCCGATGACATGTGGCAAACGAGTCACACAAAACAGGTTATAAAAAGCATCCTCCATCGAGAGTAGAGACGATTACGTCAGATAGTTCTGAACTATTCCTAGAATCTTAAACGAAAAACAATCATACATCACAGTTAAACAACAATGCAATTTCAAAATCCGAAGTATTGGCACAGTCCAGTTTTTCCTCATCTTCCTCTCGTCACACAGTCACGAACTCCACGAAGCATTGACAGTAGTGGGAGATATTTTTATGAAGTTTTGAAAAGTCTCTTGATAATGAATGTGTCCTAGTTTACCCTACGTCGAGAGTTTGCAAGCTACGGACTGATGACCACGCAGTTTGGTCCGATAGATTTACAAACATTTGAACTTCTTGAAGACCGTTCCCACGAAACCAAGGGGGCCGGTGGTGAGACGTAAACACGCCGCCGAGCCGGAGAGCGCGAGCACACGTGTTTCCTGACGGACAACCAGCTAAGTGCTAGGCAAGCACGACAGCGCTTGACTTCAGTGATCTGACGGGAACCGTTGTATCCACTGCAGCACGGTCATTGGCACGCAAGTCTAGATACTTACTTCTTATTTTCAAACTTAATTATTATTTAAATGTAATGCGTTTTAAATTCGTAATGACATAATTTTACACAACAAATTAATGAAAAATTGATTCGCAGTTGCCATTAAAGAATGGTTCCTTATCTCAGTTGTTTTCTTAATTTATACAATGCTCCGATAAGGAATTGTTCTCGGTCTGTTTGAATACTGGGCTACACAGCATGATAGTCCGAATTTAGAGTGAACTCTTATGATCTGGAGATACAAACGAAACTGTTTTCTTAAAATCAGATGACAAGTATTTCGTAGAGCCGCCAAGTCCGCAAGGACAGAAATGCGCGCACCTCCCGCGTCTGTCGGTCGGACATGACACCCTATATCTCGAGAGTGAAATAAGTTATCGTTCTGTTCTCAACCTTAAATAAAATTTAGATATCTTACCTACATTTCATCTGCAGCCTCGTATGTGTTAAAATCAACCATATGCAATGTCTACACAATGCGATTTTTCGTCTGCAAACTCTTCAAAATTCTGCGCATTAGTTTACTTAACTTGATGTATCACAGTAACTATAAGGAATAACTAATAGAATAGGAGATCATTATCGAGCGAATATATCACACTATAAGATGTATAAAAATGACACTTTTCATGGAATAGTTTTCTCAGAATCAATTGATAAATATTGTAAGCGCCCGGAACGCTGTGGTAGTCAGAGTGTAAGCAACAGCCCTGAGCGGCTGTTGACGTCCGCAGGCCCATGGGCAGTAGAACCGGATGTGGCATACGGCGTCTGTTGGGCTCAGGTTCCGGCCAGGCTGCGCAGGAAATGCCATCTGCAGGGCCCACGGGAAATACCACTGCCGCGGCAAACATCCGCAGGCCCCGTGGCGAGGTGGATCGCCGCAGCATATTACGTCTGCAGCACTCGAAGGGTTAAACGGTTCATCTGCAGAATCATCTATAATGCCACAAGTGCTGGGTCGAAGGTACAGATCTCCTCCTAAGACGAAAATAAAATTCAATCCATTAGGAAAGTTTTGTCCACAGCAACATATGGTGCAACAAGCACCAAACGGAATATCATAGCAGCCTCAAGTTTTTACTGCAAAGTTTTCCTAATGTAGTGCAGCCTCTTATTTCGAAGGCAATATCTTATTGACTATGACTATTAACGAAATGACGAGCATTTCGTCACAATGCTGACGTATAAAGATTTAAGTATCCGAAAAATTAAATATTTCTGTTGTTGTTGTGGTCTTCAGTCCAGAGACTGGTTTGATGCAGCTCTCCACAATACCCTATCCTGAGCAAGCCTCTTCATCTCCACATAAGAACGGCAACCTACATCTGACTGAATCTGCTTACTGTATCCATCTCTTGGTCTTCCTCTGCGGTTTTTACCCCACACACTTCCTCCAACGCTAAATTCACAAGTCCTTGATGTCTAAGAATGTGTCCTAGCACTATCTCTTCTTTTAGTCAAGGTATGCCAGAAATTTCTTTTCTCCCCAATTCTGTTCAGTACCTCCTCATTAGCTACGCGATCCACCCACCTAATCTTCAGCATTGTTCTGTAGCACCATATTTCAAAAGCCTCAATCCTCTTCCTGTCCGCACTGTTTATCGTCCATTTCTCACTCCCATACAAGGCAACACTCCATACAAATGCCTTCAGAAAGGACTTTCTTAGGCTTAAATCAATATTCGATGTTAACAAATTTCTCTTTTTCAAGAACGCTTTTCTACCCATTGCCATTCTGCATTTTATATCCTCTGTATTGCGACCATCATTTGTTATTTTACTGCCCAAGTAACAAAACTCATCTACCTCCTTTATTGCTTCGTTACCCAATCTAATTCCTTCGGCATCACCTGATTTTCTTACACTGCACTCCATTACCCTAGTTTTGCTCTTGTTAATCTTCATGTTATATACTCCTTTCAAGATACTGTCCATTCCATTCAATTGTTTTTCCAGATCTTTTGCAGTCTCAGACAACATTACTATGCCATTGGCAAACCGCAATGTGTTTATTTCTTCTTCCTGAACTTTAATTCCCTCTCCAAATTTCTCCTTGCATTCCTTCACTGCCTGCTCAATGTACAGATTGAACAACAATGGCGAAAGGCTACAACCCTGTCTTACTCCCTTCCCAACCTCTGTGTGCCTTTCATGCCGTTCGACTCTAATGACCGCTATTTGGTTTTTGTATAAGCTGAATATAACTCTTCGCTCCCTATATTTTACCCCTGCTACCTTCAGAATTTGAAACAGTGTATTGC
Organism: Locusta migratoria; assembly: GCA_026315105.1. Taxonomy (NCBI): domain Eukaryota; kingdom Metazoa; phylum Arthropoda; class Insecta; order Orthoptera; family Acrididae; genus Locusta; species Locusta migratoria. Next base: position 69,150,593 of record CM048750.1, on the reverse strand, counting down.
AGTCGATATTGTCAAAAGCTTTCTCCAAATCTACAAATTCTAAAAACGTATCTTTGCCTTTCCTTAGCCTATCTTAGCCTCCCATGTTCCAACATTTCTCCGAAACTCAAACTGATCTTCCCCAAGGTCGGATTCCACCAGTTGTTCCAATGCAGAATAATAAAAAGAAATTGTCCTTCATCGAGCGGAGATGTCAAGCTGTAAGATGTATAAAAATCAAATTTTTTCACCAAATAGTTTTCCTGCAATCGTTTGATGAGTGTTTCGTGGCGGCCGTTCGCGCCGGCTGTGGTCACCGGGTGACGTCACAGCGCACGGCCTGGCCTAAGGCTCCTATAAACCCGAGCTGAACTATCGACAATTTTTTCGCCAAGCTGTAGGAGTTACCACGTTCCGGACGAAGCTCACGCATTACCTCGCCTTTCATTCAACTCACTCACACTCGAAAACTACTCACTGTATCAACGTGAAACTTTCATCAATGTGTTCGTTAAGAACTAAAATACAGTTTCGTTTTTAGTTTTATTTATGGCAATAATTTATAAACAGCACATACTGATAGTTTACGACCATGCACTTTCTGACAACGTTACGGAATTTTCGACATGCGAGGAACTTTTTTTCTGATGAAGTTAGGTGAACACGTTAAGCGAATGAAATGTTCAAAATACATTAAATTTTCATCCTCTCCAAACAGAAACTCTGTGAGAAACGTATAACTTGAGATAACATCAGTTAAATATGACGCACTGGGATCCGCCTGCCCGTCTTCCGTTTTAGACCTCCTAATAATTAGGCACATGTTACTGCATAACATCCATACTTGAAGATACAGGTACTGACTTCTTTTAACCCATTAAATTTAATATTTGCACACTAAAAAAGTGCTGTGTCTCTATGTAATATCCAATTTCAATTTTTCAGTTATAAGAAAAGGATATTCTAAATAAATACAGAGTGCTTTATTATGTGAGGAAATTAGAACAAGTGAGTTCGTTAGCTAGTGAAGAGATCCTTGTAACTGTCATTTTCAAGTATTCTCACATAAAATCCTCATTAGATCTAGTAACTTCCATTCTGTTACTGCTAGGCTTTAAACTGAAGGAAATTAAACTCCTATTAGTTTTTGGAAACTTAGTAGTAGCTCTGAAACACAATGGACAAGAAGCAAAGAAATAAACATTTGTGAGTGACGAAGGAATGTCTGCAAATCGAATAATAAATAACTAACTTTACTCTTTTTCATTCTACAACTATATATTTCCTTGAATAACGGGACAGTTTATGAAGTTTTGCGTAGTAACCATGTGGCAAAATACTCCCGCTTTTGCATGTTATCATTTGTCAAAATATCTTTTTGATACCTTTAACTGTAAATGAGATACGCAATGATTTATTCTGGCCTCATCGACATCGGAAATGAGTGCGCTAAATAAAATGAAGTTTAGCGGTATGAGTGGAAGGTAAAGATCTCCTCCTAAGTCGAAAATAAAATTCAATCCATTAGGAAAGTTTTGTCCGCAGCAACATATGGTGCAACAAGCACCAAAGGGAATATTTTAGCAGCCTGTATTTTTTACTGCAAACGTTTTATAATGTAGAACAGTCTCTTTTATTTCGAAGCCAATATATTATCAATATTCACAGAATATATGACATCAACTGCGAGTGTGCGAAGCTGAAAATGTGTACCCAGCCGGGTGTCCCCAGTGGTGTAAGGGTCAGTGCAACTGCCTAGAAAGCAGGAGACCCGGGATTGAATGTATATATGTAATATATTATTGAGTATGACTATTAACGAAATGCCGAGCATTTCGTCACAATGCTGTCATATAAAGATTTAAGTAGCGGAAAAATTAAATATTTCAACCAATTAGTTTTTGCGAAATCGTTTGTGAAAGATGGCAGGGCATGCGCCTCTTCGCTGTTAGTGCAGCGCGATTCCAACCATCTTGGGGAAAACATGGCGGGCGATTCAGCCTGGGTATTTAGGAGCTGTAGCCTGGCCCCTGCCGTCTATTCTAGTATCGGTGGTGTCGTGTGTGCAGCAGGACGAGCGGAGCGCGCGCGCGCGGCCGCCGCTGGCGGAGGGCGCCTCCGGGCTGTGGCGGTCGCGGCTGGCGCTGTCGCGGCGCGTGTCGCCGGCGCTGGGCCCGCGCGTGCGCGTGCGCTGCGTCGCCAGCATCGGCGCCGTCTACTGGCAGAGCGCCGAGCGCGCCGCAGACGTCGCCGCCGCCGCCCTCCAGCCAGAGAGCTCCGGCGACTGGCGCGACCCGCCCGGCGACGACGACGGCGACGATGACGATGACGACGGCGGCGGCGGAGGCGACCCGGAGCTGCAGTGGGAGGTGGAGGGGCGGCAGCACGCGGCGCACGGCGGCGGACGGCGCAGGGGGCCGGGGGCGGCGGCGGGGGCGGCCGCGTCGACAGCGGCGCCGCGCGGTGAGCCAAACTACCTCTCATCCGGACCTGCTCACCTGTCCCAGTCCCTCTCACTGCTGCGGACACCCTACTTCCAATGTAATATGTCTATGATGAATGACACATTTCATTATTTTGCCGCATTTAAGATATTCTTAAACTGTGAGTCACATTAGTCATGATTTAAATCCACTAATATAATGGCATTGGAGTAAGTAATCCTTGTAATAACGACACTCTCCTTTTGCACAACATAAAATAAATAAATAAAAAGAAAGAAAAGAATCACAACTACGCCAAAGCATGATAGCCACCATTCCTTATTTAAAGAACTAAAACAGAGATTTATATATATATATATATATATATATATATATATATATATATATACATAGTAGGTAGCATAGTCGAGCTCTAAGTAAATTCAGCATCCCACCCACTCATTCTCAGTCTGTCAGTTCCATTTGAATCTATGATACCAATGGAAGATGACCTTTTTCAAGTTGCAAGATACCATACTGAATGTCAGAAGTACCACCAGCTGTCGCAGAGGTGACTACCGTCCTCGGACTGTACCCCTCTGGGTGTGAGTCTCTCCAAAGGTCAGACTTGTGCTGAACATCGTGAGGAATATAGCTTGTGCAGATCTACGGCGAATGAAGAGCCAATCTGTCTGTCAGCACAGAACGTGTAAGAGTCATGCACACGTGTCACTGACTTTTAACTCGAGTCTGGGAAGTACTGTACCGTCCTAAGTACTCCCTGTACGCGAGCCCTCGTGAATTTGATTCCGACGATTGAATAACCACTTCCGCGTCAGAACTATTCCGGAGATTTGACAGGCAATAGACCGCTTCATTCGTTAACGTCGACAGAATCGGCTCCGCAATGACTTCCACATCACTCGCAATGGGTTCTACAGAACGCTGGTGACTACTTTGAAGGACAGTGGCAGGTGCAAACATGTAATGCTTTTGTATCGGTTGTGAGTAGTTGCCACTATTTGAGTTCCAAACCTTGTATTACCCTTCTTTATTTTATCCCCTCTTCCACCTATCTGAGCCAGTTACGTAGCTCCAATTTGATCATTGCCTTGGTGATTGTCAGGACAGGTTCCAAGCCAATAAATGGAGTCTCTGCCCCCATCCTGGCTAATCTGTCGGCATGTTCGTTGCCACTGATCTCCGAGTAGCCAGGGACACACAATAGGTTCACTCTATTACTTTCCCCTAGCTCCACCAGAACTCTGTGACATTCTGCAACAATTTTAAACCTTGCAGGAGCTGCCAGTGAGCTCAGGGCTGCCTGGCTGTCTGAATAGATATAGATGCTACGATATTTGTAGCACTTACGCAAATTCTCCTCCACACACGCCCTGATGGCAGTGATTTCGGCCTGGAATACTGAGGCCAGTTTTCCTAGAGAGATGACGCCCTCCTGTCTTGGCTGCACCCGATATACCCCGGCCCCAACACCTTGGTCTGATTTTGACCCGTCAATAATCCCTGAGCAGACTAGCAACCCAATCCAAGCCCCCTGTAAGGTAATCCGCCTCACTGCCCATGTGACTCAGAGAAATTGTGATTCATAGTAGTCAGTGCAGGGAGGTGTCTGGTGCAGTCGAGATGGGCTTAAAGAGTGAAGGTGGATTAGTTCCATGCTGAAGCGTGAAATTAAACAACATTAACGACCGTCTATTTAGTATGTACACAGCATCATGCCCTCCTCCTCGCATTCCTGAGGTCTGCCACTGAGTTGCTGGTCGGCAGAGAGGTGATTGCGCGCCGCGGCGCCAGCGCACCCCGCACAGAGATCGTCAGTGTCCGCCAGCAGCCACATCGGCTGGCCACGAGTGCACTGATGGCACAGTCGCGAGCGATGGCCTCTGTTCGCACGAAGCTGGCATTCGCTCTTGTCCTGGTGCAGAGGGTAGCACGCCCCCAACTGACAGATGATGGGAGGCGTGAGGCTGAGCAAGAGTCTGGTCTCGTGGATGACAGGTCTAAAGCGACTGGTTGACTTCCTGCCTCTGTACGGCCAAAGCTTTCTTTACATCTTGTGGTTTGTTTTCTCTTCACTTCTTGGATTTGTTGATTACATTCTTGTAGGCAGTAGGAGTAACGCACTAAACTACAGGCCTATTTCATTAGCGTCAATTTGAAGTAGGGTTTTGGAACATATCCTGTATTCAAATATTATGAATTATCTCGAACAGAATGATCTATTGGCCCAAGGTCAACAGGGATTTAGAAAATATCATTCATGCAAAACACAACTAGGTCTTTACTCACATGAAGTGATGGGTGCTATCGACACGGGTTCTCAAATTGATTCCATATTTCTTGATTTCCAGAAGGCTTTTGACACCATATGGTATATCGCCCCAAATGTCCTTTCAGAAAGGGCACAGTTTGTAGTAATCAATGGTAAGCCATCAACTAAAACAGAGGTGATATCGGGTGTTCCACAGGGCAGTGTTATTGGTCCTCTGCTGTCCCTTATTTACATAAACGATTTAGGGTAAAATTTAAGTAGCTCTCTAAGGTTGTTTGCAGATGGCGCCGTCATTTACCGTCTGGTAAATTCATCTGAAGATCAAAACCAACTGCAAAACGATCTAAATAAGATATCACTATGGTGAAAAAATTGGCAATTGACTCTAATTAATGAGAAGTGTGAAGTCGTCCACATGAGTACGAAAAGAAATCCGTTAAACTTTGTTTACAAGATAAATCATTCAAATGTGAAGGCCGTAAACTCCACAAAATACCTAGGAATTACTATTACTTCAGACTTACATAGGAAAGAACACGTAGATAATATCGTGGGAAAGGCGAACCAGAGACTGCGTTTTATTGGTGGAACACTTAAAAGATGCAACAGAACTACTAAAGTAACTGCATACACTACGGTTGTCCGTCCTTTTTTGGAGTATTGCTGCCCAGTGTAGGATCCTTATCAGGTGTGTTTGACAGAGGACATCGAAAGAGTCCAAAGAAGGGCAGCTCGTATTGTATTGTTACGATACAGGGAAGACAGCGTTACGGAAATGATACAGGACCTGGGATGGGAATCATTACAACAACGGCGCTTATCGGTACAGCGTGGGCGACTTACGAAACTCCAGTCGCCAACATTCTCCTCCGAATGCGAAAATATATTGTTAACTCCCATCTACATAGGTAGAAATGATCATCAGAATAAAAAACGAGAAATCAGAGCTCGAACGGATTCGGGTGTTCTTTCTTCCCCTGCGCTATTCGAGATGGAATGGGAGATAAAATAGTGTAACGGGTGTTCGATGAGTCCTCTGCCAGGCACTTAAATGTGATTTGCAGTGTATCCCAGGTAGACGTAGATGTACTCTCTCAATTCTTTGGTTACACTCATGTTGCCCGTTCACCATCGTTTCAACATGTCGATTTTCCCTTCTAATTCGGTTTTCGTTGTCTTGGCCTTTAGTCCTACATCCTTTGTTATCTTTTTTTTATTTATGGGTTTTTTCTGTTCCATAGGACCCAATTGAGGAGTGAGACTCCATGGTCATGGAACAAGTCAATACGTTAATTGTTACACAAGAATGGCAATAGAAAAATTTTAAGTAGTCCTTTGCACACGACAATCTTAAGACAAAGTGAAAAGAATCAATAAAGAAAAAATGAATTAGCTTAATTGTTTAACTTTTCTAGGAGTTCCCCGACAGAATAAAAGGAGTGAGCCATGAGGTAACTCTTCAATTTAGATTTGAAAGTGTGTGGATTAGTGCTAAGATTCTTTAGTTCTTGTGGCACCTTATTGAAAATGGATGCCGCAGAATACTGTACCCCTTTCTGCACAAGTGTTAAGGTGGTATGATGCAAATGTAGATTAGACTTCTGTCTAGTATTCACCGAGTGAAAGCTACTAACTCGTAGGAATAAGCTGATATTATTAACAACAAACGACATTAAAGAAAAAACGTATTGTGACGCCACAGTCAAAATGAAAAGGGCCGACATGAAGTTTGCGAACTTACACCAGATATTGCTCGAACTGCCAGTTTTTGAGCCAGAAATATCCTTTTTGCATCAGGCGAGTTACCCAAAAAAACAATGCTGTACGTCATAAGTGAGTGAAAGTAAGCGTAATAGACTACTTTTCCTGTTGAAAAATCACTTATCTCAGATATAGTTCTAATGGTAAATATAGCAGAATTTAGTATTGGAACAAGATCCTGAACATGGGCTTTCCATGACAACTTACTGTCTCCATGACAGCTTACTGTCTATATGAACACCTAGAAATTTGAACTGTTCAGTCTCACTTATCACATGCCCATTATGTGTAATCAGAATGTCAGCTTTCGTCAAATTATGTGTTAGAAATTGTAAAAACTGAGTTTTACTGTGATTTAACATCAACTTGTTTTCTACTTCTACTTCTTTTGTTCCATTCTTCCCAGATTGTCATGTATCTGATCTACATTCTGCTGCACTATATTGTCTTTTTTGTTAAAATCTACTTTTATTTGTTCCTTAAATTCTCATAACTCCTGAGATATTTCTTCAACCCTTTCCTTAGTTTCACGGGATACCTTAGCAATTTCCTCTCACAACATCTCTCTTGTTTCTTTATTCTATTGCTCTAACTTTTCCCTAGATTCTTTAATCACATAACTCATTCTAGTCACTCAGTGTATTCCCTTTTGTTCTAGCGTGCTGCTGGATTCTTTATTTGATTGTATGATCTCTACACACATTGTTTGCATTGCCTCCCTACTTATTTTATTTCCTTTATTCGTTTGACTGGTGTTTCTGAATAACAGCTAATGGGCTGCCAGCTGATAGTCTACTACCACTGAACCCTGAATACTCTCCTTTATCTACCTCCCCTTCTTCCTTTCCCACTATCTGTTCTTCTGTTTCGGTTTTGAAGCCATCTTAAATTCTTGGAATCTAGCAGTAAATAAAGAATGTCCCACCTAATAATCACTAAATCAACTACTCTCTCATTGTATTAGCACAACTTCCCACAATCAACAATTAATCATCAGTACACGACAATAATAAAAGTAATATTTAATAGTAGCGTTAGACATATAGAATATACAGGGCTGTGTCAAAAATTGCAAATTGTATAAAATGAATAAAAATTCTATTAGAAAAAAATTTTCATCAATTAAAAATTACTATCAATAATCACTAAATTAATTAATTCAAATTATTAATTCAAATTAATATTTATGCAATGCTGTTTGTTATTAATTGCAAAAAGCTTCAATAAAATGATAGATTTAGTCATGAAACTGTAAGAAATTGTCAAAAATCGTAAGTTTGCAAAATAATTCATGTAAATAATGTTTGTAATTAGCAGTTATCATCATAAAATGTTTGCAAAATAGCTATATAGTCGTTAAGCTTGACACTGGTGTGCATACATTGGTATGCTGTCAGAGAGCAAGAAATTTCTCTTAGAAGATCGAAATTTAGTGTCTCAATTATTTATCTTGGGGCAAAATACTATTAAAAATTGGTTAAGTCTATACCAGGTAACGCAGTTTTGCTTACTAATGCACCAGTGGATGCCTAATTCACCATATACTCATCGTAGACGTTTCGTTTATCAACAGAGCAGTAGCCGTCAGTGTCAGCTGGGCTGCATTACTCGAAGTTCCGCTGTCGGCCAGCGATGGCGCAGCAGTGCTTGTAGTTCGCCGACTGTTTGCTGGGTGGCGCGGCAGTCGCAGTTCCGCATCGTCGCCAGACGGTCCTCGTGTGGCAGATGAACGGCGCTACCGTCACTAGTAATTTGTTGCATGGTGCTGTTGCCGTCTGATGTAGTTCGATAAATATTGGCTGGGCGACGCTACCAGCTGCCGTCAGCCTGTCTCTTCTGAGTAAGATTACTCCGCGCCTCAAACTCTTTGTCGCGACCAGCAGGAGTTTGCGTGACATCACTCAACAATAACGCCGCAACGTAAATTATCCTGTTCACAACATTTAAGGGCCCATATTACATTGACCAATTTTAATGATTCTGAAGTCAGTTTCGTGCGTAAAATCACTAGAAAAGACGTATCTGACACAGTTTTGACGTAATTTATAGCCCGATTCACCACACTTAACATTCTCATGACACTGTTTTGAACTCACAAATCGGTTTTCTCGGGGATTTTCGCGTTTTCATTTTGTTATGAAATGTAACTGTTCTTGTTAGTTACGTCGTAATCAGTTCGTTTATTGTCGTCAGTTGTTATTTGCGAACTCGTAATCAATAATCACGTCAAGTACACACAACAATTTCCACTGTCTTATCGGAACTTTTCACGTATTTTCGTTTTAATTTAGATGTAATTACTCACTTTTCATGCCAGTCATCAGAAAATTGCGATGTCCTTTCACGGTAAGCCAAGATGAAACACTCCCGTCTAACCTGGTAAACAAATTGCTGCTACCGTCAGAACTGATGAAATATGATTGACTGTGTTGGATAAGGCTGATCAGTATTTTGCGGAAGCTGTTTCTATCGTAGATACAGTTAATTAGGCTGCACAATAATGGTCCATTCATGTGACAGGCTGAGATTGTTAACAATTAGCACACAAAAATGGCAGTGGTTAAAAATATGCGCATATTCTTCCATTAACACAAATGTGAGTTGTTCACGGCTTTTGTCGTACGTACCTAGTTACGGCCAGAATTTTCACAATATTTTCTGAAGTCACTAGTCGCCATTATTATCCGCTTGTTGGTGTAGTCAAAATTGAAGACGCAATACCGGCGCGGTTGTCGCGATTCGCGGTACGTGTAACACTTTGTTCTAAATTACGAACGATAGTGGGGTCCACTGCAACGGTCAGTCGGAAAGATATTTAATCTTTCCGCCATCACGACCTGTACACCAAACTCGCCGCTGCGCTTCTCGGAGTCCCGACATGAACTGCCCTGCTCACTCATAGGTGGCGCGCTCGGCGCATAAACAATCGACATACTGCACTCGCACGATCGAAAGTAAGAAGTACCTACATAAGGGGCGTTGCTTTCATAAAGGACTTTCTGACAAGTAAATTAATATTTGTTGTGAACAAATTTTATATCTTCCTTACTTCGGTCATCAGAAGTTATTTTGCTACCCAAATAACAAAACTCATCTACGACTTATATTGCTCATCACCTAATCTAATTCGTTGATCATCAGCTGATTTTCTTAGACCACATCAATTACTCTTGTTTTGCTGTTGTTAATGTTCATCTTATAACCTCCTTTTAACGTACTGTCCATTCTGATGAACTGTTCTTCCAGGTCCTCAGTAGTGGGGCAATGGGCATTGACGCACAGTGACCTTGAACTTTCGGCCGTCGACGATAGGGTCATTGACCCCTCCTCCCTCGGCCAATTGCCTGACCGCAGATCAAAGGATACCGCCACAGGATGATTGATAGGTCTTCCTGGAAGAACGAAAGATGATTGACAGTTTACATTTAGGTCCTTTTGATTCGCTACTTGTCCGACTGCTTATCAAAGGATGCCGCCACAGGATGATTGATAGGTCTTCCTGGAAGAACGAAAGATGATTGACAGGTTGCAACACCTCCCTCGGCCACACACGACGCCCCGCCCCCCCGCCCCCCGCCCCCCCCCTCCACCCCTCGGTGCCGCCACCAGACAAGCGGCACCTCCGACAGGTCCAGACCTGTAGACCCCTCGACATGTCTGTACTCGCACCCTGGACCACACACCTGGCCGGTTCGATGCCCCCCTCCACCCCTCGGCACCGCCGCCAGACAGGCGGCACCTCCGACAGGTCCAGACCTGTAGACCCCTCGACATGTCTGTACTCGCACCCGCGACCCCTACTCGCTCGGCCGATTGCCGGACCGCCGCCTCCGCCGCCGACAGATGCTACCCCCTCCTCCTCCTCCACGCTAGCGACCGGTTCTCAAAGGACGCCGCCACCCGCCCTACCCGCGAGAACAAACAATACCGCGACGATTGTCTTGACCGCACCGACACCGCCCCCACAGGCCGACCCCTGCTCTCTTTTTACGGCGACCGCGCTCCGACAGGTCAGCAGCCAATTACATTGCATATTTATTATTATTAAGCGCGCCGCAGCGATCTGTACGCCAGATCTCGATTTATGTAACAACAACAATTTCCGCCGTTTATTATTATTATTCATGGAAAAAAAATAAAGCTACCATAGTGTTCTTCGTATGCTTTAGAACAGAAATGCTTAGTTGGTCTCGTATACTACAGCATGTAGTATTAAATATTAAAACTAGTATGCAAAATTTGCAAGTAAGAATTTACACTCCCATCTCTATCCACGCTCTTCGCATAGACTACAGCCGACAGACGTGTTTAATAATAATAACAGCGCAGGTTACGGTAACGAACGCCACAAACTTACGTATCCATCTTAACATATACTCTTTCGATATACAGAAACAATTCTAACGAAAAGAAAAGAAATGGTCCGTTTTCGGAATTCGACCGCAACCTTAGATCTATAAATGTATCTCTTCGTTTAGACGATGCAAGCAACAGCCATCGAACGGAATGTAACTTCTATGCCAACAACTCTTTCGATAAAACAGCAACAGCGGCAGCAGCAGAAGACGGTATATTGTTTATACAAAAATTCCAAATAACGAAAATCGGCAATGACATCTAGCACAACGTCTCTAAATATACATCTGCAAAGCACCGTTAAACTCGTATGCAAAATTTGCAAGTAAGAATTTACATTCCCATCTCTCTCCAGCCGTGTTTAATAATAATAGCGCAGGTTAGATAATAAACGCCACAAACTTACGTATCCATCTTAACATAAACTCTTTCGATATACAAAAACAATTCTAACCAGAGCCAATTAACGAAAAGAAAAGAAATGGTCCGTTTCGGAACTCGACCACAACCTTGCATCTATAAATGTATCTCTTCGTTTAGACGATGCAAGCAATAGCCATCGAACGGGATGTAACTTGTATGCCAACCACTCTTTCGATAAAACAGCAACAACAGCGGCAAGCAGCAGAATACGACATAGTGTTTATACAAAAATTCTAAATAACGAAAATCGGCAATGACATTTAGCACAAAGTCTCTAAATAAACATCTGCAAGCACCGTTAACAATCGTCCAGAACGCAGAGCGCTCTCTCGGCAGACTACATAAAAGAAACATATGCTAAGTGTTTAAACAAAAACACCTAAGTTACATCTCCAAATGATCAAAACCTTCTATGCAGACGCACCATTCTGACAAGGATAGCTCGCAATGCATTTATTTAATGGAGCTGAGCCATGCCGAAAGTTCCGAAATTTAACACTCTCTCTCTCTTTAGCGATCTTGCCCTGTTACGTTTCCTTCTTCTTAGATCGAGGTATAACTGCGCATTCCGAGAGTTCGGGTACTTTAATTTTACCTCTTATTTCCTTGCTACAGCAGTACACATCCCATCTAAGAAATCTCTATGTCCTGTTACGATGCAAACTACATTTATCTGACACCGATATTCCAGCGCCCCAGAAGACATTTAATCCCTATTGTGCAACGGAGAGTCGAAATAAAAGAAAAATACGTGAAATAATTTACCGATTCCGACCGTCTACACTAAAACTTTTCGAAATTATTGGCCTAACAACACCCTTATTCGACAATACAGCAACCACAGAACCGAAGTTACCTGTCCAATGCAACACAGATTTCCAGCTCGACCCGCCCTTTACCCACAAAATTCCTACTCCGAACTAAGATTTATTATTTTAATTACAAGTAGATGTCCACCGCAAACGAAGACGCTAACCTACACGCCACAACACATGATTCTATGTAGGACATGGAGTGTTTACAATTTTTGTTTTGTTTATTACAGTACAACTGAGTACATGCAACGTAATGTTCGCAAACACTTATATCGCAACCAACTCCCGCACACTTCGATCATAACCTGCTCTCTAAGGAATGGATGGGAGTCACACACAGTACAAACACGTTTGTCGTGTGTTCCGCTAATTTCGGCCAGTACAACTATGCGAGACCAATCCCCCCGCCTGTTTACTGTAAAAGCAAATATTTTCCCCCACACTATCTGTTTAAACCGGGCTTGCACATATACAATAGCCTCCTTTTAAAAGCATGTGTCTTCGCCATATAATCCAGTTTTCGTTTATCCTTCTTCTTCTTCTTCGTCGGACTTGTGGAATAACGTAGACGATATCTACGTCTGTGGATAATAAAGTCCTGGAATGCTAAAAAAAATATAGTTCCTTGCTCGACTCTACAAGTAATTTACAGTCGAAACTAAAAAAAAAAAAAAAACATAATGTCCGAGAGAGCGGTCAATTTTCTGGTACTCTTAATACCCAAGTATCAAATCTAAAAGCGTTTGCAAAGTACAACGGCGCACTTTGTAAATACCGTATCTTCTCTTTTAGAACACTTAAACAATCTTCTTACACAATCCTCCATCCTGGTAATACCATTTTCTCGACCCGGCGAAAAAATAAAAGTCCTAACAATCAACTGCCTGGACTCTTTATAAAATCGATATCTTTGCTTACACCAGGGCTCGTGATTTTTCGACAAATTTATTTTGGTTCTACAATTCGACGCCAACCACGTTATGCAGTCGTTTCCTCGCCCGCAACCACTTTGATATTGCTCCTCCCATCCGAAAGTCATGCTCGGATACGAACGCCACTCGGTTAAAGTATAGTCCAAAAATAAAGGAGATAGAAGCCATCTACACGAAGCTGCTGCTGTAGTATAGATGGGAGCGCCTCCATTAAAAAACATCGATTAGCTGCAGTTTATAAGATATATACCCACAGGACGTATATATTTCCCCCTCCCCCATGTATTCCAGAAATAGTAACTTCGTCTTATCTCCAACGTTTGCAGTATCGAACTTGCGGAATTTACTACACACACACACACACGCGTACTCCATTGGCTACAACTAGCGCACTTTAAGTTACCAAACTGTAGGAGTTTTATAAAACACGTTGATTTTCGACGAAAGAATTATGATTTACCGCAGCAGGCATATCCGCTACGTAAACGTGTTGCACACCAGCCGTAAAGTAGCCAACACTAGCATACGATTAAACAGACGATGCTTCGACGAAAGATCAATGCACCACCAAAGTCAGTTTTCTTTACAGCTTTACCGTGACGTATATATTTAGGGTATATCGACACTTTTTACTTACATTCCGTCCCATCTAGCCTAAAGCACTCTCTGTAAGCGCCAAACATTTCCAACACAGTAACAGAAGTACACCTACAGTCAACACGAACCTACAACAACAAACGAATCTAGCCATTCCAACTCGATTTTTGTCCCAAATAGCATGCTGCAAGCTATGTATACGTTCGTAACAACCCAGACAGAGCTATCCTTACATCCGTCACTAACCCAGTACCAACTCTAAACAAGTTACCACAGATGGTGTTATAACCGCGATCAGTAACAGACAAGATCTCCCAGACACACAGCGTTTTAATAAAGTTTCGATCTCGCTCTCTCTCCACTCAATAACTACGTTGGTTGCTTGACCTGTCCCTAACATCCAACCACAACTTTGTTTCCAATGCATAGCCCGGCAGACAATATTTCTGGAACGCTCTCTATCAGCCAATAGACTATTTACCTCGAGCATTCGCGCACAAATCACCATCGTATTCCACTCCTTCTAACAAATTATTACTCTCGATAAACAACTGTAACACAGTGTAAAAAAATGAGCGACGTGCACACGCACAGAACAGCTAACAAGAAAAGATCTAGATCCAAGCCAAGTTCTTATAATCCTTACAAGCAGCAACGCAAAATAGTCTACACCATTTCGAACTAATGCAACACCAGATTTTTTTTAACGATCTCCAAGAGCAATCCTTTAGAGACTAAACATACGATTAAATGCACCTCCAATGTAGGTAACTAATCCTCTAACTCGATGTTTATCGAGCAAAGAACATTAATTTACCACTGCAATCATCTCCGATACGCTACCCAGAGAAGTCCATTCGTAAACACAGCTAAAAGAAGATATAAATGCCCCACATCCATGCTACGAAGTATCTATATGTATTTCCACAATTGTGGACCACATCTGCGTTGCATCGTATCACACGATTAAACAGTTCGAAATAGGTACTTCGCGCAAGCTAGCATGCATAATCACATTCCATGTTATTTCTGGCTGTAGGCGAGTGCGGACCTGTTGACTCATCGTAGACGCCGGTTTGGAGCGTGTGTACGTCCTATACATGTAAACATACCTGTCCACGCTCGCACCTGACCCGGAGAAGTTTTCGGTTTAATTTTTCCTGGCCGCACCAGATTCCGAATACAAGAGAGCTATTTTCGCGAAGATAGATTTCCTCGCAGCTGACGCAAGCGATGTTTTTACCGTACGAGCAGTCGTTAAACTTTTATACGCAGATACATATACAGACAGTAGGATGTGCGCAAATTTGCGATGTAGCTCTTACAGAAACGAAACATAGTTTTTTTTAGAAATTCGATAAGAAGAAGAAGAACGAAATTTATACAAGATGAACCAATGTGCAATAAGTCAAACCCCATTCCATGCAACAATGTACCGAGCAACGTCGATTTAAACGAACGCTTTGCTTAACTGTGGAATAGAACAACACAGAATTACACCTCCCTAACAGATACTTTACCGAGGAGTTACTGCTCTTTGCTAACAAGAAACATGTCTTCTGGTATCTTCTCCTAAACCCTATAAGACCGAAACTTTCTACTCGAGAAGCTAGACACAGAATACAATTGTTCTTTATTATGTTCTCGAACTCCATTACGTATCTTCGTTTCCTCCTGCACCTTCGGGCAATGCTTCTAGACGAGAACAATCGTGTATTTTAACTTTTCCCATTATTTCCTGGTTATAGCACTATGCGTCGCTATGTGTGTACGTTACCAACTCCTGTAGTAATTTCCGTATGGAACACTAGGTTTTACGATTATTGCAAACGATTGCTTGTTATTCCATCCGTTTTTAACTCTGCAAATGACTGTCCCCAGTCCACCACATTTGGATGCAATGTAGTCCCTTCTCCAAACGATAATGCAATACGTTTTTCGTGTCTTCCGCTGTTTTCGGCCAGTACACCGACGCGTGACCAATCTCCCTGACTGTTTACTGTAAAAAGCAAATATTTTATAAGTCCAGTCGTAACCAGATTTCTCCACACCCTCCGTTTAAGCCGGGCTTACACATATACCATAGCTTCGTCTTTCTCCAGCATTAGTTTGTACTCGTCCTTTATGGCAGTTGCTTTAGCCATATATTCTAGCTTCCTTCTATTGGTCTCGATATCCGCCATTTCCAGCTTTCTTTTCGCGCACATAAGACATTAACTGCACGTAGCGATGTAATTTCTTTAATGGGGGATGGCTTAAGCCTGTGTGATACATTTACTCTTTTCGCTGGGCTTGCAGAATGACATTGTTTGTAGGTACCAGACCTAATTCGGCGATATCTATATCTGGAGGCAGTGTGGAGAACAATGTTCTGGACTGGGAGAAGTATGTTTCCCCTGCATTAATGTAGCTTTTAAGTGTACTACTTATATCGTCTTTGCCGCTGCAAGTATTACGAATCTCCACCTAATTTACAGGTAAACAATGGAAACTAAAAGCTGATAGAACGTAACGTACAAGCTTTTATCGATCTGGAAGGTTTAACCTGTACACCGATCAATTTTCGAGTATTTTTATTACCCCAGTACACAAATTGCAGGACACTATTAAACACTACAAAGCATCTGTTGTCCCAGATGTTTGTTATTCGCCCCCCACATGGTGGAGAAACACTTTGCAGATACCGTTTAAAAAACTTAAAGAGTCTTGCACAAGATCAAAAACACTCTCCATCCGGTAATCGTATATTGTAATACCCCTGTTCTCGACCCAACGACGAAGTAAGTGCTCAAATGCAGCAAACAGACCTCTATCTCTCTTTTTAGGGTAAATTGGGTCACGGATCACAAAATTCACACCACAACCAGCGGTTTTATCCCCTAGTAAGACTCCAGGACGTTCTCCAAATTATGGAGAAAATATTTCCAGGCGAAGTACTAAATAACCTCCATATAGGCGAGATTCTAGTTGGGTTCTTCGGGACTTGTGGTATAGAGACAAGTGCGTAGAATCGAATCCTGCATATGACAACGCGACGGTGGCAAGTTCCGAAGCGCAGCAGCTGGGAGGACCTCCAGGCTATAGCGAAGACACACATCCTCCGCAACTCCCACAAGAGAGCAGGTTATGATCGAAGTGTGCGGGAGTTGGTTGCGATATAAGTGTTTGCGAACATTACGTTGCATGTACTCAGTTGTACTGTAATAAACAAAACAAAAATTGTAAACACTCCATGTCCTATATAGAATCATGTGTTGTGGCGTGTAGGTTAGCGTCTTCGTTTGCGGTGGACATCTACTTGTAATTAAAATAATAAATCTTAGTTCGGAGTAGGAATTTTGTGGGTAAAGGGCGGGTCGAGCTGGAAATCTGTGTTGCATTGGGCAGGTAACTTCGGTTCTGTGGTTGCTGTATTGTCGAATAAGGGTGTTGTTAGGCCAATAATTTCGAAAAGTTTTAGTGTAGACGGTCGGAATCGGTAAATTATTTCACGTATTTTTCTTTTATTTCGACTCTCCGTTGCACAATAGGGATTAAATGTCTTCTGGGGCGCTGGAATATCGGTGTCAGATAAATGTAGTTTGCATCGTAACAGGACATAGAGATTTCTTAGATGGGATGTGTACTGCTGTAGCAAGGAAATAAGAGGTAAAATTAAAGTACCCGAACTCTCGGAATGCGCAGTTATACCTCGATCTAAGAAGAAGGAAACGTAACAGGGCAAGATCGCTAAAGAGAGAGAGAGAGTGTTAAATTTCGGAACTTTCGGCATGGCTCAGTTCCATTAAATAAATGCATTGCGAGCTATCCTTGTCAGAATGGTGCGTCTGCATAGAAGGTTTTGATCATTTGGAGATGTAACTTAGGTGTTTTTGTTTAAACACTTAGCATATGTTTCTTTTATGTAGTCTGCCGAGAGAGCGCTCTGCGTTCTGGACGATTGTTAACGGTGCTTGCAGATGTTTATTTAGAGACTTTGTGCTAAATGTCATTGCCGATTTCGTTATTTGGAATTTTTGTATAAACACTATGTCGTATTCTGCTGCTGCCGCTGTTGTTGCTGTTTTATTGAAAGAGTGGTTGGCATACAAGTTACATCCCGTTCGATGGCTATTGCTTGCATCGTCTAAACGAAGAGATACATTTATAGATGCAAGGTTGTGGTCGAGTTCCGAAACGGACCATTTCTTTTCTTTTCGTTAATTGGCTCTGGTTAGAATTGTTTTTGTATATCGAAAGAGTTTATGTTAAGATGGATACGTAAGTTTGTGGCGTTTATTATCTAACCTGCGCTATTATTATTAAACACGGCTGGAGAGAGATGGGAATGTAAATTCTTACTTGCAAATTTTGCATACGAGTTTAACGGTGCTTTGCAGATGTATATTTAGAGACGTTGTGCTAGATGTCATTGCCGATTTTCGTTATTTGGAATTTTTGTATAAACAATATACCGTCTTCTGCTGCTGCCGCTGTTGCTGTTTTATCGAAAGAGTTGTTGGCATAGAAGTTACATTCCGTTCGATGGCTGTTGCTTGCATCGTCTAAACGAAGAGATACATTTATAGATCTAAGGTTGCGGTCGAATTCCGAAAACGGACCATTTCTTTTCTTTTCGTTAGAATTGTTTCTGTATATCGAAAGAGTATATGTTAAGATGGATACGTAAGTTTGTGGCGTTCGTTACCGTAACCTGCGCTGTTATTATTATTAAACACGTCTGTCGGCTGTAGTCTATGCGAAGAGCGTGGATAGAGATGGGAGTGTAAATTCTTACTTGCAAATTTTGCATACTAGTTTTAATATTTAATACTACATGCTGTAGTATACGAGACCAACTAAGCATTTCTGTTCTAAAGCATACGAAGAACACTATGGTAGCTTTATTTTTTTTCCATGAATAATAATAATAAACGGCGGAAATTGTTGTTGTTACATAAATCGAGATCTGGCGTACAGATCGCTGCGGCGCGCTTAATAATAATAAATATGCAATGTAATTGGCTGCTGACCTGTCGGAGCGCGGTCGCCGTAAAAAGAGAGCAGGGGTCGGCCTGTGGGGGCGGTGTCGGTGCGGTCAAGACATTCGTCGCGGTATTGTTTGTTCTCGCGGGTAGGGCGGGTGGCGGCGTCCTTTGAGAACCGGTCGCTAGCGTGGAGGAGGAGGAGGGGGGTAGCATCTGTCGGCGGCGGAGGCGGCGGTCCGGCAATCGGCCGAGCGAGTAGGGGTCGCGGGTGCGAGTACAGACATGTCGAGGGGTCTACAGGTCTGGACCTGTCGGAGGTGCCGCCTGTCTGGCGGCGGTGCCGAGGGGTGGAGGGGGGCATCGAACCGGCCAGGTGTGTGGTCCAGGGTGCGAGTACAGACATGTCGAGGGGTCTACAGGTCTGGACCTGTCGGAGGTGCCGCTTGTCTGGTGGCGGCACCGAGGGGTGGAGGGGGGGCGGGGGGCGGGGGGGGCGGGGCGTCGTGTGTGGCCGAGGGAGGTGTTGCAACCTGTCAATCATCTTTCGTTCTTCCAGGAAGACCTATCAATCATCCTGTGGCGGCATCCTTTGATAAGCAGTCGGACAAGTAGCGAATCAAAAGGACCTAAATGTAAACTGTCAATCATCTTTCGTTCTTCCAGGAAGACCTATCAATCATCCTGTGGCGGTATCCTTTGATCTGCGGTCAGGCAATTGGCCGAGGGAGGAGGGGTCAATGACCCTATCGTCGACGGCCGAAAGTTCAAGGTCACTGTGCGTCAATGCCCATTGCCCCACTACTGTCCTCTACTATCTTGACACCATTATCATGTCCGGACACTCTGTGACGTAAATGGCATTGAAAGAGAGGACGACACTCAAAAGGCGGAATTACTAAATGTCTTTTTCCAAAGCTGTTTCACAGAGGACGATTGCATTGTAGTTCCTTCCCTAGATTGCCACACAGATTACAAAATGGCAGATATCGAAATAATTGACAGAGGGATAGAAAAACAATTAAAATCGCTCAAAAGAGAAAAGGCCACAGGACCTGATGGGATACCAGTTCGTTTTTACACTGAGTACGCGAAGAAACTGCCCCCCTTTCTCGCAGTGGTGTGTCGTAGGTCTCTAGAAGAGCATAGCGTTCCGAAAGATTGGAAAATGGCGCAGGTCATCCCCGTTTTCAAGAAGGGTCCTCGAACAGATGTGCAGAACTATAGGCCTATATCTCTAACGTTGGTCAGTTGTAGAATTTTGGAACATGTATTATGTTCGAATATAATGACATTTCTCGAGACTAGGAATCTGCTCTGTAGGAATCAGCATGGGTTTCGAAAAAGGCGTTCGTGTGAAATCCAGCTCGCGATATTTGTCCACGAGGGCCATAGACACGGGTTCTCAGGTAGATGCTGTTTTTCTCGACTTCCGCAAGGCGTTTGATACAGTTCCCCACACACGTTTAATGAACAAAGTAAGAGCATATGGTCTATCCGACCAATTACGTGATTGGATTGAGGTATTCCTAGATAACAGAAACCAGCAGGTCATTCTCAATGGAGAGAATCTTCCGAAGTAGGAGTTATGTCAGGTATGCTACAGGGGAGTGTTGTGGGTCCGTTGCTGTTCACGATATATGTAAATGACCTTGCGGATAACATCGAAAGTTCACTGAGGCTTTTTACGAATGATTCTGTAGTATATAGAGAGGTTGTAACAATGGAAAATTGTATTGAGATATAGGAGGATCTTCATCGAATTGACGCAGGGTGCAGGATATGGCAATTAAATCTCAATGTAGACAAGTGTAATGTGCTGCAAATACACAGAAAGAAAGATCCTTTATCATTTAGCTACACTATAGCAGATCAGCAACTGGAAGCAGTTAATTCCATAAATTATCTGGGAGTAGTCATTAGGAGGGATTTAAAATGAAACGACCACAGGTTACAGTACATAGGTTACAGTACATTTGTTCGCCCACAGCTTGAATACTGCTCACCGGTGTGGGATCCGTACTAGGTGGGATTGATAGAGGAAGTGGAGAAGATCCAACGGAGAGCAGTGCGCTTCGTTACAGGATCATTTGGTAATCGTGAAAGCGTTACGGAGATGATCGATAAAGTCCAGTGGAAGACTCTGCAGGAGAGACGCTCTGTCGCTCGGTACGGACTTTTGTCGCAGTTTTGTGAACATACCTTTACTGAGGAGTCTAGCAGTATATTGCTCCCTCCTACGTATATCTCTCGAAGAGATCATGAGGATAAAATCAGAGAGATTAGAGCCCAGACAGAGGCATACCGACAATCCTTCTTTCCGCGAACAATACGTGACTGGAATGGGAGGGAAAATCAATAGTGGTACTCAAGGTACCGTCCGCCACACACCGTCGAGTGGCTTGCGGAGTATGGTTGTAGATGTAGATGTAGATGTCATGGGCAAACAGCAAAATTTTTATTCCTTCTCCCTGAAAGTTATTTCCTTCTCCTAATTACTCCTGACCTTCTTCCAATGTTTGAGGCTACAACACTGTCTCACTCCCTTCCCAAGCACTGCATCCCTTTCTAAGCCATTCATCTCTTACAACTGCAGTCTCATCATTCTACAAGCTGTATATAACTTTTCGTTCCCTATAATTTACCCCCGCGACCTTCAAAATTTGAAAGAGTGTTTTCCAATCAAAGTTCTCCATATCTCCAAAAGCTAAATATGGACGTTTGCGTTTCCTTAACCTATCTTTTAAGATAAGTGGTTATTTGAATATTGCCTCACATGTACCAACATTTTTCATAAATCCAAACTGATCTTCCTGAGGTCAGATTCCACCAACTTTCTCTTTGTCTGTAAATAATTCCTGTTAGTATTTTGCAACCATGACGTATTACACCGATAGTTCTGTAATTTTCACACACGCTTGCATTTTCTTTCGTTGGAAATTGAATTACTATAATCTTCTTGAAATCCGAGATTATTTCGCATGTCTCGTACATCTTGCACGCAAAGTGAATAGTTGGTTCATGATTGGTTCTCCCAACGATTTCAGCAGTTTCGAAGGAATATCCTCAACTCCTGGGACATTGTTTCGACTCAAATCTTCCAGTGCTCAGTCAAATTCTTCTTTCTGTATCTTATCCCCTTTATCTATTTCTGAAAGCTATAAGGCAGGATAAATACATATAACACCATGGAGAAAGGGCTGGGCAGAAACACCTGATATCTTTGTTACTTTGAAATTTACAAAACTCCATTTAATTTGTAGAAGATCTCTCTCTCTCTCTCTCTATTCATTTAGTCGATTCCGTCACTTCGTGACCACATGAACCAAAGCACGTCACTTTCCTCTGTCCTGCACTTTCTCCCATAGACCTTCCTGGTTGGTACATCTTGTTTCTGTGATGCCATCAATCCAAATCATCCTCTGCCGGCCTGATTTCGCATGTGTTCAAAATAGGTCAGCTTCTGTTTTAATATTACATCTTCCAGAGAGCAATCAGGTTTTATTTGCTCTAATGTAGATCTGTTGGTTGCCTTTGCCGTCCATGGAATTCTAAGAATTATCCTCCAGCACCACAATTCAAAATAATCAATTCTTCGCCGTTCAGCCTTTCTAATGATCCAGGCCTCACATCCATACCTCCCAACTAGGAAGACCATAGCCTTCACAGTACCTACCTTTGTTGCTAAAGTTATGTCTCTGGACGTTATAATCTTTCCAAGGTTAGACATTGCCTTTCTACCGAGCAACAAGGGTGTCCTGATTTTGTGGCTGCAGTTGCCATCATCAGAGATTTGGGAACCGAGATAATTGAACATGGACTCTTCCTCCACGGATTCTTCTCCTATATCCCATGAATTAAGAGACATAGTTTGCCATAATTTTGGTTCTCTTCACATTTAGCCTGAGCGGCCTTTTCACTTTTGTTTTTCATCTTCGACAAGAGGGTCTTTAACTCTTCTTCTATTTCTGCCAGCAGTATGGTATCATCTGCATACCTAAAGTTGTTTACATTATTTTATTCCATCCATTTTAATTCCCGTCTCTTCTTCATCTATTCTGGCTTTCCTCATTACGTGCTCTGCAAACAGACTGAATAAGAACGGAGACAATATGCAGCCTTGCGAGACCCCTTTTTGAATCTTTATGCATTTCTTTATGCCATACAAAGATCTTACCGTGGCTTCTTGGAGTCCGTATCAGATGTAAAAGGTGAGCTGGTACTTCCATAATGTGTTGAGTTCGATGCAGACAAAGGCTTTGGCATAATCAATAAAACAGAGGTACATGTCTTTCTGGAATTCTCATGCGTTTTCAATAATCCACCAAATATTGGCAATGTGATTTCTGGTTCCTCTCCCTTTTCTAAACCCAGCTTGTTCTTCCGGCAATTTTCGATCTAGATTTTGGCGAAGACTGTTTTGTAAGATTTTCAACATGACCTTGCCAGATAAGTGCAATTTTTCGGTGATCTTAACAATCTTTAGAGATCCCCTCTTTGTAATCGGTATGAATACTGATCTTTTCCAGTCTCCTGTCCACTGCTGCGTGCTCCATATTTTCTGGCATACTGAATGCAGCACTTTCACTGCATTTTTTCAATGTCTTTAATTAATTCTGCTGGTATTCCAACATGTCAACTTGTTTTGTTATTAGCCATATTTTCAGTGGCCCACTGCACTTCGCTCCCTAAAATATCTGGCTCTAGTACTAAAACAAACTTTAACATCATCATTAGCAGCAGCAGCACTGGAAGTATTCAATTCATTCTTGTATAGTTCTACATACTCTGCCCATCTTTCCTTAAAATTCTCTGCTTCACTTAGATCTTTCCCATTTCTATCTTTTAGCATTCCAATTTTTGCCTTTAATTTCTCTAATTTTCTTGTAAAGATCTATTGTCTTCCCCATTGTGTTAGTATCTTCAACTTCTTTGCACTGTTCATTATAGAAGATATTAATATCTCTTCTAGCTAATTTCTGAAACTCTTTATTTAATTGAAACATTACTGATCTGTCCCCCCATTGATTTTTGCTTCCCTTCGTTCTTCTGCAACTTGCAGTGCCTAAGCCGATAGACATCTGGCCTTCTTGCTAATCATTTTCTTGGGAATGTGTTACGCTGCGGCCTCCTTGACAGTATTGGGCACTTCTGTCCACAGCACTAGTGAGCTTTTGTCTTCCAGCTGTAATATATCAAATCTGTTTCGAACCTCTACTGTGTAGTCAGAGGATATGGACTGAAGGTCGTATCTACAAGATGGAATAGTTTTTGCTACTTTCTTCAGTATCAGCCGAAATGTTACAATAGGGGCTAATGAACTGATCTGCAGACAGTTCCAGGTCTTGTCATAGCTGACTGAAGCGCACTCTTCCACCTCTGATTACAAATTATGTAATAAATACCTCTCAGCGAGCGGGAGGCGCTCTAAGTCTTCTTGGGAGAGGATGTGGTGGGTGTGCCACTGGACGGCTGGTGGCGTGTGCAGGGAGAGGCGGTCAGCGCTCCACCAGGGAACACCGGGATCTGCTGCATCAAGTTTACAGGTGGCGTAGGTCATTCGAAGGGGCTGAATATAAGGTTTTAATTTAATGAGTTGGTAAAGCATCCTTTCCATGGTGGGTATACAGATGCAGAAGATTTGGCAATGTACGTGGTGTTGAAGGAGCTGCCAGGTCTTATAGGGTGGTGCTGATATTCATTTTTATAACAAAAGATTGGGTCTGACTTTAACGTCTCCATGGTTAAAAAAAAGTATGAAACAAAAATATCCGACCGCCGTGTGTTTGCCTTGTTAGTGTATGTCCCATTGTGTAATGTTCTGAGAATAGGTTGCAACTCTTCACAAATCTGATCGTCCCAGTGCTGACAGATGTATAAACAAAGAAAATCTTACACAGATTTGGTCCGTGGTCTTCATCAGATAACAGGACCCACTGGTCCACATAGAGTTTGCACAGGCACACCTCGCTGAGCCACGACTGTCACTTCCGGCTGCTGCTTCCCGAGTATCGGTTCTTGTGCGAAGTGGTGGAGGGGTGGGGGATGGGATAAAAATGTGGGGCGAGGGTGGGGAGAGATGCCGCAACGCTGTCTGATGGAGCATGTAGGTACTAGACTGTCAGAGAGAGAAGCGCAGTGGCATCAGATAGAGGAATAAAGAAGGAACCAGACGAGAATTGGGTGTCGGGGCCAGTCCAGTGTGGGCTGCCTGAGGACAGTGGGTCGCCGTGGCCTGAGGCACGGGTTCTCTGGACAAGCTCTCCTGTGGCACCACTATCGTTTCTGTGCTGAGTTGCAACCTATCCTCATCAAGGCATTTCACTATTAAATGTGATATTGTGTTGTAACACACTGCGGCCTCGGCGTGTTGCAGACGAGCCTGCGGGAGCGGCAGCTGCACAGCTGCGGCCCTGCAGCTGGCAGCTGCTGGTGGTGGCCTGCCTGCACCTACACCGGCTTCTGCAGCTGCAGCTGAGGCGGCTGATGGCCGCGGCCCCAGCGTGAGGCGGCCGCTTGCCGTCTGTTATAGTGCCATCAGTGTTCGCAATAGCTCTCTATCCGTGTTGTACATAGAAATGTTTGAAACGCTGTTTTAGATTTTAGAGCAATAAAGAATTTCTATTGGATGAATTGTGGTCGTTCAAAATGTCCACTTCCCTTCTCCCTGTCCTTGTCAGTTCATAGTGGCACATTCAAAATGACAATGGAAACGACCACAAAAGGTATGGGAAGCATCTCAGCATGTTAGTACATTACGTCGTTTTCTTGATGTTACTCTGCCGGCCGCGGTGTCTGAGGGGACTGAGGCGCTCCAGTCACGGTCTGCACGGCCACTACGGTCGGGGGTTCGAATCCCCCCCTCGGGCATGGATATTTGTGCCTTCCTTAGTCTTAGCTAGTTCATAAGTAGTTTGTAAGCTTAGGGACTGATGACCCCGTAGTTAAGTCCCATAAGTTCTACAAACATTTGAACATTTTGATGTTTACATATGTGACAAATTTCGCATTTGGAGAAAACAATTCGTGTGCCAAAAGCTTTATAATATTTTTATTTGTGGTACACGACAGGTTTGGCAGTTGCTGTCATTATCAGGACATTAACAAACTATTATACATCAATTATAACAAGATATTCTTGGCAAATATAGCAACAACAAAATTACAAACCTGTCCATTTTACATCTGTTTGAAAGTACTTACTTTGTAAAGTATATTGTTTTCAGCAGGTGATAAGGATTAAAGAGATCTCTTTCACAATCATGTACACATTTAATGTTGAAATCAACACACGCAACAATTTTTGTACTTCCCATAAAGTGAACTTAAAACCCTTTCTAGCTTGCACAGAAATGTTTTAAAATCAGTCATGGGACCTATAAATAACAACAATGATATATTTCACTACATTCAATCACACCAGTTCAACATTCAAATATCTTCTCAGTGCAGTGAACTGGAATGTAATACCCTTTTTTACATACATGACCACTCCCCCACATGGCAGAGTACTCCTGGAAAAACTGTACCCTAGAAGAGAAAGCCTCTGAATTGTGACATTATTTACCAGTGCTCTGCAATAGCAATAGCTTCAGAATCAACATTTGCGAGTAGTTCACTAACCACATCTCTAATACCTTATATATTTTGGCGAGATGTGCTAATTCCTCTAGTATTTGTATACATGATATTTGCTGATAGTGGTTCCTTTGTTAGAGGCTCTTCCTGTAAGCAGATATACCTATCATCTGACTTCAGTCTAAAAACGGTGCAATTCTAACGCTCACTAGTGCAGAAATTTGCTCATAAGTGATCTCCCCCACTATGCTGTCACCTATGAGCTTTGCCAGCTTCTCTTTCCATCTCTATGGAGGTGTAAGCTGTGCCTTGTGAAATCCAACCTGCTGACAGACTCAACTGCTACCAGTGAAATGTAAGCCATGCTTTCTGCCATCGGTGCCTCCCAAAACTCTTATGTTGATACAGCTGTATTAACACGAGGACGATTATGACGCTGAAACAGTCAGACCAAATACATATTTTTGCCACCAGTTTCAGTAGCTATCTTTTACTGATCACCACCTATGTCATACTTCCCACCCCTGTCAAGACTATTACCATCTCCACCCATTATCACTACCTGATCCTCTTTCGAAAAATTCCAGCATAACATCCATATGTTAACAGATACCTGATCCAATACTGCACTGGGCTAGGCTTCACAATTCTGATGACCTGGTACTCGTTCCAAAAACTTCCTGCAACTGCCGACCTACGTCTTTGCCATAAGAACTACTTAACAGCAGAACCTTTTACTTTCTATTTAGCTTTTTCTACCATTTTAATTTTCCTGGCGTCTGAGATCTTCTGCCTGTTACCTATACCGAAAGCTACAGGAGGCTCCTCTCCACTCAACTGTGACAGGCGGTCAAATCTATTGTTCGCACGCATTGCGAAACTATCTGACAATCTCTTGATTCTGTCTTTTACCAACTGCCAATTCTCATGTAAGGAGTCAAGAATTCTGCCTTCCTTACATGCCATTTTAATGTGTACAAATTAAACCGCATTGTTATTCTGATTAATTTGAGACCCCACATATGGTACTTGTGTTGGTAATCAGATTCGGCAATTTCTGTACTTGTTGATCATCTTGTGATGGTGTATCTCTAGTATCTTCCGTTCTTAACTTCATACTGAAACTCATTACTGAACATAATTACCTCACTTTCAACAGAAAGTTTTACTCCCTCAGAAATCAGAGGCCTTTTAGCACAGATATTCATGAACCTATAGAAAACCAAATATTTGACAAAGCAAAACAGTACAAAATAACATATTGGTACAGATACGTTTACGATATAATCTTCCTGATAGATGATCCACACTGACATATAAAAGATCTCCACAACGACATAAACACTATACACTCATAGATTCAGTTCACTGTTGACACTCAAACAGAAGGAAAACTAAACTTCTTAGCTCTTACCGTACATAACTGAAACAATAAACATGAATTCACAATCTACAGGAAGTCCACAATGACTAGAACTTTGAGTCCCAACCAGTCCAATCATCCAATAACCCAGGAGGCAAGTTTCAGATTTCTACTACACCGATTTATCAAACACCGATGTCCAAACGGAACTACACAGAAGAACTGGAGACAATAAAGGACATTGCACAAGAAAAAGGGTATGACACAAAAATAGTGGACAGAATACACAGAAAATTACAAAAGCAGGTAACACACAGTCATGAAAATTCCACACACAGAGATGAAACACTGCACACAACAAACCAACGCGCAGTAAGTAACAAATAGCACATTGCGATTTACAACAACAAAATCACACACAGAGTGGGCAACATACTTAACACTGTGGCTACCGAGCCCGAGCATAGGTCAAGCTATGCAACAGCTTCGAAACAACTGCGCCCCGAGTGTAGATCCCGTAGGTGCTGCGCGTCGCTCGCGGCCTATTAGCCGTCCGGAAGCAGGCCGTATACTGTGGTAGTTTAGCTTGGGACAGCTGCCTATATGTCACTTGACTGTTGCTGCCCTCTGTGTCCTGGTTTTAGAACTACGTCAAAAGAAACGGAAAGACACGCATAGCAGCATCTTTTACGTGCTACACCATTGTGCATTGATTTAGCCATGAGATTCAATGTTCTTGTTACTCTTTGCCGTTTCTTATTATTTTTCTGTCAAATATGACACATTTTCTGAGTGAGAAAGACATTTTATAAGATAATTACCTGCCAATTTACACAAAACTATGAAACGCAATTTTTTTATTTTTTATTTATTTATTTATTTTTGTTTTTGTGAAACTGAAATCGAAAATTATATGATTGTTATTAATTTTGTCATCAACCGATATAATTAAAATAAACGTTTAAAATAATTCTTAAGAACTGCTCTTTCAATATGTTTCCTGTTTAAAGATACGTTAAGTAGGAATGCGCCAGTGATATTTCAAAGAAAGGTAAAAATGGCCGGTCCATCTCAGCTGCCGCTCTTCAAAGACTTAAGAAACAAGGGCTGAACAAAGGATATAGAACCAACAACACAATACAGAATAGACAGGGAAACATGCCAGCAGCACTGACAAGTGCAGCTAATCAGGAATATATCAGCTTCTTTGCAATAACTGCCAAGCTGTGTATGTGGGTCAGACATGCAGAAATTTCAAAACAAGATACACTGAACATCTCAGAGCTCAACATTTAATAAAACTGAATCATATCTCGACAAACATAGAAACAGACCTACAAAATCTCAAAATCAGCAACGGCTTATTCCAAAAACGAACAATAGAGGAAAACTATCACATCCAGAAAGCAAGAGCCCAAGGCAAGAAAGTACTCAATGAATACACTTCACTATGCAACAGAACCCTGTTTGAGACCATAAAAGAAGTATATAAATAAATCCCACCCCCACATTACGCCTGTCAGCCTCCCCCCAGACACACACAATATTTATCTCTCTCTCTCTCTCTCTCTCTCTCTCTCTCTCTCTCTCTCTCCTCTATTTCTCCCTCTCTCTCAGCCGGCCGCGGTGGCCGAGGAGACTGAGGCCCTCCAGTCACTGTCTTCACGGCCACTACGGTCGGGTGTTCGAATCCCCCCTCGGGCATGGATATTTGTGCCGTCCTTAGTCTTAGCTAGTTCATAAGTAGTTTGTAAGCTTAGGGACTGATGACCCCGTAGTTAAGTCCCATAAGTTCTACAAACATTTGAACATTTTCCTCTCTCACACACACATACACATACACACAAAATAAATATCTCTCCACAGTTGACAAAAATAAGTGCACTTAGTATCATATAACAATAAGAACACGCCACAAACAAGCAAGCAGCAACACCACTCGACTGTAAGTAAGCCGCTAAACAGCCGCATAGATCTATTGCTCCGCATAAGTTCCAGGCAAACGTATGATATTTTTCGTAAATAAAAACGTCTTGTTGTTTGCAGATGACAAGCTGTGGACACTTGTCAGTCTTCAATTAAAGTAGATGAAAATCCTGCGAATGACATAATGTAAGTATCGTAAATAAATTAGGTCTAATACATCCAACAAAGTTGTCAAATCAAACAACTCGTTCAAATCGCTGTATAAACAAATTCTGTGACATTCTATTCTAGAAAATAAAAATCAAAAAACCATGAAGATATCACAATAAGTGCCAAAGCATAATTTGGTATTAAAACAAAACAACGTGTCTTCCATCAGGCGGATTTAATTACAAATGTTGTACTTCTAATTGCCAGTGTCCCTAAGAAAGCTATATATTACACAGCTGCCAAGGGACCACACATTATTCGGCGCGGCTTGGCGGTAGAAGTGTCTGGCTGGCTACCTTCAGGCAGTCTGTCACAAGAAGGAGGTGGAGTGAGGAGGCTTTTAAGACTAACAGAGCAAAGGAGGTGGGATCATAGCAAACATCAGTGTTCGATGTGTGCAGTCACTATTAAAGTTTACGTTGTTCTGTTGTAATATAATTGACTGCTACTCACTTCTAATATTATAACAAGTTACACCTTCAAGATAAAAATATTTCAAAGGTTTAACTTGGGTCGAGTATTCGATGTCTAAGTTTCAAGGTAAGCGGTTGTACATTTATTTATATTTTGACATCTATATCTGACTTACTGAGATTGTTCTCATTCTTTATTTTAAAAGGTCACAGTTGTTTAAATATTTGTTAATATTCACTACAGTAATTATTTAGGTGTAGTTACTTGAACACCTATTCTATTTAGAACTTTAACAAATTTGTTGCCAACCTATCAGACGATTTTCCTCTAAGTGAAAATTTGTTAATTCTCACGTTAGCATTAGATCAGTAAAATTATTTCTACTTTTCTTTTAATAGCTCTTCAAAACAGTTGCTAGTACACGAGTGACTCCTATCAATACTCTCCCCTTAACTAATTCTTTAAGTTGATGTTAAAAAAGTATATAAAATCAACACCTAATGCACCTCCACCACTTTTTACCTGATAAATAATAGTTTAATTAATCTCATAGTCCTCTTCAGGTGTGTGCAACTTAGCACACTAAATTAAAAAAAACTCGTTCCTCTCAACCAAACCTAAGTCACTCATCACTAATTATGAGGGTTACTCATATCAAATTAACTTTATTGCATCCAAAAGGAAATACTATCACCAATATATATTGGTGATAGTATTTCCTTTTGGATACAATAAAGTTAATTTGATATATTTATGAGTAACCCTCATAATTAGTGATGAGAGACTTAGGTTTGGTTGAGAGTAACGAGATTTTTTTAGTCGTTCTTGTGGCCTTCAGTCCGCAGACTGATTTGATGCAGCTCTCCACGCTACCCTGTCCTCTGCAAGTCTCTTCAACTGAGAATATGTTCGGCAACCTACATCATTTTGAATCTGCTTACTGTATTCATACCTCGGTCTCCCTCTACAATTTTTACCCCACACATTTCCTTCTAATGCTAAGCTGACAATTCCTTGATGTCTCAGAATGTGTCCCACAAATCTATCTCTACTCTTAGTCAGGATATGCCAGAAACTCCTTTTCTCCCCAATTTTCATCATTCGTCTGTAGCACCACATTTCGAAAGCTTCTATCATCTTTTTGTCTGAACTCCTTATCATCCACGTTTCACTCCCATACAGTGCTACATTCCAGACAAATGCTTGCAGAAAGGACTTCCCAACATTTAAACTAATATTGGATGTCAACAAATTTCGGTTCTTCATAAATGCTTTTCTTCCCATAGCCACTCTGAATTTTTAATCTTCTTTACTTCAGCTGCCAGAAATTATCTTGCTACCCAGGTAACAAAACTCATCTACTACTTTTATTGTCTTATTGCCTAATCTAATTTTTTCATCAATGCCTGATTTTCTGACATTACATTCCATTACCTTCGTTTTACTCTTGTTAATGTTCATCTTATAGCTTCCTTTCAAGACACTGTCCATTCCATTCAATTTCTCTTCCAGATCCTTTGCAGTCTCTGACAAAATTGCTATGTATCGGCAAACCGTAAAGTTTTTATTTCTTCTCCCTGAACTTTAATTCCCTCTCCAAATTTCTCCTTGCATTCCTTCACTGCTTCCTCAATGTACAGATTGAACAACATTGTGCAAAGGCTACAACCCTGTCTTACTCCCTTCCCAATCTCTGTGCCCCTTTCTTGCCCTCCGACTCTAATAACTGCTGTCTAGTTTTTGTATAAATTGTATATAACGCTTCGCTCCCTATATTTTACCCCTGCTACTTTCAGAATTTGAAAGAGTGTATTCCAGTCGACATTGTCAAAAGCTTTCTCGAAATCTACAAATGCTAAAAACGTAGGTTTGCCTTTCCTTAGCCTACCTTCTAAAACAAGTCGTAATGTATTGGCTCCAGTTTTCCTACGTTCCTCCTAAATCCAAACTGATCTTCCCCAGGGTGGATTCCAAAAGTTTTTCTATTCGTCTGTAAATAATTCGTGTTATTATTTAGCAACCATGACTTATTAAACTTATAGTTCTGTAATTTTCACATTTGTCTGCACTTGCCCTCTTTGGAATTGGAATAACGATATTCTTCTTGAAGTCGGAGGGAATTTCCCCTGTCTCATACATCTTGCATACAAGGTGGAAAATTTTTGCATGACTGACTCTCCTAACGATATCAGCTGTTCAGACGGAATGTCGTCTACTCCAGGGGCGTTGTTTTGAATGAAATATTGTGTATGTTGTCAAACCCGATCCCCTAAATATTTTGAGCAGTGTAACGATAATAGCTCCCTGTGTGTGATTAGTAACATAAGAAGTGTACGACTGAAGAACTGTTGAGCTGCTGCGACTAAATCCGCCGACTCGTCGCTGCCACACCACATGGTCTGCTCAACACCACCTAGAAGACAAGGCCTTACAACAGGCCGTGCCTACGTCATACTTAGAGGCCCCGGCCGCCACCTCACTGGCTGTTGGCTGGTTCAAAAATGTTCAAATGTTTGTTAAGCTTATGGGACTTAACTACGGGGTCATCAGTCCCTAAACTTACAAACTACTTATGAACTAGCTACAACTAAGGACGGCACAAATATCCATGCCCGAGGGGGGATTCGAACCCCCGACCGTAGAGGCCGTGCAGACCGTGACTGGAGCGCCTCAGTCTACTCGGCCACCGCGGCCGGCTGTTGGTTGGGGCACGCCCACCGCCGCGCAGCGGCCGACCAGACAAATGGCGGCCGGGGCCTCTAAGTGTGACGTAGGCACGGCCTGTTGTGAGGCCTTGTCTTCTAGGTGGTGCTGGTCTGCTAGCAGGCAGCTCTGCTCTAGAAGAACGGCAGCGAGGCTACACTGTGAATACGACGCGAGGGGCGGTGATGCAAACAAAACGATGACCAGTGCCACAGAATTTTAACACAAACACACCAGCCAGGAGGCGGAGAATGGGCCACATTTCAGCTGAGTATTGTCTTAGAAATGCAACAAACCTGCACAGCCGCCGGTACTGAATAATAACCGAATGCTGCAACAAAAGAAACGAACTGTACAACAGCAAAGACTGAAGAATTCCATTTTAGAATATCTTTACGTTTCTGCCAATAAATTTCTGTCTCCTGCATTACGACGTCTTTGTCCATCATGTATCGGTATTTTTCGTTAGCGATCGCGAATAATACTGGCTGAGAAGGGTTATTGTGCCCGCTCCATAGCCCATTGGCACCGAGTGTCTCCACTGTGCACAAGGTGGCAGCAGCGCAGCTGGCTTGGACACAATGGAAGACAGGTAGGGGCGGAGGCCAGAAGCCAACTTGCACTGCAGCTGTTGTATTTCTTTCCTGCAGTTAGTGATGGAATTTATACTCTTAAAATTTTGTCATCATCCGTTTATTACGACACACAATCTTATTACAAACACCGAAAACATTAACGGTCCCATTCTGTGGCCGGTCCTCACCCTAATGGTTTGTACGAAAACAAAACTTAGACTGTTATTTTCAAATGTTCAAATGTTTGTAGAGCTTATGGGACTTAACTAAGGGGTGATCAGTCCCTAAACTTACAAACTACTTATGAACTAGCTAAGACTAAGGACGGCACAAATATCCATGCCCGAGGGGGGATTCGAACCCCCGACCGTAGTGGCCGTGCACACTGTGACTGGCGCGCCACAGAGCGCTCAGCCATCGCGGACGGCACTATTATATTTATATTCATTATTTACCAAATTTAAAATTTTAAAATCTGTCGCATTTAGCCCATTAAGAGGTATAAATCTATCTTCAAAGCTTAACACAACAAGACAAGCAGTAAGCCTATAGATAACACTTTTGTGTTTGTCTTGAGGCCAGTGGCGGCGCGTCCTATGTGCTCACTGGTTCAGTGAACACCCGGAAAAAAGCTAGCCATGAAAAAAAAAGTAAAGAAATAAAATAAAAAGATTTTTTTAAACAATCATTATCCGTTTCTTTCGCCTATCAGATAATTTTATATGCACAATCAAAGTATTTTTATCGCATGAAAAACGTTTTATGTGGCAGAGACAGCACATATACGAGTCATAGCACGGCCGCTTAATATAGGTGGCAGTGGGCGCAGTGTTGCAATGCACATGCACAAGCACGGCTGAGGTTCAAATTCTCTTCTGAACCTCCTGGAGGCAGCATACGGGCGCTCCCACGGCAGAGAGGGGCGAGGGGAAACGCCGCTTTTAACATTGTAGTTGGAGCTGGTAGAGACGCCAGCTCCTGGCTGCTCGGGCTCTGGCGGTTACGCATGAATGGTCCCAAAACAATGAAATTGCAGCTACTGCAAACATCGCCTTGCGCATATCCAAATTCTCCATGAATATATTTATTTTTGGTGCATCGAAGATTCATCAAAAACACGCCATATTTCGTAAAATATCTTATAACCAAAAATTAAGGCGCATCAACTGTAAAAGCCTTCAAAAAATTCACTCATGAATAATAATGAAGTCACTACCCTCCAGCTAGCAAGAATAGTCGTCTGGTTAGTGGCATCGCGCTGCACTGTCGCAGGTAGTGGGTTTGAGACCGACTGTTATGATTATAACGAAAGCAGCCGATTACTACTACTATTTACACTATAAGTATTGGAAATATTTCAGAAATGTAAATCGGGTCTGCTGAACGAGTATTTGTGTTCAGTACGTTTAAGACAAAAAGACACAAATGTTGGTGACAGATATTGTTAGTGATGCTAACGTCGGTGCATGTTTATTAGTGACTACACTCTGTTCTTTAAAACTAGTTACAGAAGCACGAGTAACACTCGTTGCCACATACTTCAAGTGTTCCGGCCCTTGGATGCAGTATGCACTGTAGTCACTTCCCAGCCTGCTGAACTGTGGTGGTCTTCTTGCTAACAGTCTGACTGACTGGACATCATCATTTGGGATTTTTTGTGATCTCTCAAAGGCTTTTGATTGTGTAAATCATGGAATTCTTCTAGATAAGCTTAAGTATTGTATGAATGGGACACACTTGACTGGAAGAGTGTAGAAAGTTGAAATAAGCATTTCAAATAATATACAAGAAACTTAATTCCTCTAACTGGGGAATTGTCAAAAATGAGGTGTCACAAGGTTCTTCATATGTATTAATGATTTGCCATTCTATATTCATGAAGTAGCTAAGCTAGTTCTTTTTGCGGACGATACAAGTGTAATTACTGCGTCTGACAAACAAGAATTAACTGATGAAATTGTAAATGATGTCTTTCAGAATATTATTAAGTGGTTTTCTACAATTGGACTCTCATTAAACTTTGATAAAACCCAGTATATACAGTTTCATACAGCAAACGGCGTGACATTATTAATAAACATAGACTTTGAATAGAAATCTATAGCTAAGGCAGAATTTTCAAAAATTTTAGGTGTTTGCACTGATGAAGAATTGAATTGGAAGAAACACATTGAAGATCAGCCGAAATATTTGAATTCAGCTACTTATGCCATCAGCGTCATTACAAAATTTGGTGATATACATCTCAGTAAAAGATCTTCCTATGCCTATTTTCATTCACTGCTTTCATATGGGGTCATATTCCGGGGCAATTTAACATTGAGTAAAAAAAGTATTCATTGCATAAACAATTAATTTCTGGAGACCACCCAAGATCAGCTTGCAGACATTTATTTAAGGATCTAGGGATCTTCACTGTAGCTTCACAATAAATATATTTACTTATGAAATTTGTTATTAACAATCCACTCCATTTCAAAACGAATATCAGAGTGCATGACTACAACACTAAGAGAAAGGGTGATATTCACTATTCAAGTTTAAATCTAACTTTGGCACAGAAAGCAGTGAGTTATGCTGCCACTTCGGTCACTTGCCAAGTAGCATCAAAAGTCTGACAGCCAACTAGTGTTTAAGACTAAATTAAAAGAATTTCTGAATGGCAACTCCTTCTACACTTTAGATAAATTTTTGGATAAAACTTAGTAATTTCGCTAAAAAATGCATAAAAACAAAACAAAAAACAATAAATAAATTAAAAATTTTAAAAAATTACCTAAGGTAATCTAATCTGACTCAGTCATGGTACAGACAGGCTCTGCTCTGCTCCTGATGCATCCACCACCGTGCCATCGTTTGCAGAAGTTTTTGCCATCACTGACGCTTTAGGCGCTGAAGCTAATTGTATGTTGGGGGTTCTTCCTGACAACTAAGACAGTCGAAATGCACTTAAAAAGTTTGTAGGGTCGTATGGATTCGAACTCATGACTATTTTAAGAACTTATCTTTATATAATTTTTGTTTTTACTTCTATTTATTATTCTGATTGAGCTTTATGTACAATGTATGGATCTCTTGCTGTCATGCCCCGCAGCTCATAAGATCATTCCAAGTTTCTCGTAATATGTGTGTATATGGTGGAAAAGTCCATATATGGACAGTAGCCCAGACAATACTCTTCTCTCTTAACGGAACACATTCCATCTGTGGTCATGGTTATGGAAGGCAGGCCTACTCCCAGGGAAGTTTGAGAAATATTTTCTGTATTTATTGTTTTTTATGTGCTTAATCATATTAGAAACATACATACTTTCGGCGTTATACACAACAAGAAAACAAGGCAGTAAAAGTACGAAACAAATTAAAAATCCAAACTTTGGTACTGTAAGCATTATCATTTCTGGGATTAATTATAGCTAACACAAACGTAATTAAAGATGCCGCGACCAGTGTGCAGCCACCTCACACGCCTCCTTGAA
This sequence comes from Locusta migratoria, assembly GCA_026315105.1. Classification (NCBI taxonomy): domain Eukaryota; kingdom Metazoa; phylum Arthropoda; class Insecta; order Orthoptera; family Acrididae; genus Locusta; species Locusta migratoria. Next base: position 69,113,802 of record CM048750.1, on the reverse strand, counting down.
AGCGTCACTGACATTTTGGGGAGAGCATTTAGTTGGACAGTTCGCATTCGAGTAGATGGCTCATTGTCTGTCTTCGCCACATTCACATACAGTCGAGCTGCAAGGAAATTCCCATCTTTTCATGTTATTCGTTCTTCCGACTCCTGAGCGCTGTCTGTTAAGCGTCTTTGAGGAGAAAGGCACAGACTTCTGTTTTTGATTGATTTGGTTTGAGTTGGTTCTCTTGATAGTATCCACTGACTCCTGCCCGTGGTGCCCCCGTGTATGTACTTGAAATTGATCTTCCAATACAGAACCGAACGTCATCACTCCAGAACATACATCCCATGAAAGATAAATTATGAGCAAGACGTCATCCAATAAGTGGGAAGGGCTCGTATCAGAGCAAAGCATTTCAATCATTTCTGTTAACATAGAAGTATTATCAACATGTATTTAGTTTGACATACAACGACATAATGGCGACCTGTGATATAACTCCAAAATACAAATTAAGGGTTTACAGTAGGATGTAGGTCCAAAATGATAGCCAATAGCATCTCCGTGGATCCAATTCACAGCGTTAGTCTTTGTAATCCAATTGCACGATGTTTACCTTGAGACGAGCAGCTCGTTGGCGCACTACTTCCTCGACGAGCAGTCAGTGCTCCTTACAGACATTTCGAGTGCGACCATCCCACTGGGCTTCTGCTCCTGTCTCTACTGGCCGCCTCAAGTGAACGACTCAGAGTGCCCGTGTGGCAGCCAGCCACCGACTAGGACTGTAGATAGCTGCTATGTGTAAATACAGAGTTCACAGGACATAAAAGGATATGGAAGGTCCTGACCATTCAGTGTGCTATTTCTAACTTGGTTCATGTTATTGACAATGGTTTGACATGTTTTTATTTATTTTACTATTATCAATTTGTTATTTATTTTACTGTTATTATTATTATTATTTTAGAATAAAAGTCAAGCACATACCGTATACACCTTTTAAGTTAAACAACGCGTCCAAGCAATGTGTGACAAGAAACTTCCTGGCAGATTAAAATTGTGTGCCGGAACCGGGACTCGAACCTGGGACCTTTGGCTTTCGCGGGCAAGCGCACTACCGACTCACGATGCCGCCTCACAACTTTACTTCCGCCAGTACCTCGCCTCCTACTTTCCAAAACTTCACAGAAGCTCTCCCGGTAGTGCACAGTCGGTAGTGCGCTTGCCCGCGAAAGGCAAAGGTCCCAGGTTCGAGTCCCGGTTCCGGCACACATTTTTAATCTGCCAGGAAGTTCCACATCAGCGCACACTCCGCTGCAGAGTGAAAGTTTCATTCTGGAAACATCCCTTAGGCTGTGGCTAAGCCATGTCTCCACCATATCCTTTCTTCCAGGAGTGCTAGTCTTGCTTGGTTCGCAGGAGAGCTTCTGTGAAGTTTGGAAAGTAGGAGGCGAGGTACTGGCGGAAGTAAAGTTGTGAGGCGCCATCGTGAGTCGTGTCGGGATAGCAGAGTCGGTAGTGCGCTTGCCCGTGAAAGGCAAAGATCCCAGATTCGAGTCCCGGTTCCGGCACACAATTTTAATCTGCCAGGAAGTTTCATATCAGCGCACACTCCGCTGCAGAGTGAAAGTTTCATTCTGGAATGTGTGACAACATCACTATAAATGATTATAAACAATAAATCTAAAACACAATATAACAGGAGTTACTTAACTGCCGCCTTGAATTGTAACTACCATAACAGAAATGGATCTTAGGCTGTGTGAGCTTTTGCAGCAGAGAAACTGCATACAGGTTTCTGTAGTACAAGAACTCTTCAGGTTTATGTGCTTGATAAAGTTATGTTTATGATTTGCAATAACACAAGTTGTAAGAGTGAGTGGTGGACTAAGGCTGTCGTAGGCCCGGGGCAGCGGGGAATCAAAATGAGGCCCTCCGTCCGCTTAGAATACATGTATTACTGTAAAAAAAAAAAAAAAAAAAAAAAAAAAAAAAAAAAAAAAAAAAAAAAAAGTAATTCTTGAGAATTTGAAGCCCCCCACAACGAGAGGGATGGGATAGTCTAAAAATAATAGCTGTCCAGATTTGGAGGTCCCAGAACGAGACGCCAAGGGGCTAAAAAAATAGAAAAAAAATTGGTTTTCAGGTATTTGGAGGCCACCGAAGACGAGAGGCCCGAGCCGGTCCGCCCCATCCACCCCTCCCCCTCACCGTTAGTCCGCCACTACTAACAGTCCAAATATTAAGCCGAATCGAGTCTCGTGTCGCATTTCGTGCATACTTCTTTTGTTCTAACCTTTCAGCCAGTGCTCTCGAGCGCTTTGTTTTCCAATTTGTGGGCCCTTAGTTGGTTTCTGTGAATTCCTTTCCTCTAATCTTATCTAGGCTGGTCATTATTCTATTCAGATTGCTTTTATGTCGCGAATTGCCATCCTTCCCCCCCCCCCCCCCCCGTCTAGTTGACAGTAAGTTGTCGGCCGTTTGCCATCACTGACGGCGCAGTCGTCGCTACCTGTGGCCATTTCTTGTTGACGCCACCTCCTTTGTGCGCCCTCGTCGCTAAGTGGGGTGGGGCCTCCTGCAACGGATGAGGCAGTACGGCGGTGTCGGGCAGCATGCCCCGGCGGTGTGGCTGTGTGTGTGAGGCGGTGGCGGAGTCCGACGTGTCGGTTGCCGTCTGCTTGTACCGGCACTTGGGTGCGAACGGAATTTTCACATCTTTCCCCCGACGCATTGGCTCGGTACGTTTGTGGAGGAACGGTGTGCCGCTTTTTTCGCCAACACGGTGACACTCTGGACCGTGTTATGTTGACTGAACTGCCGTTCGTGCAACCGAGGACGTCGTCACTTACGTCGCAACAGAACCGATAAGTTGAGCAGGCCCGTTCACCATCTGGTGCCTCATATATGGATTACCACTGGTCTCTGAGTTCCGTCTCGACGTTGTTTTGGCGAAATTTCCTGGCGCGTTGTCAAGTTTGCAAACTTCTATATTTATTCAGACAGCCAGGCAGCCCTGAGATCACTGGCAGCTCCGGCAACAAGGTCTAAAATTGTTGCAGAATGTCACAGGGTTCTGGTGGAGATAGGGGAAAGCAATAGAGTAAACCTATTGTGGGTCCCTGCCACTCGGGGATCAGTGACAACGAACATGGCGACAGATTAGCCAGGATGGGGGCAGAGACTCCATTTATTGGACCGGAACCTGTCCCGACAATCACCAAGGCAATGATCAAATTGGAGCTATGTAACTGGCTCAGAAGACAGCACGTAGAATATTGGACCAAAGTCCATCAACAAAAACATGGCAAGGTAATGATGCCAAAGCCATGTTTTAAAAGAAGCTCTGCAATCCTGGGTCTGAGCTGGAGAGAGATTAGACTCACGGTTGTAATTTTCATCGCTAGGTGTAACCGAGGTATTCGCCTGCTTACCTAGCCGTCGCCGGTCACTTACCTGCCCTGGCAGTCGACGGATTTGTAGGCAGTGTTCTTTCTGCCCCTCTTCGATTACTGCCACGGAGCTTGAGTTATTTACGCAGTTTTAAGGAATTTCGGTAACGCCCCCACCTAACCGTGTGCGGAATTCCTTCCTTTTAATCGGTTACGTGTTGTGGCTGGAGTGTTTACAGAAGCACATGCTCTCTCCACCCGCTGCCTACTGCTTTGTGGGTTTGATTCATTGTGGTGCTGAATGGTTGCCGCCACCGCCCTGTCTTAAGGCCTACTCAGTGTCAGCCGCGTGTGCTCAGCGCGTCGTCGCACATACATGGTAGCTTACTGTATTATGTTGTGTCATGTATATACTGTGGCTTTTAAATTTTGATTGTTTAATGACATCCTTCTTCTTGTAATCTTTACTTTCAGTGAGCCTGATAACAGTTTAAGGGCTACACCCACTAATTGTCAAAGTTTGAATCGGTTCATCAATTGCATTTGTGATTACTCCTTAAATATTCATTTAAGGTTGTGTGCCGCTTATTTTATGCGCTACATTAAAGCCACATTATGAATACTTCACCTTTAGGTGTCGGTTGTTCAGTGGTAGATGTTTTAATTGCTCGCCTGCCTTTAACTACATATGGCAACATTATTAGGACGACGGATTCTTGGGCGTCTTATGGAAATTACTAATATGACACGTTTCATTTTATAATTTTTTTTTTCATTCTTGAAGCACACAAACATTAGTAATACAAAAGTAAGACTGGTTCACAACTAACTCAATACTGATCTAAGACTGACTGTGTTCAAAGTAACTTTACAACTACCGGACAAAGTGATACTAACTTTTCAACTGAGTTCGCGCCAATTCGCGCGTATTGATACATACATTACGTTCTAGAACATCCTAGAACACGGAAGTTTCAATGTATTAAATTAAATAATTTTTTTATGAAACTTATATAAATTGTTCATCAAGAAAAGATAGGAAAAATTATGACAAATGTAATGATATGTTTTTCGTATCAAAACAAAACAATACAAAATATCGTAAGTAACTAACAATTAGCGCAGCGTTAATATATGTTTACATTATTTAAAATTGTTAAATCAAAGTAACTATAAAATTCTACAGTCAGCAAAGTATTACATTATGGTCAGCACATTACATAAGACTTCAGATATTGTTAGTTATTAATTTCATCATCAAACACATTTCGTCCAACATTAAGCTTACGACTTTCAATAATTAATTAATTTAGTTTGTTAGGAGATCCAAGTATGAAAGTTATAATCAATGTGACTTGCCAGAAGCGCCATAAGATGGTTATATATTATAAATATGGAATATTAGGTTACAATACCACGACCAACTATGGTACTGTATGTTTCATTAATCCAAACAAACGGGATTTTCTAGGGTATATACATTACAGTTGGCAGCTTGTCTCTTTAAAACTTTGGTTGATAAATAATTTAAGCTACATGCTTCATCAGCTGACTGGCGGATTTTAATTTGGACTACACCCAATGTTTACGTCTTATTTCTAAACTAAATAAAGTGATAAAGTAGCAATTGTTTTGTCTGGGTTACCCATCTAGTCCTTCCCCTTGTTGAAGGGCAAATTTGAGATTTCATTTACCTAAGGTAAAACAGTAAAGGCCTGCAAATGATATATTAAGGAAAATTTTACGTAATTTAGGTAAATCTTAAGGCTCTCGCTAAATCACAACTGACAATTGCAATCCTAGCTCCGACACTACAAGACCGTCCAAGTTTAAAGAATGTTTTAAGTTGCAGGAACTGGTAAAATGAGTACAGGTTACATGTAAGTTTAAGTTTTGAATACAGTAAACACAGCTAGCTAACTACAACGTAACTTGATGATAGAATAACAGAGAGTTGGATGCAGCTCTCTGGATAACGCCGCTTCTGCTTTCCAACAGCTCCCTCGTGCGAGCGGCCCACATGTGATGGTGAGGCCTAGGCCTAGGGCAATGCAGAGCCCCACCGACGAAAGTCTAGCAGTAGCTGACGATCACCTGCTGATACCGGTGACCAAGTAGAAGGTTCAGAGTGAGTACAAGACTTGCAGGCCGCGGTGGCCGAGGGGACTGAGGCGCTCCAGTCACGGTCTGCACGGCCACTACGGTCGGGGGTTCGAATCCCCCCTCGGGCATGGATATTTGTGCCGTCCTTAGTATAAGGTAGTAGATAAGTAGTTTGTAAGTTTAGGGACTGATGACCCCGTAGTTAAGTCCCATAAGCTTAACAAACAATTGAACATTTTTTTTTTTTTTTTTTTTTTTTTTTTTTTTTTTTTTTTTTGAGTACAAGACTTCAGGTTTAATAAGGTCAGTGAAGCAGGCAAAAGGGAGTACAGACGTCTGAAAAATGAGGCTGACAGGAAATGCAGCCTGGCTAAGCAGGAGTGGCTAGAGGAGAAATGCAAGACAGTAGAAGAATGTATAACTAGGGGAAAGATAGATACGCCTAGAGGAAAATAAAAGAGACATTTGGAGTCAAGAAAATCATCGGTATGAATATCAAGATCTCAGATGGAAAACCAATATTAAGCAAACAAGGGAAAGTTGAAAGGTGGAAGGAATACATAGAGGGCCTGTACAAAGGAAATAAACTAGAAAGCAGTATTCTAGAAATGGAAGGCGAAGTAGAGGAAGATGTGATAGGATATACTATACTGCGAGAAGAATTTTACTGAACACTAAAAGATTGGAGTAGAAACAAGGCCGCTGAATGATATCCCATCTGAACTGCTATTATCGTTAGGAGAGCCAGTCATGAACAATTTGTTCCACCTGCTATGCAAGATGTTTGAGCCAAGGGAAATACCCACAGTCTTCAAGAAGAATATTTTGATTTGATTTGATGTTTCCAGGGAAGCCAAAACAGTCTTGGACCAACCCGCCACTGCCCGCACCGAAACTAAGTTTATTGTGGGGTATCGCTCCCTGTGTATCTAGTACAGCCAACCAATGCCCTCGAACAGTGCAAGGAGTCCCTTTACCAGTTCTTTATTAGACACAATTTCTTCGGGTCTGGTTGTCCCAAATATTCTGTGCCTTCTATTCTCCAATGCAATGCTTTCGAAGATTAGATGTGATGCAGTTTCATCGCCGTCATCACAGATCCTACATTTAGGGTCCTCTTCTGTTATTCCCATTGTACGTAGGTGTTTTTTGAAATTCCCATGGCCTGTCAGCAATCCAACCATGAGTCTAATCTCTCTCCTGTTCAGACCCAGGATTGCAGGGCTTCTTTTAAAACATGGCTTTGGCATCATTACCTTGCCATGATTTTGTTGTTGGACTTTGGTCCAATATTCTACGTGCCGTCTTCTGAGCCAGTTACGTAGCTCCAATTTGATCATTGCCTTGGTGAGTGTCGGGACAGGTTCCGGTCCAATAAATGGAGTCTCTGCCCCCATCCTGGCTAATCTGTCGCCATGTTCGTTGCCACTGATCCCCGAGTGGCCAGGGACCCACAATAGGTTTACTCTATTGCTTTCCCCTAGCTCCACCAGAACCCTGTGACATTCTGCAACAATTTTAGACCTTGTTGCAGGAGCTGCCAGTGATCTCAGGGCTGCCTGGCTGTCAGAATAGATATAGATGCTACGATCTTTGTAGCACCTACGCAAATTCTCCTCCACACACGCCCTGATGGCAGTGATTTCGGCCTGGAATACTGAGGCCAGTTTTCCTAGAGAGATGACGCCCTCCAGTCTTGGCTGCACCCCATATACCCCGGCCCCAACACCTTGGTCCGATTTTGACCTGTCAGAGAACCAGACAATATCCCCCGTACGGTGTCTAACTATTTTCTCCCACTGCTCCCTACTTCCAATTGTTATATTGAAAGGCTTGTTGAAGCAGTATGGGGTTATAATATAGTCGGCTGGCATTTCCCCAACCTCACTCACTATTTTAGTATGTGATTCTGGATATCCCAAAGAGTTCCGGTTGTTGCCAGATTTGAGTCTGTATGCACCAGCCAAAGGTGTAATGGGGGCATATCCAGCATGGTTTCCATCCCAGCAGTTGGTGTGCTGCTAATTCCGCCTGTTATGGCTAAGCAGGCTAATCTCTGCACCTTACCAAGCTCCTTAGCAGCAACCTGCTGTTCTACCTTCTTCCACCACACGACCGCCCCATAGGTGATCCTGGGTCTAACCACTGTGGTGTATATCCAGTGCATACCCTTGGGGCTCAGGCCCCAATTTTTGCCACAACCTCTCCTGGTACTTACCAAAGTACCTTTTGCCGTGGAGCAAATATTCCTGATGTGAGGGGTCCATGTCAGGTTCGCATCTAGGGTAACCCCTAGATATTTCACTGTCCCCTTCACAGGTAGTGCTTCATTGAAAAGCTTTAGATTCCAACTTGAATGTTGTATATGCTTCTTTGTAAATGGTACAACAACAGTCTTCTTAGGACTAACCTCTAGATCCTGTTTTCTGCACCAGTCTTGCACAATGTCCAAAGCAACTTGTGCTTGTCCAGTGCCAGCTGTCACCAGTGTCGCAGCGTTAACAGCGCTAAGTATCTAAATTTAATTTGTGTCAAATTTAATTTGCCAGTCTAGTTCATTTTCGGTAGTATGTTTTAAGAGGTTTATTCCCGCGTACTTGCAGATTTCGTTTGCACTACTGTTTTAATAGTTTATTCTATCGTATATGATAAATACCGTTGTGTTTAGTCTTCGTCTTTGACCGGTGTATTTCAAAACAAGTCAGAGACCGTTACTAAGCTCGTTATCAGTCAGTCCAGTGCCAGCTGCCACGAGTGCCGCAGCGTTAACAGCGCTAAAGCTGCCGGACTCAGTTTTGTTGATTCGACAGTGTAGTTACCACTGACCACAGTTAAGTCAGCAGCCAGCCGCCTTCATTAGAGTACTAGGCTTCTTTAAAGTTGTTAATTGCTGTTAATTGTATCGATAGGATGGATAGGATGTGTGCCTGCTGTGTGCGGACGCAGGAGGAGTTGGCCGCGGTTCGCGAACAGCTGAGCGTGCTGTTGGCTACGGTCAGCCGTCTTCAGGCTGCTGTCTCGGGGTGCAGCGATGGTGGGGAGTCTGGTGCGTCGAGTGGGACACCTCAGGTGTCTCACGCTACGCTCTCTGTCCCTGCTACCGAGGCACCTTCAGGTGTACCGGACGTCGTCGAGCCGCCTTCTCCGCAAGGGGAGTGGCGGGTTGTACGGCGTTCGCGTCGCTCGAGGCAAGAGACCAATGTGGAGGCTGGACGTCCGTCCGCGCCCGTGAGTGAAGGTGTGGCCACTCCTTCAGCAGGGTCCGAGCAGGTGCACGGGGGGAGGGGATTATTAGTTATTGGGAGCTCCAATCTCAGGCGCGTGATGGAGCCCCTTAGGCAGATAGCGTCCAGATCTGGAAGGAATTCCAACGTGCACTCGGTGTGTTTGCCGGGGGGCCTCATCCGAGATGTGGAGGCGGCCTTGCCGGCGGCTATCGAGGGTGCAGGGTGCAGTCGACTGCAAGTCGTAGCTCACGTAGCTCACGCTTGTCGCTTGGGTTCTGAGGACATCCTCAGGTCCTACGAGCGGCTGGCGGAATTGGTGAAGGCTGCTGCCTTCGCACGCGGGGTGCAAGCAGAGCTGTCGATTTGCAGCATTGTTCCCAGGGTTGATCGGGGTCTTTTGGTTTGGAGCCGAGTGGAGGGTCTGAACCAGAGGCTTCGCCGACTCTGTGACAGTCATGGCTGCAGATTTCTGGATCTGCGTTATCGGGTGGGGAATTGTAGGGTGCCCCTAGATAGATCAGGGGTGCACTACACTAAGGAAGCGACTACTCGGGTAGCAGAGTACTTGTGGAGTGCACGTGGGGGTTTTTTAGGCTAGGCGCTAACTCTGATGAGCACTCGCCTGTCAGCATTCAAACAGCGAATTCAGGCCACGTTCGGAACAAAAATTCGAACATCAAAATATTAGCCGCGAACTTACAGAGTATTAGAAACAAAGTTCCCGAATTTGCAGCGCTGCATGGAAGTTATTGCGCTCAGATAGTTTTAGGCACCGAAAGCTGGCTAAATGATGATGTGGCAAGTTCAGAAATATTTAGCGAAGCGTGGAATGTATATCGGAAAGATAGATCTGATACAACTGGAGGAGGAGTGTTCATCGCTGTGGACAAAGATATTGTTTCTACTGAGATCGAGGTTGAAAGTAACTGTGAAGTTATCTGGGCACGCATAACAGGTCTAAAAGAAGTAAAGTTAATAGTTGGGTGTTTTTACCGGCCCCCCAGTGCTGCTGTAGCGGTTTTAGAATCATTCAAGGAAAGTCTACACCAGGTAGTGCATAGGTATCCGGGCCATACAATATTAGTCGGAGGTGACTTCAACCTTAAGAGTATAGATTGGGACCTCGCTAGTCACATTTCAGGCGGTACAGACAAGCAGTCTTGCGAGCTACTTTTGGACACATTCTCCTAAAATTGTCTTGAGCAGTTAAACCGGCAACCCACGCGCAATGGAAATATTCTAGACCTTATAGCCACAAACAGGCCTGACCTTATTAACGATGTCTGTGTCGAGACAGGAATTAGTGATCATGATATCGTCATAGCGTCGATGGTGACCAAAGTTCATAAACCAGTCAAGAAGGCTAGGAGCGTGTTTTTGTTGGGAAAAGCCGACAAGCAAATGTTACGATCGCACTTAGAAAATGAATGGCCATCGTTTAATTCTGGGACTATGGATGTAGAGGAATTGTGGACTAAATTTAAATGCATTGTTAATGAAGGGTTAGAGAAATATGTGCCAGTAAAGACGATTAAGGATGGAAAAGATCCACCGTGGTATAATAATAATGTTAGAAAGCTGCTGAGAAAGCAAAGGCTGTTGCACTCTCGATTCAAAAAAGAACACGCAAATGATGACAGGCAAAAGTTAGTAGAGATTCGTGCGTCTATAAAAAGATCGATGCGTGAAGCATACAATAATTATCACAGCCATACCTTAATAAAAGATCTTTCCGAGAACCCGAAAAAATTCTGGTCCTATGTAAAATCGATAAGCGGGTCAAAGCCCACTGTCCAGTCACTAGTTGATCATTCTGGTGCAGTAATAGAAGAAAGCAAACGGAAAGCTGAAGTTCTAAATTTAACCTTTAAGAAATCTTTCACGCAGGAGGACCGCACAAATATACCATCATTTGATCAACGTACTAATTCCGAAATGGGGGACATAGCAATAGGTATTTCCGGTGTAGAGAAGCAGCTGAGAGAGCTAAATACGAAAAAGTCTGCTGGTCCGGATGGTATACCAGTTCGGTTTTACAAAGACTATTCTGCGGCATTGGCCCCCTACTTAGCATGCATTTATAGCGAATCTTTAATTCAGAGCAAAGTTCCTAGTGGTTGGAAAAAAGCGCAGGTGACTCCCATGTATAAGAAAGGAAAGAGAACTGACCCATACAATTACAGGCCAATATCGTTGACATCGGTTTCATGTAGAATTTTGGAGCATATTCTCAGTTCGAATATAGTAAATTTCCTTGAAACGGAAAAGCTTCTTTCCATGAATCAGCACGGGTTTAGGAAACATCGTTCATGTGAAACTCAGCTTGCCCTTTTCTCACATGACATCTTGCGAGCCATGGACGAAGGGCAACAGGCGGACTGTGTTTTTCTCGACTTCAAAAAGGCGTTCGACACGGTGCCACACTGCAGACTGCTAACGAAGATACGAGCTTATGGAATAGGTTCACAGATTTGTGACTGGCTGGAAGACTTCCTAAGTAATAGAACGCAGTACGTTGTTCTCGACGGCGAGTGTTCATCAGAGACGAGTGTATCGTCAGGCGGGCCCCAGGGGAGTGTGTTAGGACCGCTATTATTTTCTATCTATATAAATGATCTGATGGACAGAGTAAGTTGTAATTTGCGGCTGTTTGCTGATGATGCTGTGGTGTATGGGAGGGTGTCGTCTGTAACTGACTGTAATAGCATACAGGTTGACTTAGACAAAATTTCTAGTTGGTGCGAAGAATGGCAGCTAGCTCTCAATGTAGAAAAATGTAAGGTGATGCGCATGAGTAGAAAAAACAATCCTATAATGTTCGAATACAGCATCAGTAGTGAGCTTCTTGATGCGGTCGCGTCGTTCAAATATCTAGGCGTAACATTGCAGAGCGATATGAAATGGAACGAGCATGTAAGGACAGTTGTGAGTAAGGCAGACAGCCGACTTCGGTTTATTGGGAGAATTTTGGGAAGATGTACTTCACCTGTAAAGGAGACCGCGTATAAAACGCTTGTACGACCACGTCTTGAGAATTGATCAAGTATTTGGGACCCGCAGCAGATCGGTTTGAAGGAAGACATAGAGGCGGTTCAGAGGCGAGCAGCTAGATTTGTTACCGGTAGGTTCGACCAATGCGCGAGTGTCACGGAAATGCTCCGGCAACTCAATTGGGGATCGCTGGAAGAAAGACGACGTTCTTTTCGTGAATTTCTGTTAAGTAAATTTAGAGGGCCGGAATTTGAAGCTGAGTGTAGTACGATCTTGCTGCCGCCTACTTACATTTCGCGTAAAGATCACAAAGACAAGATAAGAGAAATTAGGGCTCGTACGGAGGCATATAGGCATTCTTTTTTTCCTCGTTCAATTTGGGAGTGGAATAGGAAAGGAAAATTCCTAGTAGTGGTACAGTGTACCCTCCGCCACGTACCTCACGGTGAATTGCGGAGTATGTATGTAGATGTAGATTTAGATGTAGATGCCATATTCTTTACTGTGTCAGCAAATTTGCCAAGTATTACTATGACAAGATCATCTGCGTATCCTTGGCAAAAGTACTGCCTAGAGTTTAATTCTCCAATGAGATCATTCACCACTAGATTCCACAATAAAGGGGAAAGAACTCCTCCTTGCGGGCAACCCCTAGTGGTGTTGATTGCCATTTTTTCATTCATCATGGTAGCTTCTACCTTTCTTCCACTAAGCATGGCCCTAGTCCACCTACATATTGTGGTCCCTAGGTCATGCACCTCTGCTGCCCTAACCATGGAATCGAAGGTCATGTTGCTAAAAGCCCCCTCAACGTCCAGGAAGATACAGAGGGCTATTTCCTGAAAGTGTAGTACTTTCTCCACCTTCCCAACGAGTTGGTGGAGAGCTGTCTCACATGATTTACCCGGCTGATATGCATGTTGGTTTGAATGTAGAGGAGCCCTACTTAACCTCCTTTCTCCAACATGCACATTAACCAGTTTTTCCAATGTCTTAAGAATGAAGCACAGGCTGATTGGTCTCATATCCTTGACCTTGGTATGATCAATTCTCCCTGGTTTAGGAATGAAGACAACCTTCACTGCCCTCCAGGCATTGGGAATGATTCCTGCTGCTAGGCTAACCCTGAATAACCTGCATAGGAATCTAATCAGATTTTCTCCCGCTTGTTGCAGGAGAGCTGGAAAGATTCCATCGGGGCCAGGTGACTTGAACGGTTGTAATGTTCCCACCGCCCATCGGACCTTACTGAAATCGACACACTCCTTGGCCAAATCCCAGTCCTCTTTGCGAATACCTGAGAACCGTTGTCTCTCAGGAATCGCATTCCGGTCTGAGTTATCCCCAGAGTATATTGAGGAAAGTGAGTCTTGAGGAGCAGTTCTAGCGTTTCATGTGCTGTCTTTGTATACTCCCCATCCTCCTTCCTCAATGTTCCTCCTGGATTAGTTGGTACGCTAGTGAGGATTTTATGAAGTCTCGCTTGAGCAGCCGTGCCCTCCACTTCCTCACAGAATACCTTCCAGGATGCCTCCTTTGCCCGTCTGATGGCAAGGTTGTAATTGACAAGGGCCTCACGATACTTTGCCCATTGTCCTTTGTGCCTCGCAAGGTTAAACAGTCTTCGTACCTGTTTCCTTTGCATTTCCATATTATTTCACCAAGGCACACTCCTATTTGTGCACTTCTTGGTGATTGAGCAGTTGTCCTGGTATGATGTCACTACAGCAGAGGTTACGGCCTCTGCTACTTCCTCAAACTCTGCTGGATTCCTTATCGAAGTTTTAATTTCCGATAGGCTGAAGTCAAGGTCTTTCCTATATGTCTCCCAGTCCGTTTTCCTGGGGTTCCTATAGGCCATGGTGTGTCTGGTTCCCATTTCAACCTTGAATTTAATATACATGTGATCTGATGAGGATGGCTCCAGGACCGCATGCCACTGTTTGACGTAACTTCCCATCATCATGGGACCAAAAGTTATGTCAATTACTTCTTCCCTTCTACTATTCCTGAATGTAAGTTCATCACCCCATTCAGGATCTCCAAGTTGTTAGACAGGAGAAATTCAAGAAGATGCTCACCTCTACTGTTGGTGTCCTTGCTGCCCCACGATAAATTGTGGGCATTGGCATCACATCCCACCACCAGTTCTTCACCTTGCCGATGGCAGGCTTCCGTCAGTCTCCTCACTTCCAAAGAAGGAGCAGAGCTGTTTCCGTAAGGAATGTATGCTGAGGCCAAAACAATTTCCCTCGTGATACCTTCCTCACGTTGCTTCATCCTGATGTTCACCAGGTCCCTGCAACAAAAATCCATCATTGGTATGAAAGGTATTCCATTTCTAACATAAATGCATGTTCTGGAGTTTTTTAGATTTCTGGCACAAATCAGCTTACCTCCAGAACCACCGAGGCCCGATACACCTCCTTTGTATAAATAGGGTTCTTGTATCAGGGCCACGTCCACCTCCTGTCTCGCCAGGCGACGGCTCAGGGCAGCAGTGGCCCCTTTACTGTGCTGCAGGTTTATTTGCAGCACTTCCAGTCCCCATCTTGCTGCCATTATTGCCTTTAAGGTCTTTGATTACCTGACGCAGACCTGCGAGAACCCTAAAAACAGTTTCAGGCCTTGCTCTCGCAATGCCTTCAGGGACTTCTCTCCGACTTCCACCACCAGGGTTCATCCTTTCGGAACAACCTTTTGGTTAATTACCCTCCAATCCTCTGTCGAGACTTTTGGGTTCTGGATCCTTATTTTCTCAAACAGAGTCTTTGGAGAGATATCCTTAAGGATCTTTGGTACCCATATTGATACCTTTGCGGTCTTCAGGAGTTCGGCTGCTGTCTTGACCAGCAACTTCGCATCCTCCCACGGGGATATCATGGGCACCTTGTACTTAAGCCATTCTGCTGAGTGCTCCCCCTCGCAGACAAAAATGAGGGCACCACGATCTAGATAGACCCTCCTGAATTTGGGTCCTGGACCAGCGTCCCCCCAAATCTCTTCAGAGAGGGCCATCTGCACGAGCTCCTCCTGCTGCGAGGTGATGCTTACCAGTGGGTATCCTTCTTGGACTACCGCCACTCTAAAGACCGAGACTGCAGTACTATAGGACTGTTTCCCTATTTCTTGACTCAGCCTTTTAGTATCACGCTTGTCCAGAGAGGAGGGAGTCTTAGATTCCTCCCTAACCCTCTTGCCACCTGTCTTTGACGTCGAGGGGGTCTGTGTATCCCTTTCGACCTGAGGCAGTTTCTTTTTGGGGGTCTTGGGCTCAAGCCCTTTTGATTCCCTCCACTTATGTTTAGGAAGCCATTCTTTTCCTTCCTTTTGCTTCTGTTCCTTGAGAAGTTTCCTCCTCTGAGCCCCAGCCAAGGCCTTAATCCTAATCTGGTCCAACATCTCTGATACAGTTCCCACTCTTTGCTCAGGTCTAGACCCTGACTGAGAAGTAGGAGTGCACTCCATCGGCCCTGATCCCGATGTCTGAGTATCTGAGGTCTCAGATTGCCCCTCGGTTTCTTTTAAAATAATTTTTTCTCCGTGTTCATCTTAGTCCCACGAGATTTGGGAATTTATATGGTCCACACCACGATAACCCCGCTCGGTGCAAGGCTACTTACTCAGGGAGGTCGCCCTGTATCCCTGAGGCTCCGTTCGAGACACCTCAGCACGGGTCGCACCACACCTTGGGTTGGGGGGGGCAGTTTAACGTCGTGCCCGGGACGAAAGAAGAATATAGTGATCACAATTCATAACAATTCAAGTGCAGACAAATGTGAAATTATAGAACTATCAGTTTAATAAGTCATGGTTGCAAAATACTAACACGAATTATTTACAGACGAATGGAAAAACTGCTCGAATCCAACCTTGGGGAGATGAATTCGGATGTAGGAGAAATGTAGGAACACGCGAGGCAATACTCACATTACGACTTATCTTAGAAGATAGATTAACGAAAGGGACACCTACGTATATACCATTTATAGATCTGGAGAAAGCTTTTGACAATGTTGACTTGAATACAGTTTTTTTAGATTCTGGAGGTAGCAGGGGTAAAATATAAGGAGCGAAGAGTTAAATTCAACTTGTATAAAAACCAGACAGGAATTATTAGAGTCGAAGGTCATGAAAGGGTCACAGTGGTTGGGAAGGGAATAACAGGGTTTTAGACTTTCCCCAGTGTTGCTCTATCTGTACATTGAGCAAGCTGTAAAAGAATGCAAGGAGATGTTTGTAGAGGGAATTAAAGTTCAGGGAGATGGAATAAAAACCTTGCGGTTTGCTGATGACATAGTAATTCCGAGAGACCGCAATGGACCCAGAAGAGTAGTTAAATGGAATGGACAGTGTTTTGAAAGGAAGGTATAAGATGAATATTAACAAAAGTAAAACGAAGGTAATGGAATGAGCGTCAAAATCAGGTGATTCGGAAGGAATTAGATAAGGTAATGAGATAATAAAGGTAGGCAGTGAGTTTTATTATTTAGGTAGCAAGATAACTTCTGGTGGCCAAAGTAAAGAAGATCTGCTGCCCAGTCGGAGCCGCGATGATGCAGATCTAGCGCAGGATACCCGGCGCCTCCACTAGAAAGTGTCACGCTGAAAACTGGTCCGGGATTCTAAGGCTGGTCGTTAATAGAGAACAACACTTTACACCTAGAACTCGTTTATTGCTAACACAAGTGTACACTCAGTACAGACTCCCTCCTACTTGGAGTGCTCCACTATTTATACATTTCGCTAAGGCTGCGGCAATGAGCTTCCCACGCCGGCCGCGGTGGCCGAGGTGACTGAGGCGCTCCAGTCACGGTCAGCACGGCCACTACGGTCGGGGGTTCGAATCCCCCCTCGGGCATGGATATTTGTGCCGTCCTAGTTCGTAAGTAGTTCATAAGTAGTTTGTAAGTTTAGGGACTGATGACCCCGTAGTTAAGTCCCATAAGCTTTACAGACATTTGAACATTTTGAGCTTCCTAAGTTCTGTTCTCCCACTGTCGGAATGAAGCGAACGAGACACATTCTACACTATGCGCTAATTCTTCGTGACGAAAACTGGCTTCTATTGTAATTTTTGTTAACATTGGTTCTTAATTTCTGGTTTCCTGTAGATATGGGCTTCGGTGATAGCTTTGATAGCCCACAACGTACGCCACTGGCTTCTGAGACTGTCTCAGATGCAAATAAGGGGAGGGTACGATCGGACAACATGAAGCCCGTCATACGCGCAGCGGGCGAACGCGGGGGTCACAACGCGACGTGGCCGCACTCGGCTAGCGAGGAATATGATATGTTGGGGGGGGGGGGGCGGCCATTTAATATCCGCGATGCGAGTACTGAGTACTGTGCGCGAGCTGTGAGGGGGACGGTTGTGGCCGGTCCAAGACACAAGAGCAGGGGGACAGGGGGGGGGGGGCGTCTGTACGGCAAGGGCAGGCCACTTTTCAGTGGGAGACACACACGCGACGCTATAAGGGGATAGTTAGCTTTGGTTATAACAGAAGGCGGGAGGCGGCTCATGCAAAATTTCATTCAACGGAACGGTCCCATCAGATGTCAATTTTCTTATTAAGAGGATCATGATGTTGTTAAATCAACAGCGATTTTCAATCTTAATTATACATGAGACCTGTTCTCCTGTTATAACGTTGCCCTTGCTTCGTATGATGCCATAATTGTTAGATTCCGCGATTATATTTTTGAGAAGGTATTGATGATACCAAATTTTTTAATTTGAAATAATTTAGTTAAAGTACAACACAAAATGAACATTAAAGCAAAGAAACCGCGGGTTGCATATTAAAGTCGGGCACCATACAAGCAACAGCACGTTATAAAACTTACGGAAAGCATCTAGCTGGATCCTGCACTTTCCGGCCGCGGTGGCCGAGGGGACTAAGGCGCTCCAGTCACGGTCTGCACGGCCACTACGGTCGGGGGTTCGAATCCCCCCTCGGGCATGGATATTTGTGCCGTCCTAGTTCGTAAGTAGTTCATAAGTAGTTTGTAAGTTTAGGGACTGATGACCCCGTAGTTAAGTCCCATAGACTATACAAATATTTGAACATTTTGATCCTGCACTTCGTATTGTAGAAGCTGAAAATGAAAACATTTAGTCCGTGAACGTTCGAGATACTTTCCGTAGGAGATCAATGTTCAGACTGTTCACTTCGGTTTTCATTGTTGTGTGACCGTGGGTGGAACAAGAAGTTCCTGGTAATGATAGAATAATTTTAAAAAAATGATCGGACTTCGTGAAATTACAAAAGAAATGACTGCAGTTTCTAAAATCAAGCAACGTATAGTATAAGGATGATTGATTGATTGAAATTTTGCAAACAATGCGAAGCGATTGTAATGGCGTCTGAACATTAAACTATTTCGGTTGACGAGGAGCTGAAAAACTTTAAGAAATTAAATATTTGACTTGGAGGAGTTTGATTTAAATGAAAATCAAGGAGAGGGAATGCTTTTAAATTTAAATAATATATTTTCAGCAACAGCTTGCATTATTCTTACTTACTTGAGTGGATACAGGTATGAAAGACGTCTACACCGATTAGATACATACCAGAGAGTGAGTAAAACTACTATCACGGTTCCGTCTTCTAGCTTGTTAGGAAGTAAAAAATGACGAACGAAATTAAATTGGTTGCATTGCAAGTCAGAGGGAACCGGAAGCGATAAGCATCCCTGATCAAAGATAAACAAAAACATAAAAAATTTAGTGTGTCGTTACACTGTTCTTCAGTCTGCTGACTGGTTAGAGCCCGCTCTCCACGCTACCCTGACCTGTGCAAGACTCAGAATACGAACGGCTACCTAAATCCTTTTCAGTCTACTTACTGTATTCGTCCCTCGGTCTCCCTCTACCATTGTTACCCCACACATTTACTTCTAATGCTACGTTAACGATTATTTGATGTCTTAGAATATGTTCCGCCGACCTAACCCTTCTCCTCGTCAGTTTATGCCAAAAACTCCTTTTCTTCCCAATCCTGTTGAGCTCCTCCTCATGTTACGAGATCTATCCCTCTAATCTCCATCATTCGTCTATAGCAACATATTTCGAAAGCCTCTATCATCTTTTTGTCTGTACTCCTTATCGTCCACGTTTCACTCCCGTACAAATGTTTTCAGAAAGGAATTCCGAACATTTAAACTAATATTGGATGTCAACATATTTCGCTTCTTCAGAAACGCTTTTCTTCCCATAGCCATTCTTCATTTTATATCTTCTTTATTTCGGCCATCAGAAGTTACCTTGCTACACAAATAACAAAACTCATCTGTTACTTTTATTGCTTCATTACCTAATCTAATTCCTTCAGCTTCGCCTGACCACATCCCATTACTCTCGTTTTCCCTTTGGTAATGTTCATCTTATATCTTCATCCAGTAACTTTCGGGTATGCGGCCGGATCCCGTCGTCATTCTGATACGATATTTCGCCCTGGAGACCTCCGACCATATTCAGGTGAGTAGCGAGTATTGAAGAGCCCAGGTGCAGTCGCGCGCAAGCTTCAGAAGTCACATCAAATACCTCTACGGGGAGGAGATGATACAAGATGTCCGCAGATTGGATAAATTACGTGAGAAGAGAGCCAGGTTACTATGTTCATTAATTTTCTTGTTGAAATGTAGAGACCGTAATATGACTCATAATTCTGCCAGAGTTGTTCATTTCATCAATAGTGCTGCTGCCAATAATATGAAACGTAAAGCGAGTCTGGCCTTAGTCAGAGAACGTATTCGTTTTACACGTCGTGAATTAGAAGCTGTTTCTGGAGATTTATTTAATTTACATCTGAAGATTGCAGCAAGATGTTCCTCTTTCAGTTGGGACTGGATTGACGGATTATCCTGGGCTAAAGCAGACAGGACGCACAGGGACAGTACGAGCAGGGAAAGTGCAAAGTTTAGTCGACTCGCAACACATAAGTCGCTAGATGCTTCCTCTGTACGATCTGTGGTAACCTCACAGAGAAATCTTTGGACGACACGACGACTTCTGTTCTCGCGAGAGGATTAAACGTCGCTCCTATGCCCACTACGCCTCCTTTGATGGACTTCATTTGTATTGAAAAAGCTATAAGACCTCTCTCTGTGAATTCTGCAGATGAAATTCGACGAGAGTCCTGCCGTATGCTGTTGAAATGTGCTTCTCAACGTAGTAATAACTCGCCAGCTGAAAGAGCTGCTCTTCGTAGTCTCCGAGAAGATACTAGCACGGTCGTTCTCCCCGCAGATAAGGGCAATGCCACAGTCCAGATGACAAGGGAAGCCTACAACGACAAGATTTAGTCAGCTAAGTGATTCTACGTATCGAAAAAGCGAAAAGGATCCAACAAGCCGGATATCAAGGAAAACTACTGCACTATTAAATGAATGTTTTCCACCTGAACAAGTTACCAAGAGTCTGAAACCACATAATGCAGTACCGCCGAGACTTTATGGTCTCCCCAAGATCCACAAGGATGGTGCTCCACTGAGATTAATAGCGAGTAATATTGGTGCTCCGACCTATTCTATTTCCAAACACCTGGCCTCTCTACTCAAGCCGTATGTGGGCACGTGTTGTTGCAATTCTGAAGATTTTGTCCATCGCTTGAAGTCTATTATGCTCAGTAGCTCAGACTTACTTGTAAGTCTTGATGTGGTCTCACTCTTTACCAAAGTTCCTTTATTCGATTCGTTACATCTTATTGGTAACGTATTTACTGTAGAACTGACAGCCTTGTTTGAACACATACTCTCCTCGACGTACTTTTTATTTAATAACGAATTTTTTTGTGCAAACGGACCGCGTCGCCATTGGGAGCCCTTTGTCCCCTGTGGTGGCTAACCTTTTTATGGAGGATTTCGAGGAGAAGGCACTTGAGTCTGCTGTTTTAAAGCCCATAGTGTTCTGGCGCTACGTAGATGACACCTTTGTCATATGGCCTCATGGGAAAGAAGAACTTGAGAAATTCCACTCTCATAAAATTTCACTGCATGACAACATCAGGTTTACGATGGAGATTGAAAACGACGGGACTTTACCCTTTTTAGATGTATTACTACAAAGAAAGAATGATGGATCACTGGGTCACTCTGTGTATAGAAAACCGACGCACACTGATCTATACTTGCAGGCGTCGCAAACTGCCGGTGTCCTCAGCACTTTAATTCATCGAGCGCATATAATATCTGACGAAGATAATCTCCACGCAGAATTAGAACACCTGGAGAAGGTTTTCAAAGATAACGGATATACTGAAAGTTCCTGGCAGATTAAAATTGCGTGCCGGAACCGGGACTCGAACCTGGGACCTTTGCCTTTCGCGGGCAAGAGCTCTACCACTGAGCTACCCCGACACGACTCACGACGCCGCCTCACAATTTTACTTCCGCCAGTACCTCGCCTCCTACTTTCCAAACTTCAGGTACTGGCGGAAGTAAAATTGTGAGGCGGCGTCGTGAGTCGTGTCGGGGTAGCTCAGTGGTAGAGCGCTTGCCCGCGAAAGGCAAAGGTCCCAGGTTCGAGTCCCGGTTCCGGCACGCAATTTTAATCTGCCAGGAAGTTTCATATCAGCGCACACTCCGCTGCAGAGTGAAAGTTTCATTCTGGAAACATCCCTTAGGCTGTGGCTAAGCCATGTCTCCACCATATCCTTTCTTCCAGGAGTGCTAGTCTTGCAAGTTTCGCAGGAGAACTTCTGTGAAGTTTGGAAAGTAGGAGGCGAGGTACTGGCGGAAGTAAAATTGTGAGGCGGCGTCGTGAGTCGTGTCGGGGTAGCTCAGTGGTAGAGCGCTTGCCCGCGAAAGGCAAAGGTCCCAGGTTCGAGTCCCGGTTCCGGCACGCAATTTTAATCTGCCAGGAAGTTTCATATCAGCGCACACTCCGCTGCAGAGTGAAAGTTTCATTCTGGAAACGGATATACTTCTCGACAAATAAAGAAGGCCATGTACAACTACAATAACAAGAAGCAACGCACAGAGGACACTGATGACGATTGCAAATCAATTGCTTTCCTTCCTTTTGCCGGAAATGTGTCCTCCAAAATAGGCAGGTTGCTTAGGAGAAATAAAATCAAGGTTATCTTCCGTCCACCTGCGAAGAGTTTGGCCTTAGTAGGATCCGTCAAAGATGATCTGCAACTGAGAAAATCGGCTGTTTACAAGATCCCCTGTGAGTGTGGCGCTGCATATATAGGCCAGACAATACGATCTGTACAGGAACGATGTGTGGAACACGAAAGACACACCCGTCTTTCCATGGAACACACAATGGAATATAGTAAAACTAAAATTTTAACACCAGTCTCCAGTTTCTGGGATTCACTTATTAAAGAATCGGTGGAAATTCGTCTTGCCGACAATCTTATAAATCGTGACAACGGCTTTCAGCTCGACAAAATTGGAATCCTGTGATTAATAACATCCAGTCACAGCGTAATCGACATCATCAATCGATTATCAATTATTAGAAGACTATTGCTCTTCCACCACCGAGGGCAGCACATACAACTCTGCTGTATCGCGCATGACACCATCTAACGCATGCGCAAAATGATACCAGCACTTTTGGCATGCGCAAGAACCACTTTAAGTACAGCGATTGCACCTGGGCTCTTCAGTACTCGCTACTCACCTGAAGATGGCCGGACGTTTCCAGGCCGAAATATCGTATCAGAATGTCGACGGGATCCGGCCGCACACGCGAAAGTTACTGGACGAAGAAATACGCCGGGAAAGCTTCAGAAGTCACTTCCTCTTATATCTTCCTTTCCATTACATTTAATAGCTCTTCCAGATCCTTTGCTGTCTCTGACAGAAATCGCAAATGTTTTAATCCCTCTCCTTCGACTTTAATTCCCTCTCCGAACTTCTTGTATCTCTTCACAACTAGCTCAATGTACAGATTGAACAACATTGACGAAAGGCTTATTACTCCCTTTCCAACCTCTGCGACCTTTTCATGCCCTTCGACTCTAATAACTGCGGTCTTGTTTTTATACAACTTTAACACAGCTCTTCGCTCCCTATATTTTACCCCTGCTACCTTCAAAATATGAAAAAGTGTCAAGAGCTTTCTCCAGATCCACAAATGCTAAAAAGGTAGGTTACTTTTTCCTTACTCTGTCTTCTAAGATAAGTCTTAATGTAATGCCTCACATGTTCCTAAATTTCTCCTAAATCTATTTTCCATTCGTCTGTAAAGAATTCGTGTTAGTAATTTGTTGCAACCATGACTTCTTAAACTGATAGTTCTGTAATTTTCATATTTGTCTGCACTTGCATTCTTACCTATTGGAATCACTATATTTTTGTTGAAATCTGAGGGTATTTCCCCCGTATCATACACTACCGCTCATTAATTTCAATACACCTTGGTATTTCAGGTTTACAATACAAACCAAACGTTATTTCACACAAAATATAAATATAATAACTTACACATATACAGGGTGAATCACCTAACACTTGCAACTCAAATATTGCAAAAACGGAAAATGCGATTGATGTGCAGTTTTCACTGAATGGACTGGTAGTCAGGGGCTCGTATTTTTAGCTAACAAACAGATTGCAATATTACATAGAAAAAGTATTTTTTATGCAAACAGTTTTTAATGGAACAATGCCTGTAAACATTAAGAAACTAAACGTAGGGTGCACTAGAATATCAGTAGTGTTTGTTGTAGGATTCTAGTGCAAGTCGTTTACGAGATATCGTAACAGATAACAGATGGAAGACGAAGTGGAGGAAGATGAGATAGGAGATACCATACTGCAAGAAGAATTTGACAGAGCACTAAAAGATTTGAGTAGAAACAAGGACTCTGGAGTAGATGATGTTCTGTCTGAACTGTTCTCATCGTTAGGAAAGCCATTCATGAAAAAATTGTTCCACCTGGTATCCAAGATTTATGAGACAGGGGAAATACCCTCCAACTTCAAAAAAAAATGTAATTCCAATTCCAAAGAAAGCAAGTGCAGACAAATGTGTAAATTACAGAACTATCCGTTTAATAAGTCATAGTTGCAAAATACTAATGCGAATGGGAAAACTTGTGGAATCCGACCTTGGGGAAGATAACTTTGGATTTAGGAGAAATGTAGGAACACGGGAGGTAATACATTAAAACGTCTCACAGAACATGAAGGAAAGACAAATATACGTTTTTAACGTAGAGAGGGAATTAATGTTCAAGGAGAAGAAATAAAAACTTTGAGATTTTCCGATGACGGTAATATTGTCTGAGACTACAAAAAAATCTGGAAAAGCAATAGAATGGAATGGACATTGTCTTGAAAGGAAGATACAAGATGAATATCAACAAGAGTAAAATGAGGGTAATGGAATGTAAAGACAGAAAATCAGGCGATGCTGAAGGAATTAGATTAGGTAATGAGACAATAAAAGTAGTAGATGAATTTCGTTATTTGGGTAGCAATATAACGTCTGATGGCCGAATAAAGAAGATATAAAATGCAGAATGGCTATTGCAAGAAAAGTGTTTCTGAAGAAGCGAAATCTGTTAAGATCCAATATTAATTTAAATGTTAGGAAGTCCTTTCTGAAAGCATTTGTCTGGAGTGGAGCATTGTATGGGAGTGAAACGTGGACGATTAGAAGTTCAGATAAAAAGATGATAGAAGCTTTTGAAATGTCGTGCTACAGACGAATGATGAAAATTAGATGGGTAGATCACGTAACTAATGAGGTGGGAGAAAAGGAGTTTCTGGCATATCCTGACTAAGAAAGGGACAGATTGGTAAGACACATTCTGAGACATCAACGAATCGTCAACTTAGCGTTAGAAGGAAGTGTGTGGGGTAAAAATCGTAGAGGGAGACCGAGGACGAATTCAGCAAGGAAATTCAAAAGGATGTAGGTTGCAGTAGTGGAGGGGGGGGGGGATGGCAAAGGGGG
The DNA here is from genome assembly GCA_026315105.1 of Locusta migratoria. Taxonomy (NCBI): domain Eukaryota; kingdom Metazoa; phylum Arthropoda; class Insecta; order Orthoptera; family Acrididae; genus Locusta; species Locusta migratoria. The sequence goes on along the minus strand of CM048750.1, from coordinate 69,089,191 downwards.
CGGACCGCCCCGAGCCTCCTGTCTAGGCAGGTTGTTGTTTTGTTTTTGTTTGAGAGCCCTTGGCCTCTTGTTCTGAGGCCTCAAAATCTCGAAAGCTATTTATTTTAGACTGTCCTGTGCCTCTCTTCCTTGAACTAATACATGTATTTCCAAGTCGATGGGGGGACTTCATTTTGTTTTGCCGCCGCCCCGGGCCTCTGACAGTCTTAGTCCACCACTGGTATGTATTCTCAGATGAAGAAACTTGCCCAGGACAGGGTAGCATGGAGAGCAGCATCAAACCAGTCTGCAGACTGAAGACCACAACACTGTTTTATCCAATCTATCCTTTCTTAACACCATTTCCCCCTTAGTAAAATTTTTAGCTGAACTTATCTCTGGCTTTAGCCAGCTTTGGTACCTATAATGATTTGAGATTCTGTACTTTCTATTAGCGCCTGGAGTTCTGGAACTTTCCCCACACAGCTACAATTTACAACTGTTAGCCAAATAGTTTTTCTATCTGTTTTCTTCCTATCTTTGACCTATACCTGCTGCACCCCATACCCTTCATAGCATCCGAAAGCACCCATTCCATACCTGGAATGACTTCACCCGGTATGCACATGGATTGCACGTTGGCCTTCTTACCCTCCATGGCAGCCATTACCCTAAGGAGCTCCATTAACTGGAGACCATCTGCAGCAACTCGTGGACATTATGTTCTCAAACAACAGATGACAGTTGTTTGCTGTTGTACAACATTTTGGACAGTCTCTGTTCATGACTTGGTCAGCCAGATCGCTTGACATGAATTCCGCCAACCATTTATGAGACATTGTGCAGTGAATAAATCCTACAGTTTCCAGGCCACTTCGAAATGTTGCACTTCGCCCGTCATGAGGAGGTTGGCCCAGTACCAGAGCGTGTCTCGTGACTTGTGTCAGCTCACTGCACACAACCACGTTTTGCATGGAACAAACATATTTGCGTTGAGCTTTTTTTCTACTTGCTTCACTTATCTGTTGGGTAGCGTACTCTAGGATAAAAAAACGTTGACCAGTGTTGATGTTTATTTAATGAGGCAATGCAAGTGCCCTTGAAACAGACAGACTGGGTGATGAGGCAAATGTGACATACAAAAGTTAGGATCAGTTCGACAGATGCGCGGATAGTAACAGCTAATGCAATCGCTCGCGGAAACTGGGAAAACCGGGTTCGAGTATCGGAGCAACGCAAGTTCTCATATGTCCACCGAGTTTTTGAATTGCGAATAATTTTCACATGTCTACCTCAAAAGAAAATGTCCCTGTTCATGGGTGTCGCATCAGTTTGGGTTACCACGTTAGTCGGTTCCCTCGCTGTAGTGGCGGGTGGTTTGGGAAAAATCACTGAATTCCGTTTCTGTTTTCTAAATGCATATGAGATGGAGTAATAAATTGGAGAGCCGACATTTCACAAATGTTCCGAATGTGACGAAATTCTACAGCGATTCGTTTAGACTTTCGACAATTGAGCAGGTCTTTTGGTATCTTTATGTCTCCATTTTTTGTTTGACGTCAGAACTGTCTCTGCAGGATCCAGCGAATTACAGCATCAGTTTTATTCTTATCTTTCATGGGAAATCATCAAGTACACACAAAAGCGGCAGCTGCAGCATTCATATTTGGTTATACATTCAGGTATCTATGTGAAAAATTTTCTCAGCCTTGCAGCTTTACAAATCGAAACCGAACCAGAATGAAGCATGGTCATCTGAACGTTGTGCATCTATTCTTTCTGTGAAACATATGTGGCTATGTCGTTTGAAACATATTTCTGTAAATTATACCAATGCTGCTGAAGTAGCTGAAGTAGTCTTACACTGTTTTTCCGTTAGTAAACTGAAAGCAGTTTAGTACGCATGGCAGCTGAATATTCGCGGTTTAAGATGTGAATCAGTGGCCTCTCTCCAACTGGCTTTCGATTATACACCGAGCTGTCTTGCCTGTCTTCTTCCACGCTGTGAGATCCTCTTCGTATTTCTGTACTGCCGCATATCTGCGGTTCGCATGGGTACCGTTGTTTGGCCTGTGATGACACCCCCAGATCCCATTGCACTTAAAGTTATACGTACTTGAAATTTTCAAGCTTGCCAGGTCTCGACGCCTTTGAGCTCGGTTATTCTCAAAATATCACTCTCCATCATTTGAAAGTTATCTTCCCACTTGCAGACGGCGGAAATAACTTCAAAACTTTTCTCACACAATCTCACGATACCGTACCGTACCTGATATACCGTTTTAATTACCATTCACGCATAAAAGTCGTCACTCAGTGATTACTGAGGCCATATCCTGTTGAGGTAATCACAGTGATTGTCATGCAAAATAACGAAGAAGTTTTATTACTACGATCGAGTACAAAAATATGTCACATGTTGCACAGACCGATATTCACATTTCAAGAAAGGCGGCTATATTAACAGTTAATTCGCTACATAAGCACTAGATATCAGCACAGATTCTGCAGAAAAATGCGCCAAATACAAAGATGCAACTATTGAACTGGTACGAATGAAAAGAGAAAAACGAGACAAAAATTTTAATTGATTATTACAAATATAATACATATTGTTCTATTTCAAAATCGTTAAGAATTTTTAGTGGAAATTTTAGCGATTATGACAGTAGGAGCATTTTTGTTGGTGGTTTTTTTAGCTTAAACTGGTGGGGAGATCACTTTCACAAGCTGCAGATCAGAGATCCAGCGACTAAAGGCCGCTACTAGAGAAACGCACGTTCTGTAGTACTCGAACCGTTCCTGAGAACGGAACACAAAAAGAACCGGAGGCATTATCCTGCCGAATTCAGGTATCTTGTACAACAGTGGGTGCAGCATACAGTTAGCGAACAAAGAGTCAGTGAGAGTACGAGTGAATTGCAACATGGCAATTTAAAATAGGGAAATTGATGACTGTAGAATTAAGTATTTTGACATATTTCAAGACAACCATACCATCCCTACTTAATAAGCAGACATGTGAGACAGGTATCACGCACTGTACATTGGACAGGGACAGATGAAACAGACAGTAAATTACCAAGCGGACTGCAGAAGACATGTACTGAACAATTACATTTATTGAATACAGGCAATTAATTAATTAAAAAATTATTATTTTCTTTAGTAGTAGTAAATTGAATGAATGGTAAATAAACTAATTAAAATTCCTGAAATATTTACACAAGTTAATTAATGAAGAACCGTTTTTATCAGTCACTATTGTTCTTGTTGATATATAGCTCCGGCTTGCTCCTTTAAAATATTATGTAAAATTGTCATTAGTATTGTGTTAATATTCTTAAGGAAATCATTTTATACGTTTTCTACCGACATATTGTTAATGCTGCATCAGACATAGAAAAATCTCAAGCGTAAGTCCAGATTTAAGGCCAATTCAAACTACACGTGTTGGGTCTTCGTCATTAGAAATCAACTGCACAATTCCTATTAAAACTTCACGTGTATTTAGAATAAAGAAAACATTACATTTTATACATTTGCACTTGACTACGAAAAACATACTATTCTTGGCGAGTGCAAAAAACAGACTGACTATACCTTCGTTTGTTCTATTCATTGACATCTGGAAGGTTTTTTTTTTTTTTTTTTTTTTTTTTTTGTCGTTGCAGAAGGAATATCTTTAAAGGAGATACATTAACACTTGCCTCTTTTTGGTCGTGAATTCGTTACTATATGTATACATGAGTATACAGAAAGTAAAATTGTGCACTCGTTACATCAATTATAAAAAATAAATATTGTAAGAAGACAATTTTCCTACCGCTCTTAATGTATTTTTGTCTACCCCTATGGTAACGCTACAGTACCAAGACTCACCTCAAAACAAAATAAAACAAAACAAAATTAATTAGCGTTGTGGGGAAAATATTCTCAGGTATAGTTGAAAGGAGAGTGCGAGTATTAATTTAGGACAAGTTAGATGAAAATCAGTGTGGGTTTAGGTCTCTTAGAGGCTGTCAGGACTAGATATTTAGCTTACGGCAGGTAATGGAAAAGTGCTATGAGTGGAACAGGGAATTGTATCTATGTTTCATAGATCTAGAAAAGGCTTATGACCGTGTTCCTAGGAGGAAGCTATTGTCAGTTCTACAAAATTATGGTATAGGAGGCAAACTTCTGCAGGCAATTAAAGGGCTTTACGTAGACTGTCAGGCAGCAGTTAGAGTAGATGGCAAATTAAGCTCATGGTTCAGGGTAGTTTCAGGGGTAAGACAAGGCTGTAACCTGTCACCACTGCTGTTCATACTATTCATGGATTACATGTTGAAAACATTAGAGTGGCAGGGCGGGATTAAAATAGGTCAAAACAAAATAAGCAGCCTCGCATATGCGGATGACTTGGTTTTAATGGCCGATTCGATTGAGAGGTTGCAAACTAATATTTCAGAGCTCTATCAGAGGTGCAAGGATTATGAGATGAAGATCAGCATCTCCAAAACGAAAGTAATGTCGGTGGGAAAGAGATTTAAACAGATTGAGTGCCAAATAGGAGGAACAAAGTTAGAACAGGTAGACAGTTTCAAGTACCTGGGATGTATTTTCTCACAGGATGGCAACATAGTGAAAGAACTGGAATCGAGGCGCAGCAAAGCTAATGCAGTGAGTCCTCAGCTAAGATCTACTCTCTTCTGCAAGAAGGAAGTACCAAGACTAAGTTAGCAGTGCAACGCTCGATCTTTCGATCAACTTTGTTGTATGGAAGTGAAAGTTGGGTGGATACAGATTACCTTATTCATAAGGTAGAGGTTACAGATATGAAATTAGCAAGAATGATTGCAGGTACTAATAGATGGGAACAATGGCAGGAGGGTGTCCATAATGAGGAAATCAAAGAAAAACTGGCAATGAACATCATAGATGAAGCAGTTAGAGCGAACAGATTTAGATGGTGGGAACATATTACACGTATGGGAGAAGCAAGGTTACCTGAGAGACTCATGAACTCGGCAGCGGAGGGTAAGAGGAGTCGAGGTAGACCAAGAAGAAAGTACTTAGATTCGGTGCAGAATGATTTTGAAGTAAAAAGCATAACATCAGACGAAGCATCAATGTTAGCATTGAATAGGGGATCTTGGAGGAATTTTATTAGAGGTACTATGCTCCAGAGTGAACGCTGAAAGGCATAATCAGTCTCTAATGATGATGATGATGATACAATTTCATTTTTCACCTCAATTTTAAGTTATAATGTTTGTTAAGCTTGTGGGACGTAGCTGCGGGGTCATCAGTCCCTAAACTTTCAAACTACTTATGAACTACCTTATACTAAAGACGACACACACGTCCACCCCCGAGGAGGAATTCGAACGCCCGACGGGGAAGGGCCTCACGCATCGCATCAAAGAGCCTCAATGCGCTCGGCCGCTCCGCCGCGGCAGACTCTCCCTCTCCTCCAGTGACACAGTGACCTGCAACACGCACGCAGTGGCCGCCTTCGCAGATGCCTTCCAGGCACGACAGAGCGGGCAGCAGGCGAGAGGCGAGCGCGGGTAGCCAAGTGACTACGGGGAAAAAATCTGTGACGTAACCTCATAAATCAATACCTTCTGTTATACATTTATTTCCTGTATCACTGTTAAGAGTTTGTTGGAAAGTTAATATTATATTGATGGATAATTTAACATTGTCAGCACACATTGATCTTCAGATAATTTTACTAGACGGTAAATGACGGTGTCATCTGCAAACAACCTAAGAGAGCTACTTAGATTTTCCCCTAAATCGTTTATGTAAATAAGGGACAGCGGAGGACCAGTAACACTACCCCGTGGAACGCCCGATATCACCTCTGTTTTAGTCGATGCCTTACCATCGATTACTACGAACTGTGTCCGCTCTAACAAGAAATCCCCTATCCAATCGCAAATTTGGGGCGATATACCATAATCACGCAATTTGATTAAAACCCGTTTGTGAGGTACGGTGTCAAAAGCCTTCTGGAAATCAAGAAATATGGAATCGATTTGCGAACCCTTGTTGATAGCACCCATCACTTCGTGTGAATAAAGAGCTAGTTATGTTTCGCATGAACGATATTTTCTAAATCTGTGTTGACCTTCGGTCAATACATCGTTCTGTTCGAGATAATTCATAATATTTGAATACCGTGACGTCCTTTTAAGTAAATTAGAAATCTATGGTGTTACGGGAATTTCTGCAAAATGGTTCAAGTCGTACCTCGCTAACAGAAAACAAACGGTGTCAGTACAACAGACTTTTTTTTATTATTATTATTATTATTACATAAATTGGAACACCACCCCCATGAACCACAGACATTGCCGAGGTGGGGTGGCTTGCGTGCCTCAACGATACAGATAGCCGTACCGTAGGTGCAACCACAGCGGTGGGGTATCTGTGGAGAGGCCAGACAAACGTGTGGTTCCTGAAGAGGGGCAGCAGCCTTTTCAATAGTTACAGAGGCAACAGTCTGGATGATTGACTGAGCTCAATTTTTTTAGTCGTCTGTACTCCATTTTGCCTGTTTCCTTTACTGCATTTTTATATTTTCTCCTTTCATCAATTAAATTCAGTATTTCCTGTGATATCCAAGGACTTTTTGTTGGTCTTGCCTTTCTACCTATTTTGTCCTCTGCTGCCATCACTATTTCATCTCTCAATGCTACCCATTCCTCTTCTACTGTTTTATTTCCCCCTGTTTCTGTCAATTGTTGCCTAAACTCCCTCTGAAATTCTCCAGAACTTCACTTTCCTTCAATTTATCTAAGTCCCATCTCCTTATTTTCCTACCTTTCTGCAGTTTTTTCAGTTTCAGCCTACAGTTCATGACTAACAAGTTATGGTCAGAGTCTATTTCTGCCCCTGGGTATGTCTTACAGTTTATCATTTATATCAATTTATCAATATTAATCAATATTAATTCAAGTGTATGGAAGTCTTTTCTGAAAGCATTTGTGTGGAGTGTTGACTTGTACTGGAGTGAAACATCGACGATAAGCAGTGCGGACAGGAAGAGAATAGAGGCTTTTGAAATGTGGTGCTACAGAAGAATGCTAAAGATTAGGTGGGTAGATTACATAACTAATGAAGAGGTACTGAACAGAATTGGTGAGAAAAGGAATTTTTGGCATATCCTGACTAAAAGAAGGGATCACTTGGTAGGACACATTCTTAGACATAGGGGAATCGTAAATTTAGCATTGGAGGGAAGTGTGTGGGGTAAAAATCGCAGAGGAAGACCAAGAGACGCGTATAGTAAGCAGATTCAAATGGATGTTGGTTGCCGTTCTTATGAGGAGATGGAAAGGCTTGCTCAGCATAGAGTAGGGTGGAGAGCTGCATCAAACCAGTCTCTAGACTGAAGACCATAACAACAACAACAAATTGAAACAAATTTACATCAGTATGTACAGTTTTCTGGATTTTTACAATTAACAATACCTATTGATATAAAAATTTTGCACTAGAAATTGACATGCAGTAAGATTAACACAAAATTATTTATCACATGGAAATCAAGTCATAGGCCTCATTCATAGCTTATTATTACTTTAGATCATTTTTGTCAACGGTTTTCCTTTCTGCGAAGTTCCTTCTTTCAGTTTGTTACTCTTATCTTCCATCCATCTGACCTTCTTTACCCAATCCCTTGCTTTTCAAAAACGATGTCAAGCATGATGCCAAAAAGATTTTTGTGATTTCCAAATCTCTTTATTCGCCAGTATTCCGTCTCCAGATACATTATAAAATCAACAGTTTTGTCAGGACCTCTTCTGTTAATTAAATAATTGACATAGTTACCCAGTAACCACATTATACTGTTATTCTTTTTTTCGGGGAAATATTTTTCATCAGGTCGTAAAAGTATTTGCGGCGTTTATTTCCGTTCATTAGTTCGTGTGAGGAGTCCCAACTTCTTCCTAATCCACTTCCAATTTCTCAGGTGTCCTCCACCTGTAAATCTGTGTACAAGCGTATCTACTAGTCCACATTTACCACAGTTATATGTGTCACTCATTGCTATCCGATGTAGTTTTTCATTGGTTGAAACTACATCATTAACTACTTTGTACCAAGTAGACTTCACTTCACTTTAGTTGATTTTAAGATGTATATTTGTCCATACAGTTTTCCAAGTGATGTTTGGATAAAGCATTTCTATTTTATTAGAAGTATCAGATTTTCCCCAGTGATTTAATAAATGTCTTGATGTAATGTGAGTCTTTTGAAAGATTTCGCCTGGCAGATAACTGATGTCTACATAAAATTCCTTGATATGAATTAAGTGACTAGTGGATTAAGTATACAGTCCTCATCAGATTGGGAAGAAATTATATGTGGTGTCCCACGAGGATCCATCTTAGGACCATCGATTTTCCTTGTCTACATTAATGATCTCTCATCAGTTACTCTGCAAAAAGCAGAGCTCGTTTTGTTTCCAGATGATGCAAGTATTGCAATAAATAGCACGTCGAGCATAGTTCTAGAAAGGTCTGCTAATGATATTTTCATAAACATTAATAAATGGTTTAAAGCCAACTCATTGACAGTAAACTTTGAAAAGACTCTTGCCATGCAGTTCAGAACATGTACGAAATTCCCATCCATTATATGCATAAAGTATGAAGAAGAGCAGATAGAAGAGGTTGACAGTATAAAAGTCCTAGGATTACAGCTTGATAATAAATTCAGTTGGGAGGATCACACAGAACTGCAGCTTTCATTCCATAATATCATATGGTATAATAACTATTCAAGTCAAGTAAAAGTTTTCAGAGTCCAAAAGCGTGTTATGCGTATTATTTGTGATGTAAATTCACGGACATCCTGCAGAAGCCTCTTCAAAAAAACTGGGTATATTAATTACTGCCTATTAGTAGATTTATTCCTTATTGAAATTTGTCATAAATACTACATCCTTTTTCCCAAAAAAACAGCTCAGTTCATACCGACAAGACTAGGAACAGAAATGATCTACACAAGGACTTAAAAGTACTTACTTTAGTTCAAAAGGCGGTGCACTACTCAGGAACATATATTTTCAATAATTTACCAACAACCATAAAAAATTTAGCTACAAATGAATATCAGTTTAAGAAGAGCCTAAAAGAGTTTCTAGTGGCCAACTCCTTCTACTCCACAGACGAATTCTTAAATATAACCAAATAAGGCATGTATCTGTATTCATACTATTAATGTTATTATATTATCAGCTTGAAAAAAACGTATGTACCTGTATTAGTATTATTAATTTATCAGCTTGTAAGAAAAAATGACATGTTCCATATCCACAAGGAACTCCTCAACGCGGATCTATGCAACGAAAAACTAATCTAATCTAATTACGACCTGTCTTGGTCACTACTGAAAGTCACTTGCTAAATGCATTAAAAAAATAATTGGTGTGTTGTTATTGTCTTCAGCCCGGCGACTGGTTTGACGCAACTCTTCACCCTACTCTATCCTGAGCAAGCCTTTTCATCTCCTCATTAGAACGGCAATCAACATCCATTTGAATCTGCTTACTATATGCGTCTCTTTGTCTCCCTCTGCGATTTTTACCCCAAACACTTCCCTCCAATGCTAAATTTACGAGTACTCGATGTCTACGAATGTCCTACCAAGCAATCCATTCTTTTAGTCAAGGTATGCCAAAAATTCCACCAATTCTGTTCAGTACCTCTTCATTAGTTATGCGAACTACCCACCTAATCTTCAGCATTCTTCCGTAGCACCACATTTCAAAAGCCTCTATTCTCTTCCCGTCCGCACCGTTTATTGTCCATGTTTCACTCCCGTACAAGGCAACACTCCACACAAATGCCTTCAGAAAAGACTTCTTTACAATTAAATTAATATTCAATGTTAGCAAATTTCTCTTTTTCAAAAATGCTTTTCTTCCCATTGCCATTCTGCATTTTATATTCTCTGTACTGCGACCGTCATTATGTTATTTTACTACCCAAGTAACAAAACTCATCTACCACCTTCATTGTTTCGTAACCTAATCTAATTCCTTCAACATCGCCTGATTTTCTAAGACTGCATTCCATTATCTTTGTCTTGCTCTTGTTAATGTTCATTTTATACGCTCCCTTCAACACACTGTTCATTTTGTTCAACTGCTCCTCCAGGTCATTTGATCCGAATTACAATGTCATCAGCCTCAGTTGCACAGTGGTAAAGTGCCAGGCTACAAATCCAAAGTTCACTGGTTCGATCTCCCCCAGGACCTAGGATTTTTATCTGCCACTTTCCACTTCCTTCCCCTCTGGCAGTATTGCTCATGTCAAAAATACTGAGTAGCACCGTGGTTCGGAGCCCACGTTAAACTGTAGGTCCCCCTACAACTGGCTGGGCAAGTCAGTTCAAAGTCGGAGGAAGGCAACGGCATACCACCTCCAAACAGGACCATGCTTAGCAAAGCACTGTGGTGGTCAAACCACCGCTTTAATTTTTACAGCAAAACGCAATGTTTTTATTTCTTCACCCTGAACTTTAATCCCTATTCAAAATTTTTCCTTGCTTTCTTTCACTGCCTGTTCAATGAACAAATTGAATAACATCGGAGAAAGGCTACAACCCTGTCTTACTCCCTTCCCAACTAATGCTTCCCTTTTTTGCCCTTCGTGTCTAATAACTACGGTCTGGCTTTTGTACAAGTTGTAAATAACTCTCCTTTCCCTGTATTTTATTCCTGCTTGGTTCAGAATTTGAAAGCGTGTATTCCAATCAACATTGTCAAAAGCTTTCTCCAAATCTACAGAAGCTAAAAATGTAGGTTTGCCTTTCCGTAATCCATCTTCTAAGATACATCGTAAAGTGAGTATTGCCTCCCAGGTTCCTACATTCCTCCTGAATCCAAACTGATCTTCCCCGAGGTCAGCTTCTACCAGCTTTTCCATTCTCCTGTAGATAATTCGTGTTAAAATTTTGTGACCATGACTTATGAAACTGGTGGTTCTGTAATGTTCACACCTGTCTAAGCCTGATTTCTTTGGAATGGGGATTATTACATTTTTCTTAAAGTCTGGGGGTATTTCGCCTGACTCATACATCTTACACACAAGGTGAAATTAATATAAGTTACTTTTCGGCACAGCCTCATACTTTTGTGCATGTGTGTGTGTTAAATAACAGCAGTGGTGGTAGTTGTATCACAGATATACTCCACATTGCCTTCGATATTTTGGCCCACTTTAGGTTACGGTAGTAACACTAAAAGTGGGCTTTGCGATCGTCTTTTGACAGCTCGAAATTTAAATGAAAATAACGGCTTAACCATTCATCTGAAACGAAATATGAATAACCGAATTTGTAGAGGAGAAACTTCCCTACAACTTTGCTCTGAAAATTCAAATGTTTGTTAACCTTATGGGACTTAACTTCGGGGTCATCAGTCCCTAATCTTACAAACTACGTGTGAACTAGCTTATCCTAAAGAAGGCACAAATATCCATGCCCGAGGGGGGATTCGAAGCCCCGACCTTAGTGGCCGTGCAGACCGTAACTGGAGCGCCTCAGTCCCCTAAGCCACCACGGCCGGCAACTTTGCTCTCTTATATTTTTTTCATATCTCGTATCGTGAGAGATATTTGCAAAAATATCGGCGATTTTGGAATTCTGTCTGTCTGTCCGTAACGTGTTCCCTGTTTTTAAGACGAACCGTTCAACCGATCAGCACCCAATTTTATAGACATAGCTGTAGGCCGCCAGAGACCAGAACCTCCCTTTTTCAAATTTTTCGGACAAAAAATACGGTAGTAATACCAAAAAAAGTTGTTTGTAATATAATTGTAATTGCAATTCATCTGACACGAAAACTGAATAGCCTGATTGGTAGAGGATAAAATTCTCTACAACTTCGCTCTATTTTTTTTTTTTTTTTTTTTCATATCTTGCATCGTTGCAGAGATATATGCAAAAATAACGGCGATTTGACGATGTCTGTCTGGCTGTAACGTGTTCCCACTTTTTAGGTCGAACCGTTCAACCGATCGGCATAATAGACATAATTGTTGCCTACCAGAGACCATAACCTCGCTTTTTGAAATATTTCGGGCAAGAAATACGTTAGTAATACAATAAAAAAAATAAAAATAAAAAGCCGTTTGTAACGTAATTTCAAAGTGCAAATAAACCGTTCATCTGACGCGACAATTGAATAAACGAATTTGTAAAGGAGAAAATTCTCTACAACTTTGTTCCTTTACGTTTTTTTTATATCTCGTATCGTTTGAGAGATATTTGCAAAAATAATGGAGGGTTGACACTCTCCATTGAATTAATGAAAACCAGCCGTTCGCAGATGTCACGTGACATTCCTCGCCCAATACTCTGAGGCATACGCCATCTTGCGTTGCGTATTTGATGACTTTCTTATTGTAACTTACACGCAGTGGCGTAGCTATCATACGGCTAGGCGGGGCAGTGCCCCGGGGCCCCCGAGCTCCAGGGGCCCCTCGGCCCTTGTGAGAGACGAATTTTTTATTTTATTTTTATTTAATATATATATATATATATATATATATATATATATATATATATATTTTTTTTTTTTTTTTTTTTTTTTTTTTTTTTTTTTTTTTTTTACTGTCCCACCCTATCGTCCATCATATCCCCTTTCCCTCTAACCAAGTTTCCCACAGTAGCCGCAATGGGCCACCGGCTGGCGTAAGAGTGCTTCTAATTGGGCCTTCACAAGACGCACTGCTGACAGGCGAAGCTGCCAGTCAGTGTGTCCAACAATCGGCACACTCCAGTCGGCAGAAGTAGCGGCAACATCAAAGCTGCTCACAGCACAGCTGCGTCTTCCAAGTGTTGCGGCATGCCGGCTCGGCACAGTATGAAGTATAGCGCTCCTCCAAATACAGTATAAATACATTTACTGTACAGTACTTCTTATTGGCAAATATAAGTGTACTATTCGAATCATGTCCCCAAATTACTTCGGATAATAGACGTTATACTGTATATAATATTTTAGTTGAAATAAATCGCAATTTGCGATCAGTTATGGATCGCTGTACTAGGTTAAGATGGAACACCAAAGTGTGGCGAATGGAAATTTGTGCCCGGCCGGGATTCGAGCCTGGGATCTTCTGCTTACTAGGCAGACGCGTTGACCACTCCGCCACGGAAGACACAGTGACCAACCCGACTGCAGTAAAGTAAATGATCTCCGGGGGTCGGTAACCCAAGTATACCTTTGGCAGCCAAAATGTTAATATAGTTATTGTTAAACCGAATGGACTAAGACAAAATATTAAATGTATACAGCATATTTAAGTATAGTAGAACAGTATTGGGCATATGATTTGTTGTAGGGATGTGACAGGTGACAGAAGGAAGCGGAGGAAGGGGGGAAGGGTTGGAGGGCAGAAGGTGCGGGAAAGGGCAGACCGCTGGAATGGTCAGGCAGTGCCCTTCTTTGTGGGCCTGCAAAACGAATAGCGAGAAAGCCAGCCCCCACTCTGTCTACCCCCTTACGTCGCAATAGGAAATTACAAGATGTTTTACAAAGTTATACCGACCCTTCCACAGTGCACCTCATAAATCACAGATGACGTACTGCGCAGACACACTTGGAGAGTGCGCATTTTCCACAAAATGCGTTGGCCAAGAAACATGCATGTTTATTTTCCATAAATGCGTTAATACTGAAAGTAATACCGAACAGAATCTACATACGTTTCTACACACTACTTGGCAATGGTAGGCGGGAAATGGACTCGGCATTCTGTGCCTTTTTTCTGGGAATGGCGCCTTCCCATACCATAAGAACTATTCGCTCTTCAATTTACGTTCATATTAACACTATACCCTCCGCCGCATTCTGCTCAGTTCTTCTATGTGAAAAACATACAATTTCACTGTGTTTTAAAGTAATGGTGAGTTTTGTGTCCCAACTTCGTCGCCGCTTTTGTGTCCCAGCCTCGTCGTAGGTGTCGGTGGCCAAGTGGAATGAGACCGACACGCTGGTGCAGGTACGGAGGGGAGCAGCCAGAAACTATAAACACTCGAGTAAATTAGAAAGAGCTATATTGCACAGAATGTAACAATACCTAACTTTTACATAGTACTGCAGAATGTTGATACATAGTTGTTAGAGGCCTGCCTAGTGCCTGTACAATAGCAAAGTCTTCACTCGTGCCTATCGGATTACGAAGGTCCTAACTCGTTGCTATCTCAGTCCGAAGTGCCAAGTCTTTACTCGTTGCTATCTCCGTCCGAAGTCCTTCAGTGGTGGCCACGAGCGGCGTTGTACCAGAGGGCGCTCGTGGCTGTCGTCGGAAGAACGCCGCGCCGTGCATGCATGGCGGCGCGCGGCGAAAGTAGGTGGCGCGCACTTTGTACTTGTGCGACACCACACCCCTCCCCCCCAAACCGCCGCGCCGTCGTGGCGTAGGGCTGAGGGCCACGGCGACGGCACTGGGAGGAGGGCCTGAGCGGGGGCGTTACTGGTGGGACGGGCGTCGTAGCTGAGGCCGGGATCGAGACGCCGTCCGCGCCCCGGCATCCGCCTTGCGATCCTCCAGGGAACCCGCCGAAACCTGGGGAAGGGCGCCCGCCCCCGCCCAGAGGGAGCAGGTCATCTTCTGAGGTGCGTGGCCCAAGCTGGGGGGGCCCGCACGGTCCCGGAGTCCCTCTCGGTGACGCTGTCGTCTGCGGCGGCGACAGCGGTGGCGACGACTGCGTCGGATGTACGTCGACGTCCATAGGGATCTCGTAGTCCGGGGACGAACGATGTGGCTGTGCTCCCTGGCGGTGAACTGGGTCTGGAATCAAGAAACCGGAGACAGGATCGCGCGGCCTGTGCAGGCGCAATTGGTTTGCGTGGCGCCGCAGCTCCGACCCTGTGGAAGAACGTACAATAAACATATTGCGACCAAGCACGCGCTGAATGGTGCCCGGCAACCATGTCTTCTTGTTTCCAGCAAACACCCTGTACAGCACCGGCGTAGAAACCTGAAAACGCGTAGCGCCATACGAACCGACTCGGTGCGTGGGAGGCTGCAGCAGGTGAAGGAGGGTGCGGTGACGGCGGCCGTGTAGCAGCTCGGCAGGAGACGGGCCGTCACGTGGCATGCACCGATACGTAGACAGGAAAATTTGAAGAGCTTGCTGCCTGGAGTGCTGACCTTTCATCTTCTCCATGTGAGACTTGAATGTTCGAACGAAACGTTCTGCTTCACCATTGGACTGAGGGTGAAAAGGTGCGGTGGTGATATGCTGAATGCCATTCACACGACAAAACTGTTGAAATTCCGCACTAACAAACTGAGGTCCATTGTCACTGACGATAGTTTCAGGCAAGCCTTCGATGCAAAACACTGATGTTAAGGCACTGATTGTACTAGAAGCTGTCGTTGAGTTCGTGGCAATCACAAAAGGAAACTTGCTGAAAGCGTCTACAACAATTAACCAGCGCGTATTCCAGAAAGGTCCGGCAAAGTCAATATGTATACGTTGCCATGGTCCCTTGGGGCGTGGCCAGTCTGAGAAACGCTGTGGAGGAGCCGCCTGATGCTCCGCACAAACTGTACACTGTGATGTCATGCTCTCTATCTGAGCGTCCATACCAACCCAGGTACAATGACGTCTGGCCAATTGCTTTGTCCTAACAATGCCCCAATGTCCTTGATGCAGGAGGCGTAACACTTCTCGTTGCAGGGAACGAGGAACAATCACTCTTGCTTGGTCGTTGTCGGTATGCAACAACAGTACGCCCTGACTTAAAGATAATGCATGACGTTGTGCAAAATAACGTCGAACCAGAGGCCGATCAATGTCTTTGGCTCTGGCAGGCCACCCTGAGCGAACAAAACGTGCTACCACACTTAGGTCTGCATCCGCAGCTGTTTCCTGTGCAACCCGACGAGAGTTCAAAGGAAAGTCTGCGACAGCGGAAGCATCTCTGGAGTCTATCTGACAACATGCCATTTCTGAAGAATCAAACGACACATCCTGGCCAACCGGAAGTCGGGAAAGTGTGTCCGCGTTAGCATGTTTAGTGGTAGGTCGGTACAAAATCTCATACTGATAATTTGACAATATCAAGGACCATCTCTGAAGCTTTTGTGCCGTACGTGGCGGAATCGGCTTTGTGGGTGAGAACAACGACGTGAGAGGCTTGTGGTCTGTCAACAAATAGAATTTTCTGCCATACAGATAATGATGAAACTTTGTGACGCCGTAAATGATTGATAAGGCCTCCTTTTCTATCTGACTGTAATTCTGTTGCGTCGGCGTCAGTAGCTTGGATGCAAAGGCAATAGGACGATCATGACATCCAATACGATGTGACAGAACTGCGCCGACACCGTACGATGAGGCGTCAACTGCTAACACTACAGGCTTCTGTGGGTCAAAGGGAATCAAACATGCATCACTGAGTAGTGCAGACTTTAATTTGTCAAAGGCAACCTGACAATCTTTGGACCATACAAAAGGAACATTCTTCCTACGTAAACGATGCAGTGGAGCTGCAATCTGAGAGGCATTGGGAATAAACCTGAAATAATAGTTAAGCTTTCCCATCACTGCTTGCAATTCATGCACATTCTTAGGAGGAGGCAAGTCTTTGATTGCTCTAAGATGTAACTGTAAGGGATGAATTCCTTGGGCATTAATCACATGGCCTAGGTACTCTATTTCAGTTTGAAAAAACGAACACTTTGCTTTATTGCAACGTAGTCCTGCTGCAGTCAACACTTTGAAAAGGCACTCCAGGTTTGCTAAATGTTCTTCAACTGTACGTCCGGATACCACAATATCATCTAAATAGTTCGAACAACACGGCACAGAAACTGTCAGCTGTTCCAAAAAACGCTGAAAAATAGCGGGGGCGGAAGAACTGCCAAAGGGTAGGCGTTGAAATTGAAAAAGGCCCATGTGAGTATTAATGACGAAAAACTTTTTTGACTCGTCATCAAGTGGAATCTGTAAGTATGCCTCTGCTAAATCAATCTTAGAAAAGAAGCGAGACTGTCCTAATTTGTCCATCAGTTCCTCAGGTCTGGGCAGGGGATAAGTGTCCACAATTGTTTGACTGTTCACTGTTGATTTGAAGTCGGCACAGAGACGAAGTTTTCCTGACGGCTTGGGTATAATTACTATAGGCGAGGCCCACTGACTCGCAGAAACAGGAGAAATCACCCCACTATCTTGCCAACGTTTAAGTTCTTCGGCAACTGTATCCCGCAAGGCGATAGGCACCGGTCTAGCTTCACGAAATTTTGGAACTGCAGATTCTTTTACAGTTACATGTGCCACGAAGTCTTTTGCACAACCTAGTTCCGGCGAAAACAAGTCACTATATTTGTCACACAATGCATTGATTTTATCCTGAGGCACTATTGACGAAATTTGAAGCACATCTCTTTGAATTGATAAACCAAACAAGTCAAAAGCATCTAGTCCAAAAATGTTCTGTGTCGATTTGGCCTGAAGAACTACAAAAGCAACTGTTTTTGTTACATCTTGAAAAGAGGCGGGCAGGCTACATGTTCCTAGCACGGGAATATTTGCACCTGTATAAGCTGTTAACACTTGTTGACACAGCGATAATTTTGGAGAACCCAGAAGTTCGTAAGTATCTTTATTAATTAAGGTAACAGCGGAACCAGTGTCGAGCTGAAATTGCACAGTCTTATTGTCAAAGGAAAGATTCACAAAAAGTTTTTGCTTGCGGCGCTCGACAGGTGCGCGAATGTGGGCAACGTCTGCTACGGTTTGTTTGCTGCGTATGCGCGGGCCGCCTAGTGAAGGAAGCGGCGCAGACTCGGCACGCAGCGGATTAACCACACTGTCACTAGATGACACTACCGCCGGATCGGCGTCCGCGCAATGCGAAGCTACTCCAGATGTACCAACTACTGCACTACACTTTTGAGTAGCTACTTGGTGTCTACTGTCACTAGCTACACAGTACTGGGCACTATTACAAGGAGCAGTTGCAGAAGGCACTAATTTCACTACAGGAATGCACTGTTCATAGTCATTTTGCTTGTCCCGAACCCTTTTCCGTTGCACTGTTTTACGTGCTCGTCGGCGCTTGCTACGTGGTGCACTATATAGTTGTGCCATAGGCGCAGAACTACTTTCTTGAAATTGAGAACCAACTAAAGCACTGTTCAATTCCACAGCCCGTATTACATTGACAGAATGAACTGTTCTCGCACTCTGAGAAAGACTGTTTCTAACGGTACCGTTCTTTGAGTTTTTAATTTGCATACACACAGACTGTACATGTCCCGATTTGCCACATTGATAACAGGTTGCGTTGCGACTAGGGCAATGAGCACGCTTGTGGCGAGACACACACTGGGGGCAAGATTTACGTACATTTTTCTGAAATGAGCGTTGGCGCCCTTTATGCAAAGTAATGTTTCTAACACGACGTGGCGATCGTTGTGTCGCACTTTTACACTGGCTACTGTTCACTGTCTGTTCAGCACGGCCTGTAGAAAAATAAGAATCACTAGTGCTATACTGAGAACTACGGCTAGGAAAGCGTCCGTTACGGCGCACTGAATTTACACTGTGGCTTTGCATTTCTACATCTGCTAAGTCAAAAGTATCATGCGCTTCAATAAGCTGCAGTACACTGTCTAAAGAAGGGTCAGACTGTTTCAGAATTGCTGCCCTAATTCTGGGGTCCTGAATGTTCTGCGTAATCGCATCCCTCAACATCACGTCACTATACGAAAGTCCACAAGAGCAAGTAAATTTACATTGGCGGGTTAAGCCCTTCAATTCCGTGATCCATTCTTGGTGTGACTGCTGCGGTAATTTTTTTTCAGTCTGAAAAATCGGTATCGTGCAGCGGCTACAAGAACTTTTCTCTCATAATGAGCATTTAGTGCCTCTACTATTTGTTGAAAGTCTACATCACGAGGAGATGCTTGCGGGAATAGTTTCTGCAGTAATACGAAGGTCTGGGGGCCCACAATCGATAAGAAAAGGTTCTTCACTCTCTGACCTGTAATTTGATGAGCCGCGACGAGTTCTTGAAACTGTGCGAAGTAGTCGCTCCATTCTTCCTCACGTTCGTTGTACTGGCGGAACGTAGGGAGCGGTACAGCGGCAGGTGTGGGCTGCTGATGCGACGGCTGTTGTTGAGTTGCCGTCAACTGCGCCACTGCGTTGAGAAGTTGTGAGATCTGCGCCGTCTGTAACTGAATAATTTCCATTAAGTTTGGGTTCGGGGTAGTGGCCATGCTGACCGATTAGGCGCCGCGTATACAAGTAAATTATAACAAAACACAAATGCAATATAAAAGAGGACGCTCTGCAACAAAAAAGTCCACAAAACACGTAACAAAATAACTTTCCCCAAAATTGTTATAATAAGGGTGGGTGGGCGGGAGCAATTTTTGCGTGCTCCGACTGCTGCTGTCTGGCTGCTGCAAGCGGGCTGGTCCAAGGTTCTATCCCATCCTCGTCGCCACTTTTGTGTCCCAACTTCGTCGCCGCTTTTGTGTCCCAGCCTCGTCGTAGGTGTCGGTGGCCAAGTGGAATGAGACCGACACGCTGGTGCAGGTACGGAGGGGAGCAGCCAGAAACTATAAACACTCGAGTAAATTAGAAAGAGCTATATTGCACAGAATGTAACAATACCTAACTTTTACATAGTACTGCAGAATGTTGATACATAGTTGTTAGAGGCCTGCCTAGTGCCTGTACAATAGCAAAGTCTTCACTCGTGCCTATCGGATTACGAAGGTCCTAACTCGTTGCTATCTCAGTCCGAAGTGCCAAGTCTTTACTCGTTGCTATCTCCGTCCGAAGTCCTTCAGTGGTGGCCACGAGCGGCGTTGTACCAGAGGGCGCTCGTGGCTGTCGTCGGAAGAACGCCGCGCCGTTGCATGCATGGCGGCGCGCGGCGAAAGTAGGTGGCGCGCACTTTGTACTTGTGCGACACCACAGTGAGAATTTAGCACTTCACACAATCTTTTAAGGTACGTCTCTACCCGCACACTATTTGTTTATTCTGCCATTTAAAGATTTAATTACATTCGCGGATCAGATGTTTCATGTAATAATTACTTTGTCCCAATAGTGAATTGTGCATCAAGAAGCTGCCCTCTACCCCACTGTCACGATAATAAGCGAAGATATCGACTTAGTTATTTTACTTATTACTTTTTCCTGGCCAGACGCTAACATCATGAAGCCTGGTAGGGGCACGGCTCAATTCAAAGAGTTTAATCAAACAAAATCCGGCAAATTACTTTTGATGAAACCATCCTACACGAATATTTCCCCTATTTTCCTTCTTTGACTGGGCTATCAACGAAATGAGCTAACAGCGCAGTAGTTTAACGAGAGTGAGTTGTCGGCACTGACAAAAGTCCGCCTGCTGTCACCGCTGACGAAAACATCCCAAGGGGCATTTTCATCTGTATGTCCTACCCAGGTCCAGCTCTGTTTCTAGCCCTCTGCAAAATTTCATCCAAATCAGCTAGTAATTTTTGCATGATAGCATAACAAACAAACGAACTTTCACAATTATATATGAGAGTACAATTAAATATTATCTGCTGCGTGACACGTAATAATTTACTTGTAGTATTTAGGTGTACCTTATTATGTCTTCCAGTGGGCGGTAAGAAGCTGATGATGAGGTAGTTTTGCATCTGTACAGTATTAGTGTAAAGAGGGCCCCAATGCCATTTTTGCCCCGGGGCCCTCGGTGACATAGCTACGCCACTGCTTTCACGTTGTCATTTCAAAGCAATGGCGCAGTGAAGAATTAACTAAAGCACGTCGTTCTTCGTACGATAAATGATAATCTAGTGTCTACAAATGCCATATTAGCATTAGTTAACAACGGCCATCAATAGTATGATATTAAAGAAGAGCATTCCTTGTAACGTAGTGGGTAATTTGTTGGACTGTGTCGCTGAAGGTCAGTGGTTCGGACCCCGCCACTACCTAATTTTTTTTTTCCTAAAAGGGTTTCAGACACTCTTATCAATTAATGTTTTATTATTTAGATTATTATTTTGGTCCAAAATGTTAGCAAAAACTTATAAAACTAATAATCTAAAGTGGGCCGTAAAACGTGCGATGTTTCTTTAGGTTTCTCCAACTTCAGATTCCATTAATTTCCACTCGCCAGAGGAAGTAGAATCGGAAGTACTAGCACCCAGAGACGTATCTAACGACAGGGAGACGGTCCCGCCGGAGTGACTTGGGGTGTTCCGGAAAGGACCAGGCCGTTACCCCGGCAACGGGACGGCGGCTCCTGACAACAGCGCCAGGCCCGACTCCACTGACGGACTACGGCGGTGCTTCTTAGCTGGCCGACAGCTCAACCCCCCCCCCCCCCCCCCGCCCCTCCTGAGGCCGGAGCAGAGACACACGCGCGCTTAAATCCTGCGAAAAGCATCCGCTTAGTCACCGCCCACCGGTCTAGAACTCCTCCCCTCAGCGCCAAGGCGCTCGACCCCAGCGCCATCTAGTTGGCACTGGTTCAACCGAACCACAAGGGACTCTGAACGTCGAAGACATGTTACAGTAAACCAACAGTTCGTAATGCACATTTTAAGTTCTCAGGTATAACCTTTTTTACAGATAACAATAATAATTTCGTGTGGGAATCACAGGGGGATATCGTTAATATCTGTGGCCTATAAAGTATTTTCAAAAACATTGCTAAACAGAGTGGAAAAACAACTAAACCCACAGGTTGATGAGTACCAAGGAGGCTTCAGAAAGGGTACATTATGTTCAAAAATGTTCAAATGTCTGTAAATCTATCGGGCCAAACTGCGTGGTCATCAGTCCGTAGCTTACAAACTACTTAAACCTTGGTAAACTAACCTAAGGACAAACACACACACCCATGCCCCAGGGAGGACTCGAACCTCCACGGCGAGCAACCGCGCGCTCCGCAGCGAGACGCTTTAGACCGCTCGGCTACTCCAACGCAGCGTAGATCATGTGCAGAACAAATTTTGAATCTTAAAATGACAATGGCATATCAAAAACAGAGGTGCAAGAAATTCGCGCTTACATTCGTAGACTTTAAATAAGCATATGATTCAGTAGACAGGGAAACACTGTTGCAAACTTTAAAAGAAATGAAATCAGATAGAAAATCCAGTGAACTAGTGAGACAGACCCTAAACAATACAACATCCAAAGTCAAGTTCAGAGGAAAACTGTCGGAGTCCTTCAAGATTAATACAGTGAGACAGGGAGATGGACTATCCCTTATGCTCTTCAACTGTGTACTCGACAAGATGATCAGTGAGTGGCGACAAGGAATGAAAGGAGTGGGCGGGATACGACTGGGGTGCAAGAAAAAAGGAATACGAGTAGATTGCCTCGCTTTCGCGGATGATATTGTTTTACTGTCAGAATCATTAAAAGAGGCAGTGAACCAAACCAAAGAACTACAGAGACAAGCAGCTAAAACAGGCCTACAGATCTTTGTCGAGGAGACAAAATATATGACAAACGTCACAGAAGCTCCTGGATGGATGGCAATAGACAGAGGGAAAATTCAGAAGGTGGAAATATTCGAATACCTAGGAGAATGGAAAGGCACTGGACTGACAGAAAAGGATGCAATGGAAGCACGAATAAACAAAATTAATTTAGCATATAAACTAATAATGAACATCTATAATAAGGAGAATATTTCTATCGATGCAAAACTGAAACATTACCAGACAGTGATCCGCCCTGAAGCTTTATATGCAGCACAAACACTCAACCTAATAAGAACTGGAGTGATCAAGAGGCTAGAACTGGTGGAACGGAAGATTCTCAGGAGAGTATTAGCACCTCGAAGAACAGAAGACGGTCAGTTTAGAAATCGATCCAACCAGGAACTCTATTCCAAAATAGAAAAAATATCCAATATCATTAAGAAAAGAAGGTGCGAGTTCTTTGTACACATTTGCAGAATGGACCAGGGGAGGTTAACACAGCAAATTTCACAATTCTTGTTGTACAAGAAAAGCAAAATACGGGGTATCCAAGAAGTATAAAGGGATCTGGAAGAATTGGGAATACGTGATCAAGAAATACGCAACAGGGTGATTTTTAAATTTAAAAAAAATCAGGCATTTGCAGGATTTGAGGACAGAACTACACCGAGAACGAAATCATCGTGGACAGAAAAGCGAAGAAAGATGCAAAGTATGAGAATGAAAGAATACTGGAAGAGGAGGAAGAACAGAAGAAAGGAAGCTGATGTGAATTAACGTAGTCCAAAGATGGCCGAAACGAAAGAAAAAGAAGAATTTCGTGTGGCTCATTGGCCAGTGTAACTCTTTCAATTGGACGCCACTTCGGCAACTTGCATGTCCCTAGCCTACCCCAGTTATCCAACCGGCGAAAGGAGACCTACAGCTTAAAGTGGAATCAGAACCACGTTTCGTTTCTGGCGACTCCTCACATCGTTGAGAGGTGCAGAATAGGTTAAAGCGCAGAGGTCCAAACGGGTTTCGAACCCCCGACCCTGCGGTTTCCAGTCTAGTACTTTACCCCGAGACCACAGGGCCCGACTTCTTACAGATACTGTGTATTAACGAAATAGAAGCATCTACAATTAAAGTGGATTGCCTAATGGTATTTACATGAGTAACATACAACTACTGTTTCCGTTACAACTGAACAGCGTTATCTATAGTTCTATTTCTTAAAGACAACTCGTTTATCTTGAATCCTCATTCTTTCAAACTAAACCGAAATTTTATTAGACAAAGAATCTATTTAACTTTTCTTCCTAGTATAAACGTTGTCAATCCGAGGCAGCTACTGGTTTTAGTAGCATGTATTTTCACCATAAGCCGTAATTTACACATATTGCGATGGGACCGTGTAATTCCACCTATTTAGGAATACCATCACATATTTAAAGTTTGTTGTTTAGTTATTTGATATTCACTCCCCTAAGTCGGTGAGATTTTCTAGTTAGAGGTCCTGTTACTCAGTGCCTCTAAATAAGTTCCTTCCAGTTTAAATTTGGTCGGGCTTCTTCTCCATAAAAATCATAGTTAGAAGAGAGAGATTTGAGCACACCACACTTTCTCACTCATGAAATGAGAAGAGTCTTCCTTTCAACGTAAACAACATCTTGGGTTTATTTTTTTTTTTTAACCGACTTACAGTTCTGATTTACAATATTACAACCAGAACACATATACAGTCTTGTGACCTCACTATGCTCAGGTCAACTTTACAGTGGTAACTAATTATAAAACACACTATCAATCACAGTTCCTTTGTTTCTTTTCCATTGCAAACACTTCTGTGCAGGTTCACAGAGTTTTTTTATTATGCACAGTGGTTTGGCTCTGCACATTCCATGGCCTTAGTAAAGTTTCTGCCGGCCGCGGTGGCCGAGGGGACTGAGGTGCTCCAGTCACGGTCAGCACGGCCACTACGGTCGGGGGTTCGAATCCCCCCTCGGGCATGGATATTTGTACCGTCCTTAGTCTCAGTTAGTTCATAAGTAGTTTGTAAGTTTAGGGACTGATGACCCCGTAGTTAAGTCCCTTAAGCTATACAAACATTTGAAAGTTTCTGTCTGGGCCTTCACCTGCGAAACACACATGTTTGTTAAGCTTATGGGACTTAACTACGGGGTCATCAGTCCCTAAACTCACAAACTACTTATGAACTACCTTACACTAAAGACGGCACAAATATCCATGCCCGACGAGGGATTCGAACCCCCGACCATAGTGGCCGTGCAGACCGTGACTGAAGCGCCTCAGTCTCCTCTGCCACCGCGGCCGGCTCACCTGCGAAATAAAAAGCCCAGGACAGTAACAGTCCCAATAAAACCTCCCTAAATATATGAAAAAACTACTTCATTTGGGCATCTTGTAGAACTGCAGAGAGCATTCCGAGAGCATGTAGTGTTTGATACACTATAATATGCAATGTAGGTTTACATTTCTTTTGGAATTGCTAAGTTTTTTGAGTTGCAAGTGTTTAAAAATATAAACAGTCAATATCGAGAGCATGATTTCTCTAACAAAATAAATACCAGCTGATTCTTCCGATACTGCCTGTCTGAATCTACTTCAATGACTACGGTAACAGCACAATACACTTTCTTTACAGTTAAACTTGATAGTTCTTTAGAATTTGACCGATATATATATATATATATATATATATATATATATATATATATATATATATATATATATATATTTCGATTTGCAAAACTGTAAGGCCGAAAATTAACCAATAATGAACATTACAGCTGCCTCTTTTGTGCGTACGTGAGGATATCCCATGGATGATAAGAATAAATCTTATGTCATTCGCTATTCTAAGCTTTTCCTTAATAAATAAATCACATGAAAATCTATTAATACCAGTTGCACCCTGCAGATACAGTTGTGACGTGAAGAAAAAATGGAGACATAAAGATACCAAAAATCCTGTTCAATTGTCGAAAGTCTAAACGAATCTACATCTACATACATACTCCGCAATCCACCGTAAGGTGCGTGGCGGAGGCTACACTGTACCACTACCAGGCATTTACTTTCCTATTCCACTCCCAAATAGAACGAGGAAAAAAAGAATGCCTATATGCCTCCGTACGAGCCCTAATTTCTCTTGTCTTTGTGATCACTATGCGAAATGTAAGTAGGCGGCAGCAAGATCGTACTACACTCAGCTTCAAATTCCGGCCCTCTAAATTTCCTCAACAGAATTTCACGAAAAGAACGTCGTCTTTCCTCCAACGATCCCCAATTGAGTTGCCGGAGCATTTCCGTGACACTCGCGCATTGGTCGAACCTACCAGTAACAGACCTAGCTGCTCGCCTCTGAACTGCTTCTATGTCTTCCTTTAAACTGATCTGCTGCGGGTTCCAAACACTTGAGCAATACGCAAGACGTGGTCGTACAAGCGTTTTATACCCGGTCTCCTTTACAGATGAAGCAGTACTTTTTTCCAAAATTCTCCCAATAAACCGAAGTCGGCTGTCCGCGTTACTCACAACTGTCCTTACATGTTCGTTCCATTTCATATCGCTCTACATGCAATGTAACGCCTAGATATTTGAACGATGCGACAACATCAAGAAGCTCACTACTAATGCTGTATTCGAACATTATGGGATTGTTTTTTTCTACTCATGCGCATCACCTTACATTTTTCTACATTGAGAGCTAGCTGCCATTCATCGCACCAACTAGAAATTTTGTCTAAGTCACCTTGTATGCTACTATAGTCAGTTAAAGACGATACCCTCCCATACACCACAGCATCATCAGCAAACAGTCGCATATTACAAGTTACTCTATCCATCAGATCATTTATACAGATATAATCACTATAGAATTTCGTCACATTCGGAAAATTTGTGAAATGTCGGCTCTCCAATTGATTACTCCATCTCTCTGATCTCATATGCATTTAGAAAACAGAAACGGAATTCAGTGATTTTTCCCAAACCACCCGCCACTACAGCGAGGGCACCGACTAACTTGGTAACCCAGACTGATGCGATACACATCAACAGGGACATTTTCTTTTGAGGCAGACATTTGAAAAGTATTCGCAGTTCAAAAACTCGGTGGATACAGCCCCGGGGGGCAGGGCTGGGGCGCCTCCCGCCCGCCCACCACAGTTATCTTCGCCCCTGGACATGCGAGAACTTGCGTAGCACCGGGACTCCAACCCGGTGTTTCCAATTTTCGCGAGCGTTTGCGTTAACCTTTACTATCCGCGCATCTGCCAGACCGACCCTAACTTCTGTATGCCACACTTGCCTCATCACCCAATCTGTCTGTCTCAAGGGCATTTGCCAGGCCTCGTTAAATAAACATCAACACTGCTCAACGTATTTATATCCTTTATAGCTTGTTCGACGACATGTTCTGTGTAGTAGTATGGTAAATGGTCTCCAGTGTCTGGTTACTGTTGTTTCTGCATGAGTACGGTACCCTGGAGAGATCTCAGAACCATTCGACATCAAGACAGGGGGATGGCCTGTCACCCATTTTATTTAACGCAGTTTTAGACAAAATAATCAGAACATGGGACAAAGGGGTCAACAGGGTAAAGATGGGAAGACACAAAAATAGAACCATCAACATAAAATGTCTGGCTTTTGCCGATGATATAGCCATCATAACGAATAACAGAAAAGAAGCCAAAGAAGCCCTAGAGACACTACATGAAATCGCAGCCAGAGTAGGACTACAAATTTCGTATGAAAAAAAAAAAAAAAAAAAAAAAAAAAAAAAAAAAAAAACCAGTACATGAACACGAAATCCACAGACAGAAATCCATTTCAAATATCTGGGAGATATTATACAGAAAACAGGACTAAATTCGACAGCCAATGAAGAAAGAGTTGCAGAGCTACAAAAAGCTTACAGATTTACATGGAACCATTACAATAAAAGAAGTATCTCTGTTTGTGTACATATTAGAAGAATGGGTATACTATACTATCATACAGTACATCGTCAAAATTTTCAAAGTTACACACTTCATGGAGCCCATCCAAATTGAGCAAATCAGTTGGCTTTTGTACATGACGTATCGTCTAGGGCGGGCTTTAAACGACTTACAAAAGCACCATTCATTCATGGGCGGTTCCTGAGAAAAAAAACATGATTTTCGGGTACCAGAATAACGAATTGTGGGGATGGTTACTTCGATACTTTCTATTCATTACAAATCTTCGAAATTTTTACCGTATGTTCTTATGATGATATTCTCGAGGCCGTTTTTAAATTTTTTCGATATCGTTATCCGTTACCGAGATACAGAGGTTGAAACTTATCATAGTTTTGCACAAAATCACAAAACCTGATTATCCGTTACCGAGAGGTTGAAACTTATCATAGTTTTGCACAAAATCACAAAACCTGATTATTAGCCGTTTTAGCACCGTGAATCGCAAATATCTAAGTAACTAACCGTAGAAAATTATTCAAATATTTACAATACATCCTGCAGACATTTATCTATAAACGGCTTTTTTCAGTTTTCGTAAATCTTAGTCCGTTAGCAAGATACGGCCGAAAAACCGCGATATTTTGCTAGAAAAAGAGCGTATTGTGCTGAAAGATGGCGTTCGGACAGTTCTGAAACTTACTATCCGATTTGAAAAAAGGTACTCGGCGAAAAAAATTGATTTTTGTACATCTTAAAGATTGAAATCTTCGGTCGATGAAAGGGTGATTTTTGTTTTCGTTTACTTTACAGTTAATATGCAACATCTGGTTTAGTGAATTATTGCAACATATTTAAAAGAGTTTACAGAGGTAAAAACACATTGAGTAGACTTCTCGTATGGTTGATTTTAGGTTACACATAGCTGTGTATGAAATGTAGATAAGATATCGAAATTTTATTTAAACTTTAGAGCAGAATGATATGTGGTTCTTGAGATATCGGTTCGTGAATGATAGCACGCGACAGCAATAGTTCCGAAAACGCTATTTCTGATTGTGAGGTAACGTATCTTGAGGCATAAGAATGGTCTGACGTGTAATACTGATTTTAACTAACGTAGCGAACGTATAGCAAGGGTTCTTGGTTTGGAGGTCACGAATCTGTGTTTCTAGTCGCCGTTTATTCACCGGTAACATTTATAAAAGTTACAAATCATCGTAAATTTATATTTGTAATTTATTTAGTTATATTAGTCACTGATCGCCGTACAGTGTGTGTGTGACAAAAATTAGACACTGCACGGGTATACCTGATAACCGTCGCATATTTCCGTAAATCTGGTCTGTGACAGAGAAAGTAAACTACTACATAGTCAATTTGGTCTGACGTTTGTATAAATGTATCAAGGTATATAAAATGCTATCCAAATACTATAGCACGAAACAATTTATCCAATTTTCCCCATCCCCGGTACCCGCGTGCTAAAGTTTTCCGGTCTACAGGTCAAACAAACCATCCCCATGGACATATGTGTAAAGGAGACAATAGTGATTGAAGGCAATGAAAGAAAGGATGCTGGCAACAGGACAGGAAGTGAATGGGGCAACGTCATTGGGCAGAGAGACGATGAAAATGGCAGAAAAAAAAACGGTGATGAATCGCGAGGGAAAGGAATGAAGACATTGAAAATTTGACACAGACAGAAAGCGGCAGTGGGAGAGACAGCAAACAAACGGACAGAGACATATATAGACACTGACAGTGAGACGACATTGTTGACTATGACGGCTTAACTGGGCAAAAGTGTTTACAAATTTATGCGCTAAAAGTGCACGAATATGTTCGCATGCCAACAATTTTGGTGAGGAAGTCGGAATGAGGATGCAGGCAACTGGTTTCACACTTTTGTGTCAGAGAACATATTCGCCTTTTCTGTGCTCCGGCAGGAGCATTTTTCAGCTGGTACCGATTTAGCTCATCGGCGGTAAGCTGTTAGGTACAGCCGTGGGCGTCACCCTTTTACTGGAAGACCTGGTGATCAGGTCTATATTCGCAATTATCCGGGCAGAGGGCACGATATTGCGCGAGTTAGTAATTTCACTCCCTATTTCCTGGGATCATGTGCTATTAAGTCCGGTGGACCTCCTGGTTACAGAAGAGGCGACCAGTAAGACTTATCCTGTCCAGCTTTAATCAAATAAGGTTTTCTCTTTGTTTTAGCCACCAACATCCTGCCTGTACAACATGGAAAATGGGAATATAAGAACAAGACAACTGGAGCTGGTGCAAATGATGTATTTCACCATTGACAATTATTTTAAGAATTTTTGCCATTAATGAAATTAATTCATTTTGTATCACGTGGCTCAGATAATGCTGAGAAAGTTGCTTTTCATTAATGTGTTGCAAGTGCTCTTTTAGTGTTAGATCATATTTGGATAACAGTGTAAATAGTTCTATAAAATTTCCACTGTTTCCAGTATCATTCAGGGTACGGGATTCTCGATGACCTCTAAATGCCAGATTGTATGAGGCTAATATTGATAATAGCGATCTATCTTTCGAACAAGTTATACCAATACCTTTTTGATTTCCTAATCATTCTCTCGTTTTCCTTATGTATTGTTTTCCCATATTTGATTCCTTTATAGAATTCCATCCATTTAATCATACACACCATGTGTCGTTGACTTTGTTCATGTCTTTCCAGTCACAACAGCCTTTTTTTACCATCTCTGTCTGCAAATGTGAGAAAAGTCTACGTGGAAAGCAATAAACTTTATCTTGAGATGTGGAGTAAACCAACCATCTGCGATGTTGCTCTTCACCGTTACTCCATTTTCCAGTAAAAAGAAATTTAGTAAAATGTCTTTTATTTGCGTCTTCGGGGTAACTCTCATCAGATTTCTCGAGGTTTTGTTGAGGACCATTTTGAGCTAAGTTATAACGCTGTGAATCTGTTAAAACACCCAATTTCCCAGATCTAATTCTGTAAATGACTGTTTAATGAACAATGTCCTCTTGATTCTCAATCACGAATATTTTCACTTTTTAACTCCATATTCAGCTCAGAATGTTGGATAACAGCAGTTTCGCCAAATTTTGATGACCTTGGTTCCGTCAGCGACTACAGAAACTTGGAGGAGAGATTCATCAGAGGCCTCTGGAGCAGACTCGTCTTCAGAAATATCATACTTGAGCATTTTGCGTAAATCTTTCATTTTATTTTCATTGATTGGGGACATACCATTTGAATAAGCTTATCTATCTGATATGTAGGCCCAAGGATGAAAGAATATTGTATTACTCCTCCTATGAATGGTTTTGTCACACCTATTCCGATCTGTTCTGCAGAAATGCATAAAAGATGAAACACTGAAAGATACCTTTTTATCCATACGATCGTCCTTAACCAATGGCTCTATGGAATTGACATTTATTAATAATGTGGCCATCAGTTGTTGTAATCATAAACATCCTCACTTTTAGCGATTGTTACTATAAAATTTCCTTTAGCGCTAAAGCTTACTATGTTTTCACACACGTCCTTCAATGTGTATAGTCTGTCCACAGGCCTCTTGTCTTTTCACTACTGCGAAGTCCCTATCATTTGGCAGAAAGGAGTGTCCTCTGACAGAGAAAGGAAGTTTGATGTAAAAAACGCCTCTGAGCAATTATAGCCACTTAAAAAAATCTGATAAGAGTGTTGTTCTTATTCTGGCCTGGACAGCCGACACAAAACAACCAGAGTTCTTTAACACGAGATGAGACACAGGTATTGAAATAATGGAGGAGAAAACTGCGTACCTCATTTGGACTTTTGTTAGCTTGCCCCTCATGGTAGATGTAGAAGGATATTGAATTAGTTGTCATGTTATGCACAGAGAAAACTGGAATTGTTAGTTTACGATGATAATACATGGATAATACAAGTCCTGAACTGGTATCTTAGACAAGCATACATTTTGTATGTAGTTAGATGTTAAAGGAAGAAAATCCTCTCTCTCTCAAAGCATAACTTGATTGCACACAAACAAAACTAATATAGACGTTTTCAAATGTTCAAATGTTTGTTAAGCTTATGGGACCCAACTACGGGGTCATCAGTCCCTAAACTTACAAACTACTTATTTACTACCTTATACTAAGGGCGGCACAAATATCCATGCCCGAGGGGGGATTCGAACCCCCGACCGTAGTGGCCGTGCAGACCGTGACTGGAGCGCTTCATAGACGTTTCACCAACTTAAAGCTATAGATGAATCTGTTAACAATTAAGATTACCCACAAGCAAAACAACTTAAGAGCGGGACTAAGGCTGTTTTGCCGGTAAACATGAATGTACCGTTGCTGGAAATAATGTATAAAATTTGGGGACTAAAGTCTCTTTGGGCTTAAGTGGTGTGTATTGAGTATTGCAACATTGCTGTGCCCATAGCTCAAAACCATGAAAATGTGGACTTAAGTCGTTTTGCAAATTCACGATTCATATATTATTTTAGATTGTAGTATGCATAGTGCGATCTTCTGCGCTATGAACTTCTTTCTTCAAAACTATGTAGCTTCATATGTATTCGTCGAGCCAATATATTGGTAGTGTAAATCACAACGGCGGCGGAGCGCCCGAGCGAATTGAAACGCTATGCTGCGATGCGCGAGGCCGTTCCCCCTCGGGGGTTCGAATCCCCCCTCGGGCATGAATGTTCAAATGTTTGTATAGCTTATGGGACTTAACTACGGGGTCATCAGTCCCTAAACTTACAAACTACTTACAAACTAGCTAATACTAAGGACGGCACAAATATCCATGCCCGAGGGGGGATTCGAACCCCCGACCGTAGTGGCCGTGCAGACCGTGACTGGAGCGCCTCAGTCCCCTCGGCCAGGGCATGAATGTTTGTGCCGTCTTCGGTATAAGCTAGTTCAATAGTAGTTAGTAA
The DNA here is from genome assembly GCA_026315105.1 of Locusta migratoria. NCBI lineage: Eukaryota > Metazoa > Arthropoda > Insecta > Orthoptera > Acrididae > Locusta > Locusta migratoria. The sequence goes on along the minus strand of CM048750.1, from coordinate 69,056,851 downwards.
GTTTAGCGACTGATGACCCCGCAGTTAAGTCCCATAAGCTTCACAAACATTTGAATATTTTGTTTGTAAATCAGAGCCGTGCATCGCGGCATATTTACCCGCCCAGGCCGCCTGTGCCCGTCAGCTGCGCTCCGTTGTCCACTCTATACAGCGGTTCTCGAGCCCAGCTGCACCGCCAGCGGACGGAGCGAGCCGCGATGTCCCGTCGAGGTCCAAGGTTCGACCGGATACCCACCGGGCGCGAGTCCGCGACAGGGTTCGGTGCAACTGCGAAACGACAGCGCTGGGAACGTGGGAATGCAGCACTGCGCAGACAGTTCAGCGCAAAACATTCAAGTAATCATGGCTAGTTTCAGTATTTATTTCGTACGCAACGTCGTCGCTATATAACCTAGCAGTTGAAAAACGCCGTTAAACTAAAAAAAAAAAAAAAAAAAAAAAAAAAAAAAAAAAAAAAAAAAAAACTGTGTTTTGCGAGGCCGACGCCTAGCGCCTAGTGCATCTTTTCCGGCTTTCTGGCTAGGGCGGGCGCACACGGGAGACTGTGTCGCGCAACTATTTCGTCTTTGTTGCTTTCATGTTGCTTCGGTTTTTGAGAGCTCGCACACGATGAGCAACTGTTTCCTGACAGCCGACTCATTTTCAAGGGTTTCTATAGTTCAGTCGACCAGTGCACAGAGATGGATTGTTTTGAGGCTGTGGTTTGTGCTCTTATCATTCGACAAGAAACATAGCAAATTGAAACGCTTGACATTTTTGTAGATTTTAATTGATTTTCATGATATAAAAATGAAAACGATTTTAATTCAGTTACTTTCAATTATTTACCAAGCTTCATATATTATTTATAATTTCCTTTTAAGGTATCTAGCAACTGGATCAAGTTTCAACGATCTTTCACATAACTACTTGATTGGTGCTAGCAGAAACCGCAAAATAGTAAAAGAAACATGCACTGCAATCTGGAATGTTTTGCAACCTTTGGTTATGCCAGAAAAATTTGAATAAGACTGGTTGCACATTGCTTAACAGTTCTATAAAAACACCCATTTCCCCAACATCATAGGTGTTATAGACGAAAAACAGAATAATACAACCTCAAAAGTTCTGGCTCAGAATTTTTTTAATTATAAAAAATTCTTTTCTGTGGTGTTGATATCTTTGGTCGCTTCTGATTATCAATTTGTCTTCATAGATGTTGGTGCGAATGGAGCAGCAGGAGATTCCTCAGTTTTTAATAATTCGAATATGGGCAAAAAGCTGCAACGAAAACTTCTGAACATACCGAACGACCAAACATTGCCTAACGACCCCGAAGGCAAGCCAATACCTTTTTGTTTGGTTGCTGATGAAGCTTTTGGTTTATCGAGGCGCATTTTGCACCCATTTGCTAAAAAAATGCTAATCCTATTAAAGAAAATTTTCAATCGTAGGCATACAACTGCTCATCGTTTGGTTGAATGCACATTTGGCATACTGGCGAACAAATGGCGTATTTTCCATAGACCTCTTGATGTTACCCTCGATTTCTGCGATACAATAATCAAAGCATGTTGTGTTCTCCACAATTTTGTGCGCAGAAGAGATGGAATCAACTTTACAGATATGGCTTATGAATGTCCACTACAGACTACAGACATTGAAGCCTAGGATAGAACTACAACTACTGCTGTCAATATACGCAACTATTTTGCAAACTATTTCACGTCCCATGGAGGATCTGTTCCAAGGCAGTACGATGGACTTTGATTTCACTACGACTCAACAACATTGAAAAACTTACTTGTTCTATCCACAAAACATTATCAAGAAGTGTAATTGTAATATCAATTTTTTTCTGTGGAGAATTGTCCCCAGATTGTACTCCATACGTTTACACACACTTCTTCCCATAGTTTGCTTTTTAAATTAGCGTCAGAATAATCTTTTAAAGTTTTATTGAACAATGCAGGCCTCTTTTCTACTTCATTTATGAGCAGTAAACTATCGATGTCTTCATCCCTCACAACAGCCATTTTACAGACTTGAAAGTTTCCAGATGCAGACAACAGAGAGACGGCAACTACATTGCCGCCCATGTGCGCGCGCACGTATTGCCCGTGGGAGGTCAGACTGGACAGAGACAGAGGCAGTTGCGTCGCCCTTCTGTCGGCGGCCACAGCAACTGAAAACTTGTGTCGCCGTCGCGTCGCTCCGTGTGCGCCCTTACATATGACTGTACAGTCTCTGTGGAAAAGACGAGACAGTTGCGCAACAAAAAGTGTCCCGTGTGCGCCCGCCCTAAAGGCCTGGCCACTAGTGATGGGACAACCGACTGTTTTTAACAACCGATTGGTCAATCGGTTGTTTTTTCGTTCAGTCGGTTTTTTCAGTCGAATGAAACAACCGAATGAAAATAGTCTCTGTGGCCGTATGAATGTTTTCACTCACTTGAGTTGAGTTGGGTTTGAGTGGTTTAAGTCGATGCGAAACAATCGAATGAAACCAGTCTCTGTCGGTTTGAGCCGTTATATCAATTTTTTCACTCATTCGGTAGGTTTGAGTGGTTTCAGTCGATGTGCGACCACTGAATGATACAAGTCTCTGTCCTTTATATGAATGTTCTCGGCATTGAGTGGTTTCACTTGATGCGATACAACCGGCTAGAAAAAGGCTATGCGGTTTCTGCAGTTATATGGATTTTTTTTTATTAATTCACCAATTTTGTGTGACTTTATTTGCATATTCCTTCAGTCTTTTCGGGTATAAATGAACCGTGATTCAGCATGAAACTTTCTTAGAGATAAATCTTATAAATATAGCACTGTGTCCGTGTGTGTGTTTCTATTGCATGAAAATCTACAGTTTTGTTCCAATCTTGATGAAATTTTGCACTCTTTACCTTCAAAGCAAGGGGAAAGTCACTGTCTACATCAAATTTCATTCGGTGCATGGCAGAGGGTACTTTACGTACTGACTTCGACAAAAACCACAATTTGGCTACGATCTTGATGAAATTTTGCACACTTGACCTTTAAAACAAGACGAAGGTAATTGTGTACAATAAATTTCGTAGGTGCATGGAGGAGGGTACTTTACCTACTAACTTCGACAAATTCCGTTTGTATTCGAATTTTAATGATATATTTCGCTCTTCACTTTCAAAGAAAGAGAATGGTCACCGTCTACATCTACTTTAGTTCGATGCATGACAGAAGGTATTCCAGACTTTGACGCCAATATATAGTTTTATTCTGATCTTGATGAAATTTTGCACACTTGACTTTCAAAACAAGTGGCAGTTCACTGTTCAAGTAAGATTTTGTATGGTACATGACGGAGGGATGGAATAAACCTCCACACCGTTTCACCAATAACCACAGAAATATCTGTGACAAGAGTTCAAATGTTCAAATGTTTGTAAATCTATCGGACCAAACTGCGTGGTCATCAGTCCGTAGCTTACAAACTACTTAAACTAAGGTAAACTAACCCAAGGACAACACGCACACACACACACACACACACACACACACCAATGCTCCAGGGAGGACTCGAACCTCCGACAGCGAGCAACCGCGCGCTCCGCAGTGAGGTGCTTTACACCGCTCGGCTACTCCACCGCGGCGTGACAAGAGTGAATAATTATGAAACTTTAGATGAATGTTTTCATATACTGTTGTCGAATACAGACACGCTGAAGAAAATTTACAGCACTGATAAATGTTGTATGTCTTCTCGTACTCCTTCAAATTAGATGGAATTAACAAAAATATTTTTATAAGAAATATTTTTATACAAAATACTTTAATGAAGGCTTTTTCTACCATACCTAATGTTTTAGTGATCCTCGAATTTCGATCTAGCAAATATGCTCAAAGTTAACATACTTAACTCTGTCCTGCTAGAACCTTAGATATTTATGAACAAGAAGCCGCATACCGCACGTTTCTACCTGTTCCCACTTCGGAGATACAGTATGCGAGATTAAACTTGTAAGAGATCATTTTGAAACACCCTGTAGTTTCCACGCTTCTTTATTGAGACAGTAAGAAACCGACAACAATCGGCGATGGCACGCCCCGCCCGCCAGACACTGTTGTGTGGAGTTCACGCGCGCCTGCTGGCGCTGTCAGCAGTGAAAACGCAAGCGAGGCAGCACCCCCTCTCGTGTCCCCGCTCCCCGCGGTACTTCGTGGTCATTGGCCACTTCTACAGATTGTGGGTGTCTGCGAAAGTAATCTGATCGGGCCGAGATGATCGGCGTTTTTGAAGTCTGGGGTGGGCGATTAAAGTGATCGCAGGCCTGCTTCAGCGATATGACAAAACTTACTGCCTGTTTTCACTTAAAAAGAAAGTATGAGTAATTCAGTCAATGTACAAAACTGCAAAAGTTTCGCATGTTTTCATTCAGTTGTTCCCACAGACTACTTTCATTCGAAAAAAATGAACGAACATTAATCCAATATAGTAAAACTACGACCGACTGACTGTTTCATTCGGTTGCTCCCACTGACTGGTTTCACTCAAAATAACTAATGAAGAGGCCAACGTACTGTGTCAATTTTTTTCATTCGGTTGGTCCCATCGACCGATTTAACTCAAAAGGAAAGGAATGAGCGGTTCAACCGACTGTGTCGATTTTATTCGGTTGTTCCGAACGACTGATTTCACTCAAAAGAAGGAATGAGTAGGCCAACCGACTGGGTCGATTTTTCATTCGGTTGATTCCACCGACTGGTTTCACTCAAAAGAAAGAATGAATAGTCCAACCGACTGAATCGGTTGTTTCATTCGGTTGGTCCCACCGACTGGTTTCACTCAGAAGAATGAATGACTAATTCAACCGATACGAGAAACTACAACCGAATGATCGATTTTTTCCCAACAACCGAATGAATCGATTGTTTTCATTCAATATTTCCCATCACTACCGGCCACACAGAGCGCGGGCTGCCGGCGAGCTGAGCGGGCAGGGACGCCACACAGGAAGAGAAAAGCGGCTGCATCAGCTGCAGCATTGTGGGGGCGGCCGGGACCCCATAATTGCCTGTGTAGCGCATTGTATACGACAGAACTGCTTCCCGCCACAGCTACGACTCAAGCTGCGAGTACGAGAACACAGCAGTGGAATGCGCCAACTACCGAAGATTTACCCACGCCAATAATAGAGACGTGGAAGAAATCTGAGGAATGATTTTGAGAACTTTGGGGGCTTCCGAACTGCCTTGGAATCAAAGATAGAAAGGAATTGGAGTTAAAATACCCGAAGAACAACGTACTCCAGTTATTTTGTTATAAACAATTATTTTCGCTCGTTCTATCTCCCTGGCATTTGATACAGCAGAGGATACTGGATATATAGATTACAAATTAATCATCCACTCATAGCTCGTTAAACAAAACGTAAATTGGTCATTGTAGTATCCGATTAGTCACTACTGGATGCACCTAGTACATTCTGTGTACTTTTACCTTTTCCAAAATTTTCAGCCATGAGTGTGTCTCTACTGCACGGTGCTGAATGCACAGCGCGACTGCCAGCTGAAAAGTTAAAGAAAAGAAACATTCAGTAAGTATCCATTAACTCACAGATATGAAGCGAACAACCTTAATATTTGAAGTGATCCTAAATGAACATTGTATTTATCTTTCATGTTTTGAATTTCTACTATTACAGTCGTTTGTTGTTGTGGTCTTCAGTCCGGAGACTGGTTTGATGCAGCTCTCCACCCTACTCTATCCTGAGCAAGCCGTTTCATCTCCTCATAAGAACGACAACCCACATCCACTTGAATCTGTTTACTATACGCGTCTCTTGGTCTCTCTCTGCGATTTTTACCCCACACACTTCCCTCCAATGCTAAATTTACGATTCCCTGATGTCTAAGAATGTGTCCTACTAAGCGATCCCTTCTTTTAGTCAGGGTATGCCAAAAATTCCTTTTCTCACCAATTCTGTCCAGTACCTCTTCATTAGTTATGCGATCTACCCACCTAATCTTCAGCATTCTTCTGTAGCACCACATTCATACAGTAGAGCTGCATGTCCTCGGGAAAAGTGACGGCTGTAGTTTCCCCTTGCTTTCAGCCGTTCGCAGTAGCTGTGTGGCAAAGCCACATTAGCTGATGTTACAAGGCCAGCTCAGTCAATCATCCAGACTGTTGCCCCTATAACTACTGAAAAGGCTGCTGCCCCTCTTCAGGAACCACACGTTTGTCTGGCCTCTCCACAGATACCCCTCCGCTGTGGTTGCACCTACGGTACGGCTATCTGCATCGTTGAGGCACGCAAGCCACCCCACCTGGGCAATGTCTGTGGTTCATGGGGGTGGTCGTAAGTTAACTTATTATCAGGTCACCTGCTTTCATTAGACAAGGCGAGTCCGCTAACATTACCGCTGGATACATTTCGTAAACCACATCAAATACTGACAAACCGTTTCCACAGACCGAACGTAAGGAGAGGGACTACTAGGTTAATTGGTTAATACAAACCATAAAAAATGCACGGAAGTGTGTTTTTAACACACCGTTAGTTTTGTTAGCACATCTGAACATATAAACATATACGTAATAAGTGCCTTTTGTTTCTTTGTAAAATGTTAATTACATCCATAGATACTGTAACCTAATGTTGACGCTTGAAACCTCCGACCTTCAGTTGCGTTTCGTAACACGGGCCACAGTCGGCGAGCAGCATCTGCTTTACTGTCGTGGTTGTGGTCTGGTCTAGCTGTTGTGGTTTGGTCTAGCTGTCGCAGTGTCCGCATGTAGCGCTTGCTGCTATTGTTATTCTGCATTTGTCTTGGCATGCAGACTAACTGTAGTACACTGTGTTACCAGACGTCTGTGATAGTGTAGTGTTGTAGGAACTGTGACCATGGTGTATTCGAACTCTGAAAAGGCGGAGATGATACTCATCTATGGCGAGTGTTGACAAAATACAGCTGAAGCCTGCAGGGTGTATGCAGAACGGTACCCGGACAGAGAGCATCCAACGTGCCGCACATTTTGAAACATCTACCGCCAACTGTATGCAACAGGTATGGTCGTAGCACGCAAACGGGTCCGTAACAGGCCCGTCACAGGAGAAGCGGATGCAGTTGGTGTGTTAGCTGCTGTTGCCGTGAACCCACACAGGAGTACACGGGACATTGCGAGAGCCGGTGGACTGAGTCAAAGTAGTGACATGCGCATACTGCATCGTCACCGCTTTCATCCGTTTCATGTGTCGCTACATCAGCAATTACATGGTCATGACTTTAATCAACGAGCGCAATTCTATCAATGGGCATTAACAGAGAATGCGTTGCAGTTCTACCTGTTTACCGATGAAGCGGGTTTCACAAACCACAGGGCAGTGAATCTACGGAACATGCATTACTGGTCCGTGGACAACCCTCGCTGGCTCCGACAGGTAGAGCGACAGCGACCGTGGACTGTAAATGTATGATGCGGAATCATTAGCGACCACCTCATTAGTCCTCACTTCATTGCAGGGGCCCAAACAGCTGCAACATACATCGCGTTTCTACAGAATGATCTGCCAACGTTTCTCGAAAATGTCCCACTTGGAAATGCGTCGACGTATGTGGTATCAGCATGATGGTGCATTCCGCAATTATCACTAGGCTGACCCTTGACAGGATGTTCGACGGGCGTTTCACAGGATGTGGAGGACACATAAATTGGCCAGTCCGTTCTCCTGATCTTACACCTCTGGACTTCTTTCTGTGGGGTACGTTAATGAAGAATGTGTACCGTGATGTGCCTACAACCCCAGAGATATGAAACAACGTATTGTGGCAGCCTGCGGCGACATTACTCCAGATGTACTTCGACGTGTACGACATTCATTACGCCATACATTGCAATTGTGTGCAGCAAATGATGGCCACCGCTTTGAACATCTATTGGCCTGACATGTCGGGACACACACTATTCCACTCCGTAATTGACATCGGAAACCACGTGTGTATGTGTACGTCACTCCTTCTGGTAATGTGCATGTGCGTCAGTGAAAAAGACAAATATAGGTGTTAACATGTAGACGTAATGTGCTGTTCTAGTCTCTTCTGTACATAAGGTACATCACCGTTCCCTTTGGATCCCTACTTAATTTGGTGCTCTCCGATACACACGATCGAACAGCGGAGGAGTGATACTCAAGCGTCAACTTTAGGTTACAATATCTCCGGATGTAATTAACATTTTACAATGCAACAAACGGTACTGATTACGTATTTGTTTTCATGTTCAGATGTGCTAACAAAACTAACGGGGTTGCATTTAAAAAAAAAAACGTAGGTTTTTGTTAAAAAACATACTTCCGTGCATTTTTTATGGTTTGTATTAACCAATTACACTATCCCCTCTCCTCACGTTCGGTCTGTGGAATCGGTTCGTCAGTATTTGATGTGGTTTAAGAAATATATCCAACGGTAATGTTAGGTCACTCACTCTGTATATATGATATCAATAAGAGTTACTTAACGTTGTCTGGGTAAAATTGCACCCCTTTTCGGAATGACTCAAACTGAGCCCTAGTATTTTCCTGAATCACGGAAAGTTTTATTAGTTCACAGTCTATAACAAAGTCATTCCACTGTAGGTGAAGTTGAACTTATCTTATATGCTGGCTGAAGTCCATTGCGTTGTGAGCTGTCTTCGGCATTCACTACAAGATTTGATGTTACAGGATCTTTTCGTAAATCATAAACATGTCAGTTGATATGGAAACGATTTTATTTCCACTTAAATAAAGTTTAAATCAATCACATTGTTGCACAATCAAAAAATGCAGCGGCAAGCCAACAGAGCTGCTCACAGGTTTGTGACTGCTAGAAGACTAACTAAACATGGTTTCTCTCAAACACCTTTCTACGTAACCGCGTAATAAGATTGATTACAAAGTTTTGTAATTCACAATTAAACAATATTCTTTTACATTAAATATGCCAAAATACAGAAATTAAAACATTACATTTAAGCTTTGCCTATTTATCTCGATGTATGTACTTGTTTCATGAAATTTGTATTTAATGTGGTACACAAATTTAAAGTCATCCTTTGACTAGTGTTTACAGTGCTAAAATTATTTACATTATTTGTGTTTTCGAAGTGCACACATATTTGTTTTGCCAATATTGTGTAGGCGTGCTATTATTGTGGAATTTTAATGTATTTCAGTTTGCGGTCAAATTTTTTATTAATACGGATTTGTATATGGTTGTCGTAGTTTTGTTAATTTCGAAGATAGTTTCTTAGTACCAAACGGATTATTAATTTTAGTGCATGAAAAATTATCGGTATTTAATTTAGGATCCAGTGATATATAAAACATGGTCTGCCCTAATTTATTTAAACAAAAGGTATACATGAAATCATGTTGTGCAATAGTTATAACATGTAGTATTGTTGTTTTTATACAAATTAGTATCTATATAGGTTCAGCAATTTCTGAAACTAAGTGTAATGCATTTTTAGTGTTTGCAGCTATTATTTACGAAAGTATTAAAAATTGAAAATTACGTAAAAGGACAGCCAAAGTTATATTTAAATCAATGTACTATTTTTTTGAAAGCGTTTTACTAATAGTGTTAATAGAATTTCAAACAGAAGGCGAAAATGTGGTATTTTACATCTCCGGTAGTGAAGTTTCATTTTAGGTGTCAGATATTTCGTGTTTATAATGTTGGCAACTGATTTTCGTAATGAGCGTGCAACGTAGCAGAAACGTTACAGCCCCCACAGCGCACGCCCGCTGCCAGGAGCGGCGAATCTGTGTTCTGAGACAACTCGGCGTCCGCCACACTCGTCCGACTCCATCCAGCAGCGAGCGTTTCAACGACGCGGCCGGTTAGCAACGGCTCAAGTTCACTGCCCGCGTTCTGTGGCCAGACCTTAACTAGGACGCTTTCGGCGTAATCAAAAAATGGCATGAATACCAATTTCGTTACCTGACACTCCCTTTGCCCCTTTTTCTTTTACACTGTCATCAACTTCATTCACATTACTAAAAATTCTTTCATTAGCTTCATGTACTTCAACATCACAACGTTTACTTTCATCACTACCGTCAGAAAGGGTGAACTCGATCACAAAATTTTCTGTTGTTTTAGAGGGAACCTCTGGAAGAATTCGTTTCAAAAATATTACGTGTAATCCTTAGGATTTCGACATATCTAATGTTGAATATAGAAATAGACTATTGTGCTTTTGAGTGGGGTGAAGCCGAAGACCTGTAACGGCTTCACACAGACAATGGGGTGTAACCGATCGTCTTTTACATTGAAATATCTCCCAAGGTATGACAGGCTATGTTTATATAAAGTTTTAAAATAGTACAGGGTCTTTCTCAGGGACCAAACATCTATTAAAATTAACAAGTAGACTATTTTATGGTTAGAACATTGTATTTTCCTTAAAAAAAATACTGTACCTAAAATTGTCTTGCATCATAAAGAATTTTCACTCATTGTTTGAAATGTCAAAATCTTGAAAACTAGCGTTCACAGCCAATGCCCTTAGGCTTCATTTTTGTTACAATTTGTATGAAGGGAGTCTTCTGTACATCAGGAACATCTGGAAATACACTTGATCAATCCATGAACTAAACATTCTTCGTCTACTGAACTAAGAATAGGCTGCCCACCATATTTATATCTACGTTTGCCTTTCACCCACTCATTTAACGTTGTATAGGGCACACCGTAACACTCAGATGCTTAACGAATACTTAACTTCCCTTTCTTCACTTCCTGAGCGGCATTTTCCAGATATACTGGATAGTAGTTCCTTTTGACCTCTCTTCCCACCTTCTTCGCGTATGTTCGCGGCATGATCGACTTCACCCTACAAAATACGACAATTCAATTTTTAGATCACTACTCGTCCATACAACAAACTTCTGCTTTTGCAAATACATAAATCAAATGACAATGAGTTCAGTTATCGACTAACGGTCCGAAAATAGCAGAATTATATGACTATAAGATCGTATTGTGACAGGTTTAGTCTTGCTTCATTCACAGACCACCAAAATGCATTTGTTTATATCCCACAATGCCGCTGAACGGATACTCAGAGAGAAAATTCTGCAGGTAAACACTACTCTGCAACTCATTGGCTTCCAGCAAGTATGTGTAACATGAAGTTCCCGGCTGTACCGCCAGGCGGAAGTAGTGTAAATTATAATGCTTTATTGCCGGTCGACTTCCCCCCACCTGATCGACTTCACCCCTTCTGACGGTACGCTTTGACGTGAAAAACAATTTTCCTACCTTCTCTTTTCCATGCTTCTAAATCATCATTCATCCTGTCTGTGTTGTCCAATCTCGCTCACTGACCACTGGCTCGTCCTCGTTAGACTTGACATTTGGCACTTCCGTGACCGGCGATTGCACCAGGACTTGCGCTACTCCTCCCGTCTCCTGCGCACGCTACTTTGCCGTATCAATAACACTCCTGACTTCGTTTGCTACTACACCCGAATTACTGTGATCACCAAGATCATCGCTTCTGTGTCGATCTCTGTACTCATTTCCTATCACATGACCTTGCTCACAATCGTAATTTTCATTCAGACGGTTGCCGGACTCAAGGTTATTGTTCTCACAGCAACCGTTTTGTTGGTGGGGCCACGCATTATCGTCCGCAACAATCTGGCCCGCAACCGTTGCTCTACTCGTTTTTTGAACATTCCGCATCCGCAATTACAGCAACTACCTATTCCGCGATGTGCACCTCTACCTTTTCCTCTTTATTTGCGTACACCGTACCTCATAGTCTGTTCATTGTCATTACCCTGATTGTTATTTCAGTTCTAATTATTACTATTACCGTGTTACTGGTCATCACTGCTACGGTGCCAGACGTCCATGTCACCTACTTTGCTCAAAAAAGAAGCTTTGTTTTACTCACTCATCAAATGACCTCGCACTTTCCATGGTAACTTTTTTCGCAATATCGTGATCATACTACGCTCGGACATTTGATCTTTCACATATTCGATCTTTTTGCATAGGTTTCCACAATAAGTTTTCATTTTAAAGAGTCCCTGTTTGACCGCAGCACTTCGTCCTGCTTGTCTGAGGACCAGTACTTTTCCTCAAATTTTGCCAAACATTCCTCTAAAGTTTTACATTTATCTGTAGCATTTACAACCCAGCTACTTGCGTCACCACTCAATCGGGTTCTCGCAATTCTAATTCACTCTTCCTCAGGTAACACAGAAGGTATAATCTTTCTGCACGCATCCACGAAAATCACCGGATTCGGGTCAAACTTCTCGATTTCAAGACTGACATGGTTAGGATATACACCTCCTAACGCAAACGTGGTAGCTAATATTTTCGCACTTTCAAAATTCTTAACTTGCTCTTTAATTTCTCCTAATTTCTGGTTTACACTAGCCTCCAACCCTTGTGTCTATTTCTTGCAGTTTAGTTTCTGTTTCGTCCTGAAACTCCACGATCTGTCCCTTGAGTGCGTTTACATATGTATTCAGCTCAATACGAATTTCCTCTTGTTTAGCATTTATTGTTTCGTGAATCTCTGTGTTTTCCTTTAACTGACCACTGACGTTATTGTTCAACTCCTGATTCCTTCTTTTTATTTCATTCGCCACTAATGTCTGACATATTTCTTTTCCATTTGTTCGGACAACACTGTCATTTGTTCGCCTAGTTTGGCATCAAGAGTGTCTATCCTATCGCTCAGACTTCTGTTCATTCATTGGATATTACTGTTTACTGAATCTCATTTTTGATTCAGACTACTACTCAAATCACTTTTCACTGACTTAATTTCCAGACCTATTAAATTGATTGCTTGCAGTAATCTTCCTACACTGTCAGTTTGGAAATCACCCACATTTTTTAACATTGGTTTGGTTATCATTTCCCGCTTTACCGTATACTTAAAATTCTCATCGTATGTTTCCTCTAAATCTGGGTCATAATCTGAACTCTCTTGCTTTATAGTCACATCATTCACATTTTCCGTCTGGTAAAGTGAAGATCCCGATACCTATCATGTTTGTGTGTGTGTGTGTGTGTGTGTGTGTGTGTGTGTGTGTGTGTGTGTGTGTGTGTGTGTATGCGCGTGCGCACGCACCTACCCTTTTTTCCCCAAAGGTAAGTCTTTCCTCTCCCGGGACTGGAATGACTCTTCACCCGCTCCTTTAAACCCAAATCCTTACCTTTTCCCACTCCTTCTCTGCCTGAAGAAGTAACAAATGGTTCCCAAATCTTGCTTTGGTGTGTGTGTGTGTGTGTGTGTGTGTGTGTGTGTGTGTGTGTGTGTGTGTGTGTGTTTGTGTTTTATTTATGTTTGCTGTCACATACCTGTGCTCCTTCATCTGGTATGTTAACTTCTACTTTTTTACAAAAATAGTTTGTCAAACCATTAGCTTTGCTGTCTGGACCATTTTGTTAAATTAGTTCTATTTATAAATAAGTTCCGTATAACAATGTATCGCAGGATTACGTCATCATTTATATCCCTATAGAAAATTCCTTATATTTCCTGTAGTTGTTTAAAATATACCAAATAGTTAACATAGCCTGTTCATGGAGAACTTTGCTATTGTATTTGTAGCAACAAATTTCAATTATGTAAACAAACTGTCACTGCTCTAGTCAATTTGCACACACACATCCTACTTCCACTTTCATTTGTTACATAAATACTTTCGGTTTAATTGAATAATTTACTATACGTCATGTTTTTGAAGGACTTATTTATGTTTAGTGGAAACTGAATTTGAGAATTGTTTATATTAAATAAGGGTTGGAAAAGTTACTTTTTTAAGTAATTAAGTTACAGTTAAAGTTACTTCCCTGAAAGGTAACTTAGTTACAGTTATAGTTACTATAAATTGAAAGAACTGTATCAGTTACAAGTAACTTTCTAGTTATTTCTACAGTTATTTTTAATCATTGTAATTGTACCTCTCCTTCAACTCCGTAATGTACCTAACTCTCTACAAAATCCGTTACCAACATCACAAACATGAAATATCGGACACCTAAAATAAAACTTCGCTACCGGACATGTAAAATATCAGATTTTCACGTTCAGTTTGAAATATGATTAACACTATTAGTAGAACATCTTTAAGAAATAGTACATTGATTTAAGCATAACTTTGGCTGTCCTTTTACGTAATCTTCATTTTTTTATACTTTGTAAATAATAGCTGCAAACACTAAAAATGCATTACACTTAGTTTCGGAAATTGCTGAACCTATAAAGATACTAACTTGTATAAAAACAACAATATTGAATGTTATAACTATCGCACAACATGATTACATATATACCTTTTGCTTAAATAAATTAGGACAGACCATGTTTTATATATCACTGGATCCTAAATTAAATACTGATCATTTTTATGCACTAAAATTAATAATCCGTTTGGTACTAAGGAACTAGCTTCAAAATAGATAAAACTACAATCGCAAACTGAAATACATTAAAATTCCATGTCTCAATAATAGTACGCCTACACAATATTGGCAAAACACTGAAGTGTGCACTTCGAAAACACAAATAATGTAAATAATTAGAGTAAATTTAAAACAAATCAAAAGATGACTTTTAATTGAGTACTACATTAAATGCAAATTTCATGAAACACGTACATACAGTGTGAGAAATAGTTAAAGCTTAAATGTAATATTTTAATTTGTTTATTTTGGCATATTTAAAGTAAAAGAATATTGTTTAATTGTGAATTACAAAACATTGTCATCAGCCTTATTACGCGGTTAAGCTGCAAATGTTTGCGTGCGAGCCATGCTCTGGCAATCTGCTCCTGGTTACAGTTCAGTAAACATCTTTGTTCTGTTGCTGCTTTGTTGCGAATTGTGCAACTATGTGTCAAGTTTGATCTTCATTTAAATGGAAATAAAACATTTATTCAGAAAAGTTTAAATAAGTGATTTCGTCATTTTTATCATTTAATGTCGACAACCATTTCATTAACGTGAATGCAGCTCCGAAGTAAACCTGGATCAACGGACTCAATCACAACACAAACCAAACGAGCCATCGCATCGAACATCAGAATCCAAGCTAATTGTTTTTTATTTTTTATAACGTGTACCTCACCATCCCCCGGCTTCCTGTTAATAGAACTGAGTCTTGTAATACAGACACATTTCGACTGAAGTGTTTTGGGATCGGCGACAGCAGGAATACTTCACAATCTTACGTAAGTAGAAAGGAAACAAGGTTTAATGTCAATCAATAATCAAATACATTACTACATATATAATTAATAATAATACATACTTATTGTTGTTGTTGTTGTTGTTGTGGTCTCCAGTCCGCAGACTAGTTTGATGCAGCTCTCCACGCTACCCTGTCCTGTGCAAGTCTCTTCATCTGAGAATACGTTCGGCAACCTACGTCCTTTTGAATCTGCTTACTATATTCGATCCTCTGTCTCCCTCTACGATTTTTACCCCACACACTTCCTTCTAATGCTAAGTTGACGATTCCTTGATGTCTCAGGATGTGTCCAACCAATCTATCCCTTCTCTTAGTCAGTATATGCCAGAAACTCCTTTTCTCCCTGATTCGGTTAAGCACCTCCTCATTAGTTACATGATCCACCCATCTAATTTTCATCATTCGTCTGTAGCACCACATTTCAAAAGCTTCCATCATCTTCCTATCTGAACTCCTTATCGTCCACGTTTCACTCCCATACCATGCTACACTCCAGACAAATGCTTTCAGAAAGTACTTCAAATCAAAAATGTTTGTAGAACTTATGGGACTCAACTATGGGGTCATTAGTCCCTAAGCTTACAAACTACTTACGGACTAGCTAAGACTAAGGACGGCACAAATATCCATGCCCGGGGGGAATTCGAACCCCCGACCGTAGTGGCCGTGCAGACCGTGACTGGAGCACCTCAGTCCCCTCGGCCCCCGCGGCCGGCGAAAGTACTTCGTAACATTTAAATTAATATTGGATATTAACAAGTTTTGCTTCTTTAGAAACGCTTTTCTTCCCATAGCCATTCTGCATTTTATATCTTCTTTACTTCGGCCATCAGACGTTATATTGCTACCCAAATAACAAAATTCATCTACTACTTTTATTGTCTCTTTACCTAATCTAATTCCTTCAGCATCGCCTGATTTTCTGACATTGCATTCCATTACCTTCGTTTTACTCTTGTTAATGTTCATCTTATATCTTCCTTTCAAGTCATTGCCCATCCCATTCAATTGCTCTTCCAGATCTTTTGCGGTCTCTGACAGAAAGTAATTCTCTCATCGGCAAACCGCAATATTTTTATTTCTTCTCCCTGCACTTTAATGCCCTCTCCAAATTTCTCCTTCCATTTCTTCACTGCCTACTCAATGTACAGATTGAACAACATTGGGGAAATGCTACAATCCTGTCTTACTCCCTTCCCAACCTCTGCGTCCCTTTCTTGTCCTTCAGGTGATTATATGCTTATTGTTGCGTGCATAATTCGAAAATGGAAATTCATAACATGTTATAATGGTTCCAATTTATATATTTCATACATTTCCAAAGTACATTTTTGAAAAGATTTAATTTAGAAACAAACATTCTTGTTCTCTTCACTAAAATCAAAGCTTGGCATTCTGCAGTCTTGAGATTCATACAAAAATATTACCTTACTTGCTACCCAAAAACTAACGATACTTCTACTAAATTGTTAACTGATAAAAGTAACTTAGTTACAGTTAAAGTTACATTATGCAAATAACAACACCGTTACCTTTGAAAAGTAACTCGTTACTCCCAAACCCTGTTATTAATGTTATTCTGAAACATTCGAAAAAATGTATAATGTATATCTAAGAGCGGGTTATTGAACTCGAGTAGTAGTTACCGTATATTTCTGCAGATAAGACGATGTTCAGATAAGACGAGGTACAGATTTTCAACAACATTTTATAGTGTAAGCATGTGTCTGGCTATAAGAAGACCCCCAAGTTACCGAATGCAAGCCGCACTTTGTTTTTCAGTTTTTGAGATCTAAAAACACACTTGCAGCTTAGATTCGGAGACAAAGCTTCAGGAAGTTCCAAAGAATGCCGCTAGAAGCCGCCGTAAGTAGGTTATGAGGATGGTACTGGATTTCACCCTTTGTTGCAGTGTTTGCGGTCTGCTTTTGAACTTCTGTGCATGTAGTGCTATGTTGTATCTGATCGTGATGAAGCATGTTTTTTTTTTTACACTGCAAAGTTTAAGAGAAAAGTAATTTCTTTCGTCGAGACAACATTTAATCACGCCGATGCACATATTATGCGGGTGAAAACACAAGAAATTACGTGTTGCTCCTAAATATTTTAATCCTTTCACAGTTCCGTTCATAAATAAACTGGTAGGTACAGGAAGAAATTAGTTTTAACGATAACGCGAATTCAGCAATTTTTAAAAAATAACACGAAATCTGCGGTTTTCAAGAAAATAATACGAATTCGTCGATTTTTAATTTTTTCAAATTTTAATTAACACGGTTTCCAACAAAATTACACTGTATCTGGGTAAGAAACGTAAGTTTAATGGTCGTCAGTGATATATTTAATATAGAAATGTTCCATATCCAAATGTAGTGGCTGTTTTATTATTTTGTAATACACACTGTAATAAGACTGCGCCACACATTGTTAGACGCGCATATTGACAGTAGTACTATTTCCGTTCGGTAAAGGGTATATTACACGGAGCGTATTTGGTCGCTAGTCGCTGGCGTCTGTTATCGCTCGGCGTATGGGCGAATAGCGAATGAATACGCTGACGCAATGACACGCAGCGAGTTAAGGCCGTATTACACGATACACCTGAGGCGTACACTTATGCACCAGCGCTACAAGCGTGATTATCTGGAACTACGTACTGCTTCTGGTAGACCTATTAACACCATGCACGGCGGATACTCCTCGGCGCGAATCCGCGCATGCGCAATAGACAGCAATAACGCGCATGAAGCGCGAAGAAAACTGAGCTCCTCTATTCATTCATTCATACCACATAAGAATCCGAGGGAAACTGATTTCCTGGAACGCCATACATTGAAATTATTTCTGTGAGCTCAAGGTTCCTATTTAATATGAAGTTGTCATTTTATTATTTCTTCTTATGTATTTCGCGCGGGATTGAGTTCTGCTGCTTACAAATACAGATTCAACACTTTAGTTTTAGATTTAAAATCAAAGTTTGTTTAACTAAGGGGCAAACTGCTTAGGTTATCGGTCCCTAGATTGAAACATATTTAAATTAAAATTGTGTGCCGGAACCGGGACTCAAACCTGGGACCTTTGCCTTTCGCGGGCAAGCGCTCTACCGACTGAGCTACCCCTGACACGACTCACGATGCCGCTCCAGGAGTGCTAGTCTTGCGTGTTTGCAAGAGCTTCTGTGAAGTTTGGAAAGTAGGAGGCGAGGTACTGGCGGAAGTAGAGTTGTGGGGCGGCGTCGTGAGTCGTGTCAGGGGTAGCTCAGTCGGTAGTGCGCTTGCCCGCGAAAGGCAAAGGTCCCAGGTTCGAGTCCAGGTTCCGACACACAATTTTAATCTGCCAGGAAGTTTCATATCAGCGCACACTCCGCTGCAGAGTGAAAGTTTCATTCTGGATATTTAAATTAACTTATGCCAATGACAACATGCACATCTCGTAAATATCCGAGGCAGGCCTCTTAACTTCCGGCAAGAGCGGCTGCGCAATTCGTGACGTGGAGCCTTAGACCGCACGGGAGTTATATATTACTACACTTGGTTGCCAATGTATATGTCTATCTAAATTTACATTTATACAACATTTTGCACATAAAACACATTTTTTGGAGCTGTGACAGTAAATCTTCAGATTACGGCACAACAACGACTAAAACCATACGTTGTGTTCGACTGTGGCCCGAAAGAAGACAGGCAGGCGAATAGTCACAGCTAATGAAAGAATTGAGTTCTGAGATTCCGCAACAATTTCAGAACTCCGCGAGGAAAGATTTTGGAGAGCTTCTGTCTGTAAAGCTGTAGCAATATGATTGAGAAATAGACGATTGCTGTCGTAACTTTTTATGATAGGGGAATCGTGTATATTATAGAAACAACTTTCCTTCATGTACAGCTGAATTATAACTCTACGGCTCTCTCCTATTCCATTTCATTTCTAAATTACGAAGCAATCAATACAAGAATTCCTTTACATTTAGTTTGCTACAAAGAATTTTTTTTTTTTTATTTCCGCATTTGTGAAAAACTACTAACTGAGAAAACGGGCAAAATCCGTTACACGAAAGTCAGCAATCACTCGTAACCACGAATGTCAATATACAGATAACAAGCAGCAAGCTTATTGCTGCTACTTACGCGCATGCGCGCGTTTGCGCTGCCTAGTGTGCATGCGCGGATTCACGGGAGTTCAGAACTTGTCTCTATTCCGGAGCGCGGATAAAGTATCTGCTAATAATCATGGTTCCACGTGTTCCGCCGCTAGTGGCTATCGCGCTAGATCAGTACCTTTCACGGCGGATCATCGTGTAATAGCGTCTTCGTAAAAGCAATTGAAACGCGACGTAGCATATGTTTTGGAGATTAGGTGATACCAGACAGTTCTGTTTCCCAAGGTGCGACATGGCCGTGAATTTATATCAGTGATCCATTTTGTAATTACTTTTAATATATTTACGTCAATGATCACAAAATTTCTCGTCGTTTTGACGACCAGTTTCATTGAGTGATGACCATTTTCAAGTTTAACAAATTTAGTAATAGCCTACGGTACCTTATAAAACATAAATAAGGCATTTCAGTCATCAATATCAAAAGTGTGTTAAAATATTATACATCATACTTATTGTTACATTCCTTAATGAAGATACACTTATGCTGTGATGATGCCATATAGATATATGTATTGATGACTATAATGCGTTATTTGTTTTCTAAGGTAGTCTAATACTTGATGTACCCTTCTGTTTCTGATTTGTTGTAGACTTGAAAATGGTCATTCTGACCGAAACCGGTCGTCAAAACGCCGAGGAATGTTGTGATAATTGACGTAAATAAAGATATTAAAAGTTTTGTGTCCCACCAAACAAAATATGAAGTGGAAGTGTAATCAAATTTCTGAAAATTTATCGAAGCTTTGCAGTATTATGGGACATTAAAAATAACGATTATTTAAATTTTATTCTTGACGAGATCGCCATCCTCATGATGGTATTGTTTCCTTATTTTATCCTCTACCATTTACAGTAATCTATGAAAATTTTCTTATGTGATCCTAATATTTCTGTTGGCAGAAGGACCTTCACCCAAAAGATTTGCAGAAGCACCATATTTATCCCTCCTCGCAATCCACCTAATCCATTTTCTTTTATTCTTTTCTACTTTTCCGTTTTGCTTTTGGTTCATTAATTGTTCTTTTAAAACTGTTACGAGAAACAACACAAGCATTTACAATTTCCTTCTACATTTTGACTCGACTGGTGGCTACTTTAGACGCTCCCGTATATGACACGGGGCAACCAAAAACGCCAGCGACCAGCGTCTGAAGTAGCCCACCCTTCAACTTTAGACGCTCGCGTTTCGGAGCAGCGACTTTGTTCGCTGTCCCTGTTTACACGGAGCAAATTTATAAGCTGCGTCCAAATTCTCTCCGTGTAATATACCCTTAACTGTCGGCAAGCTTATTTCTCTAAGTTAAGTTACGAAGATATTATGATAATGTTGATATGATTGTTTTCACATTTCAATGGATTTTTCTGCCGAAATGTTTCTAGCATTTTGAAACTGAGGTTATTTTCCGTCATTGAATGCCAACCTGGCAGTTTGTAAATTCGACAAACTGCGCATGCGCAGCTTTGATTACCAGAGCTGCGTCTTAACACGGTCTTTTTACAGCATTCAAATTAAGCAGTTTTGTTGT
Organism: Locusta migratoria; assembly: GCA_026315105.1. Classification (NCBI taxonomy): domain Eukaryota; kingdom Metazoa; phylum Arthropoda; class Insecta; order Orthoptera; family Acrididae; genus Locusta; species Locusta migratoria. The sequence goes on along the minus strand of CM048750.1, from coordinate 69,035,941 downwards.
TATATTCTAGTTTTCTCTCAGGCTTATAATCACTGCAACTAGTTTTGAACAAACGATTTTTTGGATGCTCATTTTTATCAGCTTCTGGGCTTGGTCCTTTTTAACCTAGTCGGTAAACTTTTTATTTAAGAGAGCACCGACGTAATAAGCTAATGTTTGCAACGATCTTTGAGTGCTCTTCAAAAAGTCAGTCACGTAGAATGAGGAATAATATTGTGTTGACCCGAAAAAATAATGCTGTTCTTGCTATATTCGACAGGTTCTTTTATGAACTCTTGTCTGTTCAGTCAATTATCCTAGAGGATTTGTGGTTGGTTTGTTTTTAGGCCACTTATCCAGACGTTTGTAAAAACGGCACTTATTTGGGGAGGTGGGCGCAACAAAAGGATGCTGAGCAGGAGGGGGTGAGGACAGGGTGTTTGTCCCGGAGCCAAAGATCCGGCACTGAAGAACACCTGAAAATGCAGAGCATAAATGAGCCCTAATACCATTTCTTTGTGTATCAAAATAAGATAGCTTTAAAAGAAATGGTTTTGTATTAAAGTCTATATTACTGAAGGGAAATAGAATTTAAAACTCAAACTTGTACCAAAATGTACCATATATTATTCACTTTTGTCACATTTTAGCATACCACTGAAAAATTGTTAAATATGAGAAAAATATAGTACCAAAAACAGAAAAAGATTACCAGAAAATAAAACTGCTATATAACAACGATAAGTGCAAACAATAACACCGAATTTGGACATAAAACAACACTGATTTTTTACTGTCCCTACTGATACACTAATCGTTTCAGTACATCTCTGGTTATATTGAGAAATTATTTTTGACAAGCGACATTGTAAAATCAAGCTGCGCTGTAAATAATTCTATTCCTACTGTATGGCGTATAGGATATCATATGTACCCTTGTCGGCAAAGTAAATTAATGAAGGTCATAAAGTGAATATTTTTTTAAAAATTACACAAACCTTTGTTTTCATAAATCATCCTTCCGCAATTTAAATTTCAGGCTGAAATTTCAATTTAATTTTTTACCTACCATCATGTGTTCTTCAAATTTAAAGAAAATGCATTGGACCTAATATGCTTTGATCCAATAATTTGTAAAATATACAAATAAAAATTACTGTGGTAAATATATAAGCAAGCATTTTTTTTCTTTATGGAATAACATGAGCTGCCTTAGGTTTAAGTTGATGGGCATGTTTGGTTTTCTTTTCCCCCTTTCGGATCCCAGTTGAATTATGACAAACAGCAATTCCTCCTCCATAATTGAAAAACTACTCTTACATGGAGTTCACAATATAACTATTGTATGCATAGGCTTGTTGAAAATAGTGCACCAGCTGTCAGTGCAGCCAACAGAGCAAAGTGACAATATTGCTTCATGCTGGACACAATATGATTTGAAACACACTACAGAGGACTGCATACGATTTGAAACAGCTACTTTACAGACACAATTTATGCTGTTAGTGAATCAGATTTCTTACATTCTGATTTGACGGCATGATAAGATCACTATGAAAAACTATACAAAATGTATCAAACTCAATCTTTTCCAAGAGTGGACTTTATACGATTTGAAACGAAGCTCCTCAAATATGTACCCACTGCAGGCACAGTCATGGCCGTGCTTTTCTCTGCTGAAGGTCCTAATGGCCAAAAGCTGCTTGGTAAGTTGTAATCTCTTATGTACGTATGTATGTATGTATGTGGCTCAGACATCTCTGAGGAAGTACCAACTTATCTTTCTCAAAAATATTGTTTAATACTTCCTTGAATTTCCATTATTTGAATATGCACAAAAGTGTGACATTGTGCAGCATCTCAGACTCACTCTGTCATTGTATTTTTGAGGTTATAACAACCCCCTCCAATGTGAAGAGACATACATGCAAGCAGTGATCTCTAAACTGATTGCAAGACAGCCATCATTCTTACCGTTTCATAAAATGTAGAAAGGAATACGTTCATAAATATATGCACTTCACAATAAGAATAATTTCTTTAAACATGGCAAGCTACACCTTTATAACTACTAGCCATGCAAAATAAGCTGATACTTTGTGCAGAGGCTGATGGGAGTCATAAATGGCTAAACATGTATGATGCTCCCTTCAAACACTGCACAGAGTCAACTTGGTGCACACTACAAACAACGAAATATGCATTTCAGTAAGAACCAAGTGTCAAGAAACTTGACTTAAGGTGAAAGGCATGCTGGCATTAATCTGTCAACTATGTCTGTTGCTTTCACTGCAAACATGGTTTCATAAAGCATAAAATTGCAGGGAAAATGTATATCAATGCAAAAACATGGATGAATTAACATTATTACCACATTGACAATGGTGCCCAAGCCAGACTTGTTCAGCAGTAGTTGGTCAGGACAGCACCAGAATTACTCGTCCAACAAAGTTTTAGCTGCCATTGCACAACCACCTTTGTTGGTAACTACCTAAAATGAGGTAAGGTTCTTTGCTTGTGATGCCACATAGTGGAGTTCAAACTATTTGCGCACAACAAAAGGGTTTTAAATTTCCCACTCTGTAGCCCAACCCTGCTTTCATCAGCTGTCTATCTGCAGAGTGCTCGCACTCATGCCCAAACCTTCAGATGTCAGACCGGTACCAAACATTGTAAATCCATAAAGTATCAACCGAAACTTCTATACAATTCATGCTATGTGCTGCCGTTCAGGAGAACATGCGTAAACGGGAAATAATATGTAGGCTAACACCTGTCCTACAGAGCACAGGAAAAGCATATCTGTAGGGTCTACCGTGCTGAACTCCCGTGGGGTAGTTGATAAGAGCGAATGCTTGTCGTTACAGGGGTCCTTAGTTCAAACCCTCTTGGCATTTCTCTCCCCCCCCCCCCTCCATATGACGCTGCTCATTGTTCTACATCAACAAATGTACAGAGTATTAAATGTGACATGTTCCAACATGTTCCTGAAATGTATAGGACTGTTCGGATTTCATAGCACTGTATAATCGGCATTTTGCTTCTGCTTTGTTTTATTTGAAAGCAGTAAACCTGTAGAGTATATCGTCGAAAAAAGACAATTTCACCATATGTACAGAAGTATTAAAGTAATAATTGCAATAATAATAAATGACTGCTAGATAGGCAGTACTGCCGTACAGCAAATGTGCATGGTGTTGCTGGAGTGCCATGTGTTTGATCAGACCATGAAGTGGGGCTGACGCTGTCCAGTCCACACGCTACTGCTACTGCTGCAGCTGTCAGTGTTTTGCAAAATGAACCCATGGAACGTTATACAAATGTAACAATTTTCAACGTACTGCAGTTTTAAAAAAACTGCTCAACAAACTAGCCCACGATAGCGCAATGTGATCACAGTTATGCTTTTCCTGTAGTCCGTAGGTTACATGTTACTACTTATAGTTTACGCACGTTCTCCTAGATGGCACATATAGCACAAATTATATATAAGTTTCGGCTGATACTATCCATATACAATGTTTGGTACAGATCTGAGTGTCTGACATCTTCCGGTTTGGGAGTCAGTATATTTTTGACATGGCAAATTTAGATGTCAGTGATATTTTTAGTGCCCTGGAAGATGAATGTAACAATTCAGGTTCAGAAGGGAACCTGAAACTTCCTGGCAGATTAAAATTTTGTGCCGGAACCGGGACTTGAACCTGGGACCTTTGCCTTTTGCGGGCAATCGCACTACCGGCTGTGCTATCCCAACACGACTCAGCTTCTGTGAAGTTTGGAAAGTACAAGGCAAGGTACTGGCGGAAGTAAAGTTGTGAGGCGGCATCGTGAGTCGTGTCGGGATAAGCACAGTCAGTGTGATTGCCCGCGAAAGGCAAAGGTCCCAGGTTCAAGTCCCGGTTCCAGCACACAATTTTAATCTGCCAGGAAGTTTCATATCAGTGCACACTCCACTGCAGAGTGAAAGTTTCATTCTAGAAGGAAACCTGATTATCTGTAAGAAATATATGAATTCTTTTTAGTAATAAAAACTCCATATACTTGAAATAAAATGAAAGCAATAGTGAGTAAAAGCCTGGAATAGGGTGACTGGTGTATGTAAGTGTTTCATTCAGTAATGTGGGCACATGCTGTGACATTCCTGCAATCTTCGTTTAATCACAGAGAATGGGGCACTTTATTGTGAACTGATTCTGGTGCACTTTATTACAGATTGATCACTAACAATTGCCCAGTAGCTTTGCTGAAAAATTCTTGCAGTCCATGTGCTGCTACGTTTATGCAGTTCCCAGGTACAAAATTTCTGAAGTAGCTTTTCTGTTTGAATGGCAAAACTCACCATAAAGACAATTACTGAGCTGCTAATAGTCATGTAAAAAATAAATCACATTCAAAAAACAAAATTTGTTGCCTCAGTCTTCACCAGAATAGAAGCAACAACTCGTGCAGACATGACCATCTTACCCCACTACACTTTTTATGAAGGTCGTGGCCAGAAACTGAAAAGTTATGTGAATCATTGTCTTTACTATGTGCCTGTCTGCAAGTCGGCAATCACTGCTGCCTACCCTCATGTTATTTAAAAAATCCTTTCACAATCCCAAATTGTCTAGAAAAAGCATGCCTTTTATTGTATCCTTTCCAGAACTGCACTTTATGTATGTGTTAACACAATATTTTAACTGGTTATACATTCAATGCAATGATTCTGTGGCAGAATATTACTCCATGACTAGCTTCCTTAAGAGCTAAGTGTCTATTTACCCTGTTACCAACTGCAAAATCCCTACCTCCCAATACGCTGCACACTCAGTTTGGAGCACTGTGTACTTCAGCTTTATCTCTCCACATGGTGAATAAGCCTACAACACTAAGACTGACGTGGTGATAATGCAATGTAAAAGCAACCATAGATTTTTGTCAATAGTGAACAATCAAAAGGAAAATGAGGATTAGGGTTTAATGTTTCATCAACAGCATGATTAGAGACTGAGCTCTCATTCTGGGTAAGCAATCAACTGTGTCCTTTCAAAGGAACCATCCAAGTCTTTGCCTGGATTTAGGAAAAATCACAAAACCTAAACCTGGAACATTGGGGATGGATCTGAACCTACATCCTCCCAAACCCAAATCCAGTGTAATAACTGCATCACCTTGACAACTAAACAGAGATTAAATTTAAAGAAGATCAACAAAGAAAAGTAGATGAAAATACTGAAGAGTTCAAGGGTTGTCATCTAAACGAAATCCATTTTATTTCATATCTACAATGTTCAAGATAAATCAATGTCTGCAAAATAAATTACATATAGATTCACACACAATAATGTAATAGACATTTTTAGGTTTCTAAATTTTGAGACTCTGCAAGAATATCTACGGCTGTTACAAAGGCATTGTATTTGAAGCACTGGATCAAGTAGGCTTCGTACAGAACCAATATTCACATTTACTTCTGAGTACAACACAAATCAAACATGTTACTACAAGCAACAAACACTAAAGTATAGGGGCATGAAAATTTTAAACAATTACAATTACTAAAGCACAGAGTTTTTTGTACTCTTCTGCAAATACTTGCCACCCATTTTTTATCTTCATGAATACAAGTAACAATTCCACTCAATCAATCCTGCAAACAGTCTTTTCAGCACACTTTTCATATTCTTACAGTGAATCCTGTTGCTCTGCAGTCAGCATTAAATGTACGTAGTACAAACAAACTTCACAATGTCAATGTCTGAAAAGATACTTTATTAACAGAACATTTAAGTACACTTCATTAGAAGAATTTCACTTGAAGTAGTGAATTTTAAGGATTTCTGGTATGCACGTCTTCCCCATATTTGCAGCGAACAATTTCTTAACAGGCAAATATGAATTTCTAAACATTTGCTAAGTTAAAAGTTAAAGCTGCTGCAATACTGCAGAAAATACCATAGAGAAGACAAGCACTAGAATTCGAATCAATTCAGGTAGTGTGGTGTGTGTAAGTACAGCCTACAGAATCTAAGATAAATGCTGAAACTTATCTGGCATGTATACCTGTTATTTTCAGTCAAGTATATTCTAATGCTTTAATTCTTAACCACCCGTGAACTTAAATAATACCCACTTTCACACACACACTCACACCAAGGGAGTGGGAAGAGTGGGGGGAGAGGGATGTGGAGGGAGAGGGAGAGGGAGAGGGGGGGAGAGAGAGAGAGAGAGAGAGAGAGAGAGAGAGAGAGAGAGAGAGAGAGAGATTTCCAATGACATGTAACTTTTCATTATGATATGGCAAACACATTAAGTTCTTAGTACTACTATGAGGAAGCTTACAATTATGTATTACAGGCTGGTGCCTAAAATGACTTCACAACTGAAATACTGTTGTCAAGTACTGAAGCAGTTAATTACATCACTCGAGTGAGATCAAAAATAAAACGATTCCTTCATTGAATCACTTTACAGAAAGCTACACTTCATGTTGGTATAAGAGAGCTTAAAATCCCTCCAATAATGAATAGTTGGATATGAAAAGTACAGCATTTGTTCACAGCAACTTATACAAGGAACACTGCTCACAAAATGCATGTCCAAAACTAACACTGATTACTCAGAGTACTGCGAAAGCAGTACCCACGACAATGTGGGGAAATATTAAGTGATAAAGCTTAGCCTAATTGATTCTTTAGTCAAACAAGTGCTGGAACATTTTAAAAGCATTACAAGAGTGACTTAAAAATATATTCTGAAAGTTCCAAGCTGTCTAGATGCCTCCCAGGAATCACCAGAAGGTCCAAGTTGAGTGTTGAAGCAATTAATCCCGTTCATCAGTGTTAACATCCCCATTGCGATCAGGAGAATCTCGTGCCCTGAAAATAAGTAAACTTACAATTAAACATCGATTACAACAAACTGACAATTTTAACGCTTCAAAAATTAAGGAACTGTAGGTAACACACAACAGACGAAGCACAACAATGATTCAGGAGATGTCATTTCTAACAATTTTTGATTAATACGATGGAAATTCTGTACTAAGAAGCAGAATTATTATTCAGAATAGAATATCTGGCCAGAGTTAACTGCTGGCCAGAGTTAACTAACACACTAGGCAAGCGTCGGCTTGACATCAGGAGCTGAATGCGATACATCGACCTGTCAACACGAATCCTTTTTTTGACATGCAGAAATTGCCTCCGGCCAATGAGAACTCGCTAGCTGTCAGCCAGTGAGCTACGCCATAATACTGACAAACATATGCCAGTAGACGATGTTCTGATAATGCTGTATACATTTGCAAAAGAAATTAAAGTTATCCTCTTAGGATCACTGTTAACCACATACCCTGTAATCACAGTGTAGAGTCTGCTGTCCTATAATCGTGACATTCACAAATAAATTACCAAATTTTGGTGACAAGTAAGTAATATCAATAAAACCATATTCTCGAAAATCTCTATGTATTCGAAACTAAGCGGCAAAATACTGGAGGCAAACAACCAATATTACGAGGTATTAGAAAATAAACAGCCAAATGTTTCTGACTAGTGAATAGTGTGAATGTCACTGATACTTATTTAATTAAGTCCTACCAGCAATTTAAGTGTTTCCACATGTTTGTCACTTAGCATTTTCTCGGAAATCTTAACATATTTGGAACAAAGGTAAAGTATTTTTGTGAAGGAAAAATAAATATCGTTGCTAGTCTTATCACTTGCAGCAGTTTCATTCTCCCTTTTTTGTTACAAATTTCCAAATGAATACCTATACCTGACAGCATTTTGTTACAATTAACTTAGAGAACTGTGTAAAATATTACTGTTATATGAATAAGTAAATCCCACAATATGTTATGAATAAGTAACTACTACAATGTGATACAAACTATAAAAGAAAAAAAAACTTTGGTGGAAGAGATTTGAACCCTATACCTGCAAATTAGTGATCCACTGATCTATCCTGTACGCTACAGCAGCTATATGCCACAATCATCATTAGTAAACCTCAGTACATGTTTTACCAGGCGAAATAACACAGGTAGTGATAGTAGCATAAATTCACATGCACTCACACAAACTAGTTTTTACAGCCTAGCTGCTTCTTCAGGCAGAAGGGAAGGAGAGGGAAATGGAAATGAGGGTTTTAAAGGAGTGGGTAAGGAGCCATTCCAATTCCGGGACAGGAAAGACTTACCTTTGGGGGGGGGGGGGGGGGGGGGGGGGGGGGTAAACACACACACACACACACACACACACACACACACACACACACACACACAACGCACACACACCTAGGCAGACATACTGTAAAACCCTCATTTCCTTTTTCCTCGCCTTCCCTTCTGCCTGAAGAAGCTAGTGTGTGTGTGTGTGTGTGTGTGTGTGTGTGTGTGTGTGTGTGTAATTTATTTGTGCTACAACCACTTCCTGTGCTCCTTTGCCTGGTAAGTAATCTTCATCTATTTTTTGCTCTATTTCAATAGAAATACTGGCATTAAATGTAGATACAATTACTTTTGAACAGTTTGTATCAGCTACTTGGATGATGGGTGCATTGACAAAGGACGTGCAACATTGGCAAGTGAAACTTTCAGGAAGCATTAGAACATTCTCAGTCCTACTAAAGCGAGCCATTAGGCCAAAACGTCCGACATTGGTTTGTACGCTACAGCACATGGAGTGTCAGAGAAATAAACTGTCACCAAGTGACACGGTGCAGTAATGATGACAGATGTTGTCAAAATTAATTGTATAGCTTTGTGAACAACTTTCTCACAGGAAATTTCTTCGATGACCAACAGAACACAAATTCATCAGCGACTACTTTTTCCACTACAGAGTCAGGAGATTCACACCTCTTAGGGTATTTTATTTTACTTTACTTGAAAATATGTTTTCATGATAAAACACTTATCATATTCATCAGAAGTTGGGGTTGGGTTGTTTGGTTCAGATAGGGGGACTGAACCACTGAGGTTATCAGTCCCCCAGTGGGGAGGGAAAGGAAGGGCGAGGGAAAGGAAGGGCGAGGGAAAGGAAGGGCGAGGGAAAGGAAGGGCGAGGGAAAGGAAGGGCGAGGGAAAGGAAGGGCGAGGGAAAGGAAGGGCGAGGGAAAGGAAGGGCGAGGGAAAGGAAGGGCGAGGGAAAGGAAGGGCGAGGGAAAGGAAGGGCGAGGGAAAGGAAGGGCGAGGGAAAGGAAGGGCGAGGGAAAGGAAGGGCGAGGGAAAGGAAGGGCGAGGGAAAGGAAGGGCGAGGGAAAGGAAGGGCGAGGGAAAGGAAATGCAGTCCAGGAAATAAAGAAGAAAGAAAAAACAGCATTAGCTCGGGGCCCGTGCTCACCACGCGCATACTCACGAAAGAACTGTGCGCCCCCTTGGAAATATTCATCAGAAAACTGATTCATTTTTTGAATTTTTAAAAACATTTGAAAATATAACTGGCAATGTTGCAGAGATGCCAAGTTTCAAAAGAATTTAATAGTAACTGGGATAAGAGAACCGATTAGTAGGAAGAGGAGATGATACCAGGAGAGTATCAGAAAATTTTTATTGACAATAAAATGAGGCGTAGCTATGAATAAGGAAAAACAACTGCAAAGACAAGAAATACAGCAAATAATAATAAACGCTAGTAGAGTATTCGTGACAATTAGATCGAACTTTACATTCATTTTACTACCCCCAGAAAGTAGAAACAAGTGCGATAGTGAATTCATTTACACTTGACAGTAACGTAATAGCATGAGCACCGGTATGTCCAAGTGTAGCGTAATTACAAGTGTACCCACAGTGGTAAAGCCAGCGAAGCACCACCGTAGCAGACAACTTTAGTGTATATGAAAGTCTGTGCTAGGCAGATGACAACAATGCATTGCGATATTTTGAAATTACTGTTGCAGAAAATATTGCAACAAAAAATAGTATGTGGCCTAACTACTAAAAATAAATCAAATAGCGAAATCCTTAATTTCAGCTGGGATTTTAAGACCGTAATTTTAGCTTAGAAATCTTTACCATTATGGAAAAATCTTAATACTTGGCATATCTGATGTAAGACGGCAAGATGAAATGAGGCCCTATTTTCATGACGGCCACTATAGTTGCAGAATAGCTTTGCTGATAGCCCGTATCTCCTGACTAACTTGTGAAGTAGAGATTGGAAGATGTGACAGACAAACTACACTCGCAATTATCGGGTTGTTCGCAAGTCAGTCTGTTGTAGAGCAACAAAACTGGTTGTACCAAACATTTGTCAGGAGAAATTATGTAACAATTAATGGATGTCATTTTGAACTCCTTGGTGTTTTCTATTGCATTGGATGAGCACACTAACCTATCAGACACAGCCACAGTAGCAATATTTATTACTGGTGTTCCTACAAATGTTGTAGTAAGGAACTCTGATTTGTTCTCTCAAAGATACCAACAGAGCGATGACATCCTGCATGTGTGGAAGACGTGTAACAGGCTTTAGTCTACCGTGAGAAAAGCTGTACGGCTCTATCTTGAGCAGGGCTTATAGGGCAATTGAAAACCCAACTTCTGAAACATCAATAATAGAGGTTAAGTAACAACTCACCGTAAAGTGGCTCACTGAGCTGCTAACAAACATAGATAAATCGCATTCACGCAACTTAAATTTAAGTCAGCAGCTCAGTAAGCCTCTTTATTGTGAGCTATTACCTATCCTCCATTATTGATATTCCTATCCGATTTTCCATAGATAAAACTTCTGAAACACTAAATTTCATGCCTTTGTGGTGTTGATACATCAACAAAATGTGTGTAGAAAACATCATGATGACAAATGTAATGACAATAGTAGAAGGGAACGGTCAATTTTAATGCGAGTCATGGAATGAACCGTAGATTATTTAAAGCTCTACTGAACAATATAGAGTGTAGATTTGGTATTGCATATTTTTGTGAAGTTCATTGGCTCAGTGTGCATAATATGTTTATCAGCTTTTTTGAATCGGACAAAATAGTTTTGTTCATGGAAATGAAGGTTGTCTCGTCCATGAATCCACTGATCCTGAACGAATTAACGAGTTAATACTTCTGTCATATCCAAGTTGCAGTGAAGCAACATACTTATCTTGTAGACACCATTACTGCTTTCAAGCCAATGTTGCGGCTTTGGCAGTGTCAGATGTTGAAAGGTGAGTTAGCCAATTTGCCCCAAACTGGGGATGTGAAAATCTAGTTTAACTCCACCAATAGAAATTCTCAGATGCTCTTGCTAGTCTGGTGGAAGAATTTTCCATTAGATTTAGACAAGCATAATTTATTGATGGATCTGAAAGAGTCTGCTCACAATATGATGTGGTGATGAATTTAAAGCTAAATATAAAATTCATGAACAAGCCTAGCCAAATCTAATGAAAATTTTTAGCAAACGTTTGCATAAAATGGTTGCCTAACTGCTGTCAAGGTTCAGTTCAACATCTGTGCGAAAAACTTCTTATGAAAATAAATAAATCTCCACGAAGAGCCACTGACATCTCACTGCAGTTTTGTGACTTGCAAGTGCGAGCTTGATCATACGAAATGCATCGTTTGTTTCAGCGTAAAGAGATGCACCCTTTCAAATCATCTGCTGACACTTCAGATTTATCCGTAGCATGTTTTCTGTAAATGGTGAATTCCTTTTATTTATGTGTAATAAACATTTCGTTAACAGATTCTGCTGTTCTCTATTTAAACATATGTTGATGACTATAGGTAGTAGTAAAAAGTATTTAGTTATAAGATATGTTTCCTATGCATAATCAAATGAAGGGAATGCAATTACCCTTTACAGGAGGGTCTTTGATACTTTGCCCACATACCGTAAGTGAGAAACAGTATGTTTTATACTGAAAAATGACCCTTAATGACACAAGGTGTTTTTACAGATGGTGTACACTCAAACAACCACGTTTGATTTTCTGAGGTTGGTAGAAAGTTCTTATTGAAATGGCGGTTGGCTAGGCAACCACTATCCACGTGAGAAGTATCTTTGGTGCCATATTGTGTGTAGGAGAGAAAATCATCCCATTGAAGGTGCAATTAATGTGAGAATTTCTTAAAATATAAGGTATGTATGACATTTACATTATCCTTAAAACCCTCATCATTTCCTTTTCCCTCTCCTTCCCTTCTGCCTGATGAAGCAGCTAGGCTGCGAAAGCTAGCATTTTTGTGTGTGTGTGTGTGTGTGTGTGTGTGTGTGTGTGTGTGTGTGTGTGTGTGTGTGTGTGTGTGTCTGTGTGTTTGTTTGTTGCTGTTACTGCCTGTGCCCTTTCGCCTGGTAAGTGTACTTCATCTGTTTTTTACGTACATTATATATACCTTTTAATGTAGCTAAATAGAGAAACTAGAATTAATACAGATATAACCAAGGGCGTGGTAGCAAAACTTCAATGTAGTTTATTACATTTGCATACAACAGCTTTTATTTCAAATACATACAAATGACTATCCAATATTTTAAATTACACCTAGATAATAGCTCAGTAATTTACAATATATATATACGCCAGATTTAGTGTCCAACAAATTATTAGAAAATAAACACCGACAAAATGTAAACTGACATAACCTTGCATTTCATTTTTACAGATGCACAGAACAAGTAACATTTTCATTTCGAGAATTGGAAGAGATGTAATCAGACAACTAACGACCTTTGTATAGATGAAACAGGTCATCAAGCTGTTGATTCTGAGTGTGGAGGTCATTCAAATGCAAACGATGTATTGCCAAACACTCATCCCACAAATACAAGCAGGGAAAATAACCCATTCCATTGCCTACCTATTAACAATAGGAAAACAACACTGTGGCTGCCTGACCCTTAGCCAGATATTAGCCACCCAACACTTTTGTCAGATTTGGTAGTGTAGTGTTTGAGTAAGGTAGTGTTAGTACAGGCATTTTATTGCATGTGGTGGTACACTCTTGTGCTAGATGTGTGTGGTTCATGGCCAAGAGCACCAACTTTAGTCAAAAGGCACAATAAGCAAGGGTGTGAGCATCGTCAAGTCTTTGCAGAGCATTAGGATTAATCACCAGTTACCAGTCATCAACCACTTTACATTTTAATGTGTTTATCTACTGCAAAGGCAAGTGCCCTTCAGATGCAAATATGTCCACCACAAACCGATTCCCCTGCTGTTTGCCAGTTTCATTTTATTGCTATAGCCAAATGCTTAGCATCATTTATGTATTTGTTCAGGTATTTTAGCGACATTGTGTATGCAGAAAACAGGGTTGCCACCATCTTATATGACATCATGGGTCTGCAGTTGACTGAAAATATTTGACACTTTAGTAAAGCTCTAAGAAACTACTAAAGTACATTGCTTTCAACCACCAGTTCATCAAACATGTATTAATGCATTTTTGTCCAATATTTAATACAATACTGGGGAAACATTAGCATATAAAATGTTACCTGTATTTCTGATTGCTAATATGCTACAGGCATAGCAAAGTAAGGAGAACAATGAAAAGACAACTTATTAATTTATTTTGTAACTAACCTGCTCCCACTGCGGCTTCGTGATCGCGGTGTCCTGGAGCGACCAGGGCTGCGAGTGCGAGAACGTGACCTTGGTGTCTTCGAGCGACTGCGAGACCTTGACCTTGTTCTTGAGCGACGGCTTCGTGATCTGCTTCGGCTATGTGATCTTGATCTTGAACGTGAACGACTACGTGAGTATGACCTGAGGATGAATTGAGTTAATGTAAGTAACATTTTTACTGGGAAGTATACAATGTAAAGAGATCACTCCTACAATTATGCCAAAAAATGCACAGCTGCATATGAATGCAAATACCTCCATTATTCTATCTGTAACAAAAATATTACACAATCTCCAATGTGCTGCTAAAAAATCTGAAAAACCAGTAATATCCCCTATCCTAACAAAAAAGACCTGAAATGAGAAAATACTTGTGTGAAGATTGAAATCTTTAAATTTCTTCTTCCCAATAAATTCTGATCATTAAGTTCAAGAGCATACATCGCTGCCTTAAATACCAGCTACAACTGTAGTAACCAACTCAACAGTTTAGTATTGCCATTAAATTATTTCAGCATTTATGGGGGAGCACTGCAAAGGGAAGTGAAATGAACTGACTATTGAAGTTTGAACTCAACATTAAATGCTTCTAACATAACACTGCACCAAAGCAGCCTCAAATAGTGGGTAGTGTAATGAAGACAAGAAGCTACATCCCTGTGTGATTTAATTTAGGATGAAGAGTACAAAGTGCTAAAATCCAAATTACTATTATAGAAACTGTCAGAATGGCCAACTATATTTGCCCTCTAAATTCCCTTCACTTTTCAAATGGCAAGCAAATACATAAATTACAAGATAAACTTTATAAGTAGCCTTTAATTCCAGCACCAAAGCAAAGACTAGAACATACATTACTGTATCATCATGTTTTGAAATTTAAGTCTACAGCACTGTACTCTCACTTGAAAATAATTACCATGTGCCAATTAAAAACAGAAAATTGTCATTAAGATAACAGTAATAACTTAGGAAATATTTATAAGTATACACTTAAAACTTAATAAACTGAAATTTTCAAGAATGATCTTAATGGTCTGAATACTGTATAAACAAATGGAATTATAAATGATACTGAGTACTTTTATGAATATGTTATAGAACTAATAACTGGGTCTCAGAGTTAACAGCCAGCCCAAAGTATTCCCATTTGTGAAAATTTAAGAACTTTTTTCCTGACATGAAAGGTCCTATACTAATTCTCACAAAGTGGAGTACATTGGGCTAAATAAAAACTCCCTGTCAACTGATTAACACACTCAAATAACATTTAGAAATATTTCACAAAAATGACATTAACAGAAATATGACAGCGAGTTAAAACTATGAAACCCATACTATTAGTTTCTTGTCATCTCTGTACAAGTTACAGACTCACTTATTTGTGAACAGTAGCTCTAGAGGTTCAAGCACAGCAGAACTACGAGAAATTCTTGTCGACAGTGTGCAGAACATAAAACCCGTAGACACAGAAGAGGGAGAACTTAGAGATGGCTGGTGAACTCGAAGCTGTAGCCCACTTTACGCTAAAACACTACGCAATGCTCGCTCTCGCGGCTCTGTAGAGCAGTTGGGTTGTGAGGTCGACTTGACGAGATATGTCAGCCGTACGGGTCGAAGAGTGTGTTTTGTGAAATTTGTCTGCCGCTCTTCCTATAAAAACGTTAGGAACAACAATTATAACTGTGAGCAGGGCATGCGTGTGCAATATTTTCAGTACGTGGCAAGCAGCCAAGGCCGCCGAATTGGAGGGTCAAAGCTCCTCCCCAATCTGAACAGATTACTCACCTACGGCGTCCACTGCTACGAGAACGGTATCTGTAGCAATCTCGTGCATAGTGGCCTCGCTCCCCACACTCGTAGCACCTGTCTTCAGGATGGAATGGCCGACCGCGTCGTGGCACTGAACCTCTAAAACGGCCACCTTTGCCACCGATGCCATTTGACATCTCAACACGAACTCTTCTGCCACAAATTGTTCTGCAAGATCAAACAACAAATGATAAATTCTACATTAGCAGTAGCTACAAGTGATGACAAATTTAAGGACAGAAATGATAAACAACAAGAGCATATTGTAAGGTATAGCATGGATAGAAGTGCACTTACAGTGTACTCAGCTCTTCAGTTGCAGGCTGAAATTGACAATTATGATGAATGATAGGAAGTGAACCAAAATATTGAGTTCAATATAGCTAGTAACACAGCTATTCATAATTTCCTTGTTAATTTAATAAGTGTTGTTTAATTCAAGACCTCCAAATGATAAATACTGAACATGCGATCATTTAATACAAGAGTAATGTGGACCATCAAGAAATTAACTTACCTTTATAGTCATCGAAAAACTGTTCCAATTTGCAGTGTACTTATCTTTTGAAGCAAAATTCACAATACTTCAAACTATATTGTTTACTTCCCTATACATTTCAAAGTGTTAACTCTTCTGAATACGATAAACATTTCTGTAAAGCCAATCCCCAAGAAACAGACAGGCACATACTTTGGCTACAGCTTTCATTAAAGAACAATCGGTCAATTTGTCAGACAACTCAAACACATGTGACCATCTCTAACCATTCCAGCACAACAGGCATCTTGGCAGTGATTAAGGAGGGGAGGAGAGTGGAGCAAGAAGAATGACAGTCAATGATGAGGATCAAGCGTCCTCCATTGCATGGCAGAGTGTGAATGCTCTGATGGGTGGGAATGCCAGATGCAGCTCAGAATTTAGTACATGAAAGGGACATAGAAGCAAAAGGTAGGTGCAGGGAAGCCAGAGGTGGTCAAATTCCACAAAAATAATTGTTTTTGCTATCAACAATTGGAACATTCCTCTTTAATGCAAACTTGAATTATTGCTCCACTCATCCTTGAAATTATTACCATTTTCTCCCACACCTACACAGGAAATCGACAGGGCCACTGAATGCATCTAACACCCTCTCTTGACTTCTTGACGAACTGCTTGGCTTTTCTAGTCCTGGCGTTTAATATTTCCGTGTGTCACACATACAGTAAGTGTGCAATGGTTGGCTACATTGATTTGTGTGACAAATGAAGCGCAAAGAGTGCCGAACATTGTATCCGTTATTGTTTCGAATTATGTCAGTTGTGTGTAAAGTATTCTTGTGGTTAAGATGCCATGTTTTAGAAATCATGTATATAAGAAGAGGAAGAGCGTGGGGAAAAGAAAATTAACACTAATATCAATTAGTGATGCTGTAATTACAGAAACAGTGCATTGTTCTGTTAAGCAACACATGGCTGGCCAGAGCCTGGAGACATCATCTAGCAAGAAGTTGACTGGTGGAAGTGACAGATTTTGTGAATATGTGAGTGACAGTGATAGTATTAACGATGTACTGAATATGGGACTTATGTTCTGTGCTGAAAGAAAGTGTCCTGTGCAAAATGTGTTCAAGTGTACTAGTGGGACTAGAGATAAAGCATTTCGGTTTAGCTTGTGAAATGAAGATAATCTGTACATGTTTGAAGTATGAAGTGACTTTCTATAAGTCACATGTCGGTCACTTTAGTGTAAATGCACGATCTAGAGTGTTCGATGTGAATGTTCGACTTGTCTATGGCTTTCAATCAATTAGAAAAGGGTCTGCTGCTGGTAATCTGTTAGTGGTATTATGAACTTATCGCCTCCAAGCAAATCTGGGTACTACTGTGAACTAGTAGGGTCCTCTGTTGATGTGGCTTTGAAAACCATGAAGGAAGCAGTGGAGGAATCTATAAAAATGAACAGTGGTTTTAGGGACTTGGTAGTGGCATTAGATGGTTCCTGGCAAAAGAGGGGTCATAAATCCCTGAAAGGGGTAGTAACTGCTACTTGTGGTGATACTGCAAAAGTTATAGATGATGCAATATTTTCAAAACATTGTAGATGCAAAAATAAATTCAAAGAGCACAGCTGTACCCGTGAGGCAAATTTTAGTGGCTCAAGTGGAGCAATGGAAGTGGAAGGAGTGAAAAATTTTTGAATGTTCAGTTCCCAGTTACAATGTTAGGTACAAGTATTACCTTGGGGATTGTTATGGAAATCAATTTGTAGTTGAGAAGTTGGAATGCGTTGGGCATGTGCGAAAGTGTAAGGATGAACGGCTTTGAAGGCTCAAACTAACTTTGGGATCAAGCAAGCTCAGTTATGGAAAGTCAATAGGAGGGAGACACATGCTTACTGATGAGGTGATTGAATATCTACAGAGGTACTATGGGTATGCAATAAGGCAAAATACTAAATGCTAGTGACATGCAAAAAGTGGTGTGGGCATTGTTCCCTCATATTGCCTCTTCCAATGAATGCCCTCAACACAGTGTGCCCAAAAGATTCCTGGTGCAAAGATAATGCTAAAAAGGACTATGATCACGAGCATGGTTTGCTAGCAGCTGTGATAAACACAATAAAACCAATTTTTCATGACTCAGCACAGACAATTGTTATATGTTTTGGACAGCAATTCCTAAAAGAGTGCTTGTAAGAATAAAAACACTACACTTCAGTATTTATGATGCAATAGCAACCTACAACCAAGAAAACTGAAGTATTGAAGGCATTAGGATTTCAAGCTGGAGTGAACACTGTACGAGCACTAAGAAATACTGACAGAGGGTAACAGGAACAGAAACAAGAGAAACAACTATGAAATATGATGGAACAACAGGCCAAACCAAAATGAAAGCTTTTAGAGAATGAAGAACCACTTCCAGGTATAAATCCTCGAGTAATAAAGTTGATAATGCTCAAATCAGCTTATAAATATATTAGCTCTACATTTCGCAATAAAAAATGACATTTATATAAGTTTCTGGCAAATGACAGATGTCCATCTTTGATAATAGGCTACTCAAATATTGAAAGGAACTAGAAAAGATACTCCAATATCCCTCCATCATAACTGCAATACTAAACCACTCTCACATGTTGAAAAAATTTCAAATTCTTCAGTCTGGTAGATTGTTCATAAAGGTTCCTCAAACTTAGCGAATTTAACATGGGCAGCATAGGCACCTCCAACTCCCCATAAGTTATATACAAATGGCTTAAGAGTGGATGCCACAATGTATTAGTATTTACTCATTTAATTGGCTGTCACATAAAAAAGCAGAATACACACTAGTAATGCTGTATCTGCAGAAAACTGTTGCAGCAACACTAATTCCTTGCTACTGAAAAGATCTATTATAGTCTCCGCTACGGCACACTAATACCACATTGTGCTTTAAACGAAATAACTCCTGAACCGTGTGAATCAATTTATAACTAAGGTAAAGGATGAATATCTGAAACTAAACAAACGTTCAATGCACCACATGGGTACTGAGAACTATTTTTAATAATTCTATTTGCTCCAATATGGGTATAAATGTTGTAAATAGAATATAATTTGCATACAACTACAAAATTTACACCAATGCATGAGGTAGATGGGGCAGTGTTTAACTTGCAATCTTGCAAATATTAATTTTCTTCTGCTGAACAACTGGACCATATTTCACAGCTAATCTACACAAATCTTCTTAAAACTATTTTCTTTATTACAATGCCTCACATTATACAACACCTCAACTGCTTCATACATTTTGATTAATTTTGTGGTTGACTGAACACACGAAGTAAACTTGGTAACTGTGTTCATAAACACACACAAAGCCATAGATTTGAGATTTCTTTGACGGAAGATTAGATATGTCCAAGTTCACTATTACACAATCAACTTTCTTTGGCAAATATTTGACATAGCAACTCTGATAAAGAATTATGGGTTTGTGTTGTTTGGTTGGGATAGGGGGACTAAACTACTGAGGTTATCAGTCCCACGATAAAGAATTATGATTGTTTAATACTGGCCTAAGTCACTCGAAGCCCTTACCATTGGGAGAGAGACCCTAGTTTACGACATGTCCAATGCACCCAGCCAGCATTTCTAGTCCTATCAAGTCTTCTCTCATCCCATCAGATGCTGGGCTACCTGTAGAGCAGCCATGTGATGTATCAAATCTGCTGCAGTCACTGCACAACCTTTTACATTGGTGGTATGACTAACCATCAGCTGCCCACAAAGACTGCCACTATCAAACCCCAACAAAACCCAAGATGTAGCACCTTGCTACACAAAACTTTGTATTTAATACTGCAACAGCAGGATATTGTGGGACAGAAGAAATACTATATTAAAACATGTACAGAGTGAAAAACAAGGGAAATAAAGAATTCCACTGTGCACATGAAGTGGCAAGCTTCAAAGTGGCCAAATAATAATAATATATCTGGCTCCAAGAACCGTCAAAACTTTTCTGAAAGCCAACATCCCACTACATAAACTGGAAAGAGATTTTTGGCAATGAACAAATTTATTGAAGGTAAGGTGAGCTTTTTGATAGTCAAATTTCAGTTTCTGATTCCCATAAGTTTAATAAAGTAATAATTTAGTAGGCTATTTTTAAATATAATGCTAACAGTGAGGTTAAGTATTTTTAAGGTACTGGTGACATCACAAGTGTAAAGACAATGCAACTAATGTGCCTTCAAGAGAAGAAACTTAAGGAGGAACAATTACCTGGAAATGAACGTTTCTTGTTAGCTGAAGAGGCAACTGACAAAAGAGGTCTTTGTTTTTGCTGAGTTGGTGAAGACAGTTTAGGCATTTACATTAACAAAACATATCTGTGCCAAGTGTACAAGTCCTTGAAACAGCATCTTAACACAGAGATCCTGCAACATTGGGTGTAAGGGGGGGGGGGTTTGATCTGGAAGGGATGGCAACTGTCAAAATGTAGGTACTGTTGGTGGTTGGTAGGTTTAATATAGGTGGAAGTGTGCATGGAGCCATCAGTGAGTTGACATCCAGGAATGTGGCATGGTTGGTTGAGGAAGACCAGGTGACGTGGATGGGAGAGAAGGAATTGAGGTTCTGAAGAAAGGAGGATAGGGGTCCTGGCCCTGAGTCCAGATCATGAAAATATCAATGAACCTGAACCAGGCCAGAGGTTTGAGGTTTTGGGATGCTAGGAAGGATTCCTCCAGACGGCCCATGAACAGGTTGGCATAGGAGGGTGCATTTTCTATATATATTTATTTTATTTTCTTCCCTCACCCGCCTCCCCACTCCATTCCCAAGCTGCATCTCGTTATTCCCATCTAACCCATCCCCACCACTGTGATGTAACCTTCCTATCCCCTCACCCCTCCCCTCCCGTCCCCTATTCGCTGCAGAGGGTGATTTGAAGTGCGGCAGTCAGAGGTGATGGTTGTATGACTTGTGTGCCTGTGTGATTGGGTGGGTGTTCTATTTTCTGAAGGAGGCCATGGCCGATAGGTGAATGTGTTGTATGTGTGTGTCTTTTGTATGTGCCTGTTGCAGCTCGTCGCCACGTCTTTGCGGTGAGTTGTAAACTGTCCTCACTATTAATAATTCCAAAAGGACAAACTAAGTTTTTGCCACAATGTGTCTTTAACTGAAAACTTTATGAATGTGTTGATCAAGACAAACATACGTACAGCACATAAACCTTTTTTTGGTCTATCCTAGGGCAACAAAAGTATAAAAGATATAAAACGAAGCTCCAGCAGAAAGACAAACCATCTGAAGATTGATTTGTAAAACGTAATCCAAAACCAGTCATGGACTAAAACATTTTATACCATATTTGTGGCTAGTCACTGTTTTCAATTATAAACATAATACCACAGCCACAGTTCTCACACAGCCAGTTTTTGATCAAGTAGTGAATAACTTCAAGTTTACACATAGTGTTTGTGAAGATTATACAGTCTGAGCCAAACAGATGATAAAATGGTATTACATTATATCTGAAACAATATTGGTTTACAAAATAAGGTAATGAAAAATATTGTTTTAAGTCAAACTATTTAAGTAGCCAATTCTGTAACATTGGCCATTGTGACAGTCTTCACTTTTTGGAAAAAATTATTGGATACCATTTAAGCCAGGTCCAGTGTTGGGCACAAAGACTGAACATGGTCACAAATCTTTCTTCGAAGGAACTGTCAAAACTAAACTTGGTAATAGCCAACTTCAAGAGAGCTTTTCTTAATACTAGGAAAAGGAAGCATTTATTCATACTACTTTTAAAGAAAAATACAGACCCAAAGATATTTCCTTTTCCAGTACTGACACATTGGAACTCTTAGCTTTCCACGGCCATTTATGTGCCACAATATTTTGAAGGTATGGTGGAATTCCTTCGCAGTGATGACGTGGGAGATATCTACCGTAGGAATTGATCACTTTCTGCTGATAATACAAATTCTATTCTTGTGGAGGCCATGTTCGTTAAGGAACATGCAAATGATTTAGTTGATGCCTGTGTGTACTTCCCACTAGTTATATTCAAAATTAAAAGCTGTCAAGTGGGTTCACTATTGTGGCAGATTGAGTTTTTGGAAAAGAAATCACTAAGATTATTGATAATGTAAAGTAGCAAGACACTTCAGGCAAAAATGAGAGAAACCCTTAGATGCACAGGATTGCATCTTCAAAATGAGCTCACTATACTTCTAGCAACAGACCCATTCAAGTCTATGTTCTCAGCCCTATGTTTGTACTGCAATCCTAAGAGAGCAGTCAAACTCAAACGATGCTGACATGGCAAAGAGTTTCATGTCTATCTGGCCAGCAGCTCTTAGCAACATACGATATTTTGGAGGGATACAAATCCCTTCAGAATGTAGTGGAACAGCAACTTTCACAAGAAAATGTGAGCATTGTCAAATGTCTGCAGGCAACTGCCCTCAACAACCCACTTTCCTGGTGCTGCATTAAAATCAATTTGGTTTCCATGTTCAAACATACATGGAACAGTTATTTTCGCATTACAATGAAATTTTGACAGATCGGCAACAATCTCTCAGGGGGAAATTTGGAGCTGATGACTATGGTTTCATATGAAAAGCTTTCCTCAGAGTAGTTATACTTTGAGCATATCAATAAGTTATGAGTCATTCCATGTGAACTCAACAGTCATTTTACTTCACCATCTTTGATTTCATGTGAAATTTGGTATACTGGTACCCCCATATAAAGAAATAAAAATACCAAATATAAACTTAATATCTCAAATGGTTTCAAAATTACGCCTTGTTAAAGTTTCCAAAAAAAACTAAAAATCGACCTGTGTCTGAAACTTTAAACTGCTATAGCGACTCTTAGAATCAAGCAATA
The DNA here is from genome assembly GCA_026315105.1 of Locusta migratoria. NCBI lineage: Eukaryota > Metazoa > Arthropoda > Insecta > Orthoptera > Acrididae > Locusta > Locusta migratoria. Next base: position 69,013,208 of record CM048750.1, on the reverse strand, counting down.
AAGATAAGAGAGGTGTCATTTTGCAGCATTTTTCACGCCCTTTCCAAAAATATATAACAGTACAAGGGGCATAATTTTGTTTTTACTAATTTCAAAATAAACAATGTATTTTTAAATTTCTCAAAATGCACCACTTTTAAAATTTTGAAAAAATTCTCAAATAGTCCTTGTATAGTGCTTAACTGATGGTATAAATTTAATAATGGGATCATAATGGGTTCTTATAGAAAAAGGCATTTGAAAATATGCTTACATTCGCATTTTCGCTATAATAATGACTCATTGGTCCTGGAAGGTCTAATAGTCTCTTAGATTTATGAAAAATTTATATGAGAGACTTAACAATAGAAATGTCTATAAATCTGATCACTTTTTAAAAGATAAATGTTATCATTAAAAAGCTTTAGACATATCACTAATAGAAAAAGTGGCCTATGTACTAAAACTAGGTAGTTTTAAAACTGAAAAATTTTAGTTGGGTGAAATTCAAGATTAATATACACATGAAGTTTGGTAAAAACATTTAATGTGTTGTAACTAGGTTAATATTTTAATAAATTCTATGTACATAACATAAAAACGTACATAACTTGCAGCCTTTTTTAAAAATATATTCAGAAGGTTAAATTACTAAAGTCGGTGAAGACTTCAGTGGTTTTCTGCAGTTCTTCATTTGACCAATTACAAGTTCAGCCGGTTGGAGTTATTGGGTTAACTTTACTTAGCACAAGTGTCACAGGAAGCTGAAGGATATCTTGCTTTGTAGGGAAAGAAAAGCTAGACGATGGACTGGCTGGATGTAAAAAAGAAACCTTCACTTCATCATTGATTTCATCTTTTTCAAGTACATAGGCCAACCACCAGTTATTGTCAGACGACAGTCACAAACCCACTGACTTCTGCTAAATTTAAATGATCCTGAATCATTGTAACAACTTCAATTTTGAACTCAGTGGCTTCTGATAAAACTTTTGCTTTCATTTTGCTGTAACTAGAAGGGATAGGAATGAATGCATGAAGTTTCTGAGTGCCTTGTATGGTCACAGATGTTTTTCAGCTGATTTTCTAAGCGCTTGTCAGTTTCAATGTACTCCTGTTGTGTAATGTAAACAAAATTGGCCGCAAAAATATTTAGCATCGCCCACTCATACAGGTGGAATGATGTTTGAATCTGGTCTTCATAGGGCCTTTGCAAGCTGGCTCTGGCGGCTAATCTCTTCAGTTCCTGCAACAGCATCACAGGCACTTTTCCCATGGGCGGTGGCTGAAAAATGCCACTCAGCATTAATTTTAAAGTCTTCTGAACGAAAGCTTAGATTGGTGAAATTTATCCGATTTTTGTACTGTGCGGCGCACCCATCAGAAAAGTAATATATTTTTGATATACTGTCTCCAAATTTCTGTTTCATGAATTCAATCAGTTTCCTTTGAAAACAACACACTGCTATAGTATTGTGCTCTAGAACCTCAGAAATGATAACAAAGCTTACATGTTTGGTTTATTCCTCTCTTTTATAGTAGATCACAAATGGATGTACTGTTGCTTGTCCACTGTTCCAGTGGTAGCTTTGTGCTTCATCTTGAATCACAAAAGTGTAGTTCTCAGAGAAGTCACACATGACAAGATTTTCTTTTATGTTGTTCAAAAAGGAGCTTTGCTGTCTGGCAATAAAGTCATGTCTGATTAATGCAGACAAAAGTTGGACAAACAATTCAATAAAATCTGAAGTTGATTTTTCTGTTGTCTCCAGGTTGCATCTATTGACAGATATCCATTGCCGAAAAGTTATTTTTTCAATGCCTTTTTCTTTGAATTTTTCTTCCAAAAAATTTTTGATGTAATCTGTACCTGGACGAGTTGAACATTCCCCAAAATAACACTTAATGGAGGCAGGGTTGCACAGTGCTTTAGCAATACAGTGTTTATACGTATGCAGTTCACCATATGTCATTGAGCTAATTTTTACATTTTGTAACATAAGTTTTACATTTTGATGGCTTGTGCAGACATACTGAGTGCGTACCACTAGAACCTGCCAAGACACAGTTTTTCGGTCTTAGTTCTGCGAACTTAGAAAACCCTATTTTTAACATAGGATTTTTGTCTTTAAAATATAAGAATGCCTCCATTAAATTGCATAAAACTAGTCTCTTTGGTAGTGTGACTTTCTCCAGTCCCAGACTTAACAGAAAATCTTTTTTACCAGTTAAAACCCTGCTGATTTCATCACTCTCATAGAAATCACGCACTGCTCTTACTACTTCTATTGGCAGGCTCTTGCCAGGTTTTTGGTGAGGGCCCTGTAATATACCTTTATCTTTAAGTATTTTCTTGACTGCCTGACCATGTAATTTGGAGCATTAAATCCTCGCATTATTTTTCTTACACTCCATGAATCAGGCAAATGAGATATCATAATCTTTTTGTCCCTTGAAGTGCAGTGTGAGAAGTGGTATTTTAGATTTTTCAAAATTGAATCATCAAGGGTTTCATGAGCTTCATCAGAGAAGGAGTCTTGGATAGAAGTAAAAAGTTTACGCTTGATGGCTGAATTAATTTTGAAAATTTTTTTGTGAAGCATATCTCTTTGATTTTATTTTCTTGAATCAAGGGGGTGATTCGCCCACGCCATGAAGATAAGCATTAAGTGTCTCAACGATATCAGACTTGAGTTGTAATCAGGGTCATTTTCAGAATCAGAAGTACTTGAAATTTCAAGCTCTAGGTTTAGTGTAGCACTGGCTTGATTTGTTTCTTTGTTGTTCTTTAGAGTTGATAACTCTTTTCTGTAAGAGTCACATACTTTAGCATCATTAGGTGCTAGAAAATGTTCAACCATCCATTGTGTTACTGTTCTAAGTGTTTTTTATTTCTAATTCTATGATTTTTTTTGGAAAATGGATTGAAACACTGAAATGTTTTGCCTTGTGTTCTCCATTACTGCACAACACTTATTCAACACAAACACTTCCACTCTACTCCCATATCAAACAAACACAATACTTTGTCACACCATCAATTACGGTCCAGCACTTGCAGTAGCACATTGTAATACTACATTGTTTACAGCACATTGTTAACTACGCATATGTCACAATGTATTATGTGACATTAGCTCAATTAGTCATTATAGTGAAAATTCTAATGTAAGTATGTTTTCGAATGCATTTTTCTGTAAGAACCCATTATGAAACTTATACTATCAATTAACCACTCTGCAAGGACTATTGAGAATTGTTTCAAAATTTTAAAAGTGGCGCATTTTGAAATATTTAAAATTAAATTTTTAATTTTGAAATTGGTAAAAAAATATATATTATGACCCTTGCAGAGTTACATATTTTTGGAAAGGGCTTGAAAAATACTGCAAATTGACACCTCTCTCATCTTTCTAGCTTGATTCTGAGAGTTGATATAGCAGTTTAAAGTTTCAGAAACAGGCCGATTATGAGGTTTTTTAAAAACTTTAACAAGGTGTAATTTTGAAACCGTTTGAGATATCAAGTTGAAATTTGGTATTTTTCTTTCTCTATAAGGGGGGTACCAGTATACCAAATTTCATTGAAATCCAAGATGGTGAAGTAAAATTTTAATGTAAACTGTGTTGAGTTGACGTGGAATGACTATTATGGAAAAATCTTTATCTTTGTAAAATATTAGAATAAATTTTTATTTTTGTCTAATAAGTATAAACTACTGCAGATGTGTCCTAATTTTCAATATAATATTGAAAACCACTGAAATAATACAAAAATGAACTAACTTAAAACAACTGAGAAAATTTGATGTTTTGATGGCCAATAAATGTGTTGTTGAAAGTATCTTTTCATTGTCAATGTGGTAAATAATGAAATAAAAATAAATCAAATTTTAAAAACTGCATTTACGATCTTTTTGTCCAGAAGTTAAATCTTTAATGGCTAATCAGTATGTATTTGAGAAGTATATATTTCCAGTTTCAACATAGTACTAAAAAACAATGAAATTAGACAATAAGGAGGAAAATGACAAATACATGATGAAAAAAAATAACACCCCAAATGGTAAAAAATCCTGTATTTACACGAATATAGGCCACACCTCAACTTTTGACACAATTTTATAGTAAAAATTAAATGTGGAATATAGGCCACACTAATATATTAAGAGAACTTTCGGTTATAGAACAGCTACTTCAATGCACGAATAAATTTTAGCTTCAGGCGCTCTGCCGCTTGGCAGACTGTCACTTATTTCTCTGCAGCGGATAAATTGTCTACTAAAACCAATGAGTCGTGGCCATGGCAGTTGATTCTTGCGAGTTTGTTGGCCAATTGGGTGACAGTATACGATATTGAATGAGACTTTCTCGGCGTACCTTAATGGATGAAATACGCAGTCGTTTCCTTTCGGCAGTCTCCATGAAGACTCTTTTCATTGAGTATCTGTATTTCATTATGGATAACAGAAATGTTACTTTTAACAACAATGGAAGGTCCAATAAGGAATGTTAATATTTAGATAATGAACAACTCACCATGAAGACTAACGTTGAGCCACCGTCATACACAAAAGACAGACATGTTCACCCGCAGCCTTCTAAATTTTCGGCCGCAGCCTTCCTGTGTCTGTATTGGGCGGCCAGAGATGGCTGACGTGTGTGGACGAGTGTGCCCGATAGATTGTGCGGATGAATGTTCTATTTCTGAGAAAGGCCGCAACAGAAAATTTAGAATTTTGTGTGTCTTATTTATGTCTGTGGGTGGCTCAATCTTTGTCTTTGAAGTGAGTTGTTCCCTATTTAAATATTGTAATTAACTGTTACTTTTACAAATCATATTTTGATATGATTCAAGGAGATTACTTTTTTTTAAATTGTATTTTTCTTTGGGCATTTTTTTACATGTTGGAATCCGTAATGAACTACTGACACTCAATGAAAACAAGTCTTCATGGATACTGACAAAAGAAAATGACCACCTATTTCATGCATTCACATATTCTGAGGAAAACTGATTTGCTGACCAGACAAGGTTATCAGGAAGCTACCAACAGCAGGGGCATTAGTAATTATTTACTTCACGGTCACCACAAAGGAATGCAGTCACTCCACACGATTCTATTTTCAACTATTATTTCTATGTTGATTTCTATGATAAATGTATTGCGCTGAAACAGCTGTCGATACAGAGTGGGGCCATTCAATAAGGGCTATATTGATACATGGCCCATGACTCATGTTGTGGCGAAAGCGAAATGGCTGATAAACATGCTGGCGAAGTTTCGCAAAATGTTTTTTTTTTGTTAGAGAATTTTTCTAACAAAAATCATGGAAAAAAGTGCGGCCTTTATTCACATAAATACGGTAACAACGAAACTGGCCATAAAATAAAACTAAAATTTCCTGTTCCTACCAATAATGAACTGCCAACTGAAGCATACAACAGAAGAACTGAGTACATATAAGTAAGGTTACCAGGCAGGCCCTGTAAGTCTTCAAAATATGACATTTGTAAATACAATATTTGAGAAAGTATTAATTATAGATAAGGAAGTGGTTGTATCGAAACCAAATTCTGAAGCGTGTTTTTAAATTTGTTTTATCGAAACTGGAGGCAGGAAAAAGCTATGTTAATCTGTGTAGGGTAGATTTAATAAAATTACACATTTGTCAGTTATATATTTATTATTAGTAGAAAAACTAATACAGGTAAGTTTAATAAATCAACCCAAATGGTATAGGTTTCATACGTGTAGGCATAATTTCTCCGTACTTAATTACGACATACCTTACCTTAAAATACGTGTTTTGCAAATGGGCCATTCCGTGCCAAGTGGTCTAATATCGAGAAAAGTTCCCACATGACCCTCATGGATTTTGATGAAATTTGGTATGAACAATCACACATGTTCTCAATGAACACTGGTAAAGTTTCAGTTTCAAAAATTCAATACTTCCGGAGATACAGTCACTTGTTTAAGACCATAGCACAGCTTCCAATAGTGCGTCGTTGAATTTTCAGCAACTTTGAGATGATATATCTCTGGGAGTATTTGCATGAAAGAAACAAAACTTGGCCATCTCATACAACTTTTAGAGCTCTTTAAAGTAAAATACCAATAACAGGATTTCTGAGAAATTTTGATACAGAAAATTTAGGGCAAAGTTGGGCGAAAAAATTGCTGGCTAAAAAAAGTGCGAACTTTAGTTTTTTATATCTCCAGAAGTAATTGTGGGATGTACATGAAACTTTGCACACCATAACTCACCAACATAAGGTCTTAGAATATAAAATTTCATTCTCCTATTGCTTCCCATTATTTCACAAATCTAGGGTAAAGTTGACAATTTTTCAAAAAGTGCTAAAAATGGGTATTTTCAGTCAAATTTTTCAAAAAAGTGTTTTCTCCAAATTCCTTTAGACTATGCTCATTAGAAAGAGCATATTCTAAACTATCTAGAAAAGTGGATTTGGTTTTGCAATGCAAGCATATAAGGCCCTAAAAAGTAGCATAATCCTAGAGGCACACTGGAAGTTTGAACCAATTTTCTGGCACTCAAATTATACCTAAAATTTTTTATTATGTCTAATAAATATTTGTTAATGCCTGGGATAAGTGAAATAAGAAGTATAAGAAGTCCTGATGAATAGGACGTAGCTCAAGTCCGAATAGAAAAAGAATAAAAATAGAAACAATGTTATTTCTTAACTGTCCCCCCAATCCCACAACTCTCTCTCTCTCTCTCTCTCTCTCTCTCTCTCCCCCCCCCCCCCCCCCCCCACACACACACACACAAAACTGAATTTAATTCATAAAATTTATTTCCATGATTATTATCTAATTATTAGTAGCCTGTGTAATGAACAAACACTACCTTACTTATGGAAAAGAAGTGTATAAATGAGTTGCTATGGTTTAACCACTGCTAGTTTCATTTCACCTGAGAAAACCAGCATCCCCATCGCCACAGGGGCAACAACAGCCACGGGTGGGTTCCTTTACCACAGGATATCCCAAGCGTGATAAGCATTTCTTTACACAGGTTCCCAAGCCTGATAATAAAATTATTGAAGTGTCCTGGGTAAAATTAGAAGCCACTCATAGATTGCTTAGTTTCCTCTAACCTATTTCAATTATTGATAGGGTATGGTGGTACAATTTCAATCATTTCAATTGTAACTGCAAACATATTGAGAAAAGAAATAATTTTAACTATGGCACTTGTTCTTGAATGTTTAATGAATATGTAACACAAATATTAGACATACGTAAAAAATAGATGAAGTCCACTTACCAGGCGAAGGAGCCTGGTAAGTGGACTTCATCTATTTTTTACGTATATTTTTCCTGTTAGGAATTTTTCCTCCATAATATTTGTATCACAAATATTAGACAATTACATATGTTGGTATGAACACAAAAAAGGTTACAGAATTGAGAAAAATTGATATAAAATGTACCACGCTAGGTACAATTATGATCACTTCCTCGTACAATTTTGACCACTGACTTTTCCCAAATAAAAAGCACTTTTTCCTTCGGGCACCAGTGCATACTTCGCTGTACCAAACGTTGCACAATAACGAGTTTACAAGCACGTGGAAACTAGAACATTTATAAGAGCACGTTCAATGAAGTAGCTCCAACTACATCTTTACAGGAAAAAATTTATGTCTCCTTAACACAGAGTGTTGTATTCTTGGAAAAGACAGGAGGAGCTGTAGAAACCTGCTACACTGCAACGCCACACAAACAAGAACTGATAATGCAGAAACTTAAAGATTCCACTTTCTCATTTTGATGAAAGTAGATAACAAATGGATGAATTGTTGCTTTCCAGTGGAAGCCTTGCACAGCATCCTGAATAATAAAAGAATAATTTTCCAAAAAATCCACTAGGACAACAAGCTCTTTGTGTTTCAGATAACATTTAAGGCCTTAAAGGTGCAGTTATTCCAGCTCCAACAGTAAATTTGGCTGACTGGAAAGCAACAATTCATCCATTTGTTATCTACTTTCGTCAAAATGAGAAAGTGGAATCTTTAAGTTTCTGCATTATCAGTTCTTGTTTGTGGCATGACTCTGGTACAGTCAACATTTTTATCAAGGAGCTCATCAAATATATAAAAGCACAGTTTGAACAGATATCTCACATTCATAATTTCAGTGAAGGCTCCAGTGCTCAATCTTACTTACCTAGACCTGTTTCACTTCTTCTCTGAAAACATTAATGGAATCAAATTTGTTTTTGTCAGTAAAGATGAAATTGGTGGGGGGGGGGGGGGGGGAATTGTCACAAGAAGTGAGGTTTAAACATGGACAAACTGTAGCAGGCACTAGAGAAAATCGTCACTTTTTACCTATTGATGAAACAATAATTCATGTCAGCAGAGTTTCAAATGATTGATCATCTTTTCTAACTACAATAGGTCAGAGAACTAAAGAAGGCTTATTAATGTCTGCTCTCCAACCTGGACAATATGTTGCATGCATCTAAGAAAATTTTTGGTGGATTGGGAATATCTGTGTGACTTCCACTGAGCAAAGGAGTGTATTAATAAACTTTATGCACCCTCATGGTCCAGCAGATTCATTTTATTGACCACCAATAAGTGACAAGTGCTGGGTTCTATCACACCACATTATTGCAGTTATTCCAGCTCCGTCAGTAAATTCGTCTGGCCGGCAATACACCATTCCTGTTTACATTCATCAGGCTTGGAAAACCTGTGTAAAGAAACTCACCCATAGGTGTTGATGCTCGAGACACTAGTTTTCTCAGGTGAAATGAATCTAGCAGTGTTAAACCACAACAACTCATTTATATACTTATTTTCCTTCAGTAAGCTGGTGGTGTTAATTAAAAATGCTACTAATAATTAGATAATGATTGTGCAAATAAATTTTACAATTTATATTCATTCTAAATTATAATAGAGTGTGTGTGTGTGTGTGTGTGTGTGTGTGTGTGTGTGTGTGTGTGTGTGTGTGTGTGAGAGAGAGAGAGAGAGAGAGAGAGAGAGAGAGAGAGAGAGAGAGAGAGAGAGAGAGAGAGAGAGAGATATTGGGATTGGGGGGACAGTTAAGAATTAACACTGTTTCTATTTTTATTCTTTTTCTATTCAGACTTGAGCTACGTCCTATTCATCAGGACTTCTTATTTCACTTATCTCATGCATTAACAAATATTTATTAGACATAATAAAATTTTTTAGGTATAATTTGAGTGCCAGAAAATTGGTTCAAACTTCCAGTGTGCCTCTAGGATTATGCTACTTTTTAGGGCCTTATATGCTTGCATTGCAAAACCAAATCCACTTTTCTAGATAGTTTAGAATATGCTCTTTCTAATGAGCATAGTCTAAAGGAATTTGGAGAAAACAATTTTTTGACAAATTTGACTGAAAATACCCATTTTTAGCACTTTTTGAAAAATTGTCAACTTTACCCTAGATTTGTGAAATAATGGGAAGCAATAGGAGAATGAAACTTCATATTCTAAGACCTTGTGTTGGTGCGTTATGGTGTGCAAAGTTTCATGTACATCCCACAATTACTTCTAGAGATATAAAAAACTAAAGTTCGCACTTTTAACCAGCAATTTTTTCGCCCAACTTTGCCCTAAATGTTCTGTATCAAAATTTCTCAGAAATCCTGTTATTGGTATTTTACTTTAAAGAGCTCTAAAAGTTGTATAAGATGGCCAAGTTTTGTTTCTTTCATGCAAATACTCCCAGAGATATATCATCTCAAAGTTGCTGAAAATTCAACGACACACTATTGGAAACTGTGCTATGGTCTTAAACAAGTGACTGTATCTCCGGAAGTATTGATTTTTTTGAACTGAAACATTACCATTGTTCATTGAGAACATGTGTGAATGTTCATACAAAATTTCATCAAAATCCATGAGGGTCATGTGGGAGCCTCTAGACCACTTGGCATGGAATGACCCAAATGTCTTTCCAGCAGTTACATTTAAGCTGCCAACTTCCGTAATATTGAAGTATAAATACAAAATCTACCAAATACAGCACATTTGCTTCCAATCGCCTGAATTGGAGGCTGTGCAACACAATGTTTATTTGTTGCAGACAGCGTGATTATGTGGCTAGCGAATAACAGCACAAAGAAGAGTATCGTCAGCCAATGGTAACCAAACCTCATGGCAACACAACATGCAAATAAGAATTTTTGATGTTGGAAATTAAATATGCAGTAATGTTTTTATACACAAAACCACGCAATGTTTACAAGATGTGGAAGTTAATGTGTTAACATGAAGTTTCAATTATTTTATTTTCGAAATCACTTGATTACACTTTCAGACGATAAAATAAATAAAAACATGCTATACCTGCTCTATGGTTGACAGGTTCTGGTATGTACCCTACATACATCGCACACTACAACTACGTTTCGCTATTTGCACTATCTTCCTGTTCAGATGTAAATCTAAATACGCGTGTGTGTCAAATGATACAAATTACTATAATTTTTTTTCAACATTCATAATCTGGCAGAATGCGTGCAACAATTTAAACAACATTCTTCAGCTCCTGCTTAACAATCATGACATGTTCGTAAAAATCAATGTTCGGTCACAATAATTGAACATGTACTCTCAGGTTCCTGCCTAACCACAACCTTTAAAATCATGACATATTAATAAAATCAAAGTCACACGCCATTGGCTGCTTGAAATGTACTAGATTGCCAACGTAATGCTGCTAGGCTGCACCGTGACACTCCCCATGCCGTTGATTGAGACTTTAGCCTAATTCCAGTGTCAGTCTTAGGTGTCATTTCTGACGAAAGAATAGTCTGAAAATGTAGACTGTCTTGGACAAGAAAATGGTTGGTTTAAATTTTACGATGCTTCTCGTTGGGCTGCAGTGGTTATGGTGGCACCAATAGTGATGATGGCAACTCAGATGAACAATAAATGTTTTTTCGTGACAACTGCAATTAAAGAACGTCGACCATAGAGTAGGTAGAATATTAAATTTGCTGCGAGCGAAACAAGCAATAACATTTACTCTGTAACTCATGAAAAATATTAACAAAATTCTACACTTCATTATTCATCTGTTGCCAACATAGCACAGAAGCCCCGTGAGAAGCGTTGTAAAATTTTACCAAATGGTTGAACACGCTGATTGCGGCGGTCACCTGTGCAACTGCACATCAACCTCCGATGTAAGTTCTGTTTAAAATTCATCAGAACCAAAATCTGAATCTAACCTCCGTAACATCCCTACTATAAACATTGAAGTATTACACTCACACTCTTGACATATGCTGTTAATAATATTTGATTTAATTGGCTTAATTTTACATTGTAAGCGCGGTGTTTTGTATTAAGATGTTGGCTACAGCCACTGAATGTGAGGTATGGCAGCCATGTTCTTTTTCCGAATGTTTTGTTATGAATTTTTGCAGTGACGATTAAATTAATTTAATGAGCAGACAAGTGTACATTGAGAACCTGGCAACCATAGAGCAAGGAACAGCAGTAATTATTTACTTCATGGATGACACAAAAAAGTAATTCCATCACTCTATACGATTGTGTTTACTCCAGCCACTGCCAACATCGGAACACTTGGCACAACACCAAGATTAACCATAAAATTTTACCAATTTAATCAATAGATCTCAAGTGGGGTTCACTTACACTTAAATGTGCAGCTTGGCAACAATATGTTTACTGAAAGGATAATTCACTGTCCTGACAAAGGCACATAAATTAATCTGCCGACAATAGACCAAGAAAGCATGAATTATTCACTTCATACTGCCCACAAAAAAATTTTTCCCTCCCATTGTGCAAGATATTTTCAGTGAGCATTTAAAGTTTGTTGCCAATATGAACGGACTACACCACTGACATTAAAATTTTACTGAAAGTACTAAATGTCTGCAAGTCAGTGTTATCCTGATCACTGGCAAAACTTGTTCATGTCCATGCCATACAGAAAAACCTGAAGTACCTAACATTTACCTTCAACTCTTTACAGGTGTGCATGGAACTAGTTGTCACCAAACTCCCACATGCATACAACAAAAAACCAACAATGTGCATTATGGAAAAATGCATGTCTAATGTTCTCTAAGGATATGCTACAGGCAAAAGTACATGAAGTAAGAACTCAAAATGCAGCAGGCTTCACTAAATTTCATGTCACTTTAAACCAGAAAAGCAATTTTAATCATCATTTAATAAATTAACTCGCTGAAGGAATTAGGAAGGTGGGTCTACTACTACAATTCTATAGATTTTTCTGATGTAAGTTATCAACCACAATCTAAATATAGGATTAATGATAGTAAGTATGATTTTCAGATACACATGTAGGTCTACACAAAAAGCCAAATTACAGCTTGGCAAGGAAACTACAACACTTTCTTTCATCTTTATCTACCAGACATTCACATAAATAGTAGTATTACAAAAACACAATAAACCTTCCAAATTACACTTATTTGTTATTACTTGGCCACAGCACAAAACTTACAAACACCAAACTAAAGAGCGCATGTCTTAAAAGGCCATAACAAAGGACCAAAGTATGCTACTGAAAGAGTATTTACCTTCCATCCAATCCTCTAATAGCATCTTCTGCATCTCTCACGTCCTCAAATTCCACAAACGCAAATCCGGGTGGGTTGCGAGCGACCCACACATTGCGCAGTGGGCCATAATATGAAAACGCTTCTTCAAGCTCTTGTTTGGACGCCGACGATCCTAATAAAGAAATCTATTTAGCCTCCTTCCATTCATAAAGATCTGAACATAATCTCAACAGAACAATCACAACGTTAATAAACTTAACAATGTATGGTCCACATACCTAAGTCTCCAACATATAATTTAGCATCAGTTGACCCCGAATCTCGATAACGAGACATTTTGACGCCTGGAACAAAAAGCTGCAAAATTTAATCGCATCTACATAACAAATTACAACACTCACAAAGACAAATTTGTAGCGGTGCAATTTTACTCATTTCTGAGTAACTTTGACATCGGACAAAAATTCATGCAGATCGCCGACAGCAAATTTATCATTACTTCAACGACGCAGTACTCAAAAACTTCAGCACTGAAACACCTTGAGTAAAAAGCTACACATACACAGTCAAAACCATAAACAGGACGCTTACCCTACAAATTCTTGCAACTGTAGCATTCAATACAAACGTAATCCCAAAATGGCGATCGAATCAAACGGACGCACAGGAGCTCATGGGAAATGCGCGCCACACGAAAAACTACAAACCAAAGATACTTCCACATAAATATAATTCAAAGAGTAGGCGATTTCCACTTTTCATTAAATACAAATAGCAAACCTTTGCACGCTATTTCTTAAATTCGTCTTTCATGTGACTTTTTTTTTTTAAATTTAACTGCCTTCATACAAGCAACGACTACTTGCACATGCACGCGCCCTTCACAGAAGTAGTGAAAAAAGACCTGTACGGTACTACAAAGATTTCTATCGGCTCGTTTACATGGGCCACTGCCTCGGAATAAGTGGGCTCCCAAAACCGGATTTCGTACCGATTTCCCAATTCTGGTTTTGGTTGGTCATGTTATAAACATTCCAAAATCGATTCTGGAAATCCGCTTTTTTTTATTACGATCTCTTTATTTGGCCTTCCGAGCATATCCTTGATTCAGCCATCCATAGCACAATTTTACACATTACGTTAAAAAAAATTTAAAAAAATCAGGTCCTCAATACATATTACAGATGTATACCAATATTACTCAGCAACTTAACAATTGATTTATAAAGCCGTGTGTCTTTGGTGCATAAGAGAGATGTAACTGTCTGAGGTATTTGGAACCCCATATTCAGTAATGACTTCAAGAAACCCACTCGTTCACAATCATATTTTGAACACTTAAACAAGATGTAGTTGATATCCGCTTCTGATTCTGGATCACATTCACATGGAGGCAATCTGCAGACATTGATACGCTGTAGATGGAGAGGAAAGAAATCGTGATTGAATCGGAATCGGGTGATCGTCGAAATAGTTCATCTGCTCATATGTGTTTTCGCGAACCAAGACTGTGAAGGTATCTGAGGCTGTATTATACCGTAGAAACACCCTTTTGTTTGTAGAGAAACTTTCCACTCCCTTGCCACTGTTGTTTTGTATACTTTTTGACCTCACATAAGTAATCTGTGTGAGGTGTTGATCAAGAACCTTGCAGTACCTATTGTGGCTGCTTGCTTCGCTAATGAATCAACTTCTTCTTTAAAACAAATACCAGCATGATAAGGAGCCCACAACAGATGAATTGTCCTCCCCATTTGAATACTACGACTATGTTCCGAGACCAAATCCAAAATATAATAGTTGATTGTTCTGTCCCATTTGTGATGATGAATATTTTCTAGGACACTTTGAGAATCAGACACGATTAATATTTTGGGGAATTGAGTAGTAGAGATGAATTTGAGAACTTCTATAACTGGCACTGTCTCTGCTGTAAATATAGAAGCTTTAGGACGGTCGGGGGTTCGAATCCCCCCTCAGTCATGGATATTTGTGCCGTCCTTAGTATAAGGCAATTCATTAGTTGTTTGTAAGATTAGGGACTGATGACCCCGTAGTTAAGTCCCATAAGTTATACAAACATTTGAACATTTGAAGCTTTAGGAGGTAGTGTGAATGATCTCCAGTATTTATGCAAATGAAACCAGGCCAATCTTCAATGAGGCGGTTGAATCCACTATTAACATTAACAATTCCTATGCAGATCGTATCAAAATAACGGGAATCTGGCAGCTGATTGTTCAAGTTCATATTCAAAGAGAGGTAGTTTGGAAGAACATCTTACAGAGTGTATGATTTCATGCCAAGTGTAATACCTGGAGCAAATAGCCAGAGGGTTTTTCCTTCTGGAGTTAGCGATCCATAGTCGGTATATACAGTCTCTCATTTGGTAAACAGAACTATCCATGCATGCCATAACTTGAATGTAAAATTTGTCTGACAACATTTGGCGTCTTATTTTAAGAGGCATCTCCCCTGCTCCCACTAAAAATGCATTTGTGGGCGTCGATCGCATAGCTCAAAGACAAGTTCGAATAGCTCTGTACCTCAAGAGTATCTAGTTTAGAGAGGGAAATCTTAGGCGCATTGTGGTACAGCCATAATCCAACCGAGCTCGAATCACTCCTGGGTACATAGTGATCAGACTACACTGAATCGCTCCCCACCACACTTGGGTTAGTGAACGAATTATTTTTAAACCTTCTTCACACTTCTTGATAATAGACTGGATGTGAGGTGCCCAACTTAGAGTCGAAAATCATACCCAGAAATTGTGCATTAGATTTTACTTTAAAAGTATATCTTCCACAAGTTATGTCATCTTCATTAGTATTTGATATTACCTTGTTGACAGGAAGGATTACCGATTTTTCATCTGAGAACTCCAGCCCATTTGTCGATAACCATTTTTCAGTATAAGTTATGGAAGAGATTAATTCAGTTTTAGCATGAGAATATGAGGCAGCAGTGGAGTACACACATACATCATCTGCACACTGCAGTATTTTCGTGGGAGGAGAAACAATGCATTTTAAGTCATACATATACAGAGTATACACTTTGTTTCTTTTGAAAGCCAGTAACCAGTGTAAACATATTATCTAAGGTCCCTTTGCCTTTCCTGAAGCCGTTTTGACTCTGAGGCATCAAATTACTGCTTTCAAGCCACCATTAAAGTCTCCTTTTCACTATACGTTCCAGCGTTTTTACCACACACGATGACAACGCAATTGGTTTTTAGTTAGAGCCTACATCTGGGGTATTTTCCACTTTTCAGATGTGGGATTATAACTCGTGTCTTCCAAGTTCCTATGAGATCCTTCTGCATCCAATACTGAGTGAAAATATGCAACAACAGCTCTTTCCCTTCTGTAGGTAAATTAGTAAGCTTAGAGTAATGGATAAAATCGATGCCGGGTCAACTATTACATGACGTCTTCATAGCCTCGCTAAGATCTTCTTTGGTGAAAGGACTAAGTAGCACGTGTTTTTGGCAGAGCCAGCTCTAGGGAGGGGCAAACCGTGCCATCGCCCAGGGCGGCCGATTTTTGGGGGCGGCAAATTCCTTAATTTTTATGTAGTTCCGATAAGTTAAATTAAACAAGACAATGAAAAGTGGAAGTGTCGTGCATAAATGTAGAAATGTGAAAATAAGTTGGAAATACGAACTGTTACAGATTGATAGACATTGATACAGACAACAGTGGTATGCGTCATCCTACGAGCAAAATAAACGTGCAAGGTTACTATGTAGAAGGTTGAGCCAATGTGTTCGACAGCGTTCGGGTGCTTCAGCGTGACGTCACTGTGGACTGTGAGAAGCGGTAGAAGGGCGAGGTATCTACTTGCATTCGACTTCGGCACTGCTCAGCTTAATTATCATTAATTTAAGAAAACAAGTACGATATAAGCATAAACACAAAGGAACAGAAAGCTACTATTTACTATGGCCTGAAAACTCTTATACTGATTTCTAGTAATGAAAACTGTAGAACTGTATATTACAGTCCCCTTGACATTTATTGTATTCTGTAACACTGATGCTGCTTTGATCTTAAAGACATATTCACTAGAAAGAGACACATGAGTGTAATATGTGAAAATAAGACGTCATATTTGAATAAAGCTGACAAAGTCGATAAATGTGTGTGTGTGCATGTGTAAGAGAGGGGGGGGGGGCGCTTGAAATTTTTGCATGGGGCGGCAAGATCCCTGGGGCCAGCTCTGGTTGTTGGTCTTCTACAGACGGAATCGAAAAGTTTGAGACTGGAACTGTAGGAGGAGCAAGCCTATCGATAAATTCCTCTAGCCAAGCATTGGTAGCAGGAGGCCATGAAGATAATCGATTAGTTCTAAAAGCCCTCGTTTTGAACCAAATATTTGCCATACTAGTTTCATTACTAAGGGAAGAGCAGAATTTTTTCCAACTATCCATTTTAGCTTTTTTCAGGGATTGTTTAGTTTGTGCACTCACTTTATCGTACTTCTAAGAAGTTATCCAAGGTAAGATTCTGACGATATCTTTTATATCTTTTCAAAGAGAGTCTACGCTTGGCAATTTCTCGAGAACATTCCGGAGTCCACCATGGAGGAGATCGTTGCTTTCAGATAATTAACTCTTTTTTCTTGGCTATGCTGACTTCCGCAGCGACATTCACAGCGTTGATGAAAACTTGATATGCTTCTTCAGCCCTCAAGTCCCCCGTAATGTTTGCTATAGTCCTTCCAATTGATCCCTTATATGAGTCCCAAATTTGCTTCTTTGATTTTCCATATACTATTAGCATATCGTATTTGTGTAGTTTCCACATTGATATTAATATAGAACTCTATGGGGAGATGGTCAGATCCCATTGAATCTGTTTCAACATGCCAGTTTGTTATTTCATTAAAACAGGGGGTGCTAACTGTTACATCAACTGCCGAAGGTCTGGTGAAGATACCATAGTAGGAGAGCCATCATTAAGAATCACTAGGTTATGATCTTCAATGACATTCATCAAAGTTCTGCCATTTTGATGTGTTATGTCTCCTCCCCATGCAACATGATGGGTGAAGCTGTATGTTACTGTAGCTGTACTCTTTAGCATTAAGAAATCAGCGACTTGTTTTACGTAACTTACGCAGAGTCTCCAGTACACAGTAACATATTTTAACTGCTTCTTATAATTAATACATCTGCTCTCCATTTACAGAAGAACAATGCCGTAGATGTAGCGATAAAACTTTTATTTCAAACATAACTCGAATGCAAATGAAACTCTTCGACAAGGAAGGAACACAGATACATTAAACAACAGAAATTAAATTATTTCAAGGAGTGTTGCTTCTGTGACAAGGAATAAGCACGCAAGGCAGCGCCCCAAGCGGCAGGCGCACGAAATTCTTGCGTACACTGCAATCAGCTGATCGCGTCCGCTGAATACTTGTCGCCACATCAGCCACCCGCGGAGTAGCGGAGCATCATCGGCGTCCACCATACTCGATGCTGTCGACGAATCTCGCAGGAAAGTGGACATGCCGACCCGACCGCGTTTGACGTGGCGGCTGTGCCACTGGCGAGGCAGGAGGTTGCTGTGTGTGTGTAGACGAAGGCGATGGTGGTTGTGCGAGCAGGGTTGAATCACACAAGTCTTCAGATAGAAACGCTGGTTTCACTCGGTCAATTGAGACGGTACTTTTTTTACCATTAAGCAGAATGTCCATAGTTTTGCTGTTGCGTGCAAGGACACGGTGGGGTCCAGTATATGGAGGTGTAAGGGCTGGCTTAATTCCATCTCGACGGAGCATGACATGTGAACAATTTGACAATTCTTTGTGCACGAAGGAGGGGCGTATTCCATGTCGCGATGCTGGTTGAGGTCTGATCTGCGTGATGTGCTCCCTGAGTTGAGCTATAACATCTGGTGGGTGTAAGTTGACCCTCGGCGAGGTTTTTGACGCAATAAATTCTCCTGGGAGGCGTAGCGTCTCGCCATATACTAATTCTGCAGGCGACGCGTCGAGGTCTGGCTTATGTACCGTTCGTAGGCCAAGTAACACGAGGGGCAAGGCTGCAGTCCACTTAGTCTCATAACACATTAGTGCTGCTTTGAGCGAGCGATGCCACCTCTCCACCAACCCGTTGCTTGCTGGATGGTAACTTGTAGTGAAATGGTGGTTTGCGCCGCAAAACTTGCTCATCTGGGTGAAGATTTCCGATTCAAATTGGCGCCCTCTATCCGTTGTAATGTATAACGGACAACCAAATCGTGCGACCCACTGTGACATGAAAGCGACCGCCAATGTCTCTGCGGAGGTATTTTCAACCGGAATCGCCTCTGGCCAACGTGTTAATCGATCAATAATCGTTAATAAGTAACGATGCCCGTCAGACAGCGGTCCCACGACGTCCCAATGGGCGAATCGTTCTGTGGGTTCTGGAAAATTCCCTATGGGCGCATGTCCGTGACGTGCAATCTTACTACATTGACAACCTACGCATGCGCGGGCCCACTGGCAGCAATCGTTTCGTAGATCTGGCCAAACGTAATGGGAGGCAACAAGTTTAACTGTAGCTCTGACGCCTGGGTGGCAGAGGTTGTGGAGTCCGTGGAAGACACTTTTGCGTAGTCCTACTGGCACATATGGACGTGTTTTCCCAGTGGTAGTGTCGCAGTATAACTGAGCGTTCGCTCCCGGCACATCAATAAGTTTGAGTTGTAGGCCGGTCTCCGTATTATTAAGTAGGTTATTCAGCTCTTAATCGGTCTGTTGCGCGTCGCACAGCTCCCAAAAACCAACAGTCTCTGTGATAGCACCGACTCGAGATAAGCAGTCAGCCACTATGTTAGTCAGAGCTGAGAAGTGCTGTATGTCAGTGGAAAATTGTGCTATGTACTCAAGCTGACGAAATTGTCTTGGCGAGCACTTGTCATTGTTCTGACGAAAAGCACACATGAGAGGCTTGTGGTCAGTAAATATTGTAAACATCCTCGCTTCGAGTTGCGTGCGGAAGTATTTAACAGCTGTGTAGATGACCAACAATTCGCGATCATACGCACTCCACTATTGTTGCGTTGACGTTAGTTTGCGCGAAAAGAATGCAAGAGGTTGCCACGTTTCGTTTACATACTGCTGAAGTGCCGCGCCGATTGCAGTCTGGCTAGCGTCTACTACCAGAGCCAGGCGTGCGTCTTTTATAGGGTGTGCCAGAAGTGTAGCGTCAGCAAGTGTCTTTTTGGCAGTCTCGAAAGCGTCTATCATCGGTTGTGGCCAGTGCAACAACGCCTTGCCTTTTGTCTTGGAACCGGTTACTGCAGCTGTGAGTGGTTCTTGTATTTCAGCTGCATGTGGGAGGTGGAATCTGTAGAAATTCAGCATACCGAGAAATCTGCGTAGTTCTTTTGCTGTATTCGGACGTGGAATTTTTAATACCGCCTGTACCTTCTCAGGTAGTGGGCGTGATCCCTCTGACGAAATTTTGTGTCCCAAGAAGGTTACCTCCGGTTGACCGTATACACACTTTTCCACATTCAGAACAATACCATGAGCAGCGAGGCGTTCAAAGACCTGAGTGAGGTGCTGCTGATGTGTTTCAAGTGTTTCCGAAAAAACAAGGATATCGTCTACATAAGCAAAACACTGTGGTAAGCCTCGTAACACCGAATTTATGAAGCGTTGCCATGTCTGTGCCGCATTTCGAAGACCAAAAGTCATGAATAAACTTTCAAATAATCCAAAAAGCGTAATTATTGCAGTCCTTCTCGCCCATGGGAATCTGTGTATAAGCTTTTGCGCAGTCAAGTATAATAAACACTCGTTTCCCACTTAATACATGATTGTAATCATTCAAGTGTGGCTTTGGATATCGATCCGGAATGGTTCTGGCATTTAAAGCACGATAGTCCCCACATGGCCGCCATTCACCATTTTTCTTGGGTACTAAGTGCAGAGCTGACGACCAGGCACTACTGGACGGACGTATGATGCCTTCAGCCAGCATAGAATCAAACTCAGCCTTTGCTATGGCGTACTTGTCAGGGGCCAATCGTCGAGGTTTACACGAAACAGGGGGGGCTGATGTAGTATTGATGTAATGAATAGTATCATGACATACCTGTTGTGGGGCCCCTGGAGGCCTTGTAAGTGCTGGAAACTGGTGGGTAGCTTGGTGAACTCTCCGTCTGCTGTTTGGATAAGCTTAACGCCACAGCCGGCTGCGTGACGTCGGAATTCGATGGCAGATAGCCCGGTGACTGCATCTCTTAAGCAGGTGTTGGCGGTGTCCGGCAAAAGATGATAATGGGCCAATAGATCCGCTCAGATTATTGGTTCCGTAACATCGGCTATGACAAAATTCCACACTATTGCACGGCGTAGCCCAAGGTCTAGTTCCATCACGGAATTGTTGGCCGCCGTCAGTCGGAAGGTAGTGGTCGGACGGTACTTGTAAGTTTTATCCCGTGGCAGAATACTTAAGTCAGAGCCTGTGCCGATTAAAAATTTACGACCTGACTTGAGATGTGTCAAAAACAAGCGGGTAGAGACACCAGTAGGCGCACCGACTTCTGCTTGATGCTTGCTATTACCGTAATCGCATGGCGGGTTGCACTTGTGAGCTTGGTTTCCGTGATCGTCGTCGGTATCTGTTTTTAGTGCTATGATCTGTGAGCAGTTCGCTAAGTTGGTTGGTCAAAGCCTCAATTCTGCTTGCCAAGTTATCGTTTAGCAGTTCTTATAACGCCGACACTTTCTTTGATAACCTGTCGTAATCGGGGTTCGTTTCTGTAGAGGCACTGTTGCACGTAATTGCCGAGTCGAAGCAGGAATTGGGTACAATTGCGTCCTGTATGCGGTCAGCAAGAGCCGCCAAGTCGCCTAAGGGCATTTCTGTTTGAGATGCGATTATTGGTTTAACTTGTGCTGGCATCCTGCTGCTCCATAATGTGCGTAGCAACGAGTCTGGAACAGTGTGTGCATCAACTTTACTGCGTAAGTGGCGTAAATATTGCGAAGGTTTCCGGTCGCCTATGTCTTCCTACGTCAGGACCTGCCGTATTCTCTCTTCCTGCGAGGCAGATACTCGGCGTATGAGTTCCGACTTCAGTTTCATGTAAGCGTCCGTTTGGGCGGCGTCGTAATAACGCTTGAACTTCTGCCGCAAATCTGTGATCAAGTTGACTAACCACAAGTTCAACTTTGTAGAGTCTGTAGTTATTCCAGAACATGAGAAGCTCGCCTCTACTTGCGCGAACCAAAGCGCGGGATTATTAGGCCAGAACGGCGGAAGTCGTACAGCTAATCTTGATGTGTTGCGTACGTCTTCATTCGGCATTTTAGTGCTCAAAAAAGGTTTGGGGTCACCACTGAAGCTGTATGTTACTGTAGCTGTACTCTTTAGCGTTAAGAAATCAGCGTCTTGTTTTACGTAACTTACGCGGAGTCTCCAGTACACAGTAACATATTTTAACTGCTTCTTATAATTAATACATCTGCTCTCCATTTCCCATGAACCACAGACATTGCCGAGGTGGGGTGGCTTGCGTGCCTCAACGATACAGATAGCCGTACGTAGGTGCAACCACAATGGAGGGGTATCTGTGGAGAGGCCAAACAAACGTGTGGTTCCTGAAGAGGGGCAGCAGCCTTTTCAGTAGTTACAGGGGCAACAGTCTGGATGATTAACTGAGCTGGCCTTGTAACATCAGCTAATGTGGCTTTGCCACACAGCTACTGTGAACGGCTGAAAGCAAGGGGAAACTACAGCCGTTACCTTTCCCGAGGACATGCAGCTCTACTGTATCAACATATGATGATGGCATCCTCTTGGGTAAAATATTCCGGAGGTAGAATAGTCCCCTATTCGGATCTTCGGGCGGGGACTACTCAGGAGGATGTGATCATCAGGAAAGACAATACTGGCATTCTACGGGTCAGAGCGTGGAATGTTAGAGCCCTTAATCGAGTAGGAAAATTAGAAAATTTAAAAAGAGAAATGGATAGATTGAAGTTAGATATAGTGGGGATAAGTGAAGTTCGGTGGCAGGATGAAAAGGATTTCTGGTCAGGTGAGTACAGGATTATAAATACAAAATCAATTGGGGGTATCCCAGTAGTAGGATTGATAATGAATAAGAAAATAGGAATGCGGGTAAACTACTATGACCAGCAGAGTGATCGCATTATCATACGAAGCCAACACTGACAACAGTAGTACAGGTTTATATACCAACTAGCTCTGCCGATGATGAGGAAATCGAAGAAATATATGAGGAGCTAAAGGAAATTATTCAGACAATTAAGGGAGAGGAAAACTTAATTGTTATGGGAGACTGGAATTCGGTAATAGGACAAGGAAGGGAAGGGAGGATAGTAGGTGAATATGGTTTGGGCAAAGGGAATGACAGAGGAAGCCGCCTGGTAGAATTTTGCACAGAACATAATTTAGTTATAACAAACACCTGGTTCAAGAATCACAAAAGAAGGTTGTATACGTGGAAGAGACCAGGAGACACCGGAAGATACCAGATAGATTTTATAATGGTAAGACATAGATTTCGGAACCAGGTTCTACAGTGTAAGACATACCCAGGGGCAGATATAGACTCTGACCATAACTTGTTGGTTATGAACTGTAGGCTGAAACTAAAGAAACTATAAAAAGGTAGGAAAATAAGGAGATGGGGCCTGGATAAATTGAAGGAACCTGAGGTTCTTAAGAGTTTCAGAGAGAGCTTTAGGCAACAATTGACAGAAACAGGGGAAAATAAAACAGTAGAGGAGGAATGGGTAAAATTGAGAGATGAAATAGTGAAGGTAGCAGAGGAAAAAATAGGTAGGAAGGAAAGACCTACAAAAAATCCTTGGACATCACAGGAGATACTAAATTTAATCGATGAAAGGAGAAAATATAAAAATGCAGTAAATGAAACAGGCAAAATGGAGTACAGATGACTAAGGCGAGATTGACAGTAAGTGCAAAATGGCTAAGCAGGAGTGGCTAGAAGGCAAATGCCAGGATGTAGAAGAATGTATAAATAGGGGAAAAATAGATACAGCCTACAGGAAAAAAAAAAGAAATATTTGGAGATAAGAAAAACAGCTTTATGAATATCAAGGACACTGATGGAAAACCAGCTCTCAGCAAAGAAGGGAAAGCTGAAAGGTGGAAAGAGTATGTAGACGGGCTCTACAAAGGAAATGAACATCAAGAGAATATTGTAGGAAGGGAAGAGGATGTAGATGAAGATGAAATAGGAGATACTGTATTGAGAGAAGAATTTGACAGAGCCCTGAAAGACCTAAGTCGAAACAAGGCCCCTGCAGTAGATGATATTCCCTCATAGCTACTGAAGTCTCTGGGAGAACCAGCCATGACAAAACTGTTTCACCTGGTGTGTAAGATGTATGAGACAGCTGAAGTACCCTCAGACTTTAAGAAAAATGTTATAATCCCCATCCCTAAGAAAGCAAGTGCAGACAGGTGTGAAAACTACAGAACCATCAGTTTAATAAGTCATGGCTCCAAAATATTAACGTGACTTGTATATAGATGGATGGAAAAGCTGGTAGAAGCTGACCTCGGGGAAGATCAGTTTGGGTTCAGGAGAAATGTAGGAACACGGGAGGCAATACTCACTTTACGGCTTATCCTAGAAGATAGATTAAGAAAAGGCAAACCTACATTCCTAGCTTTTGTAGATTTGGAGAAGGCTTTTGACAATGTTGATTTGAATAAACTCTTTCAAATTCTGAAGCAAGCAGGAGTAAAATATAGGGCGTAAGGTTATTTACAACTTGTACAAAAACCAGACAGCGGTTGTCAGAGTTGAAAGGCATGAAAGGAATGCAGTGGTTGGAAAGGGGGTAAGACAGGGTTGTAGTCTTTCTCCATTGTTCTTCAATTTGTACATTGAGCAAGCTATAAAGGAAAGCAAGGAGAAATTTGGAGAAGGAATTAAAGTTAAGGGTGAAGAATTAAAAACATTGCGTTTTGCCGATGACATAGTAATTCTGTCAGATATAGCAAAGGACCTGGAAGAGCAATTAAACAGAATAGACAGTGTGCTGAAAGGTGCATATAAGATGAACATTAACGAGAGCAAAACTAGGGTAATGGAGTGCACTTTAAGAAAATCAGGTGATGCTGAAGGAATTAGATTGGGAAACGAAGTAATAAAGGAGGTAGATGAGTTTTGTTACTTGGGCAGTAAAATAATAAATGATGGTCGCAGTACAGAGGATATAAAATGCAGAATGGCAATGGGGTAGAAAAGCATTCTTGAAAACGAGAAATTTGTTAATATCGAATATTGATTTAAACCTAAGGAAGTCCTTTTTGAAGGCATTTGTGTGGAGTGTTGCCTTGTATGGGAGTGAGACATGGAAGATCAACAGTGTGGACAGGAAGAGGATTGAGGCTTTTCAAATATGGTGCTACAGAAGAATGCTGAAGATTAGGTGGGTGGATCGCGTAACTAATGAGGAGGTACTGAACAGAATTGGGGAGAAAAGGAATTTCTGGCATACCTTGACTAAAAGAAGGGATAGATTGGTAGGACACATTCTTAGACATCAAGGAATTGTGAATTTAGCGTTGGAGGGAAGTGTGTGGGGAAAAAATCGCAGAGAAAGACCAAGAGATGGATACAGTAAGCAGATTCAGACGATGTAGGTTGTCGTTCTTATGTGGAGATGAAGAGGCTTGCTCAGAATAGGGTATTGTGGAGAGCTGCATCAAACCAGTCTCCGGACTGAAGACCACAACAACAACTCTCAATTTACAGAAGAACAATGCCGTAGATGTAGCGATAAAACTTTTATTTCAAACATAACTCGAATGCAAATGAAACTCTTCGACAATCAAGGGACACAGATACATTAACAACAGAAATTAAATTATTTCAAGGAGTGTTGCTTCCGCGACAAGGAATAAGCACGCAGCGCCCCAAGCAGCAGGCGCACGAACTCCGTGTGTACACTGCAATCAGCTGATCGTGTCCGTTGAATACTTGTCGCCACATAGGCATTGAAGTCTCCACCTATTATAAAAGGAGGTCGAATCTGTTTTATTAAATGTCTCCAATCATTTTCCGTGATACTCTTGTGGGAAGCAATATATACCAAGACAACTGTAAAAATTTTGCAAACTGTTTGTATCTGTACAGCAACTGATTCAATGTTGACATTGCTTACGTGAAGCATATGACAATTCAAAACTATCAACAGAATTTCTTTTGTATATATATATATATATATATATATATATATATATATATATATATATATATATATATATATATATATATATATATACCATAATCAAGAGTGAGATAGCGTCTTTAACAAGAAAATTACGAATCCTGCAAATCAGCACAGCTCTGGGCCCATAACCTCATGAAATTAGACAGCTGCGGACAGTCTTCAGGCTCACAAAATGTAAATTTGTCTGTGATGATAACTGCTGAATATCCTCCTGGTATATGTTATTACTTTTTAATATAAAACACATAGAAAGTCACACATAGCAACCATACAACACAAGAATAAAAGCAGTAGCAAAAGATATCTGTATGCTACTGCACACACACAGATATGTATATCTGTGTGTGTGTGTTCTTTTTTTTTTTTTTTTTTTTTTTTTTTTTTTTTTTTTTTTTTTTTTTCAAAAGATATCTGTGTGCTACTGCTTTTATTCTTGTGTTGTATGGTTGCTATGTGTGACTTTCTATGTGTTTTATATTAAAAAGTAATAACATAAACCAGGAGGATATTCAGCAGTTGTTATCACAGACAAATTTACATTTTGTGAGCCTGAAGACTGTCTGCAGCTCTCTAATTTCATGAGGTTATGGGCCCAGAGCTGTGCTGATTTGCAGGATTCGTAATTTTCTTGTTAAAGACGCTATCTCACTCTTGATTATGGTTGACGAAGCAGAGAAATACAAAATTCCTCTTTATTGTTCTTTATTCTTTATTAGCCATTGACCATATTTGTTTGTTTGTTTGTTTATTTATTAGCCTTTCAGCATGTTCACCACGCAATTGGCTTCGTCATATAGGGTTTTACATATACATTTTATCTTTTTTAGATTACAAATTGATCACATAATTTACACATTATTACAGTTTTTCGTTTACATAGATGATTATCTGTCATTATACAACTTAATTACTATCAATCTATGAATTTAATTTAATTGTGCATATTCTCTAAGTTACTTTGGAGGTATTCTTCAACTGATTAATATGGCGTGTTTTTGAACCATACCTCTAACATTGTTTTAAAATTACTTAATGTAAGGATTTTTACAGACTGTGGTAGCTTATTATATAATTTAAGGCCTATTTGTTTGTGGCTATTGTGTATCAGGGACAGTCTTGAATATGGAATATCTAACATAGTACTGTTTCTAGTATTGTGTGTATGTACATCCAATCTGACAGTAAATTTATGTATATTTTCTTTTATATGAAGTAGACAGTAGTACATGTAGAGACTTGGGAGTGTCATTATACTGAGCTCACTGAAGTGTTTCCTACAGGATTCTCTAGGTCCCAGCCCTTGTATACATCTAATTGCTTTTTTCTGCAATTTGAAAATAAGGGATGTGTCTGGTGCATTTCCCCATAGCAATACTCCATACTGCAACTGTGACTGAAAGAATGCATAGTAACAGAGAATCAGTAATTTTTTGCTTACACACTGCCTTAATTTATACAATAGAAAAATCACACATGCGAGTTTGCTAGATACATTTTTTATTTGATCATCCCAAGAAAGTCGTTGATCTATTTTAAGGCCCAGCAGTTTAACACATTGATTGTCTTCTTTTCGTACCTTTAAGTTAAAATATATTTCCTCAGTTTTTGTAGTATTTATACATAACTGATTGGCTTTACACCACTGATTACTTTTTTCATATAGTTGCTTATTTTTGTCTTTCACTACCTGTTTATTTTCACCAGATATAATCATTGTCATATCATCTGCATACAGCACATTTTTACAGGATATATAATTTGGAAAATCATTAATATTGACAATAAAAAGGAATGGTCCAAGGACAGACCCTTGTGGGATTCCTCTCTTAATTGTCATTAATTTTGACCTCTCATTGTTAACATATACTAGTTGTTGCCTGCAGCTCAGATAAGATTTAAATAAATTTAATGTTTGGCCTGCAACACCATAGAATTCTAGCTTTTTTACAATAATCTCATGTGATACGGAGTCGAAGGCTTTACTTAGGTCTATAAGTGTAGCACATATGGTCTGCTTCCTTTCATAACCATCATGAATTGCAGTTATCAGACTTTCGACAGCTTTTATGGTTGAGAGGTTTGATCTAAATCCAAACTGACTTTCATTCAGTAAGTTATTATTTTCAAAATACTTGTATATCTGTACATGCATGCAGCTCTCTATTATTTTAGAAATTATAGGGACAATTGATATTGGTCTATAATTTTCTGGTTTATGTCTGTCACCCTTTTTGAATATTGGAATAGTAACTGTGATTTTAAGGCATTCGGGAAAAATGCCCTCTTCAAGAATTTTATTTACAAGATAGAGCAGAGGCATTTTAATTTCCATAATTATACCTTTTAGTACATAGTTACTGAACCCATAGTAGTCCTCAGTTCTGGAGGTATTCAACTTATTTACTGCCTTAACAATATCTATAGCACTAATTTTTTTCCAAGTGAATCTTTCATTTGTTTTATTCTTTGATTGCAAAAGGAAGGTCTCAGCATCTGAAGTATTAACATTTTGTGTTACAAGGGAACTTGCACAATTTACAAAATATTCATTAAGAATATTACAGTTAAGTGGGACAGTGGATTCTTCCTTTCCTACATTTATTTCATTTTTTACTACAGTCCAGGCTGCTTTACACTTGTTTTTAGAATTTGAAATGTATTTTTCATTTGCCTTTATTTTTGCTGCTCTGATTTCAGATTTATAGATTTTTCTCAGTCGTATATAGTCTTCCTTGTTCTCACAGTTGGTAGCAGCTTTAGCCTTCAACATAAGTAGAAGTATCCTAATTTTATCAAGGTGAGGGGTGTACCAGTTTTTTGTATGTTGTGGTTTGTGCCTTTTATGACTGCTACTTCTCTTAGTGATACGGGGGCAGTTAGTCTCTAGTGTGAGTTTTAATTGGGAGATGAAGGTGGAGAAAGATTCATTTACATCTTCCTCGTGAGATAATATGCTGGACCACTCTATTAATTTCAATTCATTTTTCATTCTTTCAATATTCTCTTTGTTTAGAAGTCTGTGTGTAATTAACTTACATGTATTTTCAGTAGGTAGATTACTAATTCTGAGCCATATGCCATCATGGTCAGATATAATTAATACGAAATACATATATACATATAACATATGTCTAGACATACAGTTATGCTTAATTACAAATATTTAATTCTATATTCACAATCTTGTTTTATAGCTATCTTAAACTATATTCACATTTTGAACATAAAAAATTCTGATTTTTGTAAAATGGATTGTCAGCCAACCAGCGGTACAGTTTTCTTTGAAATAGTTTGAAAGGCATTGCAACTACAGATGGTGGTAATTTGTTGAATATTTTTATAGAGTTGACTAAAGGTAAGTGGGCTGTTTTCACCAGTCTGTCTCTGGGAACATCAAATTTAATTATTCCCCTAGTGTTGTAATTGTGTATATCTCCTCTTATTTGAAATTAATTTATATTTTGTTTAATGAACGATGCTGAGAGGTATATGTAGAGGTTGAAAATTGTATGTTAAGTGTTATAAAAAGAGATCGACAATGATATCTCTGTCCAGCTCTGCTAAGAAAAACGAAGCACAGAAACCGAAACATAATTCTGCAGCGTCAGCGTCTGATACTCAGAGCGAGAGAGAAAATGATTACAGTTTTCCTGCCGCTGCTTATGAAAATTTGGCAATGTCAACTGAAATTAAGTGGTATTTAGATTCTGGAGCGACATAGCATTTAATAAATAGTAGTATACAGTTGAAAATATAAAGAGGTTGCCAGAGCCAATTAAAGTCAATGTTTCGAAGGGTGGAAAATTTCTATATGCGAAATGTGTAGGTGAAATTGAAGTTACAAGTTGTGTAAATGTCAAGAAAATTACGATTTTTATTACAAATTTTCTGTCAGTTGCAGATCTTACCTATAATCTGCTGTCAGTACGTAAACTAGAATCAAAATGTTTGTGGATGATTTTCGAGAATGGTAAAGGTATTATTCAGAAGAACGACATAACTCTTGCCATTGCGGAGAGAAGTGAGTCAAACATGTACACAATGAATTTTGTACATAAGGAATCTCACTGTCATGTAACTTCACCAACTGCGACCATTGAACTATGGCACGAAAGTTAACTCATCTGAGTTATGATAATATTAGCAAGTTGCAGATGGAAGTGGATGGAATGAATTTCAAATGTGATAAAACGGGTCATGATATTTCTCATACTTGTGTTAAAGGGAAACAGACATCACAGCCGCATAAAAAACGAAGAGTATAAACTACCAGGCCATTAGAACTCATTTACGGTGATCTAATTGAACCCATTACACGAATTT
Organism: Locusta migratoria; assembly: GCA_026315105.1. Taxonomy (NCBI): domain Eukaryota; kingdom Metazoa; phylum Arthropoda; class Insecta; order Orthoptera; family Acrididae; genus Locusta; species Locusta migratoria. The sequence continues at coordinate 68,983,081 of CM048750.1, read as the reverse complement.
AATACGATAACAAAAGGTATGTTTTCACATTTATTGATGAGTTTACACACTTTGTTTGTGTATATTTTCTGGAAACGAAGTCAGAAGTACCAAAGTTTTTCAAACTGTTTGAGGCTATGTCTGCAGCACATTTTAACTTGAAAATAAGTTGTTTTCGCTGTGATAATGGGCGAGAGTATATATCTAATGAGCTAGAATCTTTTTCTGAAGATTTGAGTATTCAATTTGAGTTGACAATAAGATGTACACCACAGCAGAATGGAGTTTCTGAACGCTTTAATAGGAAAATTTTGGATAAAGCGCATTGTATGCTTCTCAAATCAAAACTTGACAAGAGTTTTTGGACAGAAGCAGTACTGACTGTTGTCTATATCACAAACAGAACTCCAACTATAGCCTTGGAATGAAAAGTATCAGCAGCTCTCTGGTATGGGAGAAAACCTAATTTAGAGAAGATGAAGGTTTTTCATTGTATTGCCTTTTTAAAAATTCCAAAGGAACTTTTAGCAAGAAATTTTGATTCTTGTTCACTTAGATGAATTTTTATTGGCTATTATTCAAATAGCTACAGATTTTGGTGTCCAGAGCTGAAGAAAGTAATTTCTGGAAAGGATACAATTTTTGATGAAAGGAAATTTACTTTAGATGGCACAACTAGTGCACAGTGGCTTTCAGGAGGAGGAGAAAATAATGTAGAATATGATATAGGCCTTGATGAAATCAGGACAGAAGAATACAAGACAGATGAAGACTTGAAACAAAAAAAAAGACAGTAAAATTCAAGAGAATTGATCAAGACACCTGAAAAGGTACAAACTCTTCGACGAAGCAACAGAGAAAGAAAGATGCCTGCAAGATTTGATGTTTATGCAGTTCTGGCCTTTCATGCTGAATCATTTGTTGATGATGTTCCTGAATGCTCTGAAGATATACAAGACAGACATGATGAACATGAGTGAAGACAAGCAAGAAATGAAGAAATAAACTCATTAGAACTTAATGAAACTTGGGGGTTGACAGAATGCTCTCCAGAGAAGAAACCTCTTGACAGTAAATGGATTTTCAAAATTAAGGGAAATCAACATGGAGATATTGAAAGATACAAGGCAAGGCTTGTGATCAAAAGGTGTGCTCAGAGAAAGGGTTATGATTATGATGAAACATATGCCCCGGTTGCACGTTTGGCTACATTAAGAACATTAGTGTCACTAATCATTGAAGAAAATCTATGTATATGCAAAATGGATGTTAGAAATGACCTGCATGGGGAATGACATGAAGATGTCTGCATGAAGATCCCTCAAGGTGTCACAGGTGAAAGAAATAAGATCTTGAAATTAAAAAAGGCCTTGTATGGATTGAAACAAGCTCCACATACATGGAATGCTACATGTGATAACTTTGTCAAAAATATTGGACTTCGACAGTCAAGTGTTGACAGATGTTTGTATATGGATAACTTGGAAGATAATAGAGTGTATCTTCTCTTATATGTAGATGACATAATAATTGCTGCAAGTAATTCTGATGAAGTCATGAAGATTAAGAGGACTTTGGAAAATAAATTTTTAATGCTAGGTATGGGGGAACTTGAATCAGTTCTTGGCACAGATTTCAAAAGAGTAGATGACAGAATAATAGTGAGTCAATTTATACATCTGCAAAAACTACAGGATCGTTTTGAGATGAACAGTTGCAATTCGATTAGGACGCCCATGGAGACGAAACCCATAATAGAAAGTACATCAGAAGTGAATAATAATAAAGACTGCATAAGTGAAACTAAACCATTTCGTCAAATGATAGGTTGTTTGATGTATGCTATTACAAGAAGACTTGATCTAAAGTGTAGCAATTAATTATTTCAGCAGATATCAAACCAAACCAATGGAGAGTCATTGGAAGGGACTTAAAAGAGTACTACAATACATAAAAGGAACAGTGAATTTTGGTTTGAGCTATGGAAGACGAGGTGCAGAGTTGCTTCTTTGCTATGCAGAAGTAGATTTTGGCAATGGAGAAGACAGGAAGTCTACATCAGGATTCCTACTACAAGTGCATGGAAATAATGTCTGTTGGATGACTAAACGTGAAAACTGTGTCTCCTTATCTTCAACTGAAGCTGAATATGTATCCTTGGCCGCAGCAGCAGCTGAACTTCTGTGGCTAATTCAACTGTTTACAGACGTGGGACTCAAAGTCAACTACCTAGTAAGTATTCTTGAAGACAACCATTCTTGTATTCATTTGCTCAGAAGATGGGAACATCGACGAATGAAACATATTGACATTAAATATAATTTTGTCAGAGACTATGTGAGCATACGTATTATTGATGTTTGTTATATAAATACAAAGGCACAACTGGCTGACATGTTAACTAAACCATTACCCAGTGTACAGTTTGAAAAGTTGAGAGACTGTTTAAATGTTGTGGATGTGGGTTGAGAGTTTTTTGAATTGACGAGGGGTGTTGAGAGTGGCAATTAAAAACTCTCAACAGAATTTCTTTTGTATATAAGCGTTCTTTTTTATTTTCAATAGATATCTGAGTGCTACTGCTTTTATTCTTGTGTTATATGGTTGCTATGTGTGTTTTTCCATGTGTTTTATATTAAAAGTAATAAAATGTACCAGGAGGATATTCAGCAGTTATTATTACAAGGAAATTTACATTTTTTGTATCTGAAGAATGTCCACAGCTCTCTTATTTCATCAGAATTTTTAACTAGGGTAGCTACACCGCCCCACCCATCTGGGCGGTCTTCTCTCACTGTGAAAGAATTTTGAAATCGAACATTCTGCCCAAACTTGAACCAAGTTTCACTTAACAATATGATATCCGGTTGACTAATGAGCAATTCTTGTTGTAAACTTTCTCTGTTGGAATTAACTGATCTACCATTCCACTGGGAAACCCACTTTGGAAGTAGAGAGCCTGTGAGCACCAGGAGGATAAGGGTTCTGGATTATGGAAGTGGATGGATGTTGAGAAAGATATAACAGGTTTATGGTACTGGGACCACTCCCAAACATTATTATTTTTGGTTGCTACTGCATCTGTAAATGGTGGCTGACTGTCAGGGTACATCCAGGTGCTGAATTCCATCGCCCCCTCTACATTGTTCTGCCTACATGCTTTTGGTAGGCAGCACTGGAAAATGTTGAGAATTTTGCGAGTCCGGAACATTCAGATATGACGAGCTATGGACAGAGCTTCCCTGATGTCAATTTGGTGGAATGTAGTAATTCTTGTGCTCACCGTCTTATATGATATCCAGGGCAGGATCGATCTGTGGATAAGTGTTGTCACTTGCAGTGAGAACAAATAATAATTGGGGAGGCACATGATTCAAAAGGATGAGGCCCACTACATTTGTCACATCTATTCTGGAGTCAACATTGTTTGCTTAAGTGCCATAACATAGACAATTAAAGCACTGTCTGACACTTGGCATGTAAGGATCTACAGAGTATCTGGTACCATGGATAGATACAACTTCTGGTAAAGTTTGAGACTCAAATGTTAATAAGCACATCTTTAGTTTGACAATTTGTTCCTTACCATAGCTCTTCACAAATCTCTGAATACCTATAACAGGAAACAGGGATCGAATCACCTCCAAAATTTCCGCTTCTTCAAGATCTGTATCTACGTTTCTGATTACACCCATTTTGTGTACAAGAAAAAAAGGAATGTAACCTCTATACTTTTGTCACGCAATACTTCACAGTTTACTAGAAAGTTAGTCTTGTCAGGATTTTTCAGTACAACCTTTACCTTGTTTTTTCCCACGGAAGAAATATTTTGTATATCATTCTCCATTTATGGTAGTGAAATATGCAGGAATTTCCCTAGAGCCATAGGATGTAAACGATCTAAGTTCTTGTCTTGACTTTCCACATAATCAACATATGGCCCCCTATCTGTGCGTTTGTAGAAGTTAACAGACCGTGGAGAAGATGCAGCAGGCGTTTTGACTAAAGTTTGTTGATTGGCAGAGAGACCAAGTGTTGTTGTAGACTTCTCCATGAGCACTATGTTGGTTTCTTCCCATTTATCACTAGCTGCTGGATGAGCCGACTTTCCTATGTTTATATCTTCTAGATTCGTCCCTGAAACTTTCCCTTGTCGTTTTCCCCCAATATCTTCATTAATTGTTCGTCTCTCTGCCTTGAGATGCATCTCCGAAGTGTTTTTTATTGTATCTTGAAAATGTGACCTGACATTATTATTCATTGTCTTAGAGAGTGTCTTACCTGAGGAGTTTGCAGTCTCTGGAGTGGTTCGCTTTTCTGGCATCACCATTTCTGCTTCTGCTTGCCTTTTCCGTGTTGATATTGAGTCTTGAATATCCATATGCATGTCCTCCTCGTGCATGACTTGTACTATATTTGCAACAGTCGCGAGAGTGTGGAGGTTTTCAGACAACTCTCGTTCACCGCCCTCTCCATTATCTCCACTGGACATAGCGGAATCCCACTATGGACCTTGAGAGAGAAAAAATATATGTATCTTTCTCTTTTTTCGCCTCGTAAATCCCACACGCACTTCGAGTTTATCTGTTGCTAACCAAAGATGGAAATCCGCTTCTCTGGAGCGATTTTCCAGCTCCACAATCTATTTTCATGCCCATATAAACTCAACCGTTATTAAAGATTATGTTTTCTTGTTAAGAATTTTCGGCACATATGGACAGAGCAATATTTTCTAATGTGAAATAAAAGTATAAATATTAGAGTGATCATAACAGGGATTACCCTGTTTATAGAACCTACCCTCACCCTACGAAAGAGCAACTTTATTGTGTCGTTTCCCATACAGTGCACTTGCGTTCCTCTGTTGCAGTGAAACTACCTATATTAACATTTCAGTGTATATTGTACATATGATAGGCCTACATGTGTAAAATGAGTGTCAAACAATATAATTCTGAAAAGAAAAGAAGACTTCACGGTGAATTAATGTCAGAAGGAAACAGTGAGAAAATTTCGAGAAAGAAAAGATTTCAGGAGCAGTGACTGGAAGACGTTACTTTTAAAGGATAGTTAAGACAAATTCCATGTAATGATGTGCTGCAGGTAGATGTGCTGCATGTAACATTGAAATATTATGTGGGAAAGGTGAACTACAGAAACATGTTCAAAGTCAAAAACATATCAAGTTAGTCAAAACTTTCATCTCCACTCCATCCATAACTGGATACGTATCTAGAACAAAAGCAATCGAAACTGTAAGTAACAGAGCTGTGAAAGAAACAGAGATTAAACTGGCAACCTTTTTTGCGGAATATAATGTTGCATTCCAGGTTGTTGACCATTCAGTCCCTTTAGTGAAAGATGTTCTTTCTGGTTCTAAAATTGCCCAGAATATTCAAATGAAAAGGTCAAAATGCACCAGCATCATAAAAGAAATTGTTACCAAAGTAGAAACGGATGAAATTCTTGCAGATATCAAAACAAGGCCGTTTTCAGTGTTGTTGGATGAAAGTACCGACATTAGCTTGCATCCCTGTGTGTTCTGGTAAGGTATATTTCTCCAAATTCGGGTAGGGTCAGAACACAACTTTTAGAACTAATTAGTTTAGATGCCAGAGATTGCTCTGCAGATAAACTTTATATGGCTTTTAAAGAATGCTTGCTTGCAAAGGCTATTCCAGTAACGAATATTGTAAGGGATTTCGTGTGATGGTGCCAATGTAATGGTCAGTGTTAGAGATTCTTTTGTATCTCGCCTGAAAGAGGAGGTAAGTGGTGTTCTCCTAATCCAATGCACTGCCATTCAGCAGCCTTGGTAGCTAGAAAAGCTTGTGAAAACCTTCCTCATGCACCAGAAGACCTTTTAAGAAATACATCTTCTTTCTTGTCTCATAGTTCTAAGCGTTGTGCCCAGTTGGTTGACATACAAGAGTTTATGGACATGGAAAAAAAGCAAGATACTGAAACCAGTAAATACAAGATGGCTAGCAATGCAGCATGCGTATGCCTTGTAATTGACTGGTCTGCATTACAGTGCTTCTTCAATTTAGCTGCATCTGAAGACAGACTAAAAACTGCTGATTTTATCTTGAGCAAACTAAATAACCTTTACACCAAAGCCTACCTCTTGTTTTTGAAATATTTTCTGCAGTTTTCAACAGTTTCTATGCTCTCTTCCAGAGTCGAAAGATTCTTATTCATTCCCTAGCAGAAAATTCCGTTAAACTTCTAAAATAAATTGGCCAGAATTTTTGTCAGTTAGAGCACTGAAGGAAATTGAAGTACTTAATTTCTTCCATTAAATAAAGTGTATTTAGGACCCGAGTGTGAAACGTTGCTAAGGGAGCTATCTGCTTCTGGCATTGATGAAATCAGAAATAGAAGTTTGGAATTTTATGTCGTTGCCATTGAAGAAATTCAGAGGCGCATGTCACTTAGGCATCCAATATATAAAGAAATGAAATTTTTGTCCACTGCTGTGGCACTTGGAAAGGATAGGTCTGGACTTGCCGAACTATGACATTTATCGAAACATTTCAGCAAATATGTCAAGGAAAACAATGTATCTGTTCAGTGGCGACTATTGCCCCATGTTTTTAGTGAACAAGAGACACGTGATTTAATTAAAATGGAGGTAGATGAAATGTGGCACTTTATAGCTAAGGTTAAAGACTATACCAACGAACTGAAATTTCCGGACTTAAGGAAAACTTGCAAAATTGGTACTAACATTGCCACATTCAAATACGGAGTCAGAAAGAATTTTTTCAATAGTGAGTAATGTAAAGACTAAGTGAATGGACTCTTTTTCGTTTACGGTCACATCAAGTTGTATTCACACTATCCATCAGTGTCCATCACGTCAATTCGCCCAGCTCAATACGCGATGTTCAAAGTGAGGTCATGAGTGGTGATCTGTTACGTAGAAAGTCATAGTTTAATCCTAGAATTGATTGAACAACAATGCTACATGTTATTGACGGTCGAAGAAAACTTTACAGTGTATGTTCTTGGCCAACTTACTAGGAACTGAAACAACATTTCAAAACATCGACATCTATTTTTCAAGCAAAGAAATAAACATATGAAAACATCAAACAATACTTATAAGAGCATAAATACAGCCTGTTTATCCATTTCGATTTTACCGCTGAAACAACTGACTTTTTCATTTAAAACGTTATTTAATGGAAAATGCGTAATCAAATTACAATCTTATTCAAATAAACAGTTTGCTTCAGTCTTTCTGTTACAATGTTATGTAACATGAACCATTTTTTGGTTTCATATATCCGCCCTCGATTTTAGGGAGACACTCAATTGAGGAAAATATTTAAGTTGTCATGAAACATTTGAGATTTACCCCTAAAACGAAGTATAACAACAAAATAAAGATTAATAAGACACATTTACAAATAAACAGTGCAATTGTCGACTGCAACAAGTAATTTTGTGTGTTAAAAATAGGTTAACTTCCGATGTTAGCACACGACCATTCCATCAAAACATTCGTCTCGAGATAGCTTGACGAGACGTTGACGTGACATGACGGTCCAGTGACGGACAGTGTGAATGCCGCCATTAGAAATACATCGCGGAATGTTCTGACGGACGGTGAAGCTGACATGACGTGACGGATAGTGTGAATTAGCCTTGACTCGATATCTTAGCACAGCATAATTGTTTGGCTTAGTCGCGAAGAAATTTATGTGCTTTTCATTGCCATTTGTGACAAAATACCTCTCATTATCGAAATGAAAGGGATAGAAGTGCATTGTTAAAAAGATTAATACTGCATATCAAATCTGTCGTTCATAACTGTCATAATTGTACACTTTAACAACTTAAAGACAAAGAGCATCTAGTATTGTATCAGTGATCTCTATGGTCTGTCTCGTGGCAGTACGCACTTGGTTGCTTTGACATTTGAGTGGAAACTGATGTCACGTGACCTGCATCTTGTTTCTAGATTATGAATAGCAGTGATTTTCCGTCTTTGCAACTACAATAAAAATGCGATTTTTTTTCACCAGACGGAAAATCACTGCTATTCATAATTATGAGAGCAACTACAGACATTATGGCCACACAAACGAAGAATTGTTTCTAGATGTCTTCCATATTCCAGTCTGCTCTTAGCTGCCACACTGAGCCCTCCATTAACTTCGTTGCTGCTGCTTTATTTCGTTATTGGTGCTTTCTAATATTTCGTTGTTGCTGTCTTTCGGTGAACATGAGTGATAAGCACAAAACGTTACAAAAGCGCGAGGAATGCAATTCCAAGTTCAATAGGCAGAAGAACCTCTCCTCCACACAAGCAAAGTTCATTTCACTGAGAACATTCATGTATCGAAAAATGGAAAATGTATACACAGTGTGGGATTCATTATCAAGATGCAGTTCAATAAAACACCTTCAAATGAAATGTTAACTCACTAAGCTCCATTCGAGTTACTTCCTATCCTATAATTATGACATCTAATGACTTGAAAGGGTTCTGTACTGCACAACGAAACTACTTCCAGTTGTTTACATAGTTTTGGTAGTATTTGAAAGAATAAAAGATGATAAAGTAATAGGATTTCTGTCATGTTTTTACTGCAGTGCATGAGAAAGAAATACGAAAAATTGGATGGCACGCTATGGAATTTCTGTGTAGTCTGATATTTTCAAAGTTTAACTGTCAATTGTGTTATGTAAAAACACACACACACACACATATCTAATTCGCGATTGTGTATTCAAAAGATATATCGGTATACTTCATTAGGTCCAATCACTACATGTGCTAAATTACCCATGTTAGACACAACTGAGAACAGTTAATCGAGCACTTTTTACTCATTTAAGGATATTGCCTTTTTGGCCAAATGTGACAGTGCACAGCTAACATCTGAAATCTTGAATCTATTGACAGTCATCGCTAGTGCAGATTATGTTGAACAGTGACAGATATTTTGAGTTGGCAAAGCCAGCCAGTGTGAATACGATATAAGTCATACTGGTAAACTGATTGGCAGTATAGGAAAGCATCAATGTTTTCGCCACAGTTTGAAATATTTAGCACATTTCGTTATAAGTATTAAAACTTCCAGATAATAAGAGGGAGAAAGAAAACAACACATTTCCATTGAGTATTTTGGTGTGTCCTCTGCATATTTAATATAAACTAAGTAAATTGCAATGACGGTATACTGTGTAACTTTTACCCAATTTTGTGTATTATAGATGGACTAACACGAGATGGGAATACCAGAGCTCACGCTAAACTGAATCCTTCAATAGTTTCAACAACCAATTCATTCAGGAGCAAGACTGCAATGTCAGTGAACATATGAAACAGTGACATAAACTTCCAGCAGCAAAATGAGCAAAACGTCAGAACAGCCAAGTGCGTACTGTCGAAAGACAGATCCATGATCTCTATATAGCCTGGATGCATAACTGTGGTGTCTAAGGGTATAATTGCAGTATGCCCGCACATTCATATGTTTGCACACGATTTCGAATTCTCTAGCATGTTTAAATATGGCAAAAATTTTCCATCAGTTATTATGTAACAAATAATGGTTTGCTTACCTCTTGATTTGACATGTATGTCAATATGTGGTTAATGGGCTGATATGGGAGCAGAGATGAAACGTATTTTCTTTTCGTTTTCTTGTAATACTTCATAGCAGCCATATTTAAATTTGGCAAGTAAGGAAATATTAACATCTGTGGTTGGCATGTTCAGACAGCTAAGGTTCAACATCCAGGTAGTATAGTGATCAATGTATTGTATATATGCCTCAGCAAAGCAAAGCTTTCATAGATGATTTACATCCAGGAGCGGCTCATGAGAATACATTTTGGTTGTTCACACAGTTTTAGAAGCAGATTGTGGCGACGATAGCCGTAATCGACCAGGAATGCACTATAATATCTTTACAACAGTCTTTGGGCGAGCCGCCTCTCGGCCGCCACTAACAGTCACTTTTAAACGGGCAGCCTGTGTTAAGCTTGTGAGTGATTCAGTTCAATAAAGTGTGTTCTCTGGGGCTCACACCCTGTATTGGTGACCCCGTATAGAGTTTCTCGTGCCACGGTGCGTGTTTCAGTGCGTTTCGCTCGCCCGTGCTGGGTGCGCCAGTGCGCGATTCGAAGATTATGACCACAATGAACATGCCGGTCCAACTTCCGCTGATCTTCACCGAGGTTTCTCAAACATCGTTCAACTTACCGCTGCTCCACGATTTGGTGGGTGTATTGATTTCGACGCATCAGCACATGGCCCAGCAATTTTCTCTGGACTTGTTCAATTCAGTCCGGAACAACAATGCGCAGTGTCATCAATGGAGTCTGGCTTTGTGACCCCAAACTTACTTTCCATTGCTCATATTCCACAGGACCATTTTGTGCGCGCACACTCTCAATCAGTGCCAACTGCAGATAGTTCAGTGTACTGTACTTCAAATTAGTATTTGCAGCCCGCCACAGCTCCTCCATGTGCACTAGTTTATCTATCCCCGACCTATGTAGCTGTACATAGTTTGAACAGTGGCGATCTGTCGCAGAACTATATTTCGCCTCCTGTGTCTAATAAACTGGCTAGCGGACGCGTTCCTGACTCTTCTTCGAGTTCTGCGTTTAATTCAGGACCTTTGTCTCAAGCTCCGTCCACACCTTTTTTCGAGCATGCGACTTATGGACAACCACCTGTGCAGTACTTACCCGGTGACTGTGTTTTTAACCCTCACAATCTGTCGAGTGATTTCTCGTGTGCGAACTTGTCAGGACAGAACAATGTGTTAGATGTGATTCTTCAGTTTCTCCCGTCGTATTTGATAATCAAAATATCCACGGGTGTACTGCCGGTCTATAGTGTCCAACGGGCACAATATTTCGGCGATCATACATGTCGCTATCATCAGGTGAACTGACGGACTGAGCTTCTGGAAACGCGCCGGCACAGAGATCCGCACGCTATGGCTGCTCGAAGGGAACTGGGTTCTAGCCCGGTAGCGGGCAATTTAAATACCCTCGGCCCGCGGACCGAGGGTATTTAAATTGCCCGCTACCGGGCTAGAACCCAGTTCCCTTCGAGCAGCCATAGCGTGTGGATCTCTGTGCCGGCGCGTTTCCAGGAGCTCAGTCCGTCAGTTCACCTAATTGATAGCGACATGTATGATCGCCGAAATATTGTGCCCGTTGGACACTATAGACCAGCAGTACACCCGTGGATATTTTGATTAATGTGTTCGATGTTCAGCCGCCGGCTGCGGTGGCCGAGAGACTGAGGCGCTCCAGTCGCGGTATCCACGGCCACTACAGTCGGGGGTTCTAATCCCCCCTCGGGCATGGATATTTGTGCTGTCTTTAGTAGTAGCTAGTTCATAAGTAGTTTGTAAGTTTAGGGACTGATGACCCCATAGTTAAGTCCCATAAGCTCTACAAACATTTGTACATTGAACATTTTTGATGTTCAGCCACATTCGGCGTCCCAACACACTCCTGCTGCACCCCCTTTGGCCTACCGCGTTTGCTAGTGTGACTGACACATCGTGTGACACTCTTCCGCTGTCTCACGCTCAACCGCCCGTTTCATTGGCACAATTCGCTGCCTCTGCTGCGTCGGCCGTCCGCATCACGCCTCCTCAACAACCTCCACATCAGCCTGACGCGGCAGTGCCAGATGCGAGACCTCAGGCACCGTCTCCTCCTCCTCCACCGCCAGGACGCCTGCCCAAGCTACCTCCGTTTTCGTTCAAGGCTCCGACTACGTGGTTCGCCTTAGTACAACAAATCTTCGATCACTATTCCCTGGATGACGCTTCTCGCTATCTCTGTCTCTCACACATCTGCACAAGCACATTGACCTAATCTGCAATCTGGTAACGTTGCCGCCAACTACTTGTCACTACTTCGTGGCGAAGCAGACGATACTGGTGCGTGTCACGCGCACTCCCGAAGAAATCATCTGCTACATTCTGCACGAGGAACATCTCGGCGACAGGAAGCCTTCCCCGTTGTGTAGACGTCTTCGGCTTCTGGTCAGCGAGCAGGCAATGCCAGACTCAACTCTGATGGCAGTCTGGATCTGTGCATCTCTCACCTGACTGTATTCTCGAGTGGAAATTTTTAGTCCAGACATGCCGGAACCCATTGCGGGTATAGATTTTTTAACACATCATAAATTTTCACGTGATGATGTGTCTGTTTTCCACCATTCCTCAAACAAACATTTTTCGTGTGATTCGTCAAGCTCTGGCTCCGCAAGTGCTACTGCTGTTAGTGACTTCGACACGCTGCTGTACAAGTGGTTCGACAGACATAAACAAGTGCTTGACCTCAGAAGCGAATGGGAAAGCATGGATGCCGTCTTGCCCAGGCCGAATCGCAGTTGTCTGCGGCTAAACACCGTCTTTCTGCTCTTCAGGTGGATTGCAAGGTTAGTACCAGTGTTTCCTCTGCTATTAATGTTCCCACACCCACAAGTGGACATGATTGTGCTTCAGGCGACCCACCTAACCTTGGTCCTCACTCCTATGCTGATGTGTAAAAATGAAACGCGGTTGCCAGGCCAACTGGCACAGCTGTCAAAAATGTATGTGTACTCCATCCTCTGGCGCCTGCTCCACAAGCTATTCACAACTCTCAGGCTACTGAACTAATTACTGAAACCATAACTTCCCCTGTCTCTAAGAAACCTATCTGTCGCCAGGCCATGGGTAAACACAGATCCAAGTTTGTCTCCGCTGACAACAATTGTGCTCCTGTTCGAGCCATAGACTCAAACGCTACTGTATATCCACGGTCGCGCAGTGTTTCAAATATTCGTACGCCTGCCGCAGTTCAGCCTTCTAGTTCTGCAACGGTGGCACACCCACGTGCTTCAGTGGCCACCGCTGTAATATCCGTCTTAGCCGACTTCCTGGCTGCTTCAGCTCGGCTGCCTTCTTGTGCTCTGCCACGGGTGGCGCCGCCACCTGCCACAGTGGTCACCAAGGCAACAACTCTGCCAGCCAACGTGCACACCGCTGCAGCTCGGCCGCCATCTTGCTCGCGCACCGCAGTGGCGCCCTCACCCGCACTGGTGGCGCCCGCTTCAACCACTCCGCCTGCCGACCCGCACGCTCCAGTAGCTCGGCAACACTCTTGCGCTCTTGCACTTGTGGCGCTTCCAGCGGCACCAGCGGATATCACAGCCGGCCGGAACAGTCAGCTATCTCCTCCCACCCCCGTGTCAGCTGTCACTTTTGTGTCCCGGCCTCGTCGCCGCTTTTGTGTCTCGTTTCTGTCGTAGGTGTCGGTGGTCGAGTAGGAAGACTGACACAGGAATAAAGGTAGCACGCTTGTGCAGGTATGGGGGGGAGCAGCCAGTGGGACAGCAGAAACTAGAAACACTAGAGTAAATTAGAACGAGATATATATTGCACATAATTTATACAATACTTAACTTTTACATAGCTCAGTACTGCAGAATGCTGATACATAGTTGAGCTAGAGGCCTGCCTAGTGCCTGTCCAATAGTCAAGTCTTCACTAATGCCTATCTGATTCCGAAGTGTTAACTGGTTCCTATCTCAGTTCCAAGTGAACGATGTCGTTCAGTGGTGGCCACGAGCGGAGTTGTAACAGAGGGCGGTCGTGGCTGACGTCGTAAGAACGCCGCGCCATGGGTGCATGGCGGCCGCGCGGCGATAGTAGGTGGCGCGCACTTTGGACTTGTGCGACACCACAGTCACAACTTCGTCTGCCGAATCTGACGCACTGGACGCCACGCCCCCCACTTCCTTCTGCCCTCAGCAGTGCATTTCTGTAGTAATTAACGGCACTGTTCACAGACTTAGACTCACCGACAACACACCTGTCTGTAGGAGACCACGCCGTCTTTGTGCTGAAAAATTCGCGGCCGTGGAAGCACAAAACACAGAATTACTATAGGAAAGCATAATCGAACTTTCTTCTAGCAGTTGGTCCTCCCCCACTCACTTAGTAAAAAAAAAAAGCGATGGTTCTTGGAGAACTTGTGGGGACTACCGTAGGCTCAATGCTAAGACAATCATGGACAGGTATCCTATTCCAAATGTAACCGACTTCACTTATGCTCTCGCTGGTGCTAAAGATTTTTCTGTGGTTGACTACAAACGTGAGTATCACCAGATACCCATGCCTCCAGAGCATGTTGAGAAGACTGCCATCATGACTCCGATAGGTTTATATCAGCACCGTTTCATGCCATTTGGTCTTAAGAATGACACACAAATCTGGCAACGCTTCATCACTGAGATTCTCCTTCCCCTAAAATTTTGTTTTGTTTACTTAAGACGACATTTTACTATTCAGACCCTCTGTTGAAGATAGCAAACGTCATTTACAAATTCTCTGTGACACTTTGGCCAAGGCAGGGATTGAGTTCAATCACAGCAAGGATCAGCTGCACCGACCTTCAGTTAGGTTTCTGAGGTACACTGTTTCAGCTGATGGCATTTCACCTCCCTCCGAAAAGGTCAATGCCATCAAGGAATTGTCACGTCCCTCCACATTCAAAGAATTGAGGTGGTTCCTAGGCACTATTAATTATTATCGTCGACACTTGCCTGGTGCTGCGGACATTCAGGCCCTTCTTACTGATGTGCTGGCAGGCAAGACCACCTCAGGCACTTGCCCTGTCTCTTGGACTCCCACAATGTCTGAGGCTTTCTCCTCGCATAAGAACCTTTTATCGAATTCCATTACTATTGCTCACCCTCACCCAGAGGCGGACATCTCTATCATGACCGATGCCAGCGAAACTGCCATTGGTGCTGTTCTTAGCCAGTCGCTAGACAGCAATGTCGCTTCTCTCCAGTTCTTCTCAAAGAAATTAAATCATGACTGATGAAGTATTCAGCCTTCGAGCAAGAACTCCTTGCCATTTACGAGGCCATCAAGCACTTCCGCTCCAAGATCGAGGGCTGTCCTTTCCATGTCCTCACCGACCACAAACCTTTGGCCGCCGCAATACAAAATCTCCCAGCCGATCCTCCTCCTCAATGCTTCCAATACCTAGACTTCATCTCTCAGTTCACCACTGATGTCAGGTACATCATGGTTGCTGACAACGTCATAGCCAACTTCCTCTCCCAAGCTGATACTGTGTCTTCCCCGATTGACCTCTCTAACCTTGACATTCTCCAATCATTCGATGACGAGCTCATGCAACTAGTTTCTGATCATTCCTGCTCTCTCCACCCTGTCCGCACCTCTTTTCCTAGGGTGAAGGGCGAAATTTGTTGTGACGATTCCACAGGCAAGATTCGTCCCTTGATCCCTCGCCCCTTACAGCACGAGGTTTCCCAAAAATTGCATGAGATTTCACACCCTGGCATCCACACCTCAAGCAGACTTGTCACTGAACATTTCGTCTGGCAAGATGTCAAGCGAGACTGTCAAGCTTGGGCTCACGCCTGCATTCCCTGCTAACACAACAAAATCACCTCCCACACCTCCTCTCCTTTGGACCCTTTCCCCATTCCCGCAGGCAGATTTCAACATGTCCATATCGACCTCATCGGCACTCTTCCTCTGCCTGACAGTTTCCGCTGTCTTCTGGGCTACTGATCGGATGACCCACTGGGCTGAGGCCATCACTCTCACCAATATCACGGCAGAGACAGTGGCCAAAGTCTTCCTTCATTCTTGGGTTTCTCGGTTCGGATGTTCCTCGGTCATCACCACAGACCAAGGCCGCCAGTTCGAATCCTCTCTTTTCCGACCTTTGCAGCATCAAACGCATCCACACCACCACCTACCACCCCCAAAACAATGGGCTGGTAGAGTGGTGGCACAGAACCCTTAAAACTTCTCTCCACGACACGCTGTGGATGGAGGCACTTCCCCTTGTTCTACTCGGGTTACGAGCCACCTACAAAGAGGACCTTTGTGGCATCATTGCCAAATTTGTCTATGGGTAATCCTTAACGGTAGACCGGGTGCACCAGCATTGTGCAAGGATCTGCCCTCCACCTCCCTCCAGTCACACTCCTCCACAGGTCATCCCAAAAACCTGGAATCTTGAGAGTTCGTCATGCTACAGGACGACACGGTCTGTCCTCCATTCAGCTCTCCTTATTCGGGCCCTCATCAGGTGCTCAGGCACTCCCGAAACACCTTCACCTTGCTTATCAATAACTCTCCCTCCACTGTGTTGGTAAACCGCATTAAACCTGCTCATGTCTAGCCCTCCTCCTCACCTCCAGTCGAGGGCAATCCTTCTCCTCTCATAACGTTCGAGGGAGATTCCTCTTCCATGCTCTTTGGCTTCTCCATCATCTCCTGCCAACACGCCTCTACTTCCCCCCCCCCTCCTGCTCGAATTGCCTCTCCCTTCCGAGTCTTTGGCGTTCAACCTCTTCCTTAAGCACCTGTTCTGGAATTCGAGGTTTCTATCTCCCCATTTCGCTACTGACATTGCAATTCTTCTGCTCGAAGTTTCAATTTTCATATTATGTACAGCCGTCAGTGCTTCCACCCCTCCCCAGCAATGTATACGAGCTACTGAAATGTTTCTTCCCTCCTGCTTCACTTAATCTGGATGCCACATGAGCTTTTCTTGCCCCCTCACGTGTTGTGAGAGTGGTAAGCCGTAATCGAACAGGAATGGACTATAATATCTTTACGACAGTCTTTGGACGAACCGCCTCTCGGTCACCACTAGCAATCACTTTCAAACGTGCAGTCTGTGTTAAGCTTATGAACGGTTTAGTTCAATAAAGTGTTGTGTTGATATGCAGAAAAGTGTGTTTTCTGGGGCTCACACCCCATGAAAAACCCACAAGATAAACATAGAATTCTCAATAGCTTACAAACAAATTTGTACAATTTATCCACTATCAATATAATAATAATAATAATAATAAATAAAAAAAGGTAAAGCAGTCAACAATCCGAAGATTGGTTTGAACACCACAGTGCTTTACTAGGCATGGTCCTGTTTGGAGGTGGTATGCCATTGCCTTCCTCCGACCTTCGAACTGACTTACCCAGCCAGTTATAGGGGGACCTACAGTTTAACGTGGGTTCCGAACCACGGTGCGCCGATGGTGGATGTTGAAGTAATGGGAACCGTCGATGAACAGCAGACTAGTGCCAGCAGACTAGTGCCGAGGCAGCTACAGGCAGCGCGCACGTAGGTGATGGTGGCGCCGAGGCAGCTACTGCAGCAGGCGGCAGAGTGGAGAGTGATGTGGGTGATACTTGAGAGACGGCATTACTGACATCACAGCAAACAGGCGTGTGTCGCGAAGCAGAATTTTACACAGACAGATGGCGTTTGCAAGGTGATTTCTGAGAGGCACTGTTAGTAACATCGCCAATCGAGCAATTAGTTCTACCACTTGATCAGGCAGAAGTTGGAATAGGAGCCACAGTAGGTCGAGGCCCCAATGTAACACGTAGAGCACTTGACTGAGAGCACGAGCAATGAGGCGCAATCTGTTTATGTTTGAGACACAAAGACAGTGTCACATCACTCTTACAAACTTCTGCAAAGGAGTGGGGAGAAGGGAGGGTGATGTTCGGAGAAGGTGACAGTTCCGATGGAGAGGGAACAGCAGGGACACAAGACAGAGCAACACTATGACTAACCTGCAGCTTGAGCAATGCAGAGGTTGACGGCTGAGCAAGCACCTGTTCCAAATGTAGTTTCTGAATAGTTTCTTCAAGCTGGCAAGCAGTATCTAGACACTCACGAATGTTCACTGTTAACACTGCTCGATGGAGCACACTCGACAAAAGTTTGAGTGGAATTATGAAATAATGCACGTCAAACAACGTCCGGAGAAAGTCCATGGAATAAGAGAAAGTCTATCCCTAGAATAGGTTCTGGAACAATGGCCACTAGGAAAGTCCGCTCTAACACTTTGGTAGGAGATAGCTTGACAACATGAGATGTGGAGTCGAAGCACTGAGTTGACAGCTCGGAGGAGCATATTGTACAGCCGAACTTGATTGCGAGAGAGTTCAGGAGAAAGGATGGAAACATCCGCACCAGTGGCAATCAGGAAGTGGGATCCAGAGCTGAGGTACGTAACATAGAGGCGACCACCCGCCGTAGAAAAGGTGCGCACTGTGTCAAGTGTGTTATTAGCCATGCGGGGGGAGGCGTCTACATCCCACTGTGCGTGGCGTTTGGATGTGAGCGCAGAGCATGGCATTTTTGTGCAGCATTACCAAATTTGACGTGGTAATAGCAATAGGTGCGATTGGTGTCCTGTTGTTGTTGTCACTGTACTGGCGGCGAGTAGTCTGCAGCAGAGGGCGTCGCGAAGGTCTTGCCAAGTGGGACTGGCCACATGGGCGAGAGGCCACTCGACGAGAGCAGGCGATGCGCCGAATCAGTGAGGTGTAGACGCTCGTCTAAGGAGTCACTGGCACGAGGCAGAAGCTGCAACCGAATTTCTACCGGCAGTTTAAGAAGCCATAGGGGCCACAGTGCTGCATCAGGAATGATTAAGGGGTCGTTCTGAGACCTCAGCGACCGCCACAAATCTGATGGCAACCTGTCATTCAGAGTTGCCAAATTGACGAAGTCCTGTACAGTCTCATCAGCAGGGCGTGACAGTCTCTCCAGGAAAATACGTTTGATGGTGTCATACAAGTTGTCTTTTAGCAGGTTAAGTGGTATGTCGCCGAGAAAATCCAGGTTGTCTTGGAGTGCTGACAGAAGATATGTGTACCATGAGACATTGCTGGTGATCCCATGAATCAAGAACAAGTGTTCCACTAGGGCAAACCAAGTCCGAGGATTATTGCGTGAGAATGCCGGAAGCTTAAGGGCCCGACCAGCATACGGCGGACCAGCAGGCAAGTGTAGCAGAGGCGACACAGTTTGTTGTTGTTGTTGCATGAGAGGTGTGGGGCCTACGGCCGGCGCAGTATAAAGACTCATAAATGTTGTGGCTGAGGATCGAGTAAGCAGTTCAGATTGGCGAATACCCGACAGAAACACAACATTGTTCACGAGCTGGGCTCTGCACACAACATAAGGTTCCGCACTGAGATTAGCACTTGGTGGAGAGTCATAAAGTTTTTCACTTGGTCCGACACTGGAAACCGGAGGTGTATGTCTATAAGGGTCATTTTGGAGTGCCGAACTGGAAGAAATGAAGTTTGTAGGCACTCCAAACCGTTGGTGGCTAAGCACTTGTGTGTCGGAAGGATACACGGGTGTACCCGGTGTGGCCATTGATTTGATTTGATTTGATTTTTCCAGGGAAGCCGAAACAGTCTGCCTGCATCGAAACTAAGTTTATTGTGCGGTATCGCTCCCTGTATATCTAGTAAAGCCAACCAATGCCCTTGAACAGTGCAAGGAGTCCCTTTATCATTTCTTTATTATACACAATTTCTTCGGGTCTGGTTGTCCCAAATGTTCTGTGCCTTTTACTCTCCAACGCAATGCATTCGAAGACTAGATGTGATGCAGTTTCATCACCGTCATCACAGATCCTACATTTAGGGTCCTCTTCTGTTATTCCCATTGTATGTATGTGTTTTATGAAATTCCCATGGCCTGTCAGCAATCCAACCATGAGTCTAATCTCTCTCCTGTTCACGCCCAGGATTGCAGAGCTTCTTTTAAAACATGGCTTTGGCATCATTACATTGCCATGTTTTTGTTGATGGACTTTGGTCCAATATTCTATGTGCTGTCTTCTGAACCAGTTATGTAGCTCGAATTGGGTCATTGCCTCGGTGATTGTCAGGACAGGTTCCGGTCCAATAAATGGAGACTCTGCCCCCATCCTGGCTAATCTGTCGGCATGTTCGTTGCCACTGATCCCCGAGTGGCCAGGGACCCACAATAGGTTTACTCTATTGCTTTCCCCTAGCTCCACCAGAACCCTGTGACATTCCACAACAATTTTAGACCTTGTTGCCGGAGCTGCCAGTGATCTCAGGGCTGCCTGGCTGTCTGAATAGATATAGATGCTACGATCTTTGTAGCACCTGCGCAAATTCTCCTCCACATATGCCCTAATGGCAGTGATTTCGGCCTGGAATACTAAGGCCAATTTCCCTAGAGAGATGACACCCTCCAGTCTTGGCTGCACCCCGTATACCCCGGCCCCAATGCCTTGGTTTGATTTCGACCCGTCAGTGAACCAGACAATATCCCCCGTACGGTGTCGAACTATTTTCTCCCACTGCTCCCTACTTACTATTGTTATACTGAAAGGCTTGTTGATGCAGTATGGGGTTATAATATAGTCGGCTGGCATTTCCCCAACCTTTCGTATATTTACCTCACTCACTATTTCTGTGTGTGATTCTGGATATCCCAAAGAGTTCCAGTTGTTGCCAGATTTGAGCCTGTATGCACCAGCGGCTGCCTCCATCTTGATCCAAAGGTGTAATGGGGGCATATCCAGTGTGGTTTCCATCCCAGCAGTTGGTGTGCTGCTAATTCCGCCTGTTATGGCTAAGCAGGCTAGTCTCTGCACCTTACCAAGCTCCTTAGCAGCAACCTGCTGTTCTACCTTCTGCATCAACAAGCCTTTCTTCCCCATAGGTGATGCTGGGTCTAATCACCGTGGTGTATATCCAGTGCATATCCTTGGGGCTCAGGCCCCAATTTTTGCCACAAGCTCTCCTGGTACTTACTAAAGTACCTTTTGCCTTGGAGCAAATATTCCTAATGTGAGGGGTCCATGTCAGTTTCTCATCTAGGGTAACCCCTAGATATTTCACTGTCCCCTTCACAGGTAGCGCTTCATTGAAAAGCTTTAGATTCCAACTTGAGTGTTGGATATGTTTCCTTGTGAAAGGTACAACAACAGTCTTCTTAGGACTAACCCCCAGATCCTGTTTTCTGCACCAGTCTTGCACAATGTCCAATGCACCTTGTGCCATATTCTTCACTGTGTCAGAAAATTTGCCAAGTATTACTATGATGTAATCATCTGCATATCCTTGGCAAAAGTACTGCCTGGAGTTTAATTCTCCAATGAGATCATTCACCACTACATTCCACAATAAAGGGGAAAGAACTCTTTGCGGGCAACCCCTAGTGGCGTTGATTACAATTTTTTCATTCATCATGGTAGCCTCTACCTTTCTTCCACTGAGCATGGCCCTAGTGCACCTACATATAGTGGTCCCTAGGTTATGCACCTCTGCTGGCCTAACCATGGAATCAAAGGTCGTGTTGCTAACGACCCCTCAATGTCCAGGAAGATACAGAGGGCTATTTCTTGAAAGTGTAGTGCTTTCTCCACCTTCCCAACAAGTTGGTGGAGAGCTGTCTCACATGATGTACCTGGTTGATATGCATGTTGGTGTGAATCTAGAGGAGCCCTACGTAACCTCCTTTCTCCAAGATGCACATTAACCAGCTTTTCCAATGTCTTAAGAATGAAGGAGGACAGGCTGATTGGTCTCATATCCTTGGCCTTTGTATGATCAATTCTATCTGGCTTTGGAATGAAGACAACCTTCACTGCCCTCCAAGCGTTGCGAATGATTCCTGCTGCTAGGCTAATCCTGAATAACCTGCATAGGAATCTAATAAGATTTTCTCCCGCTTGTTGCAGGAGAGCTGGAAAGATTCCATCGGGGTCAGGTGACTTGAACGATTGAAATGTTCCCACCGCCCATCGGACCTTATTGAAATCGACACACTCCTTGGCCAGATCCCAGTCCTCTTTGCGAATACCTGAGAACCGTTGTCTCTCAGGAATCGCATTCTGGTCTGAGTTATCCCCCAGAGTATATTGAGGAAAGTGAGTCTTGAGGAGCAGTTCCAGCATTTCATGTGCTGTCTTTGTATACTCCCCATCCTCCTTCCTCAATGTTGCTCCTGGATTAGTTGGTACCCTAGTGAGGATTTTATGAAGTCTCGCTTGAGCAGCTGTGCCCTCCACTTCCTCACAGAATACCTTCCAGGATGCCTCCTTTGCCCGTCTGATGGCAAGGTTGTAATTGACAAGGGCCTCTTGATATTTAGCTCATTGTCTTTTGCGCCTCACAACGTTAAACAGTCTTCTTACCTGTTTCCTTTGCATTTCCAGGTTATTACTCCACCAAGGCACACTCCTATTTGTGCACTTCTTGGTGATTGAGCAGTTGTCCTGGTATGAGGTCACTATAGCAGAGGTTATGGCCTCTGCTACTTCCTCAAACTCTGCTGGATTCCTTATCGAAGTTTTAATTTCCGATCGGCTGAAGTCAAGGTCTCTCCTATATGTCTCCCAGTCCGTTTTCCTGGGATTCCTATAGATCATGGTCTGTCTGGTTCCCATTTCAACCTTGAATTTAATATACATGTGATCTGATGAGGATGGCTCCAGGACCACATGCCACTGTTTGACATAACTTTCCATCATGGAACCAAAAGTTATGTCAATTATTTCTTCCCTTCTACTATTCCTGAATGTAGGTTCATCACCCCTATTCAGGATCTCCAAGTTGTTAGATAGGAGAAATTCAAGAAGGTTCTCACCTCTACTGTTGGTGTCCTTGCTGCCCCACGATAGATTGTGGGCATTGGCATCACATCCCACCAAAAGTTCGTCACCTTGCCGATGGCAGGCTTCCGTCAGTCTCCTCACTTCCAAAGGAGGAGGAGAGCTGTCTTTGTAAGGAAGGTATGCTGAGGCCAAAACAATTTCCCTCGTGATACCTTCCTCATGTTGCTGCATCCTGATCGTCACCAAGTCCCTGGAACAAAAATCCATCATTGGTATGAAAGGTATTCCATTTCTAACATAAATGTATGTTCTGAAGTTTTTTAGACTTCTAGCATAAATCAGCTTACCTCCAGTACCACCGAGGCCTGATACCCCCTTTGTATAAATAGGGTTCTTGTATCAGGGCCCCGTCCACCTCCTGTCTCGCCAGTCGACGGCTCAGGGCAGCAGTGGCCCTTTACTGTGCTGCAGGTTTATTTGCAGCACTTCCAGACCCCATCTTGCTGCCATTATTGCCTTTAAGGTCTTTGATTACCCTGACGGCGACCTGCGAGAACCCTAAAAACAGTTTCAGGCCTTGCTCTCACATTGCCTTCACGGACTTTTCTCCGACCTCCACCACCAGGGTTCGTCCTTCCGGAACGACCTTTTGGTTAATTACCCTCCAATCCTCTGTCCAGACTTTTGGGTTCTGGACCCTTATTTTCTCAGAGTCTTTGGAGGGACATCCTTAAGGATCTTTGGTACCCATATTGATACCTTTGCAGTCTTCAGGAGTTTGGTTGCTGTCTTGACCAGCATTTCGCATCCTCCCACAGGGATATCATGGGCACCTTGTCCTTAAGCCATTCTGCTGAGTGCTCCTCCTCGCAGACAAAAATGAGGGCACTGCGAACTAGATAGACCCTCTTGAATTTGGGTCCTGGACCAGCGTCCCCCCCAATCTCTTCAAAGAGGGCCAACTGCATGAGCTCCTCCTGCTGCGAGGTGATGCTCACCAGTGGGTATCCTTCTTGGACAACCGCCATTCTAAAGACCAAGATTGCAGTACTATAGGTCTGTTTCCCTATTTCCTACCTCGGTCCTTCAGAATCATGCCTTTCCAGAGAGGAGGGAGTCTTAGATTCCTCCCTAACCCTCTTGCCACCTGTCTTTGACGTCGAGAGGGTCTCTGTATCCCCTTCGACCTGAGGCAGTTTCTTTTTGGAGGTCTTGGGCTCAAGCCCTTTTGATTCCCTCCACTTATGCTTAGGAAGCCATTCTTTTCCTTCCTTTTACTTCTGTTCCTTGAGAAGTTTCCTTCTCTGATCCCCAGACAAGGCCTTAATCCCAATCTGGTCCAACTTCTCTGTTACAGTACCCACTTCTTGCTCAGGTCTAGACCCTGATTCAGAAGTAGGAGTGCACTCCATCGGTCCTGATCCCGATGTCCGAGTATCTGAGGTCTCAGATTGCCCCTAAGATCCTTTAAAAAACTTTCTTTCTCTGTGTTCATCTTAGTCCCACGAGATTTGGGGATTTATATGGTCCACACTACGATAACCCCGCACGGTGCAAGGCTACTTACTCAGGGAGGTCGCCCGGTATCCCTGAGGCTCCGTTCGAGACACATCCACCCATGTGCCACGCACCCCTCGGCACGGATCACATCACATCACACCTTGGGTTGGGAAAGGAATTGGGAAAGGACTGGGAGAGGATAAGGAAGACGGGACATTGTGGGACATGCTTGGTCTGATCCATCAGCTGAGGCCTTTCCGGCAGTAGGTTCTCTACCTTCAGTATAGCCCTCTGCTTCACACCGATACGCAAGCCTCTCCACCCGCACGGACAGTGCTTCGTCAAGGTGGTGCCCCACGGAGAGGGGCGTGGCTATTGGTGGTTGCACATTTGAAGTTTGTAAGTGATCCATATTTACATAAAAACTGTCTGAAGCACAAACATGTGCATGAGAGTGCTTGGTCGGTGATGAAGCGAGCAAAGGAGCATTCGACAAGTGTGTTGTAATAAAGCTGGAGTCACACCGGTAGGTGAGCACGAAAGCAACGAAATGCACTGAACTACACGGAATGACATGAAACTGAGCACACAGAACACTCAGTTGGGGTCACTACTGTGGAGATTAGCAGGGAGGGTGATCCCAGTAATAACTACCACAATTTATGTCTGATCACTCTTTATTGGATGTGAATCATACAGCTGTTGAGGCCAGACTGAGCATGACCGATACATAGGCAAAGAACTGAGATACCAGAAAGATATGACACACACATAGTCTTTGTGCAGTGGTGTTACAGTCGATGTATACACAGTACACACACTGGTGGCCAGCGCCGCCACACAGCCCTGCCCCCACAGTACGGAGTCCAAAAATGCAGTTAGCTGCAGCTATTTGAGAAGGAGAGCAGTCTACAGTGCCTGCTGCACTTGAAACGCAGCTGCCACCTAGTGGCTGACCATGGAATGAAATGTGCACATTGCCTACCATATCAACACCACCTAGAGAGAAGGCCATGGCACTCTCGTACGACGTCACACAGTGCAGGCATCATTCGCGTAGCTTACTGGCTGCACGCTAAGGCATAGTGGGCTGTGCCCCAGCAGCCACCCAGGCAGCTACGCGAACGATGCCTACATTGCGTGATGTCATACGAGAGTGCCCTGGCCGTCTCTCTAGGTGGTGTCGACCAAAACCCTGTGTATTGGGTCTATTAGACAATGACATCACACTAGCCGCAAATGAGCAGAAACTCCTGAAGAGGAGCATACCTAGCAGTGTGCTCCTAAGCCGATGCCAAGTTTCACAGACATTGGACTAGATGTGATGTAGCAAAGCGGCGTAGATTTAAGTGCAGTTTATTAAAAATTACTGCATGTAAATTACGTTTATCAATATTCAAACAAAAATAACAGATAAATAGACAAGGAGCCAGAAATTATGGTGTTCATGCGCTCTTATACACAAGCCACCTGGTTGTATCTGTCTGAGACACAAATAACAAACGAAATTTTAACTTTCTTCAGTCGCCTGCCTTCTTTAGCAATTTATTAAAATTTCCTGAACATGGTTGGGTATTATAATAAATTTTGAATTAATGAATTATTTTTTTTTTAAATTGAATCTGCTACAGCTGAAATAGTTAACACTTTTAATCTCTTTTATCTCTAGATAAGAAGTTACACAAAGTTATTGCTTCTGAAACAGTGAAAAATATGACTGATGTTTTTTCTAGATCCCAAGCAAAAATTACACACTTCAAGCCATTAGTTCTGTGTTCACCGCTTGGCCCAATTATTAAGCCTTGTGACGAAAAGAGTAATCAAAAATGAAACCACAAACATCCATACTGATTTTCAAAAGATGGCATACCCTTAACATAGTTGTAATCATCTGTTAGCTTTACTATCTATGTAGTAAAGCTATGTCCGTTTATAACTATCACAGTCTAGGTGGACTGAAGCAAAATTTCTTATTAATTGCTTGTCAAAGTCCCTGCTTTGTGGTATGGTGTAGCAGCCAATTTCTTAAAGTGGTCATAGACTTCCGGTTCTTCAGCCACTTCATAGAGATATGTTATTGGGAAATTTGCTGATACATCTACATAATTATATACTCCACAAACCACCGTAAGATACATGTCGTAGGGTACACTGTACCACTACTAGGCGTCTCCTTTCCTACTCCACTTCCAAAGAGGACGAGGGAAAAAATAAAGTCTACATGTCTATGTTGTTGTTGTGGTCTTCAGTGTGGAGACTGGTTTGATGCAGCTCTCCACAATACTTTATCCTGAGCAAGCCTCTTCAACTACACATAAGAATGGCAACCTATGTCTGTCTAAATCTGCTTACTGTATTCATCTCTTGGTCTTCCTCTGCGGATTTTACCCCACACACTTCCCTCTAACGCTAAATTCACAATTCCTTGATGTCTAAAAATGTGTTATAGCAGTTGATCCCTTCTTTTAGTTAAGGTATACCAGAAATTCCTTTTCTCCCCAATTCTGTTCAGTACCTCCTCATTGGTTACGCAATCCACCCACCTAATCTTCAGCATTCTTCTGTAGCACCACATTTCAAAAGCCTCTATCCTCTTCTGGTCCGCACTGTTTATTGTCCATGTTTTACTCCCATACAAGGTAACACTCCACACAAATGCCTTCAGAAATGACTTCCTTAGGCTTAAATCAATATTCGATGTTAACAAATTTCTCTTTTTCAAGAACGCTTTTCTACCCATTGCCATGCTGCATTTTATATCATCTATACTGCAGCCAACACTTGTTATTTTACTGCCCAAGTAACAAAACGTATCTGCCGCCTTTACTGTTTTGTTACCTAATCTAATTCCTTCAGCATCACATGATTTTCTTAAACTGCACTCCATTGCCCTTGTTTTGCTCTTGTTAATGTTCATCTTATATGCACCTTTCAGCACCCTCTCAATTCTGTTTAGCTGCTCTTGCAGGTCCTTTGCTGCCTCTGGCAGAATTACTATGTCATCAGCAAAACACATTGTTTTCAATTCTTCACTCTGAACTTTAATTCCTTCCAGAAATTTCGCATTTCTTCCCTTTATAGCTTGCTCAATGTACAAATTGAATAACATTGAAGAAAGGCTACAACCCTGTCTTACTCTCTTACCAACCACTGCATTCCTTTCATGCCCTTCAACTCTGACAACCGCTGTCTGGTTTTGTACAAGATGTATATAACCTTACGCTACCTATATATTACTCCTGCATGCTTCAGAACTCGAGAGAGTTTATTCCATTCAATATTGTCAAAGACCTTCTCCAAATCTACAAAAGCTAGATATGTAGCTTTGCCTTTCATTAATCTATCTTCTAGGATAAGCCGTAAAGTAAGTATTGCCTCCCGTGTTCCTACATTTCTCCTGAACCCAAACTGATCTTACCCGAGGTCGGCTTCTACCACCTTTTCCATCCTTCTGTAAATAATTTGTGTTAATATTTTGCAACAATGACTTATTAAACTGATGGTTCTGTATCTTTCACACCAGTCTGCAACCTGCTTTCTTTGGAATGGGATTATAACATTTTTCTTAAAGTCTGAGGGTACTTCGCCAGTCTCATACATCTCACACATCAGGTGACACAGTTTTGTCATGCCTGGTTCTCCCAGAGACTTCAGCAGCTCTGAGGGAATGTCATCTACTCCAGGGGCCTTGTTTGGAATTAGGTCTTTCAGCACTCTGTCAAATTCATCTTTCAGTATAGTATCTCCTATTTAATCCTCATCTACACCTTCTCCCCTTCCTATAATATTGCCTCTAAGTTCATTTCCTTCGTAGAGCCTCTCTATATACTCTTTCAGTTTTCCCTTCTTTGCTGAGAACTGGTTTTCCATCTGTGTTCTTGATATTCATAGAACTGTTTTTCTTATCTCCAAATATCTCTTTTATTTTTCTATAGGCTGTATCTATTTTTCCCCTATTTATACATTCTTCTACATCCTTGCATTTGCCTTCTACCTACTGCTGCTTAGTCATTTTGCACTTCCTGTCACTCTCATTTCTTAGTCGTCCTTACTCCATTTTGTCTGTTTAATTTACTGCATTTTCCCCCCTTTCATTGATTACATTTAGTATGTACTGTGATATCCAAGGATTTTTAGTAGGTCTTGCCTTCCTATTTTGCCCTCTGCTGCCTTCACTATTTCATCTCTCAATACTACCCATTCCTCCTCTACTGTTTTATTTTCCCTAGTTTCTGTCAATTGTTGCCTAAAGCCCCCTCTCAAATTCTCAAGAACTTTAGGTTTCTTCAGTTTATCCAGGTCCCAGCTCCATATTTTCCTATCTTTCTGCAGTTTTTTCAGTTTCAGCCTACAATTCATTACCAATAAGTTATGGGCAGTGTTCATATCTGCCCCTGGGTATGTCTTACAGTGTAAAACCTGGTTCCGAAATCTGTGTCTTTCCATTATAAAATCTATCTCGTATCTCTCGGTGTCTCCTGTCTCTTACATGTATACAACCGTCTTTCGTGATTCTCAAACCAGGTGTCTGTTATAACTAAATTATGTTCCATGCAAAATTCTACCAAGCAGCTTCGTCTTTCATTCCTTTTGCCCAGACCATATTCACTTATTATCTTCCCTTCCCTTCCTTGTCGTACTACCGAATTCCAGTCTCCCATAACAAATAAGTTTTCCTCTCCCTTAACTATCTGAATAATTTCCTTTAGCTCGTCATATATTTCTTCGATCTCCCCATCATCAGCAGATTACGATAATGCGATCATTGTGTTGCTGATAGTAGTTTACCTGCATTCCTATTTTCTTATTCATTATCAGACCTACTTCTGTAATACCCTCAACTGATTTTGTATTTATAATTCTGCACTCACCTAACAAAAATCCTGTTCCTCTTTCCACCAAACTTCATGAATCTCCACCATATATAACTTTAACCTATCCATTTCTCTTTTTAAATTTTCTAGCTTCCCTACCCGATTAAGGGATCTAACATTCCACACACCGAATCGCCAGAGATCCGAATGGGGGATTGTTTACCTTCGAAATATTTTACCCAAGAGGATGCCATCATCATATTTTCATACAGTAGAACTGCATGTCCTCGGGAAAAGTAACAGCTGTAGTTTCCCCTTGATTTCAGCCGTTCACAGTAACTGTGTGGCAAAGCCACATTAGCTGATGTTACAAGGCCAGCTCAGTAAATCATCCATACTGTTGCCCCTGTAACTACTGAAAAGGCTGCTGCCCCTCTCCACAGATACCCTGCCGCTGTGGTTGCACCTGTGGTATGGCTATCTGTATCGTTGAGGCACGCAAGCCACACCACCTCGGCAATGTCTGTGGTTCATGGCAGCACCCTAATTTCTATTATATTGTCTTTGTGATCTGCGAATCACAAATTATGCAGCAGCAAGATTCTTCCAAAGGCAGCTTCAAATGCCAGCCCTCTAAATTTTCAGAAATGAATATCGTCTTTCCTCCATCTATTCCCATATTAGTTTCCAGAGAATTTCTGTGACAATCGCGCATTGTTCGAAACTACCAGTAACGGATCTAGGTGTTCAACTCTTAACTACTTCCTTGTCTTCCTTTACACTGATCTGCTGTGGGTCATTGAGTAACACTCAAGACATGTTTGCACAAGCGTTTTATAAGTAGTCTCCTTTACAGATGAAGTACATCTTCCCAAAATTCTCCCAATAAACCGAAGTTGGTCGTCCACCTAACTCATAACTGTCCTTACTTGTTCCTTCCATTTCATATCGCTCTGCAATGTTACGCCTAGACATTTGAACGATGTGACTGTATCAAGAAGCCCAGTACTAACCACGCATTTCAGCATTACGGGATTGCTTTCCCTACTAGTATTTTTTTTATTTTATTTTATTTTTTTATTTTATTTTATTTTATTTATTTATTTTTTTTTTTTTTTTACATTTAGAGTTAGCTGCCATTCTTCACACCAACTAGAAATTTTCTCTAAGTCATCCTGTATGCTATTAACAGCCAATTAATGACGACGCCCTCCCATACACCACAGCATCATTAGCAAACAGCCGTGAATTACAAGTTACTCTGTCCATCAGGTCATACATATATAGACAGAAAATAATAGCGGTTCTATCACACTCCTCTGGGGCACACCTGATGATACATTCGTCTTTGATGAACACCTGCCGTCGAGAACAATGTATTGCGTTCTACATCTACATTTACATGTACTCCTCAATCCACCATAAAGTGCTTGGAGGGGGGCATACTGTACCACTACTAGGCATTTCTTTTCCTATTCCACTCCTAAACAGAATGAGGGAAAGAAGAATATCTGTACACCTTTGTAAGAGCCCTAATTTCTCTTGTCTTTGTGATCTTTACACGAAATGTAAGTAGGCGGCAGAAGATCATTCTACATTCAGCTTCAAATTTCGGCCCTCTAAATTTCCTCAACAGAATTTCTCGAAAAGAATGTCATCTTTCTTCCAGCGATTCCCACTTGAGTTTCTGGAGCATTTCTTTGATACTCGTGCACCATACGTCGAACTACCAGGTGTAACGGTTACTCACTGGGCAATTATGAAATGTCAGTACAGATTTTTTTTTTCGGGATGCCAGCTACAGGAAAGTGCTGTCTAGCTCGGAATTAATTTGCCGAGTGGGGTTACACGCGGGCACACACACACACACACACACACACTGAATAAATGACAATATCAAGAAGAGTTTTCAACTCTCTGCGGTGTGCGTCCTCTCCTCCTACCTCGTTCAGGCTTGCTTACCTGATTATACAGACTCGATCAAGTCCCATTGGATGTTTCCTCCACCGGCCATGAACTCTGACGGAATGTAAATCTTTTCATGTGTTGCTGGAAATTAATATCACAAGAGAAAATGTTTCTGCCTACTTGAAACGAAAACGGCCTTTCTGAACAATTTTTGTTTATTAACTTTAGTGTGGCCAACTATGTTGGAACCAGATTTACAAACTTCTGAAATAGCCCGGTAATTAAATCTGTTGAGCACCTTCTCAATATTGAATCTGTTAATCATTAAATTTATCAACTGTGTCACAATGACAATATTAACTTCTTTTCCTTTGCAGACTATCCTCGGAGCCGTAGCTCGTCTAATTCACACAATATCAGCACCAAAACTTCACATGCACTGCTCGTTACTGTAGAGCAGATAACTCTCATTAATATCACTTTATCTGGCGGTTATTTATGCCTAATTATACACTTTATGACCCAAGCCTTTCACATACGTGTTGACCGTTCTGTGGCCTGTCGCAGACTGGGTACAGAGCCCACGCTCTGACTTGGCGCCTAGATGTTAGAAGCTTTCACCCGACTGGCTGATTTGTATCAGCCAATAACAAATCACTTTCTATAACTTTTAGTTTATGGTAAAGCCGCAGTTTTAAATGAATCTGAAATTGTAATTAATCTAATAAGACATGATCGTAATCCTTCGGTAGGTTGGAGTTATGTCTTAGAAAATATTATCGGCAAAATAATGAAATAAAAAGCACGCGGTTCCCGCCTCGACAGCCGCCGGGAAGAACCACCCTGACTTCCGCAGCGAACGAATGCTTCCCACGGTACTGCACCATATGTTACGGCCGGTATGAACCAGCTCGGCTCGCTTCCATGCGCGGCCAGCTATCCGAAACAAAACTGTCTGGACTACAGAAGGCAGGCCAGACGAAAAGAAACAAAAATGTAATGGAATAAATCGCGAAATAAAATAGGGAACAATGTGGGGTAATACCACACAGTGATGAACTTAGCTGCTCACCTCTGAGCTGCTTCCATGTCTTCCTTTCAATTGATCTGCTGTGGGTCCCAAACACTTGAGCAATACTCATTATGTGGTCATACAAGCATTTTATACATGGTCTCTTTTACAGACGAAGTACATCGTCCCAAAATTCTACCAATAAACCGAAGTCAGATGTCCGTCTTTCTCACAACTGTCCTTACATGTTCCTTCCATTTTATAACACTCTGCAATGTTACGCCTAGTTATTTGAACGACACAACTGCATCAAGATGCTCACTACTAATGCTGTATTCGAACATTATGGGATTGTTTTCCTACTCATGTGTATCACCTTACATTTAGAGCTTGCTGCCATTCTTCGCACCAACTAGAAATTTTGTCTAAGTCATCCTGTTTGCTATTGCAGGCAATTAAAGACGACACCCTTCCATACGCCACAGAATCATCATCTAACAGCCGCAAATAAAAAGATACTCTGTCCATTTGATCATTTATATCCATAGAAAATAATAGCGGTCCTATCACACTCTCCTAGTGCACGCATGACGATACACTCGTCTTTGATGAACAATGTACTGCATTTTATTACTGAGGAAGTCTTCCCGCCCGTTACTTAGCTAAAGAAGTCTCTGACTATGTATCTTCGCTGCTGTACTTCAGGCCTGTAGTTACTTAGTACATAAGCAGACGAATATCAGCTCTATACATAACAAGCCCAATTTCAACATATAAGTCAGAAGATGCACTCAGGATGTAATATAAAACCCACAGTCGTTCATGCATTTCCTCACAAACTTCTGTTGTGTGTTTCTGCCATGTTACTTTGTTGTCCATCTTGACTCCAAGGTATATAGGTGATGTGATAGAACAGATATGAGGCTGACAGATTTGGAGGACAGTGCATTATCTGTGCCCATTGGCTTCTGATGAATATGGTAACATCATTGGTGTAACTTGACATCTTATACATAAAGGACTGGTCGCAGGATAGAACCTGGTGGCAATGTGCTACTATGTTGTGAATCATGTGAGTTGTTACTCGTTCTGGAGATTGCCTAAGTGCTTGTGAACATGTATGCCCACGGCAACACACTCCCTGGTGTATCATCGCTTCATAGGTTGTACCGAAATAGTAGAAATAATTACTTCCAGCTTCTTGTTAGAGGTCCTGATAATCAGTGCCTCTATTCTAGAAGTTATAGTTTCATAGGATAAGGCATTAAACTTTAGCAGGATTCAAACATTTCATCCCATATATTTTTAAGTTGTGAATGGTCAAACTACTGAATGAAACACTTCTAGTTCAGTAGTAAACAATATTGTTGGTTTAATGCAATACAATATATCTGACAGAAACAACATAAAACTTAATCCTATACATCTATCTTGACACATTCACAGTTCAATCCAAAAGTAATAACAACAATGGAAGTTAACATTCTTCAATATCACAGAAGTTACATATTTTCATGGAATAATTGTTTCAAGATAAACTGCAGATTCATCTTCACTTTGAATTCTTTGTCCAGTCCTCTGACTCCAGGAACCTGTGCAAAAATCAGGGTTCTTGTGACAGTTACTATTCCTAAATAATAAAATTTACACAAGACAGATGATTTGATGCACTTGAGTCGATTTAGAGAACATGTAATGTAACATGTTACATTAAATATTTCCCCACTCAGACTCAAAATATTAAATTTCTCATCATACACACTACTTTATGGATCACATCATTAACTAGATATGTAAGGTGAGTACATAAATCATCCATAATATGATGGACTAATTTTTTATCCTAAGTTCTTCAAGGTCTTTAGATGAAACCTCACTAACCTTATCAAACATTTGTCTAAAGAAAATATATGATATAGTTGTCACTCTAAATACTCAGTTTCTCTGAGGTCAACTCATATTTGCATTCTTCAGATGGAGAGTGTGTAAGGTGTGTAAGACAAACATTAATTATCCCCGACTACCTTCTGATGCCTCGGTTGCACAGTGGTAGAGTGCCAGACTACAAATCCAAAGGTTGCGGGTTCGATCCCCGTCAGGTCCTAGGATTTTTATCTGTCGCTTTCCACTTCTTTCACCTCTGGCAGTATTGATGATGTGAAAAATATGGAGTAGCACCATGGTTTGGAGCCCACATTAAACTGTAGGTCCCCCTATAACTGGCTGGGTAAGTCAGTTCGAAGGTCGGAGGCAGGCAATGGCATACCACTTCCAAACAGGACCACGCCTAGTAAAGCACTTTGGTGTTCAAACCAATCTTTGGATTGTTGACTGCTTTACCTTTTACCTTCTGATTAGGGACTATAGGTTTCGTGCCATTCAAAATAAAAAGAAAAACTTGTAGCCTACAGTTGACTTTGAAAAAAAGTCTCGCCTTCAACTGTACAACTCACCTAATCCAGTTAGATCCATTCTATGGGCACCCAACAGGAGATGATAGCAGCCATTCTGTGGGTCTGCTCTTCCTGACAATCGCCAATTCTAGCTATCTTATATCCCTGTCTCTCAGGAACAACTCAACCTTACCTCGTTCCTTTTCTTTCTATTTTTTTCCTCCATATACTTTTGTCCCTTAATTGAATTAATGTTCCTTCTTCAACCCAAATCACGTGTATTGTGAATAAAATAAAATTAGAACTCTTAATTACTCAAGGGTTCATCTAAAAAAAATATGGATCACCTACTTTAGTTACCTTTCCTTGCACTTCACCGATATTATACTAACATATGTTTATATGGAGGAAGGCAACGGCATACCACCTCCAAATAGAACCATGCCTTGTAAAGCACTGTGGTGTTCAAACCAATCTTCGGATTGTTGACTGCTTTACTTTTACCTTATATGTTTATATATGTATCCGAACCTGACAAGTACCATTGTATTAGTCCATCTCTGAAACATCACTTATTCTCATGTCCTATACTCCTACTAAAATAAATTTCACCTTTTGAAAACTTAACTACTAAGAGAAGTAGGCCATTTTTGATGCTGCACCACTCTGTTTCGTACTGTAATCTCTGTTGACAGTTCAGTGTCATCTCTCATCATGAAGATAAAATGTATTGACCATACATAAATTACACATGCCATAAACATAAAACAATGAAATTAAGTATGTACAGAATTTTTTTAAACTTTAAACTACTTGCGCATTGTAGAGAGTTGTTTTTGGCTATTGTATACTGTGGAAATAAAGATTAAGAAATGGTATACAGAAAAAGTGTTACTTATTTCATTGACAAGTGTCCCTGCCATAGAAGATTATTATTCGTTTTAATTAGATGACATTATAAAAGCCTTTCTCAATATTTGTTTCTGGATCTCTTAGACAACTATACTATGTGGGATATTCGTTATAAATTTACCACACCTCCTATGAAAAAACGTACTTGTGTACTTCTTTCATTTAAATTTTGTTAACACTTTCGCTGTGGCTGACGCTTATAAGCGTCCGCACTCAATGTAGGATAGCGTCAGCCGCAGCGAAAGTGTTAAATAGTCCGGTATATATTTATTAATACTACCCTGGGTCTTCGCATAAGGTCTGAGATCAGATAATTCAAATTTTTATTTTTATTATTTATTACCTGACCAATACTTTTCTTTGGATTTTTTCTTAAAATCTTCCCAGGAAATGAAATCATCTGCATGAGCGTTTCCCCACACAGCCACTCTCCCTAGTAAATAACTCAGGGAAAAATCTATCTTTTGTAAATCTGACCAATGACATAGAAAATTATTTGGCTGAACCTCAACATCATGTTTGTAATTTGTTAGGCACTTTGCCAAATCGATTCCTGGAGCAAAATGGAAACTATAGCTATTACCAGTTTGAGTTTTATTAGAAAGGGCATTTTCAGGAATTACAGACCTGTGAGAATCTAGTTGGTGATTAGGTAGATCAATATCTGCACCTGTATTCCCCATTTCTTGAACAAAATTTTCTCTAAACTTTTTACTGATAAAATTTTCAACCTTCTTTTCTCAACTTGTCCCATCACTCAGAGACAAATCATTTTTTGCATCCATACCAATTTTTCTAATGTGTCAAGTTTATTTTCTGTACTACTGAATTTTCCTCTTAGTTGTGCGAATTCCAATTCTGATTTATTTTACAAAATTTCTATTTTGTTAGATATACAGGGTGGCCACCAAATCTTCATTTTCAAATTCAAGGTTTTTTCCAGGTTAAAAATAAATATTTTCCAGGGTTTCACGAAACGTAATTTTGCTCAAAGGGGTTAGCAAACATCTATTTCATAAAGAAACTAGTTACATATTTTTAAAACACATTGCATCCAAGGTGAACCTGTAACGTTGTAATAGGCAGTGGCGAATCCAAGATTTGTGTTGGGGAGGGGGGCGGCGCGGGAGAACTCACAAACATTGTGGCATTGTACCTCACTCTGATCTAAAAAGAACCAGCTCACATTATGAGGTTTTCCTCATGGTTTTGGGGATCTGCAGACCCATATAACCCCTCCCCCACCCCAGATTCGACACTGACACAGTGTATAGTACAAGATGTACATTTTAAGTTGACAAACCAGAATAACTAGGGAAGAAAAAAGAAAGAAAGAAAAAAAACACAGGCCATTCATGATGTGGGCCTTAGAATCCGAATCTGCAATAAAAAAATCGGGGTTCCCATTTAAAATTTTACACTTGGCACTCCCCCCCCCCCCCACACACACACATACAAACGGTTCCGGTTGAGTATTATTTCCTAAGCCTCTGCCATCCGCACATGCTGGTGAAAACCATTTTTGAAAATCTACTGTTTTTCCGAGTTATTTCGGTTTGTCGACTTAAAATTTACACCCTGTATAATGGACGACTAAGTAGAGTTCAAATAGTTGGAGGATACTGTACGTTTTAATGTGAATTGCATTCGTTTATGCAACATACCCCGTTAATTTATACTAGACTTCCTGATACATTAAAATACAGTCACATCTCATGAACTAGTGATCGAGAACCCAATACATATGTATGAATCAGGACTCGTCTTTCCAACATAAGCATTTTATTTAATCAAAGTTACTTAAATTAAAACAACAGAGATAAACTGAAACAAAGAAAAAACTCTTCCTACTTGTCTTTATTCCGTGATCAGCAAACTACTGTCCAATATTTAGCTTGTCTGGCGTGTCTTCAGTTTCGTCAGCAGGAAATCCTTTAAATCCCCAATTCGAATCCCACATTCGGTCATCCTAACAATCATCCGACTCGGATGATGAGTAGTCACTTGGCCAAGGTTGCATAAATTCAGCACATGTTGTTGTAGTTCTGGGAACCTCATGGTTATCACCTTCTCGGCACACATCATAGGCGTCATTGCTTTTATTTTTATTTTTGTGAGTCTGTAAGCACCTAGATTCTTGTCCGTCAGCTTCAGATGTGGTCCAATTTGTGTTCAATTGCTATCAGATCACCAAAATTGAACTTGTAGACTTTCTTCCGATGACGGTTGAAGTTAACACGGTTTTCTTCTTGTACCTTGCCGATTTGTAGCTTAGCATCTTCCCTCAGTGCACTGCGTTTTTCTTCAAACAAGTTAATAATTTCTTCATCCAATAACTTTGTGATCTGAAGATCAAACTGTGTGTGCATCTTGACTCCCATCAATAGTTCAAATGGTGTCTTATGTGAAATGTTGAATTCATAGCACGTTGAACTAATGGTACCACCTTATACCATTCCTTTGGGTTATCAATATCAGCACGACTGTCAATTTCTTTCATTGTGAGGAAATATTCTTGAAGAGACTCCTCTTGTTTCTTCTTTCGCCGATACAACAGCTGATGAATCTCTGCAGCACTCGTTTTCACGTCAAATCCTTCCAGCAAAGCTTTCTTCAATGCAGACCACGGTGTAAGACCCTTCTCACCTTGAACAAACACCTTTGCTTAACCTTCGAGCGATTTTTTTTTTTTGCGAAAATAAGCATTTGCAGTTGACTCAACGCTGTTTCTTCGATGTCAAAGATCTATTTTTTAACTGGATATCCGTCACTGTCGTTAAATGATTTAAGAGTACTATCTATGTTACGAAACGAAATAGAAAATTTACACTGATGTTGTAATAATTGCGTTTCGCATTTATCTTCTGTTTCTACATCGGAATCTGCCTTCTTTTCGAGTAAACCCAGTCTTTTATCGCTTGCCATTTGCAGAGCATCCTTTTCTTCATCATGAGCGTCATCAACATCCTCTTCACATTCTACGTCATATCAAATTTTCATTGCAAGTTTGTCAATGTTAGATAAGTAATAACAAATTTCGGTAATCATTTCACTTTTCGTCCCACTATCTATGCTCAATATGTTGCAGATAGCTCCCAACTCCGCATCACTAATGATGTTTCGATTACGAACTTCTTAGCGTCAAGTTCACCAATCCCTGTTTGAAAAGTAAAACCAGAAAATTCTCTCAAGCGTTTTCGATTTCTTCTGTTGTCTGGAACTGTTCCGTAAATTAACTTGTGAAGGGATCTGGTGGTTTTAACCGACGCAGAAGTTATATTTTTATTTACTTTTTCAATAGCACCTATCGTTGCCATTTCAAAAATTTTTTTCTTTTCGTCTACTACTTCTCTGTTCTTCAAAACGATTAGAATTTCTCTTTGCGTCGTTCTGTTTTCCGTAAATCGTCGCTGAAATGTGAATCCTCGTCGTAGATTCAAAGTCAACAGTATTGCACGTCAAATACAGTTCGTCGTCACAGGCAAAACAGCACTAGGAAAAATTCGTTGTAATTACGCGGCAAATCTACGTCGTTACTCGTTCAGTTCATTCCGAAACAGGCCCTCAAAATTTGTAGGAATGAGGACTCGTCTTTCCAAAATAAGCATTTTATTTAATCAAAGTTACTTAAATTAAAACAACAGAGATAAACCGAAACAAAGAAAAAAAAACTCTTCCTACTTGTGTTTATTCCGTGATCAGCAAACTACTGTCCAATATTTGGCTTCTCTGGCATGTCTTCAGTTTCGTCAGCAGGAAATCCTTTAAATCCCCCATCCGAATCCCACACATGTATTATGATTTACTTTGCCTTCAGGATATGAACAACCTTTTCGCCTCTTTCAAGTTTTCATTTAGATTGTTCCAAATGATGGTTTTCAGTTTCCAGAGCCCATACAGTCAAATAAGTTTAGCCCTGGAAAACTCTAGCTAAAAGATCAATGAATGTTAATGAGCCGCGGTGGAGTAGCCAAGTGGTCTAAAGCGCCTCGCTGCGGAGCGCGCGGTTGCTCGCCGTGGAGGTTCGAGTCCTCCCTGGGGACCGGCTTGAAGTTAGCTTCGGATTCGTTTCCAGAAAACCATGCGGACGGTATAACTCCCAGGCGCAAGCAAACCAAGGGAGAGTAGTGCCAACCTCCATGCTTAAAACCGACTATACGGTCAAAAAAATAAAGCGATGCGCGTTATTTTAGTGAAATGTAACTTACAGAATATTCAGAATCTTATTACCTGAACAACATAGACGATTCAGTAACCTAGTGTAAAATATGAATTAAAAAAAAAAAAAAACAATAAAACCAGTATTAAGTAAATGGATACAGGAACAGTACGTATATACTAGAGCCCGTCAAAACGGCCGCCACTCCCGCTCGGTTCCCGCAGCGCTCGCGCCCCGCTCTCGACAGCTGGCGGCGGGTAAAGGGTTGGTAGAGGGGGAGCGATGACGTCACACTCGCGAGAGCGAGACGTTTCGGGCAGGACGAGTCACGATACTCCCGGGTTCTCGTCGCGCCCGCCGGGACGAGCTGCGCTTGGCTGAGCCGCCTCAGCCTAGTCGGCGCACGCCGCCGGCTGCGTGTTCACGCAACGCGCCGGACGTACCCGAGACAAAAAAGGGGGAAAATACACTTTTTCGATTTTCACGTTGTAAAAATTGTTGATGGTATACACGATCACGCTACATCGTTTTATGAAATTAGTTTTTCCTTACTAGCTCAGCCTTGCCTGTGAAAAAATAAAAAAGGCTAATTTTCATTCCGCACGAGTTTTTAGTCCCTTAACGCTCCTCACTCGATTGTGATGAAAGTATGCGTTTAAAAAATTTGATTTTTGGACACATTATAGTAAAACATCTTAGCTTTTGTATACGACATTCACCTTTTCGTAATTCCTAACAGTCGTTTTCAAATGACGCCATTTCTCAAGTATATGCACTTGATTTACAAATCGTGTATTGAAAAAGTTAGATAGCGGGCAGGTTACTGTTCTATGATTTTTAGACCATATATTACAGCGAGTGAAATGGAGCTAGAAGAACAAAAAAGTTTTTGAAATGGTAATCGCACTGATATCTACCTCCTTTCAGAAGTAATTGCAAGTAATCTGAGCGCCCTCGGGCCGCGATCACAATTTACGAACTCAGCCTGTGTTGTGCGTAGCCTGAAGCACTGCAGTGCCGAAAAATCTGAATTGCTGGCTACGTTTGTCGGGCCCTCGTAATGTATTAAAGATCCATAATCAGAGAACAATAATGAACTAATTTTTCTTGGGTGGCAACCGATTACAATGGACAACTATCTGCTACGGTTTTACAGCAGATCATACTTGACTTTGAGAGGCATACATCCGGTTTTTTCCACATAATACAATTCATGGAATTTATATTTCGTGTTTGGAACTAGAAGAGAAGAACAAAGTAATGTAAACTGCGACTTTGCTCTTAATGGACTGAAATAAAATTTTGTGACATTACAGTTAACGGCTTTCTAGTTGCAGGTGAACGAGAAAGACAAAAATAATTTATATTTATTGATTCTACTCCTAAGACACAATATTTACCTTTTCGCTTTTGTAGCTTTAGGAAAATGTGTTCCCACCGGGTGAAAATAATTGTATACAGTGTGTCGACATAAATGCGGTACTTTCA
This sequence comes from Locusta migratoria, assembly GCA_026315105.1. Taxonomy (NCBI): domain Eukaryota; kingdom Metazoa; phylum Arthropoda; class Insecta; order Orthoptera; family Acrididae; genus Locusta; species Locusta migratoria. Next base: position 68,942,484 of record CM048750.1, on the reverse strand, counting down.
CATCTGAGATGAAAGTAAGAATGAACTGAGTTGCTTTTAGTAAGCTGTCTGAGACGAACAACGTTTCTACGAACATTTTTCTGTATCATTTGAAGACAATTTTCTTTGTTTGCAAGATGGTACTTTCGAATTTTCAACATACGCTGGTTTACTTTAGCCTCAGACACTGCAGGACAGGTCAGTAAAGGATGAGAAGCGCCTGTCACTTTTTTTCTAACTTTTTTTCCGAGGGAAGGGGAGAGCTTGTCCCCACCTATAAGGAATCCCAATCCACTGTCAGCAGAAGATCGATTGCTGGCCACTTCAAAAATCCAGCTAACAGTTCATTGATTTTATTATATTATATATTAAAAGAATCTACGAAAACTAAAGTCAGTCGGACAGACTAAACTACCCAGCTGATTTCCTTCATTTTTGTGTAAAACTAAAGGTATTCATCCACTTTATCTACACTCAAACGGGATTTCCTTCTGTATATTTCTTACGGGGATGTCCTGGCTGTAAATTAAAGTCATTCGTTCAGGCCGTTTTATCTGACCCGATTTCTTCATTTTCGCTTTAAACGGAAGGTATTTATTCGCAGATTTGTCATCAAGTATCATAATTAACTTAAGTCTCTCCTCCCTTTACTTTCATTCAAACGCGGGATACTTCTGTCCTTGCATTGAATATTTTAATCGGTTTGTTTTAGGATATCTTCGGTTCTAAATAAAGTACACAGTTGTCTTTGACCTAACAACACTCAACGGATCAAGATCGTTCATAAGGGCTTTTAAACACTTGTACGGATTGATTCTGAAGAAAGCTATGCGTGATCATTCAACTTTACTTCCATGTCATCCCAACGTTTTAGTCATTCCACTAACGGTGCAAAGTATTCGCAAGTGTCCTCTATCTTTCTTATATATTAAAAGAAACTATTTTATAATTATAATTGATTTTAAATAAGTGTTTTGATATGAATGTAAGAAAACACAAGCTTATATAATATTCTGTATACTGTTACTATCTATAATAAATATTTTTAAATGATAAATATTTAATTTTACTTATTTCCATTTCACATGACTGGCTACTAATGTTGCAAAGTATTTGCACAGGTCGCCTAGTTTTATTACTATTGTTCTCACACTGTAGCGAACCGTCGAATTTTATGAACATAAGAAATAGGTGGTAATGCACTCGTTCCATCCATATAGACTAACATTTAGGAGAGTATTTCCTTCCTTTAACATTCGATATCTTTAATATGAACGGCGCGAGTCGGCGCTAGCACGAACCGATTGGGGTATGGTGTTGCTTCTGCAGCACAAGTATCAGAAGTCTCCAGCCTGCTTTCAGCAGAAGCTCCTCTGCATGATTTTTTTTTCAATTATACTTATGATAATACATTTATTTTTCCTCCATTACTATTAATTCTATAATATGAATTTAAAAAATTAAGAAATGTTTAGTTTTTCACTTAAGGAAAAACTCTCCTAAATGTTAGTCGAAATTAATCGGATGGGTCCATATCACATATTTCTAATGTGCTTATAATTCTATGAGTCACTACAGTGTGCAAACAATAGTAATAAAATTACAAAATCAATTAATAGCTGGATCAAAGTAGATGGCAGTGAACAAGTACTGGTCACACCTGTGTTTCCTTCGATCTTCTACTGACAGTGGGTGACGATCCCTTGTTGCTGGCCACAAGCCCACTAAGAACGAAAAAACAAATCACAACATGAAACAAATGACACCTGCTTCTCATCCTTTACTGATCTGCATTGTCTGAAGCTAAACTAAATCTGCGCGTTTTCCTTTCATTGAAAGTATAAAAATCGATGAAAGTACCACGGAGACAAGGAAAATTGTGAGATTCTGGAAATGTTCATAGAAAAGCAGTTCCCATCAGAGAGCTTCCTAACAAAATAAATACAAATTCTGAGAACCGTGTGGAGTTCTTTGAAAGTGGAGATGAGCTGAAACATAGTACAGCGTGTACCACATAAATCTGGCACACCTGACGTACCCCCCATGGCCATAAGTTGCAGCATCCCTTATCAGGAGGTAACTAAATGTCTTTAATTTTACTGCTATGTACTCCTACTTTAGTCTACGTCTGAGGAATAGCGCTTTTATGTGAGACACTGTATATAAATTTTTTCACCTTGTGGTAGAACATTTTCTGGGAGTTACAAAAGCGAAAATTAGAGAAGCTTCAAATGTTTGTTAAGCTTAAGGGACTTAACAGCGGGGTCATCAGTCCCTAAACTTACAAACTACTTATGAACTACCTTATACCAAAGACGACACAAATATCCATGCCCGAGTGGGGGATTCGAACTCCCGACCGTAGTGGCCGTGCAGACTGTGACTGGCGCGCCGCAGTCCCCTCGGCCACCGCGGCCGGCTTAAGAGAAGGCTAAACAATGTAATCTGAGGTGTAGATGCATCAATAAATGTAAGTATATTTTTGGGTTTCTTCCGTTTATTATCCTCAACTAGAAAGTCATTGAGTAGAATTTCAGAAATTTTATTTCAGTCCATCAACAGCAAATTTGCAGTTTACATTAATTGTTTCTGCTCTTGAAGTTTGAAACACGAAATATGTATTCCATTAATTGTACAATGTGGAAAACGAACTACTTGTATACCTCTTAAGTGAAGTATTACCTTACATAAAACCATAGCAGATCATTGTCCATTGTAATCGGTTACCACCCAAGAGTATAGCTATTTTCTGGTTATGAATTATTAACACATCACGAGGGACCAACATACGTGACCAGCAAATATTTTGTTCTGAACTGCAGTGCTTTACGCCACGCTCAACACACGCCGAGTTCGTTGGCTTGCGGTCGCGGCATGATGCTGCTCAGATAATTCACAATTACTTGTGAAAGGAGGTAGATATCAGTGCGATTACCATTTCAAAAACTTTTCTGTTCTTTTAGCTCAATTTCACTCGCTGTAATGTATGGCCTAAAATGCATAATACAGTAAGCTGCCCGCTATCGAACTTTTTCAATACACGATTTGTAAATCAAATGCGCATACCTGACAAAAAGCATCATTTGAAAACGATTGTTACGAATTTCGAAAAGGTGAATGTTTTATTGGAAAGCTAAGATGTTGTACAACCCTGTGTCCAAAAATCAGATTTTTTAACCGAATACTTTCATCAAAATCGAGTGAGGAGCTTTACGAAACTGAAATCTCGTGCGGAATGAAAAGTAGACTTTTTATTTTTTCACAGTCAAGGTAAAGCTTGTAATGAAAAAAAGTTGATAAAACGATGCGATGTGGTCTTATATACCGTCCAAATTTCTTACAACTTGAAAATCGAAAAAGTTGTTTTTCCCCCTCTTTTTCGTCTTGGCACATCGCCGCTCGGCTCGGCCCGGCCGGCAGTGTGAACGCACCGTCGTAGACGTGTGCCGGACGGGCGCAATAATTAACGGCGTCGTGAGAGGGGCTGGTCGTGCGCATGCGCACTGCTGTCGGCTGTTCCACATGCCAGGTTAGCCGGGAGTACCGAGACTCCTCGCTCCCGAGACTGTGTTATCGGCACTGCCGGCTTCCGGGTGCGGCGGTCTCGCCAGCCGCTCCCTCTGGCGGGAACGAGCGGGAGCCACGCCGTGTTTGACGGCCTCTAGTATATACATTGCTTCCTTTCGAAGCACCAAAAATACTTCCTCTTGTATATTTGATAAAACATAAGACATTCGAAGCTCATAAGCCTAATAAAAAATCGGCAAACTTCCGGTTAGCACAATTCTCCCGTTTCCTACAACACTGAAGCAAACAAATCCAATGAGATGTTTACTGTCGTCATTAAACAGTCTGTAGAAGTGCAGCATACGCATCCAAGTATAGCCTGACAACATACCAACGCGCATTAAAGAGAGGATCTGAAGGTACAGTACATAGAAAATCAGAAAAAGTTCTGTTTGTCACCGAACTGCCGTTCATAGTAAGCTCAAACCAGAGTAACGAAAACATTGTTAGACGTCGACTCATGACACTCTACGGAGGCATACCAGAAACATACAGGTCCTTAGTGACGGAAAGAAACGGATTACCCAGCAGATTACGAAATAAGATTCTTAGACATTCGTCAAATTTCTGGCGTAGAAAGGAATTGCCTTTCCGTCCTACGTTAAAGGACGTATAACTAAATAATTACTACTCGTCGCCATATTACACTCTGTATACGTGTAGCACGCACTTCCAAATACTACGCGACAAAAAATGAAGGCAGATTAACGAGCCGATTATGAGATATGATTTTTCGAATATCTTTAAAATTTCCGGCCTCGCTCCGCAATGCATTTCCGTCCTATATTTAAGGGCGTGTAACTGAAGAATTACTAGCCGTCGCCACATGACACTCTGTATAGGTATAGCACACACATCCAAATACTATTTGACAAAGTTTAAAGGCAGATTAAAGAGCCGATTATGATATATGATTTTTCGAATATCGTTAAAATTTCCGGCCTCGCTCCGAAATGCCTTTCCATCCTATATTCAAGGGCGTGTAGCTAAAGAATGACTAGCCGTCGCCACATGACACTCTCTATAGGTATACCACACACTTCCAGATAATACTTGAAAAAGTTTAAAGGCAGATTAACGAGCCGATTATGAGATATGATTTCTCGAATATCGTTAAAATTTCCGGCCTCGCTCCGAAATACCTTTCCGACCTATATTCAAGGGCGTGTAACTAAAGAATGACTAGCCGTCGCCACATGACACTCTGTATAGTTATAACACACACTTCCAAATACTTTTTGAAAAAGATATGATTTTTCGAATATCGTTAAAATTTCCGTCCTCGCTCCGAAATGCCTTTCCGTCCTATATTCAAGGGCGTGTAACTAAAGAAATACTAGCCGTCACAACATGACACCCTGTATAGGTATAGCCAGTGGCGGCTGGTGGGCTGTTTATTAGGAGGGGCGGCATGTCTCTTCAATTGTACACGACATTTTGTCCCTTCTGGACATTTCTTGAACGGGGAGAATATAGCATTAATTTTATTAGCTAGTTACCATTCATCTAACACGACTTTTTCCTCCTATTCCAAAATACGAACAAATTTACGCACAAATATGTCGTTCTTAACATTTTCTGCTGGCAATGAAAACCTTGTAACTCCATTTTATTAGATTTCACAAGAGACCCAAAACTGTACCTTAAAATAATATAAAGTAAATTCGTTGTGTGTGTAAAACAAGTAAGTGTTCAGAGAACACAAATGCTTCGTCACGACAAACATATGTTACTGAACTTAGAAGACTGTCACCAACAAATGTAGTAATACCATTGGTATGTTTATATATTGGTGTGTTTATATGAAGCAGGATTAAATTCCCTAGTGAAACTACTTTTGCTTTTGTACACGCATTTTGTGTCTGTACAATGTTCAAATCATGTCTCGGTGGTGCTAACCTTTTTAATTCCAACTTTCCTTCAAAAGTCAATTGTTTACTACCAAATGTTAAAATGTAGTTTACGCTATTTATATTATTCATTCTAAATAGGAAACTAGAAAAACAATTAGGCAATAACACGCACCTTGACACTAGTATCAGACGCACTGCACCTGTTAGAAACTGCCTGACCGGTGGCGGTGCGCCTTTGTATTTGGCGCCCTTGGCGCGGACGCCTTGGTAAGCGGCCCTGTTCAGCACACTACCCCCACCCAACCCCCAGTACCCCCCTCACCCCAAGCGCCCGTAGCCAGCCTTTGACGGCGCGGACGGATCGCGTAGAGTCCGACAGTCAGTCCATTCTGAAAACATTCGGTGAGCCTGGTTGGCAGACTACCAAGACTAAAAACATTGGTCATTCACATACACGGGCTGCTGCTACACGAAAATTATTCAAGTCGATTTGTGATTAACGATTGGTACGTATTCCGTGTTGGATATTTTTGGGAGGGCGCCGCCCCAGAGTCTTTAAGGAGTAGCCGCCACTGGGTATAGCACACACATCCAAATACTATTTGACAAAGTTTAAAGGCAGATTAACGAGCCGATTATAAGATGTGATTTTTCGAATATCGTTAAAAATTTAACGATATTCGAAAAATCATATCTCATAATAGGCTCGTTAATCCGCCTTTAAACAACGTCAAGTAGTATTTGGAAGTGTGCGCTATACCTATACAGAGTGTCATGTGGCGACGGATAGTAATTCTTTAGATACATGCCCTTGAATATAGGACGGAAATGCATTTCGGAGCGTGGCCGCAAATTTAGACGATATTCGAAAAATCATATCTCATAATAGGCTGGTTAATCTGCCTTTAATCTTTTTCAAGTAGTATTTGGGAGAATGTGCTATGCCTATACAGTGTGTCATGAGGCGACCGTTTGTAATTGTTTAGTTACACGCCCTGAAATATAGGACGGAAAGGCATTTCGGAGCGAGGCCGGAAATTTTAACGATATTCGAAAAATCATATCTCATAATCGGCTTGTTAATCTGCCTTTAAACTTTTTCAAGTATTATCTGGAAGTGTGTGCTATACCTATACAGAGTGTCATGTGGCGACGGCAGTAATTCATTAGTTACACGCCCTTGAATATAGGACGGAAACGCATTTCGGTGCGAGGCCGGAAATTTTAACGATATTAGAAAAATCATATCTCATAATCGGCTCGTTAATCTGCCTTTACACTTTTTCAAGTAGTATTTGGAAGTGTGTGCTATACCTATACAGACTGTCATGTGGCGACGACTAGTAATTCTTTAGTTGCACGCCCTTAAAAGTAGGAGGGAAAGGCATTTCGGATCGAGGGCGGAAATTTTAACGATATTCGAAAAATCATATCTCTTAATCGGCTCGTTAATCTGCCTTTACACTTTTTCAAGTAGTATTTGGAAGTGTGTGCTATACCTATACAGAGTGTCATGTGGCACGGCTAGTCATTCTTAGCTACACGCCCTTGAATATAGGACGGAAAGGCATTTCGGAGCGAGGCCGGAAATTTTAACGATATTCGAAAAATCATATCTCATAATCGGCTCTTTTATCTGCTTTTAAACTTTTTCAAGTAGTATTTGGAAGTGTGTGCTATACCTATACAGACTGACATGTGGCGACGACTAGTAATTCTTTAGTTGCACGCCCTTAAAAGTAGGAGGGAAAGGCATTTCGGATCGAGGGCGGAAATTTTAACGATATTCGAAAAATCATATCTCTTAATCGGCTCGTTAATCTGCCTTTACACTTTTTCAAGTAGTATTTGGAAGTGTGTGCTATACCTATACAGAGTGTCATGTGGCGACGGCTAGTCATTCTTAGCTACACGCCCTTGAATATAGGACGGAAAGGCATTTCGGAGCAAGGCCGGAAATTTTAACGATATTCGAAAAATCATATCTCATAATCGGCTCTTTTATCTGCTTTTAAACTTTTTCAAGTAGTATTTGGAAGTGTGTGCTATACCTATACAGACTGTCATGTGGCGACGACTAGTAATTCTTTAGTTGCACGCCCTTAAAAGTAGGAGGGAAAGGCATTTCGGATCGAGGGCGGAAATTTTAACGATATTCGAAAAATCATATCTCTTAATCGGCTCGTTAATCTGCCTTTACACTTTTTCAAGTAGTATTTGGAAGTGTGTGCTATACCTATACAGAGTGTCATGAGTCGACGGCTAACAATGTTTTCGTTACTCAGGTTTGATCTTACTATGAACGGCAGTTCTGTGACAAACAGATCTTTTTCTGATTTTCTATGTACTGTACCTTCAGATCCTCTCTTTAATGCGCGTTGGTATGTTGTCAGGCTATACTTGAATGCGTATGCTGCACTTCTACAGACTGTTTGATGATGACAGTAAACATCTCATTGGATTTGTTTGCTTCATTGTTGTAGGAAACGGGAGAAATGTGCTAACCGGAAGTTTGCCGATTTTTAATAGGCTTATGAGCTTCGAATGTCTTTTATGTTTTATCAAATATACAAGAGGAAGTATTTTTGGTGCTTCGAAATGAAACAATGTATATGTACTATTTCTGTATCCATTTACTTGATACTGGTGTTTGGTTTATTGTTTATTTTGAATTCATATTTTACACTAGGTTACTGATTCGTCTATGTTGTTTAGGTAGTAAGCTTCTGAATATACTGTAAGTTACATTTCATTAAAATAACGCGCATCGCTTTATTTTTTTGACCGTATAGTTGGTTTTTAGCGTGGAGGTTGGCACTACTCTCCCTTGGCTGGCTTGCGCCTGGGAGTTATATCGCCCGCATGCCGCATGGTATTTCTAGAAACGAGTCCTAAGCTAACTTCAAGCCGGTTCCCTGGGGCATGGGTGTGTGTGTTGTCCTTAGGTTAGTTTACCTAGGATTAAGTAGTTTGTAAGCTACGGACTGATGACCACGCAGTTTGGTCCGATAGATTTACAGACATTTGAACATTTTGAATGTTAATGACCCAGCATGCGTAATAATGCACAATGTTGTTTGCGAGTTCTTGAACTTCGAGAAAATGAAATGGGGAATGCAAAAACCTATCTGGAGCAACAGCTGTGTGGTATTTGGATTCCAGTGTCATCTGGTAAAATAACACTCATAAGCAGATCTTAATGAAAACGTTATTTTGTTCTAATGAATTTGTTTCATTTTTTAAATTCTTGTAGTACTAAACAGACAGCGAAATATATACTGTTGAAAGCAACAGACTTCCGTATGCATATGGAAAATTTATGTTTCTTGCTTCTTGCGTGGCTGTTCAAAGCACTCTTCCCCATTGAGTTGCACCATGAGCATAAAGCATTCGTTTGTGATCACATGTAACCCACGGATACACTGACTCGGCTGAGCTCTGATTTCGACATGACGGGCAAACACTTCATTCTAAAACACGTTGAATTACTTCATCTGTGCAGGCACAGGTGAGGTCGATTCACACTTGGATTCACTCTATTGTTCTCTGGAACGATTGTTTCACTCTGTTCCATCTCAGAAAGATGTAGATGGCGTTTAGTCTCGAAATATATTTAACGATATTTTGAATGTATTGTTATAAGACAGCTGTGAAAGCAATAAAGTACAAATGAAAGAAATTGCCTTTCCGCAGAAGTCGCGTACCGTATTACAGAGTTATACTTACATCTTTTTGGAGGGCAATTAGCATGTCACAAAGTCGCAATCAACAATGTTAGAACTGCATTTCATACGGGCCCGGCTAGCGCTCACTAGGTGGCGTTGCATGTACGTGTGCTTTTTGAAAATCCATTTGCATGTAACGAGGGGAATAATCTTTTTTGTTGACCATAAAATAAATAATTAATGCTGTTCCTGCTCTATGGTTGACAGATTCTTGATGACCCTTGTCCGCTAAGTAAATTAATGATCCTCGTAATTGTTACCGCGACTCCTCATTGGCCCTAGTCAGGCCCGCATGAAAAAAAGTTCAGCCATCAACAATATGTACATGATGACTGTGTTTACTATTTATATATTATCAATGTTCTGTCAGTTACAGGAATCTTCTATAATTATTACTAACGAACACAGGCGCCGACTTTTGAAAATCTTGGGGTATGCTCAGTGGCGTTCCCAGGTATTTCTAAAGAATAATAAATAAAATACAAAGCAAAGCCCAAAACGTATGCAAAACATACACGCTATCGATTCCATATCACCGTCACCATCATGATTATAAGCCGAAGTCTTTTGTATTTCACTATATACTTATCCATTTTTAACGATTTTCACACGCAAGACATTAACCCTTTTAACCCCAAATTTTATTGATTTATGAACAAAATATTTCTTCGCATATATCTATAAATAATGATTGCATTAATATATATTTGACAGAATTTTTGATTAGTTTTAGTTTTTGGAAGGAAATTTGGGATGACCACAGATGGCATCAGTGTGCAGTTTATGTTTCTTATACCGTAACTAATAACATTTTCAAACTGTTGACTACTAATTTACACATTGGCCAATGATTTAGTAATAAAGTTTTTAAATTATTTTGTTTCCTTTACCTTGATACAATTATTTGAAAGTATTGTTGCGTTTACTCCAACTTATCAAGCAACGATATATGTTTTGACAATGCTTTGTAGCCTAATGCTTCTTGTTTCCTCGAGGTAATGGTAGACAGTCTAGTCACAATGAATTATTGGAAGCCCTGAAATGTTATTTACAATCTTTGAACAAATGGTTCTGGCTAGACGGACAGATAACGATGAGGGGAGTGAAAGGGTTAAGACGTAATTCCATGCACAGGTGACTCAGGTCAAAAAGAGCAGAAACTAAGGTTCAGTTGTTGACAAATAAAAAAAATGTTCAAATGTTTGTTAAGCTTATGGGACTTAACTACGGGGTCATCAGTCCCTAAACTTACAAACTAATTATCAACTACCTTATACTAAGGACGGCACAAATATCCATGCCCCTGGGGGGATTCGAACCCCCGACCGTAGTGGCCGTGCAGACCGTGACTGGAGCGCCTCAGTCCCCTCAGCCACCGCGGCCGGCTGTTGACAAATAGTTGAAGCCTGAAAATTCAAATTCAGAAAAAAAAAAATCTATCACTATCTGTTGCGTTTCGAGAATTTTGTACAGCTGCCAATTAAAACACAAAGACCTTCGCAAATTGTTATGAGGACTGTCTGTTTACAGAATGCTTTAGCTAGAAGGGATAGGGCAGTCTTCGCAGCAAGTATGTCAGCTCACTGGTAACGTATGCGATTGTCAAAAGGTTATCTCAAAAGATACCGGGAATTAAATTCGTTTTGTAAATATTTTCAATGTATCCTACCAAACCCACTTCATTTCTAGTTATTTATTACAATTAAAGGTTGCCACCTTCAGTTTAAATCAATATTGACTTAAGCGGAATTCCATTAGCATTCAGACTATTTAGAAAACGGTCACTTCACTCACATTTAATGCCTAAGAATTCAATTACCTGTTGAAAATAATCCTTTTAGATTGGTGTCTTACAAAAGCCAGCCGGCCATCAATGGGAGGAGAGAGTCGATTTTAATCACAGTCAAGAAATATAACTTTAAAGAAAATGATACCAAAATTTTCAGTGGGGTATGCCTAGCATACCCACTCAAATTTTGGGGTATGCTTGAGCGGCCGAGCATACCCGTAGTCTGCGCCTATGCTAACGAAGCATCACAGTACCGTACCAACTTTTACGGAGTTTATAGTTAAAATCAACAACATGCTTCCGTGAAGAGATTTTTCAACACAGGATCAGACAAACGAGATCTGTGTTGATGAGTATCTCTGAGGGTGGTCTATTACAAAAACTGCTAAAATTTGAGAACAAATAACGTCTTTCATTCTAACTGCGATTTCATAGTCGCATCGCGTCTCTTCCACGTAGGCCTACATCACGTGGTTGAACAACACTTCGAGATAAATACAGAAATAGATAACGGAATACGTAACCTATAATTATAAAACTTTTTAAACCTCCCAGAAATATATTTGAAAATGTTTTTGTACACAAAAATGAAGCGATGATTATTATTTAACCCGCGGGCACTAGCGATCTGAGCATTTTGCTCACCGTAATTTTAAAACGACTGGCATTTTGTTACTTGTAAATATTAAACTTTGAGGTTTTTTTCTTACTAAAACTACAGGGATTACTTGTTTACACTTATTAAGTACATTTCGAACTGGTCGTGTAATCTGAGCAATAGGCTATATACGTGAACGATCGTTTAACTCTTAAAGCCGCGAGATCTCATGGGTTAAAAATCCCGGTTTCTGGCTGAAATTCAAGGCTTTTTCCCGGTTTTTTCAAATTCAAGGATTTTCCCGGTTTCAAGGTTCGGTGGCCACCCTGATATATCTGTAATATTCTGATTCAAAACAGAAATTTTGGTGTCAATTTCATTTTAACTGACTATTGGACCCTAAGTAACATTATTTAACAATTCTTCTTTGAGTGTTTCTTTTTCTTCTGTAAATCTGATGTCCATAACTTGAGTTGTCAATGACAATTTCCTCCCTGAAGCCAATTATTTTCTTTAAATCACTCACTTCATATTTTAACTTATTATACGCAGTGTGATAGTTTGTGATGTGTGATTGCAAGGCCAGGTTGCCTGTGTCAGCTTTAATAACACTTGAATTATGATCAGATTGTCTAATTTAGCTCCTATTTCTGTGTGAAACTAATCTGAACTAGATTTCTAACTAGATTTTAATTCATCTAAAGTGGATTTCCAGCTAGATTTTAACTCATCAAAAGTTTGAATTTGTCATCCTGTTTGTCTGACAAGTGTGATTTTTTTTAATTCATCAAATCTTTTATTAATAATTTCTGGATTTGTACCCTCCATTACATTGTGTGTGGCTGATCTCTCGTTACAGGCATTTATTAAAAAACAGTGGATTCACAAAGCACACTGTCATCATTGAATAAGAACGAATGACAAACTCACTATTATATTCTGCTGTAGTCGGGAGCCGGTCGGGCGGAGTTTGTTGTAGATCGCAATGTCAACTCAGCTACACTGCGACACTATCATAATACGGTGTTAAACTCGGGCAGGATCTGGTATCTTGCCATCGTAAAAAAAAAACCACCACTCTTCTTTTCTTCTAGTGTAAGTTGTGCACACTATAATTCTTCTTTATAGCATAACTTTTGTGAATCAATGATTTTTCCTTGTTACCAACGGCAACTGTCCGACTTTTGTAATTATTTCTTCTTATTTTGGTCCAAAAAACAACCATGCATGGTTGTCCAATATATAGCAAATTTACATATGGTCACCAAATATGAGTTGTTACTGGTTCTGGAAACTGTCTAAATGCTTGTGACCGTGTATTTCCACAGCACCACACTACTTAGTGTCCCATAATTTGTTAGATTGTAACGAAATATTATAAATAATTACTTCCTGCTTCTTCTTAGAGGTTCTGATATTCAATGCCTCAAGTTATAGCTTCGTAGGATAAGGCAGTCATCCATATAGCTTGAAGTTGTGAATGATTAAACTACTGAATGAAACACTTCTAGTTCAGTAGTAAACAATATTGTGGATTCATCGCCCCAGAACTACAATATATCTGACAGGAAAAACATAAAATTTAATCTTATACATCTATCTTGACACATTCACAGTTCAATCCCAAAGTAATACCAACATTGGAAGTTAACCCTTTGAGTGCTGCAGACATGATATGCCGCTGCGCTCCACCTTGCAGTGGGACCTGCACACGTTTGCCACTGCATTGGTATTTCCCGTGGGCTCTGCAGACATTTTCCACGTGGCTTGGCCGGTACCTCCGTCCTAATGATGGTGTACGGCGCAGCCGGGTCCACTGCCTGTGTGCCTGAAGACATGAATAGCCGCTCAGCGCTGCTGTTTACACTCTTGACTGCCACAGCGTTCCGAATGCTTACAATATTTATCAACCGATTCTGAGAAAACTATTCAATGAGAACAGTTTTTATTTTTTTTTATATCTTATAGTGTGATATATTTCTACTCCTTATTCCTTATTGTTACTATGCTACATCAAAGTAAGTAAACTACTGCACAAATTTTGAAGAGTTCACAGGCAAAATATTGCATTGCATAGACTTTGCGCATAGTCGATTTTAGCACATACAAAGCTGCAGATGAACCACTAGACTCCATCTGGTATGATTAGCTCGAGCGCCCAATATTGCTAACAAAATATCTATATAAATATTTAATCATTTGGATAACGTTCCTAAAATGATTGCTATTAAAGTTCATTCATTCTTCTATCCAAAAACCCAAGAGAGAAAGCATGAATAATTTCCGAGTTCTGACTACTGTTCAAAATCAAAGTCAGACACGTTCCAAAAATATTGCAGTGGATTCTGTAGCTAAGTTCAACACCTATCGTCTCATTTGATTCCACTGCACTCAACACATGTCTGCCAGCAAGACTAAACTGTCACAGACTGATCATGGGCCACTCCTAGCACCAACTTATATACAATCGTCATTGTCATTTCAGTAACATGTCCCGCTAATGAGGTTCAGTGTTTCCCCCAGTAGTGTACAAACCTTTTAAATAATGATTGAATGTAGATATGATGGCATCATTAGATGTGCATTAAGATTCTAATGCAAATACATGCATTACTTTAATTTCTAACACTATTAATACCCCCAAAATCTTAAGTTTAAACAAATGAACATTTTCAGAATGACCAATAAATAAATCTTTCGGCTGTCGCTCAATGAATATTTAAGTAATAACTTAGCTATATTGTTTTCAGACAGATTTTCCAGTCCTCTTTTCAATGCACCGTTAAGAATTACTGTGCTCATAAATTTAAACAAATTAAAGTTGATAAATAAAATACTTTACTTTACATAAAGACAACATATTAAAATAAACAAAAAGAATATGTTCTAAACAGGTTATAATGTGTGTTTACAACACCTGAAACTTATCACTGCCTCGCAGTTTATCTGTCTTCTATTAATTGTTATTAACAAATCACTATTGTTCCTCCTTAAAAGTGCATAATTATGTACAATATAAATGTTGCAGATAATATGGTTACATTAAACTTTGGGTCTCGGTGAGACCTTTCATTTGAGCCCTCACTAGTTACTGTACTTCAATTAGTTTACCCTCTGGATTTTTCCAAGTGAATAAATATTAGTTTTCTGAATAATTTTTAATATAAATTTAGTCAATACATCATCTGAATGGCACTGTTCTCCTCTTTCATTTGCTTCTACGTTCTAGTCTGTAACTCAATAGTGTTAGTTGGACTTTACGTCCGCCAGCGTGCTTTCCATTTGCATGCGGCCTGCCAAGCAAAGCTGGGTGTCCCACCACCTCGCTGCAGCCGATTGCCCGCTTGCTTGTCGCAACTTTCGACGCTCTCCACTGTCAAACCATCGTGGTGTTGCCCGTTGTTGTAATGTCACATGCTCTTGACTCAATGCAGAGAACATGTAATGTGACATGTTACATTGCACATGGACAGTTCTTCTAATGTGTAGACTTGAAATATTATGTCAGAGAATTACGATGACAAAAGCATATGGTGTCACAAAAGACCAAACTTGTATACAGAACATGATTACCGATTTTAAACATATATACTTCTTGTAGGAATGCATAGGCTCTCAGCAATAACTTGAAATGAAGAGTTCTCAGGTTTGCAACTGCGTAAAGTGCTTAACATCGCACAAGGTTTTGGCCAAACACTCTTTGGCCATTGTCAAGTGGTATGACTGCCCGGTGGCTGACATTTGAGTTTGTTAAAAACTTGTCATTGGAAGACAATGTGGTCAAGAATCTTCTCTCCCCCAGGCACCTAGACCACTTACTGCACATGGTTTACTGAAGATTCACAAATATGGGACACCCTTTAGACTCACTGTGTCTACCATCAATTCAACGACATACAAGCTCGTGAAGTATTTAGCCAATCTCCTCGCTCCACATGTGGGACTCTGAGAGCACCATATAAAATACTCAGCCGATTTTATTGATGTGTCACTTTTTGCCAATGTGCATATCAAGGACTCCTTGGACCTTGTATCCCAGTTCTTTGTCGGTGACGTGGTTGAGCTGTTTAGGCACACTATTACATCTTCCTATTTTGTATACTACGGCCAGTATTACGATCAGACTGATGGTGTAGTGATGGTAAGTCCATTGGCTTCAGCTATTGCAAGCCTTTTCATGGAGAATTTCGAGCATGTGGCTCTAGAAACGACACCAGTTACATTGACGATACGTCCAACATTTGGGCTAACAGGAGACAGAAACTTGAAGAGTACTTGGGAGATCTAAACAGTATTAACAAGAACATCCAGTTCAACATGGAGGTAGGAAAAGACAACACACTGCCCTTTCTCAATGTCCTTGTCCGTCGGAAACGAAATTGGAGCCTTGGTCACAGCGTCTACAGAAAACCTACTCATATAGATCTGTACTTGCACGCCAACAGCCATCATCACCCGGATCAGAAGTGCATGGTATTACAAACATTGATGCATTGTGCAAGGAAAATATCAAATACCAACAACCTGCCCCTTGAATTTTAACACCTACACCAAGTGTTCAGGATCAATGGATACAGTCATTAAATAAATGACGTGATTTCAAATAAAAATCACACTAAGTTGCCACCAGGCAGTCAAACCACTTTAGAATGACCAAGGAGTGCTTGGCTGAATGCTTTTGTGATTTTAAGCACTTTATGTGGTTGCAAACTCAAGAACTTTTCATTCAAACTATATACATCTTGTTTTTAGAAATGTCAACACTTGAAAATGTCATACATAACCTTTTAGTTCTATGATATGTCACATGACGATACAGACCATTGCTTGACAAAAAACTTCAGAACGAGAAAAAAAGATTACATGCGAGTTTGTATCTCTATTGTAATGTATCTAGCTGTAAATGTACAAAAATAAAGTAATACATACCTTGTTGGAAAGACAGTGTTACACATACATAAATAAAACCTATTATTTCACTAACTTCAAAACACTATGTTATTTCCGAAATCAGTTAATATTTACTATAATTCACATGTATACTTGTTAATTGACACTTTTTCCTAAATGTAAACAAACATCACAAGACTTAAAGCAAATACTTTTACAAATTTTGATTTAAGGCACTTTAAAAATGTCACTTGCAATATTAATGACAAGTCTCAAGCACATAAGTGAACAGTTTTTTTTAAACCATATATTCACAATTCATGATTTAACATGTTATTTAAGTAATTATTTATATAAGTCATTCACAAATTTCAAAGATATTTGGAGAGTTGTATAAATCTGTATTGACTGAGCTAACAGTCATGGTTTGTGCATGGTGATGTAAGGCACATCTGTTCTGTTTTCAGTACAGCCAATGTAGCCTGTGTTTTGTCTTTAAGGCAGGTTGTAACAGCCCAGTGGTATTCCTACAGTACACTCACACAACATATAGTTATGCGCATGTTATGCACTGCAAAACACCAATGTTATATTAATACACCTGTGCCAGGATTTTAATTTTAACCGTGTTTTGTGTCTAACGGACAAGGAATCATTTTTCAACTTCGTCTCTAAAGATTTTTCGTTTCAAGAGGGAATGTCTTTCAAATAATGCTGTCAGGTTCTGTACAAACTGCAAGTTAAATGAACTGGTTAATAAAACAAAGAAGCTAATGAGCAGCACTATTCAACAATTCTAACTACAGTATGTTCAAATCTATCACAAAAAGAAACTGACCAATTAGCACCAATAGAAAATCTGACACTTCGAATATTTAGTAACCTTATGATTGTTTTACTAAATATTCAAAGTATCAGATTTTCTATTGGTGGTAGTTGGTCAGTTATGATTTTTTCCATTCCCATGAACCACAGACATTGCCGAGTTGCGGTGGCTTGCGTGCCTCAACGATACAGATTGCCTTACCGTAGATGCAACCACAGCGGAGGGGTATCTGTGGAGAGGCCAGACAAACATGTCGTTTCTGAAGAGGGACAGTAGCCTTTTCAACAGTTACAAGGGCAACAGTCTTGATGATTGACTGAGCTGGCCTTGTAACATCAGATAAAGTGGCTTCGCCGCACAATTACTGCGGACGACAAAGCAAGGAGGAACTACAGCCGTTACTTTTCCTGAGGACATGCAGCTCTACTGTATGAACATATGATGATGTCATCCTCTTGGGTAAAATAATCCGGAGGTAAAATAGTTCCCCTATTCGGATCTCCGGGCAGGGACTACTCAGGAAGATGTGATCATTAGGAAAAAAAACACTGGCATTGTACAGATCGGAGTGTGGAATGTTAGATCCCTTAATCGGGTAGGGAAGCTAGAAAATTTAAAAAGAGAAATGGATAGGTTGAAGTTAGATATAGTGGGGATTAGCGAAGTTCGGTAGCAGGATGAACAGGATTTCTGTTGACATGAGTACACGGTTATAAACACTAAATCAGTTAGTAAAGCAGGAGTAGGTCTGATAATTAAGAAATTAGTAATGAAGGCAAGTTACTATGAACAGCACAGTGATCGCATTATCATTGTCAAGACAGATATGAAGCCAACACCAAGCACAGTAGTACAGGTTTATATGCCAACTAGCTCTACCGATGATGAGGAGATCAAAGAAATATATGAGGAGCTAAAGGAAATTATTCAGACAATTAAGGGAGAGGGAAACTTAATTGTTATGGGAGACTGGAGTTCGGTAATACGACAAATAAGGTAAGGAAAGATAGTAGGTAAATATTGCCCGGGCAAAAGGAATGAAAGAGGAAGCTGCCTGCTGGAATTTTACATGGAACATGATTTAGTTATAACAGACACCTGGTTTGAGAATCACGAAAGAAGGTTGTGTATGTGGAAGAGACCTGCAGACACCGGGATGTGCCAGATAGATTTCATAATGGTAAGACATAGATTTCAGAACTAGGTTTTAAACTGCAAGACATACCCAGAGGCAGATATAAACTGGTCATGAATTGTAGGCTGAAACCGAAAAAACTGCAGAAAGGTAGGAAAATAAGGAGATGGAACCTGGATAAACTGAAGAATCCTGAAGTTCTTGAGAATTTCAGAGGGAGCTTTTGGCAACAACGGACAGAAATGAGGGAAAATGAAACTGTAGGAGGAGGGATGGGTAGCATTGAGAGATGCAATAGTGAAGGCAGCAGAGGACTAAATAGGTAGGAAGGCAAGACCTATAAAAAATCCTTGTATATCTCACGAAATACTAAATTTAATTGATGAAAGGAGAAAATATAAAAATGCAGTAAATGAAACAGGCAAAATGGAGTACAGACGACTAAGAAATGAGATTGACAGGAAGTGCAAAATGGCTAAGCAGGAGTGGCTAGAAAGCAAATGCAAGGATGTAGAAGAATGTATAAATAGGGGAAAAACAGATACAGCCTACAGGAAAATAAAAGAAACATTTGGAGATAAGGAAACAGCTCTATGAATATCAAGAACACAGATGGAAAACCAGTTCTCAGCAAAGAAGGGAAAACTGAAAAGGTGGAAAGAGTATATAGAGAGGCTCTACGAAGGAAATGAACTTAGAGGCAATATTGTAGGAAGGGGAGAAGGTGTAGATGAGGATTACATAGGAGATACTATACTGAAAGATGAATTTGACAGTGCTGAAAGACCTAATTCCAAACAAGGCCCCTGGAGTAGATGACATTCCCTCAGAGCTACTGAAGTCTCTGGGAGATCCAGCCATGACAAAACTGTTTCACCTGGTGTGTAAGATGTGTGAGACTGGCGAAGTAACCTCAGACTTAAAGAAAAATGTAATAATCCCCATTCCAAAGAAAGCAGGTGCAGACAGGTGTGAAAACTACAGAACCATCGGTTTAATAAGTCATGGTTGCAAAACATTATTTACAGAAAGATGGAAAAGCTGGAAGAAGCCAACCTTGGGGAAGATCACTTTGGGTTCAGGAGAAATGTAGGAACACGGGAGGCAATACTCACATTTCGGCTTAGCCTAGAAGATAGACAGACAAACCGACATATCTAGCTTTTGTAGATTTGAAGAAGGCTTTTGTCAGTGTAGATTGGAATAAACTCTCTCAAGTTCTGAAGCAAGCAGTAGTAAAATATAGGGAGCGTAAGGTTATTTACAACTTGTACGAAAACCAGACATCAGTTGTCAGAGTTGAAGGGCATGAAAGTGATGCAGTGGTTGGGAAGGGAGTAAGACAGGGTTGTAGCCTTTATCCAATGTTATTCAATTTGTACATTGAGCAAGCTATAAAGGAAAGGAAGGAGAAATTTGGAGAAGGAATTAAAGTTCCGGGTGAAGGAATAAAAACATTGTGTTTTGCCAATGACATAGTAGTTCCGTCAGAGACAGCAAAGAACCTGCAAGAGCAGTTGAACACAATGGCCAGTGTGCTGAAAGGTGCATATAAGATGAACATTAACACGAGCAAAACTAGGGCAATGAAGCGCAGTCTAAGAAAATCATGTGATTCTGAAGGAATTAGATTAGGTAACAAAACAATAGAAGGTGGCATATAAGTTTTGTTACTTGGGTAGTAAAATAAATTATGGTTGCAGTACAGATGACATAAAATGCAGAATGGTAATGGGGAGAAAAGCGTTCTTGGAAAAGAGAAATTTCTTAACATCGAATATTGATTTAAGCCTAAGGAAGTCATTTGTATAGTGTGTTACCTTGTATGGGAGTGAAACATGGACGATAAACAGTGCGGACGGGAAGAGGATTGAGGCTTTTGAAATGTGGTGCTACAGAAGAATGCTAAAGATTAGGTGGGTGGATTGTGTAACTAATGAGGAGGTACTGAACAGAATTGGGGAGAAAAGGAATTTTTGGCATACCTTGACTAAAAGAAGGGATAGATTGGTAGGGCACATTCTTAGACATCAAGGAATTGTGAATTTAGCGTTGGAGGGAAGTATGCGGGGTAAAAACCGCAGAGGAAGACCAAGAGATGGATACAGTAAGCAGATTCAGGCAGATGTAGGTTGCCGTTCTTATGTGGAGATCTGCATCAAACCAGTCTCCAGACTAGAGACATGGTTGTTTTAAGCAATGGATGTAAGAATAATATTGAAAATAATTGCACTTCCATTACTTTACCTTACCTTGCAGTTTCTTTACTAAACTGAGAATAGTGCTTTTCAATAGTTCGGTATCTCTAAAAGATATTTGACAACTACTTTGATTCTGGATTTTATAGACAATAAATGGAACTATTGATCCTTGAAATTTCATGAAAGACCTTATTCTAGCTATACTTTTTATATGCAAATAGTTTTGTTTGCTGACTAAAACTTTGGAAATTGTTAACTTTCAACAAAATAGCTAATATTAAACTATAACTTAGTTTTGTCTATCTGAATACTATTCAAATAATTGGTACTTGGTTACTGTACTGATAATATTTAATACTAGTACTATTCTGCCCCCCCCCCCCCCCCCGCACACACACACAGCATTAAAAGTTCTTGCAAATAATAATATTTATTCTCAGAATTCTCGGAATTTGCATCACCAGGAAAGGAACCTACTTGGGAGTATGACTTGGGAAAATCACGGTTTGGTACAATGTTTTTTGATGGATCAATCTATTGTGCAACTTTAAACAAACTGCTGGTTCATGCATGAATACAAAACTAAAGATACATTACTTGCAATACTGTAGGTGGCTGATTAGGTGATTTAATGGCCCCAAT
Source organism: Locusta migratoria (assembly GCA_026315105.1). Lineage (NCBI taxonomy): Eukaryota > Metazoa > Arthropoda > Insecta > Orthoptera > Acrididae > Locusta > Locusta migratoria. The sequence goes on along the minus strand of CM048750.1, from coordinate 68,921,279 downwards.
ATGCTTCCAGAAACATTTCAGTAGTTGGTGTGGCTGTGAGCTCATTTCCTCTTCGTGGCATAGTTAGTATTGCACTACAAACCAACATGACAAAATCACATTACTTCGGAGACTACGTATTTGCATCCAAGGCTATTGATAACTTGCAGCAAATTAATTTAGCCTCCAATTCCACAGCTTCTTCTTAGTCTCCAACACGTTTGCCACAAAATACAGTATTTCCACTCAACTAGGTACTTGGCTACTTCTGTACTTCATACTCGACTGCTCACGACTACCACTGAACTACGACTCCACCAAAATTGCCTGTTACTGCCTTTCCAGAAGCGTCTCTCGCCAACCAACCACCTTATACCTTGCACTGGCCACCTTTCCGTTCCTAGGTACTGCACTCCATCTTGTAACTACAATTACTAATTTTGCCCTAACATGAACCAGCACACATTATTTCATATTTTATACAGAACAACTGCAGTATGTTTAAATAGAAAACAAACATTGTCACAGAAAAATAAATTAAGTTCCACAGTTTCTATCAGAACACTTACTTTTATTAAGTCAAGGATTATAAATACAGACATCAGTCATTACAATACAATTGACAATCAATATATATCAAATCACTAAAATAAATAATTTAGTAACAATTGCATAAAACAATAATAAACAATGGATCATCAGGGAAAGGAATATGCTATAGGGTTACAAGGTCTACAGACAGATTGTAATTTTGCCAGCATTCTCGAAAATTCTAGAAAAGGTAATGTACATGCAGTTACTCAACCATGTGACCACAAATGACATTGTTCATAACACAGTTTGGATTTCTGAAAGATTCTGATATTGAGAAGGCTATTTACACCAACAGTGAATACATACCGGTACTTAATTCATTAGATAATAAATTACAAGCAGCAGACATTTTCTGTGTTTTGTCTAAGGCATTTGATTGTGTGAACCACAACAGTGAGTGGCCTTTACCAAGAGCAGATCCCAGCAGAGAGCACACCAATATTTTTGAGTGTAACCAGTTTCTTAACAGAAGTGAAATTTTTGACTTTTCAGTGACATTATTGCTTCAGTTCATTAAATTCATCTTATGCTCACATGTATCTTCGTTTCTGTTTCGTATTAAGCATCTGGTTAATGCATTCTTCCGCCGTCTGAATGCCGACAGTTGTCGGTTTTGTTTTCGTTGGATTAGTACCATATCTAGCCGTCTTCGTTCACCTTAGTTACCTTCTGCCGAGTCTATACTGCGTCTTTCTAGTCATTAGTTTTTCTGAGTATTATACTCATGAATAGGAACTGTAACTGCTGTGTGCAGATGCAGTCTGAGTTGGTGACACTTTGCTCACAACTTCAAGCTGTGTTAGCCTCAGTTGCTCAGCTTGAGGCTGTGGTCAAAGGGTGTCATCGATGTTGTCCAGTCACGGGTAGCGAACGGATGCCCTGTGTATCCACCGATCGGCCTGTGGCAGTGACATGCCCTGATACTGCAAGTAATGAGGCAGACACCCCACCCATGGTTGTGTGGGAGGTCACTCCAGGCGTGGCAAGCGGAATTAGACAGTGTCCCTTTGGTACAGAGCAGAGTGGAGGGTCTGCATCAGAGACTCAAGATTTCAGTGGCCATGATCATGTAGGCTTCAGATTCCTAGACTTACGCCATCAGGTGGTGGGGTTCTGGGTTCCGCTGAATAGGTCAGGAGTCCACTATACGCAGAAACTGGCTACACAGTTAGCAGGAGCTGTGTGACGTGGACTGGGCGTTTCTTCCTTTTTCTTTTAGGTTAGAGGGCTTCAGAAATGTTCAGGAAGGGTTTCAATCTCAAAGGGCACAGATCGATCAAAGAGCTAACACCATTGAGCTAACAGTTGTAAATTGTCGCAACTGTGAGGGGAAAGTTTCAGAGCTCCAACCGCTAACAGAAACTAAAGAAAGTCAAATCATTATAGGCACCAAAAGCAGGCTAAAACCGAAGATCAGTTCAGCTGAAATTTTTACTAAGGGGCACATGGTGTTCCGAAAGGATAGATTCAATGAAACAGGTGGTGGCCTAGTTATTGCTGTCACAAATGGTATATCTGGTAGTGTAATTGATGTAGATAGTTCATGTGAATAGATATGGGTAGAGGTTATACCTGACAAGAATAAATTAATAATTGGCTCTTTTGACCGACCTGACTCCGATGATTCGATTGCAGGAATGTTCAAAGAAAGAATGGGCCAAATTCACTGAAAATTATCTCAAGCAATTAGTTCATGAACCCAATAGAATAGTAAATGGTTGTGAAAATATACAGTATCTCTTAGCAACAAATAATCCAGAGATAATAAAGAGTATCAAAACAGATAAGGATTAGCAAGAATGAATATCAGATTTCTCAAATCTACCAAAAACAAACAAAAAATAGATCTATTCAAAAAGCACATACAAATTCGATTATCACTTTCCTGAGTGGGAATCTGCAGTTTTAGAAACTAACAATGTTAGTGTAGATCAGATGTGGCTTATGTCAAAAGAAATAATATTGACAATCATTGACAGATTTAAACCAAACAAATCAACAAAAGGGTCTGATCCACCATGATACACAAAACAAGTTAGATCACTCCTGCAAAAGGAAAGTGAAAAGCATGCCAAATTAAAAGACAAAATCCTCAAGACTGGCCATCTTTTACAGGAACTCTAAATTCGTTTAATTTGTTTGTTTTGTTTGGTTGTAAATCTATCGGACCAAACTGCTTGGTCATCATTCTGTAGCTTACGAACTACTTAAACTAAGGTAAACTAACCTAAAGACACACACACACACACACACACACACACACACACTCACTCTAGGGAGGACTTTAACCTCTGACAGCGAGCAGCCGCGTGCTCCGCAGCGAAGTGGCTTAGACCGCTCGGCTACTCCACCATGGCTTGAAATTGTAATTAAGGCCTTTGATTCTACCAAGTCTCCTGAATTCATTCATATAATTATATATGCCGTATGATCATTCCCTGATTTTATATGGATTTTTAGAATAAGGTTTGCGGCTATATTGTGTTTCAGTGGCAATCTAGAATAGATGCTCTCGCTCAGCCAAGAGTGCTTCAGGTTTCTGAGCACATTAGGAAATCCTTGACTACCTGTAAGCTGGCTGACTGGGGAACCTAACAGCCTGGCAAAACCTGCCTTTCACATGGAAACAATCAGCTTCTCCCTGTATCTGTAATTTCACAATAGTGTATTTTTTATGCAAAAACTAAAAGTGTCACAGAGCAACTAAATGGAGATAAGAATGTAGCTCCTCTTTGTTTACATAAAACAATTTTTTTGAGACATACGGAATAACTAAATATCAGTTAGTGGCAGAGGTGCAGGAAAAGTGTGTGCCTCACGCAACAGGACCGTGGCCTGACTCAGCAAACGCCTGCTCTGTGTTAAGTGTGTGATGCCCCATTGGAAAGCGTGGCACCTATCCTCTGCCTGAGCTGCATAAAGTGTGCACCAGGCCTCATTGTCTTGCCACTACAGTACCACTTCCCCAATTAGACAAACTACATGTCCTAGCACTTCCTCTGCGAGTGCACTACAATGCGTTCAGTTAATTTTCCCAAATCTCAGACATCACTAGAAAAAATCCCCCCCCCCCCCCCCGTACTTCACAGTTGGCATTTAAGATACAAGTATATACAAGTGTTCATGAGTAAACAGTGTACATATTGATGTTTACTTCAAAATAGTCTGATCTCTGATTCATCACTCTTTCCCAGTGCCTGCTATCCGAATTTGGTGTGCCCTACCCAACTGTAAGACTTATTCTTGTTAAATGGATTCAACAATGGTTTCTTAGCTGCAATGTAACCCTAGAGGTTGTTTCCTGCCAAATTATTGACTCGTGGTGTATCTATATCTCAGTTCTGTTCAACAGTCAATTCATGGACAGTTTTGTATCTTTGATTTTTAGTGATACCCACCAAATACTTTTTATGGTGTTCTGATATCTTCCTGGGTGCTCCCGAGTGAGAATGAACTCTACAGAAGCCTCTATCTCAATGCTGTTGTATAGTCTTCACAGTTTCCCTAGTGTTTTTAGTAGAACTTCTTGAAGAGGTAATGTCAGTTAATACCAAACTAAGCAATATCAATTTGTGCCAATATTTATCTGTATAATATTGTGCCTCTATTATTCATTCTACTATTACTATTACAACCAATAACTCACATTATCACTCCCCTCGTGCTAGGTTGCAATACTCATCACGGTGCTTACAAAGTCACGGCAACTTATGGAGGGGATAAAGTTTTATTGCTTTCTCAAGAAGCTTTGCAAAGGACAACTGCAAGTACACTTATAGTACTACTTCAACAATATAGAACTTTTGAAATTGTTTCAAGGTACTTTACTGCAATTTGTAGCTCCCAATTCTTATGAGGTGACTGCAGACATGCCAAGTATTACATTTTTTCTGTAATTATCATTATTTGTGGGCTAAAATTACAGTCTTATTGAAGTCCCAGTTGAAATTACGGATTTCGCTATTTGATTTATTTTTAGTAGTTTGACCACATACTATTTTTTGCTGCATTATTTTCTGAATAAGTACTATTTCAGAAATAGTGCAATACCTCGTCATCTGCCTAGCACAGACTATAAATTACACTAAGTGCTTCACCGACTTCTCTACTGTGGATACACCTGCAGTTACACTATGATTTGACATACTCATACTGTTATGCTACTATCAAGTGCAAATGAATTATTGAGCACCATTCAAATAACTGTCGCGCTTGCTTTTTACTTTATGGCAAAGGCAAAACAAACGTAATTTTCAATATAATTATTTATCACAAACATTGTACCAGCATATTATTATTATTATTATTATTATTATTATTATTATTATTATTAGCTATATTTCTCGTATATTCAGTTTTTTCAAGAGTCACAACTATGCCTCAAACTGACATTTCTCATTAAAAAAAATTTCCTCCTCCTCAATTTTTCTTATCCCTATTACAATTCGATTCTTTCAAACCTTGGCGTCTCTGTGACTGTTACACAATCCTCAAAACTAAATGAAGGCTTGACCACAATATAATTGCAATGAGATGCTTGAATCTTAAAACCAATAACTAAAAACCTGAAGTAAAAGTTTTTATTTAATGAGTGGTCTATTTCCTTTATAAGTGATTTTACTTTAATGCAACATTTTCAGTTTACTTTTCATGGGTTTTATTATTCACAGGTATATAAAACGTTTGTACTTAGATTTCTGAACCAATCTTGTAAAAATAACTAAATCAGTAAGGATGAATGTAACTATAAATGGTCACAATACTTACTGAAATTCATTGTATTCAAGATTATATGATAATTCCTCCCTAGAAAAGTTTCCGGAAGACTTACATATTAGGTGAACAAACCCTCAATTGATGTGCACAAGAATCAAATGCTTTTCATCTTTCGAAATGCTGCTTTTTTCCTTATTCTGAACATCACAGCAGAGAGGGGGAGGGTAAGAGGAGGATATAGACTAGATACTATTGTCTAATATGTACTCAGTACAATAATATTCTTTTCACTTAAGTTATCTTGAAGCTACACAGTCAACTGCCATCTTTTTACAGAATCTGGAAACACTATAATAGATCTGTTCATTTAATCTACTAAACCTTTCTCCTGCTTTTAAATATTACTGGTGCCTCCTGGTAGTGAACCCTCTGATATTCTTTAACAAATGACCAGCATACGAAAGATCTATGGATATGAACACGTTTAAAGTGAAATGGTACAGCTGGCTATCTGATCATCCTTTTTATAACAAAGAATTCCTAGAGATGCCACAGCAGGATATAAAATTTAACAGTTCTTTGTAATTAATAGTATTTGATTTGTGTGTATTAAGTCTCATGTAATTGTATACCATGTATGTTAAAGAATTGCTATACAAATGATTGGCTACACCATGATTACAGAATAGTATAGCTTAAGACATTATTAGCTAATACTTTCCAGTGTATTTTATTATTTCCATGTTTAAATACATAATGTGTCTTATTGGCATTAGATTACTTTATTATCTTGTATTATACATTCCAATGACAAAACCAATATCATTGTACAATGACCTATGGTGAATACAATTCTTGATTAAAGAGTTACTGCTTAAAGAGTTACCAGTGGTGGCTGGTGACCAGAAAAGATGGTAGTGCAGTTCCCCCCCCCCCCCCCCACCAATAAAAAGTCTGGCCTCTACATTAAGTCAAGAATATCACAGATATATATGGATCAGACAATCACATAACCACAGACACAATATCTACCCAAGGGGAAAGGAAAAAGAAAATAATGTTCAGACAACTTCTCAACAATGTGAGGAGTCACCAGAAACAAGTGACTGAATTGGCGTCCAGTTCAGAGACTTGCACCAGCGGTCGGCTCAACTTTTTGTATTGCATGATATTAACATATTGATTGCTTATATCACCGTAGCATGTACACAGAATGAAGTACTATTTTACGATTGAAAAGTGATTAAGATGAACTCTATTTACTAAAGTAATTGTAGAGCAGCCTTACTAACCTTTTTCAACAGAACGAAAGTTAATGCCATCCAATGAAACATCTGCCGTTTGACGTGGTGGTCACTTGTACAGGAACTCCATTCTTCTTTCCTTCATATGAGCGAATTTTTCAATCACTCTCTGATTGAAGTCAGGAATTCCTAAAATGAGGCCTCGTTCAATAGAGAACATTGCGAGTGCTGATAGTCTTTCTTGGTCCATGGTATTCCATAAAAATGTTTTGATGCATTTCAGTAAAGAAAAGCAACTTTCTACTTTGCTTTCAACAGTTTCTCCAATTTTCTTAAAGTATCACAGAGATTATTTTCTATTATATAACCCAACAGGCCCAAAACACCACACATACTTTCGAACTCCTCTCTCCCATAAATAATAGTGAGTTCTGTCCATAGTTTCTTTGGTTCCAAGAAAGTATAGCACCAAATAGTAATTATGAAAGAAGTTTCCAGAAAACTATAATTACATGTAGCTCCTCCATTTTCAGTTCTCCTTTTATGGTACTCATGCAAATTTGTTGAATTTTCATTCACACCTTCCCTAACGTTTTTAAGTTCACACTCAAAAACTGTCTGATGATTTTGTGCATAAGTTGGGTCAATATCCGTTTTTTGTAGCTGACTACAAAATGTCTACATGGACCGTAATTTTATGAAAAAACAAGAGCCAGAAAATGAACCTTCCATCCTTCAAAATCTTTACTAAGCCGTACACTTTTAGAACGGTGCTTTCATTACACAGTTTTTCCCCATTGCTCATACTAGTCATGCAATTGATAATATCTTCCCTGTATTCAGAAACAGTATTGACACCATACATGGTAGCCCTTTTTTTACAATTTTGTCGAGAATTTATGATCTTTTTTCGAGATGAAGAAAAGAAGCTGCACAGTCCCTAAAGTTTGGTGAAAAATAATCCCACATCTTTATTAATAGAAGTGGCTTTAAGCGTAATAAGATTTAATTGGTGGGCATAGCAATGACTGTATGAAGCATTGGAAAACTTTTGCTTCCCAAGAGTCTTCACACCGCGTGATGAACCACAATCATATGTTTGAGCTATTACTTTGTGTGGACAATTCTCCAAATGGTCACTTAACTGTTCTATGATGTGTGTTGCCATCATGCTTTTCTGATGCTATAAAATCCCAAAAATCTTTCAACTGGTCTACCATTAATGACGTACCTATATACTATAACCATCTGGAAAACCACAGGCTACATCACTGTCTCATCAGCTATTACAGCCAGAAACTCAGCACCTTTAATTTCGTTCCTAATTTCCTCTTGGCAGACTTTAAGCATATTGGAGTTCATTCTGGTTTGTTTTTAAGGTGTCTTTGAAAACTGTTGCCTTTTCCAAATGCGATTTTAATACTAAATCTAATTCTGCACTAAAATTAATCAATGCATGAAAAACGCTAGGATTGGAAGATGATTCAGTCTCATTGTGTCCTCTGAGGGCAAGTTCAAAAGAACCACAGAAACGAATGCAATTTATTATTAGCTTTAGTATGTACCTATTACCTGGAACCTTTTGATTGTGTATTGCCATGGACCTTCTATATCCACTGTCTAATTGTGTGGCTATATTTACATTGCTTAGACTTGCCAGTTTCAAAACATTGACATGGACCAAATAAAGTCGTGTTTCCTAATTTTATGCTGAAGGTGCTGAATGTCAATGACTCCTTGTTTAGTCCACAGAAACTCTCCTCCAAATAAATAAACAAGGAAAACAAAACATTTTTCACATCACAGCCCCACAGCCATTCATACTTGCTGTACAGTTCGGAGTTAAATTTCCTGTTGAATTAACGACTTTTTGTTTTAACTGTCAGTGAAATTGTCAAACTGGGAATTGGTCTACCTAGCCTCTATTTCTAATTTCTCTTCAAACCTGCGTAAATTGAAGGGTTCAGAAAGCAAGGAAATTACCTGATTCATTATTTCACCTAATCCTTGAGCCTCAAAATTCACTATAAAACACGCTAAACAACGGACACAACACATAGTTACTTTGCTCGCAGCTACACGTGAACTGGTAAGAAGGTGCGAAAAGCCCGCTTTGTTCAGACTGTTTCTGCGGCTGACAGGGTGGCTTGCGCGGGATGTTTATACTTTCAAGGCGACTATACAGGAACACTGTTGCCAACATTGCCCCCACACCCCCTCGTTGGCATTTGCAGGCCTGCTGCAAACCCAGTCGCTGTCGGCGAAGTTCGATTTACTCGGGAGCGGTCGGTGCTTAACAGCCCGAGCGTTTGAAAAGAGATAAATGGAGTGCTACTTCTCCCATTTCATAGAATCTCTAACAGTAAATGGAGTTTAATAATATTATTATTCCTGAGAGTAGTGCAAACCTGCAAATTTTCGCAGGAGCCGCCCCTGCTGCTATCCCAACTTTATGCTCATTCCCCTTCAATGATTGCCTCACTAATGAAAAAAGAGTGTTATGAAGATCTCAACTTTATGTTATCTTACATGGCTATTCTGGAAGAAAATTGAGCACAATACTTCTGTTATTCTTTGATACTGGATGCAAGTGAATAAAACAAAGAAACTGCATTAACAAATTTATTCCCAAAGTGAAATAACAAATTTATATACATATAAACTTCAACAAGATTTTAAACAAACATTTTCTTTCCAATGTTTCACATTGTTTTAAAACAAAAATATGGAACTGATACTACCTGAGTATTCTTATTACCTATGTTTCCTCACTGTCTACAGTTCATAACTAGATTGCACAATGGACCCTGGGGAGGTGTGATGTGAGGCTGTCAGTGAGTACATTAACACAAGAACGACACAGCAGGAAAACACACAGCCTCAGACAGCGATGAATTGTCAAAATGGGTATAGCTCTTCAGTTACATAGGAGCTAACCTAGGAACCTTTGTAAAATCTCATCCAAATTGTACTGTTTTTTTGAAATAGTTAGCTTCCTAAGCTGTAACTTAAGTGGTGATAATTTGTCCAATGATATTTGAAAGGTGTAATTATATTTTCATACAGCAAAGAGTGTTTCTACTACACTGATTCTCATTTCATTAAGAGGCAATAAAATATTTGGAGTATAAAAGAGAAGTTAATGTGAAGTGATGTTCCTGATGCACCGAAACAGTAACTATAGAAGCATAAAAAATTAAAAGTATGTTTTTAAGCACTGGAATGCACACTGAATTGCAAATACATACTAATAAAGCAGTGTCAATCCTAGTAAACACTATATCACTGATGTAACATTTTTAGTTTACACCTCCTCAAGCCAATAAGCTGGGAATGAAAATAAGAAAATGCAACTTACATATTTCTTTTCACAATCTTTGGCACTAAATATGATGAAAAGCAAAGTACTCCTTTACTACAGCAATCTGACTCACTGATCCAGAGACCTCACTGCGCATGCCTCTTTACTAAGCGATTCTGTGATCTCTTACAGATTACAAGATTCACATACAGCAAGTGCTTCAGTACGTTCTTCCAGTAGTTCCTTGCCAGTAATTTCCAGTTTTTCTTTAGCAAAATCATCCAATGGCAGGCCCTGAATCATTAACAGAGATATTTAAAATTGTATAGTATATCATAACACTTGCCTTCAAGTGAAGTGCACAATAAATTAAATATATCTACAGAATAAATTAGGGTTTTCTTGAATGACAATATGATAATCATAACATTAACAAGTAACATAACATTTCCCACCATCAAGCCTGGCATTTCATTTTCAAATCATATTTTGAAAACTGTCCAATGTATCATCAAATGCCATAAATCGTAATGTACAAGTGCAACTGCATACATGAGAATCAGACGAGAATGCAACAATCACCTTTTATATCAGTGAAAGAACAGCAGTGGCCTGTATGGTTGCTGAAACCATGGATGGGAATGCTTTACTGTAGTTCCCAAGTAAACGGGAGTTCTGATTCTAATTTTGTGTGTGCGTGCGCGCGCATATTTCGCTCGTAGCCTTTTGTAATTAATACAATTTTCCAAAGTAGGCCGGCATTGAAACATTTGTAGAGCACGTCGCCGGGCTCTAATAGTGTCACTACATGCTGCATTCCATCATGGAACTGGGACCCTACGTGGAGATGTTGAAGTTTGGGGTATGGAGTGTTCGGCAGCGGTGAGGTTGACGTCCGTGAGATAATTGACCTGACTGTCACAGCTGGGGAAGTTCTGATCATGGAAAACTGCCATGGAAGAATAGAGCCCCCAGTCGGCTTTGGAGATGTTCCAGCTGGTGGAACATGGAGAAGTAGTATGATGTAGTAAAGAAATTGTGCAGGGGAAATGGTCGCTCGAGTACCTATCAGACAGAACATACCATTCGAAACATTGTGCAAGTGGAGTAGTGCAAATTGCAAGGTCCAGATGGGAATAGGTCTGTGTCGTGTTCACCGGTATTTAAGCAGACAAGGTTAAGATGGTTGAAGATGTCAGCCAAAAGAGAGTCCCTCTGGCAAGGAGCTGGAGAGCCCCACAGAGGGTGGTGGGCATTGAAGTCACTGATCAACAAAAATGGCGTAGGAAGCTGAGCAGCAAGGTCCAGTATGTCTGCCCTAAAAACGGCAGACGATGACGGCGTGTAGACATTACAAATGAAAAAGGTGAATGCGGGGATGGTGACATGGACGGCAACCGCCTGTAGGAAAGTTTGCAGGGGGATGGGATGATAATAGACATCTTCCTGAATGAGCAGTGTAGCTCCTCCATGGGCAGGAATACCTTCCACAGGAGGTAAATCAAAAAAACACTGCAGTATAGTGCGGGAAATCTATACAATCTGTTGGACGGAGCTTCGGTTCTTGAAGATCAACTATAAGCGGGCAGTGCAATTGAAGGAGTAGTCTTCATTCATCGCGGTTGGAACGTATGCCTCTAATGTTCCACTGAAGGAGTGCCATAAAGAAAGTGAAGGAAGAAGAAAAAGGAGAAAGCAAGAGGGGATCACCTCGACGGCCGCTGAGGGCTTGGCTGCAAGGCGGCACTGCTACTGCCATTGACAGATGGACAATCGTGTTCCATGGGTTCAGACATAGGTTCTGCCTCCTTCCTGGATGGATTGAAAGGAGCAGCTTCCTCCGCCGGCGAAATTCCGGCAGATCGGCAAGCAGTAGAGTGTCCTGGCAAGACAGAGGATGGCCGGGACCGTCTACTGCTGGATGGCATGACCGAAGAGTCACGCCATGGTGGGGAAGGAAAGGAACTTCTCTTTTTGTGTGCCTTTTTGGAGACAGTTCTGTCCGAAGAATGAGCGGCTGACGGTTGAGAAGATTAAGCTTTCAGAAAATCTCCGTGACCAGGATCTCTTTTCGAAATCCGGGCTTCTAACTTAGCGGCCCATGGTTTCTGTGAGACTGAAGTGGACTGGGATTTAGATTGAGCAGAAGTCATTGGAGATGTCGAGCGGGCAATCTGAGCTGTCTGATCTAACAACTGAGTCGTTGAAGGTAAAGTCACACTTCTGCGTACCCATCTCCTTTGTTGGTCGAGGAGAGGAAAGGACATTGCTGTAGGTACCCACTGGGAGCACAGCAGGCTTTCTAATCGCCAATAACTTCCAGGCAGCAGACGTGGAAACTTTTTCCTTGACTCAGATTTCCTGGATGGCTCGTTCATCTTTATATACAGGGTATTCACGCGAATTAGCAGCATGGTCACTCAACCAGTTGATGCAGCGAGGGGACAGAGGCGGGTAGTCACCCTCATGGGTGGGGCACCACAATTGATGGCATTTCGCTGCATTGGGGCATGACTGACATGTATGATTGAACCGCTGATACTGGTAACATCTTGTAGGATTAGGGACATACGGCCGAACGAAGTTTATTTCATGGCCTGCTTTTACCTTCGAAGGACGGCCAACTTTGTCAGAGGTCAAGAAAACTGTTTGGGTTGGTGTTAAGTTGTTGTTAAGACTCTTCATCACTATGTACAGCTGTTACACCCTGGTCAGAAAGGTACTCCTGTGGTTCATTGGACAGGCTGTCAAGGGATCGTGAGAACACAACCCCCACGAGGAGTTTAGAGTACGATGAGGTTCGACCTTAACAGGAAAGGTGTGTAGCACTGTGGTGCAAAGCAGATTTTGAGCTTTAAAGGCACCTTCCATTTCCAACAACGTCCCATTTCATTGGTGGAAACAAGTTTTAACAGGACCTGCAATCACGTCAACACCCCGTTGTATGACAAAGGAATTTACTTATGTGAAATCTTTGCCATCAGTGCATGAAACGACTAGGAACTTTGGCAAGTTAGGCAAAATTATCTTTGACTTGGATTCACCGCGTGTCCTTTTCTGGGTAAATGCCGAAGTTGAAGAAGAAGGTCATTGCGAAGTTGTCCCCCATGATTACCGGTGTCTCCAATGGCGCACTCCTTCCTAATGGGGAACCTTCACTGAGGGCTCACCCACCTTAGCTGATTATTCACACCTCCCGAGAAACGGACGGAGGGACCAATCGGCACGGTCGGAAGGTTACAGCTCGAGTATCACCCCTCCCTGGACCTGGCCTTTACCAAGGGGTACGTGCGGGTCGTACATGCCAACCCGGGGCTGGGACTTACGCATTACCCAGTCACCTGTGTGTGGGCGGCCTTCAGGAACACACAGGGAGGAAGAAAGAAAAGAGGAAAGAAGAAGGAAGTGGGAAAGGTTGAGTCTCAAAATCCGAGGTGGAGACTAGAGGAGGAGAGGAAGGCTAGAAGAATACAGTAAGGAGGGAAGGCAGAAGCAAAGTTTAGGAGGAGAGAAACCTAGAAAAGAAAAAAGCTGGTATAAGAGATCACTTTAAACTCATATGGGACACCCATCTCTGGGTGAAGGCATAAACCCGGGGGAACTGAACCAGCCTAGAGCGGGAAGGAAGATGCTTCGGCTCGAGGCCCCGTGCGTGCCACACACATACCCACAAAAGAGCTGTGGGCTCCCTGGGGGTTTCCTGGATGTGTATCTCCACCTCACTAACGGCTCCATCCACATCTCCATTTACATTAAACCTACTAATTCTAACAGTATCAGCAATTTGACAGCTGCCATCCGTTCCAAACCAAAAAATCCCTCCCATACAGCACTGCCACCTGTGGACGGCGAATTTCCAGTGATAAAAAGTCCCTTACCTAATATTCCAAAGGTCTTGCAAAGGTCTTCATAGACAGACATTAACTCCTGACCTAGGCCGCCAACAGATTTCCCATTGCACATCCCCACACCACCAAACATTCCTCCATATCAATAACCAGCCACAAAAAGAGTATCCCTCTTGTCACCCAATACGACCATAGACTGGAAATGAAATTACATCCCTCATCACGTCTTCACTATCTGTCATCATGCCCTGAAACTAGATACATTCTACCCAAGATCCTTCAGAACTCTCCTATAGTTGTGTTCTGTCATCCACCCATCCTCCACAACATTCTAGTCCATCCATATGCCATTCCCGATACCAAACAAACCTTTACCACAGGGATCATACTCTGTATTAATCATCCTGATGCAAGACTTGCCAAATCCATCCACACAGAATTTCTTATTACAGTTCCGTCACAGGTTTATACTAACCCATCTGATGCCAGGCTACTTGTGAAAGCAGCCACATGTATTACCAATTCTACTGCAATCATTGTATAGTGTTTTACATCGGCACGAGAACAAACCAGATCAAGATGAATGGGCACGGCCTAACTGTTGCACAACATGCAGCTTAACACACTTTATTTTCAATGGCTGCTTTACAACCTACGCCACCAGGATCCTCCCCTCTAACTGTGTAACACTCGCATACAACCAGCGTCTCAGACCATTGCATCGCAAATGGAGCCTCAACTGTGAGTTTGATATGGTGAGGGGAGGAGAGCAGGAGGCAGGGTAAGGATGGGGATGAAATATCTATACTGCCTGACGTAAAAATCCCAACCTCTTTCCACAGGAATCTTATCCCTGCAGAAGAACCAGATACAAGACCTGCCCCACCCCCACTCAGCACTTCCTATTACACCACCGGACCACCTGTGAAATCAACCATGTCATTACCAACTCCACTGCAATTATTGTGCAGTTTTTGCAATTGTCATGACTAACAACCAGCTGTTTATGAGAATAAATGGTCACCTCCAACCTATGGTCAAAAGCAAGATAGCCCTTACATTTTATGTCCTTTTAATCACAGCATGACAAATCTGTATGAACAGGCAATAGTCTTTAGAGGTTTAATTTTAACCGACATGATTTTTTGTAAAAATGCCATACACCAACGCCCACTTGTATGCCACTTTCTCTATTTTAGTTGTTCTCATTTTACATCAAATCAAGTAATCACAATGCAGTTTTTCATCCCAGAACTGTGATACATACCTGAGCAATTTCCCACTGTTTGTTTTTTATAGTAACAGGAAAGGAGAAAACAACATCTGGTGGAGCCCCATATGATCCGTCACTGATAACACCCATTGACACTACTTCACCAGGTGCAGTGCCAAACCACAAGTCATGCATGTGATCAGCAGCAGCTTTCGCAGCTGACATTGCAGACGACATCTTACGAGCTGCAATAACAGCTGCTCCACGCTTTTGCACTGTCTGAAATATCAAATTCAGTTCATTGTAGAATAGAGAATACAAATAAATAAATAAATCATTTTAAATTACTTTTATATAAGACATTGTTAACTAAGTTCAAATACATTACACAGGATTTCCTTAAGCACAAGAGCTGTATGCAAGTATTTGTCAAACACATTTCAGGTGCCTCGAAAAATAACTCACAGGCATAAACATTAACAATAGGGTTAAAAACATAATATATATTAACTTCATTTGACTAAAATCAGGCAGTGAAAGGAGATGGATGTATCTATGAGATAAAGGTAAAGCAGTCAACAATCCGAAGATCGGTTTGAACACCACAGTGCTTTACTAGGCATGGTCCTGTTTGGAGGTGGTATGCCGTTGCCTTCCTCCAACCTTCGAACTGACTTACCCAGCCAGTTATAGGGGGGACCTATAGTTTAATGTGGGTTCCGAACCACGGTATCTATGAGATACTGTTAGATAATTTCAAAATCATGGTTTAGAAGGACCACAGACACTTCACATCAGGATGACAGTTTTTTGTTGTTTTTTAATATTCCTGCAGAGGGTACGAGAACATCACGACGGAATCTTTCAACTTGGGCTTGAAATTTCAGTTTCAATTTGCAGCAATCAGGTAAAAATGCAGGACATATTTCTCAGAATGTAGGTACCAATATCTTTCAAACAAGGTAATGTTTGAAAATGTCTAGGTAAAAATTCTCAAACTTTTTACAAAGCTGTCTACACTAAATTCATCCACATTTATTGATACCTTTGTTATCTACAACAACACTGCATGGGCATAAATAATTCATGTAAGGACTATCTGTATTAAACATATATCATTCTTCTAAACCTAATATAGAACTTATTTGCAAGATTAAATGAATCACACTAAGAAAGGAGCCTTATATTCTGTTGTGACAAAGTACTAACCAGGCGCTTTAAATCCTCGATTGATTTCTTGGTCTTAACCCTTTAATGTATAACTTTTTATTTGAAGCTATAATAACTACCACAATTAATGTATAGTGTGTATATTCTGAGAAAATATTGGGGGAAAATTCGTTAAAATTATGCACTAACAGCAACAAAAAGTTCACAGCTGGTCAGCTACATAGTGTTTCCATGATGTACACAATGCAGTAAATGTCACTATTATTCCTGTAATATGGAAATTCTCCACAGAAATGATAAATTATTATTCAAAAGAGATAGATTAGCTGGCCAGTACTTACCTTTCTGCTGTACTGCCGATAGTTACACTCAGAAAAAAGGAGGAAAATAACGAGCTTTTGGAACTGTGTTTCTCCTCCAGGTGGAGAGAAGGGAGAAAAAAATGGGAAAGGAAGGGAAAGGTAATTCACAACCTAGGTCATGAGGATGGTGTTAGGATTTTTCTGAGTAACTATCAGCAGTACAGCAAAAAGGTAAATACTGGCCAGCCAATGTATCTCTTTTGAATAATAATTCACTATTATTCCTCTCATAATGCAACATTAGTATGTGATTGACTACTTTTACATGACAGAGGAGGAATACTAAAGTAAACAAATGCACATGTTAGGAGTAACTCAATGCAGCTAACTGTTGAACTGATTCAGTAGCACTCTACAATTTGTAATTTAATGTTGATCAGTTTGAGAGATAATGGAAAAAATAAGGTATGTAGCTGATCAGCTACATTATGCATTTAAAGGTTAAGAAGCTCGCTGAAGTTTCAAGTCCATGTGAAATACAACCTTCAGTCAGAAATTGCCTGGATAAACTTGTGGACTAAAATATACGTTCTTCATGAACTGATTTGCACCAAGCTATTAGGAACATTGCAATATAACAAAAAACTGAGGGTTTATTGTGATGTGTTATTCCATAGTTTTAAGATAAAGTAGAATTTCATATTCTGTGGATAAACTGTTTGTAAATGATACTGAAATTAATAGCTTCACAACTGGTTACAGGCCCATCCAACATCAAAGGAGACAAAACTATTTTAGGAGATGATTATAGAGTTAATCCAGTGTGTGCTGTTAACGAGAAGGTTTTTGTTGAAATAAGACAATAACACAAACCTTCCAAAGTAACATGAATACTAATGAGTAATGGTACACTTTAAGGGACTAACAACTCAGCAAAATTTAAATTGCAGGTCTCTATGGTGCTTCATTTATACACGTTGTGCCTAAAACGTTCAGTGAACAGTGTCATATCAGAACGGCAACTTGGCGCATTGTGCGCACTGGTCTTCAGAGACTTCAGGAAAATCGATACACTGCATGTGACTGGCAGTGTAAACAGACTGCGACCAGTTGTAGTCAGTGACAGCACAATGGAGCAACACGTAAACATCAAATTCTGCTATAAATTAGGGAAGACTGGAGAGATAGGGAATGTTGGTGCAGGGGTAGAGCGGGAAGCCATGAGCAGAAAATGTGTTTTAAAATGGTTCAAATGTTTCCATGAACGGAAACAACTGAGGAAGAGCCACATTCAGGTTGGTAATCAACAAGAAGAATCCCAGAAACAATTGAGAACTTCTGACAAATGCTGGCAAGAGATCGGTGATGGACTCTCAGATTGATTGCCGAGGAATTCGGCATTAGCGAGGACACGGTACACACAGTCGCCGCAATTATATGGGTGAGCTGAAGATCAGCTCCAGATTTGTACTGCACATGCTCACACATGAGCAGTGATAAAACAGATGAAAAATTGTGGTGATTCCATTTCAATGTGTGGCCAGAATCAATTGCTTACAGTCACTCAATGAGGAAAAAGTTGTAGAACTGGATTCTGCTCTCAGTATCTGATGCAAAATTATTTAAAATTTCTCCCCAATGAAATGACCAGATATCTTTTAATGGTCGCAAAGCTAGTAGTGTAAATTGTTACAATACACACTTTCACCCAATGTGCTGGTGCACTGTCTTGATGAAAGAGCACACATGAAGCCTCTTCCATCAGTTTTTCACATAATGCTGGAAGGAACTTTTCTACAAAGCATATTGGCACTAACAGTTTAAGAAGCAAATGGACAGCATAGTACCACACTACCTATCTTAAAAGACATACCACATTATTTCCGTGTTCTTTCAATAAACTTTATTTTACTCTCTTGTTCTGCTTTCCTTTGAGGTAGTAATATTCTTGTGTCAGAACATAGATTCCACCATAGATACACAAAACATCAACCCAACAATGTGCATTACATTTGTATATGTATTATATTTAATATTATTCTTATATATAAAAAATAGACGAAGATTACTCACCAGGCGAAGGAGCACAGGTGTGACAGCAGCACAAATAAATAGCACACACACACACACACACACACACACACACACACACACACACACACACACACACACAAACGCTAGCTTTCGCAGCCTAGCTGCTTCATCAGGCAGAAGGGAAGGAGAGGGAAAAGGAAATGATGAGGGTTTAAAGGAGTGTGTAAGGAGTCATTCTAATCCCAGGAAAGGAGAGACTTACCTTGGGGGCAAAAAAGGAGGGTAAACAAATACACACACCCACCCACACATTTACACAGATGCAAGAACACCTAGGCAGACATACTGTAGAAAGCTATAATGCAAGAGGAACAGAAAATTTGATGCCGCTAGTCATTGGAAGGGATAAAGTCCACAATGTTTAAAAAACTTGCAGACATTTCCGTGCAAGTATACGTCAAATACGAAAGCATGGGTAACGACGAGTATATTTCAAGAATATGTGCATGCTTGGGATACAAGGTTGGGGTCAGAAACAGATCATCCTGTTTATTGACCAATGTGCAGCTAATCCCAAAGATATGAAATATATTCATAACATAAAAGGTATTTTTTTTTTTCCACAATTGTACAAGTCACCTTCAACCACTCGACCAAGGCATTATAAAGTGTGTGAAACAAAAATACAGAAAAATTCTTGTACAGAAGAGGCTGGCATGTCTTGACAGTACAATGAGAAAACTAACTATTTTGGATGTCACGCATTTTGTGAGAAGTGCATGGGATTCTGTTCATGAAAGCAGAGTATCAAACTGTTTCCAGAAGGCTGGCTTTAATTGGATACCAGCACTTACAGGGGAAATCTCTTCAGAAGAAAATGAAGTCACCAGTAATTACTGTGTCAGAACGTAATGAATTTGTTTCTGAACAGTGGCAGCAAATTGCTGGCAGTGATGAAAGTGCCTCTTGCAATAGTTTTAATGAATATGTTCAGTGCGACGAAGATGTTGCCCTATGTGAGTCAATGACGATTGATTAAGTGCTGCAGGAGCAGATGATTCAAAACCAAGAAAGCGTAGATGAGTAGATGAGGATGAAGCAGAACCATTGCCAGTTCCATCAATGTCCAAAGCCATTGAAGCCATGGAAACAATGAAACGGTATGTCCTAAGTTTTAATGTTGAAGATGACGCGTTAACGAAGATAGACAAATACTGTGTTGAAATTAGGGCAAAAGAAACAAGCGAAGATTGACATGTTTTTCAAATGCCTGTAAAGGCTGGATGACACAGTGCCATGCAGTGCAATGTGATTAGAATAATGTACATATTGTTAGTTTTAATAATAACAAAATATCATGACCGATTCAGTAATGCCAAAAAGTGAAGTGAACAATATGTGTCAAGAACAACTGTATAAACTCAGCCTGAATATATGTTTATTTAAATACTAGGTTCATATTTAATTTTTATTCCAAGTGTTGTAGGTGGTGATATCCCTGTATTAACCAATTACTTTCTTGATACATCAATTTATGTTTTACAAGTGATGTATTGGTATTGTTATCCACAGTAAAACTGAAATTGTATGCCAATGTGGTTAAAATATAGGCTGCATGGCAGGTATATTTTGCACACAAAAAATTGGCTCAAATTGAAATTGGTGGGCCCGGCAGCTTCGATGCTGCCTATGTCGCTGTATTTTAACATTTTTGCATCCTGCAAAATTTCTAGATGCGATATTCGTAATTTATTATCGAAAGGGCATTTGAATTTAAATTATTTACTGATATAGCATGTCAGGTAATGTGACATTGTGAGATCGTATTATCCCAATTTTTTACTCTTAACTGCACATTTTTATTGTCTAAATAAATCAAATCACGATGAAATTAGGTATTTTTCTATAGTATGTTTTCCCCGTTTACGATGTCCAAAATCTGTGGACATTTCAAAACCTTCAAAACTTTGCATAATCAATCTGCACCAGTTGACAAGATCGCTATGTGACCTGTTGTTTTAGCATCACTACTATTCTTGTTGCTAAGATCATAATTGTGAAATAATATTTAGGTATATTGTTATATGTATTTTATCACTGAATATGCTTAGCTGTAACTCAGTTGCTCCCAGACTTTTTGCCCTTGGCCAATACATCTGCCACCACAATGTTGTGCCTGGCATTTAGAAAACCAAGAAAAGCAAAACTATACAACAGAAAATAATACCATGAGGGAGGGTGGTCTGAACTGTGTTGTGTCCATCTTTCTTGTGAAAAGATATCTCCATTATATCTGCCTGGTACAATACTGCCATCAAAGTATTGCACAGGTCAACATGGTAATTTCTTAAATCTGAAAGAAGAAAAAAAAGTATCTAGGCTAATGAACTATCAAATCATATCTGTTAGGGTGGAAACAAGTTATTACAGTAAATAACTTTAGCTCAAAGACCCTACCTGTTAATAAAGGAGTGCTACAAGGTTCTGTCTAGACGACCTTTTTTTTTTTTAGAATGAATCATTGTCCCAGTTCTGTACCCTACAAGTCATTAATACGTGCTAGTCATATAAGCACCATAATGAACAAACCCAAAAGAGAAACAAAGGAAAACAAATGTCAGCAGTAGCTCAGTGTCTACACAAAATATACTAACTTAAATAAATCCAAAATAGAGTATATACTTATGCCTGTAAACTAAGTTAAAATGTTAGTGTGGAATCTGTCGGGCTACAAGGAATTCATTTGTATACATCTGAAACGGGATCTACAAACACACAGTAGTTGTGCATTAAACTACCAGAAGTTATTTACTTACTAAACAAATTAAAATTCTTTGTCATTAATGAACAGCTTCAGTCTTCATATTATACTGCTTCCATTTTTAACTTTCGGAAATATCCTACTGGCCAACTCTTCTGGTAGAAAAAGTGTATGTGGGAAGAAAAAAATGCAGTGAGAAAAATTACAGCCATTCCAAAAAGACAAATATGACAGGAAATCTCAAAGTATTAAAAACACCTACTGTACCATCCCTCTAAATTGAAGTCTGTCTCCTGTTTAAGAAAAAGCAACCAAAGCATTTAAAAATAATGGATCAAGGAACAGAAATGTTATTAGATTTAGTATATACTAAGTAAGTCCCAGAATAGTTTTAAATAAGCTAGCATAAAGCTATACAAACCTACACTTCACAATGAGAGATGTACCATTCAATTCTTGTGATTTACATTATATACAGAACCTATCAATCAACAGCTGTTAACGAAGTTGAATAATTCTATAACAGAGTTATATCCTGAACTTAACATTTGATTTTTAAAATAAAATCTAAATATGTCAACTTCTCGATGTACAATCTGGTAATAACGTACATAGCGAAATTCAAATCACACAAGAGAAGAAGTCAAATTTAAATGTGACAAAATGGAGAAAGTACACTTTATTATTTCAGTGGTAATTACTATTGCTTCATTTATCTCACTGTGAAATGAGATGGCTACTGCCTTCACCGAAACACACTTGCAGTTGCCTACAGTTTGCACCTTGCTGTCCACAGCAAGTTGATAGACATCAATGTCTTTCTTCTGGACTCTAAAAATACGGAAATCTCATGAGGAGGTATCTAGACTGTATGGAGGATGTGTAAGGACTTCCCAGCAAATTATCTGCAGTGGAGGTGAAACAACTGCAACCACTTGTATATGGGCATTATCTTAAAAGGTTCAAAATTTTTGACAACATTGTCCGGGTCTCAGCAATCTTAATTTATAAGATAAATGTGAATCAGTCAATGATCACATTATATTAGTACATTTGAGACCACTTTTGCCTACTACTGTGCCAGCTTCAAGCCTGAAAACAGTTATGTTGAATAGTATGTCAGCAAACACAATGGTTTCCCACGACAACGGTTATCGTTGTCGATATCTCTAAGCACAGATAGTGTAGTACAGTAGCTAATGTTGGCACCAGCACATCAATACATTCTTGCCAGAATTTATATGAAAAATTATGGAAAACAACACTGTGTGAACATTTGTATGAAGGCCTACATCTGTGGTATGAGGGTCTTACTATAACAATCATTCTTTCAGATAATATTCATTCATCACATAATATTAATGTTAAGACAGAAAATACATAGAATTGTGCAAGTTAGTTTCATAATAACAATTGGTAAAACTAGTTAAAAAGATTGCATACAAATAATTTACTTATTTCAATGAATATAAAATTGGAGATTGAAGTTACTGGCTGTGGTAACTATTTACCTCGTCATTACTGAAATTGCATGCTGTTTTTAATTATTTTAAGTTTTTACAGCTGAGCTGGTGGCTATTTCTTGTGCTCTTCAACATATCAGGGCCTGCCCCACAGAGTCCATAGTTATCTGTAGTGACTTCCTGAGTGGATTGCAAGCCTTTTACCAGCGTTTTCCCAAACACCATTTAGCACAGTCCTTTCAAGACTTTTCAAACCTCGACAAGTCTGGCCCTTCAATTGGACCCTGTGCCACATCAGCATCCCAGGGAATGAACATGTCGATTAGCTGGCCAAGCAAGCAACAACCTCCCGACCCTTGGATATTGGAATCCCAAAAAGGGATATCCAATTGGGTTTGCACCACAAGATCTGTGTGGCTTGGAATTTAGAAACATCAACATTGAGCACATCTAATAAGCTCCATGCAATCAAGCCTTCTGTCGCAGCATGGAAGTCTTCCCTCAGGCATCTTCTTAGGGACTAGGTCATTCCCAGTCACCTGCTTATTGGCCATATGTCCTTAACACACTACCATCCCCACCCTCACCCAGCATCCTTTGCCCTCCCCATTGTTGCTGTTGTTGTTGGGAGTTAGAAGGGGCTAAGCAGCTCGGTCATCAGTCCCTTCTTCCAAACAAAGCATTAATGATCAAAGGTGAAAAATCTAAGAACACCTAGAGGGGAAAAGCCATAAAATGTGCAGAGCTACATTAAACATGTTGCCAACATGCAGAGGAAAGACACACAGAAAGATGAAACCAAATTACAAACTAAACGAAAACTTGAAAGCAGGGTAACATGGCCGGCTGATCACAAACATAATAGAGGACGAGTCAGCCATCCTGCACACACTAAAATTGCAAGTCAATAGATATGAAAGTTGGAAAAGGACACAGTGGACCAACTTGGCTGTCTACTGAGGAGCCATCAGTGTAGAGGACGTCAACACCTTGGAATGCATCAAGAATGGGTAGGAACTGGTGATGCAGAGTTTGTGGGGATACCAATGCCTTTGCATCATGAGACATTTCGAGGTGGCGCTGCGGGCGAGGGACAGACCAAGGGGGTGTATGAGGTTGGTAGCAGAAAGTAGGAGGGAGGGAGTCTAGGGAGGAAAGGAGGGTACGAACACGGATCGCAATCGGAAAACCTGCCGTCGGCCGGCGAGGTGGTTTGGGATGTGCAGCAGTTGGAAAGAGCAGCCCACGATTTGCGTGGTCTGGCAAGGCACGGACATGGGCCACATACGAGAGAAGCAGTTATCAGCAGTGAAACTTCAAGGGAAGGATCCCAGCTTTGGCACAAAGGCTTAAAGTAGGGCTTGTGAGGAAAACCCCCATTGTGAGACGGACCTCACTGTGAAGGATGGGATCAAGAATCTGCAATGCTGAGGGAGCTGCAAAACGATAAACCGAGCTCCTGTAGTCGAGCCATGACTGTACTAGTGCGTTATAGAGCTGCATAAGCATTGAACGGCTAGCCCCCCAAACAGTGTGGCTGAGAATATTGAGGTAGCACTGGCACTTACTGTAGGATGTGTGGTACCCAAGTGAGCCGGTCATCAAAGAGCATGCCCAGAAAGCGGTGGCAGTAACTATCGACCGCCAGCGGATCGGCACCTCGTTTTATCACTGGGACGATGATACTACCCCACCACTGGGATGGAAAAACGCCTTCGGCCCACAGACGATTTAACAAGGCGAGCAGTTTATGTTTGCAGTCTGCTGACAGATGGCTGAGGAACTGGCTATGAATTCGGTCAGGTCCAGGCGCTGTAACGGGGCACGCAGCAAGCGCACTGTTGAATTCCGAGTCGCTAAAGGGAGCATTATATGACTCCTGGCGACGCGTGCGAAATGACAGTGGCTTTTGCTCGACTCGCTGTTTTATGGCCCAAAAGTCGGCAATGTAAGGTGCAGTCGCAGAGCTACGTTTACAGTTTTCCGCCATGTGATCAGCGATGGTGGATGGGGTGGTACACAGAGTACCCTGGATGAGTAGACAGGAAATGCCCGCCGAAAGACGGTACCCATAAATGTGTGAACTTGGGACCGCACCAGAGAGGGAGAGACATGAGAACAAATGGTGGCAACATACCTCCCAACGAGTCCTGCTTGCTCTATTCAATTAGCCATCATGTTCGGGCCCGGAGACTCTTTAAAGCAATCAGATGTTCTGTGAAAGGGCGATGGCCAATGGCGCTGAAGCGCTCTCCGGCGATCTTGGATGGCCTTGGCAATGTCTGGCGTCCACCACGGCACGGACTTCCGCCGTAGTTGCCCAGGTGTGCATGGGATGGTAACTTCAGTGGCAGAAAGTATGGCAGCAGTAACCTCAACATCAGCAACATAAATGGGAAACTGATCTGGAAGCACAGCAGATGAGGTGTAAGATGGCCAGTCAGCTTGGCAGAGGGACCATTGGGACAGGTGGTCTGCTGGCTGAGACTGTGGGAGCGAGAGAAAAAATGAGGAAAGGGTTGCTGCCACATAGATCATCATGGACCCACCAGTTAACATGCAGGAGAAGGCTATGGCTACAAAGAGACAAGTCCATGGCCGAATATGTGCTACGCACCACACTAAAATGTGTGGGGGCACAATTGTTCAAAAGGCAGATGTCATGTTGTGCCAGAAGGGCCTCTATGTCCCTACCAGGACCTGTCATGTATGTCCCTCGCCACAAAGGGTGGTGGGCATTAAAATCCCCCAAAAAGGAGGAATGGTGGAGGAAGCTGGGCGACTAAGGCAGCAATAAGTGTCTGAGACAACCTCATCTGGTGGAAGGTAGATGGAACAGATTGTGGTTCCCGAGTTGTCTGTCTGCCAACAGCGACTGCTTCCAGAGTTGTTTGGAGAGTCGCAGCAGCACTGGGGACAGTGGCGAGTACATAAATACAAACACCATCAGACAGGCAGTTGTAGTGGCCAGTCAGGTTTCTATACTAGCCTCTAATGGCTGGGGTCCAGTCAGCGGGAAACCATGTTTCCTAGAGGGCTAAGCTGATCACAGGGAATTGGCACAATAATTGTTTTTACTCAGCCATATGGTAGAAAAAGCCTCCACAATTCCACTGGAGAATTTCTTTGGTTGTGCACTGAAAGGCCATGATAAAGGCAATAGACGGATTTAAATTTCTGGATCACCTTTCGCCAAGACTTTCAACCATTGGTTCTAGTGAGCGGGTGAGGGCCAGATCCTCGGCAGATGTGTGGATCTCCACCTCATCTTCCAAAGTAGAAGAGGTAAGAGATTGTGGCTTTGAAGCCACAGCATGATCTTATTTCATCTTTTTATTGGTCCTGTTGGCCTCTCGCCGACCCTTTGGTTTCAAGGGCTGGATAGGCTTCTCTGCAGTGGCTTCAGAGCCCAGTAAGGACCAGGAAGCCCTGTGACCAGCAGCACTGGGGCCCACCAGCCATCAGCTGGGGTCCTACATGGCACTCTTAGAAGCCTTGGAAGGAAGCATTCCGAGGGACCACTTCCGAGCGAGTGGAGCTAGAGAAGGCTGTTCCTTCTCCAGCTGGGGTCTGGCGTCCCCAGTGGTGGGGGAATTGCTCCCACTGGTGTTGGGGGGGGGGGGGAGTAGATGAAGGGCCCCCACCCATCAAGGGGGCAGTTTGAGATTTACAGCCCACAGCAGGAGGTTGCACTTGGGGAGCAGTCGTCCCCGGGGGGACAGGGGATGATGCAACCGTTGTAAATGATGTCGTCATATGAATGGTGTGGAGTAGCTCTTATTTGCTTCGTGCTTCAGAGTAGGTCAATTTGTCCAGGGTCTTTATTTCTATTATTTTAAGCTCCTTATATAAAGCAGAACAGACCGGCGAGCAAGGTGGATGGTACTGCCCACAGTACACACACACACACACACACACACACACACACACACACACACACACACACACACAGGAGGTGGGTTGCTTTGAGTGTCCGGGTGGGATAGCCACCCAAATTCCCTACATGTGGGGGTGGAAGTACATCGGGAGGAAATATGCCTGAACTTCCAGCACTTTAAACACCTCATAGGGGGAGGGACATACGGTTTCACATTGCACCAGTGTATCATTACCTTGACCTTCTCAGGCAGCCGATCGCCTTCGAAGGCCAAGATAAAAGCACCGGTGGCAACCCTTTGATCTTTTGGAGCCCTATAAATGCACCGGACGAAGTGAACACCTCATCGCTGGAGGTTGCCGTGAAGCTCTTTGTTTGACTGTGACAGTAAGTCTCTGTGAAAAATCAGACTCTGGACCATATTGAGAGTTTTATGGGGTGTGATACTAACAGCAACATCACACAGCTTTTCACATGCAAGGAGAGGCTTTGACTGAGCTGGTGATGCCATCTGTATCAAGATGGACCCATTCCTCATTTCAGAAAATGAAGCAACCTCACCAAACTTGGCTTCAATGTTATCAACAAAGAACTGTGGCTTTGTATTCATGAAAGACTCCCAGTCGACCCATGCACAAACCAGGTATTGGGGCATGTATGGCTCAGGTCCATTGTGGGTCCTATGTTCCTCCCATGGGGTGGCAAGAGAAGGGAACGATTAGGGGTTATACTGTGCAGCATTGTAGTCATTTTTCCCACGCCTTGAGATGGCGTTTTTTGCGTGCACCGACACTTAATTGCTTGTTTCATTTTCATCCCACAAGCAGCTAGGGATATGAAGTCCACCCAGGCAGAGCCCTGTTTGCCTGGGTAAGCTTTATACAACTGAGGTACAGCAGGTTCCTCAGAGGTTGTTCGCTAGCAACTGTTCAACAGCCACGCATCTCCTCCGCACATAGCACACCTTGAAATTGAGTGTTTATTTATTTATTTACTTTTTAATTATAGAGGTTTGTACCATCCTTGTGACCCGGGCGATTAAGCAAAGATCCCTGGGCTATGAAACTTACAACTTTCCACTATCGCACCGAACGATGATCATTGAAGCACATACAGATACGGTGTAGCAGACTGCTGGCGGGACACAGCCCACGAATGCGTACCCCGGGTTTGCCAAGCCCGTACTTAGCAAATTAATGCTGAGCCCCTTGAATGTCTCTCCACTTCAATCACAGTCTAGATGCTTGTGGCACTGAAGTGGCCTGTCGGAGTGATTCCATGAATGTACGTATTTATTTTTCTGCCGAAGGCCATGACCATAGTAATCAAGGCAATAAAGTTGTAAAACAACAAAGACTGTAATGTTGCCATATTATGGCATAATGAGCACCATGATTGCGGGAATTTAAAAAAAAGGAATAAATGTCGCTTTTTCCACTGACAAAGCTGGTAAGTTTCCGATTATCTAATAACAGAAAGTCCAGGTTGGAATTAACAATATGGTAATAAGTACAGTTTACAACACGACAAAGACATGGCAACGAGCTGCGTCAGGCACATACAAAAGACACATACATACAACACTTTTTGCTACTGGCTATGGCCTTCTTCAGAAAATAGAACATTCACATGATCACAGTCTCACAACCATCATTGACAGCCGGAGCTGATGGTTGCGTGTTCTATTTTCTGAAGAAGGCCATGGTCGATACCTGAAAGTGTTGTAGGTGTGTGTCTTTTGTATGTGTCTGTTGCAGATCATTGCCACATATTTGCATCGAGTTGTAAACCATCCGTATTATTATATTGTAACTTTTTGATTAACAACATTCAAAACTTTAATCAATTTTAAGAATCTGATGTTCACAGATTAGCATGCACTGAATGTCATGCTGTATACATCGTACAAACTGGAAGGAAGCTAGAGATCGGGTTCCGAGAGCATGTGGCATTGAACAGATGCGATACAGCTGACAAATCCAACTTCGCAGCTCACCTTATCGATACTGAACACACCCCTCCTTACTTAATATCACAGTTGAAGCTGTTACACAGGGGTAATAAAGGGAGATATCTGGATCTCCTTGAGGAGATTGATATATTTTGCAACAAAAAAATCATCCAAGTGTACACTGCTTAATGAGTAAACATCAATGAAAGCACCCATTTCTGGGACTTCTTTACATTGACCCTGGTGTGCGAAGAAAGAAAAAAGGGCTTGCCCACGCGGTAGTCTAACGGCTGAATAGTTCTCGGTATCCTTTATATGTCCACTTGAGCACAAAACACTGTGTACACTTTTTTTTTTTTTTTTTTTTTTAGCAACATACATGTTTGGCATGACTTTTACTTCTATGGAGCCCATGTTCGGTTTTAATAACACCAATCTGTAATGTGTACATGGTTGTAACTAACTTTATTTAGATTATATAGTTAAGTGAGTAGCAACATGTGCTTTGTGGCATTGTACAGTGTGTGTCTCCCCAGTCATTCTAGCAATCAATACGGTACATAGCCCACTGTATTGCTAACATTCTTTCCGCAAAGCAGTTTGGATGAAACTTTGCATTAGCTGTTGTGTTATGATTCTTATGATAACCACCTCTATCAATGTCATCTTAAACATGTAATTGCATTTATAAGAAACATTTACTAAATAAAAGGTGTTTATGTGGGATATAATCTTACAAAAAATTTTTCACAGTTTCTCCTTGTTGCTCATTAACTATTACATGACTATTTTTAACACAAACCTATATGATCTGTAATTTTATGTTTGGACAAACTATAATAGATAAAGTCAGACAGCAAAATATTGGTATAAAACAATGCCAGATGGCATGTACTGCATTCTTTCTCACAATAGTATTCTATGAAAACTGATGACATTTCATGCTCTTATTAATTCAATTCTAAAAGGAAACAATTTTATACCTGATGTACTGTAAATCTTAAAAGTTAACGTAGGCAAATTTTGATATTTTAATAGATAATCGCCTGAGTGCACTGAAAACTAAATTTCACTTATATTTTTAGGAAATACTGCTAATCTATGTGCTTTTTATTTTTTTTAAAATTCCATTTCACCTTGTATTGCCGTACATGCCTTCTTATACATTTAATATTCGCTATCTTGTAAATACACTTCGCAGGTTTGCCGCCGGATGACATTGTGAATTTCCCACAATATTTCGCCGACCCAACTGTTCGACATCTTCAGGTGGTGGTAGCTGTCTGTACTTCAAGGCGCGACTGATGGTAATTGCGCAGCAGCGGTGGTATTTATCTGGGCATGTGCAGCGATTACACATGCACAAGAGACCGTTCAGTGTTGGTCGGTGGCGGCGCTTCTGGTGCCCCCTGCTGGGAGCCGAAGAGGCGCCTTCTGCGCGTGCGCCGTGGGCAATGATGTGCTGCCGGACGCTCCTGTGGTGGAAATTAGAACTAAGTATCTGCGTTGCGCTGCGTTCCTTCATGTTTCCGATTTTCTCTTTTCTTCTGTTTTGCTTTGATTGCAGCCAATACTGGATTCCAGGCTGCGCTCATCTGGAAACCTGCATCCCTGTTGATAAGATTATCCACCGTAAGGATGTGTATGGCCTCCTTAAAAATACTGTCCCAAAATGATGATACTGACGACAGAACTTCCGTTTTCTCGTAACACATCCGATGACCTGTGTTCAGACAGTGCTCTGCTACCGCTGACTTACTAGGTTGTCCTAGGCATGTGTGGCGTTGGTGTTCAGTACTGCGTTCTTGCACAGTCGAAAATCGGAAACACGAAGGAACGCAGCGCAACGCAGATACTTAGTTCCAATTTCCACCACAGGAGTGTCCGGCAGCACATCATTGCCCACGGCGCATGCGCAGAAGGCGCCTCTTCGGCTCCCAGCAGGGGGCACCAGAAGCGCCGCCACCGACCAACACTGAACGGCCTCTCGCGCATGCGTAATCGCTGCACACGCCCAGATAAATACCGCTGCTGCCGCACAATTACCATCAGTCGCGCCTTGAAGTACAGACAGCTACCACCACCTGAAGATGTCGAACAGTTGGGTTAGCGAAATATTGTGGGAGATTCACAATGTCATCCGGCGGCAAACCCGCGAAGTGTATTTACAACAGATCCGCCGTGAAAGCTTGAAAAGTCACATTAGCTATCTTTTTTAAAAATGTGCCATGTATTGAACTTTTCAAATAAAGAGGGTATCAGGAACCACTGCCAATATGTTAAGCAGTGTAGGTGTATGCAAGCAGCTATCCCATTTTGAACTTGTGACGCGTGCCAGAAAACCTTTTAATTGTTTTAGGGATATGATCAGTGACTTATGTATAATACACGAGTCATTAAGATGTACAATCTGGTATGTAATTTGTTATAAAATTGAAACATTCTTGGTGTATATATTTTTATGCCCAATTGTAGAAACTTGATTTTACAGCACTGATGATGTTGCATCATAGGAACAAAATCAATATGTGAATTTTGGAAAATATTTCATATCGCCCACCAATCTAAAACTTCTTATTTTATTGCAATATTATGCTGGGCTGTCAATCTCTTACAAGAAATGTAAGGGTTATGGTATAAAGATTAGCATCTGTGAAGTTAAAGCGATGTCTGTGGGAAAGAATAAAAAAACTGAGTGACAAATATGAGGAACAAAGTTAGAACAGGTAGACAGTTTCAAGTACATAGGATGTGTTTGCCACTGAATGACAACAGTGAAATAACTGTAATCAAGGTGTAGCAAAGCTAATGCAATGTGCTCAGTTATGATCTACTCTTCTGCAAGAAGGAAGTTAGTACCAAGACTAAACTACAAGTTTTGTTTTATGGGAGTGAAAGCTGGGTGGTTACAGGTTACCTTATTCATAACATAGCAAAGATGATTGCAGATAGTAACAAATGGGAACAATGGCAGGAGGGCATCCAAAATGAGGAAATGAAAGAAAAACTGGAAATTAACACCCTAGATGAAGCAGTTAGAGCTAACAGGTGGAGTTGGTAGGGTCATGTTACACGCATGGGAGAAATAGGGTTACCTATCATGCTCATGAGTTCAGCTATAGAGGGTAAGAGGAGTTGCGGTAGAGTAAAGATAAAGTACTTATATTTGGTCAAGAATGATTTTGAAGTAAAAGGTTTAACATCAGATGAGGCATCAATGTTAGGATTGAATAGGGGACTATGAAGGTATTTTATTAGGGGAACTATGCACCACACCT
Organism: Locusta migratoria; assembly: GCA_026315105.1. Lineage (NCBI taxonomy): Eukaryota > Metazoa > Arthropoda > Insecta > Orthoptera > Acrididae > Locusta > Locusta migratoria. The sequence goes on along the minus strand of CM048750.1, from coordinate 68,889,548 downwards.
ATCACAAAGGCATAATCGGTCTAATAATGATGATGAAATTAAGAAACTGTCAACTGATCCCTGCTAGACATTACAGTGTAAACAATGATATATTTCCCAAGTTACAGGCCTTAGTTACAAATGCTGCAGGCACTCATATGAAGCTACAAGTGCAAGTTAAAAAGCTAAATTAGTTACTGGTACGAAGCAAATGGATCAGAGCCCAATCAATGTACTGCCACTAGGTCCAATATCTGTGCTCTATTATAATCATCATCATAAAGGATACAATTAGTTATATAATTTTATAGTAGATATGCTCTTCGATATCTGTGTGTGGAGTAGACAATAACAAAATTATAAATGGAATGGAAACTGCCTTTCAACAAAATACAGCTAATTAACAGCTTTGTGTATAATACTGCTATGCTGCAGCTGTCTATGCATTCTAAAAAACAAATGAGACCAAAATTCAACTGTTTGAATAGTAATCTTACCGACACAAAATCTCCTCGCAGCCATGCATCGTCTTTGACTGCTTCATAGACGGGCACAGGCGCACCCGTTCCAATGTCAGCAGTGGCATTACGTGCATCAGGGAACTGAGTAGAGGAGTGATTTCCCCAGATAATAACATTGCGAACAGCCGATACACCAATCCCAAGACGTGCTGCAATCTGTGATTTTGCACGATTTTGGTCCAATCTTGTCATAGCCGAAAAGTTCTGGCGTGGGATACTAGGAGCATATTTTGAGCAGATTAACGCATTAGTGTTAGCTGGATTACCAACTACGAGCACCTTTACAGATTTCTTTGCGTATTTGTCAAGAGCTTCGCCCTGAACTTTGAAGATACGCACATTTGCAGACAGCAGATCTGTAAAAGAACAATTAATACTATAACTTATGTGCAGCTATTATAACACTTCTAAACAAATTTCCAAATATATGGAACATAACAAGTCTGAATGCTTTTACTGCTTATGGAGATGATCACACCTGATTTTTAAGATAAAAGCAATCACTCATTCACTAGATCACAATCCTCAACTCTAAGCCACTGATTACATAAAAAATAAAACAACAAGTAAATTTAAGTGATATATTGTAATGACATCAGCATCCACCTAGAAGATCACAAATGTTCACCAATACACAAGATAAGGAAACAGAAGTTTGGTATTACGGTATCACTATCACACCTAACTTCTGCATAAAGAAATCTAAATAGCATGACATAAACATAAATATTTACTAATCTCACTGGATTTCTTAGATCAGTAACAGATTATGTAATTCATTGTTTGCCATAAATAGTTTAGCACAGTTTGACAAAAAAACACTCCCAGAATTAAAAATTAGTACATCCTATTAACAGATTCCGAAGTCTCTCAAAATTTATTGTTGAAACAGAGCATATGTAGTATATGAAAAGATAGTCCAGGACCTTGATGCAAAAAAATGGACTGAATAGGAAAAAAATAGGGGAGAGATGAAAACTCTTAAGTCTCATTGCAATAGTCTAGTTAACATACTAAAAGTCCACAAAGCTCCAGACTGTGGAATCATGGTTATGACGTCATCAATATGGCAGTCTTAGAAACTGCAGAGTAATCTTAGAATGCCACTAAATTCTTACAGGATTGTCATCAAAAGTTCCTCTTTGCGCAAAATTACTGTGGAAGAGCAGAAAAACGTTTATATAGCTATATCACATTATACTATAACTCAGAAGAAATGTTATGTAACAGAAAGGGAAAAATAATTTTCAACCTTTTTTGGAAGTTCCTCTATTAATAATTGTGTAAATATGCAATGAAACAATGATTTTTTTTTAAAATTACGTAACACATTCTTAGAGATTTAAAACAATAGTAGCATGTTTTTCTTATGATTAATAATAGGGATGCAATCTGAAATAATTTACTGTAAGGTGTGATTATTCACTAGTCTGAATCACATGTTAGAATTTTAAGGAGATATTTCTCAAAAGATAGTGAGACAACTGTTTCTATAAATGTTGCACATATCTCAGAATTTATTTTTACAAAAATAAATAATGTATATCTAAATATACAAACAACTGATTTGTATTAAAAAGTTACATTAATGATATGGATTCATTCATTTATATACCCAGATCCCATGAAAAACGTGTAATTTAAAAAATGCACCAAAAACAAATATTCTCGGAATTTGATGTCTTCCTTCCAATGTTCATAGTACTTCAATTTCTTTGAACTGACGTTAACATTGATTTTACCATCAATGTTCTTCTAATATTGATCATCCCCCTACGACAGTAGTTGGTAGCACTTCAGTTTTTGACGTTCACTTTTTATTAGAGACAGAATTTAAATCGTCAAAACATGTATTTCGTTTTACCATTCTTCATGGCTATATACACTCATGATTACTGTACAGTGCTTATCTACAGCAAATTATCTTTCAAATTACAGAAGTTTCATTGGCCTCCTGATAAAATTATCGTAGAAAATTGGTACGTCAATTTTCAAGTTCGCGTATAATAGTGTCTTCCCACCTCTGCCACGTTGTGGTTTGAAACCCATCATCTAACATTTCTGCTCCCAGTCATGTGACAATTGTCGACATTATGAGCAACAGTTTTCTCATTTATTGCTGAAATCAAGCTAGAATGTAGGTGTCATTGGTAATGTTACTATTTACAGCAATTTAAGCTATATGATACCAGTCATTCTTCATTCTCTAATCATGTGCCACATGTCATTTCTGACGACTCTTCACTTAGTAGAAAGGTGACGGCTATGTTAAAAAACAAACACATCAATAATGATAAAAATAAAAAGATACGTTCAGGAATTAAGCCCGCAATCTTTCGGACGTGAACCCATCACTCTACCACAAGACCGTTACAAATACAATCCTTGTAATGCCAAGTTAGCAGATACTATTCCATCAAACAAAAATGTGTTCGTGAACAGAATTAATATTTACAGATTTTTGAATTTTTCCTTCCATTAGAGGTTAAACACTACCTAATTACAAAATTTGTTTGCTAGAAGTGCCTTAGAATTTTGATGATATGTGAGTCATCGAGTGACAGAATAGCGATTTTCGACTGCTAATATTTCATAAACTATAAGGTATGGAATATTATAATTTAAAAAAATATAGCTAGTTATAGTAGATACTTTTGGTATTTCCTACATGGAATAAACATCGAAAATGACAATGCAGTTATTACCAAAATGTTTCCGCACATAATTTACGTACAGTCCACATATAATTCTTTGTAAGTCTAACACTGTGGCAAACAACTCTTCACAATAAATATCCACCCCATCTACAACATAGGCACAATCTTTATGTGAAAGATGCTTGTCACTTGATGTACAGTTATCTAATATATCATAGGATAAGGATTTTTGTATTTTTCTCATGTAATAACCATCAAACAAGGTTAAGGTGCGAGTTGTCAGTTTTTAAGCATTTCAGGAGGTCCTGATCAGTTTTTGCAACACAGCTTACTCTGAAGAATAGCTGGGTGGAGTTAATAGGTGTAACTATGTCATCATTGATCTTGACAGCACTAGTTGTGTGCTAGTGTGCACACCTTATCACTTCGATGTACATAAACATCTGTGAGTGTTTTTCCTACAATTTGTCCCACTGCAGCTTTTCCAACATTAACTGCATCGTCAAATAGCCTCACTTGCTACAATACAACCTGAATGATAAGAGCTCAAAACAATTAGTGAGTAGAGAATGTGAGGCGAACTACTCCACCACTTTAGTACAATTGATATCATCACATGCTTTTGATTTCCTTAGCTGAACGTGTTGGTTAGAGGACGTTACCTCTATACCACAGAATTCCTCAAAGTGCTGAATGTGCTCTGAACATGTATGCATCCCTTGCAGTGTACTCCTTGTTATCCCATGTTCATGTGTCAGGCCACCACATGATTTGAACGTTCTCATCAATACTGTCTTGTTCTATCGTCATGTCACTCCAATTACCAGCCCACATTTTGTCAGTACATCTAATAGCAAATGGCCCTGTTTTGACAAATTTTTAGAACTTTTGTGGTGTCAGCCTTTCTTCAAGTGTTGACATCTGTTGTATGTATAAATAGGCACACTTTGCATATGCAAGGTGACCAGCAGCATTTTTTACCATTTCTACATACAAGCCCCAATCACCTGTGCACTCAGTACAGACCAAAAGCCTTATTACGCTAACTTGTTCATAGTACTGCACCCACAATTTCGCAGTCCGATTGCTAGATGCTGCTTCCTTCATAAAATTCTGTAACCTCTCCATTGACGTGAGTATCATGGGCACATTGGGGAAATCTTCAATAGCTTGAACATTGTGTAATATTGCAGTATGTAATGCTTGCACGTTTGCAGAGGCAGTTTGATGAAAGTCCAGATTCTGCTTTAAATGAACTCCCAAGGCCGAGCTGAGTGATAAAATGAGCTCTTAAGGAGTGAGCAAATGAATGTCTTATTAGCATTTTGTCATTGTTGTTAGGGGAATATATAATGGACCATAACCCTCCAAGTCTACTTCCACCCATGATGAATCCAATTGCAGCCATGAATGACTTAAGTCTGTGGAATCCGCCAAGTCTGATCACAAAATTTGATATTTCTCCTGTGTTTTCTCTTTTGGCCTCAATTTGTGTAGCCTTTGAAAACAGAGGTTGATTAAATGTGACAATGCAGGTGATTTGCTGCAGACATTTACACTCATCTACTACATATAATAAAACAGCGTATATGGTATCCATGCTAGTTGACTTCAGATTGAGAAAGGGGAGTGTTAATACAGCAGGCGTATCGTATTCACTCATGTGACTAATTAAAATATGCATGTACCCACTACAATTCAGATTTTTGGGTACTCCTAACCAGGAACCACACATCCACAAAAAATCAGTAAGGAGTCCATTCTTAATGGATCGTGGATTACAAAGCTAAGCATGATTGCGATATCCTTCACTCTCATCCAACTGATGATGATATGTCACTACTCTAGTATAGCGGAAGCTGCTCTTGCGAAAGTGTGGGAAAATTATATTACAGATTGTCAGTCTGACTAATGACCAGTTACATCTTTTGATAAATTCAGATAACTCCCTCATAATTAATAGTAGGAAAAAGATATTGGTATTATTTTAAAGATCTAAGAACGTGCTACATGATAAATGAAAAGAAATTGTCAATTTGTTTCATAATCAACCCAGTTACTCATCGAGAAACTTAAAAAAAAAAAAAAAAAAGATATTTTCTCATTTTCGATTAATATAACTCAGACGGAATGTTATATATGTGATATACATACAAATTTTTCACCCCTTCCTCTGTAATTTGGTACAAAATATACCTTTTTATGTTAATTCTGTGGGAATTTATAGCCATTCAAAAATTACAGCACAAATTTTCAGGTCGGCCATATTGATGACGTCATAACTGTGATTCCGCAGCCCAGAGCTTCAGGGACTTTTAGTATGCTAACTAGGCCATCAAACAGACTATTGGAAAAGGTATCATCTATGACCTCTCCCCTATTTTTTTTCCTATTAAATGCATAAAGGTCCTGAACTAAGATTACAGGTCAACAGCTCAAACTGTACTGTCAACACATGCTGAAGCACCCACACCTGTATGTGAAGCAGCCTCCACAGACGGCAATGCAGGCATCCATTCGATTGTACATATGGCAAACACTGTTTAGGGATACATTCTCCATGCCTACTCTACCTGTTCATGGAATTGTCAGTTGACGAGTCACACAAGTCAGTTGTCAGGTCTTGCACATGCTAAATTGGAGACTAGTCCCGAGAATACATTGGCCGAGGAAGTTGCTGCACACCTCGCAAAGAACATGGAATTTCACACACAGTGTGTGGGAGAGCATTATACTGTCTGAACTACGTGTCACCTTCTCGCTGCGAGAACGACAAAAGGATGGGTCTCACAATGTTGTCGTGGTTATTTAGAGGGGACTATGCTTGGTCATCAGTCCCCGATTTCTAGTGAAGACGTTCCACTGTGCTGCAAACAAAAGAAAATCGGGCACTGAACATGCAGAAGGTAAACCGCCCGCCCCCCCCCCCCCCCAGGGATTGGGCGCCCGGAGATCACAGCAGCACGGTCTCTGAGGATTAGATCGAGCGTGGCGGCGACTGGAAAGTCTGCCACGAACTGGATAAAAGGCAGTCTGGTAGGATGTGGACCGCAGACAGAAGAGCCACAACGACAGTCGAACAGGTCTTCATGACTGAAGAGGTGGCCTTGCATTAACCACGTACAGCTGATAACGAGGTGACAGGACAACCAAGTCCCTACAAGAAGGCCCGAGAGAAGACTTCCACACCGCCATAGAAAGCTCAATTACGTGGAGCTCGTTCGGCGTGCTCGACGTTGACCTTTCTGAATTCCAAGCCACAGATATCTTGCAGTGCAAACACAATCAGATATCCCTTTCCGGATACTGATACTCAAGGGGCCGAGAGGTTGTGGACTGCTCGGCCAGCTAATCTACATGTTCGTTCCCTGAGATGCCGACGTGGCCCGGGGTCCAAACGAAGGCCACACTTGCCTAGGCTGCAAATAAAGTCTCAAAAGGCCCACGCTAAATGGGGATTGAGAAAACTGCTCAAAGACTTGCAAGCCACTCGGAGTCACTACAGGTAACTATAGACTGCCTGTAGCAAACTCTGAAGAATCAAGAAATAGCCATCAGCTCAACTGTAAAAACACTACTCCCACAGAGCGAGGAATGCTGCTCAGCATGGTCATTGTGGACATAAGCATACCCAGCACATCAGCAGCCAGGGAATTGACTGTTTAGAACATCTGCACCACGGTATGAGTGAATAAGTGCCTGGGACTGGCGACAGAGGGTCAATGGTGAAAAAGGAACTTTCAAGTCACGGGACAAGTCTAACAGAAGCTGCAAGTGAGGAATGGATTGAGGAGGGGTACGGGAAGGGTAATGGTAACTGGGAGTGATGGGAAGGGTCTCGAATGAGAAAAGAAGGGAACCAACACTAACTGCAATGTGGAGACCCGACCTCTGCCGTCGCTCTGGGGATTAATGTGGTGAGATGAGGCACGAATACAGGTAACGCACGAAGCTCGGAGTTGTTGCCAGTGGAATTGCAGGGGCGGAACCTCAGTTTCAGCAAGGAGGCTTGCCACTGGACTCGTGCAAATGGCCCCTGTTGCAAAAGGCCCATGTCACTAAATGGATGCTGCTATGAACTAGGTCTGAGACCCGCAACACAGATGGAGCTGCACATCTTACATGGGGCTGCCATAATCCAGGCACAATTGAATAAGAGCCTTATACAGCTGCAATAGAGTCGGGTGAGCAGCTCGCCAAACAGTGTTGCTGAGTCAGCGGAGAATGTTTTGATGTTGCCAGCATTTTTGTCTCAGCTGACTAAGGAGCGGCACCTAAGTGAGCTGGGCATCTATTAGCATGCCTAAAAAGCGACATCTCCTCGATGCGAAGGGTTTCATCATATAGGTGTAACTCTGGGTCCAGGTGAACTACCCGATGATGACAGATGTTCACAACATGGGTTTTATGTGCTGAAAATTGGAAAAACAGGCCAAGATTAGGCTTTTTGAGTGGTTCCTTGCAGCTGCCAATCAGCAACACCAATGCTGCTCTAACTAAAATACAGACAAAAGTCATCGACAAACGAGGAGGAAGAGACCAAAGTGATGGAAAGGTGGCAAGAATACATAGAGTGATTACAGGAGGATGATCAAAACCCAAACAACTAAAGTACAGGTACATTACAAACGGAGACCTGTGGGATACCATTCTCTTGAATGTGACTTAAGCTAAGAGAGGCACCAACCCTAACCCAAAAAGAGCGGAGCAAGAGGAAGTTTTGTATGAATGTTGGAAGTGGACCTCGTAAGCCTAACTAGTAAAGTGTTGAGTGGATATGATCGTACCAGGTTGTAATCTATGCCTTCCATGTATCAAGAAAGGCTGTGACAATATGTTCTCCGCAGTTAAAAGCTATACAGATAGCTTACTCCAGGGACACTAGATTGTTGACAGTGGAATGGCCCTGACGGAAGCCCCCCTGTTGTGGGGCCAGAAGACCACGATCCTGTATCCACATAAGGTGGTGACTCACCTTACATTCAAAGAACTCGCACAGAATGTTGTGAGACTAATAGGCCGGTAACTCAATTGTCTACCTCTAGCAAATCAGTACTTTGTTTCATAAATGGGATTACGGTACTTTTCTACCACTGGGATGGGAAAACACACACTGCCCACAGTTGATTGAGGACAAGACACTGTTGTTGAAAGTTCAAGAAAAGGTGATGGATGAACTGGTTGTGAAAACAATCAGGTCCTGGAGAGGTATCGGGGCTTGCAGTAATAGCAATCTTGAACTCACACTCAATAAACAGGAAATTATACGGTTCCTGCCGATGTGTGCGGAACAATAACTGTCTCCATTCAACCCACTCGTGCCATCGCAGATCAACGTGCATAATAATCTGCCATACGCTTGGCAATATCTGTCAGGCCACAACAGAATACCGTGGATGTCGAGAGACAGGATTCTCGATGGACAGTACCCAACTGGCACTGTACCTGTGACTGCACTCGAGAAAAGGAGGTGTGAAACCCGATGGTTGCTATGTATCTCTCACAACAGTTCTGCTTACTCTGTTGGATCAGTCACCGAGCTTGGGCCGAGAGCTGTCTAAAAGCCATCACATGCTCTATGGTGGGGTGGCACAGGTGGCAGTGGAGCATCTGCTGGAAGCCATGTCTCTGCAATCAGCTGTTTCATTGGAAACTAAGACAAGACATTGAATCTTACACTTACCACAATACAAATTTTGTAACTTTTAGTAATATCTTACCACTTCCTATTTCTACAAATGTTGAGATTGAGAAAAGATGAAATTTTGGACTACTCGTTTTTGCCGCTCGATAATGAAGTGCTGTGTGATGATGAATGTGTTGAAGATGCAGCAGAATAAATTACAGCACCGGGTTAGGTACTCAAATGCGTGACAGGAGTACTTGCAAATGACAGTGAAAACTACAAAGAGAAGGGGGATGCATTCATCACAAACCAGGAGTTTCTGGTGCTCCTGATATACACTTATGCGCAGTTGGAAAACATTTTCTAACAAGCACAAGAAGGCAGTGCAGCACATGGAAGCATGATACACTGACAAATTTCATATTTATCTACTGCGAAGCACCACTATGTATGCCTATCTGATGGGCAATGGGTAAAACTGCAGTGTGTGTTGGCTGTGTTTTCAGCATGGCGTGTACGTTGGCAACATTGCCCCGAGTCACTATGGGAAAGCATTAATTTGAGTGTTTCTGAACTGGAGACAGAGGTGCTACGTGCCCTTACATACTAAAAAAAAGGAAAACAAACTTCACGTTTATCCTATACCTAACCTGACTTTCACTTAAAATGATCACCATTTCGTACAGATCATAAAATAAATAAAAAATGCTATAGTTTCTCTATGTTTGACTGCTGTGGTGTAGACATAGATATTCTGGAGTGTCACCAACATTTGACATTTGCAGCGTGTGGGCAACAGACTCTGCAGTTTAGCTGGGCAGTGTTCTGCCATGACTGACTCACCAAGTTCTCTCTGTTTTATGTGTTGTGTGCTCTGAACAATACACAGCAACAGTCCAAATAGTCTGACCAATATAAATACGAATGCGCGAGGGGAGGGGGAAACACTACAAATGCTCTAAGCATGCAAACCTATGCTGTCCTTAACAGGGCGTAACATGTCTCTGATCTTTAAGACAAGCCAGAACACTTGTCACGCCATATTTTCTCAGACTCCAGATGGCCATCATCAGAAATAACCTTTGTGTGTTCTGGAGTGTTCAGGACAGAAGTACAGGATGACAAACACTTGCCCATTCAGGTAAGAATCAGTGTGCATTCCAACATTTGAAGAATGCTTTCAAAGAAAACAATTACAGCAAGGGTGAAATTGCCAAAGCTTCACATTGTCAGCAACATAAGGGACCCCGTGAATCAGCAGTCAAGGCCAAGTTGACAGCTTTCCTTCCATTCTGGGAGCAACGACCAGCAAGATAAGACACGTGCTGAGGAAACATGGCTTGAGACCAGTGTTCCGGCCCATCTCCAAGCTCAGAGACAGGTTACGCCTTATTAAGGACAGAATAGGTTTGCAAGACTTCAGACAAGTTGGAATTGATATATCAATTTAAAGAAAAATTACACATTTCTAGCAAAATTTAAAATTCTTTATTCAGACTTCTTTATCCAAAAGTTGGCCATCAAATCATGTAAAGAGTTTGGAGCAAGCAACTACATGTCAAGGAAAACAGAAAAAGAAGTATATATGATATGAAGTAATGGAATAGGCAGGCAACCACGATTAAATTAATTGGTAGTGCGGCCAATAAGCTGTCTAGGACACGAAATTTTCATTACACGTCACAGGTAAAATTTTACAATGTTTCTTGCCGGGCTCCAGTGCTTATGTTGGCAACAGATGAGCAATGAAGTGTAGAATTTCGTTAATATGTGTGTGTGTGTGTGTGTGTGTGTGTGTGTGTGTGTGTGTGTGTATGTAATCCCCCCCCCCCCCACGAGCTACAGAGTAAATACTATTGCTGCTCATTTCCTCACAGCAAAATTACTATTGTATCTGCTCTATGGTTGACAGGTTCTTGTATGTACCCTTGTCTGTTCAGAAAAAAATAATTTTCGTTTTAATTGAAGTTGGCACAAGAAAAAAAAATTATTCCTCATCTGAGTTGCCATCATTATAATTGGTGCCAACATAACCACTGCACCCTGGCGAGAAGCGTAGGAAAATTTAACCCAGGTCACATATCAAACATAGGATGACTTCAATAATAAGTTCCAGACATGACCGTCATCAAATTTAAATATGTTTTCTGACAACAGCCACACATATGCAGACTACCACTAGTCATTTAATAACAAAATGAACCATCATTAGGTGAAAAACCACAATGATTTGTCAGGCTTTATGGATTTGGCCATTTACAGTCAACACACACACACACACACACACACACACACACACACACACATACACACACATTAAAGTGATTTGTAAGTAACATTTTTTTACAATTAAAAAAATAAATATTTTGGGTAGTAGGACTATACAAATTGAAGAAAAAATGTTTTGAAACATTTGCAGTTTTTAAGAATAGAGCAAAGTACCACACATTTCAAAGCTTGCATGACAGCAAATACAATGGTACTAATTTAAGTTATGCAAGTCAAATGAAACAGGCATATAGGTAAACTTCAATATCTGTTTATATTTGCAAATTGTCAAACCCCACGTACATTCAGGAAACAAGAAATTCTGGGTCAAACAGATTACACCTACCTTTCCTCTCCATGCCCTCTTTACGTGGCATAGCACCTACAAGAAAAGCTGCTTCTACATCTTTAAATGCAACAGCCGGGTCCGCCGTGGGAACTACTTCCTTGACAAGGGGAAGAGCGCAATCAGCTATTTCCATGACAACTCCTTCTAATACTGACATCATGGGTGGAATATCCAAAAGATGAAGGATAAGTGGTTGATCCTTGCCAAATACTTCGCCACTGCCAATTTGATACAAAAGCGAATAGGCGATCTGCCCGGCCGCCCCAGTAACAACCACACGAATTGGTTCTGCCTGTCAACAAATTAGTACATTACACAAACGACCAAATTCAGTTTGTGTTATTTGAAAAACAATTATTTAAAAGAGTCAACTTGTACTATGCTTCAGCTTAATATCATGAAGGTCATTAGGTCAATTCTGAAACCGCGGCAATGTGGGAGCAAATTAAATAATAATAGCAAAAGATGTGTGCTATTTACTATACAACTGCGTACAATTAACAAAGAATTATACTACCATTGTCAAAAAATTTCACAAATTCTGACACCACGTATAGCACAGCTGTCTCAAGGGCTCCCAGTCTCACAGAGATTACGGAGTACGGACAGTCGGACAGCTGTGAAGACCTTCGTACTTTTTTTTTTTTTATACGAAATTAGTCACCATCAACCAAAGAGCTTGATTTACGTCGTTGCCACTTCGACCATAGATGGTCAAAGCGTTGCCACCAAGGCGGTTAGAATAGGGGGAGATGCATGGAGGTGATGGAGAGATGAGCAGGGGAGTATGTATGGCGGAATTGGTCAAAAAGTGACATTTTCGGATAACTATCTCTAATAAATATTTGATCTCTCCTAAATAATTTGATGCATTATTTGTCGAAAAATTCTAATTGGTAGTGTAGTTTTTATCATTTCAAAGTTAATAGTGCATGTGTAACTAACACCAACTAGAAGGCAAAGGCCTGACAACTGGTCGTGCCTACGTCACACCAAGAGGCGACGGCTGCCAGTTGACTGACCACTGGCTGCCCGCTGGGGCACGCCCACCACCTCGTAGCAGCTGGCCAGTCAGCTTGCGTCCGCCGCCTCTCGGTGTGACGTGGACGTGGCCAGTTGTCAGGCCTCGTCCTCTAGACGGCGTTGGTGTAACATTATCCAGTCGATCTGCACTGACTTACCTAAGTATCTCTATCACTTGAACTATTCAATCTAGAAGCCTATGGTTTCAGCTATTTAAGGCCAATTCGCACTGTCCGTCACGGCACCGTCACGTCAAGTTGTCCGTCAGTAAAGCGGAATTGGAAAATCGGTTTACGAAATCCGGTTTTGGGAGCCCATGTAAACGGGGTGAGTGTTCGTCACGTCATTTTGCCGATCTCAATACGCGATGTTGAAAGAGAGGTTATGAGTAGCGATCTTAAATGTAGAAAGTCATAGTTTAATACTAGAATTGAAGGAACAACAACGCTAAATGTTATTGACGGCCAAATAAAACTTTACAGTGTATGTTTTTGGCCAACTTACTGGGAACTGAAACAACATTTCAAAACATCGACATCTATTTTCAAGCGAAAAAATAAAAATATTAATACATAAAACAACACTTCTACGAGCATAAATAGTGCCTGTTATCTTTATCCATTACAATTTGCTCGTAGACATTATAAATACCGTCGTAAACAACTGAAATTTTGTCTTTCATTAGAACTGACTTTTTCATTTAAAATGTTATTTAATGAGGAATGCGTAATCAAATTATAATCTTATTCTAATAAGTCTTTTCTCTTACAATGTTAAGTAACATTAACCATTTTTTGGTTTCAGATATCCGACCTCGATTTTAGGGGGACTCTCAATTGACAAAAACATTTAAGTCGTCATGAAACATTTGAGATTTACCCCTAAAACGAAGTATAACAACAAAATAAAGACGAATAAGACTTATTTCCATATAAACAGTGCAATCGTTGACTGCAACATTTAATTCGCGTGACGAAAATAGGTTAACTTCGAGTTAGCAGACAACCGTTCCGTCAAAACATTCTTCGCGAGAAAGCTTGACGTGACGTTGACGTGATGTGACGGTCTGTGACGGACAGTGTGAACGCCGCCATTAGAAATACATTGCGGAATGTTCTGACGGACGGTGACGTGACGTGACGTGACGTGACGGACAGTGTGAATTGGCCTTTATTCCTTGAAATTATATTAATGTTCGTGTTAAGAGGTTGGATGCACTGTGTAAACAGAAATGGCGGTGCAGCACACGCATTTTGTTTATTTACTTTGTGGAGGTCGTGTTTGAACTAAACTGAAAAAATAGTGGTTTGGTGTGTTATTATACGCTCTTATACCTCTATTCAACATGAAGAAAAGAAAGGGTTGTTTCAAGAAGCGATGATTCCATGGAAATCAGCATATTACAGAATCTGAATCCAGTGTAGATCCTGAAATAGGTGTTTCACAGACCCGTGATAAGGACACTGTTACTAGTGCTTTGAAGAGGAAACTTGGAGTCCATGAGGATTTATTTATTGGGAAAGATCAAAATAGTTTAGGTCATGTTCTTTTAAGGCCAATTTACACTGTCTGTCACGTCAACGTCACGTCAAGCCACCGTCACATCAAGTTGTATTAACACTGGCCGTCAGTATTCGTCACATCAATTCGCCCATCTCAATACGCGGTGTTGAAAGTGAGGTTATGAGTGGCGATCTGTAATGTAGAAAGTCATAGTTTAATGCTAGAATTGAGGAACAACAACGCTGAATGTTATTGACAGCCAAAGAAAACTTTACAGTGTATGTTTTTGGCCAACTTACTGGGAACTGAAACAACATTTCAAAACATCGAATTCTATTTTCAAGCGAAAAAGTGAAAACACCAAACAATACTTACAAGAGCATAAATAGCGCTTGCTTACTTTATCCATTACGATTTTCCTGCTGACATTGTTAATACCGTCGTAAACAACTGAATTTTTGTCTTTCATTAGAACTGATTTTTTTCATTTAAAATGTTATTTAATGAAAAATGCGTAAGCAAATTACAATTTTGGTTTCAGATATCCGACCTCGATTTTAGGGGGACACCCAATTGACAAAAATATTTAAGTCATGATGAAATATTTTAGATTTACCCCTAAAATGAAGTGCAACAACAAAATAAAGATGAATAAGACACATTTGCATATAAACAGTGCAATCGTCGACTGCAACATGTAATTCGTGTGTCGAAAATAGGTTAATTTCCAATGTTAGCAGACGGGCGTTCCGTCAAAACATTCTTCTCAATAAAGCTTGACGTGACGTGACAGTCCGGTGACGGACAGTGTTAATGCCGCCATTAGAAATACATTGCAGAATGTTCTGACGGATGATGACATGACGTGACGGACAGTGTGAATTGGCCTTAAAGCCCTTTTTAAACGATGACCGAATGTGAACAAGATAGACTGTGGTGACTTCGAGATCGACTCTACCTGGAGTGGAATATCTTTGAGCTGAGGTTTAAATACCCCACGCGGGCCTTTGGGTATTGTTTGGACTTGACTATGGTGTACATATGAATGTATCAAGTGATCTGTAATAAATGTTTATTATTCAATTAATGTGACGTGTACCGGGTATTTATTTGTCATAGCGTATCCAGTACACCACAGTGGTGAGCCCACGTTTCAATTCATGCACAATTACGCTTTCGTGCCTCTTTTCCGAATTTGTTATTATGCGAGTGCAGTGAACAATCCCACCATGTGGAATCAATCTCCATGTCCTTCAGTGCTACTATTGCAAGGACAAGGATTATCTGCTTCTCCGCTTTCAACCACTGAGAAAGGACAGTGCATCAATTCACAGTTAGTTTTGGACAAAATGCTTCACAGAACTATGCCCTCACGAACGTACCAGTTTCCGGGCCAACATTCGCGGCAGGCAATGCGCCTCCTCCACTTCTTCATCCAGTTAATTTTGAACAACAGCCCAATAAATTGCGAAAGCTGCCGCCTTTTGCAAAGCAACATCCGAACACTTGGTTCGCATTAATTGAATCTATTTTCAGGGTTTCGGGCATTCTTTCAGGAGAATATAAGTTTGTGTGCCTTATCGGTCATCTACACGACCAACTTGACTTGATTAGTGATTTGGTGCTTAACCCACCTCCACCTGACGAAGTGTTGCGTCACATAATTCACGAAGTGCACTTAGGAGCCCTTACACCATCTGAACTGTGGTGTAGGCTGCGCGCCCTCTGTTTCAACTGATTTTCTCCTGGACATTACTTTGTGGTCAATCTGGCTAGTGAAATTGCCTGAAACCTTGCAGCTGCAGTTGCCGCCACTTACGTCTAGTTCTCTTGATGAAAAACTATCAATAGCAGATCGTGCATTTAAGATCATTAACCGTCATGTTCCCAGTGTTAACAGAGGCGCGAGTGTTGTTCCAAATATTTCCCCCCCTACTAAGCACGTAGGTGACGATCGCGCCCGTGTGTTTTCGTCGCACAACAGTATGGTGTCGTCATCTGGTAGCCGTTCTACGCAATGCTCTCCGGACTCACCAGTTGCCACGATGGAAATGCCAGCCCAGCAGCGCGCTCTGCTGGTCTCATAGCAACTTCGGAGTTGACGCTAAACATTGCCATGCGCCATGCAAGGCAGGAAACGCAGGCGGCAGGGCGCAGTAGCAGGCGCGGCGCCCCGCTCGAAACGAAGCGCCTCCACTCCACAACTCGCTCCTCTGGTATGGTAAGCTGCAACGGCTGTTTGTTTGTGACTGACTGTGTTTCGAACATTGACTTTCTGATTGACAGTGGGGCAGATACGAGTGTGTTACCCCCGTCTCTTGCAACGGACACTTTTGTACCTTCTCCCACACTGCTTCGCGCCGCAAACGACTCCACTATCAAAGTGCTTGGAACAGTTCACATGCCGGTTCATTTATCTAAAGACTTGACTATTAAGTGGGACTTTCTGGTTGCGCAAGTGTCCTGTCAGGTGTTTGGCATAGACTTTTTAAGGAACAATAAATTTTCCGTGGCCATTCCGGCAGGAATCTCGTTACATCAAACCACTAACTCGCGCATCCATCTGTCTGCCTCCTCCAGTGCATGGCCGTCGCCGCATATTGATGTTGACATTTCTCTTTTGCAGACAGAGTGCGCGCTGTTAGCTGCAAAACTTACTAGTGTAACGTGTGACGTAACTGTACAGAGACTTGAAATTGTTGAACTTAAAGAAACTCAGAGTAGGCTTAAAGAACAGATTGATATTAAGTCACGCGAGCTGGCTCGTGCGAGAGAAGTAATCGCTTCCTTACAAAGTTTACGATCCGCGCAACGTGTTTCGCGCGCTCCCTCCCAGTCGCGCGGCCCGAACTCTGACCCGCATAACAATAACGCAACAGTTTCACATAATTCCGCGCGCCCGAGTGGCGTTCTTGCTATTAGTAGCGATGCTTGCCACAAACTCAAGACAACAGAGGGACCTCCAGTGCGTTTCAGACCACGCCGCCTCAATCCGCATAAACTCAAAATTGCAAAAAACATTATTGGCGAACTGCTTGAGGCCGGCATTGTGCGACCTTCCTCTAGCAAATGGGCTTCTCCTATTCACCTTACGCCGAAAAAGGACGGTACCTATCGTTTATGTGGAGATTACAGGAAGTTGAACGAGAGGACAATCACGGATAGCTATCCTGTGCCAAATATCCAAGACTTTGCTAGCCAACTTGCAGTTGCGACCACTTTCAGCATCGTTGACTGCAAGAAGGCTTATCACCAAATTCCAATGCACGATCCAGACATTCCAAAAACGGCCATCATTACTCCCTTTGGCTTATTTGAATATGTATATATGCCTTATGGCTTAAAAAACGCCGCACAGACATGGCAGAGGTTTCTAGACTCCCTTCTTCGCCCTCTGCCACAGTGTTATGCATACCTGGAAGATATTTTGATTTTTTCGAAATCTCCTGAGGAGCATGAAAAACACTTATCCGAACTATTCAGTGTCCTTGATTCGCACGGTGTTGTGACCAACAAAGACAAATGTGTTTTCAGACAGTCGTCTGTTATTTTCCTGGGGCATGTCGTGTCAGCAGATGGCATTTGCACCACTGATGAAAAGGTTGAAACTGTGCAGAAACTTCCCCGCCTGTGACTTATCATGAACTACGACGCATCTTGGGTATGATAAATTTTTTTCGTCGTCATATCCCAAAGTCTGCTGAACTACAAACACCCCTCACAGATGCCTTGCGCAGCCCTAACACTACAGGGGATCGTCCGGTCCTTTGGACGGCGGAGATGCAAACTGCATTTGACTCTTTGAAAACGGCATTAGCAAAAGCAATCACTTTGGCTCAACCCTCACCTGATGCCACCCTTTCCATTACCACTGACACCAGTGAAGTGTCGATCGGGGCGGTGCTACAGCAGCATTGTGGTTAGGAGTCACAGCCATTGAAGTTTTTTTCTAAAAAGTTGTCACACAGCCAATCCCAGTGGTCTGCTTTCGACCACGAACGTCTTGCTGTATACGAGGCGGTCAAGTATTTCCAAGAAGATATTGAGGGTAGACCACTAACTATATACACTGACCATAAACCTCTGGCACACGCCCTCAAAAATCCTCCAGCTGACCCACCTCCTCGTCGTTACAGGCATTTCGATCTGATCTCTCAGTACACGAGCGATGTACAGTATGTCTGCAGCTATGACAATTTGGTTGCTGATTATTTCTCGTGGCTCACTGGTATCTCTTCTGTCATCGACTTCCACGATCTCGCCAAGGCTCAGTCGAGCGATGATTCAATTTCGACCTTGCTCAAATCCGGCGAGCATTCATTAGTTTTGGAGCGCAAAAATATACCCGGGTGTGACACATCTTCGGGTGTGCCACACCCACTAGTCCCCGCGTGATCTTCGATGTGCTTCATGGTCTCGCCCATCCAGGTGCACAAGCCACCACTTGCTTAATCACGGAACGCTTCGTTTGGCCTTCAGTAAAAAAAGACTGTCACAAGTGGTGCCGCTCTTGCATCCCGTGCCAACGCGCCAAGGTTGGCCGACATTGCCGCCCACCCCTTGGCTCCTTCAGTATCCACTCTGATCGTTTCACTCACATACACCTTAACCTGGTGGGCCCTCTTCCTAGTGTTGAAGGCTTCCAATACTTGCTCACATGCATTGACCGGGCTTCTCGCTGGGTGGAGGCCACACCCTTGACGGATATTTATGCCACTACGGTTGCTTCTGCATTTGTATCTTGTTGGGTTGCCCGCTTCGGCTGCCCTACTACGATCACTACCGATCAGGGTCGGTAGTTTGAGGCGGTGCTTTTCGATAAGTTCTGCAATCTCTGTGGCACATCACGGATACATACCACCGCCTACCACCCACAATCCAACAGGTTGGTAGAGCGGTGGCATCGTACCCTGAAAGCTGCACTCATGTGCCATTCAGAATAGTGGACTACCGCCCTTCCTTGGGTACTCCTAGGTCTCCGAACTTCATTCAAAGAGGACTTAGGATGGTCCACTGCTGAGCTCCTGTACGGTGAATGCCTTAAGTTGCCAGCAGAATTCGTCTCTGAGGACATGGCCTCCACCATTAGCTCAAACCCTGAATTCAATGAGCAAATCAAGACTACAGTGTGAGCACTCTGCAGCTCTCAAACCTACATACATGCCTGCCCAGGTTTCTTTGTGCATAGGGATTTAGAAACGTGTGCTGCAGTGATGCTACGTCAGGATTCAGTTCGCCCTCCACTGCAACCGCCGTACCGTGGTCCCTTCATGGTCGTACGCCAAGGTCCATCGCACTTCGACATCATCATTGATGGGAAGACGATGACTGTGTCTAAGAGCTGCCTGAAGCCTGGTTGGACGGTCTCCTCTCAGCTCCCAGACGCCGCAGTCGACACTGCACCAATGCCTGATGTTACCTTCAACTCCGGTTCCTCCCCTTGCACGCCACGGGACGACACGCCTCTGTAGGATGGCGACCTGCTGCCGAGTCCGAGGGCCGAGTCACCTTCCTCCCCTTTAACTCATTTTTCAAATGTTCAAATGTTTGTTAAGCTTATGGGACTTAACTACGGGGTCATCAGTCCCTAAACTTACAAACTTTAGGAGGAGGTGCAGGAAGATGGCTCGCATGGTTTTGCAGTAATTCAAGAATATCGTAGTTTACGACTTCATGTCTCCTGTAGCGTGAGTGGTAGGTGTTTAATTCATGACAGCGGTTGTTCGCCTGATAGTAAGCAGTATGTGTACCGAGTTTGGTTGCAGTTGGTCCACTACTTTAGGAGGAGGTGCAGGAAGATGGCTCGCATGGTTTTGCAGTAATTCAAGAATATCGTAGTTTACGACTTCGTGTCTCCTGTAGCGTGAGTGGTAGGTGTTTAATTCATGACAGCGGTTGTTCGCCTGATAGTAAGCAGTATGTGTACCGAGTTTGGTTGCAGTCGGTCCACTACTGGAGGAGGAGGTGCAGGAAGATGACTCGCATGGTTTTGCAGTAATTCAAGAATATCGTAGTTTATGACTACTTATGAAGTTAGGACGGCACAAATATTCATGCCCGAGGGGGGATTCGAACCCCCGACCGTAGTGGCCGTGCTGACCGTGACTGGATCGCCTCAGTCACCTTGGCCACCGCGGCTGGCGAACTCATTTTTCCCCAGCACACCTTCCCCCTCACTTCTTCTCAGTAGACGTTTCTGCCTAGCCCCCTTCCAACATCTCTGCCGTTTTGAATGATAATCAAACCTTCGTTATGTACATCTCTCCTGACTCTTCTAACGAACCTCGCGAACAAAACCTTTCCCTACTCTTATCTGAAAGCCTCCCCTCGACCGCTGATCCATCGAACGTCGATTGTTTCATTGATGCTATCGGCACCCTTTTCATTCTCTTCTTTCCTACTCCACCTGCCACACACTCACCTACCACTTACAATCGCGCCGGCCGCAGAGTCATTGCGCCTGCTTGGCATAGAGACTATGTTTTCACTCTCCCACGTGATCGGCCTTCGGCCTGGCACTCGTGATCCAGTCTCAAATGTGTTCCGCACTGCAGGCGGGGAGGGGGGCTCTGTGGCGACGTCGAGATCGACTCTACCTGGAGTGAAATATCTTTGAGCTGAGGTTTAGATAGCCCACGCGGGCCTTTGGTTATTGTTTGGACTCGACTATGGTGTACACATAAATGTATCAAGTGATCTGTAATAAATGTTTATTATTCAGTTAATGTGGCGTATACCAGCTATTTATTTGTCATAGCGTATCCAGTACACCACAAGACAATAGTCTATTGAAGTGCTCCTAGCGTACTAGCCCTGAACTACTAACTCATGGAAGATCTTGTGGCAGCGTGTTTAGACGATAAACATAATCAGACAGTAATACCCAATGTTGAAAGTGAGGTTATGACTGGCGATCTGTTATGTTGGAAGTCATAGTTTTATACTGGAATTGAGGAAACAACGCTAAATGTTATTGATGGCTAAAAAAACTTTGCAATGTATGTCTTTGGCCAACTGAAGGCCAATTCTCACTGTCCGTCACGTCACGTCACCATCTGTCAGAACATTCCGCAATGTATTTCTAATGGCGGCATTCACACTGTCCGTCACCAGGCAATCACGTCATGTCTATGTCACGTCAAGCTTTGTCGAGAAGAATGTTTTGACAGAACGGCCATCTGCTAATATCGGAAGTTAACCTATTTTCGTCACGCGAATTACATGTTGCAGTCGACGATAGCACTGTTTATATGCAACTGTGTCTTATTAATCTTTATTTTGTTGTTATACTTCGTTTTAGGGGTAAATCGCAAATGTTTCATGATGACTTAAAAGTTTTTGTCAATTGAGTTTCTCCCTAAACTCGAGGTCGGATATCTGAAACTAAAAAAATTGTTTATATTGCGTAACATTGTAACAGAAAACACTGAAGCAACCTGTCTAATTGAATAAGATAGTAATTTGAGTACGCATTTTTCATTAAATAACATTTTAAATGAAAAAGTCAGTTCTAATGAAAGACCAAAATGCAGGTGTTTACGACGGTATTAACAATGTTAGTGGGCAAATCGTAATGGATGAAGTAAACAGGCGCTATTTATGCTCTTATAAATATTGTTTGATGTTTTCATATGTTTATTTTCTCGCTTGAAAATAGATGTGGATGTTGTGAACTGTTGTTTCACTTCCCAGTAAGTTGGCCAAAAACATAAGCTCTAAAGTTTTCTTTGGCCATCAATAACATTTAGTGTTGTTGTTCCCTCAATTCTAGTATTAAACTATGACTTTCTACATAACAGATCGCCACTCATAACCTCACTTTCAACATCGCGTATTGAGACAGGTGAATTGACGTGATGCACACTGACGGACAGTGTGAATACAACTTGACGTGACGGTGCCATGATGTGATGTTGACATGACGGACAGTGTGAATTGGCCTTGAGTGTGGTAAAGTGCTGCTAAGTGAAACAACATTTCATAACATCGATTTCTATTTCCATGCAAAAAAACATATGAACACTTCAAACAATATTTATAAGATCATAAATAGACTTTGTTTACTTTATCTACTACGATTTGTCCACTGACATTGTTAACAACGTAATGCACAAATTAATTTTTGTCCTACATCTGGACTAACTTTTTCATTTAAAATGCTATTTAATGAAAATTGCGTCATCAAATTACAATCTTATTCAAATAAACAATTGGCTTCAGTCTTTTCTGTTACAATATTGCAAAACATAAACCATTTTTCGGTTTTAGATATACGATCTCGCTTTTACGTGGACACTCAATTGATATAAATATTTAAGTTGTCATGAAACATTTGAGATTTACCCCTAAAATGAAGTATAACAACAAAATAAAGATTAATAAGACAATTTTGCGTGCAAACTGTATAATCGTCGACTATAATATGAAAAACGCGTGACGAAAATAGGTTAACTTCCGATGTCAGCAGACAACCTTTCAATGAAAACAATCTTCTTGAGAAATCTTAATGTGACGTTGATGTGAGGTGATGGTCTGGTGACGGACATTGTGAATGCCGCCATTATAAATACATTCAGATCATAAACTTTGACAAAACGTAAAATATACGTAAATACGAAGGAAAATGGCGGACTAACAGGAGCGGTGACTGCAGCTGACAGCCACTAGCTTGCGCATGCACAGTGAACCCACTAGTACCGAATTTAGAACTGGACCTATTTCTTTATCGCTATAATTATCACGATTCGATACTAGGGATATCATACTAGTGCAGCCGTTCAAACGACAGACGGCCGCCATTAACGCAACTTGTTATCAAATTATTACAAGTTCGTTTATCGTTTTAAACGGGCTTTGGGCTTTAGATTTGAGTGTGTTATGACACATTTTGCAAGATGCTGTGTCATGTTATTTTGCGGTGGGTAAATTAGCATCTCTGAGTACTCATCTGCATGGACTGGACTGGATAACAAACTTGATATTCAGTGAAAAGTTTGCAGGCTCTCAGCATCATTTTGAACTTCTGAAAAGTGCAAGAATGACTTGTTTGAGAGCAATGTTAGTTTCCCGTATTGAATGAGGTGCATTGAGAAAGGATTGACTGCAGCTCAAGTATTATGTGCAATGCTGAACTTGCCAAACCCACCAACCAGATCAAGTAAGTACACAGAAGTAATTGGTGAATGTGTCAAATCAGTTGCTGTTGCTTCTATGAAAGCTGCTGCTAAAGAAGCAGTAGAATTAAATAACACAACAGACTTACCTGTGGCAGTTGATGGCACATAGCAGAAGAGAGGTCACACATCAAAAAATGCAGTTGCAACTGTCACTCGTGTTGACACAGGTAAAGATTTAGACATTGAAGTGCTAACTAAATATCGGTACTGTCATCAGTATAAATCAGTTGATGAAACAAGTGAAAGCCATAAAACAAATTGTGCTAAGAATTATGAGGAAACTAGTGGGGGTATGGAGGCTACTGCAGTTGTGTCTATGTTCAGACGTTCACAACAGGAGATAGGTGTGTGTCACACTGAGTACTTAGGGGATGATGATTCAAAAGCATACAAATCAGTAGTGGAAACCCAACCTTATTGTAATAAGCACATTGTAAAGATTGAATGTGTGGGCCACGTTCAAAAACATAAAAGTGTGCCACCATACGAAATAAAAGCTTAATTCTGGTAGGAGGTACCCAGATAAGAGTTTACTGTTATAAAAATGCTTAATTTTAGCAGTAAAATTAGCAAAATGTCCATGTGAACTATCGGCTACTCCCTGCTGCAAAACGTTAATCCATGGCCCAAATTGAGAACTGACTTGGTTCAAGTTACTCTAATAACAGGAAGTTAACGGTACAGTGGCCAATATACATAGCAGCTCATACGAAATTACATACAGTCATTAATAAACAAGCCACCACAATTAAGGATATTTCATAAAGGTGGCTAAGAAAAACATTTATGGCTCAACAGAACTCAAACGTAAAAAATTGCATATGAGATTGTTCTCAGTACTGGTGAAAAACAATATTAAATAAAAGGGGGAAGGTTCTCGAAAACTACAATTTGTAGGCAAGTCAAAATTATACTGAACTTAACTTGTTTATTCAGGTCGAATGCAAGCAAAATGGGGAACCAATTTTGTTAATACAATAAAAATGCATCCTATTTACATTATCTAATACTGTCGATGCCCAGCATTGAATTTAACATAGATTCCACAGAACTTCCACAGAACTTAATGCTACTAAGGGCAGGATTTACAAACAACACTCACTCACTCGCACACATGCAACAGCAAAAACTCACCAAAATCAGTGTGCTGAAGCGAGGCAGAATCAGGCGCCGTTATCATAGGCGAAATTCAGCAAACCCGGAGGTGCTGCACAAAACAATATACAATAAAACTGCGAAGGTGGCTCTGGTCTGTCATGCCTGATTTGAGATTGTGCGTGAGTATAGCAAAGTGAAGTTGCATTTAGATTAGACCGTGAGCAAACACTCTAACGGCGACACACGGATATGTTACATGATCGCACTCCACTGAAGGTGAAGTGCTTAAAAATCGGATTCATTACATAAAATCATGGCGGACTCTTAAGTTGCAGTCTGAGAATAAACTTATCTAGGTACTGGTTTTATGAGAAGTGGCGTGAATTCAGGTGACTAGCTGCAAACCCCTGAAGTCGGAGTTCTGACCCACGTGGTTCCAAAAATGATAAAAATGTATAAATTCAGTATCCGAAGAATAAAGAAAATTAACTACGGCTTGCAGCCCCTACAATTGCATAGAATTACATAAGGAAGCTACTGCAATGCAGCAACATGCGATTGGGAGCGTTCACAGAGACGGAAGTAGTCCAAAAATGTTCTAATGTTTGTAGAACTTATGGGACTTAACTACGGGATCATCAGTCCCTAAGCTTACAAACTACTTATGAACTAGCTAAGACTAAGGACGGCACAAATATCCATGCCCGAGGGGGTATTCGAACCCCCGACCGTAGTGGCCGTGCAGACCGTGATTGGAGCGCCTCAGTCCCCGCGGCCACCGCAGCCGGTGAAGTAGTCCAGTCTCAGAATCCAGAAAAGTGAAATAATTACAAAGTCAGAATAATAAAAATAAAAACTACGAGATGCAACCCAATAAATGTTTAGAATTACATAAGGCAGCGAATGAAATGCAGCTACACGTGATTACAGAGATGGATGAAGTCCAGTCTCAAAAACCATAAAAGTGAAATAATTACAAAGACGGAAAAGTGAGAATAAAAACTATGGCATGCAGCCTTAGAAATACATAGAATTTCATTAACAACTATTGAAGGAGGTTGTACAAGGCTCGGAGAGAATTACTGAAAATGACTGAGTGCATACTACAAGTTCAGAGAAGAAACAGCAAAATTCAAAAAGGTGGGGAGAGAAGATCATGAAATGTTAGTGGAAATCAGAAGGATACATGCATAGTTACTTGCCTGATGGGCATGGAACAAACAATAGTGGAAGCTGTTCTGAGAACCAACCACGTGGAACACGTATCACTCACCGAAGGAAACGATAAGAAAGAAAGTTTTTCATACACTGTACAAAAATGAACATATCGTCAGTGTGAAATCAGGCCCCACAAAGCTAGAAAGAATTTACTCAGAGTTTGAACACTGCCACATAATCACAAAAGTTTTGAATATACCAGACCATTATCAAACTGCAACTAGTAACACATACACCACGTTTATCTGTTGGAAATCACTGGATTGAAAAAGTACAACACAATTCCACTCACAATCGGAAAAAATATTCCGAAAAATGAATCTAATTTCAAGAGTGTAAGTTAAACATGCTAGACAGCGATTCGCTACCATCTCTGCAGAACACAAGAGCAGAACCAACCTTAGCTCACCATGATACCAGCACAAAGTGAAGGGAAGACCGAGCGGCCAGGAGTTGGGATAGCAACCGGAAACTGGGAAAACCCAAGACAACAGCAGTGGTGGGGAGAGAAGATCACGATATTCGCCCTGGAGAGGGCTCGTCCACTGGCTTGTAACCAAAAGGTGAAGAAACCTCTTTAGTCGCATCAGCAGCAGGGGCTGGTAACGACTAACTATCGACTCTGACCCAGAGAGAACCATGTGAATCGAGCTATTACTACCCACATTCAGACAGCAATTAGATTCTCGCAAATCAACTTAAAAGTAAGACAAGTACACATTCTCACAGGGACAATAATAAATTATTATAATAACAAAATCCTACCAATATTAACTAACATTTCAGAGACTAATATTTTAAAATATGAAATAAAAATACTATTCCTCATGCCTCGAAAAGAGTGGGGCTCTAGTTTTAATAAAATGCTAATCTTGCGATATCAAATAAATTACAATTTTATAAAAAAAAAGTATATGGAAGACGACAGACGGTCGTCTTTCATCACCCCTTCATTAATTGAAAATGTTGAAGTAGGCTGAGGTAATTATATTACATCAGTGACAGAAAACTTTTCTAAGCTAACATGTGGTTGCCTTATGGGCAACATAGACAGCCGGGGCACGTCACTGCTGATTGGAAGGAAGTCTAGTGAAAACACAAAATGGTACATAAACAAGCAAAAACACATGGATGAAATGTCTCCATAAGTTCATTACAGTCATGTTTTAAAATTGCTGAAGGCAACCAGGGTCGCTACAGGGAAAGGGCCTCTTAGCAAGTGAATCGTATTTCGCACTCTCAGAGCATTCACCGTTTTGACTGCTCACATCACTTTCCCACCTGATGCTGTCCTCCACATTGTCGTACACTCAACACTGGTTTTTAAGTCAGGCCCATCGAAGGGGGAGGGAGACAATCTTCTAGAAGATACTGGGAGGAAACTAAAACCCACAGACATAAGAAGATACTTTTTGTGTCTCTTCCTCAACTATTCAACTGCATCCGACGTGAGTAGGAGGGTGTGGTTAGTGCACCTGTATGCAGGCCTGGCGGCCCTTGTTCCTGTGGCACGTAGCCAAATTGGTGCTGGGCGGCTGCGAAGGCCATCCACCGGAAGAGCTTAGCAGCAGCGACTCGGACAAGCGCAGCCGCGTCTTTTGTTTGCGTTGACAGCTGGTAATGCTGGACTTGGCACTGTGTATCCTGCCGGCCACACAGTTTTTGTGTTGCAGCTAATCATCCAATCTAGCCAGCAGGGACCGCTCGACCGGGTACCTATTATTGAGGTATGGCAGGTCCCAGTTTCCCATGTGCGAGGCCAGCATGGTTTCCAACTGACGCATGCCTCTGCCTCGGCCACAGACACCTTCACATATCTGTCAACACTTTGGTACACATTGTTACCATAAGACACCCTAAACTTACAAGGAACTCCATTATGTCACAATCGTGGAGAGCCCTCGTATTCTTTTTCAAAAAATATTTAATAAAAATTCAATTGACATCAACAGATGTTTAGCCATAACATTTTAATATTAAAACACTTATTAAGATATAAAAAAATAACACTTAAATTAGTCAAATGGCGAATAGAACTCCTAGGTTCTTAGTTCTTCTGCATAAAACATTTTAACATTAAAGATACAGTATTCACAGATATAAAAATTCTGTTTCAAATCAAATTGAAGCACAAAACACAAAAATTGACATATTACATTGAAATCACACAGAGTTACATATCACTAATAAAATAGGTTATCCTATATCTTATTATAACATTGAGAATAATATTTTTAATAAATTAAACATGGTCCAGTACAAGCAACTGTACCTTATCTACTATAATTCAGCCCACAGGGCAGATCGTCACGTCAGGTGATAGTCTGTGTTAGTTTTAGGGTGGCAAAGCTACCTTCATCCATGCAGCATGCAGCGATATGCAAAAACTAACTACCAAGCCACTATGCACCACTATGCAAACACTAACAACCAAGCCCTATATTGTTAGATGCTGTGCAAATACTAACTACCTACAGCCCAAGCGCAAATTATTCTAACTACTGCGCGAGGCGGGGATGGAGGTTTCTTGAGCTTGCCGGTCTGGTTCCACAAGCTGCAAATTCGAGGTCAGTGCTTGTAAACAGGCTTACACGAATCGCTCACGGAGAGGTGAGAAAACACAGTTACACATATTAACTAAAACACGAGATAATACATCTTGGTCATAGAACGAAAAAAAAAACACATGATCAAATGTGCAAACACATAAAATAAACACTACAAATCCACACATGTTAAACAATCGTAAGTTAATACAGTGAGATCTAAGGTATTAGTGACTTACAATGTAATCTAATCTTACCACAATCATGCTGCAAAATTAAGAATGAGAATTAGTGGTTGCAGGAAAATCAGGGTTTACCGTCCTAGCGATCTTAGACAGTCATGTGTCCTCAGTTTAGACATTAGGCGGACAGTTCCTTGACATTGAGCTTGCCCTTCTTTAACTCATTTATTTTTCTTTTATTTCCTTACATATTTTCTGCTTCTGAATGTGATTCTGGCCTCTTCCACAGATCACGTTCGGTCCTTTAATTTACAAAATTGCCCTTCAGAACTTATCTGATAAAATGCAACTCGATTCTATTAATACGCCAGGGTGTATATTGTCAATGAAATTTAGATGAACCCTTTCGTTCATGCTCTGCTGTGACCATCTACCGGTCGAATTGCACACCTCCTGTTATTCAAATGGACAATCCCTAGACAAAATTATCTAGACCCCTAACCATCAACACCACAGTGCATCAATGTGCAACTAAAAATCCTATGAATTATGGCGTTGGCGCCTACCACGGCGTCTTATTAACATGCTACCTAACGGGGGATTGCCGATACAAAATCTACAGTAAAGGTGACAACTCAAGCACTTGATACACAAGGCTAGCTTGACGCACAGTGAAGAAGAGCACACACACTTAAAACGACAATCAGGGACACAAATTACATAAACAAGATATACACAATAAAATACTTAACATGGCCTAAACAACTTAAGATTATGCACCATCAATCCTCACGACAAAAAGAAAAGATAAAAACATGAACAAAAAAGGAACTATGTGAGGTGGGCAGCTTTATAGCTAACAGAGACACTTGGATATGTCACACTAATAAGTACAAAACGGAGCGTCAAGGTAACATACACCGAACAGCTGACCAGGTGGAACTGGCAAGTCACTATTAACCACGCCAATGGCGGCATGCACCTTATAGTACACAAAACATGCATACAACATAAAGACATGTTATGGTGAAATGAAATTGCACAACAAACACATACAAATCCAAAGGACACATATAACAAAATACACTATTAAAACAAACCACTTAATGAAACATTGCAAAAGGCATGCAAAATACAGCATAATTTTAAAAACACAAATCACACAGTTGGTAACAATAACACTAAATCTACCCTAGAAAACAGAAAATTAAACAAAACTTAGAATGTCACTTTCCGAGCAAGTTCATCGTGTGACGATCAACTGCAGGAGATTATAGGCTTGTGCTAGGGTCGGGGTCTTTTGGTTGGTTATGGCGCGGATCAGCGGACCTGATTTCCACGTCTTCTGTTGGCGGGTTGCGTGGTTTTCGCGGGCCTCAGTTGGTTCAGTAACCCTTATTACCGTTCCCGAACCTTCGGCGTTTGTCTGCTCGCTTATCACACCAACAACCTTACTCGTTCCTCCGCTGCTGCTGATTCTCAGCACTGGAAGGGCCAGACTCCCTACTGCTAGTACTTTCCGCCTGGCGGTTGCTCCTAGCGCTACTGTCGCTACGATTATTTCTCCTAGAAGAGCTGTTGCCGTCTCTTCTAGGTCCGTAATCATCGTCAAACTCCAAGTCCTCCAGGTAAGCCTGATTTCTCAGCATCATTCCTTGATAGAATTCGCCGAGACTCCTGCAATTGCTGTTTGCAAAGTGGGGCATCACTAAAATGCTACTTTTTACTCGTTCCTGCTGCCTCTCCGTCCAGTAGGCAGACAGGAAATGCTCCCTAAAATAGTCATAATAGCGACAATATCTCAAGAGAAGTCGCATCCGCGTGGCGGGTTCTCCCTCGAGATATCTGCACACATACTCGATTTTCTGCCCTTCTGGCCAGTTCGGAGGCGGAGAGTAATCGAATTGCTCTAGCCACGCATGGGGGTGTATCTCGCTTGCAGAGTTTCGAAACACGTGGTACTTTTCTACTGTCAGAAAGTGGTTATAATAAAATGCCGGCACTGGCTCTCGCACAGGCACTCGAATCGGTCTTTCTCTTATGGGAGGACGAACACGCGGAGGTTCCTCCTTCCTCGAACGCCGAATCATCTCCGCGGTCGGAACGACAGGGCCGATCTCCACACAAACTGTGGGAGGCGTTTTCTACTTGCGGGGAAAGCAGGGGTGCAATGGAGACTTGCTCCATACGCGCGACGTTTTCTTCTAGCTCGGCCGCTACATTGTGACGCCTACTGTTAATTTCCCACTGTTGTTCCTTGAACTGGAGTAAGTCGCGAACTTCCTCCGTTTCATTTACAACAGCAGGAACTGTCCTTTCTGCCGCTGTCTCCCCAGTCTGTAGAAGCTGCGCCACCAAGGTGGCCAGCTCTTCAATGCGTGCTCCTAGTTCATCGGTGCGCTTTTCCGGCCGACCGTCTACCAAATCGACTGTCTCGTTAAGAGAGTGGAATCAGTCTTAACTAATGCGACTCTCTCCTCAAGAGAGTGGATATTAGTATCTACACCAGGGGTGGCCAATCCACGGCCACATGCGGCCTGCGGGCTTCTACATTTTGGTCCGCGGAGCTGTCTGATATGTAAAACTTGCAAAAGAGCATTCCATTAAGCGTCTTTCGTATCATATCGAATAACAAAAGGTATGTATCATTTCACTAATTCAACATTCGTTAAATTTGCGTGTATATTCCTTTTTTTAAAACACTACTGCATATTGCGTGGCATGTGGTTGAGGCGATGGACGTGCGAGAAGTAAGGGGATGGGAGAGGCAGTTCGTGGAGCATCGGACGCCACGCGACTGTCCTCCCGATGTAAATTCTGTGGCGACAGTTTGTGGGGGTGAGGTGAGGGTGGGAGAGGGGTTTCGGAGCTGCGGGCGGTCGCCGACCGTGGCGTGTGCGCTGAGTGCGGTCAGAGAACCGTCGGAAAGCAGGGCAGCTTTAGTACCTGTCTATCCTCCTGGCGGGTGGGCGGGCAGCTGAGCAGAACAGGAAAGACAGCACTCGGTTGGACTCACGTAGCGTGCACTTTCATCGCTGCCACATCAGCCTCAGACGAATACACAATGGCATCTACAGCTCCTCTTCTACTACCTGAGAGAAGGTAAGAATTCGCTGTACCATGCTACACTAGATCCTTCAGACTGATGTTGCTTTCTTTGAACCGCACTTGCTTCAGCTACTGCTTTTGCATTGAGTGTTCGGAAATATAGTTTTGAATCGTGTCCAGTCACTGAAGGCTACGATCAGTCGTACAAAGGGAATTACTATTAATTTATTGTAGAAATGGTTTAGTAGTGAGTACCTCTATTCTCTTTATCTGATACACCGACTAGTTTACATGTTGATAATTTTTTTATTTCCCTTTTTTGTTTAATATAAGGAGTAAATTTACATATGAATGTATATATGAATCAAATATGTATAAGAGAGTGAAACTTACGTTACCTTTGAAATGGCCATCATTCATGCATTTCACAACTATTAACTGATTGAGTTTATATTTCATTCCATTGGATGTCATATAGGAGAATAAATAATATGGGTCATAATATGGTAATAAGGGCACTATTAGTAGCAAATGTGATTTTAAACAGAGTAGTCTTTCAAGTAAAACCTGACTTTTCCTTTTTATAATTTATCTATGATGCTAGAAGACTTGCCTGTATTTTATGTATTCAGTTATGGCAAGTACGTACACCATTTTTGACATTACCATTGGTTTCTGACTCAGTACCACTTTTTTAAATTTCAGTAGTACAAAATAAATAAATGCTTCATTGTAATAATGTGGTTTTACTGATGACATTTAAGGATTACTTATTTTGACCCTTCTAATGCATTTTCATTTACCTGTGTTATTTACAGCAACTAATAGACTTAAATGTAGAAAAGTTTTCAGTAACAAACTGTCGTAATTTTAAAGTAAGACTGCCAGGATAAGTAAAGCATAAGCAATATTTTTATTTACGATACATGACGTTCAGAACTAAAATATCTATTTCCTAAAGCAGTTGAATACTACTATCCAAAATTCTCGAGAGAACAGACTGTGAAATTTCTCAAATGCGAATAATAATGTACTTGAAAGAAACACTGATAATTCGGAGAGCAATGTACCTCTGTGGTCCCACCATTCAGGCTGAAAACATGTAATCTCCCCTTACTTGTTATAAATCCCTGTCATGAACACTAAAGCACAGTAAAAACTAAATGTGCTGTTAAGCGATTGTAACAAAATCACTCCCTTACATTACACTTGTAGTAAAGCTGCTGAAATTTTATCAACTATGACGTGTTTTTGATAAATCTTCAAAGTGAAAAAAACAACTGTGAACAGTAGCTGTTGCCTTCCGAGAAGCTTTGCGCATGCACAAAGCAAATAAAATGATCTACGAGAATGAATAGAAGAATCGTAATTAAATACAAGCCCACAAAGTAAGTTTCGTTTGCTTCTATAAAACAAACTTGTACCGATACAGGAGTAATATTTATTGTACAAAAATCTACAACTGTTATACTTCTACATAGCATCCGAAACTTCGTACGCACTAGTCACAACGTGGCACAAGTTTGTGTATGGCTTCTTCATTGAAGGTTGCCTCCTGTGTAATAAACCATGTGGTAACATGTTCTGTCAGTAGCAATTTCGTGAGTTAGTGATCGTAAGATTTGCGGAACTTCCATAGCAAGGGCACTAAGTGGAAACTTACGATTGTGTTTAATCTTCTCTTCAATTGTGTCCACCAGTTCATCGGTAACCACAGACGGGCGTCCACGTCGTTCTTCATCGAGCACTTGATCATGTCCTACAGTTAACAATCTGAATCA
This sequence comes from Locusta migratoria, assembly GCA_026315105.1. NCBI lineage: Eukaryota > Metazoa > Arthropoda > Insecta > Orthoptera > Acrididae > Locusta > Locusta migratoria. The sequence continues at coordinate 68,856,573 of CM048750.1, read as the reverse complement.
CTGATAAAATGTTGTCCATGAAACTAGGAGATTTGCCGATGAATTTCCTTTGGTTTAACTTTCTTTGCAATTAGAAAACGAATCACAGATCTGATTAAACAAGCGGAGACATTTTCAATTTGAACCGACATTATAAAGATCATTACAAAGCACACGTCGACAGCAGCGATCCGAAAATGTCGTACATGTCTTCTCCTTGGGTCAGACTAACTTCCGCGCATGCTCGGAACTGCGTTTGTAGCAATGCCGGGGATAGAAATAGAACCGGAACTTTGTGGATCACTCTCGCATACAATATTTTTTTTTTCATTTTTTTTACATGGTCAGTTTCTTTTTCGGGGCTTCATTGAACCAGTGAACACGCAGTACACGCCGCCTATGTTTTGCGGTGGTAACAACTTCGGGGAACTTTAAAGCAGATTTTGTAGGGGGTTTTTGAGAGTTGCATCGAACTACTTTACGTAATTGATATTTGATTCCACATATGTATTTTTAAAAAATCACAATACTTCAATTAGCGTTTGGTCTCTCTGGCAGTTTGACTTATGGGGGAAAATGTCTGTTTCAGTTGAAGACATAAACTTGGTATGGCGTCAGCTAGCAAAGAAGTAGGACCCAAGAAGAGGAAAGTTACAGAGAGTTGACAACTTTTCAAGACAGGTGGATAGTAAACTATTTTTTGTGGAATATAAAACAAAACCGATATGTCTAATATGCAAGGAATCCATCTTGGTTCCAAAAGAATATAATATAAAACGACATTACGAGAGTAAACATGCAGTTATGTTTGATAAGTAGTCTACAAAGGACCATTTCGACAAGATAAAGTAAACGACTTAAGAATGAAAGCTATGACTCAACAGCAGTTATTTACAAGGTCGAATTCAGAGTCAACATGTTACGTAAAAGCGAGTTATGCAGTAGCTCTGATACTGGCAAAAAAAAAAAAAAAAAAAAAAAAAAAAAATCAAAGCCATATTCAGACAGCGAAATTGTAGAGGAATGCTTTGAGACTGTCGTCGTAATTGTGTGTCCAGATAAGAAACAGGATTTCTCAAAAATCAGTCTGTCTCGTCAAACTATTACCAGACGTGTGGACGACATTGGAAGACAAATTGAAGATAATTTAAAAAATCGTTCATCAGAGTTTATATTTCCTTCAATAGCTTTGGATGAGGGTACAGATATGGCAGATACCCAACACCACCTAGAAGACAAGGCCTTACAACAGATCGTGCCTACGTCACACTTAGAGGCCCAGGCCGCCATCTGACTGGTCGGCCGCTGCGCGGCGGTAGGTGTGCCCCAGCCAATAGCCAGTGAGGTGGCGGCCGGGGCCTCTAAGTGTGACGTAGGCACGGCCTGTTGTAAGGCCTTGTCTTCTAGGTGGTGTTGAGATACCGCCTAAGTGCCGATTTATATCAGAGGTGTTGACACACATTTCAATAAAAGAGAAGAATTAGCGGCATTGTATCCACTCAAGGATACCACGAAGTCAAGAGATATGTTGGAAGCAGTTACATCGACATTAAGTCTGTTTTCGTTAAAGTTTGACAACTTGTCGGGGCTATCAACGGATGGGGCTCCAGCAATGACTGCAAACATGAAGGTTTAGTTCAGTTAATTGAAAAGGAGGTCCGCAAAATTGGCAATACATCGATGTTAAATTTTCATTGCATTATCCATCAAGAGAATTTATGTGCCAAGTCCCTCAAAACTGACCATGTCATGAAAGTAGTTGTGAAAACAGTAAACTTTATTAAATCAAGAGGCCTGAATCATCTTCAGTTCCGAGAATTTTTGAAGTCTTTGAATTCAGAGCATGATAACATTTCGTATTATGCGGAAGTAAGATGGCTAACCCGTGGAAAAATGTTGAAAAGAGTATTTGATTTGCAGCATGAAATACGATCATTCTTTGAAAGAAAGTCAAAGAGACTTCCAGAGTTCGAAGATAAGGAATGGCTTTCCGACTTTACTTTCTTGGTCGATATAACCAGCCACCTGAATTATCTTAATATTCGACTCCAAGGAAAAGATCAGCTATTTAATGTCATGCATGATCTTATTTCCGCATTCCAAATTAAACTTGGGCTTTGGGAGCAACAGTTACAAACAAAAAACTACACACATTTTCCTGCATTGTCAAAGCAATCGGACATCACACAGCCATCAGCGATTAAATATGCTTCTTTAATGTCTGACTTGAAAGCTGATTTCAAGATTTCAAGAAACATCATCTGCATTTCTCTGCATTTGCTACGCCACTGTCTGTAGACATGCGTTCACCATTGGGAAATTTGCAAATGGAATGCTGTGAAATGCAATGTGATACACAATTAAAAGAAAAATTTCATCAGGTTGATTGTGAAACGTCCTATAGAACATATTTAGACGAGAAGAAATATCCAGCCTTTCACAAACATGCCTTAAAAATTATTTCATTATTTAGAAATACATACGTGTGTGAACAGCTTTTTAGTTGGATGAATTACATAAAATCACACAAGAGAACACGACTTACTGATGTACATCTGGAAAACTCTTTGTGTTTAGCAATAACTTCACTTGACATCAACACTGATTCACTCACTTCAATGAAACTAGCACTGTATTTCATTAAAAAGTTTAATAAATTGTATAATAATTTGTACAAGATATATTCTTTATTCAAATTTATTTCATGTTTTTAAATAAATTAATATTTCTTGCTTTTTTTTATTCATAATCAAAAAAGGGTAATGCGGCCCACGGTGTAATCCCCTCTCAGAAATTTGTCCCACCTTTTGTAAAGGTTGGCCACCCATAATCTACATGGTTGTTGAAGGCAGATATAGCTTCTGCTTCCCCTGAAATTTTTGTCGTGTCTTCTGAGATACCATGCATTGCTACCTCACGCCCTTCCTGAACTACCCGCACTGTATCGGTTGCAACCCATCCAGATTATTGTTTATAACGTGAAGGGTGTTACGTTCTGCCTCCCTGCACTGCACAGAAATCTTGATGAGTTTGGCCTGGACTGAAGCATTTGCTCTTCCATCCCTGCTTTTAATTCGCGAACTGGAGCATTCTGTGCTTCCATTCCTGCTTTTAATTCCTGAACTGAAGCATTCTGCACTTCCATTATGGAACCTACTTCTGCTTTCATTTCCGCTTTCAGTAACCTAATGAAAACCATGAAGTTACTTAGAGTCGTATCAGAAATGAACACGGGACTAGTAACGCTGGTTGGACTAGATTGCAAAGTAGCAGAAACCGGAATATTGGTTTGTTCACCCTTGCCCTCACTTCCGATCCCTTCCACGTTTAAACTAGTCGCGTCTTAAACTGCAACAAACAACATTTGTGCCTATATTCTTACACAATCTAACTGGTTATGATACACACTTGTTTATAAAAGAACTTGGATATAATGAAAAAGAAATAGAGTTAATACCAAATAATGAAGAAAAATATATTAGCTTTGGTAAACAAACAACTAGCTTAAAAATGAGATGTATTGATTCATTTAGATTCATGGCATCATCATTAAATAAGCTGTCATCTAATTTATCAAAGGATAAAATGCTTAATATTAAACAATTCTTTAAAGATGATGTAGTGGATCTCGTTATTAAAAAAGGTGTTTATCCATATGATTATATGGACAATTTGAATAGGTTCAATGAAACACAATTACCACCTAAAGAAGCATTCTATAGCAGGCTTAATGAAGAAGATATAACTACAGCAGATTATCTACATGCAAAATTAGTTTGAAAAAAATAATATTCAAAATATGGGTGAATATCATGATTTATATCTTAAAACAGATGTACTATTATTGGCTAATGTATTAGAAAATTTTAGATCTACATGTATGAAAGCATATGAATTAGATCCTGCCTGGTATTATACAGCACCTGGTTTATCATGGGATGCTATGTTAAAAATTACTAAACAACCACTTGAATTATTACTTGTTTATGATATGATATTAATGATAGAAAATGGAATAAGAGGTGGTATAGCACAACGTTGTAAAAGATATGTTAAAGCAAATAATAAACACATGAAACATTATGATTCAAGTAAAGAAACAAATTATTGAATGGATTTAGATGCAAATAATGTATATGGGTATGCAATGTCACAATATTGTCATATTGAAATGGAAGCAGGCTTGACTTCGAAGGCAGGGTTTCCAACTGAACACAGCACTTAAACTGGAAGCAGGTTTATTGAAAACTTAACATACACGCATGCTAACTGCCTCTCAGGCAGAGTGCTCTGCTTTTTATACAGACAGAATGTACCAAAAATGAGAAGAATAGTTAACATAAGACACATGCAGAAATCACAAGTGAACATAAGAAACATGTAGAATATTCTGGAAACGATAATTACAAAGAAATAAATTTTTGCCAGTGGAGGGTATTGGACCAACGACCTTCAGCACCGCAATCAGTAGTGCTATCCATTGCACCACGCTGTCAATTGGTAAACTAGGAGTCTCGCGGCATTGCTCCCTCTCCAGAAAGAACAGCATCCCGCTGTTAGGTTCCCTTTAGACCTGCTGCAATTTCCTGGTTTTGATCCTGTCATGGGTCCTCTGTATAGCAGTTCTGGAGTATCCTTCCATTCTACACGATTACCGATGACAGACGTTTCTGTATTGGCTTCATCAATATCATTACAGTCCTTAGAGTCCTTGAACAAGGAGCCATTTTGACCCATCTGCTCTTCAGGAACGTAGTAAGGCTTCATGCCATAAGTAGGATATGTGAACAATGTCTCTTCGTTTTTGTCGTTTCGACGATGGCTCATAATCCTCAACTTCGTATGTGACGTCTGACAAGTGGCGTATTACACAATACGGTCCAAAGTAACGCCTCAATAACTTTTCTGATAATCCAACTTCCCGTAAAGGGGTAAAAATTCATACTAGATCTCCTGGACTGTACACAACAGGTCGGTGCTTGTCGTTGTACTGCTGACGGTCCTTCTCCTGGGCGTCCAGTGTCCGTATGTGAGCCTGCTGTCTTGCTTCTTCGACCTTGGTGATGAGCTGTTTCACATAGTCATCCTGAGTGTCGGCCATCTCGAATGGGAACAGTGCATCCATTGTTGACTCAGCTTCAAGGCCATGGAGCAGGAAAAACGGCGTGAAGCCTGTGGTGTCTTCTCTTGCGGTATCATAAGCAAATGTCATGACTGACAGTATTGTATCCCAATTCTTCTGTTCAACATCGATGTACATCAACAGGACATCTAATGACTTGTTAAAACGTTCTGTAAGACCATTTCTCTGAGAATGGTATGCAGTTGTCATTCTGTGGACAATGTTGCAATGTGACATTACCTCTGATACTAGTTTTGACTGGATACTTTTCCAAGATCAGATATCATCACACATGGTGCTCCACGCTTCAAAATAATGTCTTCTACAAGGAATTTTGGGATCTCTGGAGCTCTTGCAGTCGGCACAGGTTTGGTGACAGCGTAGCGTGTGAGGTACTCAGTGCAGACTATTATCCATTGGTTACCGGTTGTCGACTTCAGGAACCTCCCTAAAAGATCGATCCCAACACGGTGGAATGGAGCTGCTGCATGCAGAATCGGTACAAGATGCCCTGGAGGTAACTGCGGCACAGGCTTCTGTTTCTGGCACTCTTTACAGTGACTCACATAGTGCTTGACAGATCGGTAGAGACCTGCGTCTGATTCTGTCTAGGGTCTTCACGAATCCCAGAAGATCGGATACTGGAGCATCGTGGAAATACTTGAGAACAGCTGGCTGGAGGTGAGCTGGAACGACTAGTAGCCATTTGGGGCCCAGTGGATCGTACTTGCTCTTATACAATGTCCCGTTTATAAGTAGGAGCTCTCCATTGGTAGGTCCTCCTTTCTCCAAGGCCTCTATGGTTTTTAATAGTGCTGGATATTCCTCCCGTTCACCTGTAACATCACCCAATTCAGTGATGACTGAAATTTCATTGATGCTCTTGTGTTTTACTAATGGGTTCCTCGCCGGCCGCGGTGGCCGAGGGGACTGAGGCGCTCCAGTCACGGTCTGCACGGCCACTACGGTCGGGGGTTCGAATCCCCCCCTCGGGCATGGATATTTGTGCCGTCCTAGTTCGTAAGTAGTTCATAAGTAGTTTGTAAATTTAGGGACTGATGACCCCGTAGTTAAGTCCCATAAACTATACAAACATTTGAACATTTTTTGAATGGGTTCCTCAAAAGGCAGTCGGCATCCTTGTGTTTGCGCCCATTCTTGAATACCACTGTAACGTCATACTCTTGGAGTCTTTGTGCCCATCTTGCTAGTCGACCTGATGGATCCTACAAGCTAGTCAGCCAACACAAAGAATGGTGGTCTGTCACGATGGTGAATGGTTTGCTGAATAAATACAGCCGGAACTTTTTGATAGCCCAGATAACTGCGAGACATTCTTTCTCAGTTATAGAGTAGTTTATCTCGGACTTTGAGAGTACTCTTGATGCGTTGGCTATCACCTTTTCAGCACCTTTCTGAACTTGTACAAGCACTGCACCAATCCCATAACCACTTGCGTTCGTGTGAAGTTCAGTTTCCGCAATCTCGTCATACAAGGCTAACACTGGTGCGGAAGTTAATGCCTCCTTAAGTGCCTGGAAAACGCTTTCTCTTGTCTCATCCCAGTAGAACTTGGCGCCTCCCTACAGAAGTTCTTGCAATGGATGTGCCTTGTTAGAAAATCCTTTTATGAAACGTCGGTAGTATGAGCACAGCCTGACAAAACTTCTAACATCACGAAAGTGCTGAGGAGATGGAAATTCTGTGACTGCTCTTACTCTATCTGGATCAGGATGGACACCATCTCCGTTGACTAGGTGCCCCAGGATTTTTATCTCTTTGGCAACGAAGAGGAACTTTTTTGGATTGAGGCGGAGTCCTGCGGTCTGAACACACTTCAATACTTCAGTTGACTGACGACTCAGGTGTTCTTCAAATGTTTTCGAGAAAACGACAATGTCATCTAAATAGCAAAGACACGTGGTCCACGTAAGGTGTCGAAGCAAGTTGTCCATCATGCGTTAGAATGTGTCCAGAGCATTACATAATCCAAATGCCATTACTTTGAATTCTTAGAGGCCATCAGGTGTAATAAAAGCCGTCTTCTTCCTGTCAGCTTCGTCAACTTCGATTTGCCAGTTACCTGTCTGCATGTCCATAGTTGAGAAGTATGTAGCTCCTTTCAAGAAGTCTAAGGTGTCGTAAATGCACGGCAATGGATAGACATCTTTCTTTGTGATTTTGTTCAGCCGCCGATAGTTGACACAGAATCGCCACGTACTATCCTTCTTCTTTACGAGGACCACCGGAGACGACCAAGGACTCTCCGAAGGTTGAATAATGTCATCCTGCAACATCTTCTCCACTTCCTCTCGCATTATCCGTCTTTCAGCTGGCGACACTCTTTACGAACGCTGGTTAATTGGTGGATGATCCCTAGTGCCTTCTGAAGGCATTTGTGTGGAGTGTTGCCTTGTACAGGAGTGAAACGTGGACGATAAGCAGTGCGGACAGGAGGAGGATAGAGGCTTTTGAAATGTGGTGCTACAGAAGAATGTTGAAGATTAGGTGGGTAGATCGCATAACTAATGAAGAGGTACTTAACAGAATTGGTGAGAAAAGAAATTTTTGGCACACCCTGACTAAAAGAAGGGATCGCTTGGTAGGACACATTCTTCGACATCGAGGAATCGTAAATTTAGCGTTGGAGGGAAGTGTGTGGGGTAAAAATCGCAGAGGGAGACCAAGAGACGCGTATAGTAAGCAGATTCAAGTGGATGTGGGTTGTCATTCTTATGAGTAGATGAAAAGGCTTACTCAGGATAGAGTAGGGTGGAGAGCTGCATCAAACCAGTCTCTGGACTGAAGACCATAACAACAACAACGATCCCTAGTATTGATACGGTGCTTTATCATAGGCCATTTCGTCTGACTTTTCTCCTGCTGGGGTGTGAATGCACCCGAAAATTTGCGCAGAATAGCTAATACCTGCTGGCTTTGTTCCTTGGTCAGTACGGGCCCTATTGGCAATTCCATAGTTGTTTCCTCCAGTGTGTTAGTACAACAGCAGAGCATGGGTCTTCGGTGATGACGTTGAGCTCACTGGCCTGGATTGGTTCAGCTGTCCCAATACACATTCCTTTGGGGATAAGTTGTGTCTGCTCGTGACAATTAGTGAGCCAAATCTCTCCTCAACCACCGTCAATGCTAATGATAGCCGCTGGTAGGTAAATTTCTTTTATGAGTCTAATAAACGTTTTGCTATCTACAAGTACTTCACAGTTTATCCAGTCATCTGTGTTTGTGACTGGAACTGTTCTCATTGTCAATGGAGGGATCGTCACATTATCTACGGCAAATAACTTCCCAGAAAATTCTGTATTCGGTGTACCCCTCAAAAAGACTACCTCAATTTGGAGCTCAGATCTTCCACAGGCAATAATAGCTTGAGATGCCTGAAGGAAGTCCCATCCGAGGATGACATAATGACTACATCCTGTTAAAACAAAAAATGCAAACGGCTGGGTCCTGTCGTTGATAGTTATTCTTGCAACACAGGTTCCTGCTGACTGGACGTACCTTCCATTTGCGACCTTCAGCACAGTTGCCTCCGTATCATAGGTACACTGTTTTCTTTATTTTGAGGCGGTAATTATCCACAATACAGAGAAAGAAGCTCCTGAATCAACAAGTGACCGAACAAGTTGGCCGTCGATTATGACGTCGATGAGATTGCCCGACATCTTACCGACTGTCGTCCATGTAGGATTTTCATCTGCGGCGGTCTCACCTCCACAGATGATCGCTTCGCTTAGTTTTCCTGGGCGCGGCGGCCAGGGAAGCGGCTGGTACCTCTGTACGGTGACAGTGAACGGCAGTGGGGCGACGGGAAACGGCCTCGTCCAGGGTACGGCGATGAGCTTCTTCCCATAGGTCGACTTAACTCATCAGCATGTGACTGGATGGAGTAGAACTGCTCTGATGGCTATCGTCTTGTTGTGAAATAATCGTAGAATACTCGCCTTCTCTCTCTGCAGTAGTGTATGACATGTCCAGGGCGCACACAGTGAAAACACAGTGGTGTGTTGTCTTCTGTCCTCCAGACGTCTGTTCTTCTGTGGGGTGTCATAGTTGTTTTTGGTTGTTGGTTGTGATCGCGTCGGCTGGTTCATGGGCTACCGTTTGGTGGCTGCAGCGTAAGTCATAGCAGGGCGACGCCATTCTTCGCGTCGGGTGCGAGTGGCAGGGCAGACAGGAGATAATGTCTGAAATACCTCTTCCTCAGCAGTGTTGGCTCCCTCGTGACTTACAGGGCTTACATCCATGGTCATAATCTGATGCTCGCTCGGTCTAATAGTCCCAGCTGGCATAAACTGTTGTAATTCTTCTCTCACAATTTGTCGTATGAGAGAAGTGAAGTCATGCTGGTCTTCCACAACAGCCATAGGGACTACATTGGGGAGTCTGTCATACTTCTTTCATCCAACCCTCCTTTGTTGCATCTCTTCAATAAGCTGGCACCACTTGATGAACTCTTCTGTCATAGTGACGTCTTTTATCAGAAGGGCTTGGTACATGTCTTCTGCTATACCCTTCATCAGGTTCGTGATTTTGTAGGCCTCAGTCATATTTGGATTGATTATGTTACACAGGGCCAAAACATTCTGTATGTATGACTGTGTCGGCTCACCATGTCGTTGGGCCTGGTTCTTCAGTTCTTCTTCCGAGCGGATATGTCGCTAGTGGTTACCAAATGTCTTCTTGAGTTCTGTCTGGAACGTTTCTCAGTCATTCAGCTTCTGTTTGTTGTTTTCTAATCATTGCTGGATTGTTCCGTCCAGGTAGAAATAAACGTTGGCCAAGCACATTGTATGATCCCACCTGTTGTATTTGGCGACTTGTTCTAACCCTTTTATCCATTTGTTGGGGTGCTGTCCAGCGTCTCCATAGAACACCGACGGGTGTCTGATGTGCATCTGTCTTATCGCTGGTTTCGTGTCCATCTTCTGATGATATGGACTTTCGGAAGGATGTACTCAGTAAACCCCTTATATTCTGGTTCTAGTCTGTGTAAGTGACAGCCTTTACGTTGCCTCTTCGGAGCCACAGTGATGCAGCTGTTGCACAGGATACCCAGCGCCTCCACCAAACAATGACATGTTGAAATGGAAGCAGGCTTGACTGCGAAGGCAGGGTTGTCAACTGAACACACCACTTATACTGGAAGCAGGTTTACTACGAACTTAACATACACACAGTACTAACTGCCTCTCGGGCAGAGTGCTTTCTGTTTTTACACAGACAGAATGTACCAGAAATTAGAAGAGTAGTTAACATAAGAAACATGTAGAAATTACAAGTGAAACATGTAGAATATTCTGAAAATGATAATTACAAAGAAATAAATTTTTGCTGGTGTACAGGATTGAACCAACGACCTTCAGCACCACAATCAGTGATGCTATCCATTGCACCACACCGGCAGTTGGTAAACCTGGAGTCTTGTGGAAATATTTACCATATGGTGAATTTGAAAAGAAAAATAATTCAGATATTTATGTGATGAAAATATCAGATAATTCTGAATGTGGATATATATTTGAAGTTGATTTACAATATCCAACTGAGTTACGTGACAAACATAAAGATGTACCATTAGCACCAGAAAATGGACATAAATTATTAACAACATTTAATAATAAATATAAATATGTTGTACGTTATCAAAACTTAAAACAATATCTAGAGTTAGTATTGAAATTAACAAAAATACATAGAGCTTTAAAATTTAAACAATCTGATTGGCTGAAGAAATATATAGATTTGAATACTCAAATGAGGATAAAGCATTAAATGATTTTGAAAAAGATTTCTTTAAACTGATGAATAATTCTGTGTTTAGTGAAACAATGGAAAACATACATAATAGAGTTAATGTAAAATTAGTATCAGATGTTAAAAATGTGATAAATTAATAGATAAACCAAATTTCGAACATCAAACAATATTTAATGAAAATCTGGTAGCTATTCATATGAATAAAACTGAAATTAAATTTAATAAACCCACCTATGTTGGAATGAGTATACTTGATTTATCTAAAGAACTGATGAATGATTTTCCTTATAGAATAATGAAACCAAAATATGAAAAAAAATATTGAGTTGTGTTATCAAGATACTGATAGTTATATATACAATATAAAAACAGATGACTTTGATACAAGTAATTATCCACATGATAATGTTTACAGTATACCACAAATGAATAAGAAGGTTCAAAGCGGCTTGTAACATCAAATAACTGATCCTGGCAGGGAACTGCTAGATAAAAGGTGTTTGTTAACTTTCAAATAACTAATACTGGCTGGAAACCGCCAGATAAAAGAGCTGCAGTTATTTAAAACTAACAAGTCCTAGCAAAAGGGATCCAAGATAAGAGATTTGCGCAACAGAATACATAAGGTTTCCTCTGGGAAACAGAGGGAAACCATAATTACAAAACGGATCTGAGGTTAAATTATAAACAAGGGAACATTTAGCTAAGCTGATTTATTGCCTGTTCACATGGAAATGGGGGCAACACCGATTTTAAATACACAATAAAAGTGCATCCCACTGTAATTTACTATGTAATAATTTTGTTCACACACCAAGAGGGGTCACATAAGCGAAATAAGGATGTAAAGCATATAAGAAACAGGAGGATTGGTAGGACATGGGACACAATCATTCACAAGTGCGTAGCTGCGACACTTACTCTCACAGAAGACTGCGACATGACATACAGCATAATGCACAACCAGGCAGATAAGCCGAATCTGCCAAGTTACGATATTCATAACCACGTGCACTCTGTTCCACTTCCAATACCTGGAAGGGGCCACTAAATTTCACACAAACCTTACACACGAGTGAACTGATACGAAGCCAGAAGGATGTGGAAAGATATTACGGAAATAGTAAGAGGTAGCATTATTTCAACACCTGAAGGGCTGGAAAACATTGAACAAAGAATAGGTCTTTGTTCCACATGCCATAATGGACACCAAACTAAAACTCAGTAGTATCATTTACCGCTTTAACAGGAATCATTGTCACACCGGTAAACATACACGAGAGGAATACGCCACATTCCTGAGAATGACATAATTCACACAGCCTAAAGTACACGTAACTTATTACTACTTCAAAGAGTAGCATGGACCTAACTGTGGCTCACCATTTAGACCATACGAACATCTTACCTAAGGCAAGAGATAGAGTGAGGACACCACTCCAATACGTACGAATCCTCACGCCAAAGCTACCAAAGAGCATGGCTGAGATACCGTACTCGTGCAAAGAGTCTAGCTGCCTGTGCGAGGTCGATCGGTGCATGCGTGACTAATAGCAGCGCCTCTAGTGGGAGGTGGCTGAACGAGGCAGGCGCGGAGCACACACCAACGCTCCCAGCATTAGCTAGTGGAAGCAAGGCATAAGCGAACGACGCACAGCAGAGCTCTCCCTGCAGCGAAACACAGTAGAAGCATATCAGCATATCAGGTCTATCTATTAACTACATGTCAATGCAAGTTAATACTTAAACGTATAGTCAATGAATCAATAAGTTTTTAAATTGAAAATAGAATCTAACAAGTGTAAAGCCGCTATAACTTCAAAGGGAGGTGAGCAAACATTGAAATAAATGAAAAGGGGCAGAGAGCCATCTTTCAAGGTATTAGGAAAAATGAAGGATAAATGTAATGGAAAAATAATGTCTGAATTTGTAGGATTAAGAGCTAAAATATATGCATATAAAGTTGATTATGAAATAAAGAATAATCTAAAGGTGTTAAAAATCAGTAGTAAAGGATAAAATATCAATTGATGATTATATAGATTGCTTATTCAACAATAATGAATTAAATATATCACTGAATTTAATTAGAAGTTATAAACATGAAATATATACAGTGAAATTAAACAAAATAGCATTAAGTGCAAGACACATTATGAATGATGGAATAAATACACTTCCACTTGCACTTGGACATTACAGATTATTGTAAAAATTCTATATACATATATATTGTTTAGTTATTGTATATATTGTACATATTTTATATTTCATATTTATCGGAATTAGTATAAAACTGTCCCATTTAAGCATTTCCGTACCTTCATGGTTATATCATGGTAAAAATAAGAACAGTTTTTTATTTTGATGATAAAAAATCTAAATACAGCTATAAAATATCGTTTAAATGACTTATTTTGGCAGTTGATCCAGAATGCCCATTCCTATTCTACTTGAAACAGGGACCAACTGAATGTGGGGGTGGGATTTCTCTGTATGTCCATCTTGATTGAGGTTTTCAGTGATTTTGATAAGCGTAAATGGTTTTGGGGATTTGCCAGAACAGTTCCAAAGCAAGAAATAATTCCAAAGCAAGAAATAACAAGCTGACGTCAGCCAGAATTGATTCCAGTAATGTAAACATTCAATACTGTCGTTAATCATTAATGTGTCTCAACATAATAAGTTTAAGAAAACCCAAAAATTTGTTGGCCTGTAACTAGAGACAATTTAAAGCAGCACCACATTGAGTATCTCTGGATAACGCTTCAGTATTGGTACAATGTGTTGAAATAAAACGACGGAAACCTCAAACTACTGGTTACAAGATGTACTGGCATATTAATAAAAGACATACTTCTTTGGAGTAGTTGTGTCCTAAAAGTAGGTCATTCGTAAGTTTTTATTATATATGACTACATTCGTCTCGTTCTTTTTTGTGTATGTCAGTCTTTCGGTTTTTTTTACCTTTTTATTTCGAATGATGGTAGTCTCACCAGATAATCAGTGCGTTCTGAACAATGACTTGCATTTCAGTGTTCCATGCTAAATTTGTGAATACAACTCATTTCTGGATGAACACATTTATATGTGCGTAACTTCGAACATTAGGCCCTGCAGAACACTTCAGTTAATTTAGTAATGAAGTCATAGAATCTTTTAGAACTGGAGAGGATTGTACGTTTCAAGACGCGAACTAACACTTCATTTTGTACGTAATTCTAACACTCATAAACGCCACCCCACGAAGAAATTCAAGAATTGCAGACATTTGTGCTGTAACTTAAAAGCTTAAACCGCCTTTAAATTATTATGTGATGTTTGATCAATACAGTTATTGTGAAGAACGAGTTTTTATGAATCGTGAAAGTTCCAATGAGGAATTCCATGCACATCGCACAAGAGGCCCTTATCGATTATCAATTGCTAACGAAAGAGTCGATAGCAATAGCTGCACTGTTCGATGCTGCGTGTGACGTCTTGCCATAAATCGTTCCAGAGATGGCTACAGAATGTTTAGTTCCCCGAGAAATTCTGAGAGAAGAAAAAATGGATCATTAACTGTCGATCCAAAAACTGCGAACCCGGATCGAGCGCATAATTATGTATTGTAAGTAAGTATTATTCTTTATTATGATTTGAGGCAATATTTAACAGTAAAAATCGTCTGTGATATTCGATCATAAGTTTTTCTTTAACTCTTTGGACAGTACTACCCTATAACAGAGAAGCTGCCTGTAGTCAAGTTAGCAGCCACAAAATATCACAACACAGCAAAAATCCCAGAACATACAGTTTTTAGAGCACAGTGTACGTTATTGCGAGAAAGTACTACAAACACTAAAACGAAAAATACAAATATAGACCTACGGGGCCTGCAGCGGGAAATTTTTTTTTTACAACTCGCTACATGATATCCCAAGGTCGCTACAACTTACTGCGACAGATAAATACTTTATTCGTCATTGCTTATTAGAAAAAGCCGATTTATTTGTCATTTATATTAATATAAATTAATATTGGTTTTTTGTAAAATTTTGTAGAACTGAATTGTAACTGCCGTTCAGCTGATCGACCCTTGCATTCTAAGACAGGCTCACGAGTACGCTGTCGTCAGTGCCCAATATCCTGCGCTGTTGCATCAAGAGCTGGCCACTAAAAACTCACAGGCCGCAAGCAAAGAATAATTTTTCAATGTTAGGGGGAGAAAGATGTTATTCCTTGATCACAATTATGTATCATTATTGTCAATTTTCATTCCGTCTGATGGTAGCCTCTTTCAGTAAATGAAATATTAACTTACCAGTCTAAAAACAAAATTGCTACCATAAGGGAATGATTACCGGTACAATCATAAACATCGGCGCATGAAATATTGGATGTCGATCTAGTTAAAGGTAATTCCTGGATGTTTAAGGAAAAATGTTACTTATGGATCTTAGTGAAGGGTTCATTAACTTCTGTCAGAAGTGATTACAAGTTGCAATAAGTGTGATTAAACATTCCCAGGGATTCATTTAGTTAAGACAGCAAAAGGGCTCCATAACGATGGTGCAATCAAATGATATAATTTCTTTCTTTATTATTAAAAGAAGATATAGATGTGGTATAAACCGCTCATTTTGTATAAAAGGTAGTAGACTTTGTCAAGTAACTGCTGAAATACCAAATTAGTTCATGATCAGTGGTAAAAGGAAATTTAATTACGAGCAGTCCTGATGGGAGCTATTTTACTTTCCTACGGTAGAACGTAATTGTAAAAAAAAAAAAAAAAAACAGTTATTGGCACAAAGATTTGGAGGTCATCAAAAACTGATTGCGTCATTGAATACTTACTGGAGTGTGACTATATAGTAATTAAAGTCAATTTGAATTACGTGATGTTAACAAGGAATACATCGAGTATTCGACGTCACAGTTTTCGAGTGACAAAAAGGGGGAATACTATTTGCGGAGCTATGAACTTAGTTTATTGTATAATTTTCCAAAGAGTTACAGCACAAAGATGTAATTTTTTAAATGAAACAATAGTTTTTTCTATCATGCATTGGATTTGTTGACACCAGCTGCGTCCAAATCAATTTAAACTACATTCCTATCACTGTTAGTTTGGGAGCTGCAAACCTTCAAACTTTCAGGGGCAGATAACACAAATGCTGCGCATAATGAAATGCGCCTTCTAAATGTGGTGCGGCCGAGTTGCAACGTCGCCGGTGTCACGGAGCGGGAAGCTTCATCAATGCGCTGTTAGACTGCCGACTGTCGCCGCACACGGCCGTATACCTGACAGTTGGAGCCATACAAACAACCGGGCTTAATATACCACAGTTACTGACATCGGATGACGATGGCATACACGAACAACGAGTATGTTGACATGTTGCTGATGCTCAGCGAGTGCCGACACGATGCCACTTAAGCAGCCACGGCGTATGCTGTGAGATATCTAGGCAAAGAACCCCGCCAGCCATTACGTTCTTACGTGCCGAACAACGACTTCAGGAAACAGGCAGCTTGGTAATGCGCCGCAGTAACAGACGAAGACCTGCAAGAAATGAGGAGACGGAGGTGTTTGTTTTAGCTGTATTACACCATGATCCTCATGTCAGCTTCCAAGCCGTTGCTGCAGTCGCTGGTGTCAGTCTCACATCTGTGTGGCGTATAGTACACGGCCACAGGTTTCACCCGTACCGCCTGTCACTGACCCAGGAGCTGCATGGGAACGATTTCCATGCAAGAGTGACATTCTGTGAGTGGGCCATGCGTAATTTCACGCTGGAAACTTTAAAAAGTGTTATGTTCTCTGATGAGTCCACGTTCACAAATTATGGTGCAGTGAATCGCCATAACATGCACTACTGGGACGCAGACAATCCTCGGTGGGTACGACCTGTCTACCGTCAACGTAGGTGGTCTATTAACGTATGGTGTGTAATCCTTGGGGATGAAATCATCGTCCACACTACCTCCCAGGTACACTGACAGGTGAGTTATATCGCGCCTTTATAGCCAACAGTTTGGGTGGACTCCTTGAACATGTGTGTCTACACCACACGAGAATCCATATGTGGATGCAGCACGATGGTCACCCAGCCCATTCTGCGCTTGATGTTGTGGAAGAACTAAACAACAGGATTGCAGGAAGATGGTTGGGGCGCCATGGTCCTCATTCATGGCCCACAAGGTCGCCCGATTTAACACCAGTAGATTTCTTTTTGTGGGGATATCTAAAGGATCGTGTTTATGTCACTGAGCCCACATCCCCAGAAGATATAAAACGCGCATCAAGGACGCACATCACACTGGCGATGTTACATCTCGACCACAGATCCTTTCGACAGCGCATTGCATTATGCATTGAGGAACATGGACACACATTTGAACATCCCATGTAAATCAACTTCCCACCGCCGTAACATCCATCACCCGCCACACAGCCATATATTATGTACAGCGTGTGGTATCTGCCCCTGAAACTTTGAAGGGTTGTAGCTCCCAAACTAACAGTGATAGGAATGTAGTTTAAATTGATTTGGACGCTGCTGGTTTCTACGATTCCAGTGCACAATAGAAAAGAAACTGTTGTTCCAATTAAAAAATTATATCTTTGTGCTGTAACTCTTTGGAAAATGATACAATAAACTATGTTCATAGCTCCGCAGAAAGTGTAACATTTCTTGTGTTGACTTACCTATTATTTTATAAGTTACAGAAGCAAACACACTTAGTGAAACACCCTGTATATATTAGTTCAGATGTGACATTTTCTGTAGAGGTCATTAGGAAAAAATTTCTTGTTAGCATCTCATTGCTGTGTATAGGCGCCCACAGGGCCCTAATTATTTATTAATAAAATCTTATGATCTGTGATCAGACTCAATTTATTAAGATCTTTCACATATTAATACTTATGTGGAGGAAAATAGAATTACGTTGACAAGTGAGATTCTGATATTTTATATTTCCATATATATATATATATATATATATATATATATATATATATATTACATGGCAAAGTGGGTGCACAACAGGCCAAAGTTTAGTTACGGCTGTGGCAGCGTATTGTGCTGATACAGGAAACTACCGTTGAATGCTATTTGTGGTATTTCATAGGTTCAGCGTCATAACTTGTAGTGTGCAATTTTATAGAACAGTACTGATGTTTTATCACAAAATACACCCTCAGTTTAATTTCTTATTAATAAATGCCAATATTGATGCTTACCTACAAGAGACTATAACATAAATGACACAATACTGGGTAAATTTTTCTTACGGCAGTGGCGGCATAGTGTCCTAATGTTGGCAAAGAAATCTTTGCTTTACAAGGAATATTAAATTACTGACAAGACAGGGGTACTATTAGATATAAAAACCTGTCAACCTTAGAGGAAGAACTTAAATATTTATTTATTTCATTGGCAACACAAAAGATTATACCCCCATTCTATAGGTTTAGGTATTCAAATAGCATTCAATGATTGTTGCCAACGTCGGCATCATGTGGCTCTATGATACTAAACTTTAGATCCTGTACACTATTTTTTTCGTTTTATTGTTTGTAATACATTCTGAAACTTCCACAATAACATAATAGATGTATATTCAGCAATATGACTCCAAAAATCTGATGTGGTGCATTTGTCACAGTAGATAACAAACACTTCCAAGATGACAAACAAACCTTGCATATTGACAGTCATAATAATAATAATAATAATGTGGTTTTCTGTTCTGTAGAACCTAGAGGAGTAAGACTCTATGGTCATGGAACAAGTCAATGCATGAAGTTTAACACAAGAATGGTAATAGAACAATTTTAAGTAGTCCTGTGCAAATGACATTCTTAAGTCTAAGTGAAAAGATTCACTAAAGAAAAAAAGAATTAGCATAATTGCTTAATTTTTCTAGGAGTTCCTCAGCAGAATAAAAGGAGTGAGACAAGAGGAAACTCTTCAGTTTAGATTTGAAAGTGTGTAGTTTAGTGCTAAGAATGTTTAGTTCTTGTGGCAGCTTATTGAAAATGAATGCTGCAGAAAATTGCACACCTTTCTGTACAACTGTCAAGGTGGTGTGATGCAAATGTAGATCGACTTCTGTCTAGTATTCACCGTGTGAAAGCTAGTAACTGGTGGAAATAACCTGATATTATTAACATCAAATGATTATAAAGAAAAAAGCGTTTTGTGACGCCAGTGTCAAAATTCCCAGACTACTGAAAAGGGGGTCGACATGAAGTTTGTGAACGTACACCACATATTGCACGAATCGCCCGTTTCTAAGCCAAAAATATCCTTTTTGTTTCAGTCCAGTTACCCAAAAAAATAACGCCGTACGTCATAAGTGAGTGAAAGTAAGCGTAGTAGACTACTTTTCGTGTTGACAAATAACTTATTTCAGATATTGTTCTAATGGTAAATAAAGCAGAATTTAGTTTTGGAACAAGCTCCTGAACATGGGCTTTCCACGACAGCTTACTCTCTATCTGAACAGCTAGAAATTTAAAGTGTTCGGTCTCACTCATCATATTCCCATTATGTGTAATCAAAATGTCAGCTTTCGTCAAATTATGTGTTAGAAATTGTAAAAATGAGTTTTACTGTGATTTAACATCAACTCGTTGTCTACAAGCCATGAACTTATTTCTTGAACTACAATATTTGATACTGTGTCAAGATTATGAACAACATCTTTCACTACCAAGCTGGTTACGTCAGGAAATAAAAATATTTTATAGTTACCCGTTATACTCGAAGGCATATCATTTATATAAATAAGAAACAGCAGGGGTCCCAAAACAGAACCCTGGGCACCCCACACTTAACTGTGCCCCATTGCGATTCTGTGTCATAGCCATTTTCAACACTGCAGAGAATTACCTTTTGTTGTCTATTATTAAAGTAAGAGGTGAACTGGTTGTGAGCTACTCCTCATATTCCATACTGTTCCAACTTCTGCAAAAATATTTTGTGATCAACACAATCAAACGCCTTTGTTAAATCAAAAAAGACGCCTAATGTCTGTAGCCTTTTATTTAACCCGTCAAGTGCCTCACAGAGGAACGAAAATATAGAATTTTCAGTCGTTAAACCACTTCTAAAACCAAACTGTACATTTAACAACAAATTATGTGAACTGAAATGATCAATTAATCTTGAATATACAGGCTTTTCAATAACTTTAGAAAAACCGATGGCATAGAAATTGGTTTATAGTTGTCTACATTATCGCTTTCTCCTTTTTTATAAAGTGGTTTCACTACTGAGTACTTTAATCTGTCAGGAAACTGACCATTCTGAAAGGAAAAATTGCAAATATGACTTAGTACTGGGCTAACACATGGAGAACAGTACTTTAGAATTTTGCTAGATACCCCATCATATCCACAACAGACCTTAATCTTTAGTGACTTAATTATTGTCTCTATCTCCTCTGTGGAAGTATCATGAAGGACCATTTCAGGTAGCAGCCTCGGAAAGGTAGTTTCTAAAAATTTTATATGTTTATCTATAGAAACTAGGGTTCTGTTTAGTTCACCTACTATATTCAGAAAGTGATTATTGAATACAGCACATATATCTAACTTGTCAGTAACAGATACATTTCTACTATGCACTGACGTTATATCTTCTATCTGCTGCTGCCGACCAGACACTTACTTCACGACTGACCAGATGTTTTTCATTTTATCCCGAGAGTTCGCTATTCTTTTTGGATACCCATACTTTTTGCCTTCTTCTTAACATTTTCCAGAACCTTACAGTACTGTTTGTAATGAACTACTGCATCTTCAATCTGACTGCTTCTAACATTTTGATACAATTCCCTCTTTGTTCTACATGGTACTCTTATTGCCTTTTTCAGCCACCCTAGCTGCGTCTTACTGGAAGTACCCTGTTTTGAGCGTTCTAGTGGAAAGCAACATTCAAACAGCGTAAGAAATTTGTTCTGGAAAGTATTATATTTAACATCTGCATTATCAGCACTATAAACACCCTGCCATACTTGCTTCTTAATTAGGCTTAGAAAGGTCTCAATTGCAACTGGATTAACTTTTCTGAGTAGTTGATATTTATGTTTAACATTTGTTTGAGAACAAATACTTTTTAGCATTTAAATTTGGGGATCGTGGTCTGATAGGACATTTATTATTCTGCTGACAGAGAGCCCCTCTAATAATGAAGAATGAACAAATATATTGTCAATGGTAGAACTGCTACTGCCTTGCACTCTCGTTGGAAAAAAATACTGTTTGCTCCAGGTTATAGGAATTAAATAGACCTAACAGTTGACTTTTTCTTGAAGTGTAACTTACACAATTAATGTTGAAATCTCCACACACAACAAAATGTTTGTACTTCCTATAAAGTGAACCCAGAACCAATTAAAGCTTGGGCAGAAACATTTTAAAATCTGAGGCAGGGGACGTATATATGACAATTAGCAGTTTAGTTTCCTGCACAACATTCAAATGTCTTTTCTGTGCAGTGTTGAGAAAAATCAATTGACTCCGATGAAAAATCGTTTTTAACATTAAAAGTCGACCACTGTACGAAACAAGAGTTTTGTTTTATCACTAAAATTAGCAAATAAGGTCTATGTGAACTATTGGTTACTCCCTGCTATAAAGCCTTGTTCCCTGGCACAAACTGAGAACTGACTCGTTTCAAATTACTTCAATAACAGAAAGTTAATACTACAGTGGTCAATATACATACACGTTATTACACACAGACATGAATAAGGAAGCCACCACAATTAAAGTTATCTTAGGAAGGTGGGTAAGTAAGTAAGTAAGTTTATGGCGCAACGGAATTTAGACATAAGAAAAATTGTATCTGAGCTTGTTCTCAGCACTTGTGAAGAACAATATTAAATAAAAAAGGGAAGGTGCTCTAAAACTACAATTTATACGCAACTTACGGATTATGCTGAACTTAAATTTGTTTATTCAGATAGAAAACAAGCAAAATGGGGAACCAATTTTGTTAATACAATAAAAATGCATCTCTTCCATGAATTAATGCAGACCGTGCCCAGCCTAAATTATACACGATTTAACGCTACTGGGCGGGAAGGATTCACAAACTACACTAATTCGCTCACACACACGCAATGCCACAGCGAAACTCACCAAAGTCAGCGTGCTGAGATGCGGTGGAAGCAGGCGCTGCTATCTTAGGCGAGATTCAGTAAGTCGGAGGTAGCACAAAACACAGTATATAAAAACACTTTGACGCTGGCTCTAGTCTGTCGTGCCTGTTTTGAGATGGAGTGTGTGCATAGCAAGTTAAATTACATCTGACTTGGACCATGAGCAAACTCGCTAACGGCGACACATGGCTATGTTACATGAATGCACTCCACTGATGGTGAAGTGGTTGAAAATCGAATTCATTATACAAAATCACGGTAGATTTTTAAGTTGCAGTCTGTTAGAAATCGATCTAGGTACTGGTTTTATATGAGAAGTGGTGTGAATTCAGGCGACTAGCTGCAAACCCTGGAAGTCGGAACTCGGACCCCCGTGGTTCCGAAAAACGATAAAATTGAATAAATTGAGTTTCCGAAAAATAAAGAAAATTAACTACAGCATGCAACCCATAGAAATGCTTAGAATTATATAAGGAAGCGAATGAAATACAGCTAGACGCGGTAGGGGGCGATTACGGAGTCAGATGAGGTCCTCTCTCAGAAAAACCAAAAAAATGAAATAATTACAAAGTCGGAAAAATAAAATTAAGAATTACAGCATGCAACACACAGAAACCACATGGAACACATATCACTCATGGAAGGAAACGATGAGAACATTTTTACATGCACTGTACAAGAATGAACACATCACCTATTAGAAATCGGGCCCCACAAAGCTAGAAAGTATTTATGCAGATTTCATACGCCGCCACGAGATCACAAAAGGTTTTAACATACCAGGCCGTTATCAAACTGCAACTAGAATCTCATACACCGTGTTTATCTATTGGAAATCACTGAACTGAAAAACGAGAAC
Organism: Locusta migratoria; assembly: GCA_026315105.1. Classification (NCBI taxonomy): domain Eukaryota; kingdom Metazoa; phylum Arthropoda; class Insecta; order Orthoptera; family Acrididae; genus Locusta; species Locusta migratoria. Next base: position 68,833,678 of record CM048750.1, on the reverse strand, counting down.
ACATTTCCGCACACAATAGGAAAAAATATTCCAAAAAATGATCCGAAGTTCACGAGTCTAAGTTAAACATGCTACACAATGACATGCTACCATCTCGCGGATACAAGAGAAGAACCAACCTTAACTCGCCAGACGCCCAGTATAGAATGACCAGACCAAGTGGCCACAAGACGTGGGAAACCACTGGAAGCCGAAAAATCCAAGATACAGTGGGGTGGGGACAGAGAGCATGTAGACTCACGCTGAGGGAAAGCTCGCCGACTAGTTCGCAACCAAAGGGTGTGGAAACCTCTTTGGTAGTATCGGCAGCTATCGACACTGAGCCAGAGAGAACGATGCAAACTGAGCTATTACTCCCCACATTCAGACACCCATAGATTCTTGCACACACTTAAACGTAAAACAACTGCACATTCTCACAGGGACAGTGGCGTAGCGGAGAAGCCATACTTATGCCACATTAATTAATACAATAATAAATTTTTAACATAACAAAATAAGAAAAACCTAGCAATATTAACTAATATTTTAACACCTGAAAAAAACTGCTATTCCTCAAGCCTTGAAAAGAGTGGGGTTCAAGTTTTAACAAAATGATAATCTAGTGACATTAAAAAAATCATAACTTTACAGAAATATACAAAAAATATGAAAGACGACAGACGGTCGTCTTTCAACATACATGGCCATTCCCCTACACTGCAAGGAACTCCTAGAAGAGAAGGCAGCAATACTGTATCCTGGCAAAGGAAGTTTCTGAATAGTCACATCACTTAAAAAGTGCTCTGAAATATCAATAATGTCAGCGTCAACATCAATAAGTAGTTCGTTAACTTTATCTCTCATACCCTGTATAGTTTGATGAAAAATAGTAATTCCCTTATTACTTAGATTCTTAAACTTTGTAAAAAGTGGTTCCTTTGTTAGGGAGACTTCTCTTAAGCAGTAATACCTATCAGCTGTCCTCAGTTTAAAAAGGTGCAGCCTAACACCAACTACAACAGGAATTTTTCCATGAGTAACACCCCCACCCCCTACTACACTGCCACCTATGAGCTTTGCCAACCCCCCCTGCAGACCATGCCTAGTGAAATCCGACCTTTGGATAGTCTCAACTGGCACTGCTGCAATGTGATCCATGCCCTCCATCATCAGCGCCCCCTCAAGCCTCATGTTAATACGCCTGACAGCTGTATTAAGATGAGGCTTATCATGGCGCTGAAACAGCTGCATGAAATGCACATTTGTGCCACCAGTTTGAGTTGCTATCCTTTCCAGATCACCACCTACCTATATCATAGTCCCTGTCCCTATCAAATCTATTCCCGGCCCCATCCACTATAACTACTTGATCCTCTTTTGAGAAATTCCTACATAAGTCCCCTATGCTACAAGTAACCTGAGCTAACCCTGCACTAGGCTTCACTATATGACCTGGTACTCACTCCCAAGGACTTCTTGTGAGGGTTGGCCAACACCTCTGCCATGAGAACTGCCTAGCAGCAGAACCTTCTTCTTATTAAAAGACCGATCTACAGATTTCGGCTTCCTATCAGCTGAGGTCTGCTGCATACATCCTACACCTACATCTACATGAGGTTCATCTCCACTCAACTCTGTCAGTTGATCAAACCTATTTGTAACTTGCACCGTGAAGCTATCTGAATACCTCCTCCTAGCTACCTTCTTGACAACTGCCAGTTCCCATTCCCCAGCCTCCCTTCCCCTCCTCAGCCTAACTAGTTCCTCTTCAGCGTTTTTCAGCAACTCAAGGGCGCAGATAAAACGTTCCTGCTCCTCTATCATCTTATGCCTGCTGCATATCCTACAATTCCAGGAGAGAACATCACCACACTGCCCACTGCCTTCCCCACTACATTCCCCGCCATGAAAATACTTACTACAAATCCACACTGCAGCCCACTAAGCACGACCCTACGACAGAGCCCACACGTTTCACTCATGGTACAATTTTACAATTACTTGTTAAGAAAAACCAGACGTCTACGTTATGTAGATTACTTTTCTACAAAAGAACAAGGAAGTACCTTAACTACAGCAAGCAACAAATCTCAGTCTACAAATCACGTAACAGCAACTAGTAATACTACAACTAGTAGTATAAAAAAGAGTAAATAACACCACCACAAAAAACTTTACACTGTTGGTTGTATATACAAGAACAAAGTCAAGCGTCACTAATAAACTAACTAAACACAGTGAGAGCACAAGAGTTATCAAAATACCATGACGGAAAGTTTCCCAACCGCAATAAAAACATCAAGAAGACACCGGTTGAAAAGTACTAAATTTTATAAACAAGTAGCGTGCTAACACTTTTGAAATCTACTAACGTTAATAATGTAACCAAAATACACTAACACTTATTGGAACTTATCTTTCAGAGACCAGTATGAATGGAACGGCTCGCCACCAGATCATTATTTAAATACAATCCAAGAACGCTTAAAACTTTTATCTAGATGACCAGTTTCAGCAGAATTAAAAGTTGTAGCTTACACGATTTTTATCAAAAAATATATGTTTCTTGCTATTTTTTTCACTACATTCAGACAGGAAAGAAAAGCAGTAATAGGTAAAGAAAACGTGAGATTTTTGTGTCTAATCCACATATCGATGTAAACAAGAGCGGAATGCAAGCTCAAAGTACCACGATATAAGGCTCTATACCTAACACTTCTAAAATATTTCACTAAACTTGAACAAAACAACACTGCGCGCATAAGCTACGTGTTGTGCTTAGCATTCGCGGGGAATGAAAATGCGGATGTGCCAGCCTGTCTTTTAAGGAGCTATACTTGCACGAAGCCTTGTGCTAACAGAATTACCCTTCATAAACACAAATGCTTATTTCCTTGACTTAAAATTCATTCCATTCCAAAGATATTAACTACATCTTCCAATCAGGCAATAACGACAGAGGTTGCATTCAACCAATGAAAACCGTCGTATACAAGTGTGTAGTCTGTAGAGCTTACAAAATAATTGTGATAGTGATTTTCTGTAGTGATTTTGTGTTTTTATAGCAAAACAACTTTTTTTATTACTTTCAAATAGTGTGAAAGTAAATATTAGACTACGATCTATTTGCCCATCAAATTTTTATAGCTGGTAATTCCCCAGTTATGGTAAACGGACCTTTCAGGGAGGCTTCCTCCCCCTGAGGCAGGACTAAGTGCTCAAGTGATCACTTTTTCATCACAGTTTCTGCCAGACTTCATCACTATATATGGTATGCGTTGCTCAGTAAGACCATACATTCCATCTGTCAAAGAGTTCAAATGCTTACAATAGGGTCATTTAAATTATCAGTGTCAGTCATAAATTCATTGTAATATTTGTGTTGAAAATCATAAGACTACACAATGTACAAGCAAAACAGTGAGTTGTGTTCATTGCAAAGGGGAACATATATCCAGGGATAAAACTTGCCCAATTTACATGAAACAGCAGGAGATTTAAAAAAACGGCAGCCATTCTCAATATTTCTTTCAAAGAGGCCGAAGAAAACCTAAAACCCAGATCATATGCCACAGTGACAGCAAACAGTAAAAACAGTGCACAGAATTGGGAGATAGAATTTCGTCTGGCACAAAACACTCAACACAGTTTTACGATTATTATTCACTGTAATCGCCCTAAACCAACAAAGCCAACCCCACTTCCAACCCCACTCTTTGCCAATCTTAATTTGGCTTCTTCTCCTATTAAAGAAAATCCTTTTGCTCCACGAAATCATGCTGCTGTTTCTCAACAAGCAGAGTCATTTAGTCAATTTTCTGATGGACAGGACAAGAATGCAGAATTAATTGAAAAGTTAGTTTCTGAGATTTTCAATTTTATTACACAGCTTACCTCAGCAAATAAAGACAAAGTGGAGTTTTTAGACATCTACAACATGGTAACCTCCATTTAATCTAGGAAATAATAGGCGGACAGTCAGTGGAAAGAAACATCTCCTTTTTTTAAGACGAACCTTAACATTTTACAGTGGAATGTTAGGTCAGCGATATTTAATAGGGAAAGTTTGGTAAAAGAATTGAATTACCGTAATATCGCTATTGCATCGCTTGAAGAAACATGGCATAAATCAGAAGCTTCAGTCCGTTTTAAGGATTATAACTTAGTAAGGTCAGGGAGACCTGATGGTAAAGGAGAAGCTACTCTGTTAATTAGAAACACCATCAGTTACAACGAAATAGTTTGAACTTGAATAATTTACCATTTCAAGTGGCAGCTGCTGAAATGGTGAAATAAAACTTCAATTTTAGTATTATGTCAATGTATAAAGCTCCTAGGATCGCAATAAGTTGCAACACTTAGCATCAACCTTTTCTGAGTTGCGCCCGCCCTTTCTTATTTATGGAGATTTTAACACACGTCACAATGCCTGGGGCAATGAATTTAATGACCCAGAGGGTATAAGCCTATTTTCGGTAATTGAAGATCTGGATTTGGTCATCTTGAATGACGGTTCTCCAACAATGATTCCTTCCTCTGATAAACGATCTACTGCTGTGGACTTGAGCTTAGTGTCATCTGATTTCCACAAAATATTTTCATGGGAGATTTTACAATATTCTATGGGATCTAACCATTACACCATCAAAATAATGTTGGGCCTCGAGATAAGTCTTAGAAGTAAGTATTATTCGTACAACCAATGGAAATTAAAGGATGCCTACTGAGAAACCTATAAAAACACCATACAGGAAATATTGGAGGAACAGACTCCAGTGTATTCACCAAGGGAAGTTTAAACTGCACTCATGTCAGCCATAAACGTTGCAGCTAGTAATTCAATACCTCAAGGAAAATCAGAGTCTTATTCTGCAGCCAGCTGCAGTGGCCGAGGGTAATGAGGCGCTCCAGTTGCGGTCTGTACGGCCACTACAGACGGGCGTTCGAATCCCCCCTCAGGCATGGATATTTGTGCCATCCTTAGTATTAGCTAGTTTGTAAATTTAGGGACTGATGACCCCGTAGTTAAGTCCCATAAACTATACAAACATTTGAGCATTTTTTTATTCTGCAAAACAACGTGTTTTCTGGTGGGACTCAGGCTGTTCCAAGGCTGTAGCTAAACGAAGATTAGCCTTGACTAAATACCATAGGAAGCAGACGCTACAATGATTCCTAGAATACAGAAGGATAGATGCGGCCACTAGGAGACTCCTGAAGAAAAAGAAGAAAGAGGCTTTAATTATTGTAAGGTCTCTAAAGTTTCAGAGGTATGGAAGACAGTCTGATGTCTCAAAAATCCTAAAGTGACTGGTTCTCCAGTAGTAGATTCTGTATGGTTAGAAGGATTTGTTATGAAATTGGTTCCACCGTCTTGTTCTGAAGCCCCTATGGGTACTCCACAGGAAACAGATTTTCATCATCCTCTGACAGCCCCATTCTCCTGGCATGAGCTCGAAGCAGTTATACAAAATTTCACTGACACCTCTCCAGGAATTGACTATATTCATTACACTATGACGAAAAAATCTTCCATCAAATGCTTTGGCCCTTCTTCTGTGGATATTCAACGAAACTTGGGGAATAGATGAAATGATGGAGGAATGGACTACACAGATTATCATTCCAAACTTGAAATCTGGCAAAGACTATAAAATTAACACCTCCGATAGGCCGATTGCCTTGTCTTCCTGTGTCGGGAAAACTCTGGAAAGGCTAATTAAAAATCGTCTAGAGTCGTGGATGCTAACCAATGAGTTACTTCCTAAATACCAATTTGGATTTATTAAAGTCAGGCGAAAATGGACAGCATCAGTATTTTGTGCACTGACATTCTATCAGCTTTTCATCCAAAAATCTTTTTGTCATTCTTATTCTTAGACGTTACTTCAGCATATGATAATGTGATCATATCCATCCTTTTAGAAAAGCTGAAGAGATAAGGTCTGCCCTCCAGCTGGATATATGATTTTAACACTTTCCTGGCAAAGAGGACGATTTATGTATGTCATCAGCACCAATTTATAGGACCTATGTTTTTATCCAGAGGCTTACGTCAGGGGGAAATATTTAGCCCCTTGTTATTCTACATTTATAATAGGGATCGTGAAGAAATTATTCCACAGAATGTTCATTTACTTCAATATGCTAATGATTTATGTTTCTATTCATCTGGTTCCAAAGGGGATTCCTCAGTCAATAAACTCATTGAGGCAGTTAAATAAGTGTATGAGTGGCTGTTTACCAATGGCCTCGAAATTTCTCCATCGAAATCTATAGTTGTTATTTTTTCAAAACGAGCTGTGCATCATAAGAAAATACAGGTAAGTAATTATTCCTCTGAAGTTAAACCTTCAGACGAATTCTTGGAAATGTGGTTTGATTCGAGACTGAGTTGGATTCCACACATCAGTTCAATCAGCAATAACTGCGTATCTACTATGAATGTTATTCGTTCCCATACTAGAGTTTGGTGGGGTGCAAACCCCAATGTTTTACTAACCTTATACAGAGCTTTAATTGGAAGCTAGATTGAGTATGGTTGCACAGTTTATGGAAATGCCACTGTCAAGTATAGCCGCAAATTAGAAACTCTTCAATACAGCTGTATTCGAACTTGTCTTAGGGCGATGAGGTCTACTCCTACCAATGCACTTTTAGTAGAAGCACTGGAAATGCCTTTTCATTTTAGACATCAGTGGCTTGCAAGCAAATATAAATTGCAAAGGATTGCTTTGAAATCTCATTCAGTAATTAGCAAATGTGAAAAATGCTACTCTCTCCTAAATAACAGGATTTTAAATCAACCTCCAGACGCCTTTAGAAGTTTTCAAAGATTTGCAAAAAGTATCATCTCTACAAGAAGCCTTCCCATGTATGAAAGACCTTTTAGACTTTGCTCATCCTCCAATTTAGTACATTACCTGGAATTTAATGAATACCACAGCAGCAACCTAAATATGATACTCAACAATTATCTCCAAGAGAAATGGAATGTGCTCTGCACATATATACTGATGGTTCAAAGAATGTATGAAAGACCTTTTTCGACTTTGCTCATCCTCCAATTCAGTACATTACCTGGAATTTAATGAGTACCACAGCAGCAATCTAAATATGATACTCAATAATTATCTCCAAGAGAACTGGAATGAAACTCTGCACATATATACTGATGGTTCAAAAAATGTATTAGAAGGAAATGCTGGATGTGCTACCCTATGTCCTCCAATGGGTTACTATGAGTTATTCAAACTTCCTTTTTCGGCCTCTTCTTATACAGTGGAAGCTATTTCAATCTTGAAGTCCATTAAATATTCTTTAAGACAGAATTATGGTAGAATTTTAATTATCTCTGCTTCTAAAAGTATTCTAAATGCAATCGAATGAAAAAAATGGAATAAAAATAGTGGTAAGCTCATCATTGACATAGACCATGTATTAATACAATACTCTCAAAAGGAATAAATGGATTTCATTTCTATGGATTAAAGCTCATGCAGGAATATTTTATAACAAAATAGTGGACCAACATCCAAGGAAGCGGCTTCTTCTGGACGTATTTTAGATATACAGTTGCCCTACACTGACTACTTTTGCCAGATTAAAAGATAAATCAGATCACAATGGGACGAGGAATGGAAAACAACATCAAATCTAAAAGGAAAATATTATAGCTGGATTCAACCTGACATATCGAGATTTCCATGGTTTCATAAAATGGCAATACACCGCAGAGTGATTTCTACTATCACGAGGGTGTGTTTCAACCATGACTGCTTTTCTTCTCATTTATACCATTTACATCTAAGGAATTCTGATACCTGTGGTTGCAATAACTCAGATGTAGGGGGACATTAACCATTTAATTTTAGTTTGCCTGAAATATCTCCATCATAGAGAACAATTCATCTGATCTGAAGAATCTCAGAGTCCCATTCCCTACAAGTATTCTGAATATATTAATTATGGACGATAAAGCAGTCCTGTGATGTTTGGCAAGATTTATTTTAGTGAGTAATTTGACACTCTAATGGATCGCCTTTAGACAACTTCAAGTGATGTATCTTTTTCTTTTTTTCTTTCGTGTGTCTTTATTAATTTCAGACATAATTTTTAAGTGATCATAAATTAATATAATGTAATTGTGTGTGTAGCTAAATGGTGTACTGACGGCAAATGCCAAGTAAAATAAAAAAAGGTTGCAAAATGTGAACTCAATAGTGAATACTGATACAGGGTTGGGATTACTAACCCATCTCTATAGCCTAACAGTAGAATTTACGATTTACATTCTGTTTCTATATGATGGGAGAATATCATCTGTTCCATAACACAGTAAAAGTTCAATATTCAAATAGATTATTTAATGAACAACAAACTGAATCCTTAAACAAAATAACAAGGTGGAGATTTTGTTTTGGCCATCTACATAAAATAATTTGATTTGCAGCAACATAGTGTAGATGTATTTCAAGTGTGTACACCTATAAGAAAACATTTGAGAGATATTGGGGTAATGATATTCGAAAGTCTTGGCTTCTGATGAAATATCTTTCTAGCTCTATGTAATAATAATAATAATATAAATAATAATATTAATTTTATTGTCATTGAACTTTTACAAGCAATAGACAAAGTCAATATTAATAATAATACATAAGTAAAATATTGTGTGGATAACTTTCTACAGTGAGTAGTATGTTAAAGTATTGAATGGTATTTCCCAGTCATGTTGTCATAATGAAATTTCAAATAGAGTCACATTCAAAAAATTAATTAACAGAATAAAATGGATTAGCCACTAGTATGTTATACAACCTGCATTTACATAAATTTAAGGGTAAATTACTTATGTCTGCAGGTAACTTACTTAACATTTTCAGGTCTAGCACATTATAACTATCTAATGATTTAGACAATCCACAGAATGGGACATTTATTTTCTTGCAGTTCTTTATATTATAAGAATGAATGTCTTATTTTAAGAGCTGGCTGGATAAATTATTTTTTATGTGAATTAAAACATGATATATATACAAATTGTAAGACAATCTAATTTTATGAATAATGGTTTTGCATGTTCCCATTTGCCTGAACCTGTCATAACACTGACCACTCTTCTTTGTAGCATAAGAATATCATGGGCATGGCTGCTATTCCCCCCAAAAAAGAATTCCATAAGAGATGATGCACTGAAAGAATGCAAATTATGCTGATCTAATATATTTATCCAGAATACAGTTCTTCAATTTCTTCCACAAAAAAAATACTCTAGAAAGTCTAGCGCTTATGTACTTTATGTGTGGTTCCCAAGAAAGTTTACTGTCTACGTTTAACCCTAAAAAATGTAATACTACCTTGGTTGCCTATACCTGGTAAATTACAAAGAGTAAAAAATATTAGTTGTGTTTTACGTTCATTTAAACAAAAGTCATTAGCTCTAAACCAAATAGAGGCCTGAGATATTGTACATTCAGTTAAATTGTGCAGTTCATTGAAATCAGAACTACTGTTAAAAAACGTAGTGTCATCTGCATACAATATAGTTTGTGAGTTCATAAAAGATGGTAAATCATTGATCATGAACAAAAATAGCAAAGGGCCTAAGATTGAGCATTGTGGTACGCCATATCTATGTGTGACTACATCAGACCTATCATTACCCATACATAAAATTTGTTGCTGGTCACTAAGAATTGATTTAAACATTTTGATGCTAGCCTTTCTTATTTCATAATGAAACAGTTTTCCAACAGTAACCCATGATCAATTCAATCAAAAGCCTTGCTGGAGTCACAAAATGTAGCCTGAACAAATACTATTGCTTCAAATACCTCCAAAACTTTTTTTTAACAAACATGTCCATGGCATCCACAGTTGATCTGTCTTTTCTAAAACCAAACTGCTCATTATATACTAGGTTATGATGTTCGAGATAGGAAATAAGTTGAGAATACATAATAGATACAAACATTTTGGAAAAGATAGGAGTAATGGGGATAGGTTTATAGCTAGATGTACATGGCCTTTCGTAAAGATGGAAACTACTCTAGACAATTTTAAAACACTAGGAAAGGTTTCTTCGCTGAAACATCTATTTATAAGGTTTGTCAATGGTTCAATAATGCATTCAATTTCTTTTAATGATATTTCTGGACAGATAAAAAATATCAACACTATCATTTTAGAGTTCTACATCTTCAGGGTCTACATTCCTAAAAGTAAAATTTGAGGGTGAAATTTTTTTGTTGGAAAAACATCAGCTCTATAGGGCTTGTGTTGGGTTTAACAGTGTTTCTGAAAATTTCTTCCACTGACTGAATACAAAAATTGTTAAAACTGTCAGGGGATAAGTTCACAACCTGTTTACTCCCAGTATTGGGAACTAAGTTGATAACTTTCCAAGCAGTTTTCTCTTTATTATTAGATCTGTTAATTAAACTTCTTAGCATTATTGACACTCAGTTTGTATTCTTTCTTAGCATTATTGTGCACTAATCTAGCATTTTATGTCTTATAATTTCTATACAAATCTAAATAAAACAGTACTTTGTGCTTCAAATTCAGTAATTTGGGAGTATACCACTGACATTGGTTTTTTTATTTTTTTGTGACAAGGGATTAACCTTGCATACTCTTTTTGGAATATATTCTTCAAAAAGTGTACAAAAGACTGAAAAAAACCTTTTAAAGATAATATCAGCTGAGCAACATTGGTAACTATCAATGAACCCTTTCCAGTAATAATTGTGTGATGCTTTCTTGAAATTACATAAAAATGCTTCATTCAGAGCTTTTGAAATTACTTTCTTAGTACATGTACATGTACTCTTATTAGGTGACTTGATATTACGTATATCACAAATCACAGCATCATGGTGCAATATGTCCTATCAACATTTGAAAAAATATTGCTGAGACATACTAATCCCCATGTCTTTTCTGAATTTAGAAAATGAAAATTGTATTGCCTTAATATATTTATTAATGTATTCACACATTGATTATCCTCTGTTACATCAAATGCTGAATTGACATCTCCCCCTATAGTAATACTAAATTTCTCCCATTTTGGCCTACATAAAAAGTTGAACAAGTGATCAAGTTATCAAGTTCGTTTAACAATGTAAACGAAGGCTTCCGCGGCCATTGTCATTGTTTATAAAACTCTTCTGGGTGTTGGACCGCATCGTCAATATATCAAATACTTCACCAACGTTTCGGCCACTATTGCAAGATGGCCACTTGCAATAGTGGCCGAAACATCGGTGAAGTATTTGATATATTGATGATGCAGTCCAGCACCCAGAAGAGTTTTATAAACAATTCGTCTAAAAAGATAGAAGGATCCCCAGTTGGGCATCTATAAAGAGCAATTATTAGCAGTTTAGCTTCATCTAAACAGTAACCTGAAACCTCATAATCATACTCATGCCAAAAGCAGTCTAGTTGCAATTTAAAACCAGAGTACTGAAAATGCTTACTAATATAAAGTGCTGTACCTCTATTTTTATGCTTTTCCCTACAATAACTGATGGCCAATAAATAATCATCTAATAGTTCATATGGCAATTCTTCTTTCGCACACCAGTGCTCACTTAGACACAAAATATGTAACAAATTATGAACAGTAAATGATTTACTAATTCACATTTCTGTCTGATACATTAAAGATTGAGATACTCTATTTCAAACTGAGATCTACCTGTTTGGAATATGCCTACATCTCCTGGGAGACTTCTCTCAGACTTATTACTTAAATCTTTAAAACTAGCAGGGTTACTCATTAACATTTCAGAAATAGCAGGGTCATGACTTTGTCTTAATTTTATACCTTAATTTTATAACTGAGTGTAAACTGGTTTTCAAACATTAATGGAAGAGAGAAATAGAATTGCTAGTGAAACCACCGTTTTCACCAGCCGGTTATCTAGTTACAATTATGGCTAGAACATTGTGTTCCACTATTTCAGATGAAAAACGTGTTATTGATATTTTGGAATGCTTCATCAAACCTAAATAAATAGGTTGAAACTGAGGCCATACTGATGGTGGAACACAAAAATATGTATTGTCGTTATTCAATAAAAGTGCGGTTAGAATGTGGTGGAACCTCCCCCAGAGAGTGTCAAGATTTTAGAATAACTTAGGCCTAAATTGTTATGCATGAAAGTGAGTAAATTTCAACTAGTAATTTCAATGAAAAGGCAAGACTGTGGTAACACTGGCCTGTAGTGTAGCCAAAACTTAACTTTCACACCTTTTTTTAATGTAATTTTTTTCATGTTTGACATATTTTCTGAGTGGAAACAGCAAAAATATATTTGGGGATGGGGAAGACGCTGACGAGTGTTCTGCTGCATATTAGGTACAAATATCGTACATAAATTTCCGGATATGCAAGGCATGTGCATTGCATAACATTTTTTCTTGATAAAAACATCAAAATTTCGACACCAACCCTAAAAAATTTTTTGCGAGAAATTTGCGTACCGGTAACGAAATCGTTTTCAGAACCTTTTTCGTTATTAGAAGTCGGTTTATGTTGATAACCAGTACAGGTTATCAAAATTTAGTTCACCTTTTATGATGTGACACATTCATGAATCTTTTATGACTATTTTGCATTCATTACTTTCGTCAACCAGAACCAGATGTTTAGCCAACCTTCGAAACCAACCAAACACAGTCCTGATTTTATACTGTAAGATATAATGTTTTAATGTGGAAAGTATTTTCACACTGTCAAATTTGTTGGTTAAAGTGCAGTTTATGCGGCAGCGGCTAGCCATCGCGCTCGCTAGGTTGGGAACGGTAAACAGCCAATCAGGAGTCGCGGTGCCGCGGCCAATGAGATTGCTTGTTTCATGATGAGTAAATTTGGCGTCCATTTCGAATTTATTCCAGGATATCGGTGCGGCGGTTGTGTGATTGTAATTGGTTTTCCATGTATAAGAGATTTTTTGATAATTTTGATATTACGGACATAAGTGACCTATTATTAATACACCACAGCAGTCAAACATGTTTTATTTGTTTTATGACCAGTACCAAACAGTGATCATTTTAAGTGAAAGTTAAGTTAGGTACAGGTTAAATGAGAAGTTTTGTTTTTAGTATGTGAGGGCGCGTAGTGCCCGAATCGCCGGTTCAGAAACACTCAATCGATTTACAGTTGTACACTCGATATATATATCATTTCAGTCCGAGCTACCTCAATTGCAAGCATTCTTGGAAATTATCGCAATTGCTTTTACTGACCAGACAAGGGTACATACAAGCACCTGTCAACCATAGAGCAGGTATAGTATGTTTTATTTATTTTAAGATATATTCGAAACAGTGATCAAGTGATATCCATACTGATAGCAACTGTAACTTGTAGATCGTCAAAAACTTTTGCATACACCGCTTCGATTTGTTTACATAGTACAATTGTAACACTCTTTCTTATTGGCCGTGGCATGGCGACTCCTGATTGGCTGCTCTGCCGTTCCCAACCTAGCGAGCGCGACGGCTAGCCGCTGCCGCATAAACTGCACTTTTACCAAATTTGTTTCCATCAGAAAGGTCGATTTCGTTCAGCTGCTCTGGGTGAACTTGATAAATCAAGCACTTCTAAGGTCTCAGTAAATCATTCTCCTGCTGCAATCTTCCAATATAAAGGCAAAAATTTTAGGCTTATCTAACAACACAGAACAAATAAATGTCACACACCATAATTCTATTTTAAACGTTGATGTACGAGTGAGTGCTAATTCTGGTAAACAAAGGTCAAAGGTGGGTATTGCACTGGAAAAGATATTTGAAAAAGATCTTTTATCAAAACTCTTTGGTCACGTCTCTGATGGTGTACTTGGTCATCTTTTATAAAAGACTGCAGTAAACTAACAAAATGTTTTTTGCAGTGCATAATCCGCAATGAAGCATACATGAAAGAACTACGAAAATATTCTCTCTTCTTAATTACGATAAAAGTGTCTAATGAGGTTATGTTTAGCATTACACTTTCATGACATACGTTAACTTATTTCAGTGTTTCATTATTTACACATTGACACAGCTTTAGGACTTCCTGAAACATCGATTAATGTGAAATATTTATAAGTATGTGGAGAATTAAAATGTTTTCTCACACGTTCTTAACGATTTAGGTTATTATGTCCTAGCAGTGTAGCTCATTAAGTAGATTTTTCCGAGCACTTTTCATATTTTCCTCCCAATATTCATGGTTTTACCTAAAATTTTTCGTTCTTTCCAATGAATGCACTCCCAAGCAACATTATATTACCTACTATAATACAGACAATTGACTATTTTGGAGTCTTTTCCGAGCAACTATGACGAAATATTTTACGCTAGTGTAATGAGCTCCTGTGAAGTAGTTTCATCGAAGATGTTCGTTAAAACCTTTGACTAAAATCAGCCGCCCTGATTCAACGGTTTTCATTGGCTGACTGTAACCTCTATCGCTATTGGCTGAATGGAAGATACAGTTAATATATTTGGAATGGAATAATTTTAGGTCGAGGAAATAAGCATTCATTCCAATTCTAAAAGATTCTATGACTTCATTACTAAATTAAATGAAGTGTCTTCTGTAGAGCCTAACATTCGATGTTACGCACATATAAAGGTGTGCTATTTCAGGCTCTCCCGACGTAATATATTGTTGAATGGTTCATGGGAGTGCCGTCGTATCGTATTGCAATAGTCACACAATATTCCTGCAGCTGCTCGCCATCGTCAGATGTTGCTTCTCTGCTCTCAATATATATGGTTGCTTGTTACCACGGCGCAGATGCCGCCCCTGTGACATCAACGCAGATGTAGAGCTCCTAAAGGGCTGGCGCATCCGCCATTTTCATTCCTGCAAATGCTAAACACAGCATGCTGCTTATACAAACAGTGTTGTTTTATTTAAGTTTAGTGAAATATTTTACAAGTGCCTGGCATGCAGCCTTAGATCGTCCTGCTTTGAGCTTGCATTCCGCTCTTGTTTACATCGATATATGGATTAGACACAAAAAATCTCGCGTTTTTTTACTTATTGCTGCTTCTGTCAAAATACAGAAAAAAGAGCAAGAAACGTATATTTCAGTGATAAAAATCGAGTAATACGTTCAATGTCGCGAAACTGATCACCTAGATAAAATTTTTAAGCGATCATGGCTTCTGTTGCAATCATGACTGTCAATATGCGAGGTTTGTTTGCCGTCTTACAGTAAGTGTTTTTTGTCTGCTGTGACAAATTCACCACATCGGATTTTTGTACTCAAATTGCTGAAAGTACTTTTATTATATTACTGGGTAAGTTTTAGAATGTATTACAAACATCTTAAATCTAAAAAGAATATTAGTGTACAGGATCAAAAGTTTATGGTCAAAAATGCACACGGTGCCGATGTTGGCAACAACCTTTGAATGGTATTTGAGAAACTAATCGTATAGAATGTGTTAACCATGAAATAAATAAATAATTCTGTTCCTTCTCTAAGGTTGACAGGTTTTCGTATGTAACAGTACCCTTGTCTTAACAGTAATTTAATAATCCTTGTAAAGCACACATTTCGTTGCCAACATTAGCACACTATGCCGCTGCAGCCCTAAGTAAAATTTACCCAGTATTCTTTGCCAGTTATGTTACAGCCTCTTATAGATAAGTGTCAGTATTGGCATTTACTAATAATAAATTTAATTGAAGGTGTATTTTGTGATAAAACATCAGGTACCGTACTATTCTGTCAAACTGCATACTACAAGTTATGATGCTAAAACTTCGAAATACCACAAATAGCATTCAACAGTAGTTGGCTGTATCAGCACAGTACGCTGCCACAGCTGTAACAAAACTTTTTGCCCAGTGTATTTATATTTTCCGTTTTAGTATTTGTAATACTTTCTTGCAATAACGTAACAGATATATAATATAATGTTTGTTAAGCTTATGGGACTTAACTACGGGGTCATCAGTCCCAAACTTACAAACTACTTATCAACTACCTTATACTAAGGACGGCACAAATATCCATGCCCGAGGGGGGGATTCGAACCCCCGACCGTAGTGGCCGTGCAGACCGTGACTGGAGCGCCTCAGTCCCCTCGGCCACTGCGGCCGGCAACGTAACAGAAATATCTTCAACAATTTCAGTACAAAACTTTTTGATGAGGTTTATTTCTCAATATACTATATAAGACACACATATTGTTCTCTAAAAACAGTAAGTTCTGGGATGCTTTGCTGTAATATGATATTTTGCGGCTGCTAATACCCTACTGGCAGCTTCTCTGTTAAGAGCGTAGTTCTTTCAGATGAGCTAAACAAAACCGTAAGTTCAAATATCACAAACGATTTTTACTATTAAATATTGCTTCAACTCATAATAATAACTATTTACTGTACTTACAATACATAACTGTGGGCTCGGTTTGGGTTCCCAGTTTTTTCGACGACATTTAATGATCCATTTTTTCTTCTCTTAGAATCTCTCAAGAAACAAAACGTTCTGTAGCCACCTCTGGAATGATTTGAGCAGTTTATGGCAACACAACCACCCGTAATGTCGTGCTAAAGTGCCGTGACGCAAATCCTACAGCACCGCAGTGTGTTTAATTTACGAGTCACGAGAATGAAAATGGCGGATTCGTCAGCTCATACTTATAGGAGCCTTAGCAGACCAGAACGTCGACAGCATAAGAATGGATAACCCCCTAACTGTGGGCCGTTGAATGGGCCATTGGTGGTCTGCACAGGTGCGGCGCAGGCAAGAGCAGCCGCTGTGACCCTATTCTGTATCTTTTAAATGTGCCAAAGTTTGGTTCAGTCAGAGAGCACACCGAGGGTTCATGTTATCGAAGCAACTCCCCTGTTTAATTGTGTAAGCCTTTCGGTGGCGATACAAGCCGTCTCTGAGGACACCAAAGCTCACGATGGCGCTGTTGCCATATCTGTTTGCATTAGCCATTCAGAAGTGTGTGTGCTCCTCCACGCATGCACACTGCTGAGCAGGGGAGACAGCAGCCGTGGTCCACTTTCGCTGTTTTTTCTACCATGCGAGACAGCCCATCAAAATGTAAAAAAATTAGTCATGTATGAGGGTAAGTCAATTATTATCCGCAATTTAGTTATATTTTTGTTTATGTTGGTAGTACTGTCGTTTTACATTGGTGACACATGCTTTGTTTATTCTTAGAGTATAAATATCTATACTTTAAGTGTTTATTTGTTGTTATATCTTTGCAATTTTCAAGCTGCTACTTAGTTTCGTTGTCGCTGACGTGCTGTTAATCATGGCTGCTCCGCTGTCTATTTGAACTTTAGAGTATAGATATTTATACTCTAAGATTTGCACCAAAGAAGAGCAACGTTCAGTGATACGTTTTTTGTCGGCAGAAGGTGTATCAGGGGCCGAAATTCATAGAAGACTTTCAGTACAGTACGGGAGCAGTGTTTTGCCACAACGAAGTGTGTACGAGTGGATTGAAAAATTCCGAAATGGTCGCACGAGTGTTAAGCTCGATGAAGGAGCCGGACGACCGTTTACCGCCACAAATGAAGAAACCATTGAGCGATCACGTGAAATGATCCACTTAGACGATTAACTATTGTTGAAGTGGCTCATTGTCTTCAAATTAGTCATTGTTCTGCCTACGAAATTATTCACAACAGACTTGGGTTTCGTAAAGTTTGTGCAAGATGGGTCCCAAAACAACTCACACAGTTGCATAAGCAAACGCGCCTTGAAATCTGCAGAAACCATTTGGATCGCTATGGTAACGAAGGGGACAACTTCTTAGACAGAATCTTTACTGGTGACGAAACATGGCTCCATCATTACGAGCCGGAGAGTAAACAGAGTATGGAATGGAAACATCCAAATTCGCCATGCAAGAAAAAGTTCAAGACCCAACCGTCCGCAGGAAAACTGATGCTTACGGTTTTCTTGGGATAAACGAGGTCCTGTACTGGAAAATTATGGTGAAAGGGGCACAACAATAAACAGTATACGTTACAGTGAGATGCTTACTGACAGGCTAAAGCTTGCAATTCGAAGCAAACGCCGAGGATTGCTGTCAGAAGGTGTTGTGTTGTTGCACGACATGCCCGTCCGCATACTGCTGTCCACACTGCTCAAACGCTCCAGAAACTCAAATTCGAAGAACTGGATCATCCTCCATATAGTCCCGATCTTGCCTCTTCTGACTGTCACTTGTTTGGTCCACTCAAACAGGCATTAAGGGGCTGTAGATTTGACTCGGACGAAGCAGTGAAGAAAACGGTGCATTTCTGGCTCACAGCTCAACTGAGGGCATAAGGAAGCTTGAAGAGCGATGGACGAAGTGCATTGAAAAGCAAGGCGACTATGTCGAAAAATGATGTTCTTTTAAGTTTCGTACATTATTACAATAAAATTTTATAACTACTTTGCGGATAATAATTGACTTACCCCCGTATTTTATAATATGGTGGCATAACACGACAGTGTGTTCCAAAAACTACCCACTGACAGCTCTTTTTTTTAACGAAATTATAACTTTTTGTCACTGAAAAAGAGAATATTTAAACTTTTATGAAAAGTTGTTTATTCGCGCTACTCTATGTTTATCACACCGTATCTCCTAAACTAAGCGCCACAAAGCAAAATAATTTTGTAATTGCCTTCAGTGCTATAAGTTTTTTTTTTTTTTTTTTTTTTTTTTTTTTTTTTTTTTTTTTTTTTGTACAGTCTATGGGACTTAACTACGGGGTCATCAGTCCCTAAACTTACAAACTACTTATGAACTACTTACGAACTAGGACGGCACAAATATCCATGCCCGAGGGGGGGATTCGAACCCCCGACCGTAGTGGCCATGAAGACCGTGACTGTAGCGCCTTAGTCCCCTCGGCCACCGCGGCTGGCTGCTATATGTTGTCGATGTCTGCAAACTTTCCGGCCAATATATTCAGTGATAGTGAAGTAATAAATTAAAATCTCACGTCTGACGAAGAACTTTTACCAAACCAACGTCCAAATGTAGTAAGCGACAAACTTTTCCCCTTTACATTTTTGTGTGTGTGTGTGTGGGGGGGGGGGGGGTGGGGGGGGTCGTAAGCGAGAAAAAATTTCGGAAAGGTTTTAATTTACTCTTGCCTTTTGTTGGAAGGTGTTAGGTCTACCATTTGTCCTAGAAGAGTGCAGAATTGTGTAGTTCATTTGCGACGCACGAGCTCAGCGTTTTCGGAGCGACAGTTTGCAGGTGCGCGCCAATCTGGCGTGATGGAAACACTAGAGAGTAGTGATGGGACAACCGACTGTTTTTAACAACCGATTGGTCAATCGGTTGTTTATTCGTTCAGTCGGTTTTTTCAGTCGAATGAAACAACCGAATGAAAATAGTCTCTGTGGCCATATGAATGTTTTCACTCTCTGGCGAGGTTTGAGTGGTTTCAGTCGATGCGAAACAATCGAATGAAACCAGTTTGTCGGTTGCAGCCGCTATATTAAATGTTTTCACTCATTCAGTGGGTTTGAGTGGTTTCAGTCGATGCGCGAGCACCGAATGAAAGAAGTCTCTGTCATTTACATGAATGTTCTCGGCATTGAGTGGTTTCACTTGATGCGATTTAACCGACTAGAAAACGTCTTTGTCGGTTTCTGCAGTAATGTGGATGTTTTTATTAATTCATCGACTTTGTGTGACTTTATTTGCATACTCCTTCAGCCTTTTTGGGTATAAATGAACCGTGATTCCGCATGAAACATTCTTAGAGACAAATCTTAAAAATATAGCAGTGTGTCCGTGTGTTTCTATTGCATGCAAATCTGCAGTTTTGTTCCAATCTTAATGATATTTTGCACACTTGACCTTCAAAGCAAGAGGAACGTCACTGTCTACATCAAATTTCATCCGGTGCATGGCGGAGGGTACTTTACATACTAACTTCAACAAAAACTACAATTTGGCTGCGATCTTGATGAAATTTTGCACACTTGATCTTTAGATCAAGGCGAAGGTAACTGTGTACAATAAATTTCGTAGGTGCATGGCGGAGGGTACTTTACCTACTAACTTCGACAAATTCCGTTTGTATTAGAATTTTAATGCTATATTTCACTCTTCAGTTTCAAAGAAAGAATGGTCACCATCTACATCTACTTTAGTTTGATGCATGAGAGAAGGTATTCCAGACTTCGACGCCGATATAGAGTTTTACTCCAATCTTGATGAAATTTTGCACACTTGACTTTCAAAACAAGTGGCAATTCACTGTTCATCTAAGATTTTGTATGGTACATGGCAGAGGGATGGAATAAACTTCCACACCCTTTCACCGATAACCACAGAAATATCTGTGGCAAGAGTGAATAATTATGAAAGTTGAGATGAATGTTTTCATACACTGTTGACGAATACAGACGCGCTGAAGAAATTTACAGCACTGATAAATGTTGTATGTCTTCTCGCACTCCTTCAAATTAGATGGAATTAACAAATATATTTTTATAAGAACTATTTTTATACAAAATACTTTAATAAACTTTTTTTTACAATACCTAATGTTTTACTGATCTTCGAATTTGGATCTAGCAAATAAGCTCAAAGTTAAAATACTTAACACTGTCCTACTAGTACCTTAGATATGTATGAACAATAATCCGCAAACCGCACGTTTCTACCTGTTCCCACTTCGGAGATACAGTATGCGAGATTAAACTTGTAGTGATCATTTTGGAACACCCTGTAGTTTCCACGCTTCTTTATTGAGACAGTAAGAAACCGACAACAATGGGCGATGGCACTCCCCGCCCCCCCTGGCCAGACACTGTTGTGTGGAGTTTGGTAAGGCGCGCGCCTGCTGGACTAGCGCTGTCAGCAGTGAAAAAACCACCCTCGTGTCCCCGCTCCCCGCCGTACTTTGTGGTCATCGGCCACAGATTGTGGGTGTCTGCGATAGTAATCTGATCGGGCCCAGATGATCGGCGTTTTTGAGGTCTGTGGTGGGCAATGAAAGTGATCGCACGCCTGCTCCAGTGATATGACATCTAATTAGTTACTCGTTGATGGCACCTCGAACAATTTAATCTACAACAACTGTTACTGTGTATTATAAAACGAAAAGTTAGTTCATTCAGTACATAATTAAATGAACATTGTAATACGCATTTTAACTTCGGTATAATGTAGCACTGCTGTAGTTATCTGATGTGCATGTCAGTTTAATTCATAAAAATAAATGGATAGCTCTGTAAGTTGGGATAATGATTACTTGGTTGAACCGACGGAAAAAATTACTGCCTCTTTTCACTTGAAAAGAAAGAATGAGTAATTCAGTCGATGTACAAAACTGATAAAGTGTCGCATGTTTTTATTTGGTTGTTCCCACAGACTACATTCATTCGAAAAAAAAAAAAAATAAACGAATATTAATCCAACATAGTAAAACTATACCGACTGACACTTTTATTCGGTTGCTCCCACTGACTGGTTTCACTCAAAAGAACGAATGAATAGTCCAACCAACTGAATCGGTTGTTTCATTCGGTTGGTCCCACCGACTAGTTTCACTCGAAAGAATGAATGAATAATTCAACCGATACGAGAAACTATACCCGGGCCGCTGAAACTTTGCACTTGACGTTTACAAATAACAAGTGAAGAGCAAGAAGCGCGAGGCGCTAGTCGCTAGGAACGATCCAATCACAGCGCGATAAACACTTCCAGTGATCACGTGCCGTGACGTCAACGTTCCCGCGTTGCCGGCTTTGTTCAGTTCTACCGTAAACAAAGTTGTGTATCGTGTTTATCGCGTGTTTATGTTGTGTGTGCTTTTTCGCTGCGATTTGTTTTACTGTGAATGGTTTAACTTTTACTTTCCGAGTTAAAGTAATTGGATGATGTCACCGAAAAGACTTTTTCTGAGTAAGTTCTCAATTTCGTGTGAATAAATACTTCGAAACTTATGCTTTGAGCAGGAAGTTGATTCCCACTACAAACGATCGGAAAGAAGTTATGGTGCAGGGGTTAGAAGAGTGAAATATTGCTGCAGATATGTCAATGTCAAAACTTCTTTTATATTTGCTCGTGAAACAAAATAAGCCTATTACACTCACATATGCAGTAGACGAAATCGCAAAGGAGCAGCGTCACAATGAAATAAATCTGTCCAGATTTCACTGCCGTTTTAACGCTATAAAATTGGTATGGCGTGACGTGAAGAATTACTTAAAGGAACAATAAGTCTTTCACAATAATAGACGTGGGAAAGCTGTTGCCAATGTGGATGCTGCATCTTGAAGAAAAATATTATATATATATATATATATATAAAATAAATTAAAAAGGGTCGTGCACATTGAAAAACTGATTCGGGCAGCGCAAACAATGGAAGGGATCATGAACAGTTAATGATTTGTCTTGGTGATAAGGACGATTTTTGCAGTGATGACAACACTGAAGATGGCTAGCTGGGTGTAATTGTACCACTATCGCCGTAAATTGGTGAGTGAAAAGCATTCTGATTATAAAACGGAGAGAGAGAAGTTACTATCTTGATTATTGTTTATTTCGTATCTGTCGTGATCCAATGCTAATTTTCTATATTGATTTACTCCGTTATTGAAAGCGTGTGCATTGTTGTGCTCTGGTCTTCATTAATATGCCGTTAATTGCTGCTTATGAACGAATTATTATATGCACTTTTATTGCTCAATAGCTTACATTTACGAGATGCAACTGAAAACCGTTTCGTCTGCTGTGTGTATAGAGGCTAGTGTTGCAACGTCGCTAAAGCAGTGTAGCCAACTTAACTCGCCGTAATGCGAAACGTCAAGTGCAATGTTTCAGCGGCCCGGGTATACAACCGAATGATCGATTTTTTTTCCAACAACCGAATGAATCGATTGTTTTCATTCGATTGTTCCCATCACTACTAGAGAGAGCGCAGTGCTGGCAGTGAAAAACTTTTCATTTTTGCATTACAGAAGTACATGGAAGTTGCGGAAAAGGATTACATATTAGTCGAGACAGCTCTTAGAAGCGCAAATTTGTCAATGTTTTTTACTGCAGAAGGAGCGTACAATATTTTAATAACAAAACAGTTGTTTGACGCCGAGGAAAAGCTAAAGGACCTTTTAGATTCACTCATAACCAGTTTTAGTATCTTCTGTCGTTAACTGGACAAAACCTGAAAAGTCAGCTCAGTGTCTGTTAACGTATATGGATGATGAAGAGCAGTCTCGAATATTTCTTTATTGTCGCAAAGTTTGATTTTGGTCGCTGTGAGACTCTCGTCTGTGCTTAAAACATAGTTTAAACCGTACAAAAATTTTCAGTCTTCATATTGAAAATTATGTAATCGACAACAATGAAGGCTGAAAATTTTTCTTTGTTTCAAACTGCGTTTCAAGTATTGAGAGTAGTCACACATGAATTATTCGTAATAAGACAAAAAAAAAGTAAATGTATAAAAATAAAAGTCTATGTTTGTTTCACTTACAGGAATTTCATCTTTCGTTTTATAATAAGAGTGAACCCCTGATGTCTAAGAAACTACTGCTGGCGCTCGCTCTTACATGTAGATGCTAAAGAATATTGCATATCATGCTTCTCTTAAACGAATAGAAAAGTATTCCAAACAAGGTGACCGGTGAAAAAAAACATAATCTGGCAGATTCGAACCTAGACCTGTAACATGCACAATGAGAGCTCGTCGCCTTAACAAGCACCTTTTCTTTCTTTTTTTCTTTTTTTATTTCGTATTTTATTATCCCATTCTACATAATGGTCTTGCTCAAAAAGTTAGCAAAATCTGTCATAGTTCATTGTGTTCTCAATCTTGTGGTGCTCTATGTGCAGATACATCATGAATGCCTTTTTCGTCTTCTGTGCTGAGTAAGTGTGGCCCATCATGGTCTTCGGGAATGGGAAAGTCAGCCAGTATTATTGCTTTGGGTGAGGTCCTCCTAAAGGCCAATTCACACTGTCCGTCACGTCAACGTCACGTCACGGAACCGTCACGTCAAGTTGTATTCACACAGTCCGTCACGTCAATTCGTCCATCTCAATACGCGATGTTGAAAGTGAGGTTATATGAACGGCGATCTGTTATGTAGAAAGTCATAGTTTAATACTAGAAAGGGGGACAACAACGCTAAATGTTATTAACGGCCAAAGAAAACTTTACAGTGTATGTTTATGGCCAACTTACTGGGAACTGAAACAACATTTCAAGACATCGACATCTATTTTCAAGCGAAAAAATAAAAAATATGAAGACATCAAACCATACTTGTAAGAGCATAAATAGCGCCTGTATACTTTAACCATTACGATTTGCTCGCTGACATTGTTAATATCGTCGTAAACAACTGAATTTTTGTCTTTCATTAGAACTGACATTTTCATTTAAAGTGTTATTTAATGAAAATTGCGTAATCAAATTACAATCTTATTCAAATAAACAGTTTGCTTCAGTCGTTTCTGTTACAATGTTACGTAACATAAACCATTTTTTGGTTTCAGATATCCAACCTCGATTTTAGGGGGACACTCAATTGACAAAAATATTTAAGTCGTCATGAAACATTTGAGATTTACCCCTAAAACGAGGTAAAACAACAACACAAAGATGAATAACACACATATGCATATAAACAGTGCAATCGTTGACTGCAACGCGTAATTCGCGTGACGAAAATAGGTTAACTTCCGATGTTAGCAGACGGCCGTTCCGTCAAAACATTCTTCTCGAGAAAGCTTGACGGACGTTGACGTGACGTGACGGTCTGGTGACGGACAGTGTGAATGCCGCCATTAGAAATACATTGCGGAATGTTCTGACGGACGGTGACGTGACGGACAGTGTGAATTGGCCTTAATGCTCGTCAATTTCTGGCAGATGTAGTCCCATATGTCTTTTATGATATTACAGACGAATGTGTGTTCTTCACTGTCAACGAGGTTGCATGTGATGCACAATGGGGAATCCCTTAAATGTATTGTGTAGAGCCTGGATTTTGTCGGAATTTTCCTGTTAACTAGTGTATACGACATTGCTCTAACGTATGAAGGTAGGTACTGATTGTGTATATTTTCCCATGTGGCAGGCCAATTATTATTTGGGAATTTTCGTTCGACAATGTTCCTTAACTTATTTGCCATCATAATCTTATGAAGTTCTCTTACTAGAGGCCTTTTACTTTCAGGTACTTTCACATGAATGTAGCTGTAATCTACAAGAAAATGCTGTAGAGCTATCTGTATATGATGTATATCAATAGGTGGCTGGAGATCATGTGACGTGATCAGACTGTTTGGTGAATTTCTCCATAGCTTATAGGTTTTGGATACAAATATAGCTTGTGTCTTATTGTACAGATTCGTGAGATTTAGTCCTCCTTTGTGTGTTGGAAGTGTCACTGTGTCATTTTACTTTAAAGATGTTCCCATGAGATACAAAATGGCCAAGAGCTGACAGAGTTCTTCTTTCTATGTCCGGAGGTATAGGCAAAACTTGTGCTACATAATTTAATTTAGAAACAATGTATATGTTCGCCAGTTCAACGTTTTGTAGTGCATCCAATTTCCTTGTACTATGAAGCTGTGTACAAGCACGAATTATTGTTAGCAGCTGTTGATAGTTGGCAGCTATAGTGTGGCGAACTGTGTTTCTGAAATCAACTCTTAGGCATTTCATCTTAGCAATCTCCTTTATTTGTTGGTGATCTAGTGTGCCTAATTCTCGTCCAATGTGAATCATTCCTGATTTTGTCCACTTCAACTTGGTGCCTGATGCTCTCTCGTATTTTGTTACCTATCTGAAGAGCTAGTGTTCACTCATCTACGTTTGTTGCCAATGATGCTACATCATCTGTGTCGGCTCTGCACACTATCTTCTGCCCATGTATCTGCAGTCCTGTTAAGCATTTCATCAGGGTGACAAGCAGCCGTTCTATCGCTATCGTGAAGAGGGCCATTGGCATTGGGCACCCCTGCCTCAGAGCTACTGACTGGGATTGCACGCCCTGACTGACCGTTTATCAGTACTCTACATGAACTGTGTTGTAACAAGTTTTTAATTAGACTGATAAACTGCAGAGGAAAATTCATGATCTTAAAAAGATAATAGTGATTGACTCTGTCAAAAGCTTTTTGAAAATCTAAGCTTACTATGGCACATTTTATCTTGCAGGCATCTGCGACGTCTATTATATTCCTATAGTTGGAGAGTGTCCGGAACATGGCTCTGTCCCTACCAACGCTCGTCTGATGTAGTCCAATACAAGTATTCATCACATTTTCATCCACCTTGTCAAAATTCGAGCAAAAATTTTGTAGTCGCTATTGAGCAATGTAATCGGTCTGAGATTCTCTAGTGTTTTGAAACCGGTTCGTTTTGGGATTAAAATCACAAGACCTTCTGTAAATTCCGGAGGAATAATTGTACCTGGGCTGTTCAGTTCTTTACATACCAGAAGCAGTTTGTCCTCATTTTTAGCCATAGAATGCCTGATATAGTTCGGCGGGTAAACTGTCACTTTCAGGGAACTTGTTTTTTGGAGAGTGAAAGACGGCTTCTTCCAACTCCTCTTCCATCACATCCACAGTTAATTCTTCTGTATCTACAGGGGTAAGTCAGCACATTAAATAGTTTTGAAGTTCTTCAAGTGCATCTTCGTCAATCACTTTACTGGACATCAGTTCTGTATATTTGTTTTGAAATGCGTTCCTGATTTCCTGTTGTCCCATCAAATCTGTGTCGTCCTCTGTTTTGAGCTCAGTTAGGATCTTGGTTCTTGTCCTATTCGTCTCATGTTACATATGATAGACGGGGGGGGGGGGGCTGTTCATTTTTGACTGTATGTTAGAGTTGGGCACTGATTTGAAACCTTCTGCCTGTTCTGTTTTAAAAGTAAAATTTTGGCTTGTATCTTTTTTATTCTAGCATAATTGTCAATCACTGTGGCATCAAGTGTGTACAGCTCTCGAAGACATTGATAATAGAACTCAATGGTTCTCTTGAACCACCAGTGCTTGTTGCTGGAGTAGCTCATTATGGCCTTCCATATTTTTGGTTTTGCGCATTCAGTCCACCATTTCACCACCGATGTATAGGTATTAAATTTCAGTTCCCTTTCAGTCCACACAATGGATCTGCTAAGTGTGCAATATTAAATTTCCAGTGTCCCCTGCCTCGATAGGTGCCTTGTTTCTTCAGATATAACGTGCAGATGTAAACTGCATGGTCTGAGAATCTGGTTGGCTGGACTTCAGCGTTCAAAATCTGATATTTCAGGTGTTCTGAGACATCCAATCGACTTGCTGAATGACTTTGTATGTCAGTGAATCCGGGCTTATTTCCAACATATGCTCCCATGTATCAGTTAAGGCGAAATTCTTGACTATCTGTTCCAGTTCTATTGACTTGTTAAAATTTGGTACCTGATCTTTTGCGTTGATCCCGCAGTTATAGTGGCGCAGCCTTCTCTTCATTTCCCTGTTGAGCCAGTCTTCGCTTACACTTCTGGCGAGATTTACCTAATGTTTGACTGTCGTCAGAATCCAAAGTCTCTTTTTGGGAAGATGCCAACAGTTGTGCATCGGGCAGTTGTGTTTCCTTATTGTCGTTTTCGGGGCAAGGTTGTTGAGTTGACGTCTGTGGACAATCCTCTGACGGTGTCAGTGCTGGTGTGGAAATAGTCTCACTCACAGATGTCTTCACAGGCATTTCTAATTCCAAATTTGCATTGGTGGGACAGGCTTGTTCTTTCGGCAGTGGGTGAGATACTTCTGTACTCTTTTATTCAGCTCTTGGCGTATCCAAAGTCATGAGTATCTCCATATGTGTCTCATTTCGGATGGAAGGAGGATCTGTTTGTTCTACGAGTGTGTTGCTGTTCGGTTGATCTAGCACTTAACCGCGCGTTGCAGCTGCGTAAGTAGAGGTCAAAGTTGTCATGTGTGGGAGGCTGAACAGTTTCTCCTGTGAGCAACTGTGCAACTTATCTCTGAATGCATTCAGATCGAACATGACCAGGCGAATTGCAGGGCACACAAGTTCTTGGTTGACAGTGACAAATCACTATGCCTCTACCCACAGACGTTAATATATGACAGTACAAGTCGCCTGAGATCCATATTCAACTGCCGAACAAGTTTAAAACGGGAAACGTTTGTGCAGTAGACCCTTTTTCGGCGAAATTATTTTGGATTCTACCATAGGGTGACATCACCAAATTTATCTGCTCTGCTGGAACTTCAAAAGGTAATTCAAATATTCTGATGGTCCTAATACCAAATCCAGCGTGATCAATCGTTACACCACCAATGTTACCAACCATGTGACTAAACTTAAGAGAACCACCAGTTTTTTTTCTACAACCTTCTCGCATAATTCAGGATTTTTCAACTTCAAGTACATGACACTGTCAACGATCGACAAATGATAACCTATGATATCATCGGATGAAATCTTAACACGTTTGCTGCGAACACCAGTGCGGGCCACTAACGCTCTAGGCGGACAGCTTAAGCGCACGTGCGCCGAGAGGTGAAATCATACCCCTGCAAGACATGTAAGTTCATGTTGTGCACGTACGTAATATTGACAGCGAATATGTCTGCGTAAGAGGTGGTGCTAGATCTAGAAATACAAGTACACTTTAGCTGCATGCCGGTAATGTGATAATGCTGCATGCCAGGGAAGCCGCAAGGCACGTGTGAAACGTGCGGCCGCACAGGGGCGGCACTTTCCGAGGGGCGGCAAATTTGCCGCCCCCCCTCCCTTTTATTTCTTTTTTTGTTGGACAAACTCAACATTCATGCCCAAGAGGGGATTCGAAACCAAACTTCGGAGGGAGCGGCTTCGGGAACTGTGGCACGGCGCCTCGACTACCTGCCGGCCGCCCCTGTTGAACAAGGGGAGGGAGGAGGACTGATTTCTTCCTCACCACGATGGCAGCACCGTCGTGTGTACGCCTGACGAACAGATGGGGGGATACACACACGCCAGTATTCTTATGAGTGGAGCGCTGCTAGCCTGTTACGCGCCGTGCGTATACTCACAACTAATTTTGCAGAAGACGAAATCTAATTTTGAAATTCGAATGGAATATTCGATACTGCGATTATGTGTTAAGCCTGAATACAAGGTATAATGACGTTGGTAGTAAGCCTGGCGTTAGTTGGGTTTCGAAGCACTTTTTTTTTTTCAAATTTTTTGCTGTCCGTTTCTGAGTGATAGTCGGACGCTTTGGTTTTTGAGCCATGAAACGTTTGTCTGCACCTGCATGAACAACAATTAAACTCTGACCGGCATTTTTTCACACTTCTCGCACACGATCACTTGTCCAACATTTATTTACTGTATACACTTTAACGTGGAATATATTATCTGTTTACAACAATTGAAAAATGTTTATTTACGTTAATTGTTAAGTTCATGCCGCGCGAAATTAGCCGAGCGGTTTAAGGCGCTGCAGTCATGGACTATGCGGCTGGTCCCACGGAGGTTCGAGTCCTCCCTTGCACATGGGTGCCTGTGTTTGTCATTAGGATAATGTGTGTAAGCTTAGGGACTGATGACATTAGCAGTGAAGTCCCATAAGATTTCATACAGATTTGAACATTTTCGTAAATTCACAAGGCTGTTTTAAAATTAACTAGATTTCTTCAGTCATGTTTGACTCCATTTTTGAGCTAGTGCCCAGCAACTGTTTTGTACAAATCTGTAGAGAATGTCACCAATCAGTCGCAATTTATGTTTTTATTTTCCAGATCTACATAGATTTCGGACACAGTGTGGCTGTTCTCAATGCTTTGAGTTATGTTTACATCTATATCGTCATGCTGAACGTCACTGTCAACATGACGGATTAGATGTAAGCACATATTAAAAACTTTGAGACTGGTCACTCAATGGCTGAAATATAGGTAGACCTGAAAAGTAAAAACAAAAATTGCGATTGATTACTGACATTTCCTACAAATTTGTTTAAATAAAATTCAACAAACGTTTTGAAAAACAGAAAAAAACTGGAGGGGGGGCAATTTAGGAGCTCGCGCTGGGCGGCACTTTGGCTTGCTGCATGCTGTCTGACGCTTATAAGCGTCATATGCATTTATTGCAAACAATTCTAACAACGCCTCTAATTTATTGATTTTATTGCAAACAATGCACAACAAAGACAACTAAAGACAAAAACACACAACTGTAGAAACGAAAACGTTACGAGATATTTCGTTGGTGAATTGTACTAACACAAGTCCACAGCCGATCAAACCAAAAAGGGTATTCAGCTAGCGAACGCGACGCTTATAAGCGTTACCCGCAGTGACTTGTTGGGAAACGCTTATAAGCGTGGCAGCACTGGCGTGTTGATCGCGGAAACGTTTATAAGCGTCAGCCGCTGCGAACGTGTTAACTTCCTCCAGCCAATCTTCAATTTCAAATGATTTAGGTCGGGCGAAATTGAGATCGACAGTAAACTTCGAAGTATCCTTCCGGTTAATTTGATTCATTTCTGTATATTCAAAACATTAAGTGAAGCACACACTTCACACGATATGATTTATTGGGCCAATTCGTTGGTCACCCGATAAATTGGGCGGTTTTATGCGCTACCCGACTAATTTTCCTTGTCGGTCTGTTGGTTGTGCCTGATCACCCGATCTGCGATTCCCCACCACTTCACCCGACAAATTGTACGGTTTGTAGCGCTTCCCGACCAACTTCCATGCCTGAGGTCGCCTGCACAGCGAACACGCGAAAACAAAAACAGTTCGACAGACAGAGACCAGTTTCGTTGGATATCTTATAGGCTGTACGATAAATCGGAGGTGTGTAGCGGCCTGGCCACAGCGCGAGGCACACGGGATATCCGTTCACGACCGCCGCAGCCGACTGGATGCGGCGGCTCATCATAGAGCACAGCTTAAAACGTCCTTCTCAGCGTCCAAACACAAATAAGTGCACCACTAACAAGAAACTTTGCGTATTTTTAATAATTATCGACAAACTACTAAAAGTAATATTTTTGCGTTGCTATCCAGAGATTCACAAATGTTAACCACCAGACGAGATCGTCTTCACGAAATACTGTTCTTTGTTTCCAATGACTTTGCGGAATAAACGTTATCAGCGAATAAAAATTTGCCAAAGCAATTTATGTACTTGCTGAATTATAAACCTTCAACGTCTCGCTGAGCCAAAGTTTCATCAACCACATTTTCATTTGAATTTTTTTTGGAAGATGACAGGGATAGTACTGTACCTTCCTACCATCCTCTACTGTTTTGCAGAAAATTTCTGTTTGTGACATACACTACCAGAAAAAAAAGCTACTTCATTTATTAATGCACTCAACATATCAGTGCTAAAAATTTAGTCTGAAGTAATTCTGATTTTTTCTTATGATGCTGAACACTCCTCCTGTAGCCACATTGCTATGTGGAACAAGTAATATTGCTAAAATTAACTTTGAAAGTGACTGATATTTTCGAATGCCAAACTCGTCTCCGAGTTGTAAAACGTCATACCACACTAAATCAGCCCTCCAATTTTCACTCAAGTAAAAATTTTCAAACGGAAAATTACAGAGTTCCAATTCTATGGACTGTCTTTCTTCAAGGGTTAGAACATTAGGAAAGTGATCAATCATAGTTAACAGAACTAAAACTAGAAGACTTGCTCAATGATACGCCAACTACCTCGGTGTCCCCTAATGGAAGCTTATTTTTAATACAATCGCAGCTGTTGATAAAACCATTCATTACACCTTTATAAAATTCTGAAAGTCTCTCACAGGCAAAATTCATCTCTTTCATGTACGCCCTGGGTTTTCTTCATATAACAACATCATTGTTTATTTTCTGGTTTTTAATTAAGTGAAATTTAAAATGCAAAAGAGATCCACTTAACAGACAACGACATTATAGCTTTCGGTCTTCAAGAGCTTCATCACACACACACACACACACACACACACACACACACACACACACACACACACCACAAGCGCCGTGGCTGATCTCCTCTACCCAACATCCTAGGTGAGAGCAACCACTGCTGGGGGTGAGGAGGTGACAAGCAGAAGGGGAGAAGGGATGTGTGGCAAGGGTAGGGGAATATGCCAGTGCTGTTTGAGGGACAGTGCAGAAGGAATGGAAAGGGAACAATGTGTGTGGCGTGATGAGAGACGAATGTAAGAATAAAGAGTGGCATGGAGAGAAAGAGAAGGGTAGTAGAGGCAGGAATTAGCGAAGGTTTAGGCCTGAGGGATTGTGGGAGCATAGGATATAGTGTAGCGAGAGTTCTCATCTGTGCAATACAGAAAAGCTGGTGTTTGTGGTGAGAATTCATATGGCAGAGGCTGTATAGCTGTCATTGAAGTGAGTCACACTATGCAGTGCTGCATGCTCTGCAACAGCATGGTCTAGCTGTCTCCTAGCCACAGTATGACTATGGCCATTCGGTTGGATAGCTGGTTGCTCGTCATGCCCACATATAAAACTGCACACTGGTTGCAGCTCAGTTTGTAGATAACATGACTGCTTTCACAGGTTGCCCTGGGGTAAGGGATTGGGAGCAGGGATGGAGTAGGGATGGACAAGGATATTACATAGGTTTGGCAGACTGTGGAATACCACTGTAGGGTGGGTGGGGAGGATATTAGGTAGGATATTTCTCAAATTGGGGCAGGACGAAAGATAGTCTAAACCCTGGAGGAGAACTACGTCTAACTGCTCCAGTCCTGGGTGATACTAGGTCACAAGAGGTGTGCTCCTTTGTGGTCAAAAAGTGGGTGTGGGGGAGTTTGAGCGTGCCTGGACAGACGGAGCCTGTGAGATCTGTTTCTGAACAAGGTTTGGAGGGTAATTGCATTCAGTGAAGGCCTCAGTGAGGCGTTTGGCATATTTGGAGAGGGACTGCTTGTCACTGCAGATGCATCGATCATGAGTGGCTAGGCTGTACGGAATGAACTTTTTGGTGTGGAATGGGTGGCAGCTGTCAAAATGGAGATATTGTTGATAGCTGGACGGAGGGTACTGATTAGGACACCTTTGAAAAACAGGTCAACATTGAAGAAGGTGGCTCATTGGGTCGAGTATGACCAGGTGAAGTGAATGGGGAGTTGTTGAGATTTTTGAAGGAATGTGGATAGTATGTCCTCACCTTCAGTCCACATTATGAAGATATCATCAAGGAATCTGAACTAGATGTGGGGTTTGGGATGCTGGGTAGTCAGAAAGGATTCCTCTAGATGGCTCACGAACAGGTTGGCATAGGAGGGTGCTATATGGGTGTCCATGGCTGTACCGCAAATTTGTTTGTAGGTCATGCATTCAAAGGAGAAGTAATTGCAGGTGAGGATGTAGTTGGTCAAGGTAGCTAAGGAGGAGGTTGTGGGCTTGCAGTCGGTAGGACGTTGTGAAACTTAGTGTTCAACAGTGACAAAGGCATGAGCATTGGGGATGTTGGTGTAGAGGGAGGTGGCATCAACTGTGACAAGCATGGTATCAGGTGGTAAAGAAACAGGAATTGTGGAGAGTCGGTGGAGGAAATGGTTGGTACCTTTTAAATAGGAGGGTAGGTTGTTGGTAATAGGCTGAAGGTGTTGGTCCATGAGAATAGATTCTCTCAGTGGGAGCACCATAACCGGCATAAGGATTTGATGAGGAACTGATATCCTGTTGGGTTTCTGGGATGGGATCATTGTGGCAGGGTGTGTAGGTGGAAGAATCAGACAGTTGGTGAAAACTTTCTGCGACATAGTCCTTGCGGTCTAAAACCATGTTGGTAGAGAGCCTTTGTCAGCAGGTAGGATCGTAAGGTAGGATCAGTTTTGAGGTGGTAAATAGCATTACTTTCTGAGGGTGTGAGATTGGTATTCATTTTGAGGGATTTGGGGAAAGCTGGTGAGGCCAGGTTAAATGTTAGGAAATTCTGGAAAGTGAGAAGGGGTTGATTTGGGGGCAGTGTGGGTGAATCTTGACTGGATGGAGTAGTGAACAGGTCAGGCAGGTTCAATATTGGTATTGGTAGTGTCTGAATGGTGGGGTTGGTATCAAAATGGTGTTTCCATTGTAATGGTCGGGAGAAGGAGAGAAGATCCTTAACAAGGCCGGCATGATTGAATTTGGGAGTGGGGCAAAAGATTAGGCCTTTGGAAAGGACTGACACTTCAATGGGTCAGGCTTTTTGAGGAGAAGTTCACGACTTGCTGTTTATGTTGTGAATTTTGTGTGGTAGTCTGGGGGAGTTTCTGAGGCTGTGGTAAATGTATAAGGTCTGCTAGGCAAGGTTTGTCAGCTATGAGGGGCTGTAGGGTATGTTTGTTGAAGGGGAGGATAATGGTAACTCAAGGCGGGAGTAGGTGAAAAGGTTAGAGAATTTTTTGAGGTGGTGTTGTGAATGCTGCTCTGGAACTTGGAGGGCAAGAGCATCGGTCTGGAAGATGGGATGCAGGTATTTGGCGTCGCAGAGGAGAATTTTTCAGATGGAGGTGAGGTGCTGCAAGGCTGTTTGGGCCCAGTTTTATAGTTTTGTACGATTAGGTTGGTGAGTGCTATGGATTGAAGAATTCTGAACAGGAGGAGGTCATTGTGGAGGGAGGGATTACAGCCTGAAATGGGTATTTCAATGGTTAAGCCATTTGGGGGATACCATGAGCTAGGCAGCAACGTTGGAACATGATGTGGGACTGAGTTCTGGCTAAGGACAGGGAAACTTTTCTGTATTGGCGCAGATAAAGGGGGCAAGGATCCGTGGTGGGGTATTCAAACGGATAAAATTCACGCTAAATAACGCAAAATCACGAATAAGCCTCAATGTGAATGTTAAGGCACGCGAATGAAGAAAGAAGACTTCAATAATCACGAGAGAAATGCCTTCAACACGTAGGAACAAGTGATAATTCCGCGGCAAAGCGTGAAAAACTGGCGGGAGTTTGTGGAAAACTCGTAAAAATGTGTAAAGAACTCCCGAGAATCTGGGAAACTGCAGGAAAATATGGAATACACAGAGGAATACGATCAAGAATTCGTGACTTACATTTAAAAATGAGGGAAACTTGCATAAAACAATATGCAGGGAAATTAACAAGCAGGATGTAACAGATAGAAATTGGAAGTGGGGCCGGTAACGGAATTAATGTAAAATATGGAAAGGGAAAATATGTGGGTGAGAGCAAATTAGAAATGGAATGCGGTACTGACAACTGAAGCGGTCATGCAGGTAATTGTTGTGAGAGGACAGGATTGTTGATAAATTCTCAGATCTCTGTATATGCATACAGCCTAGCCACCCTCGGTCGTCGCATCTGCAGTGACAAGCAGTCCCTCTCAAAATATGCCAAATACCTCACTGAGGCATTCACTGACCGCAATTACCCTCCAAACCTTGTCCAGAATCAGATCTCACAGGCCCTGTCTGTCCAGTCACCCTCCAGCTCCTCCACAATGGAGCGGCCCTCTTGTGATCCAGTATCACTCAGGACTACAGCAGTTAAACCAAGTTCTTTGCCAGGGTTTCGACTACCTTTCATCTTGTCCTGAAATGATAAATATCCTACCAAATATCTTCTTCACCCACCCTACAGTGGTATTCCACCATCTGCCAAACCTACATAATCTCCTTGTCCATTCCTACTCCATTCATGCTCCCAATCCCTTACCCCAGGGCAACCTGTGAAAGCAGTCATGTTATCTACAAACTGAGCTGCAACCACTGGGCAGCTTTCTATGTGTGCATGACTAGCTATCTATCCGAATGAATGGCCATCGTCATACTGTGGCCAGAAGACAGCTAGACCATCCTGTTACAGAGGATGCAGCACTGCATAGTGTGACTCACTTCAATGACTGCTACGTGGCCTGTGCCATAAGGATCCTCACCACAAACGCCAGCTTTTCTGAATTGCACAGATGGGAACTCTCCCTACAATATATCCTACATTCCCACAATTGCCCAGTCCTAAACCTTCGCTAATTGCTGCCTCTACCACCCTTACCTTTATCTCCCTGCCGCTCTCTATCCTTACATTTGTCTCCTATTTCGCCACACATTTCATTCCCTTCCTTCCGCACTGTCTGTCAGACAGCACTGGCACATTCTCCCACCCGTGCCGCACATCTCCCCTCCCCTTTGCTTCCCTCTCTTTGCCACATCCTCACGCCCACCACTGGCTGCTCTCACCTAGGATGCTGATGCTGGGTAGCGCAGATCGACCACAGCAGCCGGAGATAGCGGTCGTGTCTGTGATAGTGTGTGTGTACGTTTGGGTCTCTAACTGATGGAGGCCTAAAAGGCTGAAGGCTATAATGTTGTTGCCTGTTATTTGTGCCTTTCTGCAGCTCATTTGACATCTCTGTGGTGAGTAAAGCAACCTATCCTACTCAAAAATATTATTGAATTCTTCCTAGAAGGTTTTATGAATCATATCAGAAGGTCAGTGAAGAGGCTATTAAATTTCTATTCAATTTGTGGATAAGTGGTTGTTTTTGTGGCAAAAGACATCTTCTGTAATGAAAGAAATTACATGACCAGTCATGGTACTTGCATTATCACAGGAGAAAACTAAGCAATTAACCCATGGAATATCATATTTTTAAAACCGATTGTTTATAACATGAAAAATATCTCCCCCTGTATTAATGTTAGATTCTAGCACTACTGAAACTACTGTAGAAATTTTGTTGTTGTGGTCTTCAGTCCGCAGACTGGTTTGATGCAGCTCTCCACGCTACCCTGTCCTGTGCAAGTCTCTTCATCTGAGAATACGTTTGGCAACCTACATCCTTTTGTATATGCTTACTACATTCGTCCCTCGGTCTCCCTCTACGATTTTTACCCCACACGCTTCCTTCTAATGCTAAGTTGACAATTCCTTGATGTCTCAGAATGTGTCCAATCAATCTATCCCTTCTCTTAGTCAGGCTATGCCAGAAACTCCTTTTCTCTCCGATTCGGTTAAGTATCTCCTCATCAGTTACGTGATCTACCCATCTAATTCCATCATTCATCTGTAGCACCTAATTTCAAAAGCTTCTATCATCTTTTTATCTGAATTCCTAAACGTCCACGTTTCACTGCTATACAACGCTACACTCCAGACAAATGATTTCAGAAAGGACTTCCTAACATTTAAATTAATATGGGATGTTAACAAGTTTCGCTTCTTTAGAAATGCTTTTCTTCCCATAGCTATTCTGCATTTTATATCTTCTTTACTTCGGCCATCAGACATTACCTTGCTACCCAAATAACAAAATTCATCTACTACTTTTATTGTCTCATTACCTAATCTAATTCCTTCAGCATCACCTGATTTTCTGACATTGCATTCCGTTACCTTCGTTTTACTCTTCTTAATGTTCATCTTATATCTTCCTGCCAAGACACTGTCCATCCCATTCAACTACTCTTCCAGATCTTTTGCCATCTCTAACAGAATTACTATGTCATGAGCAAACCGCAATGTTATTTCTTCTCCCTGCACTTTAATGACCTCTCCAAATTTCTGCTTCCATTCCTTCACTGCCTGCTCAATGTACAGATTGAACAACATTGGGGAAAGGCTACAACCCTGTCTTACTCCGTTCCCAACCTCTGCGTCCCTTTCTTGCCCTTCGACTCTAATAACCGCTGTCTGGTTTTTGTAAGGGTTTAATATAACTCTTCGCTCTGTATATTTTACCCCTGATACCTTCAGAATTTGGAAGTGTGTATTCCAGTCGATATTGTCAAAAGCTTTCTCAAAATTGACAAATGCTAAAAACTTATGTTTGCCTTTCCTTAGCCTATCTTCTCAGATAAGTTGTAATGTGAGTATTGCCTCCCATGTTCCTACATTTCTCCTAAATCCAAGCTGATCTTCCCTGAGGTCGGATTCCACAAGTTTTTCCATTCGTCTGTAAATAATTCGAGTTAGTATTTTCCATCCATCACTTATTAAACTGATAGTTCTGTAATTTTTGTAATTTTATGCAATTCAAAATTAAAATAAGAAACTGCTATCGGATATAACTTTATGTCATTAGTGTCTGTACTCCCAGCAGTTGCTAGAGCAAATGGTGCTGTTTTTAAACTGTTAAATCATTTTGGCTTGACTTGCACACCTATATTCTTTAGCTATATTGGAACAACTAAACTGTAAATTATATTCAACTCTGCTTTTGCTACACTGTTTTCTTCTGTTGATGGTTTGACATTTGTGTCATTATTGAACAACTGGATTTTCTAAGTTTACAATTGTCAACATGCATTTTGCCAGTACCATGTCTTCACCAATCATCGCGCCCACCATGCGAAATACTGAGGTGACATGAATATACCGTACAGAATACATAATAAACGGATTTTTCTGATTGAACAATACACAGCCACTCTTTAGTATAACCTATCTTGTACTTTTGTAATAACTCTCTCTTTTTGGGTGCACTTACTGCATTATCTTTATCATTTAGGCCTACATTTTTCCCATTACCAGAATTTTCACACTCAATACCATCATTTGTGTTTTTGGTTGACAGATTCAATATTATTCTTTACATTCATATCGGCAAGTTCACTTATATACTATATACCCTCTGGCCTCTACGCATGTAACCGCCCCCGTTGTAAAACCTGCCCTATACACCCTTCCACCTCCACTTACTCCAGTCCCTTAACCCGGAGGGTGTACACGATCAAGGGCAGAGCACCCATGTGATTTACCAACTGACAGGCCTGCACTGTGAAGCGTTCCATTCGCATTAACAGCCATAGGCAGGCAGTGTTTGTTGGTAATGAGGATCACCCTGTGGCTAAAATTTCCTTGGTGCATGGCCAGTACATCTTGGCAGTTTTACACCATCCGGGTTATCTGTAACCGTTAATGCAAATGTACAGTTTGTTGCTGGTCATTCTCACATAGAACGCTTCACAGTGCAGTTATGTCAGTTGGTAAATCACGTGGATGCTATCGCAAGTGACTCTGGCCTTGATCGTGTACACCTTCCGGGTTATGGAACTGGAGGAAGTGGTGGTGGAAGGGTGCATAGGACAATTTTACAAAGGGGGTGGTTACAAGGGTAGGAGCCAGAAGGGAGGGAAGGTGGTTTGGGGATTTCATAGGGATGGACTAGGAGGTTAGGTGGTACTGGTTCAGAGATTCGTGACTGGAGCAGACACTTTTGCCATGAAGACCTAAGCTGTAGGGAAGGGAATGTTTGATGTGGAATGGATGGCAACTGCCATAATAGAGGTGCTGTTGTTTATTGGTATGTTTGATGTGGACGGATGTGTGAAGTTGGCCGTTGGACAGATGGAGGTCGACATCGAAGAAAGTGGCATCCTTTTCCCTCTCCTTCCCTACTCTGCCTGAAGAAGCAACTGGGTTGCGAAAGGTTGCTTTTGTGTGTGTGTGTGTTTGCTGTATTTATGTTTCCTGTCACTACCGGTGCTCCTGCGTCTGGTAAGTACTCAATCTATTTTTTATATACATTTTTCCTGCTAGGGACTTTTCCTCTATAATCTTCGTATCATAAATTTGAAATCAACAATTACATTCATTCGTAATTGCTCTGTTACTTTTCGAAATCTTTTCTGTCATCTTACTTTCACTTTTGTTTTTATTTTTATATTTCTTTCTTTCTTTTACATAGCTGTTCCATTCTACCATCGCCTCCCTTCTTAGTGTACTGTTGATATTCCACTTGGGCAATACTTACAGCAATACGTATTTACTTCAGAACCTAACCTATAAGTACCTCTATATGATATTTACCACTTTGAAAACTGCTTCTTCTGTCTGAAATCCCCTGTTCATCAACATTTCTCATTTAATTATGTAAACACTACTTCAGAACTATAGTTTATTATATTACATTGTTTATAACCATTTTCGGCATTTCTTAGTTACCTCGCGATTGTTTCCATTCCCGTTCTTCCACGTTACCGTCCGTGTTTCGTAATTTTTCGATCGTTTCAGTAACTTTCCATAGGTTTTGATTCCACTATTCCTTCGTCAGACTATTGTCAGCCTCAAAATCGTAATCTGCTACCACATAACCAATCCTAATTAGACACTTTCCTTGCATTCTCACGTGGGTTTTCACGTACTTTTTCCGATTTTCTCCATCCTTAAACCCTTTTTGCATGCTAAACCACCACCCAACCCTTGAAAAGTACGTTGTTGACTAACTAAAGGTGAACACAGTATCAAGAACAAACTTCAACAACTTTCTTGTTCCTTTCGTTTTCATATATGAATTACTTTTGCTGCCAGTTCACATTTATCTCCCTCCCCATGTATATATAATTATTTGTTCATTGCAGTCTGTTACATAATCCAATTTCTCACTTTTCCTCATCCATGTGTGTCCCTCACAACACCCCATCCAGTTTTACTTACATCCCCTCCGTAAACATGTTTTCTCCCTAGCAAGATTACGTTCAGACATTTTATTTACTCAGACTTGTCTGACATTAGCCATCTCCCCCAAGGACCTGACACTAAAAGTTCCCATCTCTGGCTGTAACCCATCCTTTCATCCCACCCTATACCAATTCCAAACTGAACAATCCACAGCCCTCTCCCACCTAATCCTTAACCTACTTGGCAGAACGCTTCGAAGATGCACCCACTCCACCAAAGAGACTGCCTACATCACACTTGTGTGTCCTCCCCTGGAGTACTGTTGCCCCTTGTGGGACCCTCACCAGGTGGGACTGACGGAAGATATTGGGAAGGTTCAGAGAAGGGCAGCTCGTTTTGTTTTATCACGTTACGGGGAGGAAAGCGTCACGGAAATGTTGCACGAATTGGGGTGGAAATCATTAAAAGAAAGACGTTATTCATTGCAGCATGATCTGTTTGCGAAGTTTCAATCACCGACTTTTAGTTCTGAATGCGAAAATATTTTGCTAGTACCCACCTACTTAGGGAGACATGACCATCCCAATAAAATAAGAGAAATCAGATCGAAAACGGAACGATTTAGGTGTTCTTTCTTCCCGCGCGCTATTAGAGAATGGAACGCTAGAGAAAGGTTATGAAAGTGGTTAATGAACCCTCTGCCAGGCACTTAAATGTGATTTGCAGAGTATCTATGTAGATGTAGATCAACTCTGCCAATGAACAAACCTGTCAACTCCTATCCCTACTCAAAATCCTCAACCTTTCCTCTCCCATATCCCACCTTCAGTTCAGAACATCCTCCTTCAGGCCAACCGCAAATTAGAACAGCATGCCACCCTTCACCTCAAAAAAACTATCCAATCTCCTGGTTACCCACCTCTGGAAAGGCAATACTCTCTCCCTCAATAACCTCTCCAAGAAACCTCAACCTCCTCTTATTGCACACAAACCCAGTCCCTCCCATCCACTCAATCTCCCACTCCCAACTCCTCTCCCCCCAAACCTCAAAATTACAATCCACACAATCCGGAACATCATCATCCCAATTCAGAAGTCAACCTCTCTTCTAAACCTCTCTCTGAGCCTGAAACCTCTGTCCTTTCCAAAGACCTCACCTTTCGCCCCACTCAGAAATTCAATCAAACAGCTCTTGTTAAAGATTTACTGTCCTATTCTCTTAGTCTTTGCTGGAGATGCCACTTTGCCACTAAAAAAAATAATCCTACTCCTAATGATCCAGCTCCCCGAGACATCAATCAAATTGAACCCTGCCTGGAACAGTTCCGTCCTCCGTCACAGCGAAACCCACCTGCTCTTCCTCAAAATCACCCTCTTCAAACCTTCCAGGAATTCCTTACTTCCAACCTTGCCTCTCAATCTTTCCTGAGAAACCTTAATCCTACTCCCAACATTACTGCAGCTGAACCCCGAGATATC
This sequence comes from Locusta migratoria, assembly GCA_026315105.1. NCBI lineage: Eukaryota > Metazoa > Arthropoda > Insecta > Orthoptera > Acrididae > Locusta > Locusta migratoria. The sequence goes on along the minus strand of CM048750.1, from coordinate 68,791,877 downwards.
TGTGATCTGAAGGCTGACCATTCCATCCTCATTCTCCCAGCTGAGCTGACAAGGGATCAATGATCGTGGTACTTGATCGGCGGGAGTATGTGGCTGAGGGACTGTGTCAGCTTTCAGATAATACCACATATAAAGTTTTTCAAGCCAATCCCATTCCTGATATCCAGGCTGAACTTAAAAGAATCCTCAAAACCTTGGGCCCCCTACAAAACCTTTCAACTGACTCCATTAACCTCATGACCCCACCGACACTGCACACTCCCACCTTCTACCTACTTCCCAAGATTCACAAACCCAATCATCCCCCCCAATTGTGGCCGGTTACCAAGCCCCTACAGAACGAATCTCTGCCTACGTAGACCAACACCTTCAACCCTGAAATCATTACCCAGCCTGTTACCTCCTGAAACCATCCTGTAACCATTGATGCCACTTCCTTATACACCAATATCCCACATGCCCAGGGCCTTGCTGCGATGGAGTATTTCCTTTCACGCTGACCACCCACTTCCCTACCTAAAACCAATTTCCTTAATATCCTAGCCAGATTCATCCTAACCCACAACTTCACTTTTGGGGGCCAAACATACCAACAACTAAAAGGAACAGCCATGGGAACGAGGATAGTCCCCAAGTATGCAAACTTATTTATGGGATGCTTACAGGAAGCTTTCCTGGACACCCAAGCCTGTCAACCCAAAGTTTGGTATAGATTCATTGATGACATCTTAATGATCTGAACTAACAGTGAAGAACAACTCCAGAATTTCCTCTTCAACCTCAACTCCTTTGGTCCCATCAAATTTACCTGGCCCCATTCCAAATCCCATGCCACTTTCCTTTATGTCGACCCCTGGGCGAGGAAAGACTTACCTTGGGGGGGGGGGGGGGGGGGGGGGGGAGGAAGGTAAACAAATACCCACACATTTACACAGACGCAAACACACCTAGGCACACATACTGTAGAAAGCAAAGAAGTTAAGGAGTTAGACAGAGATGCCACTTGAGGCAGAGGCTCTGTCCAGAGAACTAAGGCAAAAATGTTAAGATGTTAAAGATGGTAGGAGGGAATTTAAATTTAGCGGAGGTTGAGACCAGGTGGGCGATGGGAAGAGAGAATATGCTGAAGGACTAGTTCCCATCTCCGGAGTTCTGAAGGATTGGTGTCGGTGGGAAGTATCCAGATAACCCGGATGGTGTAACACTGTGCCAAGATGTGCTAGCAGTGCACCAAGACTTGTTTAGCCACAGGGTGATCCTCATTACCAACACTGTCTGCCTGTGACCATTCATGCAAATGGACAGTTTGTTGCTGGTCATTCCCACATAGAACGCTTCACAGTGCAGGCATGTCAGTTGGTAAATCACGTGGGTGCTATCGCAAGTGGCTCTGCCCTTGATTGTGTACACCTTCCGGGTTACAGGACTGGAGGAAGTGGTGGTGGAAGGGTGCATAGGACAATTTTACAATGGAGGCGGTTACACGGGTAGGAGCCAGAAGGTAGGAAAGGTGGTTTAGGGATTTCATAGGGATGGACTAGGAGGTTAGGTGAGCGACGGAAAGACTCTCTCAGTGGAGTGGGAAGGATGGATCTCATTTCGGGGCAGGATTTAAGGAAGTCGTATCCCTGCTGGAGAGCCACATTCAGAGTCCGCTCTAGTTTCGGAAAGTATCCGGTGACAAGAGGGGCACCTCTGGGGTTGTTCTGTTGAAGATTCTGAATTTGGGGGGGGGGGGGGGGGGTGAGGAAGTGGCTCTGGCAATTTGCTGTTGTTGGGTTATTGGTGTATTGGTTCAGAGATTCGAGACTGGAGCAGACTCGTTTGCCACGAAGACCTAAGCTGTAGGGAAGGGAACGTTTTGATGTGAATGGATGGCAGCTATCATAATGGGGAGGTACTGTTGTTTATTGATAGGTTTGATGTGGACAGATGTGTGAAGTGTGTATGCATATTTGTTCACCTTTCCTCTCCCTGGAGTGTAATGGCTCCTTACCCCCTTCCTTAAAACCCTCATCATTTCCTTTTCCCTCTCCTTCCCTTCTGCCTGAAGAAGCAACTGGGTTGCGAAAGCTTGCGTTTGTGTGTGTGTGTGTGTGTGTGTGTATTCATTTATTTATTTGTGATGCTGTTAACACCTGTGCTCCTTCGCCTGGTGAGTAATCTTTGTCTATTTTTTATATTTAATTTTTCCTGCTAGGAATTTTTCATTTCCATGAATTCTAAAGCATCAGGTCTGCCAACATGATATTAAGCCCTCACCATACGTTAAGATCCATAATTTTGTCGGATCATCCTGAACAGACACGCCAGACACACTGTGCTGAAAATAGCATTAAAACAAGAGGATGACATTCTAAAAGGTGAATTACTAAATGACTTTTTCCAAAGCTGTTCCACAAAGGAAGATTGCACTGTAGTTCCTTCTCTAGATTGCCGCACAGATCACAAAATCGTAGATATCGAAATAATTGACAGAGGACCAGATGGGATACCAGTTCATTTTTACACAGAGTATGTGAAGGAACTTGCCCCCCTTCTTGCAGTGGTGTACCGTAGGTCTCTAGAAGAGCGTAGCATCCCGAAAGAATGGAAAATGGCGCAGGTCATCCCCATTTTTAAGAAGGGAAATCAAACAGATGTGCAGAACTATAGGCCTATATCTCTTAACGTTGGTCAGTTTTAGAATTTTGGAACATGTATTATGTTTGAGCATAATGACATTTCTGGAGACTAGAAATCTGCTTTTTAGGAATCAGCACGGATTTCGCAAAAGGCGATTGTGTGAAACCCAGTTCGCGCTATTCGTCCACGAGCCTCAGAGGGCCATAGACACTGGTTCTCATGTAGATGCTGTGTTTTTTGACTTCCGGAAGGTATTTGATACAGTTCCCCACAGACGTTTAATGAACAAAGTAAGAACATATGGTCTATCAGAACAATTGTGTGACTGGATTGAGGAGTTCCTAGATAACAAAATGCATCATGTCATTCTCAATGGAGAGAGGTCTTCAGAAGTAAGAGTGATGTCAGGTGTGCCACAGGGGAATGTCGTGGGTCCGTTGCTGTTCACGATATATATTAATGACCTAGCGGATAACATCGGAAGTTCACTAAGATTTTTGCGGATGATGCTGTAGTGTACAGAGAGGTTGTAACAATTGAGGATTGTACTGAAATGCAGGAGGATCTGCATCAAATTGACACATGGTGCCGGGAATGATAATTGATTCTCAATGTAGACAAGAGTAATGTGCTGCAAATACACAGAAAGAAAGAAAGATCCTGTATCATTATCTACACTATAGCAGGTCAGCAACTGGAAGCAGTTAATTCCATAAATTATCTGTGAGTAGGCATTAGGAGGGATTTAAAATTGAACGACCATATAAAATCAGTCGTCAGTAAAGCAGATGCCAGACTTAGATTAGATTGGAAGAATCCTAAGGAAACGCAGTCCGAAAACAAAGGAAGTGGGTTATATTACACTTGTTCGTCCACAGCTAGAATACTGCTTACCGGTGTAGGATCTGTACCAGTTGAGGTTGATAGAGGAAGTAGAAAAGATCCAACGGAGAGCAGCGCGCTTTGTTACAGGATCATTTGGTAATCGAGAAAGTGTTACGTAGATGATCAATAAACTCCAGTGGAAGACTCTGCAGGAGAATGCTCTATTGCTCGGTACGGGCTTTTTTTGAAGTGGTACTCAGGGTACCTTCTGCCACACACCATTGGGTGGCTTGCGGAGTATGAATGTAGATGTAGGTGTTCGCAGATGACGCAGTCATTTATCGTCCAGTAAAATCAACTGAAGATCAAAACCAACTGCAGAATGATCTGAATAAGATGTCATTATCGTGTAAAAATTGTCAATTGACTCTAAATAATGAGAAGTGTGAAGTCGTCCACATGAGTACAAAAAGAAATCTGTTGATCTTTGTTTACAAGATAAGTCAATCAAAAGTGAAGGCTGTAAACTCCACAAAATATTTAGGAATTAATATTACTTCAGCCTTAAACTGTAAAGAACACGTAGATAATGTTGTGGGAAAGGCGAACCAGAGACTGCGTTTAATTGGCAGAACCCTTAAAAGATGCAACATAACTACTAAAGAAACCTTTCTTGGAGTATTGCTGCCCAGTGTGGGATCCTTATCGTGTGGGTTTGACGGAGGACATCGGAAGAGTCTAAAGAAGGGCAGCGCGTTTTGTATTGTCACAATACAGGGGAGACAGCTTTGTGGAAATGATACAGGATCTGGGATGGGAATCATTACTACAATGGTGCTTATCGCTGCGGCATGGGCTGCTTACGAAAGTCCAGTTGCGAACATTCTCCTCCGAATGCGAAAATATATTGTTCACTCCACTCCCAATTGGTCATCAGAATAAATACGAGAAATCAGAGCTCGAAAGTAGAGATTCAGGTGCTCTTTCTTCCCACGCGCTATTTGAGAATGGAATTGGAGATAAATAGTATAAAGGTGGTTCGATGAACCCTCTGCCAGGCACTTAAATGTGATTTGCAGAGTATCCCATGTAAAAGTAGTAGATGTAGAATAGTTACACATTATCCGGAATAGTTGGCATCTCTGTAGTGAAGATAATCTTTTCTCTTAGTGTTGTCATTATGGATACTGTTATTACTTTTGAATTGTGTTGGGTTAGTAATGACAAATTTCGTAAGTGTCTATAATGGAATCTGATGGATAAAATTTTACCATAAAGACAATCGCTGAGCCGCTGAAAGACATGTAAAATTGACATTCAGATTCACACAACTTAAATTTTCAGCTGTGGCCATCCTCATAAAAAGAAACACGTACATTCCGAATATTACTCACGCATAACTATGCACATACAACTACCATCTCCAACTGCTCCAGCACTACAAACACCTTGCCAATGAGTGAGAAGGAGAGTGGAGGGGCAAGGATGCTGCGTAAGGGTGACAATGGAATGTTCTGCATTGCACAATGTATTGTAAAGGCTACAGTAGGTGGGAGTAAGATGTAGCAAGGAATGCATTGAAGGGAATGGGGAGAGGATAAGGGAGGTGTAGAGGTGTTTGTAGAAAGGGAACGGGGGGAGGTTTAAAATGATAAAAATAAAATAAGGGGTGACAAACAGTTGAAAGGAAGACATGAATTGGAGGTATACAGGCTAATGAGTGGGGAAGCAGGGGTGAGAAAGTTAGGCTTAGGTTGTAGGGGTGACAAGTTATCTTGGATTGAGGCTAGGGTGATTGTGGGATCATAGAATGTGTTGAAGGGACAGTAGAAGAGCTGGTGATGGAGGGGAGATGGCCAAGGTAATGAAGCAGCCATTGAAATAAAGTGTATTGTGTTCAGCCACGTGCTGTGCTACAGCGTGGTCCATCTTGTTTTTTGTCACAATGGTTATTCATCCTGATGGTCAGCTGGTTTGTCGTCACGCCAATGTAAAATGTTGTGCAATGATTGCAGTACACTTGGTAAATCACATGGATGCTTTCACAAGGTTGGGCTAATGTGAACATCACAATGATCTTGGGTGGGCACCAGTAATTATTCTGTTTATAGGCTTTTGTGCAATGAATACTTCTTCACACAGTGGAGAATTACCCCAAAATACAATTCTGCATGAGAGAAAATATAAATATATGCTAATTTACTGAGAGTTGATCACCAAAATTTGCATAACACTAATAACGAAAGTACTTGAACTCAGATGTTTCAGCAGTTCATCTGTGTGTGTCTTCCAATTCAGTCAGACATCAATGCACACAACAAAAATTTTTAATATTCTACCTTAGCTTCCTCCTCCTGTCCATAGTCTATGTTTATTAATGACGTCATGCCATTTACTATAGAGAACTGTATGTACTGTCTACTTAAGAAATTTAACTAGAGTCCACTTGCAGAGAACCACTTAATGATTTTTTGAATGACATTATTTACAAATTTCAGTTAATTCGTATTCGTCAGTTGTGTTTCCATTACTGGTATCATCAGCATAAAGCACTGGCTTTGCATCTTCATGAAGATAGAGCAGCAAGACATCAATATATATCAAGAACAGTAAAGGACCTGAGCCCTGTGGGACCCCATTTTTTATACCTCCCCAGTTTGAGGAAAGAGCTGTTTTTTGCCCATTATATGAAACATAAAACTCTCTGCACTCTTCCAGTTAAATAAGAATTAAACCCATTGGTGCATGGTTCCACTAATACCACTACTTGAGATTATCTAAAGTGATTTGATAACTTTAACAATGGAAAATCCGATAGGAATGTCAATAATGGAGAATAGATAACAACTCACCAGAAGAAGGCTCGCTGAGCTGCTGAAAGACACGAAAATAGATAACTGTGTCTGGAGTGGCCAGACACATTGGTTGTGTGTGTGTGTGTGTGTGTGTGTGTGTGTGTGTGTGTGTGTGTGTGTGTGTGTGTGTCTGTCTATATATATATATAGTTGTCGAATATATGTCTGTTTCTTTTTCTGGCGAAGGCCATGGCCGAAAACTTAAGTTGTGTGAATGTAATTATCTATTTTTGTGTTCGTCTGCAGCTCAGCGAGCCCCTTTACAGTGAGTTGTTATCTATCCTGCATTATTGAGAATTCCGTCATTAATATATAAAAAGCCTTTAGGAAATCCCAAAAAAATTCCAGTGGGGTTATTTAGTTGTTCAAAGCATTTAATATTTTATCAGTAAAAGTATAAATAGCATTTCAATGGTGTTGAATTGCAACCTTGTATGTCAGTTTGTTCATGTAAGAACATTGTTGACAATTTTTATTTAATTTATGGCTTGAAAATTATCTTCCAGTATGTTTTCATGGAATATTTTATTAATGAAATAATTTTTAGTGATGATAATTGTTTTAATTTATTTGCATTTTACTTACGAGGTTGCTGTTCAACACCATCGATTTTCTGTTAAAAAGCCTTTCTGAAAACCAAACTGACATTTTGTTAGTACTTTGTTTTTATAAATGTGTGAAACTACTAGGTGCAGTGTTAGGACACTTCATGGTGAAGGTACAGGACAGAAAAGTAAAAGTGCACTTTTACGATAAGAGGCATGTGCACTGTAGTGGGAACAGGGAGAGGTTAAGGCCGGATGGAGGGGCTGTACAGAAACACATCTGTTGTACAGTGTTCTCTGCACAAATCAGTAAAGATAATGATGGTGGGAAGAATCCAAATGGCCTACGCTGTGAAGCAGTCATTAAAGTGAACCGTAATGACGTCTGCAGGATACATTTCTTAACGTTTGAACGTTCGCTCAGGCGAAGTCAAGAAGCCTTAAAATAATATCACAACCAACATTTTTACAGCCTTGACAAAGTCTTATCAAATTTTTATATTTACTGGATGACAATGACACACGCTCAAACTGTATTTCACTTTACTAGTTCTCTGTTTTTACCTTTTCCTTTTCATCCTGCAATTTGGTGAGTTTTTGAGAAGCTCTTTAGGAATTCTGGTTTAATATTTTACGTGACATTTTTCCTTTATTCAACGCATTCTTGCTGTATGTTTCAAACTCTTCACGATGAAACTGACAATTTCTTGTCACTTGTATGAACATTCCAACAGGATCACAAAGAGCCGCAGTAAAAGACAAAGACAATAACATAATATTGACAGGTTTAAGTCTTTCCTTGTACATGAACATATTGACTATAAACAATTATATACAAAATAAAGTAGACATCTTAAAGTAAAACAGTAACTTTGGAAATTCTACAAAAAATACACAATCAACGCAAGTCTCATTCTCACTATGCACATGCCCGTGTATTTAAAGGAACAATAATTCTCACTGACAGTGATTTATCTCCCCCCCCCCCTCCCCCGACCCGGTTTCACATCTTATCTCTTCCCCTGAAGCACAAGTGATACACAATGGCATGCTGTTCTACAACAGGCACAGAAACAACACTGGTGACCACATTCAGTTTAAGTGGAAACCACGTTCACGAGTGGCAGCCAGTAAACGCTGTCGCAGCAGTTCTTCTGTCGGGTAGTCTGGCAACTTCAGGTAGTGCACACACGTGTTGACAGATGGGTAACTACCTTCACCTGCATCCACCTTTCGTACTACTGTCAATCGAGGATACAAATTTGCTAGTCCACCTGGGGGTAGCGAGGAGCATCCTGTTGTGAATTGCAGGAATGCCTTACGCTCTTCAGCTGACATAGCTACCAGAACATTCACGAACCGCAGGAAACCAGGGCTGCAAAATAAGATATTACGGTTATTTTTTACTGCACACAAGGAACTACTATTCTTGAGCACATGCAATCATTTATAAATACAGAAATAACAATTTGAAACATGTTCTAGGTGAAAATGGCAAGTTCAAAAATGCACCAATAAAAAATATTATATGTTGCGTATGGAACTCTTGGTTCATTGGGGGCGATTTGAATCACCGTGTACAGGTTTCCAGCAAAGATCGCAGTTTTATTTTCAGGATGACCAGTTTTGACATTACTCAGAAGTCATCTTCTGATCTCCTATATATCACAATGTCATATACGGCTTTAGCTGTATCCTTTCATTACAATTTCGTGGGACTGTTTTATTCAGTAATAGCAACATGAAATATAAGAATTGATGGTGAAGTTAAACACATCATTAGATCTACTATATACAGGTCCACACCGGTTGCACAAGAGCCATTAAGTGAAAGGTACATAAAGGTTTGATTAATGATGGAAATTCTCCTGAGAGATGATAAATTATTTTTCAAAAGAGAGAGACTGGCTGGCCCGTACTTACCTTTGTACTGTACCACCGATAGTTATACAAACGAAGAAACAGAAAAAAGGGGACGAAAAAGGACAAGCTTTCGGAACACAGTTCCTTCCTCAGGCGGGAGAGAAGGAAGAAAAAAGGATGGGAATGGAAGGGAAAAGTAATTCACGACCTAGGTCATGAAGGTGGTGTTTCAGGAGTGTGGACCACCTTCATGACCTAGGTTGTGAATTACCTTTCCCTTCTGTTCCCATCCTTTTTTCTTCCCTTGTCTGCCACCTGAGGAAGTAAGTGGGTTCCAAAAGCTTGTCCTTTTCCGTCGCGTTTTTTATGTTTCTTCATTTGTGTAACTATCAGTGGTACAGTACAAAGGTAAGTACATAAAGTTTTGATTGCTGCCTCCTACATATATCTCACATAGATCACAAGGATAAAATCAGGAGAGATTAGAGCCCACACAGAGGCATACCAACAATCTTTCTTTCTGCAAACAATTGTGAGATTACCGCCCAATAGAAATACTGGTAATTAATAGCATTTGATAACTAAACAGTATGAAGTTCACTGCAAACATTGACCATGCCAATGCACTAAATGTTACACAATTTTTATCTTATTAATTATGGTAGCAATGTATGTACACAGTTGGGTGACAACATTTATAGTTAGGCCATAGGTAGAAATTCTCCACGTTGAGATTTGCTGTGTGCTTGTAGCTGACGGGAGGCCAGCGAGCAGGCCGATGTTGGTGGCTTGTTCCAACTTAGGATTTTACAGTTCGTTTCCGGTGAGGGGAGAGAGGGACAATGGCGAGTGCCAGGCACAGTGCAGTGCACAAATATTGTAATACTACTGGCATTTGAAGTAATACGATGCAGTTAGGAACCTTTAAGGCCCTCATTACAAAATAGCCTGTTGATAAATAAACAATACATTAGCTGATATAGTCACATCTAACATAATATGTTTAATTGACAATGAAAAGTAATAAATTACCAACGAAGACAAGACAGTTACACAACTAGCATGGCAATGTTTGCTTATAAAAATAATATATTAACTATTTCTCATTTTATTTTCAATTAATCTTTTGTATTTTATCTTGAAGTATTCAGTTAAATCACTTATCTGTGGTATAAGAAATTGCACAATTATGATAAACAGTACAAAGGATGTTTATATTAATATAAAAACGTAAGAAAATATTTGTTTAATGTGTAGTGTAATTATTTTGATTTTAAGTAAAGTTTTAGAAATGTATTGGCTGAGCGCTGTACGTTGGCAAATCGGTTACAACAGCTTACATGGGGAAGTTGATGACGTAAGGGAAAAAACCCCGGCAGTTGAGTTTTGGCGCGCGCGCGTGCGAGGGCAGGAAGTGAGGACTCCAGAGAGCACGTGGTGTGGCTGGCCTGGCGGCGTCGCTCTGCCTCAGTCGGCAAGTGGATCTCGAGGTGGTGACTTGAGATTTGTCTGTGGCAATCGCCACGTGTGGTTGCTCGTCGTAGACTGCACCAAGTTAAATCGAGTGCTACTGTGTGTTTGTGAATATTTAGCCGGTGGAACAAGGTGTGCATCGCATTGAATTAAAGTAACTGTGATTTGTTAATGTAACACGCGTCGTCGCATAGGCATGAACATAAACGGTGTTTGAGACAGCCACGTGGTGTGAAAACAATTCGCGACAAATATTCATTTTGTCTGGGGGCTTACGAGCTATAACTTCATTTGGTAAATTTACCGACGTACAGACGCGACAGCCACAGGGATCAAAGATTGTGAAATAAACAGCATAAAGTGAACTTTCACGTGTTTTCAAAAATAGTATTTAGTACATCCTTTTCTCTCATGAACTTGAATTTATTATGAATTTGTTTTGTTAATCATATGCAGGGAAGGAAAGCTGCGAACGTGTGATATCATCCCCTAGAAAACGAGTCAAACAGTCGCAATAACAGTTCCAGTGTTTTTGCATGTTTAGGAATTTGGTTCGCAGCTGGTGGTTGTGAGTTTCAAAAATTAATCTTTCCCTAATTTAAACTCTCACCCCGACCTTCACGCTCGCACAATATGAAAATAGAAGGGAGAAATGATAGCAGTACTAAAGGTACCCTCCACCACACAATGTCAGGTGGCTTGTGGACTACTGCAAACACAGACAAACATATCAGTTGCATCACCCAAAACATAGTTCTTGGGTCTCAAATGAGGATAGTAAGCCTAGACAATACATTTGTCATATCTGATTCTGTAAATCTTAACTTGGTTACCATGCCTTACAAATGTGTACGGCTGTGGTGGCTATATAATAATTATTTTTCATCACCAAAAGTCAGATGCTGTAGTATGTAACTTTACATATTATAAATATTTGTAACGGCCCTGTTAAATATACTAACTTACAGTGCTTTGTTCACACTGTTGGAGTAAGAATACAATTTTTTCTATTAATGCAACACATGGTTGTTCATATTAATTTACACCTCCTGATCCCATTGTCATTCCATCTTCATTTTTTACTATACTGTATAATGTAACATATTTTGAGATATTAATGGTGAAGGTCGCTGACCTCAACTGTGTACATTCTTTGAATATGGCAAAATTACTCATCACTTAAAAGCTTGTTTCAAGACCTTTCCAAATTTGTGCAGTTCACTGTTCTGTCTCTAATAGGACACAAGTTACAACTGTTCTTGTCAGCATTGTTCCTAAAATTTCTAAAGATTTTTAGAACTTCCAGTGGCCATTACTCTGGTCTTACTTGCGCTAAAATTCTGTAGTTTGATATCTTTATTTTTCTTATTGTGTGCAATGAACACAAAACTTATGGAAATCTGAGAGTCAGTTGGCACCTGCGTTGATTTGACCTGGAATGACCCAAAGGTATTAACTGTTTTCTTTAGTTTGTTCGCTAGAAATATACAGATTTGTGCACATATTTATAAGTCACTTCTACACTTGTGGTTTCCTTATGGCCAGTGTGTGTGCAAAATTTCTATTATGACTTTTGTTCATATATGTGTCAATATGTTTAAAATATAAAAAATAGACGAAGATTACTCACCAGGCGAAGGAGCACAGGTGTGACAGCATCACAAATAAATAAATGAATACACACACACACACACACACACACAATCGCAAGCTTTCGCAACCCAGTTGCGTCTTCAGGCAGTAGGGAAGGAGAGGGAAAAGGAAATGATGAGGGTTTCCTTAAAACCCTCATCATTTCCTTTTCCCTCTCCTTCCCTACTGCCTGAAGACGCAACTGGGTTGCGAAAGCTTGCGATTGTGTGTGTGTGTGTGTGTATTCATTTATTTATTTGTGATGCTGTCACACCTGTGCTCCTTCGCCTGGTGAGTAATCTTCGTCTATTTTTTATATTTTATTTTTCCTGCTAGGAATTTTTCGTCTTAATAATTGTCAATATGTTTAGATATATATTTTTATTTGATTCTATAATGTTATGTGATTTCTTTTAATTTTATACAAAATGCGAAAAACGTTGAATTGTAGGTGGAGGCTTGTTACTGTAACACACTTGGAGGCCACGATTCTGCACTCAGCTGTTCCATTGGAAATTAAGATGCTAAATTGTATCCGACACAAAGAGAACAAATTGTGTAACTTTTAGTACTATTGTCATTGCCTCTTTCTTGAGATGACAAGACAAAAAAAGGAGGAAATTTTGGACAACTTTTTGCTGTCCAATTATGAAGTGTTATCTGAGAACGAATGAGTTGAAGAGGCATCAGAAGAACTTACAGTACCTGATGAATCAAATGTGTGACGGGAGTACTCGCAAATGACAGAGAGGAGGGGACGGCACTCATCACACAAAACAAACTAGGAATTTCTTGAAAACATTTTCCAACAAAGAGAAGAAGGAGGCAATGGATACAGTGCAGCACATGGAAAACAAGATGCAAGGATAAATTTCATATGTAGTTACTGCAAAGCACTACTATGTATCAGCCAACTGTTGAAAAATTTTACAATAATGTTAACTTCTGAATAAATAAATAGGTTTGACAAAAAAATAGTAGTAATAGTCTTATTTGTACAGATCCTAACCTTAGGTTCCTGTAAAAGTATAAATAACAAGCGAAATTAAGAAACATGGGCTGATTCAGTACCCGTTACAAAAACAAGATATCAATTGTTACAGTAATATGCAAAATGTTAATTACTTCGGTCACAAAAGGATTAACATGCGAGAACTCGCGCATGAGCATTTTGCTGACAGTAATTTTCGAACAATCAGCATTTTATCAATTTTAAACAGTCAAATATGTGTGTTTATTTATGAACACAACTAGAAATACTTATATATAAAAAATAGACGAAGATTACTCACCAGGCAAAGGAGCACAGGTGTGTGAGCAACCCAAATAAATAAATGAATACACACACACACACACACACACACACACACACACACACACACACACACACACACACACACAAACAAACAAACAAACAAACAAACAAACACAAGCTTTCGCAACAAAGTTGCTTCTTCAGGCAGAAGGGAAGGAGAGGGAAAAGGAAATGATGAGGGTTTTAAGGAAGGGGGTAAGAAGCCATTCCAGTCCCAGGAGAGGAAAGACTTACCTTGGGGGAAGAAAAGGAAGGTGAACCAATACACACACACCCATACATTTACACAGGCGCAATCACATCTGAGGCGTTTGCGTCTGTGTAAATGTATGGGTGTGTGTGTGTATTTGTTTACCCTCCTTTTTTTCCCCCAAGGTAAGTCTTTCCTCTCCTGGGACTAGAATGGCTCCTTACCCCCTTCCTTAAAACCCTCATCATTTCCTTTTCCCTCTCCTTCCCTTCTGCCTGAAGAAGCAACTTTGTTGCGAAAGCTTGCGTTTGTGTGTGTGTGTGTGTGTGTGTGTGTGTGTGTGTGTGTGTGTGTGTATTCATTTATTTATTTGTGTTGCTGTCACACCTGTGCTCATTCGCCTGGTGAGTAATCTTCGTCTATTTTTTATATATAATTTTTCCTGCTAGGAATTCTTCGTCTTACTATTCGTATCATATACTAGAAATACTTATTTAGACATATTAAGTACATTGAAAACTATTCTTTGACTGTCAGAAAAATGTTATACGCGTCATCGATTGCACAAATTTTAAAGGTGCGAGTTCTTGCAGGTTGACAGAGTGCACCCTGAAGCTGCAGATGTCTTCTTGAGTTCAGAAGAAATTGGCCATTTAGGCCTTTGTCAGAGAGACATGATTGCTGTCTCTGGCTGCTGAGGCAGCCAGAAACGGCAGTTGTGTCTGTTTGAGTGTGTGTTTGTGTCTCTAACCGCCGAAAGACTAAACTATTCTGTTATTTATGCCTTTTTGTGACTTATCGGACGTCTTTGGGGTGAGTAAGCAACCTATCCTTCTCAAAAATATTGTCAATCCTTCATGGAATTTCCTTTGTTTAACATCTGATAAAAATTTATGTCATCTCCAGTTGGTAGAACAAAATTTATCCATTTGAAAAACTTTGGAATTTATATTTGAAGTAACATTTCACTTCCATCGATATTTAAACACAACAATGTCGTCATGCTTTCTTTACTACTCTTGCAGTATGATTTCACTTCTAGAAAATCTTTTATTTTTTACTCTGTGGAAGTACCTTAGATGACTTCTACATCAGTTGTCTCCCTGTGCAGCATCCAAATTTCCTTAATGTACAGAAAGGTTAACTCAGTCCTCTTTAAAATGGAAGTAAACATAGATGGTGAGTAATGAAGCATGTTGGGATTTCAAATGTTGAAATGTTTGTAAATCTATCGGACTCAACTGCGTGGTTATTAGTTCTTAGCCTACAAACTACTTAAACTTAGGTAAACTAACCTAAAGACAACACAAACACCCATGCCCAAGGAGGAACTCTAAACTCAACAGCGATCAGCCACGCGCACTGCAGCGTGATGCCCCAGAACACATGGCTAATACGCCGCAGTCATGTTGTGATTTATTCCCATCTGTTTGCAATACCACTGTTATATAATAATAGATATGAATGTAATTAGTCTATTATCATTTTCTTTTCAAAAACTTTTGTTATTCTTTTTTCTAACATGACTAGCTGAAGTTTTTTTCTATAATATATAAGGACAGTTTACAACTCACCGCAAAGACGTGGCGACAAACTGCGACGGGCACATACAAAAGACACACATATACAACACTTCCAGCTATCGGCCATGGCCTTCTTCAGAAAATAGAACACTCAAGCAATCACACAGGCACACAACACAGTCATACAACCACTACCTCCAGCTGCCGCGTGAGTGTTCTATTTTCTGAAGAAGGCCATTGCCGATAGCTGAAAGTGTTGTCTGTGTGTGTCTTTTGTATGTGCCTGTCGCAGCTCGTCGCCACATCTTTGCGGTGAGTTGTAAACTGTGCTTACTATATTATTAATTCCGACCTGGACTTTCCATTATTATATTTTGAAGTTATTTTCTATTATTTGGTGTTGTAGATGTTTGTTTAATTAGCAAATATTAATTAGTTCATGCTAAAGGTATATTGTTAGAGTTCAGATAGTATGCTAATAAGAATTTACTTAATTTTATCAGAAATACTAATCTCGTAATATTAAAGTAGGTCTTATTATGTTTCACAATTAAAGTTAGCCTCATTAGTTTCTGTATAATTCAAGTTAATTTGAAAGGATTGTTAACAAACCTATTTCATTAAATATGTAAATGAAATACTTTAAATAAATATACAAATGTTGGTTCTATTAAATCAGTATTGTTTACGTTATCCTTTACTACAGACAGTTGTAGTAATTGTTTACTTTTCCATTATAATTAATTTAATGTACATTACAAACAATACACTATTGCATTGTAATTGATTGGAAGATTTACTGACTGCATTTGCACCATGTAATGGAGTATTGTTTCATCCTCGATCTTATGCACAATCCGTGCCAGTTCCAGGTATTGTTTTGAATCTTGTTTCATGATGTATCTGAGGCACACCCCATGTAAATTTGAACTTTAATTTTGAACAGTTATGTAAAAGTTCTTCAATGTTAGACATGTAGGAAGTGTATCTACAGTGACTGATCCATATTTGTATCACACTGTACACCTCGGACCTTAGTATTCCACATACAAACTGTGTAAATTTGTATTATTGATGTACGGAATGTACATACCTGGCCTCATGATTGTAATTAACGAGATTTGTTCGCTAGCCATAAATGGGGACAATTGGGCACTAATAATGAATTAAAATGTCAATGAATTGCAATTCTACTTGTTGCCTACATCACTTTTAGTGGATTAGTTTTGCCCCATGAAATTTCAGTCAGCTGCTACCGAGCTGAGATCGACGAGAACATCAACAAACAAAGACCTCCGACCAAGTATGTTACAGCACTGAGGCTTCTGGCTGCCACCACTATGATCACCCTTCTACTGAACTCCATCCGAAGGATGGATGGTTTGCTTTTGAAAGGGACTAAACGAAGAAGGTATGGCCAATACAGTCAGCAGAGAACCACAGAATCCCTGTGAGGGGTCCACAGTGAGGTCCTCCACACATTGCTTGTCTCCTTTATACACCTTAATTTGTTGGGCACTTGTAGGGTGCGCCATTCAGTACTCCACAAACTGAGAACTCTATGGCATAATGTTAAACACAGATCACTAGATGGGATGCCTACATTGAGGATAGGTTTATGGGTAACCTCTTTTGCCAGCCTGTCAGCCAGATTATTGCCTTTTATCCTGACATGCCCTGGAGTCCAAAGGAATTCCATAGACTGCCCACGTTGTTTGATGGTGTGGATGGACTCTTGTATGACAACAACCAAAGGATTGCACGGAAAACACTGGATGATGACTAGTAGACTGCACTAGTCACTTCAAATGACAAAGGACTCCCGAGGCAGGAACGGATATGTTTGAGTGCTTGATGGATGGCTATCAGCTCTGGAATGAATACACTACGCTCATCTGGCAGGGAGTGCAACTCGCTGTGTCCTGGTGTCCTGCAAGCGTATAGGCAAAACCAACACAACCATCTGCCTTTGACCCGTCGGTGTAGACTACTGTAGAGCCCCGGAATCTATCAATAACTGACAGAAATTGGCGACAAACTGTCTCGGGGGTGAACTGCAGGTTTGGAGTACTGTGACAATTCCAGTCAAAGGTGAGGGCAACGTGTACACCATGGCGGTGTAGGTGACTGAAATTGGAAGAGTGGTACGGGAACATACTACAATTGACTCAGAAGAGACTGAACACAGACACTTGGCCGCCTTTGCGAACGTGGAGTTTAATATGAGGAAAAAGGAGACGGTGGTTCTGGTGGATAGTAAATCATGGACGGTAGCAGCGTAATTCACCAGCAGTAGTTTCTGCTTGATTCGAAGAGGAGGAACCCCAGCCTCCACAAGGAGACTATTCACAGGATCGGGTCCAACATTTGCAATGCTGAAGGCGATGCTGAAGGCAACGCTGCTGTAGTCCAGTCGGAAAGAACAAGTGCCTTATAGCACTGCAACAGTGTACTGTGGACTGCACACCAAGTGGTGTAACTAAGGCAGCGGAGGGCATTAAGGTGCTGCCAGCACTTGTTTAAGCTGACAAATATGGGAAGCCATGTCAGGGTCGTCGAACACTAGTCCCAAGAAACAATATTTTTCCACTATGTTACGTAGTTCGCTGTCAAGGATGTGGGAGAACTGTTAGACACCAACAGAAGTGCATAATACACGTCTTGGCGGCAGAGAACTGGAACCTGTGGGAGAGTGCCCATACTTGCGTCTTGTGTATAGCTCCCTGCAGCTGGCGTTCGATGACACGTATACTTTAAGAACTAAAATAGATGCAGAATTCTTCAGCTTCTTACTCTTCTCGCCCTCACGCTGATCCTTAGATTTCAAGGGCTGTGAGGACTTCTCCCGGGCAGCTTCTGGGCCTGAAAGAGACCGAGAAGCCCTTGGACCAGTGGCATGGAAATCCATCAGCCATTGGCTGAGGTCCTCCATGGCACTTGTTGAAGTCTCAGAAGGGATTGCCCCAAGGGATCCCTTCCTCACGAGAGATGCCAGAGAAGGCTGTTGCTTCTCCAGCTGCGGGGTGGGGGCTAAGGGAGTCCGAAGGCCCTGGGGGTCCACACTGGGTTACCAAGATTTTGTACCCATAGACCATGAGGTTGATGTGACTCTAGCAAATGATTATTTTAATGCTACAACGCGAAGTCCCTCATACTTTTTCCTGGCCTTGGTATATTGTCCATTGTCTTGTACTCCATTATTATTATTATTATTGAGTATTGTTCAGCCTGGAGAACAGGGCAAATGGTGTTGCCCAGTGAACACAGATAGGCGGGGGAGTACACAGAGTGCCTGGATGTGTTGGATGTCCTCAATCCCTGTATGTCGGGCTGAAGGTGCAATGTGAGGACATACGGCCAAATTTACAACATTTAAAGCACCTCATAGGGGGGATATAAGCACCGGTGGCTACCTTTTTATACTTAGGCCCCCTGTAGATGCGCCTGATGTAGTGAACACCCACCGCACGAGGTTGGTGCATCGTTCATCATCGGACTGCAGGAGAAAATCACGATGGAAGGTAATCTCTGGGTCATGTTCTAACTCTCGTGAGAGGGTGATGAAGACAGGAACATCTCCCAGCTTGTCGCAGGTGAGTAGCGCCTTCGACTGTGCAGGAGATGCTGCCTCTACGAGAATGGACCCCCTCTTAATTTGGGACATACCTATCCTCGAGATTATCTACAAAGAATAGCAGCTTCGTTTCCATGAACGATTCTTCATCATTTCATTTACACACGAGAAATTTTGATGAGTACGGCTCATCCCTTTCTCTAGCCCGCAACTTCCCATGGAGCACCTATGGAAGGGAACGATTGGGGATCATATTGTGCTGTATTGAAGTCAGCCCTGCCTCTCTTAGAGATGACAGTTGTACGTCTGCCAACATATCGAGGTCTTATCATGGTGTTCCCACAAGCAGCTAGGGATATAAAGGTCTACTCAGCCTGGGTAAGCCTAACACAACTGAAGTGAGGCAGGTTTCTCAGAGGTTGCTTGATAAGAACTTTTCATCTTCAACAGACATGCATCTCTTCGGTACGTAGCACACCTTAAGATTGAGTTTTTAAATTTTTTTTTTTTTGAGGTTTGTACCACCCTCGCGGCCCAGGTGATTATCCAAGATCCCTGGGCTCTGAAAGTTACAATGCAATGTTCCATGTCACGCTGAAGGATGGTTGCTAAAGCACGCACAGTGCTTACGGTGTAGCGGACTGTTGGCGCAACATAATTCACAGCTTGAGACCCCTGGGTTCGCCAAGCCCGTACTCAGAAAATTACTGTGAGCCCCTGAGGGGTTCATCAGAAGATAATATTAACACTGTTGCAATTTATCCACTTAACACCCCATTTTCTAACATCCACAGCTCAACGAGCTTTTTCCCAATGTCAAAATGTAAATTAATATAATAACAAATAAAATAGAAGTGACAACTGATAAATAACCCATAGCATATTAATTCCAACAAACAAAACAAGGACACTACAAACTTGAGCAAGTACCTTATAGTTGTCTGAATCATTTGAGGGCATTGGTGGTGGTGGTGACAGCTCTGTGCAACTAACTGAAAGTGTGAGGCTGTTTTTTGTGTCTCAGTCTATAAAAGTAGTCACAGTGAAAAGCAAGGGTGTGTGCTAAAATGTTACTCTGATGAACAGTTTTGTGACATCAGATTCAAGTCTTCAATGTATTCTCAGAAACATCTGTGAACATAATAACAAAAAACTTCTACGAACATAATGACACATACCTGTCACGCGTGTACCCGAGTTTGGGCTCAGTGTACGTTAAGAGATCTTCTCTGGACCAGTGTGGATTCTGGTCACCACACAACATGACACGCACTTCATCAGGGCTAAAAGCCCTCAGCTTATCCATAGGAAAGACTCTGTTAAACCCGGCACGAAAAGCTTCCATTTGCCGTGCAATACCACGCTCCAAGCAAAAATTTGTGGTCAATTCAGCATATTCCTCTATGTTGTCTAACGTAACCTGCAAAGACAGCAAAAGCAAAATGACAATTTGAGAACTTGTAACTCAGTTGAAGGACACATTGCTTGTTAAGCACTACAAATGTACATGGAAGTCAATGCAATGCATTCAATATCATAAAACGAAAAACGTCTCTGCAATTATTGTTAGATAACATTTGTATTATTATATGTCATTGTAACAACATAACAAGCAAATGTCTGCATATATGTGCATATAATGGCTTCTTATTACATGGAGAGGAAAAATAATTCCCAAACTGGGCTACCGTTTTAAATAGTCACTCCATTTTCATTGGATGGTATTGGTTTGCTCTAGTTGGAGAAATAACTGATGAGGTACCTAAATGGTGCATGCAATAATCATAACTTTTATGAAAAAAACAACATAAGGCGGTTGAAAGAAATCTAAAAATTAGTGCAATTATCCTGGAAAACAAAATTATGCATGTACAATTTTCTTGTCAATCCTCTTCATAGTAAAATAAGCAAACATACAATTTTATGGACACCAGAGCCACAAAAAAAAGACATCACATTTCCATCCACATATCAAGCATCATATATGCCTTTAATTAAACAAGCCATTATCTGATAGTAGCTGGGAGCATGTATTGTGCCTTGCTCCCCCCCGCCCCACCTCCCTCCACCCACTGTTCCATATGAAGATTAAAGATGGTGGACAAGGGAAAAAATGTTCAAATGTTTGTAAGGCCTGTGGGACTTAACTACGGGGTCATCAGTCCCTAAACTTACAAACTACTTACGAACTAGGTCGGCACAAATATCCATGCCCGAGGGGGGATTCGAACCACCGACCGTAGTGGCCGTGCAGACCGTGACTGAAGCGCCTCAGTCCCCTCGGCCACCGCGGCCGGCGACAAGGGAAGAGATTGTTGGAACTCTCCGAAGTAGCCTATATTCCTTCAGTTTCATGATCACAATAGTTATTGCATGGAATGTATGCCGAGTAAAATAATATTCAGTTTTTTCTGAGTAAAGCTGTATAAATATGCATAATGTTGTGGCATTTGCAAATAAAGAGGTGCACAGTGCAAATACATATAAATGTACAAGACTTAAAAACCGAAGATTTATGAAAGTAAGGTGCACAGGATGCAGCTTCCATATAACCAATGGTCTGTATCTCAACTCATTTGGAAAGGACTCATTGTATACAGTTTCTCCAATCTGTATTGTTACTCAGTGGAATGAACAGTGATATACTGCAGAAGTAATTCCTCTCCATATGAGAAATTACCAATTCTTGCGAGATTGAATCTTGAAATGTCATGTCAGTGAATAATACACACACAGAACAAGGGTGATTTTTTTTTTTAAGAACAGTCTTCATCATTACTCTACTATGTCAACATTGTTTTTTCCTTTGTTGTAGGTACTGATACATCCCCTTCTAAAAAAAAAAAAAAATCATATTTCCCCTGAAATCATTTGGGAGATTTAACTAAATTAATGTCTTGTCATAAAAGTGATAATCACATCATACATGGAGAGATAGCAGTAATTATCAACAGCATATTTTTACAGATTGTATCCTATTGAATATGGCTAAAGATCTGATTGAACTAGTGTTCACTAGAATAGTTAGCACACGAAGTAGATCAACAGAAAGTGTTGTGATGAATTCTCAACACATAGATTAAGCGGACTTAATTCACTGTCTCACAGATTATTTAATTAAGACACCAGTGCTAAAAATATGTAAATTCCACACAATAAAACGCATGAGCAACAACAATACTATGTGAAACAGCATAGTTTTACTGAAAAACAGTGTCCGACAACATTTTGTAGTTGTTGCCATTCTTATTTCCATGCTTCCTATGATAAACTGGACAGGAATTCACCCAGACATTGTCCCAATCTCCACATTAGTATGGAGCTACATCTACTGTCAAATTGTGGCAAAAGGCAACAAACAAGAGGAAACACCCTGTGGTTGAACACAACACTGTTAATTTCAATGGATGCTTTACTACCCATCTGGATCCTCACCTCTACCACCAGCTTTTATAAACAGGGCGGATGGGAGTCGTCGTCCCTGAAACACATTCTACCATCCCACAACCACCCTGGTCTCAACCCAAGAACTTATCACCCCTACATCCCCCCCCCTCCCCAGCCATTTCCTCACCGATTTTCTTTAATCTTCTTCCAATTCGTGCCTTTCTTCTGACTGTGTGTTGTGTTTTTTGTATTTTATTGTATTTCAACACCCCAGCCAGTATTCACTCCCGCTTCTCTTTACTGCATTCCAAGCTGCATCTTACATCGCACCTATCAGAACCCTTACACTGTCATGCTGTCAATAAGCTACTAATGACGGAGCAGCCAGAGAAAGTCATGTGTACATGAAATACATCCGAGTGAGAATTTAAGTTCTGTGAACGTGATTGTCTGTTCTACATGCCTGTTTGCAGCTCAGCGATCATCTTTACACTGAGTTGCTATCTATCCTCTATATTGACATTACAACCTGGATTTCAGATTTTTACATAGAAAACAAAATTGTGAAACCAAAACAGTGGAGAATAAAATGTTGGAACAGATATGTAGATGATTTAATATGCCTAATAGATGAATCACATTATTGTATAAAATAAATTCATAATGACAAACACCATTCACCCACGAATAAACTTCACTATTCAAATACTACAGATGGAAACCTCACCATACATAATAGATACATTAAACATGAGTTTACGATTTACAGAATTCCTACAATGATCACCACCATTATCCATAACTAATAACCAGCACCATGGCTCGTAGCCCAGAAGAAAACCAGTTTCCGATTTCTATCACACTGACAAAATAGAACAATGATGAACAAACATGACTACACAGAAGACCTGTACATAAAACCAACTACACAAAGAAATGGGTATGATACAAAGATTAAACAGAATAACCAACAAAATACAAAAACAGGCAACATACACACTCACAAATAAATAATCTCACACAAGCAGTGGCACATACTTAACAACACAATACAGAATAGACTAGCTAATCAGCAATATACCAATTACCTTGCAATAGCTGACAACCAGTATAAGCCTATTCTTAAGATTAAAAATAGAGGAAAAATTCAACATCCAAAAATTAATAGCCCACTGAAAGAAAGTATTGTATTTAAGCCAATATAGGACCTGTGCGAATATAGGGGGCCAAAACTTTTGACATGACTTTTATAGTAAAAATTAAATTTCGAAAATAGGCCACACTAATAAATTTACGATAAACTTCAGTTATATAACGGCTTCTATTTCTCTGTGGCAAATAAATTTTGTGCTAACACTGTAGCTTCATAAGCTCTGCCGCTAAGTGACAGGCTGTCACTTATGTCTCTGCAGTGCATAAATCTTCTACTGGTCTACAGCGACCAGTGCCAACATTGTCACGTAAGTACAGTAAGGCCTTGCCACTGATCTAGACTTTAGCACACACAGAATTTCTGCAGTTTTTTACTCTTTATGTTATGTACATCCGCTTTATGCTTATAAGCACATAGACGCATTTAACTTTGGTTGGCTGTGCCACAAAACAACGATAAATGGGTTGCGCTGAAACAGCTGTCGATATCGAGTGGGGACATTCGATACAGGTTATATTGATACATGACTCGCATCAGTCGCTGTGATGTGACGAAAGCGAAATGGCTGTATAAACACTCTGGCGAAGTTTTGCAAAATGATATTGAATTTATCCACCCACATGATATTTGTATATGTCATGAAACTTCATGATTTGTAATGTCAGGAGGGAAATCTCGAATATAGGCCACACCAAGATTTTTCTAACCAAAATCTCGGAAAAAAGTGTGGCCTATATTCATGTAAATATGGTACTAAATGAATACACATCACTGTGCAACAAAACCCTCTAGGATTCTACTGTAGTTCTTTCATTGTGTCCTAAATTAACACACCTGCTTCTGTCAAATATTTTCATTGGTCCTGGCAAAACTCCCATTATATAATTTTACCCCACTTCTAACAATCCCCCCTTTAAGGAATAGCCCACTTTTAAGAACTAAACACGAAACATTCTGCAAATTAAATCTTTGTTTATACACAATTTATAATAGTGATTGGTACACTGATACTTGATGATGGCCCGGCTTTGAAATGTGCACTTTTGTCATATCTTCAATTGTTGTTGGCCCACGAATTAGCTGGCATTGGTCCCATTCTTGCAAGATCTTTTCCTCTGGTCGCAGTGTTGTCAGAGATTTGATGTTTCACCAGATTCCCAATATTCATGTTGCACTTGTGAAATGTTCTTACAGGAAATAATTTATGTTTTGCTTGTTTCACACAAGGTACCTCGTGTTACATGTCATTGGTATTTAATTCATTCAGTTGATACGTATCATACTGAACACCAGTGCAACAGTACTGAAAGAAAGTTTAACGAATCGGTACATGATTTCTGCTTTCCTCCCACGATCTCTGGTCACGTGATCTGCCACCAGACAAAACTTGAAAACTGCGGGCAAGGAACTGTGAAGTGTTGTCTTTTGTTACTGTTGATTTCCCCCCCCCCCCCCCCCCAATTTTTATTTTTGCAGATGATGATAATGGACAAAACATGTGCACTGTGGAACAATGCTGGACAGAACAAGAAAGGTGCTTATGACTTCACTAACTGAAAAAATCAGTCATGGCAGAACATTCCTTAGAAATTCGGCACCAAACTGGTTTTGAAGAAACATCTGTCATTGCTAAAAAGAAAGGATATTGGGATAGTCCATAGTCCACCCCAATTAACCACAGACATTGCGAAGGTGGACTGGCTTGTGTGCCTCAACAATTTAGATAGCCGTACTGTAAGTGCAACCACAGTGGAGGGGTATCCTTGGAGGGGCCAGACAAATTTGTGGTTCCTGAAGAGGGGCAGCAGCCTTTTCAGTAGTTGCAGGGGCAACAGTTTGGGTGATTGATTGAGGTGGCCTCATAACATCAGCTAACATGGCCTTGCCATACAATTATTGCGAATGGCTGAAAGCAAGGGATAACTACAGCTGTTAATTTTCTCGAGGACATGCAGCTCTACTGTATGACTATATGATAATGGCATCTTCTCGGGTAAAATAGTTGCAAGGTAAAAATGATATATGTGACAAAAAGTCACCTCTGGCGAATAGTTATCTTTTGTTCTATACTAAGCACCTCAACTGTTCTTGTCTGAAGCATTGGCATGCATACCCAGTATGCCCCAGAAAGGACAAAATTGATTTTCCTCAGATTTTATAGTGACTGTATGGAGCGGAAAAATATAAATAAAACCGAGAACATGAAGCACATTTTGGTCGGCTGCAGAAAAATGGTGGTACTTCTCAATGAAACAATCATTTCTTCAAAGTTTTAATACAGCCACAAAAAGAATATCAAGGCAATTTTATAAAACAGTTAACATTTTTGCAAAACCAAATGATCGAGCCACAAGTCTCTCAACAGGATGGTTTTTAAAAAAGTCAATTCCCAAAGACCTAAGGTTTTGTTTTCATGCAAATAATGTGTCAACCTATAATATTTCGGTCTCTATTCATCAAAAATAAACAAAATAGATGCGAATATTGCAGAAAAGAAAGTAAATTTTGCTGAAAATAAATGTGAATTAAAAAAAGGATGCTACAATTTCAGGTCTCTAAGTATGACAGAAGTGTCAGGCTTCCACAAATTGCTGCAGATCAGATTTCAATGCTAAGTCATCAAAAAGTGTCAGCGTGCGAACCATTCAACGAAACATCATCGATAAGGCCTTTTGGAACCAAAGATCCACTCAAGTAGTCTTGCCGACTTCACAACGCATAGCTTTATTCCTCACCTGGGCCCGCAAACACCGAAATTGACCCGTAGACGACTGGAAACACGTCACTCAGTCCAACTGTATCGAGTGGATGGACATTTATGGGGTACAGAGACAACCTTGAGAGTCTGTGGACCCTGCATGCCTGCAGAGACTATTCAAACTGCTGGAGGCTCTGTAACAATGTGGGGTGCATGTAGTCGGAGCGATAGGAGACCCACGATATGTCTAGATACAATCTTGACAGATGACACGAACCCATCCTGGCCGATCACCTACATACATTAACTCTCAAGTGGGCAAGCCGCATTGCCAAGTGTTGAATAGGTGCATGGGGTATCTTATACCCCAGAGCATTTATTTCACAATACGATATCAAACTTTGGAAAACTGTCATTTACTTTGTGAATACACATACTGAGCATAATCATTGTAAACCTGAGTCTTTATTTGATGTTTTTAGGGTAAATTTTACATATTTAATGAAAAGAAAAAAAAAAAGATGTTTTAGTAGAGGTTTACATACTTTATTCTTCAATTTATTATGTGTTCTTAGGACTCGCCAAATACGCCACAATTGAACAAGGACTTACATGTTACAATGACATGCAACAATTGTAACCAGTTTCTTACAGACAAACTTTTTTGCATATATTACACATAATGGTTGTTGATACATCTTCTGCTTGGCCACAGATTACACACCACTCAGTTTCTTAGTTGCTGACCTTTGAGAAGCAGGTGGTGACACTTTGTCCTTTTCCGGAGGCTCTCAATATTTACGCAAGATCTATTTTGGATCTTTCGATTAGATAGGGTTTCATCAGTGCCATTTCTAAATTCTTCAAGAAGATTCTTCTTGCATAACCTGGGTTATTTGGATTTGAGGAACACAAAATTTGTGTATTGAATCCTGCTATGTTCATGAACAAGTATAAAACGCATATTAGCCATTGTCTTGTTATGCGCGAGACATTGTAGGCATCACATAGTTGGTCCATGGTGTCAACACCCCCTTTCGTCACGTTGCAGTCCATTATTATTTCAGGCTTGTTTGTTTTATCATCAAGTTTTGGTTGGTCAATTCATCGTTGACAGCAGTATCATGGATTTGTTTTTCTTTGGTACATGTGACGCAAGAGTGACATCTTTTTGGAATCCAAAAAGTGAAGAACCAACTATTTGATTTTTGTTCGCCTGAAATTTAACAGGCATTTCTCTTTTGTCCTTCATCAGTGTTCCGACACATGTGAATTGTTTTCTTTAGGAGAGCCGTCGGCAAAGGGTAACTGGTGTACTAATTATCAAATGTGATGTTCCTATTGCTGCTTTCAATGTCAGGAATTAGGCGCAATATTGTAGATTTGAATGATACACTTCCTTGAAGTCAAGAAACTTGTCATGAAGTTCTGCTCCATTATTTGCTTTTCAAACTTTCTAATATTATCACGTATATTTGCATATCAAGGGGAAACAAACTTAATAATCATATATGTTTGCTTCTGAGCTTGGAGAAGTAAATCAACAAATTTTGGAATAATTATGAAAAGGTTGCATAAGGTAGGAACCACTTACCTCTACATCAGCTCCATCACGTATGAGATCTATGGCAGTGAAGCCAAAGTCACGGGAACCGGGTAGGTATTGAAATGTAAGAGCGAGGTCTTCCAGTCGTACTCCACCACACAGGGCAAGGTTCGCCACTTGGTGGGCACGTGCCTCTGGAGACAACGTATTATCTTGCATTATCCGTGCTTTACGTATCGATAATTCACTAAGCTGCGACAGGAACTTTCCGCGCTCGGGATCGACAACTGCCAAATCCTCGGGGCCTAGTATATTGTGGAACCTGTAGCGAAAATAGAGTAACCATTATAAAATAAAATATGAAGGCAAGGCATAAAACTTGGGGCATCAGTATTTTCCATAGAACTAGAAAAGGCTGGCTACCAGAGTCATAAATTAAAATTCAAGGATTTTTCTGGTTTTTCAAGGAAATATATTAGTTTACAAGGATTAATTTTAGCCTTTTCCATTCCTAATATTGGGCAAACTCAGCTCCTTTTTTTCAGTAACATTATATTTCAGTGCTATTTTGCACATGTCTGCCTTTGAGTGTGTGCGCGTGTATATGTGTGTGTGGGCGTTTGTTTACCTATCCTTTTTCCCCCCAAGGTAAGTCTTTCCTCTCCAGGGATTGGAATGACTCCTTACCCACTCCCTTAAAATCCTCATCCTTTCCTTTTCCCTCTCCTTCCCTGCTCTTTCTGATGAAGCAACCTTAGGTTGTGACAGCTCAGTTTTTTTGTATGTGTGTGTGTGTGTGTGTGTGTGTGGTTTTTATTTTTTTTTTATTTTTTTTTTTTTTTTTTAATTTGTGTATCAACGAAACGGTGCCTTCTCGCCTGGTAAGTCCAACTTTAATTTTTTTTAAATATTTTTCTAAACAGGATTGGAGAGAGAGAGAGAGAGAGAGAGAGAGAGAGAGAGAGAGAGAGAGACGGCCTCTTTGACATGTCTCAGTACTACTACACAGTATCTCTGACTTCCACAATCCCCTCACACCAATCTCGTGACCCAGGTCGTGAATTATCTTCCCCTTCCTTTACCATTCTTTTTTCTTCTTTTTTCCCTTCTCTCTTACCTGAAGAAGGAACACAATTCTGAAAGCTTGTTTTATTTTTGTCCTTTTTTCTTTCTGTGTGTTACGTTCGGCAGTACAGCAACAAGGTAAGTACTTGCCAGCCAATCTCTCTCTTTTGAAAAATGATGTTCATATTGCTAATTATTAGTTTCACCTAGAGGTAGATGAATTCTGGAGAGAGGGACAAATTCCAGGCAGTACTGAGTGTGTTGCTAGTGAGATGATAAGTGGCCTCCCCCACTCCCCCCAACCTTAACCAATTGCTAATAATAAATGGGCTGCACTATTAGTTGTGAGACACATTGTGCACACCAGTGGTATAATTCTAAGTTGGCTTTTGAGATATAACTGATGTACAACAAGAATATAATTATATTTTGTTCTAACTCACAACAGACTATCATCAAGTTACAGATGGGCACATAAAAAAGACAATCACAAACTCAAACAACTTGGCTTTTCCCCATAGATTTTGTCACAACAGAAGACACATCGAATCATTTGTTCAATCACACTGAGTTATGCCTATATGATTGCAAGAGTGAGTGTGTGCTGTTGTAGCAAAAGCTATGGCTGAAAGTTAGTTATGTGAATGCAATTGCTTTTTCAGGTGCCTGTCTGCTGCTCAGTGATACTCTCTACGTCAAGTTGCGAACTATCCTCATTTTATTTCCATTTGAATCATTGTTCATGTGCTTCCTCATGACTTGTTTATTGAGATCAATTAGTGTTGCAATTACATCTGAAATACTTAAAACTTAGAACAGATATCTGCATTATTTGTATTAGTGAATAGCTCACAAAAATGCAAACCAGTGATCTTGTTAATTATGGAGAACTACCATAAAGTTATTGACTAATTGGTATATCGGGGTGAAAATTCTGATGACAGCTATATTGACATAGAAATAGTGTGTCACAAACCTACCAGTTACATTAGCTTTTTAACAAGCATTCTAAGTGTTAGCAGAATCGCATTAGAAGACTATAGTAAACTGGAATGTGTGCTATTGGCTTACCACGGTCTAGTTTCGGTGATGAACATCGGTTTTGGAGGATCCAGTTCCAACTCTTTCTCACTCTCTTCAGACAGTAGAGATGATGTCATCGGGTCATCATCTGAAGGTCGTATATTGGAACTAGGCCCAATGCCGCTTACCAGATCACCTCCACACATTAACTTCAGGAAAGGCTGTGAGAGTGGCAGGTCAACAAGTCGATTGTCCTGTAGCACTTTAGCCAAGAATACACCCAAAAACCAGAAGTACTTTGTCGCACGATCACAAGCTGCAGAGTCCTGCCGACAGATTAAATATGCTGGAAAGTCTTCTCAGCACAAAGAAATATCTATAATCTTAATCTTATAGTAATTTAATTAAAAGCAATTAAAGATACAATATTTTCTACCATAGACATAATGATTCATTTGAAAGTGGAACTTTGAAAGGTGAGAATATTACTCCAGCAATTTTAAGACATTTTACATTTCCTCCTCAATTTGCATGCAATAATATGATTGCATGGGCACATGTGTAAACAGGAACCACACAGCAGGTAAAGGGGCATGAACTGGAAGGAAATGTAAGATGTGAAGGGAAGGGGGACTGGGCATGGAATGAAGGATGTTAGGTTATCTGAGGTTGAGGTCAGGATCGTTGCGAGACCATAGGATGTGCTGTAGAGATAACTACCATCTCCGCAGTTCAGAAAAGCTGGTGTGGGAGGGGGAGGATCCAGATGGCTCGGGTGCTGAAGCAGCTGTTGAAGTCCAAGGTGTTGTGCTCCACTGCATGCTGCACTACAGGATAGTCCATATTGCTCTTGAGCACAGTTGACGGTGGCCATTCATCCTACTGGAGAGCCTGTTAGTTGTCATTCCAATGTAGAAATGGTATATCACGTGACATCTTTCACAGGTGGCCTGGTCTCTGATGGGGTAGGACAAGCCTGTGATGGGACTGGAATAGGAAGTGCTGGATGGGTGGATTGGGCAGGTTTTGCATTGGAGTCTTCCACAGGGATATGATCCCTGTGGTAAGGGGTTGGGATTAGGAGTGGCATACGGATGGACTAGGATGTTGTGGACGTTGGATGGGTGAGGAAACACCACTTTGAGGGGGGGGGGATCTTAGGTAGAATGTGTCTCATTTCAGGGAGTTTTCATCTCTGCAGATATGCCTTCCACTGGTAGCAAGGCTATAGGAGGGATTTTTTGATGTGGAAAGTATGGCAGCTGTCAAAGTGAAGGTACTGTTGAGAGTTCATGGGTTTGATGTGGACAGAGGTGTGGATGGAGCTGTCAAGAGAGATGCAGATTAACATCCAGGAAGGTGACATGTCGGGTTGAGAAGGACCAAGTGAAATGTATGGGTGAGAAAGAGTTGAGGTGGTTGAGGAATGAGGATAGCGGGCCGAGCCCAGATGATGAAAATGTCATAAATGAATCTGAAACAGAGCAGGGGTTTGTGGATTTTGGAGGCTAGAAAGGTTTCCTCTAGATAGCCTATGAACAGGTTGGCATAGGAAGGCGCCATACCCGTGCCTGTGGCAGTGCCGCAGATCTGTTTGTGTATTTTTCCCTCAAAAGAAAAGAATTTGTTGGTTACGATGTAGTTGGTAAGGGCTATGAGGAAGAAAGTATTGGGCTTTGAGCCTGAAGGATGTTGTGAAAGACATTGCTCAAGTGTGGCAAGACCATGGGTGTGTACAGGGATTTTTGTGTACAGGGAGGTGGCGTCAACATTGATGAGTAAGGCTCCAGGAGGTAGAGGAGTGGGGATGGTGGAGAGTTGGTGAAGGAAGTGGTTGGTATCTTTGATATGGGAGGGTAGATTTCGGACAATGGGTTGGAGGTGTTGATCAATGAGGGCAGAGATTCTTTCAGTGGGAGTACAGTAACCAGCCACAATTGGGCATCCTGGATTACTAGGTTTGTGGATTTTAGGAAGCATGTAGAAGGTAGGTGTGTGGGGTGTCTTTGGAGTGAGAGGAGAGATGGATTCAGGTGAAAGGTTCTGGGAAGGGCTATAGTGTTTTATCAGGGATTGAAGGTCATGCTGGACTTTTGGAATGGGAAACCTTGTAGATGGAGGAATCTGACAATTGACGGAGCCCTTCAGCCACATAGTCACTGTGATTACACTACAGCAGTGGAACCTTTGTTTGCAAGAGGGATGATTAGGCTGGGATCTTTTTTGAGGTGCTCTGGTTTCTTCTGCCAAAAGGCTGGCATTCTTAGGAAGGAAAGGAACTTAGGAAAGGATGGTGATGCCAGGTTGGAGGTGAGGAATTCCTAAAAGATTACAAGGGTATGGTTAGGTGGACCATGGTTTGATGGTGGTATGAACTGGGAGAGACAGGGTTCAATGTCAGGACACACACCCACACACACACTGTTCATGCAGCATCTTATTTTCCACCTGACATCGCCTCTGCATGTTGCATCCCCACTGTTATCTTCGGTCTCCACTTCCGCCCCCTCCTCCGCTCCTTGTTCCTCCCCTCTCCCATCCCTTCCACTTGCCATGTAGTCAGATTGTGTTGGGCGGACAGAGATGGCCGAGATGTGTGGATGAGTGTGCCTGAGTGATCGTGTGGACGAGTGTTCTCTTTCTGAGGAAGGCCGCGGCCGAAAATTATGAAGTGTGTGTGTGTGTGTGTGTGTGTGTGTGTGTGTGTGTGTGTGTTATTTGCGTCTGCCGACAGCTCAACATTTGTCTTTATGGTGACTTGTTCCCTATCTACATATCATTATTAATGTTCCTTACTGAACCTTCCATTGTAGTAAAATTTATTATTGTTTCTTCGTGAGACTTTATTTTATGTCTGAACTTTTAGTGTTACCACTGCAGAACTTTAAATTCTACAGGACTATGTATGGTACATTGGTATAGTACCATCACTACAATATCTCTTATTTCACTGTAATTTAAGTAAAATTTAGTATTCCGGCTTGATTCTTCTCTACAATTAAGATGATGCAATGTGAGGCTTTGTACAAATATACTCTTGACTCATAATAATTCTGGATATTACTTTTTGGACAGATCAGAGAGAATAATTATAATGAGCATTTACTGCTCAGTAACTTTACAAGAGATTTATAGAAGAATACACTCATTTATGGACTCCAACTTCAGACCAACCAACACGTCTTACAACAACCTTCAAAAATACTCCTCTAACAAAATCACACCAAATCATCAAACAAAAGAGACAAGGTTCATAGAACATGCAAATTACATACTTATTCCTTGACCTTAACGTTCATTTACATTGAAATTCACTTTACATAATACTTTTTATCAAAAATAATTGATAACTAATCTGAAAAATAGAGACAGAAAGAAATCAGAACCTATTTCTCTATAAACGGTATTTAAAAAAAAGTATTTGACATTCTTATGTCAGTTCATTGGGTTGTAGTGCCACTTGTTACACTACAAACTTAACTTACATCAGGACAGCATGATTTTCTCGTGTCCAATAAACTTTTATGGTTACCAGAATTACATGTACCATAATCTTTAACCAAACTGAGATACTGCCCACATTCTCACTTCTGTACCTAAAAATCATTCTCATAATGAAACATAGCACCATTATAAAACTAGATGAAAATGCAATCTACACTGACAAAAAAAATGTGTAATGGAGAAAAGATTGGAAATGAGTCAAGTCCTTACAATTATCCACTTTTTTTTTTTTTTTTTTTTTTTAAATAGTGACAAATATGCATTTGTCAGATATTTCCATTTGCTATTCTTGTGACAACTTTGTGTGTAAATAAAACATTATGTTCACATTATACAACACAATTAACTATGCTTTTCACCTATATCCCTATTTACCTGTGTGTGGCTGATACATTATGAATAAATTAAAATTATGTATCCCTCCCCCAGGACACCAAAGAGAGCTTTAGTGGCGAGCAGGAGGGTTTGTGTGCTTCAAAGAAGTTTAGGGCTATGCCAGCACTATCTTAACTACTGATAGAGCCTCCCAAGCCAGATAGGTCTCTGTGGAGGAGCCAGACCAGTGTTCCACACCATAGGGCAGAGAGGGCTCAAAAGATTTGGGAAAGGTGTAGTAAACACTACAAAATAAATAAATAATGAAAGCCACAACCTGTTTTATCCTCTGCCATCCACCTTTGGGTGATTGTGGACAGTGTATGTAGATGTAGATTGTATTCCATTACAAGAAAGGGTCAGCTAAAAGCTAGATGGCTGGTCAGTGTGTTGCATTACCTCACCAAGATATCTGAAGATAGGATGAGGACAGCAGAGAACAGATGTTTGTAGGAAGATTGTTGAGGAAGTAGAGACCCTTCAAGGACTGTAGTGCCGAAAAAGATGATGAATGTTATGTATACTACATACACATTATTTAAATACATATTTTGATTCATTCCACGTCTTTGTGTAATATTTCATTAGCACAGCACAGGGAGAAGGAATTCTTAAAAGCTCAGGCAGATACATAATCTGTTACGACACAATTATTTGCTGGACAGTAACTTGAGTTGTATGAAAAATCATAAAAGGCCAGTGAATGTATGGCACGAATAGAGACGTGTAAAAAAACTGCTCTCAACCACATTTTCATTACTTTACATCAGATCAATTCATTCTCAAAGTAGAGGTTATCTGGTCTGTGTGCCAATGTTGATTTAATGTGCTTCTTCCAAGGCAATCCATATAATTCATACTTCATAAAATGCAGAAATATGTCGTACTTTCCATTTTAGAAAAAGGGAGGTGGGTGGAAATAAAATTATAGTTATTCACCTAGCACTGCTTACATGCTACAAGGATCTAACACTACTTTAAGCTATGTACTGTTATGAAGAGATGAAAAGGTTGTCCTTTTTCATACCTGAGGTAATGGTGCTGGGAAGAGGCCGGAAGGTCTCCGTACATAAAAGCCTGGCGGCCGCGCTACTCCACCGAGATCTGCGACAGCTGTGTCATACGCTGCACTGTCGGAACCTTCTGTGTCTATTGCTTCATCACACAGCCACAGACCTAAGTCACATCGTTGAAGTTCTGCACCTACCAATGCGTAAAACTCCAGAGTTGGGCCCAGACCTGTGCCCTCTTCACCTTGGAACTCAACCTGCAAAAATGTTACAAAAGTCTTTAATATAGCAAGAAACAAATAAAATTCATTTGCCACAGAGACTTGCCTTTTATGACAAAAGTATCAAAAACACTTTCTAATTTTACTGTGATATTTCAGTGTCTTTCAAATTAAGCTAAAAGAACAATCAGATTCCATTATTTTATTCATTCATTAATCACATTCTGTGCACCTAACAATAAGGAAACAATCTCTTGTTACACAGAAATGCAGTTATTATGGCTATGACAGAAGGCAAAAGGGGTGGGGATTAAGGGTGGAGACTTTTGAGGAAAATTGGCATTAGAAACAGGAATAGGAAGTATTAAGTAATCATGATTACAAAACTTTTATAATATCTTTAACAATAATACAGCAGACTGCTCACTGATAAAATTCATGAATTTCATAAAAAATTCATTTCACCATCTATTTAAAAAAGAGGGTAAATGGACTGGTAAATTAAAACTAGTCTGGCCGGCCGCGGTGGCCGAGGGGACTGAGGCGCGCCAGTCACGGTCTGCATGGCTACTACGGTCGGGGGTTCAAATCCCCCCCTCGGGCATGGATATTTGTGCCGCCCTTAGTATTAGCTAGTTCATAAGTAGTTTGTAAGTTTAGGGACTGATGACCCCGTAGTTAAGTCCCATAAGCTCTACAAACATATGAAATTTAAAAAAACTAGTCTGATTAGTCAGACCAGAAAATACAATTTGTCTCATATTTCAGCCGCTTGGGAAAACAAATAGGACTGATTTTTTTATGCATATTGAAGTGAAAACCATTTGGCACAAACACTTTATTGATGGTTCAGAGTACACTTTAAGACTGAGCTGGCTGTTTTGACAGCGCGCCGCCGACAGATGGCGATCAGCTGATGTCAGCTAATTGAAGGAGGGTGTCCTCCACTGAAAGACGCGACACATACTTGCGCATTGGCGTCTTGAAAATGCAGACAAATCTCTCTGCCACCCCATTTGACTGTGGGTGAAAAGGTGGGGCAAGGTCGTGGCTGATCCCATGGGTAGAACAAAAATCGCTAAAGTGTTGTGAAGTAAATTGTGGCCCGTTATCTGTCACCAATGTTGGGAGACATTCAATAGAAAACATCTTTAACAGGGAACATGTAGTAACTTCCGTGAACATGCAAGACAGGTCAACAACAAATGGAAAGTTTGAGTATGCGTCAAAGACTAAAAGCCAAAAGCTGTCTAAGAACGGCACTGCAAAACTGACAGAGTCACTCCCAAGGTGCAGACAGAGTGGGCCATTGAGAGAGAGATGAGCAATGGTCTGCTTGTTGGGATGCACAAGAAGAGCATTCTGCTACGAGGCAAGTTACGTCCTCATCTATGCCTAGTCAATATACGTGGTGCGTCCAGAAAGTAAGTCCTGTTTCAATTTATCTCCTCTATAGTGCTGCGACTGCAGTTCCGCACATGCGCAGTAGACAATGTGTATCAAGGAGAAGAATGTGCGCCTTTTGGGGATCGCTGTCAGTTATGTACGCTTTGTTGTGCTTGTTTGAAATGTCAGCGTTGATTGAAAATCCCGCCGCCTGTGAAATCAGGTTGATGATTTGGTTTCTGAATGCGAGGAAAGTGAAACCAAGTGAAATTTATTGACAAATTTGCGATAATTATGGACGAAATGCGACGAGTGATTCGATGGTGAGAAGATGGGTCCAACAGTTCAATGGCAGTGATGTGCACTATGAAGAACGAAGTGGACGTCCGCCTTTGGTTACAGAAGAACTGGTTCACGCGATTGATGACAAGATCCAGGAAAACCATAGTTTACAATTAGTGCTCTCGCTATGGACTTCACCAATGATGACGAGCTGAAAGGTACTGTTACCAACTGGTTGAAGACACGGGCAACAGATTTCTATGAAGAAGGTATACAAAACCTGGTGCCACGCTATGACAAATGCCTGCAAAATTTCAGCAGTTATGTGGAAAAATAGTTTAAGAGTTGTAGAATTTTGTGCAATAAAAATTTCTTCTGCATCTGTGTACAATTTCATTTTATTACCAAACAGAACTTACTATCTGGACACGCCTCGTACATGTCTACGGGCGAGCATCTTTGTGCAGGACACACACCAGTGGTCCTGATGTAGAAGATCTAGAATCCAGCAGCGTAATGATGCCAGAACCACGACTCGGTGGAAGCCGTCTTCCATGAACAGAAGTTAAATGTCCTCATACGCACTAAGGTGGTGGTGAATTGCATAATAATTGCAGAGAGGGTCTGATGCCCGACCCAGAGGACGCTCCGACCAGCTTTGCTGCACTGGTGAAGGAACCGGAGGACAGGGTCAGCAGCCGTAGCCTCTGCGATCCGTGAGCTATTGATAGGGGAACTGGCGACTACGCCTACTGCCGACTCATCTACTGCAAAACACAAAAGCTTTTCTGCGTCAAAGACTGGGTTGCGGCCTACTGGGAGGCGCGATAGGGCGTTGGCATTGGTGTGATGAGCCGTCAATCGATACGGGAGAGGTACAAGGCCCAGCATTGGTGATGATGGGTCGCCTTGTCCGGAAGAGCTGCCGACGGGTAGAACAAAGACACTAGTGGGCGGTGGTCTGTGTATAGGGTGTACTTGGACCCATAGAGATAAACATTTTTTTTTTTTTTTTTTTTTTTTTTTTGAGCAAAAATGATGGCTAAAGCCTCCTTGTCCATCTGGGTATACCTGCGCTGCGCCTCCGTAAGAGTTTTAGATGCAAATGCTAATGGGCATTCCAACCCATCTGGGAACCAATGTTATTTTTTTTTTGTTTTTTTTTTGTGTGGTTTTAGGGCGCACAACTTCTACGGTCATTAGCGCCCAGGGGAACCAATGTGCCAACACCGCCCCCGAGCAATGCTGGGAGGTGTCTGCTGCCATCACTAGCGGGACTCCTGGGGTGAATGCTGCGAGGCACAGAGCCTCAAGAAGAGCAGCTTTAAGTGATGGACAAATTGACAATCCCGCTCACAAGCTGTAGACCAGTGGAACGGGACGCCCTTATGCAGCAATTGCTGCAGGGGGTGAGTTACTGTGGCCGCCTGTGGGAGGAAGCGGTGATAATAAGCAATCTTGCCCAGAAATACTTTAAGTTCTTGAATGGAAGAAGGATGGGGAAGATCTGCGACAGCACACACATGATCGACCACGGGGCGCACTCCCGACCTGGATACCTCATAGCCCAAGTACTCGATAGATGATTGGAAGAAAGACGATTTCTGGAACTTACAGCAGAGGGCAGTCTCCTCCAAGACGGAAAACAAGGAGCGGAGGTTGGCAATATGGCCAGCAGCTGTGGACCCATCACCACAATATCATCAATGTAGTTCATGCAACAGAGAACCAGTGCTAGTGACTGCTCCAAAAAAAGCATAAAGATTGCTGGCCACCCCGAATGGCAACCTCTGATATCGATACAGGCCAAAAGGTGTAGAAATTACCAGCGCCTGATTGGAAGCATCATCTAAAGGCAACTGGAGATAACCCTCTGCCAGACCTTTCTTCGAAAAATACTGAACCCCTGACAGCCAATCCATCAAGTCCGCTGTGAAAGGTATTGGGAACGAATCAATGATGAAGTGGGAATTTACAGTTTTCTTAAAGTCTCCAAATAAGCACAGGGTCGGCCAGAGGGCTTACGTATGGCAACTAGAGATGAGGCCCACTCGCTTGCTGTGACAGGAAGCAAAATACCCTCTGTCGTCAGGCGATCTAATTTGGTTTTAACACCGCGGCGAAGGGTGATCGGGAGGGGCCGAGCCCGACAGAAGATGGGGTGAGCCATATTTTTAAGCGTAATAGAGGCCTGAAAATTCTTCACACACCCCAGAACCGGCGCAAACAAGGACGAGAATTCCACACGTAGCTGCACGAGACTCTCGTACGGGATTTGATCAGAAACAAAGCAGACAGAATCAGTAACAGTAAAGCCAAAAGAATGGAAAGTGTCGAGGCGAAAGATTTGCAGCTGTCGCACTATATACGACCCAAAATGGCACCACCCGCCTAATATTCTGATATGTAGCTTCGGCGACAAACAGCCCCAAAAGTGGAATAGGGCGGCCGCCGTAGCCAACCAACGCGCAAGATGCTGGACATAAAGTAGGGAGCCTACTGCTTGATGAGTAGCAGAACTTAGAAGCAATGTCACCGTGCCCATGTCCACTTGAAGTGTGACAGTTTTCCGTAGAATACCAAGGTCAATAAACAATTTCGGTGGCTGTACACCGACGAGAATGACCTTATTAATATCCATGGGCGACGTGCTGTAATCGCGAGGGCATGATTTCTTGTTGCGGCCCTGAGCAGACAACTCGGGCGATGTGTCTGAATTTTCCACAATGATTACATGTGGCCTGTCTGTGCAGGCACGATTCCTGAGAATGTCTTTCGTGTGGGGCGTCACAAGAAATCGGCTTGCTCTAGGAAGCGGGCGATGCATGTCGCCTTCCCCCCCCCTGCCCGTACGACACAGGTGGGCGCCGTGGTGTCGGAAGGGAGGGAGACACAACAACAGCCACTGAAGAAACTGCTGTTGGGGATAACTGGAACGAATCAGCAATGGAGGGTACCTCTCCCCAAGCAAAAAGTTGACTCCCCACGACCTCATAAAATTCAAATGTGCATGCAATACACAAAACCTCCTCTAATGAGGGATCGTTTGACTGAAGAGCCTGCTTGCAAACATCCAGGTTGGAAGCAAAACAAATCAAAACATCACGAATCATAGAGTCCGCATACGAATCACCATGTGGCTCGGACCAAAACGGACAATGATGAGCCAGACCCTGCAGTTCCGTGGCCCATGCACAGTACGACTGACCCGGCTGTTCACACAAACTGAAGAAAGATATGCAGGCAGACACCAAGTGAGGGTGGCGACGAAAATATGCCGCAAGAAGAGAACAGATATCTGAAAAGGTGCCAAATCTCCCGGCAACTCGTAGTCGGACATATTCGACATTGTTGTCAAAGTGTGGGAACGAAGGAACGGGCACAGAATACCACAACACAACCTTTTGTGTCACAGCCCTAGTCAACATGTCAATAGACGCCGTGAGGGAAGCATTCTGTTGAGGCAAAACTTCCGACAACGACAAAGTGCTACGTTGCTCAGCCACAACTGTGGCAAGAAGACCACGTTATCATACACCTTGTCACCACTGAATTGAAGAGCGTTGGCACAAACACTTCATTGACAGTTCTGAGTACACTCTGAGACTGAGCTGATTGTCACTGCTGGCCGTTTGACACCGCACTGCCGGCAGATGGCGCGCAGTTCAGTCAGCTGTGTTACACGGCTGTGACCTCTGTGGCTAGGCCGCGAACTATTGCGGCCAAGCCGGTGCCAGCCAATGCAGCATAACACGAGTGTGCGCAATCTAAAGCCGAGGTCCTCCCCCTCCCTGCCCCTATTTTCAAAACATCATTAAAGAGGATGAAGCTGCCCTCCTCTAACCTTCAATAAACACTGAACAACCAATCATTGTCTAACAGTTCAATGATTCTTTTTTTCGCGTTTTTGCCTTTTTTGCCCCCTCCAGGATGATTACTTTATTACTAAATGTATTGTTTGATTAACAATCCTGTCAACATTATTAACTGTGCTATTGAAAAACTTACATCAGGCCACTGAGCCACACAAAAA
The DNA here is from genome assembly GCA_026315105.1 of Locusta migratoria. Taxonomy (NCBI): domain Eukaryota; kingdom Metazoa; phylum Arthropoda; class Insecta; order Orthoptera; family Acrididae; genus Locusta; species Locusta migratoria. The sequence continues at coordinate 68,751,774 of CM048750.1, read as the reverse complement.
TAATAATGATGATGATGATGATGATAATAATAATAATAATAATAATGTTATTGTTATTCACTGGGCAAATAATACAAGATTTCTTGTTATAAAGTGCAATACTCACTTCAAGAATACTCTTCCGGTCAGCATGCAAACGCATAACTTGAACAGCCCAGTCTAGAAGCTTTTCACCACGAGGAACTTTGACCCTTTCATGTTTTAATCTTCCTACACGGAATTCATGAGGGTCTTCTCGTCGGGGAGACAAACCAGGTGCTCGCTGCCGCTCAAGAGTTACATCACGTTGTGTCTGAAGCCATACGATTGATCTGTAAAAGCAAATTTAATTTTAATATGCAGAGTCCAGTTATCTTAAACAAAAACAAAATTTATAGAACAGAAGAATTTCTCTTACACATGTGGCATAATACACCCCCTAAGCAGTACCCTGATCATAGCCTTCAGCAGCTTCTGTGCTACAAATAATCCTCTGATGAGTACACCAATTTGCTCCAGCCAATTGCCAAGACTAACAGTTACAAGAGAACTGGCAGTACAATAAGAATTCTATGCCATGATGCAACTTGCTATTTCTTAAGTGTGGCTAAATGGAAAAGTGCCAGATTACAAAAAAAGTCAGGAAGATCTGTTAAGAAACTGAGATGAAACGAACATTACATCACCATTCACTCCATCTTTATCTCTGGCCTATGTCGTGAGTAGCTCAAATCCACCTTCCCCTCAATCAACTTTCTTTTTTCTCCTCTCTCCTGCCTGAAGAAGGAAAATATTTTCCTGAAAGCTCATTTCTAAAGTCATTTTCATTATTGTATGTGTCACTATCGGTGGTAATCAGCCCTTTGCAGTAGCGCGGTGAAAATACCATCACAACTGCAGGCAGTGAGGTAATCGATTGTGCCTTGAAACTAGTGTATTTAACATTTTGGATTGTCTGTCAGATGTACCATCCGAAACAGAACCAGTGTTAGAAATGTGGTTTCAAAATTTGATGCAAAATACATAACATTAATAATATTCAGCTGTCAGCAAGAAGGAAGACATAAAAATTTGGAAATAATTCTTCTTACATGATTCCAGAGAAAATAAAAGGACCTACAACTGTGTCGATCAGTGGCAATATGCTGAAAGCAAAGGCCAGAGATTTAACTAGAAGTATGAACATCAGGATGGCTACTAGAATTTAAAGGTTGTCGTCGAATAAGAGGGAGCACAATTTATGGCGAATTGAAAGCTGTAGATGATGTCAACGTGCAACACTTAATTGATAAGGTATGTTGGGTGTCTTAGGGAATTAGTAACCTATTAGCTTCTAAACATCTCTAAACATATGAGGTGCTATCCAACATTTTCGGGACTGGTGCGGCCATCTGTTGAAAACCTTACCTGTGGTGTAATGATCCCAATCACCTTGAAGTAGTTCCCATCTGCACGTACACACCAGTACCAGCACTTCTACCACTGCCCAAACATTTTCTGGAAGACCTGTCCTTAGGGGGATTTTAGCATCAGCAGCAATGCTTCTTGAATTCTCTCTTAAGTGTCAACTGATAGCCCTTCAACTTGAGCTTCAGGGTTTTTTTTTTTTTTTTTTTTTTTTTTTTTTTTTTTTTTTTTTTTTTTTTTTTTTTTTGCCAAAAGCGTCGTGGTGAACAAGGGAGTGTGACAGGGCGCGTCGTCATGATGCAGCAGCCAGTTCCCTTGATGCCAACATCTGGACTGTCGTCGTCGCACGTTTCCACGGAGCCGTTACAAAATGTCACAATAATACATGGAATTCACTGTTTGGTTGCGAAGGACAAATTCTCTGTGCACAATTCCCTCGGTATCAATGAAAACAATGATCATGCTGTTCACTTCACTCTTCACCTGTATCACTTTTTTGGGTTTTTGAGAGCCCAGGCTCTTTCACTGGGTTGATTGTTGCTTTGTCTCTGGGTTATAACCGTAAACCCTGCTCTCGTCGCCAGTGATAACCTGTGACGAGAAGGTTGGATCATCAGATGCTGTCTGACAAAAGTCCGTGCACACTTCAACTTGCTGTGCCTTCTGACCGGCAGTCAAAATACTTGGCACAAATTTTGCAGTGACACATGGTACGCCCAATTCATCAGTCAACATTTGTCAACATGTCACATAACCACTACTCACTTCAGCCACAAGGTCTTTAACGGTTTCATATCGATCCGCACAAATCAATTGATGAAGTTTGGCAAAATGTCTGGCGTTGTGAGGCTAATGGCATTTACAGTGCAAGCATCATCTTCGAGTTTGTATGGCGGGCCCTGAACCGAGCGTGCCCCCCCCCCTCCCCCCCCCCACACACACAAACACATGGCTCGGGCTCTATTAAAAAACAATCATTGAATCACTGCAAGTGTCTCCGTAACACTTTTCCCGAGATTCACTCAGAATTTAATACACACATACACACACACACACACACACAACACACACACACACACACACGCTGTTCTGCTCGCGGAGCCATCGTAAAATCACCACACACCAAATGTAGAGTATTACAGAAATCACTGTCGAGATGCAACACATCCTCACAGCTGAATGTTGCACTGCACACTGACTCATTAGATCTGCAGCTCTCGCCACCTAGTGATGCAAAGATCTACTTCTACTTTCCAGATGGCAGCACCAGTCCTTAAAATTTTGTATTCCACCTTGTAGCTGTGACAAGACCACTCTCTTCTAAAGTCTGCTACATCACAAAACGTGTGATCTCTGATGAAAGAAAAGTAAATGAAGCTGAATTACTACTAAACTCTTTTATGATGTAAAGGCTTTATAAAGTATATAAAGTAGGACAGTGGCAGCTTATTAAGAAGCTTATCAGTAATGCTGAAACATTTCATGTTACGTTGTGAGATGCATGTAAGTTTGTGTACTTCCACTATCAATTAATGGAGCTATTCCGAGTCTATCTACGTTGAGGCGAAACTCTAGGGTTCACACCAGTATGTACCAATTTCGTATTACTGTTCACATGTATTCAATATAATTTTCAAGATAATCATTAACTTGGTGCAATATGGAGGTGTGCAATCAATATTTTGTTTCTTAAAGACTGTCATATTCAGTAATTTATTTATTATTACACTGACACTCACTATGGGTATGTTACACTATTCACAAAATGGCAAAATGTTACAATACACTGATGTTGGCTAGAAAATTGATGCCCAAATGAACAGAGGCAATGCTGAGAGAGAGAGAGAGAGAGAGAGAGAGAGAGAGAGAGAGAGAGAGAGAGAGAGAGACTGACTTAATGTGGTGGAACTACACAGTTATTAAAACTGAGACTGTGTAATTAAGTTAATTAAAATATAACACACACAGATAAGTGTGCAAGTAATTGGCAGATGGCTCCCCTGTGCAACTTCTCGGGGTAAAAAGCTGCTTGCAAACTTTCAAATAATGTAATACAAAGTCCACAAACCATCACTACATTTAAGTATAACCATTACAAAAAACACTAACCTTGAAGCTCCAAATGCAGTGCAGTTAAAGTAGAGCTGTCTCGTTTCGAAGGGGAAGAGGAACGGGCAGGATCGGTTGAGTTCTTCACACCACGATGGAAGAGCTCCTGATGACAGCACCAGAGGATCTTGTATCTGCTGTAGCAGTTTATTGGTTATCTTCTTACTAGTGAATTCTTCAATGGCTAGGTGACCTTCACTGTCTTCAGTTTCATTTTCATTTTCTGTCTCTGTCACAAACATTAATACATTTGTTATTTTTTAAGTGTATTTTTATCAAAGAAATTTAATTTTCTCAACTAATTTATGCTAATAAAATGAGTATGAAACAATAAGATAAAATTACGCACCGGAAACTCTAAGTACTGAGTTATACTACTTGTCTCTGCTCTGAAATGAAAGTTACAATGAACCTTCACTTTATTTTTTGTTCCTGAATGATCTAGTTAAAAAATGAAATTGTCGAGGGTTGTAAAGGTTACTGTGGAACTGAACTTAAATTGATGGTTAAGGGTCAAAGAGATGAAGTAAATAACAATTATTACAGTTATTTATATTAAAGAGATCATTCACTAAAAGCAGAAGTGCTAAGTTGGCAAAAAATGAGAGAATTTGGGGACGGGTAGTTAACAGTTCGTAGAAAAGCGGCAGGTGCAGACTACGGGTACTTGGGAGGGAGTGGTAGGACAGACAAGGGTGAAATGTTGGCTACAGGATTATAGCAGCAAAGAACGCGTTGGAAGAATAAAATCCATCTACGTAGATCAGAAAATGATTCAGATGGCACGGATTGTGAAGTGAACCAGCTTTCCATCACCTTCAACAAACAAGTAAATATGAGTGCTTTCTTTTCACCAGATTATCAACCCACATTCAGTGATTAAAACACATACTTCACAGAGTGTCGATTATACAGAATAATTAGTATTAGTTCCCAGTGCACATTCTTATGTTAGTCCAGCTCCTCCATCTCCCCACCCCCCCTGTTCATTGCCTTCTCCCCATCTGTGTAAATTTTAGTTTCACGTGGTTCGATGTTTATGATTTATCTCCTGAATAATACATCCTACAATATAATTTTACAGTTACACAGAGTGCAATATTATAAAGCTGTATGTGAAATATGCTGCCAATAAAGTTGGTAGTGAAGACAAATTAAAGCTTTAAGCTTGATGAGATTGTTTTTCATGTACCTCAAGTTAATTTACGACATCATATCTCCTGAACTGTGCGGCATGGGTAATTCTTACTTCACATGCAGGCACACGATTATAAATAATGAGTGTATCAAACACAGTTAAAATCTGCCCAGTCCCAGATTTTTATTACCTTCTTTCTTCAATTTTTAAACAATTTTGGCACTGGCTTGCAGAAGAATATTCCATGGCTTACCACAGCTATACAGTGCACATAGCAGTAAGCAAGGATACAGGAGTTCACACCAGAGAATGCTGAAGGACCACATGGCACGACTTCAATCACAGGGCCATATGTGCACAACAGACACTTTTTCTTTATAATTCAACCCTAAAAATCTCTATTACCATTGGGAAATACAACATCACTTTCATATCCATGGCTAAATACATGGATACACCTCTGATGAAGCTGATTTCATAAAAATAAAGCTGTATTAGCTTAGCTGCTTATATTAAAACTTTCAATGATGACGGTCCATTTCAAACTTTTGGTCTACCTTGGTGTGTTTGCGCGCGCACGTGTGTGTGTGTGTGTGTGAGAGAGAGAGAGAGAGAGAGAGAGAGAGAGAGAGAGAGAGAGAGAGAGATTGTTTACCTTTTCTTTTTTTATGAAATTGAAAATAGAGGCCAAGTAAAACTGTTCCTACCAAAGCAGCCTCTTCTTGTTTAGCCATTGACTGTCATCACAAAAGGTATCAGCTGGATAATGAAGGAGACTTGCATGTATGTATTCATTAATTCACACTACTAAAAATAAAGACTCTTGACATTTTTAGTATTGAATAAAACATAAGGGTTTATTGTAAACCAAACTAATACATTTCACAATGTTTTGATGGTAATAGTTGTTAGTTAGGATGGGAGTTATCCCTATACTACATTCTTCTTCCCCCACTCACCCCACTCCCCATTTCACCCCTAACCTGCATCTCATCCCTGCTATCTAATACATACATACTCTGCAATGCTGTGCTGTACCCTTCCCCCCCCCCCCCCCCCCCACCGTGATGCAACCTTTCTATCCCCCCACCCTACACCTGCCCTCACCACCCCTCTTTCCACACCGCAGAGTGTGATTTGAAGTGCGTCAGCTGATGATGGCTGTATGACTGTATTATGTGCCTGTGTGATTATGTGAATGTCCCTATTTCTGAAGAAGGCCATGGCCAATAGCTGAAAGTATTGTACGTGTGTGTGTTTTTTGTATGCCTGTCACATCTCGTCGTCACGTACTTGCTGTATGTTGTAAACTGTCCTATTGCTATAGTGTTAAGTCAAACCTGGATATTTCATTATTAGATAACAAATGTATTAATATGGCGACTTTCGGCACATTTAGTCTGCCATCATCAGATTAAGGCAATCATTTCAACTGAAAAATGCAATCGATATGTTAGATAAATAGATGAAAAAGACAGCTACATCAAGGAAAATATTTTAGGTGTAATACAGGAGCCAGACTACCCTTCTTTCGGATATTTCATAGCTTTAACACATTATTTAGATAACACTGTATGAATACAGAGGAAAATGCCATACTATATGTTTAGGGACCAGGGGTGATGCAGTTATGGTCAGGCACACATCAGGATTCAAATAAAAGCTTTTTGCCCGAAACTAATAAGCATTTGTTATCTGCCATACAGATTGCAGTTAGCTTTGTAAGATGCCTATTGGCAATGTGAATATCCCGAAAAGTGTGACTCAATTGTGAGAACATGGATTAACAAAAATATTTCTCATTTAGACTACTCCATCTGGTGTCTGGTGCAGAGCGATCACATTAAAATGATTAAAATTTGAAGAACCAGCTTTGGTCACATTGAAACCTTTATTTTTTATATATTACAGATCAATTTCAGTCAGAGTCTGACCATCTTCAGTGCTGGAGTCCGAGCCCTGTGGGCCTGCAAGAATTTGCACTTTGCATGTTAAGATAAGATAGGAAGTACATATGGAGGATGTCAATCATAAAATCATAATGTGTTAAAGCTGTGTTTATGACTGACATCCTCCATATGTACTTCCTATCTTACGTTAGCATGGAAAGTGCAATTTTTTTGTGGGCCCACAGGGCTTGGACTCTAGCACTGAAGATGGTCAGACTCTGACTGAAATTGATCTGTAATATATAAAAAATAAAGGTTTCAATGTGGGCAAAGCTGTTTTTTTTTTTTTTTTTCTTCAATGTTAAAAATATTTCTCATGTTGAGAGAAACATTAGAAGTTCTAGGAGAAGAAATTAAGACGATAAGAGAGATGGCACAAGTTTGTTCTGACCTTCCTTCAACAGGCATCCCATGGAAATGACAACAGTGTTGATAAAGCTAAGAGTTTGCTGTAAATGTCAAAGCAATTTAAGTTTCTTAGGTGTCTCTGGGACTTCTAGAAAAGTTCTTAGATTGACTAGTAGCATCAGAACTGAAATTTTGCAACATGGGTTACACAACTATAAAAATGGAAAATTTAAACTCTCCAGATTACCAACAACTACATAGTCATTCACACCCAATTATACATCAAAGAAAACTTTTTTGAAATGTAATACAAGCCCTCTTAGTAAAATTCAGAGGAGAATCTAATAAAACTTACCTTCATCTCTAAAAGTACTGATGACAAAAAGATGCCTTAGGAGTTGCAGCACATCATCAACACTGCAGGCAGGTGGCATTGTCGGAGTTGCAGGAGTAGAAGGTGAAGTTGTACTCGAAGGAATACTGCTTTGGTGTGTTGAATCTACAGTTTGTTGATCATCTTGCCCAGGAGTGCTATCATCTTCACGATATACTATGCTGTACCACAAACGCAAACATGTTAATAATAATAATAATTAGCCCTTCAACAATATTAATATTACCATCATATTTAATTAAAAATGTCAATTATTTTAAACCTACTGCTCACATGGGAAACAGAGACAATCAGACTGTAGAAATGATACATGTATTAGAGGAGGACACTGTGTGCTATGTAATAATTTTCATACAGCAGTGTTTCTATGATTGAGATGTACGGTTTGGTTCCACATCTGATTTATATGATCAATAATAATTCTGCATTCCCCCTGAAAGTGGCTATGCAATTCTTCCATTGTTTTCATTCATTCTATTGGAGACCCTCAACTGTGCAGCACACTAACAACAACAAATACTATACACACTGTGGCTAATGCTGCTGCCATCATGACAGACCACCCTAGAATTAAGGGATTTAGCAAAACTGCAGAACCTATATGGTCCACATGGTTTATGAAATTTTGTCGTCCTGACAGGACCAGCATCTCATCCTGGCACCATCTCTCACTGTGCTGATTGTATTTCTATCTGTGTACACTGCCTGGTATTTGTGTTAGTGTGTTATAGCTGTAAAAATATAGTTTCTTTCATTGAGAGTTCACCTTGGCTACTCATCAATAAATATTAAGGGCAGGAACAAGGATGGGGGGAGGGTGAATTTACCGATCCCTGGATATCCCAGTTAAAGATACACCCCCCCCCCACTCAACCACAAGATGAAGTACACCTCTTGTAACAGAACATAATATTTTAATGAATCTGTTATGAAGTCTTCTCCGAGTTTACACTCCAACTTATTACATTAAATTTAAATGGAATAATAGTCACTATTTTATTCAGGAGTTTCTGTTGTTAATTTTTCTTGATTTTTGAAATGCTTATGTCGGTTTGTTTGATGTATGTTATAGATGAACAGCCAAGGAAGCACATAAAAATGGGTTTACCACACACACACACACACACACACACACACACACACACACACACACACACGTATATATGGGTGTGTTTGTTTACCTATCCCCCTTCCCCCAAGGTAAGTCTTTCCTCTCCCGCAATTGGAATGACTCTTCACCCACTCCCTTAAAACCCTCATCATTTCCTTTTCCCTCTTCTTCCCTCCTCTGAAGAAGCAACCTAAGGTTGCGAAAGCTCAGTTTGTGTGTGTGTGTGTGTGTGTGTGTGTGTGTGTGTGTGTGTGTGTGTGTGTGTGTCAAAGAACCGGTGCCTTTTCGCCTCGTAAGTCGAACTTATTAAGGGGGGCAAAATCTGAATATCTCAGAATAACCTTATTGGTTCTGGTGTTATTCTGTCAAATAGTCATTGTGTCAAAAAGGATAATAATATTGATAAAGATATTGAAGGGAAGTTTAATGATACATGGTCGTTAATTGTGGAATATTGCTAGAATTATAGTGCAATATTTCGGATATTCATAATTTTTTATCCATTAAACAAGAAATATTAGTTCATTTTTGTGGTGAGATGAACACACAATTGTACAGTTAACTAGAAGAAATATGTAATAAGTACTGACCGATTATAATTTGCATAATATAGTATCAGTATAAATTTTTGCTGAGTTTATTCATTAGTATGACATATGAAATGTCTGAAGCTTTTTATGTATAGAAAATATAATAGCATTATACTGAATTAATGATGGAAATTCTCCTCAGAGATGATACATTATTTTTCAAAACGGATAGATTGGCTGGCCTGTACTTACCTTTGTGCTGTACTGCCGATAGTGACACAAATGAAGAAAAATAAAAACAGACAAAAAAGGACAAGCTTTCGGAAAACAGTTCCTCCTTCAGATGGGAGAGAAGGGAAGAAAAAGGGATGAGAATGGAAGGGGAAGGTAAATCACGACCTATGTCATGAGGAAGGTCATCAAGGACTGTTGAAGTCCAATATACTGTATATTAGTACTGAGCCAAGCTAGAGAGAATATATAACTAAAGAGGAAAGACCAAGCAGAAAAGACGAGTGAACCGAATGAAGCTGAGCGATGGAGGTGGGGGGGGGGGGGGGGTTGTCTAAACGATTTTGATCAACAGGGAAAGATATAGAGGAAAAAACACACACATCAAGGAAAACAATCCTGTTCGGAAACTTATTTATAAAATGTACAAAAAGTTGGACTTACAGGCGAAAAGGCACCGGTTCGTTGATACATAAAATCGATGTTTTTATTCAGATCTTGATGAAATTACCATGAAAGTTGGTTCGTGTACATATGTTTTCATGGAGAAGGTTTAATAAAATTTCCTTCACATTTTTGCACATAATTTAAAAAAAATTACATTTTTGTATAAGTACATATGTAATAGAAAAATAATTGTGTTGCGCCACTGACCAATTCAAATTGATGCCATTATTAACGACACCAGGCCACTATATTCATTGGTTTATGAAAAAGGGCCAGATTCTACACTTTTTTTAAATTGTATCTAACAATAAAATAATTAATTTCAAATGAAGTACTATGGCACAAAAACTAATTATTTGAGATAATTTTATGCCTACTTTCAAGGTAAGTTTGACTGGAAACAAACTTTTAGCACGATGTGGCTGATGGAGGTTTCAACTCATATGCTGTAAAGTATGTTGTTGTCATCGTCAGCTCTGACTTGCCAAAAGCAAACGGAAGTGGGATCGACAGAGAGGTAATTGAGGCTGTGCACAAGAAGATGTGGGGAGGAGACACATAAAGAGCTCTTAAGCAATCAGACGAAAAATGACAAAGCGGTAAGGCAGAAGGAGACGAACAGAGAAAGGTTGGAGCAGGTGTGTGTAGTTGCCTAAGGTAACCTACTGTCCCTACACTTCATAACCTAACAATATGTGTAGCGGTACAGAAATTTTTCTGTAGTGTTGCAGGACTTCCGTATAATGAAATAGATCACAGGCAACTGGGTTGAAATTAAATCGTGTTCTTTGATGGTCAGAAAATCTTGTATGAACAGTTTATTTATACTTCGTGATTTTTTTTTATTGTTTCATGTGAACACGGTAAGTATGGAGGCGGCGACAGTTGAACATCATAAGATGGAGCTGGATCCCATGGTTATTCAAACAGTGTGGCGGCAAGGAGAAAAGCACCGTCGTCTGCGCAGAAAAAGTAAGAGAGAACATCGGGAAAGTAGTTCATTATAGGTGAAGTCGGGCCATCTGGAAAGAATGATTGTAATGTTGACAAAAACACTTTAGGATCTTCTGGGAAATTCAGTGCTCTGGCTTTCTGAAAAGGTGTTGCCTCCAGTTTTCTCGATATTGTTGGATTTTATCATTGTCCATGTCGCTTAGTACTGCTATATAGTCAGCATATAGGCCAGCCACCACAAACGTCTCTCGCGGTATGTGACGATGTGAGCTTAATAAATCTCACTTAGTGTGGATTTTATTTAGTTACCAGAGAATATATCCTGTTGTATTGCCTGAACAGATTTGTAACATTGCTAAGAATATAATTACTTGTTGTGCCAATATTGTGTTGTGTCTGCTCCAATTATTTGTTTGGAACTGAGTACAGGAATTTTTCATGAGAGTCATCTTTTGTTTGGAATGTAGTAATGTATGGAATCACATGATACATCTTAGTTTCATCACCTGTATAATCTATGAGGCATTTGCTGTGGCTTCTGTAACACTTCTGTCAGTGTTTGAATTTTTTAGTCCATGCTATCCTCAAAGAGAATCATTAACATCTAACACCTCTCAGCTTCAGTTGGTGACTGGATTAAGTTCTTGTAACACCTTCCAATTTATTATTAGATGCAGTCTATTCCAATATTGATGTTAATGACCGGCTCTATGCCCCTTTCCTTCAAAGAGTTGGGTGTTTATCAGGTATGTCCATTACATACAGGTCAAATAAATGTAGCTCAATTTTTACTATTCTATCCAGCCCATCACTGTAATTGTAGTGCCAGAGCACTTATCATATTGACTGCTAATAGTCTCTCGATAAATTCCTATTTCATGAAATTTATGAATAGTGTGTGTGTCTTTAAACAATGCTTGTAATACATAGTCTGAGATAAATCCCTAGCCGAATATATTTATTTCAAACTAGTACAACATTTAAACTTATGGGAAATTATTAGGAGTTACGAAGATTGTCAACTTACGTGTACACTGGTTCCCATATTCGTCGCAGCTTTTCTTGTCTTGTTCCCAGTTCTGCACTTTGTACAAGTTGTTGAACAGCTCTAAATATTGTCCAGTTGCGGTCAGTTAAAGGTACTTCAACATCAGGAACCTAAACAGGTTAAAAATAAAAACAAAAATGGATTATTTTAAATTTTTTTGAAACTTGAGACTGTGCCAGTAATGGAATAGCTAAAAATATGCAGACAGCACAATAATGATGGAGTAGTATTTGTGTGATGGGGTACTAGGAAGTATGCAAATATTACCTATTATGTATATTTGTTAGGAAATTGTTTCATATGATTTAATATTCCTACTATTAGTATAAAATATCAGCTTGGACCACCACAACACACAAGATATTTATAAAATGTTCACAAATCAAAAGATACACTCCATGAAACTCTGTTTAAAAAGATAGACTGAAAAATTGACCCTAACTACATGAAAATTGTCAAGAACTAGTTAAATATTTTTTGTCTCAACTTCTGAACTGCCCACAACCGAGTACAAGATTCTCCAATACAACCAGAACGCACAAATGAAGTTTCATTACCTCCAACTCAGAAAAAAAAAAAAAAAAAAAATCATAGTGACACTAAAAAGCTCAAAAATAATAAGTCATTAGGAAAGGTGGAATTCCAGCTTAGCTACTGAAGAAACTTGGCCCAAATTCTTTAAAACAGATCACTCAAATCATCAAAGAAATTTTGCAGTCAGAAAATATTCCAGAGGATTGAAAGCATACACTAATTAATCTATTGCACAAAAAGGGGAGAGATTACACAAACTATTAAAGAGGCATTTCACTTTTACCAATCACCTACAAAATTTTCTCCACGTGTCTCCTAAAGACGGAACAATAACAACTAGAACATACAATTTCAGACTACCAAGCAGACAGATACATTCAGAAGAAAATTTGACAAGTTGAAGTTCACTACCCATGCAGAACCAAAACCTTACTGACCAAAGTGTACTGAAAAAACAAAGAAGGCCTTTGGGGAGAAAATGAAAAAATATTGGGAAATTAAGAAGAACCTACAGAATTATCAGTTTAAAAGTCATAGTTGCAAAATACTAACACAAATTATTCATAGATGAATGGAAAAAACTGGTTGAATCCGATCTTTAGGAAGATCAGTCTGGATTCAGGAGAAATATAGGAACACGCGAGGCAATACTCACATTATGACTTATCTTAGAAGATAGGCCAAGGAAAGGAAAACATACATTTTTAGTATTTGTAGATCTGGAGAAAGCTTTTGACAATGTTGACAGGAATGCACTCTTTCAAATTCTGAAGGTAGCAGGAATAAAGTATAGGGAGCGAAGAGTTACAGGTTGATGGCACACATTCTGAGACATCAATGAAGCATCAACTTAGCAGTAGAAGGAAGTGTGTGGGGTAACAGTAGTAGAGGGAGACCGTGGAACAAATACAGTAAACAGATTCAAAAGGATGTAGGTTGCCATTATTATTCTGAGATGAAGGAGGCTTGCACAGGACAGGGTGGTGTGGAGAGCTGAATCAAACTAGTATGTGGACTGAAGACCACAACAAGAACCTTAAGAAACATTGAAAACCATCTGCTTATCGTTCTCCCATCGGGACATCTGCTATTAATAATAATAATAATAATAATAATAATAATAAATAATTAAAAACTATCAGACCCTAACTTCCACATTTTGCAAATAATATTATAATTACAAGTCATATTCACAGAATATATGACAACTGTGAATGGACAAAGCTGAAAATGTGTACCCAGCCAGAATTCGAACCTGGGTCTCCTGCTTTCTACACACTTGCACTGACAACTACACCACTGGGGACACAGTGATCACTGCAACTGCAAGGACTACCTAAGCACATCCCCCGTCAGACCCAAAGCAGGAGACCCAGGTTCTAATCCCCGCTGAGTACAAATTCTCAGCTTCGTGCATTCGTAGATGATGTTATACATTCTGTGAATATGAAAGAATAACATCTGCAGGATTAGAAGTGACTTCGGCCCTTTCAGAACAGACCACATGTATAATATAATTACAAGTATTATGGTGGTTTCAGTGACAACCCCCATTAATTATCAGATCACTAGCACATAGTGGAGCATGACCAGAAATTGTCTTAGCATCCGAAGAATATAGGGCAATAAAAATTAAGGACGTTTAATGCCTGGTCAAAGTGTAGGTTATTAGGAACTGAGAAGTAGTTTGATTGTGCAGAGACCAGAAAGTTTTTCAACTATAGCCTTTCAAAAAAAAAAAAAAAATGTTATGTTTCTTCCAAATTATTTAGATTTGCTGATTTTGCAAGAAAAGATTTTGCTAACCAAATTATTGAACTAGGCCTAATGTTACAGTTATGTGACTGGATCCATTTCCTGCCAGAATAGTGTACTCATTATAACTGATGAAGTAATCAAGTGAAATAGACGTGGTATTCCCCAAATAAATGGTATAGAACTTCTGCTATTCCTGAGCTATATAAACCAACAAATCCAGGATGAAATAACAATAATAATAAAGTTGAACTTCTAATATACTGCACATTTCTCACAATTTTATGTTTCTTCCTAGTGAGGATAACATCGATTCTACTTTCTTACTCAATGTCCCACTTTAATTTGCCCCCCCCCCCCCCCCCCCCCAAACCGACATTTGATGTGACTGAACATGTTATGAGTGACACAAAAGGTAGATGACTCACACTGACTTTCATGGCGGAGTTTAGGCCAGGGTACTCAAAGATCCATCATGAACGGTTCATGACTCATGTAGTGCAACTGCTCTCTAGCAGTAAACCATGAAGTTAGCATATGCTGTTCTTAACTTGTGTTTAAGTGCATGCACAGTAGATGGGAATAATTCACACATGCACACAAGGGGGTACAGTAGTAAGCTTTCGAAACCTCACTTTGATTTCATTGCATGTGGATTGAATCAATTGCTTTATTTCAGTACACCAGCAAGAAGGAGCTGGCAATAATTCATCGGTAAGAAAGTCATATCACGAAATGAGAAAATTGCAAGTTATGAATTTAATATTGGCTAAACAATACATCTTAATAGGATTTTTTTTTCTTGGGTGTGTGTATATTTTTTTTCCTCCTTTTTTCTTTTTTGTTTAACCGATTATGATGTTGTAGAGTTGCATGTCTTAATGAAAATCTGATACATTGCTCTTCTGTTTGGATCTTCCTCGTTTGTAACAAAACTGCAATGCGCAGAACTAGGTAAAATAATAAAATAAATAAATAAAAAATATAAAAACAAAAAAACCAGAATCATTAAAAATTACTCTCACCCAAACAACCCACAGATGGCGAGGAGCAAAGTACGGATTATTGAAAGTTCATTGTTGCCCAACTGAACAAAAATCTTGTTTCAGTCATGAATAATAATTTAAACAAAAAGGAAAAAAATCTCATATTTCATGTCATATCACATAATACATCTCCTTTTGCCCCATTCTGTACTCGCAGCTAGCAGTGATGATATACTGCGCCACACCAACACCAAGATGAGGCCTCATAACAGCCCGTGTCACGACACACTGAGTAGGCCGTGATTCCTAGCAGACAGACTGGTCACTGAGGCACAGCCCATTGTCTCATAGCGACCAGACAGTCAACTGGTGATGGCAGCCTATTCAGTGTGATGTGACACTGACTGTTGCGAGGCCTCGTTTCTAGGCAGTGTTGGCCACACATGAAAGTATGGCCCTGTCACTATTCTAGACGTAACTATTCTTGAAATTCCTGGCAGATTAAAATTGTGTGCCGGAACCGGGGCTTGAACCTGGGACCTTTGCCTTTCGTGGGCAAGTGCACTACTGACTGTGCTATCCTGACACAACTCACGATGCTACCTCACAACTCCACTTCCACCAGTACCTCGCCTCCTACTTTCCAAACTTCACAGAAGCTCTTCTGCGAACCATGCAAGACTAGCATTGTAGCAAGAAGAGTTGTGAGGCGGCATCGTGAGTCGTGTCGGGATAGCACAGTCGGTAGTGCGCTTGCCCGCGAAAGGCAAAGTTCCCAGGATCGCATCCCGGTTCCGGCACACAATTTTAATCTGCCAGGAAGTTTCATATCAGCGCACACTCCGCTGCAGAATGAAAGTTTCAGTCTGGTAACTATTGTTCATTTAATTTCATCCACTTGCACAGATAATGTACAATGTATGTGTATTGGAGAGGATTACAATTTTTAATAATTTGCATAGGCCAATTACTTTTGTTTATGCTTGAAGTTTGAAAATTTTTAAGGTTTTTCCTCAATTCTGCACTTTCCTCAATTTTGTGTTTTTTAGGTACGGACCACACGAAAACGAAACGTAGGGGTTTTGCTGTATTGCTATTCACCGTGTAGCAGAGGTGAGCTGGCACAATGAAAAAGAATGCTATAAATATGTAACACTCATCCTTCAGAGAAGAAAATTTAATTCACACACTCATCATTACTGTCTCTGAGCAATAAAGCAATGCGAACATCTGACGTAAATAAATCTGAACTTTGGTTTTATGTTTCTCAGGATTGTAAGCCATAAATTTGGACCTGTGTGAAAAACCTGTAAGATCAATGCTAAAAATTGATCTATTTTATGTTTCCTCCTAATAAGATTTAATTACGGAACCATCAGTTTAATAAGTCATGCTTGGAAAATTTTAACACGAGTTATTTACAGAAGGATGGAAAAGTTGATCGAAGTCGACCTTGGGGAAGATCAATTTGGATTCAGGAGAAATGTAGGAACTCTGGAGGCAATCCTGACTTTACGGCTTATCTTAGAAGATAGATTAAGGAAAGGCAAACCTACATTTCTAGTTTTTGTAGATCTGGAGACAGCTTTTGATATTGTCGATTGGAATACACTATCAGATCTTGAAATCAGCAGGAGTAAAATACAAGGAATGAAAGGTTATTTACAACTTTTACAAGAAACAGACAGTAGTTATCAGAGTTGAAAGGCACGAAAGAGATGCAGAGGTTGGGAAGGGTGTAAGACAGGGTTGTAGCCTTTCTCCAATGTTGTTCAATTTGCACACTGAGCAAGCTATAAAGTAAAGCAAGGAGAAATTTGGAGAAGGGATTAAAGTTCAGGGTGAAGAAATAAAAACACTGTGTTTTGCCGATGACATTGTAATTCTGTCAGAGACAGCAAAGGACGCAGAGGAGCAATTGAACGGAATGGACAGTGTGTTGAAAGGAGCATATAAGATTAACATTAACAAGAGCAAAACAAGGGTAATAGAGTTCAGCCTAAGAAAATCAGGTGACGATGAAGGAATTAGATTAGGTAACGAAACAATAAAAGAGGTAGATGAGTTTTGTTACTTAGGCAGTAAAATAACAAATGATGGTCGCAGTACAGAGGATATAAAATGCAGAATGACAATGGCAAGAAAAGTGTTTTTCAAAAAGAGAGATTTGTTAACACTGAACACTAAGTTAAGCATAAGGAAGTCCTTTCTGAAGGCATTTGTGTGGAGTGTTGATTTGTATGGGAGTGAAACACGGACGATAAACAGTGTGGACAGGAAGAGGAAAGGGGCTTTTGAAATGTGGTGCTACAGAAGAATGCTGAAGATAAGGTGGATGGATTGCATAACTAATGAACAGGTACTGAACAGAATTGGTGAGAAAAAGAATTTCTGGCATACCTTGACTAAAAGAGGGGATTGATTAGTAGGACACATTCTTACACATCAAGGAATTGTGAAATTAGTGTTGGAGGGAAGTGTGTGGGGGTCAAAATCGCAGAGGGAGACCAAGAGATGAATATAGTAAGAAAATTCAAATGGATGTAGGTTGCCTTTCTTATGAGGAGATGAAGAGGCTTGCTCAGGATAGATTAGGTTGGAGAGCTGCATCAAACCAATCTGTGGACTGAAGACCACAACACACAATAGAAGGTTTACCTTGATTATCCATTCTTTCTCGTCTCAATTGACTTGTCCCATTTTCTTCCTACTGACATTTGTGACCGGACAATTTAACTTAGTGCACAAGACAAACGGTTCACACCTCCTTTGTTGTCAGAGTTGTGGTGAACACAAAAATCACCGTATACAACACTCTGCCTTACATGGTGTTGGTAGGCTCTCTAGTATTGGTCTAGCATTACAGCCGTATAGTACCACAATGAGAAATTAGCATGTTCATTTTGGATAGCTCATGCATGCACACCAGGAAGTACCGCAATAAGCTTTCTAAATATTGTTTGAATTGACAGCATCTTTTGATTTATTCCCATGTGCCAGGAAGGAGCAACTGACAATAATTAGATGATATAGTTGGATCATATAAAAAAAAAAAAAAAACAACAACAAGTTATGAACTTGATAATGGCATCATAGTCTCATATCTGTAGAAACAAAAGTTGAATTTATTTTGCTGCTGCAGGTTATAATCCAATAGACAGATATGATTTCGATAATGCACCAAGTTTTTGATTCATTTATTTTATATTTTCTGATTACCATTCGGTAGATTTTCTGTATTTATTAACTAGGGACTGAACAATGTTATGCGGTTCTATTTGCATACTGTGGTTTTCTGACAGAAATTATTATTATTTTATTAATTTTTTCTTAGTAGATGAAACTTTAAAAATGCCAAAATTATAAACATAAACTTCTGACTCAAACAATCCACAGATAGTGAACAGCATAATTTAGATTATTGAAAGTCCAATGTTTTAGCTACAGTTATTACATATGTTTGTGAGTAGTGAAAATGAGACTTTATTTCACACAGGAACGACAATTTGAAGAAGTACCGAGCATTTTCACTTGCAGAAAATATTAATATACTAAAACAATTTGAGTATAGTACAGGAAACATCTACAACTAGCTGCATCTCTTAGAACCCCAGTTACATCAATGAACACCATTATCGAGCAACGTGAAGAGTTTGAGAAGAACTTACCGCTGCGGATCCGCTTCTAAGAAGAGGAAACCTATGAAGTCTTCACCACCTGAAGAACTTAAAAAAAAGGATATGCTGGGAAATGTGAAAGTAATATCCACCTCCACACTAACCACTTGCAGCCTCTAGACTGGAGCATCAAAGCTTTTTTGACACATGGGAGTGACATGCCTAATGGGCTGGACGAAGAAGTGAAAGACTGGGATGCAGTGTGACCAGCAGACTCAAGATTTTATTGTGTTTCATTTGGCATTAATTACACATTGTTGACCACATAGTGGAAGAGCATATCAGGCTTAATTGTAGCACTGGTTGAAAAGGAGGAGGAGGAGGAGGAGGAGGAGGAGGAGGAGGAGGAGGAGGGATCTGATGAAGATATTCCTACAAAGTACGCTCACACTATGAAAGACGCATTTTCACTGGCTCCATGGATGAGATTTCTATTTGGCTGCCTTTCAGTACCAAGATCTGAACACCAAATAGGCCTCTCTGCACCTAAACTATGATTTAACCTTTCTATCAACGCTGGTAGATGGTTGAGCACATATGAAAGACCTCTCCAAGTATATTTTGACATATAATGTGTAGTTGTAGCATGTCGGAAAGCAGCTCTAGTACCTTATACCCAGATACCAATTTCAGTTTTTTTATGAGTTTTTACTTGGTGTCATACTTCTGAGATTTTTAAGACTACAACATTTTGCTTAGCCAAAGGGCATATTACTTTCACGGAACTAGTGATATGCGAGAAGAGATGGAACGAATTTATAGCACCGCAATTAAAGCAATTGTCTGGTTTGGTGTTTTTGCAGTACATGTGTGTGACTGTGCTGTTGTTTCGTGTGATTAGGGTGGGACATTTCATTTGATTCAAGTGAAGTGACGTGTTATTACTTTTTACAATGCCAAATGATCTGCTGTGTTCACCCAGCCACCTACTTAGCCACACAATTTAATTAAAAAACACAAACTAATCTAAAATCAAAGCGGTAGGGAAGCTTTTCTTCATATCACAGAATCTGTCTCCCATTTTATCACTTCACGCATAGAACATACTGCAAACTCTTACTGTTTCGTTCCCTTCATTCCTCACAGCAAGAGCTGACAACACACAAAGAAGTACTGTATCCCATTAAATATTCTATTCTCCTAAAATACTTTCTAAAATTTTAAGCCCATTAAATATGTTTTTGCTCGTATTTTTTGGACTTTAAACGTTTTCCTCTGTTCTTGCATTTTTCTCAATTTTACATTTTTTAAGTCTGGCTTGCATGAAAATGTAATATAGGGGTTCCACTGTAGCAATACTGATGGAGTGGCTATTGTGGGTCAGCAAGGTATGTGGAAGTGGAGACGATTAGGGAAACCAGAGTAAGATTCTAGTACTGCCTGCGAGTGACTACACAAGTGTGTTCGATGTGTGAAGTACTGCAATGGAAATAGGTGGAGGACAGGAACTGGTGAATGCTGAATCACAGAGATTACAGAAGGTAAGTATTGTATATGTAGGGTGAGTTGCAACCTGCACACTTCAGAAAAGCTTGTACTGGTGGGAAGAATCTAGATGGAGCCTCCTGTGAAGCAGTCATTAAAGTGATCCACATTGTGTCGGGTGAAATATTCGGCAACATGGCAATCCGAACGTCTCTCAACCCCAGACCGGAGGTGGCTGTTTGTGCACTTAAGCAGCTCGTTCATAATTCTGCCAGATTATAATTATTCGGTGCAGTTGGAAATCAATTTTGTGTATTGTACGGATGCTCGCATAGACAGCTTTCCCTTTCATTGCGTTTGAGATGTGTGGTAAAGATCTCGCAATCTGGGACTACTGCAGGAATACGAGCAACGAGACAGGGGGTCAGTAGCAGGAACAGACGGGGATATTGTTTGGATTTGCTGGAGTGCAGATTACCATTGTGGGAGAGGTGGGAAGAATAGTGGATAGGATACTCCTCATTTCATGGGATGCTGAGAGACAGTCGAACCCCAGCAGAGAATGCAATTTGGTCGTTCCGGTCCTGGGTAGTGTCAGATCGTGAGAAGAGTCTTGCTTTACTGACGACAATTATGAGGGAAGTTGTAAGTGACTGGAGAGATGAGGTCCAGATTTACAACTGTACAATGCTGGGAGGTTAAGTGGAGTCCTCAGAGAAAGCAGAGGATACCTCAAAGAGGAGGGGGGGGGGCTGCTGATCACTACAGATGAGACAACCGAATGTAAGTTCACACAGTTCTGCATTTTTCCTGTTATTTCATGTGCTGACACTTTGAAAGTAGATTTTTTTTTTTTACTGATCCATATTATACTTTCAGAAATTGGTTATTTTTGTTGTGTGGTGTGATTGAATCTCGAACTGTCAATTAAAACAATAATCTGGCTGCAGTCAATACAATGTTAAAAATCATAACATTTTAATCCAACAGTAACTGACAACAAGAAATCAGTAATGTAACTGTAAAAAGACTGTACAATCTTGTTACTATAAATTTAATATTTATCTTCCAACGTATTGTTTGACTGCGGCCAAGTTTTACTCGACTAAAGATAGTAGAATTATGGCATCTTAATACAGCTGTTAGTCAGAAAATTTGTTTTAAGCAGGCCAGTACTCCAATTTCATTCCCTTTAAAAATCTAAATTAAGAATCCAATCATCATAGAAAAAATATTTCCCTATATTAATTTCCAATAAATTGCAGTACAGTCGAATTATCAATTTCTATTTTGTCATATTAATTGCATAAGCAATAATGAATAATTCTGTTCTTTCTCAAAGAACAAATAACTACCCCATGCTGGTTCGGTCCTCGTAATGACAGCTTGAGCCGGGGTTGTGGCACTGTTTCCGCATCTGAGCTGCTCCCACCGCTGACAGAACTGCTCTCCCCACTTGAACTTTCATCTGATCCAGGAGGAGGCACTTCCAAATCTGATGTCTGATTCACATTAGTGCGGCCCGGTCGTGGATCGAATGCCGGTATAAGCGCTGAAAATTGTCTCTTCAGGACAAAGTCGTCATCCCACGAACGTCGTTTGCCGCCTCTAACTTCGTATCCTTCTTCTTCCTGTAAAACAAAAAACCGATACCATTTTTGAGAGTGAAAATTACTTATAACAATAAACGTTACCCGAGTCTTGGGTAACCGTTCAGTCAACTATCATGTGCAACGAGACAAATTGTTCTTTTCGTAAAAATGATGAATTCCACATGCTTTACAAAATTTCTTGCTAAAGAACCAGGGCAAACTACAGAAAACACTAACAATTTGCTTTCTTTCAATAGGAAATACATGATTTCTTGTTTCTTTTCTGATAATTTTGCGAAAACAGGAGAAAAAATACATTACCTCTGGTATAAAGCTTCTACTGCAGTTACTGCAGTTACTCTGATAAATCAAGGATTGATTTCTTTTTCTTAAGTTTAACTGTACAAAGGTCATTTGAATAAATGGTGAAACACATACTCTGTTGAACATAATTCATATGTCTATTCTTATTAAGTGAACAGCATATGATGCCTGCTACTTTTATAACTCATGAAATTTAACACAATGGACATATTCCTCTGAAGATTGCTGTGATTTCATGTAAATCTTGATGAATAAGATTACAGAGACAATTTCCCTTCATATACAAACATGCTTTTTTTATTCATACATCATCTCAAATACAAAAAGTATGACTATAATGAAGATAAATAACTGAAAAAAAAAAAAAAAAAAAAAAAAAAAAAAAAAAAAAAAAAAAAAAAAAAAAAAAAGAAATATAAAATGAATTAGTGCAATGCATAAGAAAATCGACAGTGTACCATTCATATCTCTTTGTGGATGGCCTCCACAGAGGCACACAAGTCTTTTACTTTTTGTCTCAGTAGTAGTAGTAGTAGTAGTAGTAGCAGCAGCAGCTTTAAATGCATTGTGATGTATAGAACAGACATTCTTGCCTATGGTAGCCAAGTGCTATACTGCCTCAGATATACTATCACAATGTGGCCACTCCTCACATCTTTACTTATACCAGAACTTCATCTCCTACATTGAAAACTTCAAAGCAGTTCTGTACTCAGATTAAAATTACTTTGAGATTGTCCAATTTTGTATGCTGAGTGGTAAGGTCTCAGCCCCAGCTGATCGAAGCAGTTTCTTCAGCTCCACATGCTCGTTGTGTCGCCTTCTCTACACGTACAAGCCCTGCTGTGTGATGCGGCCTGTGACTGTTGGGAGGGGACACAGCATGTGCTGTAATGGTGCGTGAAGGGTGGGGAAGGAGAGGGAAACAAACACAAAGTGACTTCTGCATATTCTGTTATACAGTAAGTCAAATAACTTTCCAAAAGCACAGGCTTTTAGATAGACACAAAAACACAAATAAAAACACACACAAACACAAGATACAAGCTTTTGCAACCGATGGACGCTTCTTCAGGAAAAAGAGGAAGGAAGGAGGGGGGGGGGGGGAAAGGGAAGGATGCGGGTTTTAAGGGAGTGGAAGAGGAGTCATTCCAATCCCAGGAGTGGAGGGACAAGCGTACACACACCCACACACATTCACAAGCAAACACACCAAGGTAGACATTTGTGACAAATACTTATACATATTTTTCCCACCAGGAAACTTTCCTGATCAGAAAAATATTTATAAAATGAAAAGAAAGTTGGACATACCAAGAGAAAAGGGACCGGTTCGGTGATACACAAATAAAAATAAACACATACACACAACTGAGCTTTCACAACCTAAGGTTGCTTCATCAGAAAGAGTAGGGAAGGAGAGGGGAAAAGGAAAGGATTAGGGTTTAAAGGGAGTGGGTAAGGAGTCATTCCAATCCTGGGAGAGGCAAGACTTACCTTGGAGGGGAAAAAGGATAGGTAAACACACACACACACACACACACACACACACACACACACACACACTGTTTGAAAATTGCTTTCCGCTAGAACGCTCAAAACAGGGTACTTTCAGTAACAGACAGCCTGGATGGCTGACAAATGGGATAAGAGTATCATGTAGAACCAAGCTGGAATTGTATGAAATTGTTAGAAGCAGTCAGAATGAAGATGCAGTAGCTCATTCCCCCCCCCCCCCCCCCCCCCCCACGCGAAGGTAAGTCCTTCCACTCCCAAGATTGGAATGACTCCTCACCCACTCCCTTAAAACCCACATCCTTTCCTTTTTCCCCTCCTTCCTTTCTCTAAATTATCCTTAAAATATTGAATGCCATGTATAAACACCATTTATTAAACTGATACATTCTACATCATTGTGAAATGATGTACTTATGATCTATGGAACAAGTATTAATCTTATCTAAATCTATGAAACTAGCACCGATACCTATCCATTTGTAAAATTTTTTAAAGTGATTCTTAGGTTTCACGATAACAGCTAAATATCTGGAGAAATAATGGAAAAACTGCCAGGTGGGAGAAAAAGTGAAAAATTGAGAGACCCCCTTCTAAATCGGGAGAGTTGGCAAGTATGTAGCTGCACATTCACCCTCAGTGCCAAATCCATAACTGCTTTTTCCTTCTTTATGTGTGGCATACACTGCAAATTAATGTAAATAATTACAAAAGTGCGTGGAGCAAGTTATAAAGCTATCACATGGCAACATAATCTACATACATAAAAATGAATTGATGTTCGTTAGTCTCTTTAAAACTCGAGAATGGCTGAACCGATTTGGCTAATTTTAGTACTGAAATATTTGTGAGAGTCCAGGTAATGTTTAAAAGTTGATAAAATATAGAAAAGCTGTCCGGAAAAGAGGAAAATCTGAAACAGCTTTTTCCAGTGAGCTATCAATACCGTTCGTCGAATAGCGATAAAATTTTGTACATTTCATGTTGGAAGCAAATGGGAGGTCCACATCAAATAAAAATTTGGAAAAGTCGACCAGAAAGTAGGAAAATTTAGGAAAAACCGAAAGTGATTTTTTTCTATGAATAAAACTCAATTGCCACTTGGTTGTAAGAGCATCACTTGAGTACAGCCTGACAGTACAAGGTTTGTATGAAATAAATTTTTTGGAAAATCTACAGTGAAATTGGAAAATTTGAGAAAAACTGAAAGTGCATTTCTTTCAATGTGTTTTGATTGACTATTCGCATGACGGAGAGGGGTAATTTTGTTTTTGTTTTGTTCGTTGGGGTCTTGGAAAAGTTTTCCGTAAAAAATAAAAGAAAAAAATAGGGACAATTAAAAAGGAAAGTCACAAAATTCTAACCAAGTTCCTTTATCAATGTGTTTCTAAATGTACTCAACATAGTAAGTTGAGAATTGTTCATCCGACTGCGATAAAATTTTGATCATTTGACGTTTACAACAAGAATACATACATAGTTCTGTTGTTCTGTCATTCTATTCACTTTTTACAAAAGGCTCAATGCATTTTTAAAAGTTAATTAAGTAATAACTTCTGAAAAATAGTTAAGACGTCAAAGAGTAAATAGGTTTTCCAGAGAGTTAATTATTCATCAATATTTCGCTTTATATACTTCAAATTAAAAAATATCTTTAATTACACACTTTCTAAAGTATCTTATCCAGTTATTCAGTGCTCAAGCTATCTCCACACCAGATTTCATCACAATAGATTCAGTGGTTTATGTAATCAAACCACGCACTGCCGTGCGCGGTATTAATATGTTCATAAACTGTGTGTGCGGATTTGCGATGCTTTATGTGCCCATATTTCAGGTTCCATTCATCTCAGAGTGAAGGGGTAAAGTGTTCTGAGTAGATCTTGCCTAGTGATCATTTGTGTACATATTAGAATAATGAGTATACTATAGCTATCATACAGTACATTGTCAAAATTTTCGAAGTTACACACTTCCTGGAGCCCATTCAAATTGAGCAAATCAGTTGTGTTTTGTATATTACGTGTAGTCTATGGCGGGCTTTAAACGGCTTACAAAAGTACCTTTCATTCATGGGCGGTTCCTGAGAAAATCTAAAAAACATGATTTTTAGGTACCAAAAAACGATTTGTGGGGATGGTCACTTCGATACTTTCTATACATTGCAAATCTTTGAAATTTTTACCACATGTTCTCATGATGATATTCTCAAGGCTGTTTTTGAATTTTTTCAATATCATTATCTGTTACCGAGATCCAGAGGTTGAAACTTATCATTGTTTTGCACAAAATCACGAAACCCAATTTCAGCCGTTTTAGCACCGTGAATTGCAAACTGCGATATTTTGCTTCCTGCAACTGGGACGCAAACCGAGATACTACGCCAATCAGAATATGCCCTCAAAAAGTGAAAAAAAAGGAAGCAAGGTTGGCACTGATGACAAGATATATGGGCATAATGTACAAGAACAAAAAAGTAAAATGAAACATTGAAACGAAATAATAAGAGAGAAAATATGAAGAACTGTCAAATAATTTACATGATGAATATTTTAGTTTGTGAGTGAGAACAGACAAAACATTAATTCATTTTAATTTACTTTAAAAAACTAATTTTATGAAAATTTTATCTGAACTCACCATGACCTCTTCGTACTCTTCGTCATCATCATCCTCATTCTCATCACACTCGTCATCACAGTCGGCATCTGGTATCTCGTCGTCATCTTCCAGTTCAGCCAGCAACGTTGGGGCACGACAACTCTCCAGAAAATCCTGTCGGTCAAATTTTGTCTCGTGACTAAGTAGCAACAACATGACAGTATTAAGTGTAAAGCCAATTTCATATAGTGAAAAGCGAGCTCTAGCAAAAAGTTGAGGTGATAACTGTAACAGGAGGAGGTGTGCAGTTTTGGTGGGAAAGAAGAAAGAGAGGTGGAAGAAGTTTAGTGTGTGAGAGGGATGATCTTAGTTTAACAACCTGGAGACAGAAAGTGTCAGAAAGGGAAAGGGGAGTGAACTTCATGTAAGTAAAACCAGTATGTAAGATAAAAATTCCCCCAACAAAATCTGGTTTTGGTTAATGTGCAAGAATAATGACCTTTTTTCTTTAAGTTTTCTCTAGCACTCATTACACAATGTTTGTATAAGAAAAAGTAATACATTTCTGTACTACATTTCAAAGGAATCATCTTTTAATTTTTTCCTCCAATCTCACATTAATCTGTGGAATTGTGAAGGTGAACACCTGAGTGTGTATTTATCAGTTTGGATCCATTTATCCCTACATTAAAACTGAAAATCACTGTCAGTTTTGTTAATGTACACATACAGCCACTAAAAACAATTGTGTGTTTCTATGAAATGGCCTCCCCCATAGTTCATATTTCACAGTCCACTACTAGGCAGTTAGACAACATTTTTAGTTGGTGTGATACACAGCAACTTGCTCTAATGTATAAAAATGTAAATGTGTAAATGTGTGGGTGTGTGTGCATTTATTTACCCTCCATTTTTTCCCCCAAGGTAAGTCTTTCCTGTCCCGGGATTGGAATGGCTCCTTACCCCCTTCCTTAAAACTCTCATCATTTCCTTTTCCCTCTCCTCCCTTCTGCCTGATGAAGCAGCTAGGCTGCGAAAGCTAGCATTTGTGTGTGTGTGTGTGTGTGTGTGTGTGTGTGTGTGTGTGTGTGTGTGTTGTGTGTGTGTGTGTGTGTGTGTGTCTGTGTGTTTATTTGTTGCTGTTACTGCCTGTGCCCCTTCGCCTGGTAAGTGTACTTCATCTATTTTTTACGTAAATTTTTCCTGTTAGGAATTTTTCCTCTATAATATTAGTATCATAAAAATGTAAAGTAATTTAGATTAAGCAGGAAAAATAATCCTGTTATGTTTGAATAGAGCCATGTCAAATACCTGGCATAATGTTGCAGACTGATAAAAAATTGTGAAGGCGAACAGTTATGTTTCATAGGGAGAATTACGGGGCAGGGGGAGGGGGCCGCGGCTGGGGGGTGTGTAGCTCTTGTATTTATAACACTAATTTCAGGGTTGCCTTAACCCATGTGGAGACCTGGTGACAGGAAAATGTTTGGCCTCTGCTGATATCATGTAGGCCTAAGACATATCTTTGAAAGTATGCTACACTTCGTTCTAACACACCAACCACCTTCCATAGTACGAGGGCTGTTCAATAAAGAATTATTATTATATATAAAAGGTCATAATTTCCTGTGTTAACATTTAATCTTATGATAATTTGTTAGCTCAATGCGAAACAATCACGCCCTAGTAGTTTCGTTGACAGGACGTTCGGTTCCCGCCTGTGAGAGGTAAGTACAGACATGTTCAGCATCGCCTACCACCGCAATGGATATAAAACGTGAGGAACAAGATGGGGCTTTGAAATTCTGCTTTATTCTCGAGAAATCTTCAGCTGAAGTCTATACGGTGTACAGGAGGCATACGGAGAACCTGTTTGCTCCTATGCCACAGCTCAAAGATGGTTTAAAATGTGAAGACAATCAGTTTCAAAGAAAGGTGGACCTGGTGTTCCAGTAACTACTCTTACGGAAGAAAACAACACTGCTGCAGTCATCATGAAAGACGAATGGTGGATTACGCTGACATCACTTTCTGAAATACCGTGGATTTCATTGGGTGCCACCGACACGTTTGAGATAGAAATATTACGGGATATGTGTTTGTGCATGATGGGTTCCAAGGCTGTCGATTCCCAAACAAATCGATATTCGTGTGCAGGTTTGCATGCAGTTAAAGTTTATGTTAGGAGGAAAAAATAAAAGGTGGTTGCTACTGTTGGAAAAAATAGGGTCATCTCATTCTTTGATATTTATGGAATGGTTTATCAGCATGTCGTACCTGCACACACACATCAGTAAGTGAACAGTACTACAGGGATGATCTGAAAACATTGGAAGTCCATATTAGGCACTAAAGACTACATTTCCGTGAAGCAGATTGGATGCCACATGTTGCCAATGTTGTCACTGAATATCCTGCAAAAACCAATGTGAAGTGCAACCCTTGGCCTCCCTATAGTCCGGATTTAGCTGCATGTGACTTTTTTCTATTCTCTAACTTGAAGGAACGTCTTCGCGGGAGGCACGATCCGTCATCAGAAGCAGTGGTGACGGCATAGGAGGTGATTTTGAAAGACCTATCAAAAGATGTTTCCAGCATGTATTTGAAGACTGGCAGAAGGACTGGGACAAGTTGAAGTGTTTTGTATTATCGATTTACTGCTTCGACTAGTCTTAACTCCATAACACTCCAAATTGAAAGTTATAAAATTTGTAAGATGGGATATATAAAACAATTTCCATTATGCCCACTGCTTTTAAATTAAATGTAAGTTTATAATTTGGTTGCCATGTTACATCCTCTTTAGAAATCTTGTAACCATTCAATATTTAGGCTTCACAGACATCGATATCATCTGAGCTTCTGCAGGTCAAGGAATCTTCTTGTAATAATTAATTCAATTCATTATTTTGAATGTGTTTAAAATAAAGATATGGAAATAAAATGTTGCCTTTCACAACAAACTCTATTTGAACACCATAAAATACAAATATTCTCAACAGCCATATCCGTTTATTGGAAACGTCTCTTACACATAGACTTTCTTTTTCTAAGCTTTTTCTGTAACTAACATCCGTTTGAGTTTTTCACACATATACATACTTTTTAATTTTCACTGGATGTGTACCCTTCTCCACGTCATTTCATGCCGTCAACTTTGCTGCACTGTTAATGTGTCTGACACATCCACTGCTCGTCAGCTGTGCACCATCCGATATGCATAAAAGATCGAAAAAGTCTGGCGCACAGTATACGACTGACTCATAACTAAACCTAACAATTAAATTTTTTTAATAGTAATAACGATTACTGACGACATCCTTTCCTTTCATGACTCAGTACCCAGTGGAACCAGCAATTTTGCTCGTTTCACTAAGAGGTAAATTTCATTCGTGGGAGATTATTTTCAGAATTGCCATAAAAATTATGAGGATAAGAAAAGTAATTATAATAAAAAATCATTCATTACTGAACAGCATTCACATTACACCTACAGCAGCTTTCCAAATGCATAAAAATTGGAAGTGGAGGTCCCTCAAAAAACAGAGGTCCAGGTCCAGAGCTCCCACAAATAGTCATCTTAATCTGGCCCCAACTAGTGTCACCAATTCTCAAGTACTGCAAGACTGCTCGTGATCACCACCGGGAACATGTGAAGTAATTCAGATGTGTTACTAGTGTTCCACCTAAAGGCACATATCGTGGACACACTCCGGAAACTCAAATTAGAGTCCCTGAGGCGAAGGCAATTTCTTTTTTAGGAACACTACTGAGAACATTAGAGAACCAGCATTTGAAGCTGACTGCAGGCTGAGTCTATGCCATCAATGCTTATAAAGAACGTTTAAACCTGAAAGAAATTGTAGACAATGAACTATTTCCATTGGATACGAGTTGAAACTTACATGCTCAAACACATCTTTAATGAAGCATGTACATTACACTTACATTACAATTTACTTTTATTACTAAGTAGCACTCACCAATATTTTAATACTCTTTTACCATACACAGGATAAGAACTCAATAAAAGTCCGGAGCACTAACCTCCAGACTGACCTGCTCGGAATCACTAGAGGTCGAGGTGAGGCTCATAGTCAGGGCCTGACTCAGGCATGGTGCGCCTCCAGCAGTAGTCGATACTCCGCCTGAACCCGTTCCACCGCCACTTCCCCCACCACTTGTAGTCAAACTGGGATAACTCTGAGCTGTACTCAGAAGACCACCTGCAAGAATTACAAACATACCTTATCTGACTAATAAGAAAACTACTGAAGAGTACACACTAAGAAGAATTACCCACAAAGGCAAGTTTAAAGATTTTTATTAATAGTAGTAATAAACTGGGGACTCAGATATTACCTACACTAGATTCTCGTGACCATCTTCTCTAAGGACTAATGAGCTATGACAGAACTTAGACAAGATCCATCAACCCAGACACAAATTATCAACTGCCGTCTATTTGAAATGTATACCTACTAGAACCCACATAAACACCAGACATTGTTGAAGTGGGGTGAGTAGTGTGCTCGACATTATAGATAGCTGAACCATATATGCAACCATAGTGAGGGGGCTAGACAAACATGTCGTTACTGATGAGAGGTAGCAGCCTTCTTCAGTAGTTGTGGGGGAAATGGTCTGCATGATTGAATAACCCCGTATTTTAATATCACCTTAAATGGCACTGCCATACAGTTACTGTGAATGTCAAAGAAAAGGGAAATGACAGTTGTTACTTTCCCCAAGGACATGCAGCTCTAGTGAATAAACAATAATTTCAATTCCAGGGAAAAAAAGTGCAGACAAGTGTGAAAATTACAATACTAACAGTAATAGATGCAGAATTTTAAAACATTATTTAGAAACAAAGCTGGTAGAATCCAATTTCACGAAATATCATTTTGAATTAGGAGAATTGTATGAGCACACAAGAGAATATTCCACCTTACAGTTTCAGAGAGACAAACTTGTGTTTTTAGCTTTTGTAGATTTGGGGAAAGCTTTTGACAATGTGGACTAGAATACCTTTATTGAAGTTCTAAAAGATAGTAATATATTGTGAACTGAAAGAAAAGCAGAGAGTAGTAATAAAAGAGTCGAACAGCATAAAAAGATACTTGGTGGTCGGGAAGGGAGTAAAATGGGTTCTAGCTTTTCCCAAATGCTATTCAGTCTGTACATTGCGCAAGGAAAAATTTGGAGAGGGGATTAAATTTAAGGGGGGGGGGGGGGGAATATATTTTTTTTTTTTCAGTTTGTCCATGACATTTGAATTCTGTTTGAGACAACAAAGGATCTGGAAGAGCAACTGAGTGAAACTGACAATATCTTGAAAGAAGGGTATATGCAGAACATTAACAAGCCTAAAACAAGGGTAATGGAATGTAGTGTAATAAAATCAGGCTATACTGAAGGAATTAGATTAGGTAATGGAACAATAAAAGTAGTAGATGAGGTGGGGGGGGGGGGGCAGTGGCAGAAATCAGTGCTGCCTTAGCAAGCAGGTAGGTAGGTAGGTAGGTAGGGATTAGATGGGTGAACAGGATGTGAGATTTAACTTTGGAACATATGGAAGGGAGGTGGAGAAAGAAGGGGATGAGGGAATGAAATGGGACTGAGGAGAGAAGAGGGAAACTGTGGCAAAAATGAGTGTGAAAGACTTGAATGAGGATGATGTGGGAAATATAGGACAGGAATTGTTGGGTGAAGAATCCAAGGTTGAGGCTAGCATCATTGAAGTGATGTGTTCACTTTATCACTTGTTTCATTTGTGGAAGAGGGCAGGTGGGGTAGACCTTTGAGAGTGGTTGCCTAAATGATAGCAATTTACTGACAGCTTAACGAGAAGAACAAGACTGGATATGTATGAACAGTGTGTGTGTGTGTGTGTGTGTGTGTGTGTGTGTGTGTGTGTGTGTGTGTATGTGTGTGTGTGTGTTCCATTAAAGTGAACATTTTTCTTACAGTGTTAATGACAAAAATTCCCAAGTCCATGACATACATATCTGTGGCTCTATTATCTTCTTTAGCCCAGGATATAGCACATTAGTAAGACACTTCCACTTCCACAGCAGGGATCAAATCCACAATGCAGATCAGTCCAGTTGACAACCAGACTAGATTTGTTTTTTAGCTGCTTTCCTACATCAGTGACTACCAGGCTGACAGGCTGATACAAGGTAACACTTTGGTTAACAAGTGTTTAGAAAATATATTTGCACACGGTAATGCTATATGTAGTCAGAGATACATATCACTTCATTCAGAAGGGAATGTGTTGAAAGCAATAAGTGTAACCAGCCACCATTTAAAAAGACACTCCCAAATGTGACAGCAGGTATTTTGACCCACATAGACATGGGAAAATTCAAAATCAAAGAATAATAATGAGTGTGGGTTTGTGGATTGACCTTAATGCAAAATACTTGTTATTTTTATACCCAAACTAGTTTTGACAGAAAACCCGCTATCCTCAGTGGATTTTTGTAATTAGTCTAAAAGTATGCAAAAAGACATATTTACAAAACTGTAAAACATATTGTAGTATAAGGCATACACTTCTTTTTCATTGTATCAGTATATGAACATTCATTTCCGTACCTTTCATCATTAGGCTATTTTGCACTTCCATACAGCTTTTTGCCATTTATACAGTGTAGGCCTAAAGCATGTCATCTGCAACAGTATGAGCGGCTGTTATTGTTAAAAGTTACTACTGTGAAACCCTTATTTCAGCACGTTTACACCTTGGTTTTGTTTTTAGCTGTTATTGCAATTTGTGCGGGCATCGATATTAGGCTGTATCAATATGAAATCGTACTCACGTTCGTCAGTCGGTCCTCTGAATGGGCTCGATAGCATGTACTAGTGTCACAAGGTAACATATTCTGCCTCTGGTAGTTGTTTGAAATTTACGGCATTTTTGCATGTGTCACGACTTGAGCTCATGTGGTGTGTGTGTGTGTGTGTGTGTGTGTGTGTGTGTGTGTGTGTGTGTGTGTTATTGACACCCTGTGTTAGTTCAGCTAAGGTATTGAAGTTGTGTTTTTGCAAAGTGTTGTGTATCCGTTTATTATGTTTTTGCCTTCCTTTATGGTTTTTTTGAATGTGATAATTTTCTTCTATCATGAATTTTCGGTATTGGCTATTGCTGTTTTTTCATGATTTGTAGGTCAGTTTCAATAGTTATGGGATGGCGGTTTTCTTGTACCA
Organism: Locusta migratoria; assembly: GCA_026315105.1. Lineage (NCBI taxonomy): Eukaryota > Metazoa > Arthropoda > Insecta > Orthoptera > Acrididae > Locusta > Locusta migratoria. Next base: position 68,718,502 of record CM048750.1, on the reverse strand, counting down.
AATGTTCTGCAAAAGTTGAATGTGTTCTTTGCTCTTCAGGGCTCTTATGTGTTCTGAAATTCCTGCATGCCTGTCAAATGTAATGTGACTGAAGGAGTTACAAGTGAGTTAGTATATTCCTGCATTACTGTATTTGTCTGGAGTTCTTTTTTGAGGCCCGAGTCTTTGGTGTACATTATTGTTTGTTTTGAAAGCGATTGGTATCCCCTGCTTCTTTTATATGTTTCTAATGTTGTGTACTATTTTATTATTATATGTTAGTGTGTACCATTTGTTTTTGTTTTCTGTTGTAGTGTTGTGTGTTGTGGTGTCTTGTGTGTGCTGCCCTGTGTTTTAGGTGGATGGCCATTGGTGTTGTCTTTCTTTTTCATCTTGTTGTTCAGAATGTCTATGTTGTCTGTTTTGTTTTCATTTTCAGCAACAATTTCTTTGATTGTGTTTAGTTCCTATGTATATTTCTGGGGTTTCAAGGGTGTTTTGTTTAGCCTGTGGAGCATGTGTGTGAAACTGGCATATTTATGGGTTACTAGATGATCGGAGGAGTTATGGATAGCAGTACTTGTGGCTGTGGGCTTTCTGTAGATGGAAATGAACGAATACACAACACTTCACAGCAACACAATCTTCGATGTCTTAGAATATGAACTTACTCAGAACACAGGGTGTCAGTAAAACACACACACACACACAGACACCCCCCCCCCCCCCACACACACACACACACAGTAGCACAACACAAAGTATCAAAACTCATGCCACAGATACAGAAACAATCACAGAAACACATTCGCGATATATGACATCTTGAGAGTCGCGGCATATGCAAAAATGCCGTAAATTTCACACAACTGCCAGAGACGGAATATGTTTCCTTGTGATGCGAGTACATTCTATCAAGCCCATTCAGAGGACCAACCGACAAATGTGAGTACGATTTCATACTGACAGCCTAATATTGATGCCCTCACAAACTGCAATAACAGCTAAACACAAATGAGGCGTAAACATGGTAAACATGCTGAAATAAGGTTTTCAAATAGTAACTTTTAACAATAACAGCCGATCATACTGTTGCAGATGACATGCTTTAGGCCTACACCATATAAAAGGCAAAAAGCAGTATGCAAGTGCAAAATAGCCTAATGATGAAAGGCAGGAAAATGAAAGTTCATATAGTGATACACGGAAAAAGAAGTGTATGCCTTATACTACAATATGTTTTACTGTTTTGTAAATACGTCTTTTTGCATTGTTTTAGATTAAATACCAAAACCCACTGAGAATGGTGGGTTTTCCACCGAAACTAGTTTGGGTATATACGTATCAAAAAAAGTATTTTTGAGAGTTCCAAATGACAATGAAAGAACAATGAGATGGCACACGACTCATTCTCTGTTTATGTCAAAACCATTTCTGTCTACTCACCTGGAAAATTTGAAGAGAGAGCCAGACGAACAAGTCCAGAAACAGAACCGGGCCCTCGTGGGAAGAGAGTCGCCGCATTTCCAGATGTAGGCGGCCCACCGCCAGACGAAGCGGGAACGGGCTGGCGGGCTCGACGCCGAGCCACAGCAGCAAACGTCTCCAGCAGGCCGGCAGCAGCTGGGCTCTCACGCTCCGGGGGACAACAAGAGCCGCCACTGGCACTCAGGTTAGGTACCGACACTGACATGGGAGCACATTCCTTCTTGGCTCCTGCAGCAGAACCTGTAGGGATGTTACTTCTACTTCAGCAGGCCACTATGTTCTCTTACTGAATGTTTGGTAAGAAAATCACACACACAATAATGTAAAAAATAGGAACACCACATCCAACCCTTTCAACGAAATTCCTTTTAAAATGTGCTTTCTCATTATAGTTTTTCCCAATATTTTTATAATTTTTTTTAAAAGTCCTTTGGTAATTTTATCATATAATATCAATTCACACTATTTAGCACTTACTCGTAAGAACAGATTTCCTTTTACCGACAATGAGGAATCTTGGCATTGGTCACAGGGTTAATAATCTTAATTCAGGAATACTGCATATTATTTTATCAATACTGACTATTTCCACTGCACTACTCGAGCCTTGAGGACTTTTGTACACCGCATAACATATTACAATTAACTGTGTCTTAAACACACTGAGTTAGATTGAAATTTAGATATTCATCTCATATTTGTCACTGCATATATGTTGTTCACAACTGGTCAGGCACGTCAGCAAGTACTGTTGGAGGTTCATAGGCTTAATGTGGAAAGGTAGGTTTGACCCACCAGAGAAGAGGTAAACATCCAGGAAAGTGGCAGGTATATCAATAGGAGAGAATGTGTGTAATTTGTGAAGGAATGAGGACAGGCTGTCTTGGGCCTAGTCCAGATTAAGAAAATATCGCTAATAAATCTGAACTAAATCGAGGGGATGGGATTTTGAAAAGCTAGTAAGGTTTCCTCTAAATGGCCCCAAATGGTTTGGCACAGGAAGTTCCCACACACATGCCTCTGGCTGTGTGGCAGATTTGTTTGTATACCGTTTCTTAGAAGAAAACAGTTAGTAATATTGAGTCCGTACTACAAATTTTTGCAACTAAAGCACTTATACTACACCTGGAAGAGCATTCCAAACAGCACTTTCATTAAGTTGTGCAGATTATTGACTTCCTAGTGCCGGTTTGCAATACCACTAGCTAACCACTATCCTACCCACAGAGTTCCTCCCAGCAATCCAATTTTTTTTTAACTTGTCATATATCCCAAGATTCCCTACCAATACTCCACGAAGTTCAGAGCTGTAACATACCCAAAACACTGCTGTTAACCTTCCCACTTCAGTCCTCAGCCCCCACAGGATTACTCCTTGCCAAAAACCTGAACTTCAGCCCTAAAACAAAATTTAACCATCTTGTATTTGTCAAAGACCTATTTTATTTCTCTCTATCCCTGCAATGGAACTACTATGTTTCAATCAATCCCTCCAATGAAGTCCCAAGTCTGAAACCAGCCTCTCCCAGTTTGTACCACTGTACAACCATGATCCTTCTCATTGCCACCTAACCGCCACTTTTTCTCCTTCCATTAATACCATGACTCAAATTAGGCCTCACTATTCTTCCCCAGGACACTTACTAAGAACAGCAACCATTCAGTAGAAGAAAGGACAGCTGTACTCAACCTCTAAACAGTTTCTGACCTAATAGTCCTCTCTACAGACAAAGGTTCCACACCATTATTGAGATGAAACACGCTGTCTACCTGGCTGAAGGCTGCCTTCAACAAGCTCTCCAAGAGTAACCCTATCCCAGATGTCTGACATAGTCTTCAATCCTTGATGAAGTTTTCGGGCCATTTGTAGAATCTGTCCTGTCAATGCATCTTCCCAAAATGACCACTCACGCTCATCTTTACATGATACCTAACATTCAAAACCCTCACAATTCTAGGTGGCCTACAGTAACTGTAATCCAACTGAATGGATTTCAGAACTCACCAACCTACATCTCCAACCAATTGCCCAAACTCTAACCTACACATAAGTAATACCAACCATTTCCTTCACATACTCCCAACAATCTATACTCTGGATCTTTTCTCATCAGTAATGACACTAATACCCTGTACATCAACATCCCTCATGCCTGTGGTCTTGTTAATGAACCAACTGTCTACATCCTCTAGATCAGATTAGTTGTTCATTCCACAGATCCACGTTGAGATCCTTGTGTGTTTGTGTATTTTACAAGTTGATACACTCACACTAATACTGTGAATACAGATACATACATCATTTGGTTCTATTCAAAAATTTGGCAATGGAGTAGAGTTGGCTACTAATAAGTCTTTCAGTCTCCTCTTAAACTGATCTCTATTTGTACCTAAGCTTTTATGGTTGTTGGTAAATTATTTAAATGTTTGTTCATGAGTAGTGGAGCCCTTTCTGAACTAAAGTAAGTGCTTGTGTAAGTAATTTTTGCTTCTTGTATTGAATAATGATGATAATAATAATAACAATAATAACGATTTTCTGTTCTGTAGACCCTAACTGAGGAGCAAGACTCCATGGTCATGGAACAAGTCAGTACACGAAGTTTACCATACAAATGGTAATATAAAAATTTAGCTGTTTATTGGAAAAAAGGGATAATTATTTATTAGCAATAAAAGACAGATGTGGTTACAACTTTTTTATTTATTTTTGATGTGTTTCACTCTTGTGGGGCATCCTCAGAAAGTCTTAAAATATCACATCGGATAATTAGAACTAAAACCCTTGTTAGCCACAATCTGGCAGTGTCAAATCATTAAAACTAGGATATGGTCAACAAAACCAGTCAGAATCAGAGCAGCAGCAGCAGCAGCAGCAGCCACGATTGTGCAATGATAGGAGCACATCCATACTTCTGGTCAACATGTTAATGTTTAGAATACTAGGCCAACACTGCCGTCAGACCAGCTTGCTGTTCAATCATACTGTGGCGTTATTATGAAGTTAATACAGTGAATAATTTTATAATTATTTATGACAAATTTAATTAAGAAATATACGTAAAAAATAGATGAAGTACACTTACCAGGCGAAAGGGCACAGGCAGTAAGAAATAAATATACTGAGACAGTATTTAGTATACCCATTTGAAGACGCTTCTGCAGGATGTCTGTGAATTTACTCCACACGCTTTTGGACTATGAAAACCTTTGCTTGACTTCAAGTTACCCCAAAATATTATACCAATATTATAGAGGAAACATTCCTAACAGGAAAAATATATGTAAAAAAATAGATGAAGTCTACTTACCAGGCGAAGAAGCACAGGTAGTGATAGTAACAAATAAAACACACACACACACACACACACACACACACACACACACACACACACACAAATGCAAGCTTTCACAACCCAGTTGCTTCTTCAGGCAGAAGGGAAGGAGAGGGAAAAGGAAATGATGAGGGTTTTAAGGGAGGGGGTAAGGAGCCATTCCAATCCTGGGAGAGGAAAGACTTACCTTGGGGGAAGAAAAGGAAGATGAACAAATACACACACACCCACACGATTACACAGATGCAAATACACCTAGGCAGACATACTGTAGAAAGCAAAGAAGTTAGACAGAAATACCACTTGAGGCAGAGGCTCTGTCCATAGAACTGAGGCAAAGATGTTAAAGATGGTGGGCGGGAATTTGAATTTAGCAGTGGTTGAGACCAGGTGGGCAATGGGAAAATAGAGTTTGCTGAAGGGCAAGTTCCCATCTCCAAAGTTCTGAAAGGTTGGCGTCGGTGGGAAGTATCCATATAATCCGGACGGTGTAACACTGTGACAAGATGTGCTGGCTGTGCACGAAGGCATGTTTAGCCATAGGGTGATCCTTATTACCAACAAACACTGTCTGCCTGTGACCGTTCACGTGAATGCACAGTTTGTTGCTGGTCATTCCCACATAGAACGCTTCACAGTGCAGGCATGTCAGTTGGTAAACCACTTGTGTGCTATCGCAAGTGGCTCTATCCTTGATCGTGTACACCTTCCCTGTAACGGGACTGGAATAATTGGTGGTGGAAGGGTGCATAGGGAAGGTTTTATAATGGGGGCAGTTACAAGTGTAGGAGGCAGAAAGTAGGGAAGGTGGTTTGGTGATTTCTTAGGGATGGACTAGGAGGTTACGGTGGTTAGGTGGAAAGACACACTCGGTGGAGTGGGAAGGATGTCATGAAGGATGGATCTCATTTCGGGGCAGGATTTAAGGAAGTCGTATCCTTGCTGGAGAGCCACATTCAGAGTCCGCTCCAGTCCCAGAAAGTATCCGGTGACAAGAGGGACACTTCTGGGGTTCTTCTGTGGAAGGTTCTGAATTTGGGGGGATGAGTATGTGCCTCTGGCAATTTGCTTCTGTACCAGATCAGGAGGAAAGTTGCGGGATTTGAAAGCTGTTATTAGGTTATTGGTGTACTGGTTCAGAGTTTCGGGACTGGAGCAGACTCGTTTGCCACGAAGACCTACGCTATAGGGAAGGGAAAGTTTGATATGGAATGGATGGCAGCTGTCATAATGGAGGTACTGTTGTTTATTGGTAGGTTTGATGTGGAAGTATGTGTGAAGTTGGTCATTGGACAGATGGAGGTCGACAGAGGAAAGTGGCATGGGATTTGGAATAGGACCAGTTGAATTTGATGGGACCAAAGGCGTTGAGGTTGAAGAGGAAATTCTGAAGTTGTACTTCACTGTGAGTCCAGATCATGAAGATGTCATCCATGAATCTATACCAAACTTTGGGTAACAGGCTTGGGTATCCAGGAAGGCTTCCTCTAAGCCTGTCATCAGAATTTTCCTGTTGCCTTTTTCTGCTGCACTTTTGAACAGCCTCTGGCACTGGAAGTGCCAGAACCTGACCAGTGGGCTCTGCTGGGGAGGTGACAAAAGCTCTGTAATGTTGACAACAGTAGCTTCTCCATGTGTATGTGGCAGAGCTTTGGGTTTTGTAACAACTGCAGCCTTAAAAGTGCACTGACAATTGCAGGTGTTAGTACTGAGACTAGTAACCTCAGTCTGAGTGGAGGATCAACTTTGGAAACTGGCCACCTAACAGCAGCAGCAAAAGAGGTGACAGAAGAAAGAGGCTATATGGTGCCCCCTCAGTTTGGAGCACTAAAGAATAGGATATTACCTGAATTTTAGACAAACATCTCTGCCACCTCTAACTTCATCCAAGGAGAAGCCACAGTCTTAACTGGCTCGGTCAGGTCAGCATTCACAACCAAGCCACGAACACATCACATGAATGCCTCTCAGCTTCAACATAAGCAGAATCGCTGAGCCTACCATTCGCCAACTTCACGATCTGACTGGAAGGAACCAATGGCAGGGTGAGGAGAGCACCAAGCAAGGCTCTGAGGAGAGCGTCTGGACCACTAGTGACTGTGCCACCTCATCAGCCATGCATCCCATCAGCATGTAGCACACCTCTAGATTGAGGGTTTCGGGTCCAGAGGTTACAGTGGCCGAGAGGACTGGTGGCACTAACCAGTCCGCTGCAAAAAAATGCTGAGCCTCCTGATGCGGACACAAGTCAGTGAAACAGAATAGTCAACTGAGTGATATGCATGACATAAAATATCTTGGCCAATATTGACAACTGAATACAAAATTTGGAGATCCCAATTTTCAGCATTTCTTTGTATAATTTCATTATGTCTGGCAGGACAGGGGGGGTATGATTTAAAAATAAATAAGGAACATAATACAACGTGAAAAGTATTTAAACTGACAAACTGTGGGAGGTTGTAGGCGACATCAAAACAAATACTTTTCCCTAATGTCATTTTTCCCTATGAGGAGTATTTAAACCGGTGCAAGGGCATATTACACTCTGCAGTTGTTACAGGATGGGAGCTTCAACATGCACAATTCGCATGTTTGGAGTGAGGATAACCCACATGCCACAGTTACTAGTGCACATCAAGTGCAGTTCTCGGTTAACATGTGGGTCGGAGTTGTTGGGGAATGTTTAACTGGGCTGTACCTGCTACCTAGGCCATTAAATGGCAGGCTTCTTGAAAGAGCATTGCCAGAATTGCTGGAAGACATCCTGCACCCTGCAAGACAACGCATGTGGTCCCAACATGACGGGGTGCCGGCACATTTCATTCGTCATGCTGGACATATGGTTCCCAGAAACGTGGATTGGCAGATGTGGTTCAGTACCGTAGCCTTCTCAATCCCCAGATATGTCCCCTCCAGAATTTTTTGTGTGGGGAGATATGCACAACCTTGTTTACGTAACTCCTGTTGCATCAGAAGGGGATCTGGTTGCCAGGATAGTAGCAGCAGCAGCAGGTACTATTCAGGGTACTCTAGGGGTTTTTGCCCATTTCAGACAGAACATGATCCAACAGTGCAATCTTTGTTTACGTATCTACTGTAATTGAAATTTGGTTGTGTTAATGTGTTGTCTCTTGGTAATAAAAAAAAAAAAAAAAAAAAAAAAAAAAAAAAAAAAAAAAAAAAGAGGAAAAGTATTTGTTGGTTTAGTTAATTTTCCATCAGAGAAATCTCCCTCTACCAGTTTAAATACTCTTCATAGGAAAAAAATATTTGTTTTGGTGTCCCCTACAACCTCCCAGAGTTTTTCAGTTTAAATACTTTTCATCCTGTATACATACAATTCGAGAAAAACCCACGTGCTCAAATTCTTACGAGGTGTGTGACATCTAAAAATAAAATAAATAAATAAAAATGAGAATAAGGTAAAGCACTGAGTTAAAAGGCTGTACCAAGGCCAGGATTCAAAGACAGGCGTCCTGTTACCTGCCACACGACTCTCACGCAATGAATCGTGCAACTGCACAGACTACCTAAGAAAGTCTCCCTCTACAACACAATTTTCAATTCCAATTCCACGTTCCCAACTGTAATTCAGGGTGGTCAATGTTTCACTTAGTTCTCATGGAGAACTACAATCAAACTGTAGGGGACATAGTGTGGAACTTTCACATCATCACACATTCATAATGCCAAATGTCAGGAGGTGGTTTATTAAATGGAGGTAGGTGAGTGAAATTCAATTTGTACTGTTCAGCTGGAGTATGTTGCATACTACAGATTACAATACACATTTACTTACCATCGCTAGTGACTGATGTTGACTGTTGCTGCTGCTGTTGTTGTTGTGAAGATGGAATTTTTACACCACCTGCTACTGATTTGATCCGTATTCCCAGGCCCTTCTCTTCACTGCTGGTACTATCTGTGCTTTCTCCACCAGATCCTGACACACTAATGCGTACCGATGGAGCCAATGCCGATGCCATTAACCCTGCTACAAATACAATTGTGTTATTTGATTCATTCACTGAAAATATTACCAAATGTTGTAGAAATGTCAACACTTCAAAGCATACCAATTGAAACTGGTGGCTGCTGTGTGGAACCGAGCAATGACGATGGCAATAATTCTCCAGAGAGAAAACTGTTTGTGTTGTTACGCAATAAATCAGCGCCTTCACGCATTTTGTCCAGTACGTCAGCAGCTTCTGCAGCAAGAGCTGCTTTAGATCGTGATGATTTTGATCGTCCTTGTCCCTGTTCATTCCAACCTTTGTTATCTTCACTTGCCTGTCGTCGAAGCTGGCCACTTCCTAGAGAGAGAGAGAGAGAGAGAGAGAGAGAGAGAGAGAGAGAGAGAGAGAGAGAGAGAGAGAGAGAATATCAATAAAATTGCTTATTTAAAGTCTCCTGTATCATTAAGTTATGAGTAAAATATCCCTTTATCAGGATGTACAGAGATGTAATTACAAATGTATTGATACTTTTATTCATACACACATATTTAACTCTGATATGTCTATTGAGCAGACTCTTAGAAACATTTGGAATAATTATATAACTTAATACAAACCTAAACACACTCACACCTGAATGTTGTTTCATAGTTCATTTCTCACAATATGATTTGCGTAAACTTATTTTTAGACTCTAAAGATTACTAGTACAAAAAAAAAGATTTCATTCTAATGTCAATTTTATCAAAATTTAATTCTTGGTTGGAAGACAGTATTACCTTAAAATGTGCTTCTATGTAAATAAGTGTAACTGTAAGTGAGTGTGTGTGTGTGTGTGTGTGTGTGTGTGTGTGTGTGTGTGTGTGTGTGTGTGTCATGGGAGGGGAAGAAGGAGGATGAGAAACAGAAAGGGGGCCAGGTGGGGTGTGGAGAGAGAGAGAGAGAGAGAGAGAGAGAGAGAGAGAGAGAGAGAGAGAATATGGGGACGATCCCAGAGGCTATAATCTATGTACCTGAGCCACTCTCACCAAGAGCCAATGTCTCAACGATGGTAGCTAGATCACCAGAAGCGATGGCTGAAAGGTCAGAATGTGGTTCCCTCAATGCGTGCACCACAACTGACAGTTCCCCTTGCGGCTGTAACTGGGCTTCTCCGGCAACTGCCACAATTGCTTCTGCTCGAGCAACAGTGAGTACACTCTCTGCTATCGCCTCAGCTGCTTGCTAAAACAAAAATTAAACAATAACATTCAAACCTGAACTATCAATTGTTAGGAAAACCATATTTATACAAAATATTCAAAAAAGCTCATTTTTCCCTTTCAAAAACTTCAAATGAAAGTAATGCGGTGTAAATATTACAACACATGTAAAATTATTTAAAATTTCTCAACTATTCCCATTTTATCACTTCTGGCCAACTTACTATTTGTTCCCTTTTTCAACAATTCGAAGAGTTTGATTTCTCTCCATTCTCTTACTTTGTGTAACACTGAATACACAAAATCCCGATTGGAATGTCAATAATAGATGATAGCCAACAACTCACCATAAAGACAATTGTCGAGCCACTGACAGGTGAGTCAAATAGACAATCACAACTTAAATTTTCAGGCACGGTCATCAGAAAAAGAAACATACTCATTCACACAGTCACTAAGACGTAACTATGCACACATGACCTTCATCACCTTCAGCCCCTCCAGTGCAACAGACATTTGCTAATAAGTGAGGAGGGTACAATGCCAGGTAAGGGTAGGGATGTAATGTCCCGTGTTGCTCGGTAGATTGTTAAGGCTCCGATAGATGGAAATTCAAGATGCAATACAGAGAAGAGGTGGGAGAAGGAAAAAGGGAGGTGTAAAGGTGTGTGTGCGCGCGCGCGCGCGCGCGCGCATGTGGATGTAATGTGCTGTTCTAATCTCTTCTGTACCTAAGTTACATCACCATTTCCTTTGGATCCCTACTTAATTCGGTGCTCTCTGATACACACGATCAAACAGCAGAGGAGTGGTACTCAAGCGTCAACTTTAGGTTACAATATCTCCGGATGTAATTAACACTTTACAATGCAACAAAAGGCACTGATTATGTATTTGTTTGTGTGTTCCGATGTGCTAACAAAACTAATGGGGTTCCATTAAAAAAATGTAGGTTTGTGTTAAAAAACCTACTTCCGTGCACTTTTTTTTTGTTTTGTTTGTATTAATGAATTACACTAGCCCCTCTCCTCACATTCGGTCCATGGAATCGGTTCGTCAGTATTTGATGTGGTTTACGAAATATATCCAGCGGTAATGTTAGGTGACTCCCCCTGTATATTATTGAGACCTCGAACTGAATGTACGTTTTGTTCGAGTTTGCCTACGGGGCATAATGTGTTTCCTGTGTAAAAGTTTATTCAGTTACGTCGTTTATTCAGTAGTAAATGATTAGTTGACCTCAAAAGACCAAACATTTTTCGATACTTTTATGGAAATTTTTAAGTACTATCTCTGTTATATCATTTGGAATCATTTGAAATTTTATTCACGTGATATTGGTGTAAATGGTGTCCATATTTGAAATTAACAACTGTTATCTGACCAACCCAACACCTAGAATGTTGTTGGGCACAACAATTTGAACGCTGCCCCAGGCAGTACCGGTACCTATACTGATGCAAGTCATATTAATGAGTTGACGACCTACTCTATGGTACAGGGACATCATACAAGGTAAATCTTGGAATATAAATTATTTCAATATCGATTTAGTTAAACAATGTATCAATTTGTTTTCAACAGTTAATGTTACTGCGGATCAAGGGATTACATATTATTGTCTCTTATCCTATGACCACATTTTTATCTAAACACCCTCTACCATAGAGTAGATAAAACGTTAGTACAGTACATTATCACAATTTCTTATTACCAGTTTCAGATTGTTTTGTAGCTTCTTTTAATTTTTTGAAATACTGTCATGAAAATATTGTAATTTCTGTTTCATTTTTCTTCTTTGTCAGATATCTGAAGATGCCCTAACCAGGCGAAATGCATCATTAAATAAAAAAAAAAAAAAAATTGCAATCAAGACATTCTTTTATTTAAGAATTCGACTTAACACAGTTGCTTTACCACACCACGTAAGATTAATATAACGGATTACAAGTTAACTAAAAGTTTCTGGCCATTACGGCCTTCATCTTTTATTTCTTTGCACTCAGTAGTTATTAGGGCAGCATATTCATGTATCCTCAAAACAACCAGTGTATATTTTGTCACAATGTTTCTGCCTATTTTCTTTGGAATCAGTCTTCGATATATTAGTCAAACAATCAAGGTCGATTATAATGTATACCAAATGAGATGGTAAGGTTACACTACTTACACGGAATAAGTCAGGATACAAAAAACATGCACTGAACATGTATTACAGTACAGGAAATTAGAAGAGTCTAAGTTTCTTCTAGTAAAACATTTCTGTTCCATATATTGAATTAAAAATTGAACTGTTAGAAGTATTTTCCATAATAATGGTAAGTCCAGGTCAGAATTCAACAATACAATGAAGGTAGTATTCAACTCAGCATAAAGACGTACAATGACCTGCAACAGGCACAAAAAAAAAAAAAAAAAAAAAAAAAAAAAAAAAAAAAAAAAAAAAAAAAAAAAAAAAAAAAAAAAGAAAGAAAGAAAGAAAGAAAGAAAGAAAGACACACACAGACAACACTTAAGCAATCAGCCATTAGACTTCATTAGAAAAAGAGAGCATTTGCACAATAAGAGAGGCTCATTGTACAGACACAAGATTGTCATATCTGAACCCTGCACTCCAAATCAAGGCTCTGGGGGAGAGACGAGAGGATAGGAGGGGAGAGGGGGTGGGGGACAGGAAGGTTGCAGGACAATGGTGGGGTTGGTTGCAGCACGGACTTATGGAGCATGTAACTACTGCACAAGTGGAAAGAGATGCAACTTAGGAACAGGTAGGGGAGGGGAGGGGAGGGGAGGGGATGGGAGGGGAGGGGAAGGGAGTACACACACACACACACACACACACACACACACACGACGGAGAAAAGGTTATTATAGGCTGCCACCTAAACAATTTTGGAATTGGATAATGTACTAAACGGATGACTCCCATCTGTTAGTTCAGAAAAGCTGGTGGTGTGGGTGAGAATCCAGATAGTCCGGATAGTGAATTAGCCATTGAAATTGAGCATATGCTCAGCTGCATGTTGTGCCACAGATTAGTGTAGCTTGATTTTGGGAAAAGTTTGGTGGTGGGCACTCAACCCAATGGAAACCTGGTTAATGGTCATGTCAATATAAAAAGCAGAGCAGTGATTGCAGACAGATAAATTATACGGATACTTTCACAGGTGGCCTGGCCTCTGATTGGGTAGGATAAGCCTGTGATGGGAATCTGACAAGTCTCGCAGTGGTTGTCTCCACGTGGTTGTGATACCTCCGGCGGGGGCTCGGGCAGGCATAGGGGTGGACTATGATGTTATGCAGGTTGTGTGGGTGACAGAACACTGCTTTAGGAGGGGTGGGAGGATCGTAGGTACTGTTTGAAGTCTAGATCTGTGGGATAGTTTCTGTCTCTGAAGACCTTTTTGAGTCCTTCGGCATATTAAAGAGGGAAGAAATGAAGCAGCCGGAGAAGATTGCTGTGTCACTGAATTATCCTTATTATATTGCTGAATTTCTACAGTTGCAGTAGACAAGGAAACAGATACTGGTACCTTCGATTACAGAGATGATAAAAATAAAGAATCTAATAATCTTGTAGTCATTGATGAGGCAGCAGCTGTGATTTTTGTAGAACTTACAAAACAAGTAGTACAGATTTAGGAGTATAATTGTCAGATGAATGGCTTAACTGAAAGGCATTAGTGGACTCTAAACCGAATTCGTGATATATCACAGCCATTAGGAGATAAATTATGCCAAAGTAAAAACTATGTGGAACCACCAATAGTGCAAGGCTAGATGAAAGGAGAAATTGGGAGGCATAGCCAGTTAATTAAGAAAAAAGTGCTCTTACACTTTAAAATCAATGGTATATTATTTATACATGGATGTTTAGTTATTTTTGGGTTGAGTGTGGACATTGTATCAAGTAGGGACTGTATAGTTAAATTAAATGTCACTTTTGACTGGGAGAATAGAAAATTAAAATTTATTGAACCAGAAACCAAAAATAATCACAACTAAAGTTACTTTATTAAGAGGTAATGACAGTTACAATCAAATCAGGGTGGGGAGGTTAGCAGAATTAGTAGAACAGACTTATTGTGATGAAGTTGACAGTGAATGAGGCAACAATGGAAGATTCAGCTTAAATTCAAAGCAGCAGAATTGTTAACTGAATCAGATAAAAAAGAATTGGATGGTTATTTGTGGAACGTAAAGATGAGAGTAAAAACTTATAAATTTGTACAAAAATTTAAGCCTCATTGTATTTTGTCAAACGATATACCACATACATTTACGAGAGAGAGATGTCTCTCAACTTCCGCTAAAAGAATAAAAGAGTAAGAAACGTGAAGTGCAAAGATATTTAGGGAAAAAAAGTCTCGCAATCAGTAAGGCCACATGGTGAGGACAGTAGTGCAGAATAAATCTGAATACAACAACAATGGTTTCTCGAAATAAATACAAAAACTAAAACTACAAAAAAAAAGGTTACCTTTGCAGCAAGATTATCTGCTGATGCAGCTTGTTCTGTACTCGCAACAGATGCCCGTGCTGCACCAACCTCAGTAGCGTCAGGCAGGCTTGGAGTCGAACTAGATTTGCGGCTTGCGAGAACACTACTGCTTCCGTTCTTTCCACTGGCCTTACTGCTGCTCGTTTGCTGGGCTGTGCCACTGCTCGGTGTTGTGGTAGCTGCCAAATATCAAGTTTAACATTTATACAGTCTGTAAGAAAGGTCTAAGGTGAGGAGGTGGTCGGGGGTAGAGTAGGTAGTGGAAGCGGTGAAATGTGGTGAGTGTGGGAGCGTGGAAGTGCGACAAGCATAGAGAAACTGTACCGTGAAAATCAGTGATTCGACAGGAGTATCCACCTACCCTGTACTGCAGTCATATTATGACATAATTTAACATACAAAATTGAATGATACCCATTCAAAATTGAATGATACCCATTTATTAGTGTCCTACTCAAAGGAAATAATTTATGATCCCTTGTCGAACGTTTGCCTGAATAACCCCTTAATCATCATGACAAATTTATTTCATTACACACATGCAAGTGACAGTGCACAGCATGCACTTGATACGTAAGCCACAAATGACTGGATATGCACTGCATAATAAATGGACATATCAGCAAAATTAAATTTTGTTGCTGTAATGACACACAGTACAGGTGGTTTCATGTCATAAATAATGAGTCACAAAAACCTGCTGAACAGGTGATGTAACTTTATTCATGCAGTATTTAAAAATTAAAGCATTTAGCAACTTGCAAAACTCTTTACACATAATTTCAGACCGTTACTAACGAAAAGATCAAGAAAATTGTAAAAGGATGGAGTTACCACTTACTACATTTCTGCTGTTCAGGCAGTAAAACTATGGCAAGATGTTACATTTTAAAACTTCTACACTACTAATGCACTCGTGAGACATTTTACACACAGTATACATACGTACCACTGAATGTACCTTCAAAATTATATCCTAATACAGCATATAGTTCATGAGATGAGGTCCAACAATTAGGTTCATGAAAAACCATCCCATCATGCAAGGGGTTTCGATTTATTATAACTTTACTACTAACTCTATTCTTGATATACTTTGCAGACTGTAAGCATATGTACCACTCAATGTATTATAGTTAGGGAGATATTACATTGATAACCCAATGAAATACATACAAATCCAGCCCATCATACACGAGGAAGTTGTTTAATCAGAATTCTACAGACTTCTCTAAATAACAGTATTTGTAAGAACACAATAAAAGGGAAATCTGAAAAATTTTAATTAAAAAATCAACAACAAAAATTTGTACTGTTGGCAAATTTTAAAATTATATCTTGAAAAATATGAATAGTCACAGGATGTTAACCGTTTTGAAAAATTATGAAATGGAAGGACTGCTAACTGTCAGCTATGACATTCTCCAACTACCAAAATATTTGTATGTAAGATAAAAGATCTGAATTTTTATGTTATTTAGAAACTATTTTCTCCATAATCTCCACCCTAAACATATAATAATAATTATAATTTCATGGCACATTACATTGTCATTGGGCAAAATACAATTGCAGTGGGCAACACTTATCTATACAAAATGTGAGAAATTTTTTAGGTAGACGTATCAGAAAACAGTGGACACTTAAACTGATCACTAATTTTATAAGTAAATGTCATGCAAAACTGGTATTTCTGAATCAAAATAATTACTTTGTAACATTACAAGTGAATAGGAAAACAATTAATAATTTTGCTTAAGCATTATATACCTGTTTTTCTTTTAATATTAAACAAAAAATACTATTGTCTTCTGTTTTGAGTTTTACTACTTCATGACTATGAATTAAAATTGTTTACAATGTAAAAATTAATACTACACTACTGAAAGGAGTTAGTTTGTTTTTCTTCTGCTTCTCACTGAACTTGTACAACCGGGCTGAACTTGCACATTGACAAGGATAACACAACAAGAGCAGTACTTTAGAAATGGAAAATGCACACTGATTTTTGATGATGGCCATTCAAAGCATCAGCATGATCACAAAGTGTCATAAAGGAGATGGTTATATCTCGCAAGCACGAAAGACACTTATTATCAGTTTCACCCACCACTGATTGTCGTACACACAAGAAATGAAGTTTCTCACTACAAAATCTTAATGTGTACTGTGGTCTCTGCATTTCACATGCAGTAACAGTCTGCATTTTGTGGAGAACTGTTCTTGTAATGTATGTGTACTCTGGGATGCAACCCAGTAGTGACTGCCACTAGCTTCATAGCACACCACTCTTCTCTTTTTTAAACGAACTTCTTACCAATCATATGCACTTTCTAAATGACCTGATGCTAAAAATACCCATTATTTATCTTAATTGCCGCATTACAGTGTTGATCAAGCTTATGAACCTAAAACCGTTACTTAAATGAGATACTGCAGCATCATCCACATACACATGTTCAGGAAATGTGTGGCCTGCTGACAGTGTAGCATGCACATGCAATGTCATGAATGAGATCATCACTGACAGCAGCAGAACAGTGTGATGTTCCAAGGACACAAGCAATAGATGTGAATGTTAATACTTGTAATGTGCACCAATGGTAACTTCAAATTTTGTTTTGGAAAGAAACAGACCAGTTCTCAGCAAAGCAGAAATGAACTAACGTGTCAGTATCCTGGGATGTGGAAGATTTCAATTCTGCTATGGCCTCTCCCCAAATTCTCCATGTATGATGATGAGCATTTCCTTTCATGGCCCAATCCCTAACCTATATAACAAACTTCTTTGGCTCTATTGTCTTCTTCACCAATTCCCCTCCCTCCAACATTGCCTAAGGTATGTCATTGCCAGTATCCTGAAGGTACAATGTTTCAACGATCATTATTTTAGCAGCTGGACACATTGCACACTCCTGCAACCAACATTTATCTTGTTACTTTTGACTTATACACAAAAGCATCAGGTCCACATTGTGTACTTCATTCCTGTGACACTGTTTATTGCAAAACAAAGTTTGTTGTTAATGCAGTAAATACATGAGCATGCTTCCTTCACTGGTTGGCATTTTACCCATTTTGACAAAGTGTAGAATTTCATGATACCAGTTTTTAAAATGGGGGATATCCTTGTTCATTATGAGATGTCTTTCTCTTATTGATCTTGTAATAGCTTTCCTTTAACTTTTTCACTAACTGAAATAACATCAGCCTGGTTGGGACTTTTACTGTTGTAAAGTTTGTAATCACTTAGATAGGTAATATTCCAGAGCAACAGTCAACATATTATCTTGTAACAATACCCACAGTATGAACCTGGGCATGCACAAATACCTTTTTCATTATTTTTTTTATGTACTTTTGAAATTAATGAGAGGACGTAGCTAATTATTTCTGTTTCTCGTTGTTGGAGTAGGGTCATTCCATGTCAAATGACCCAATTTTTGACAATGCTGAAGGTCGACCATCATCATTTCTGTTCAAATTTTACCAGAATGCTGTTAACAACTTAAAGGATCTTACACAAAATTTTAGGCCACTATCTAATGTGGTTGAGACTTCAGCACTCCTTTTGTGGAAGGGTGTCGTGCATTTTGCGTGTCTGTGTGTGTGTGTGTGTGTGTGTGTGTGTGTGTGTGTGTGTGTGTGTGTGTGTGTCTTGTGGCCAGTGTTTGCACTTTCACTGTCCTGCATTTAAAGTACTTCACATTTCCAAGTCTGGGTTTCTCGGTCAGATTTGCCTGGATAATTAAAAAATAACATGATCATGTGTAAAATTTAAGTAGTTTATTTTAATTTCTTCAAAGCCAGGCATAAATTTAAAGTCAACCTTGGCAATCCCTTATTAAACTTTCTTTTAAATTCCATATGAAAAACCAACCCCCTTCAACCACAGATATTGCCGAGGTGGGGTGGCTTTCGTGCCTCAAAGATACAAATAGCTGTACTGTTGGTGCAACCACAGTGGAGGGGTATCTGTGGAGAGGCCAGACAAACATGTGGTACTTGAAGAGTGGTAGCAGTCTTTTCAGTAGTTGCAGTGGCAACAGTTTGAATGACTGACTGAGCTGACCTTGTAACATGAGCTAATGTGGCTTTGCCATACAACTACAGTGAATGGCTGAAAGCAAGAGGAAACTACAGCCGTTACTTTTCCCCAAGGACATGCAGCTCTACTGCATTAATGTATGAGGGCATTGTCTTGAGTATAATATTCCAGAGGTAAAATAGTCCCCCATTCGGATCTCTGGGCGGGGACTACTCAGGAGGATGTAGTCATTAAGAGAAACAAAACAGGCATTCTACGGATAAGAGCATGGAATGTTAGATCCCTTAATTGGTTGGGAAGTTACAAGTCCTTGAGAATTTCAGAGGGAACTTTAGGCAACAACTGACAAAAGGGGGAGTGGGGGATCAAACAGTAGAAGAGGATTGGGTAGTATTGAGAGATGAAATAAGGAAGGCAGCAGAGGACAAAATAGGTAGAAAGGTAAGACCTACAAAAAATCCTTGGATATAACAGGAAATACTAAATTTAATTGATGAAAGGAGAAAACATAAAAATGCAGTAAATGAAAGAGGCAAAATGAAGTACAGATGACTAAGAAATATGACTGACAGGAAGTGCAAAATAGCTAAGCAGGAGTGGCTAGAAGGCAAATGCAAGTCTGTATAAGAATGTATAACTAAGGCGAATATTTGATACCACCTACAGGATAATAAAAGAAACATTTGGAGACACAGCTATATGAATATAAATAACTCAGATGAAATGTCAGTTCTCATCACAGAAGGGAAATTTGAAAAGGGGACGGTGGAGAGAGTATATAGAGGGGTTCTATAAAAGAAATGAACTTGTAGACAATATTATAGGAAGGGAAGAGTATGTGGATGAAGCTGAAATAGGAGATACTATACTGAGAGATGAATTTGACAGAGCACTTACTGATTTAAGTTGAAACAAGGCCCTGGAGTGGCCGACTTTCCCTCAGAACTACAGAACTCTGGGAGAGCCAACCATGTCAAAATTATTTCACCTGGTGCAAAAGATGCACAGGATAGGGGAAATAACCATAGACTAAAAGAAAAATGTAATAATCCCCATTCCAAGGAAAGCAGGTGCAAACACATGTGAAATTACATAACCATCAGTTCAGTAACTCATTACTGCAAAATTTTAAAATGAATTATTTATAGAAGGATGAAAAAACTGGTAGAAACCAACCTTGGGGAAGACCAGTTTGGATTCAAGAGAAATGTAGGAACACGGGAGCCAATACTCATCTTACCTTAGAAGATGGATTAAACAAAGCTTTTGACTATGTTAATTGGAATACACTCTTTCAAATTCTGAAATCATCAGGAGTAAAATATAAGGAGTGAAGGTTATTTGCAACTTGTACAAAAACCATACAACAGATGTAAGAGTCTAAGGACATGAAAGGAAACACTGGTAGGGAAGGGATTAAGACAGGACTGTAGCCTTTCTCTAATGTTATTCAATTTGTACATTGAACAAGCTATAAAGGAAAGCAAGGAGAAATTTGGGGAAGGAATTAAAAGTTCAGGGAGAAGAAATAAAAGCTTCGTGTTTTGCTGATTACATTGTAATTTTGTCAGAGTGAGCAAAGGACCTAGAGGAGCAGTTGAACGGAATGGATAGTGCATTGAAAGGAGCTTATAAGATTATCATTAAGAAGAGTAAAACAAGGTTAATGGAAATGCAGCCTTAAAATATCAGGTGATGCTGAAGGAATTACATTAGGCAACAAATCTATGAAGGTGGTAAACGAGTTTTGTTACAGTGAATTAACACACGACGGTCGCAGTACAGAGGATATAAAATGCAGAATGGCAATGGCAAGAAAAGCGTTTTTGAAAAAGAGAAATTTGTTAACATTGAACACTAAGTTAAGCATAAGGAAGTCCTTTCTGAAGGCATTTGTGTGGAATGTTGCCTTGTATGGGAGTGAAATGTGGATGGTAAATGGTTGTGACATGAAATATGGTGTCACATAAGAATGCTGAAGATTGTGTAACTAATGAGGAGGTATTAATCAGAATTGGGAAGAAAGAAATCTCTGGCATGCCTTGACCGAAAGAAGGGATTGATTGATAGGACACATTCTTAGATATCAAAGAATTGTGAATTTAGCATTGGAGGGAAGAGTGTGGGGTAAAAATTGCAGAGGAAGACCAAAAGACACATATAGTAAGCAAATTCAAATGGATATGCGTTGCCATTCTTATGAGGAGATGAAAAGGTTTCTCAGGATAGGGCAGGGTAGAAAGCCATAGCAAACCAGACTCCAGACTGAAGATAACAAAAACAAATGAAAAACTGATCTAGACACCTAGACCTGGAAATGTGAAGGACATTAGATGCAGAGCAATTGATGCCTAAACTTGGCCAAAAATTTGTCAAGCAACATTTGGAGAGGTTGTGCATTCATTTTCAAAATCATTTTGCAATTCAACCCTTAGAATGCCCAGTAAATAATAATAATAATAGTAACAACAACAACATTCTTAATATTCTAGCAGAGAAAAAGCAGATCTCTCTAATGGTGGAAATCTGAGGTGACATATATGAAGATACTGCATTTGCCTCCAAACTTGGTGAAATTTTGCATTCTTGTGTTTTGGAGGCAACTTTCTGGACCATTATCTCAGGAACTACAACACACACTTTATTACTAGACAGAACAACTGGTAAGGGTACAGACATATTTTTTAAATTTTATCTTTCAATAAACTGGAACCTTACATTTAAACCATGAAACAAACAAGTACAAGTAAATAAGTAATATAGTGAGGACAGTTTACTACTCACCGCAAAGACGTGGCGACGAGCTGCGACAGGCACATACAAAAGACACACACATACAACACATTCAGCTATCGGCCATGGCCTTCTTCAGAAATAGAGCACTCACGCAATCACACAGGCACACAACACAGTCATACAACCATCACCTCCGACTGCCACACTTCGAATCACGCTCTGCAGCGAATCAGGGACGGGAGGGGAGGGGAGGGGGAGGGGATAGAAAGGTTACGTCACGGTGGTGGGGATGTGTTAGATGGGAATAACGAGATGCAGCTTAGGAATGGAGTGGGGAGGCGGGTGAGGGGAGAAAATAAAATAAAATAAAATAAAATAAAGTAAAGTAAAGTAAAATAAAGTAAAATAATTCATGTACACTGCAAGTGCACAAGACCACACACACACACACACATACATATATATATATACATACACACACACACACACACACACACACACACACACACACACACATATATATATACAAACACACGATCACACATTCACACACCACTCAAAATAGGTGAGGTTTGGGATAGAGAGGTAGGAACTGTAAGGTATGGAAAAATATATATATATAGGGAAGTTATCGTAGGTTGAGGCCTGGTTGATTTCGGGATCGGAGAATGTATTGTAGGGATAACTCCCATCTGTGCAGTTCAGAAAAGCTGGTGGTGGATGGGAGGATCCAGATGGCCCGGGTTGTGAAGCAGCCATTGAAATCAAGCATGTGCTCCGCTGCATGCTGTGCCACAGGGTGGTCCACCTTGTTTTTGGCCACAGTTTGGCGGTGGCCATTCATCCTAATGGACAGCTGGTTGGTGGTCATGCCAATATAGAAAGCTGTACAGTGCTTGCAGCACAGTTGGTAAATTACGTGGCTGCTTTCACAAGTGGCCCGGCCTCTGATAGGGTAGGATAAGCCTGTGACAGGACTGGAATAGGAAGTGCTGGGTGGGTGGATTGGACAGGTCTTGCAGCGGGGTCTTCCACAAGGATATGATCCCTGTGGCAGTGAGCTGGGTTTCGGGGTGGCATAAGGATGAACTAGGATGTTGTGAAGGTTGGGAGGGCGACGGAACACCACTTTAGGAGGGGTGGGAAGGATCTTGGGCAGGATGTCTCTCATTTCAGGGCATGAGGATAGAAAATCAAAACCTTGGCGAAGGATGGAATTTAGTTGTTCGAGACCAGGGTAGTACTGGGTGACGAGGGGAGCGCTCTTTTGTGGATGGTTACTAGTGTTAGGAAGAGGATTTGGGGTGTGTGAGGATATGGCACGGGAGATTTGTTTGCGGACTAGGTCTGTGGGGTAGTTTCTGTTTGTGAAGGCCTTTGTGAGACCTACAGCATATTCAGAAAGGGAATTCTTGTCACTGCAGATATGCCGTCCACGGGTGGCCAGGCTGTAAGGGAGGGATTTTTTGACGTGGAAGGGATGGCAACTGTCAAAATGTCCCCTGTCCCCTCGTCACCCAGTACTACCCTGGTCTCGAACAACTAAATTCCATCCTTCGCCAAGGTTTTGATTTTCTATCCTCATGCCCTGAAATGAGAGACATCCTGCCCAAGATCCTTCCCACCCCTCCTAAAGTGGTGTTCCGTCGCCCTCCCAACCTTCACAACATCCTAGTTCATCCTTATGCCACCCCGAAACCCAGCTCACTGCCACAGGGATCATATCCTTGTGGAAGACCCCGCTGCAAGACCTGTCCAATCCACCCACCCAGCACTTCCTATTCCAGTCCTGTCACAGGCTTATCCTACCCTATCAGAGGCCGGGCCACTTGTGAAAGCAGCCACGTAATTTACCAACTGTGCTGCAAGCACTGTACAGCTTTCTATATTGGCATGACCACCAACCAGCTGTCCATTAGGATGAATGGCCACCGCCAAACTGTGGCCAAAAACAAGGTGGACCACCCTGTGGCACAGCATGCAGCGGAGCACATGCTTGATTTCAATGGCTGCTTCACAACCCGGGCCATCTGGATCCTCCCATCCACCACCAGCTTTTCTGAACTGCACAGATGGGAGTTATCCCTACAATACATTCTCCGATCCCGAAATCAACCAGGCCTCAACCTACGATAACTTCCCTATATATATATATTTTTCCATACCTTACAGTTCCTACCTCTCTATCCCAAACCTCACCTATTTTGAGTGGTGTGTGAATGTGTGATCGTGTGTTTGTATATATATATATATATGTGTGTGTGTGTGTGTGTGTGTGTGTGTGTGTGTGTGTGTGTGTGTGTGTGTGTGTGTGTATGTATATATATATATGTATGTGTGTGTGTGTGTGTGGTCTTGTGCACTTGCAGTGTACATGAATTATTTTACTTTATTTTACTTTACTTTACTTTATTTTATTTTATTTTATTTTATTTTCTCCCCTCACCCGCCTCCCCACTCCATTCCTAAGCTGCATCTCGTTATTCCCATCTAACACATCCCCACCACCGTGACGTAACCTTTCTATCCCCTCCCCCTCCCCTCCCCTCCCGTCCCTGATTCGCTGCAGAGCGTGATTCGAAGTGTGGCAGTCGGAGGTGATGGTTGTATGACTGTGTTGTGTGCCTGTGTGATTGCGTGAGTGCTCTATTTCTGAAGAAGGCCATGGCCGATAGCTGAATGTGTTGTATGTGTGTGTCTTTTGTATGTGCCTGTCGCAGCTCGTCGCCACGTCTTTGCGGTGAGTAGTAAACTGTCCTCACTATATTATTTATTCCAACCTGGACTTTCCATTATTATACAAGTAAATAAGTGTTAGATGAGAGGAAATTTTAATATGTTTTGTTTCTTTTATTTTTAGTGTAAGAGAATCTGTTGTATTTTTCTGTTCTATTTTCTTTTCTATTTTCCTTCTCCGAGGTGTTCCTTCGGGCTTCGTGTAGCAGCGCAGGTGTGTGACGTCATGCCGAAAGTTGCCAGGAGAATGCAATGCCGTACGGAGTTCTGGGGAGCACCGAGGATTTGAAGAAAGGAATAAATAAGGGAAGAGAAATGGAAAAGTAAGGTGAATGTGTTTTGGTTGATACCACCTTACAGAACTGAGAATATATAAAGACTAACATTCAACATATTGTATAATAACACACAATAAATACAGTTATGAAGATTTATACCAGCATTTCCAATCAGTATGCATATTTATATGGAATTTAGATAAAGTTGTCAAATTTCTATCTGTTGCGAGGCTGTGCAACAAGCATGGGGCGTACAAGATTTATTAAATATTGGACATGCAGACACCTCGCAAACTACACAAACACAGAATAACAAGGCGTAAAAAGTGTTTGCTATTTAATGGGATAGCCAAAGTTGACCTCTTCTAGACACAGAATTTCCAATTAAACCTATGATAATTTAATTTTTTAATCTCTGGGCACAACTGACCTAGAAACCTAGACTTGAAAACGTTAAGTACCTTAGATGCAGAGCAATGACAGTGCAAACTTCACCAAAAGTTTAAACACACACACACACACACACACACACACACACACACACACACACACACACAAAATGCATGACACCCTTCCACATGTTTGTTAAGCTTAAGGGACTTAACTGCGGCTTCATCAGTCCCAAACCTTACAAACTACTTATGAAATAACTTATACTAAAAACGACACAAGCATTCTCATGCCTGAGGGAGGATTCAAACATCCGATGCGGGAGGCCACGCAATACGTAACGTGGCACTTGAGACTGGTCAGCTACTTCCGCATGGCGACGTCCTTCCGCAAAAGGGGGCTCTGCAGTTTCAACCACATTAGATATTGACCTAAAATTTTGTATAAGATCCTTTAAACAGTTTAACATCATCGTGGTAAAATCTGAACAAAATTGAAGATGGTGGAGCTTCCGCACTCTGGTGATTTGACGTGCAATGACCCAGTAGCTATCGAATATCAGTGTCTGTAATTGTACCTTCTCAGAGTAAGTGACTGCTTGAATTGAAGTATTTGGGTTTTCAAATCAAACATCACATTTCGTACACATTTACAGACATGTTCTCCTCTCTGTCAGTCAGATTAAGAACCTTTTGGCATTCTTTAAGAATTGTACAATCGCTGTCCAGAACAAATCGAATGTATCGTTCCACAAGAACACAATCATGGAGAAAAAAAAAAAGAACTAATTGAATTTGATAAAACAAATTTACACTACAATTAGACAACGAAGCCAGAAATGAAGGCTCTTCAGATTCTGCAGCAAGTGCATCTCCGTTATACACTTCATAAAGTTGTGAAGATGTTGCTTGTATAAAACATGTTTCAATTTCTTTCATTTTTGTGACTTCTGACATTTTTCTGGCGTATTTCTTCATTGAGTAACTTTCTGTGTGCAGACAGATACCTTCATCTTTGTGACACAATATTTCGGCCTGGAAACGTCCGGCCACCTTCAGGTGAGCAGCGAGTACTGAAGAGCCCATGTGCAGTTGCGGTATTTATAGTGTTTCTTGCACATGCTAAAATTGCTGGTATCGTTTTGCGCATGCTTTAGGTGGTGCCATGCGCGCTAAAGCCGAGTTGTATGTGCTGTCCTCAGTGGTGGAAGAGCAACAGTCTTCTAATCAATGATAATCAATTGATGGCATCGATTATGCTGTGACTGGATAATATTAATCACAGGATTCCAATTTTTTTCGAGCTGAAAGCCGTTGTCACGATTTATAAGACTGTCGGCAAGATGAATTTCCACCGATTCTTTAATAACTTAATCCCACAAATTGGAGATAGAGTTAACATTTTTGTTTCACTATATTCCATTGTGTGTCCCATGGAAATGCAGTGTTCTGCTACTGCTGACTTTGATGGTTGGAAAAAACGGGCGTGTCTTTCATGTGCTACACTTAATTCCTGTGTAGTTCGTATTGTCTGACCTATATATGCAAAACCATACTCACGGGGAATCTTGTAAAAAAACCAGTTTTCTCAGTTTCAGATCATATTTGACGGACCTACTAAGGCCAAGCTCTTCACAGGTAGACGGAAGAGAACCTCGATTTTATTTTTCCTAAGCAACCTGCCTATTTTGGAGTGGACATTTCCAGCAAAAGGAAGGAAAGCAATTGATTTGTAATTGTCATCAGTGTATTTGTATTGCTTATTGTTGTTATAGTTGTACATAGCCTTCTTTATTTGGGCTCTTCAGTACTCGCAACTCACCTGAAGATGGCTGGACGTTTCCACGCCGAAATATCGTGTCAGAATGACGAAGGGATCCGACTCCACACCCCAAAGTTATTGGATAAAGAAATGTGCCACGAAAACTTCAGAAGTCAAATCAGATACCTCTATGGGGAGGAGGTGATTCAGGATGTGCGCAGATTGGATAAATTACGTGAGAGCCAGGTTACTGTGTTGATCGATTTTATTGTTGAGATGTTAGAGACAATAATATGATTCCTACTTTCACCAGAGTTGTTCATTTTGTCAATAGCGCTGCTGCCAATAATATAAAACATGAAGCAGGTCTGGCCATAGTCAGAGAACGTGTATTTTTATTTATTTATTTATTTATTTATTAAACACATTGTGAATTAGAAGCTCTTTCTGGAGATTTATTTAAGTTATATCAGAAGATTGCAGCAAGAAGTTCCCCTTTCAGTTGGGACTGAATTGATGGTGTATCCTGGGCTAAAGCAGATTGGGCACACAGGGACAGTATGAACAGACAAAATGTAAAGTTCTGCTGACTCCTAATACATAAGTCGCAAGATGCTTCTGCTGGACCATCTGTGGTGAACCTCACGGAGAAATCTTTTGATGATGTGGCGATACCTGTTCTCGCATAAGGATTAAACCTCATTCCCATGTCCACTAAGCCTCCTTTGATGGATTTCATCAATTGTATTGAAAAAGCTATAAGAACTCTCTCTGTGGATTATGCAGACGAAATTCAATGAGAATCCTGCCGCACACTTTCGAAATGTACTCCTCAGTGTAGTAATATCTCGTCATAAATTAAATAGAAAGCACATCAAGGAGAGTATGTGTTGAAATGAGACTGTCAGTTCTGCACTAAATAAATTACCGATAAGATGTAACAAATCGAATAAAGGCACCTTGGTAAAGAGTGAGACCACATCGAAACTTACTAATAAGTATGAGCTACTTCAAGTGATTGACAAAATCTTCAGAATTGTGTATATGTTGACAAAAACACTTACCCACATACGGCTTGAGCAGATGGGTCATGTGTTTGGCAGTAGAATGGGTTGGAGTACCAATGTTACTCACTATTAATCTCACAGGAGCACAATCATTATGGATCTTGGGGAGTTCTGAAAGATTGGTGTCTTTGGAAAGTATCCACATAATCCGGACGGTGTAACACTGAGCCAAGATGTGCTGGCCATGCACCAAGGCATGTTTACCCACAGGGTAATCCTCATTACCAACAAACACTGTCTGCCTGTGACTGTTCATGCGAATGGACAGTTTGTTGCTGGTCATTCCCACACAGAACGCTTCACAGTGCGTCAATTGGTATATCACGTGGGTGCTATCGCAAGTGGCTCTGCCCTTAATCATGTACACCTTCCGGGTTATGGGACTGGAGTAAGTGGTGGTGGAAGGGTGCATAGGGCAGGTTTTACAACAGGGGCGGTTACAGGGGTAGGAGCCAGAAGGTAGGGAAGGTGGTTTGGGGATTTAATAGGGATGGACTAGGAGGTTACAGAGCTTAGGTGGGCAGTGGAAAGACACTCTCAGTGGAGTGGGAAGGTTGTCATGAAAGATGGATCTCATTTCAGGGAAGGATTTAAGGAAGTCGTATCCTTGCTGGAGAGCCACATTCAGAGTCTGCTCCAGTCCCGGAAAGTATCCGGTGACGAGGGACACTTCTGGGGTTCTTCTGTGGAAGGTTATGAATTTGGTGGGATGAGGAAATGGCTCTGGCAAATGCCAGAATGTAGCTTTCCAGAAAGGATACGACTTCCTTAAATCCTGCCCTGAAATGAGATCCATCCTTCGTGACATCCTTCCCACTCCACCGAGAGTGTCTTTCCACCTAACCACCGTAACCTCCTAGTCCATCCCTAAGAAATCACCAAACCACCTTCCCTACCTTCTGGCTCCTAAGCTTGTAACTGCCCCCGTTATAAAACCTGACCTATGCACCCTTCCAGCACCAGTCACTCCAGTCCCATGACCTGGAAGGTGTACACGATCAAGGGCAGAGCCACTTGCGATAGCACTCAAGTGATTTACCAACTGACATGCCTGCACTGTGAAGCGTTCTATGTGGGAATAACCAGCAACAAACTGTCCATTCACATGAACGGTCACAGGCATACAGGCATTCCACTTGAGGCTTGTTGGTAATGAGGATCACCCTGTGGCTAAACATGCCTTGGTGCACGGGCAGCACATCTTGGCACAGTGTTACACCGTCCGGGTTATCTGGATACCTCCCACCGATACCAATCTTTCAGAACTCCAGAGTTGGGAACTTGCCCTTCAACATATTCTCTCTTCCCTTTGCCCACATAGTCTCACCCTCCGCTAAATTCAAATTCCCGTCCACCATCTTTAACATCTTTGCCTCGGTTCTCTGGACAGAGCCTCTGCCTCAAGTGGAATCTCTGTCCAATGTCTTTGCTTTCTACAATAAGTGTGTCTCTGTGTTTGCATGTGTATATGTGGGTGTGTATTTGTTTACGTTCCCCCCCTCCCCCCCCCCCCAAAATCCTCTCGCGGGATTGGAATGGCTCCTTACCCGCTCCCTTAAAACCCTCATTCTTTCTTTTTCACTCTCCTTTCTCCTTTCCTCCACTCCCATGAACCACGGACATTGCCGAGGTGGGGTGGCTTGCGTGCCTCAGCGATACAGATAGCCGTACCGTAGGTGCAACCACAGCGGGAGGGTATCTGTGGAGAGGCCAGACAAACGTGTGGTTCCTGAAGAGGGGCAGCAGCCTTTTCAGTAGTTACAGGGGCAACAGTCGGGATGATTGACTGAGCTGGCCTTGTAACATCAGCTAATGTGGCTTTGCCACACAGCTACTGCGAACGGCTGAAAGCAAGGGGAAACTACAGCCGTTACCTTTCCTGAGGACATGCAGCTCTGCTGTATGAACATACGATGATGGCATCCTCTCGGGTAAAATATTCCAGAGGTAAAATAGTCCCCCATTCGGATGTCCGGGCGGGGACTACTCAGGAGGATGTGATCATCAGGAAAGACAATACTGGCATTCTACGGGTCGGAGCGTGGACTGTTAGATCCCTTAATCGAGTAGGAAAATTAGAAAATTTAAAAAGGGAAATGGATAGGTTGAAGTTAGATATAGTGGGGATTAGTGAACTTCGGTGGCAGGATGAACAGGATTTCTGGTCGGGTGAGTACAGGATTATAAATACAAAATCAGTTGGGGGTATCACAGGAGTAGGACTGATAATGAATAAGAAAATAGGAATGCGGGTAAACTACTATGAGCAACACAGTGATCGCATTATTGTAGTCAAGATCGATACGAAGCCAACACCGACAACAGTAGTACAGGTTTATATGCCAACTAGCTCTGCTGATGATAAGATCGAAGAAATATATGAGGAGCTAAAGGAAATTATTCAGACAATTAAGGGAGAGGAAAACTTAATTGTTATGGGAGACTGGAACTCGGTAGTAGGACAAAGAAGGGAAGGGAGGATAGTAGGTGAATATGGTCTGGGCAAAGGGAATGACAGAGGAAGCCGCCTGGTAGAATTTTGCACAGAACATACTTTAGTTATAACAATCACCTGGTTCAAGAATCACAAAAGAAGGTTGTATACGTGGAAGAGACCAGGAGACAACGGAAGATACCAGATAGATTTTATAATGGTAAGACATAGATTTCAGAACCAGGTTCTACAGTGTAAGACATACCCAGGGGCAGATATAGACTCTGAGCATAACTTGTTGGTTATGAACTGTAGGCTGAAACTAAAGAAACTACAAAAAGGTAGGAAAACAAGGAGATTGGACCTGGATAAATTGAAGGAACCTGAGGTTCTTAAGAATTTCAGAGGGAGCTTTAGGCAACCATTGACAGAAACAGGGGAAAATAAAACAGTAGAGGAGGCATGGGTACAATTGAGAGATGAAATAGTGAAGGTAGCAGAGGACAAAATAGGTAGGAAGGCAAGACCTACAAAAAATCCTTCGATATCACAGGAGATACTAAATTTAATCGATGAAAGGAGAAAATATAAAAATGCAGTAAATGAAACAGGCAAAATGGAGTACAGACGACTAAGAAATGAGATTGACAGGAAGTGCAAAATGGCTAAGCAGGAGTGGCTAGAAGTCAAATGCAAAGATGTAGAAGAATGTATAAATAGGGGAAAAATAGATACAGCCTACAGGAAAATAAAAGAAACATTTGGAGATAAGAGAAACAGCTCTATGAATATTAAGGACACGGATAGAAAACCAGTTCTCAGGAAAGAAGGGAAAGCTGAAAGGCGGAAAGAGTATATAGAGGGGCTCTACAAAGGAAATGAACTTCGAGACAATATTGTAGGAAGGGAAGAGGATGTAGATGAAGATGAAATAGAAGATACTGTACTGAGAGAAGAATTTGACAGCGCCCTGAAAGACCTAAGTCAAAACAAGGCCCCTGGAGTAGATGATATTCCCTCAGAGCTACTGAAGTCTCTGGGAGAACCAGCCATGACAAAATTGTTTCACCTGGTGTGTAAGATGTATGA
Source organism: Locusta migratoria (assembly GCA_026315105.1). NCBI lineage: Eukaryota > Metazoa > Arthropoda > Insecta > Orthoptera > Acrididae > Locusta > Locusta migratoria. Next base: position 68,687,499 of record CM048750.1, on the reverse strand, counting down.
GACAGGTGAAATACCCTCAGACTTTAAGAAAAATGTTATAATCCCATTCGCTAAGAAAGCAGGTGCAGACAGGTGTGAAAACTACAGAACCATCAGTTTAATAAGTCATGGTTGCAAAATATTAACGCGAATTATATACAGAAGGATGGAAAAGCTGGTAGAAGCCGAACTCGGGGAAGATCAGTTTGGGTTCAGGAGAAATGTAGTAACTCGGGAGGCAATACTCACTTTACGGCTTATCCTAGAAGATAGATTTGGAGAAGGCTTACGACAATGTTCATTGGAATAAACTCTTTCAAGTTCTGAAGCAAGCAGGAGTAAAATATAGGGAACGTAAGGTTATTTACAACTTGTACAAAAACCAGACAGCGGTGGTCAGAGTTGAAGGGCATGAAAGGGATGCAGTAGTGCGAAAGGGAGTAAGACAGGGTTGTAGTCTTTCTCCAATGTTGTTCAATTTGTACATTGAGCAAGCTATAAAGGAAAGCAAGGAGAAATTTGGTGAAGGAATAAAAGTTCAGGGGAAAGAATTAAAAACATTGCGTTTGCCGACGACATAGTAATTCTGTCATATACAGCAAAGGACCTGGAAGAGCAATTGAACGGAATGGACGGTGTGCTGAATGGTGCATATAAGATGAACATTAACAAGAGCAAAACTAGGGTAATGGAGTGCAGTGTAAGAAAATCAGGTGATGCTGAAGAAATTAGATTGGGAAACGAAGCAATAAAGGAGGTAGATGAGTTTTGTTACTTGTGCAGTAAAATAACAAATGATGGTCGCAGTACAGAGGATATAAAATGCAGAACGGCAATGGGTAGAAAAGTGTTCTTGAAAAAGATAAATTTGTTAACATCGAATATTGATTTAAACCTAAGGAAGTCCTTTCTGAAGGCATTTGTATGGAGTGTTGCCTTGTATGGGAGTGAGACATGGACGATAAACAGTGCGGACAGGAAGAGGATTGAGGCTTTTGAAATATGGTGCTACAGAAGAATGCTGAAGATTAGGTGGGTGGATCGTATAACTAATGATGAGGTACTGAACAGAATTGGGGAGAAAAGGAATTTCTGGCATACCTTGACAAAAAGAAGGGATAGATTGGTAGGATACATTCTTAGACATCAAGGAATTGTGAATTTAGCGTTGGAGGGAAGTGTATGGGGAAAAAAATCACAGGGGAAGACCAAGAGATGGATACAGTAAGCAGATTCAGACAGATGTAGGTTGTCGCTCTTATGCGGAGATGAAGAGGCCTGCTCAGGATAGGGTATTGTGGAGAGCTGCATCAAACCAGTCTCCGGACTGAAGACCACATCAACTCCTTTCCTACTCTGCCTGAAGAAGCAACTAGGTTGTGAAAGCTTGCTTTTGTGTGTGTGTGTGTGTGTGTGTGTGTGTGTGTGTTTCTCTGTATTTTTAAATCTTTCCCTGTTAATCGTAAATGTTTTAGACACCCCCCCCCCTCCACGCTAAACATCATTCAGTTCACTCATCTTTTCTTCTCTTTACTGATTTATCTTTCCTCTTTGGTAAAATATATCCTCTTTGGCATGGCTCAGTGCTAATATACAGTATCTCTGTCTTCCACACTCCTCAAACACCATCCTCATGAACTAAGTCATAAGTTACCTTCCCCTTCCAATCCCAATCCCATCCCGTTCTTCTTCCCTTTTAGCATACCTGAAGAAGGAACTCTGTTTCAAAAGCTTGTTATTTTTTCATCCTTTTTCTTTATTTGTGTGACTATTGGCGGTACAGCACAAAGGTAAGTACTGGTCAGCCAATCTATCTCTAAAGAAATGTCTATGTGGACCTCAGTGAAAGCAGACAAATTAGTAAAGACATTAATAAAAGACGTGGAATTTGTATGCAGCAGTGGCTGGATAGTCAGATTAAAGGAACATTACGAAAAAATAAGTGGCAAAATTAACAATGTAACAGTGTGAATACCGAAAATTTGACAATGGCCCACTACCATGTGGCCCACAACTCTTGATGAATACGTGAACTATGACGTCTTTAATGCAAGAAGAGTCTGATATTTTTACACAGACATCTGAAAAAACTCTGAAATTCAAGGTTGAAAAATTTGTTGGTGGAGAATCTAAAGAACAAACACTTCTGGTTGTAATAATACAGGAGGACCTGAGAAGAAAAAAAAGTACTCACGATAAATAGAAAATCCTTGGAATTTGAAGCATGTAAAAACATCTGCTAGGCCACTACACTGCTAAAAAAATGCCTTAATGATTGTCAAACTCAGCAAACAAAGGAACTGGTTTCTGTTGACAACTGTACAGCACATTCTGCACTCCCTGGTCTGGAGAATATTAAGCTTGTTTTCCTCACAGAAAATATGACAAGCTCATTGCAGCCCATGGACCAAGGAGTAATTAGGAGGCAGAAATAACATATCATAAGCTTATATTACTGAAAATGATACACTGGATTGAGATGAAACAGGATTACTGTTACAATAATGAATGCAATCAAATGACGCATTATGATGCATTACTAAAGGCAGGAGATGAATCACACCTCAAACTATCAAAAACTATTTCCGTCACAATTGAAGAAATAAATGTCACCAAAACTGAAGACACGTTTTGCGACACTATCTGAATTGCTAGCAGAAATCGATTGAGAACATTCTCAATCAGTGCAACTATGAAATGTATGTAACAATAGATGATGACCGCGTTTCAACTGAAGTGCCAACTTAATGGAAAAAAATTGCACTGGCTTGTTCTATGGCCCACTTTAGATTTGCCTGTAGTTTCATAATGTTTTTGCATAATTTCGGACAAAAATAATAAAAATGTAAATGTATGATATGATTACAACTACCATTGTGATAATATCTACATACCCAACACTTAATATCCCTTTTAATCTACATACTGAAGACTGCAACAACAACAACAACAACAACAACAACGACAACCTGGAAATTAGGTTCTATCTGTGAGAAGCAATCTGAAGAAAATGATCACAAATGTAGAAAACTTGCATCATGATAATGCTCCTACTCACAACTCAGCAATTGTTTCACAATTTTTGACACAAGAAACCAACCTCATGTTGCCTCAGACACCATATTAAATGGACCTAAGTCCTGGTCTTACGATTTCTTTTGAGACTGAACAGAACAATCAATGTCATCTAGTCACCATTGATAAAAAATGCTTTATAAAATAACTTACTTGAATTGTTTGTCACTGACTGTGACTAAGAATTGCTGTGTTGTTGTGGTCTTCAGTCACAAGACTGTTTTGATGCAGCTTTCCACCCTACTCTATCCTGAGCAAGCCTCTTCATCTCCAAGTAAGAACAGCAACCTATAACTGCTTACTGTATCCATCTCTTGGTCTTCCTCTACAGTTTTTATCCCAAACACTTCCCTCCAACGCTAAATTTGCAAATCCTTGATGTCTAAGAATGTGTCCTACCAATCAGTCCCTCTTTTTAGTCAAGGTATGGCAGAAATTCCTATTTTACCCAATTCTGTTCTGTACCTCCTCGTTACACAATCCACTCATCTAATCTTCAATATTCTTCTGTAGCACCACATTTCAAAAGCTTCTTTCCTCTTCCTGTACGCACTGTTTATTGTCCATGTTTCACTCCCATACAAAGCAACACTCTACACAAATGCCTTCAGAAGGCACTTCCTTAGGCTTAAATCAATATTCAATGATAAGAAATTTCTCTTTTTCAAAAACGCTTTTCTACCTACTGCCATTCTGCATTTTATATTCTCAGTACTATGACCATCATTTATTATTTTACTGTCCAAGTACAAAACTTATCTTCCACCTTCATTGTTTAGTTACCTCATCTAATTCCATCAGCATCATCTGATTTTCTTAGACCGCACTCCATTATCCTTATTTTGCAAATTTTAATGTTCGACTTATATGCACCTTTCAACACACTGTCCATTCTGTTCAACTGCTCTTCCAGGTCCTTGCTCTCTCTGACAGAATTACTATGTCATCGGCAAAACACAATATTTTTATTTCTTCATCCTGAACTTTTATTCCTTCTCCAAATTTCTCCTTGCTTTCCTTTATAGCTTGCGTAATGTACAAATTGAAAAACATTTGAGAAAGGCTACAACCCTTTCTTACTCCCTTCCCAACCACTGCATCCCTTTCATGCCCTTCAACTCTGACAACCGCCGTCTGATGTTTGTACAAGATGTAAATAATCTTCTGTTCCCTGTATCTTACTCCTGCTTGCTTCAAAATTTGAAAGAGTTTATTCCAATCAACACTGTCAAAAGCTTTCTCCAAATCTACAAAAGATAGATTAAGGAAAGACAAATCTACATTTCTATCTTTCAAAATAAGCCGTAAAGTGAGTATTGCTTCCCGTGTTCCTACATTTCTCCTGAACCCAAATTACTCTTCCCTGAGGTTGGCTTCTACCAACTTTTCCATCCTTCTGTAAATAATCCATGTTAAAATTTTGGAGCCTTGAGTTATTGAACTGATGATTCAAAAGAAAGAGAGAGAGAGAGAGAGAGAGAGAGAGAGAGAGAGAGAGAGAGAGAGAGAGAGAAAACAACAACAAAACCTTCCAGTTAATGCCAGCACACAACAAGCTTTTCCACTGACATATTCTGTAAAATACATACCTAATATGAGCAATATAATGAGGATGGGTTGCAAGTAACCACAAAGACAATCCTCAAGCTATGGGCATGCACATAAAAAAGAATCTCTTTCTCATATACAACTTATCTTTTGATCACGGCCCTTGTCATAAAAGAATGGACACACTTTCATACAATCACACTACACTTTCATACAACCATCAACTCTGGCTGCTATGCTCCAAGTCAGAACACAGCACCCTGAGGCGACATTGGTATGAAGACTTTTAAAAGTCTGAAGGAAGCCAAATTGTTAGATAAATAAACTTCTACAACATTATCATAATATCTAATTAAAAGCAAAATTTTGTTTATTAACAAACAACAGAAGTATCAATACAAATTTCCTAATTTGTCTTTGCTTCAATTTTGTTTGGGGTTACTTCCTAACAGCTGTATCAGTACTCAAAAACAAATGGATTCATGTTACATGGCATTTTTATTGCAATTTATCTGTACTACCACCTCCCTTTTATTCCTCCTGAAACACCCTGTATTGACAAGTGTATAGAGGTAATATTTAGACGTGCAATAATAACAAAACCATGCATTATTATTCTATTATTTATTTATTTATTTACTTATTTATTTATTAGATAGAGTTGAGGCTCAGTTTAGTGTCTAAGTCTTGTTCTTCTTCCAGCTTTGACTTCCTGCCAGTATCTTCCGAGCCGAACAAGAAGTGCCTGTTTACGTTCTTTGGACAAAGGAGCTGTCTGTCTTTTGGATGTTGATGCCATTTTAAAACCTTGGTAGTAGTCCACCAATCTTCTAAACCTGTTCCTGTCAGAAATTTCTCTCTTTGACATACCAATCTGCCCGAGATCTTTTTCACACTCCTTGAACCATCTTGGAATTGTCCGCCTCCGTAGTCCAGTGGACAGCGTGGTGGGTTACCACGCACGGGGCCCGGGTTCGATTCCTGGTCGGGTTGGAAATTTTCTCCACTCGGGGACTGGGTGTTGTGTCGTCCTCATCATCATTGACACGCAAGTCGCCGAAGTGGCGTCAGATAAAGAGACTTGCACCAGGCAGGCCGAACACGACCCCAGTTGGGGTCTAACGGTCATAAATGCCACACGATCATCATCATCTTGGAATTGTTTTCTTAGGTTGAGTGAAACTCCATATTCTTTTTGTTAGACAGTCACCGTGCAACCTCACAATATGACCATAAAATAACAATTTCCTCTTCTTTATGGGTGTTGGAGTAAGTTTTATGTTAAGTTTCATTTGCCATTGACCATAATGTTGGAACATGGCCCCTATTCTCTTAGACTTTTTGTTATAAGTATAATTTGTTAGTTGACATTCCTGGTCTAACTTCCTCACCTGACACTAATTGCTGCTTCTTCTAATCCATTCTCCTGGATGACTTAATGAAGATACCAGAAATTCTTAACTCATCTGATTTTTCCCAGATTAGTGATTGTCCATCTACAGTTTTAATATCTGTTAAATAAAAGGAAAGACTGAAGAAAAGAGGGTTAAGGTGGGGGGAGGGGAGGCGAGGAATGGGGGAGGAAAGCAGAAAGGCTCTGGAGAGAACGTAGTAGGAAGAAGGGTAGGTAATCGAAGCTTCTTTATTGGAGTAATATACAGTATGTAAAGACAGAGAAAACTTTATTAACAAATGCTATACAACTGGTTCCCTTAATAGTCCTGCATCAATTTTCTTTTCAAATAAAGGACACTCTCTAATATATGACATTATAGAATTAAAAATATAGTAATAGGACAGTTTACAAATCACCGCAAAGATGTCACAACTATCATCTCCGGCTGCCACACACGTATCTGATGTTTGGCAGCCGGAGATGATGGTTGCGCGACTGTGTTGTGTGCCTGTGTGATTGCATGAATATTCCTACTTCTGAAGGAGGTCATGGTCAATAGCTGGAAGTGTTGTACGTGCATGTCCATTTTATGTGCCTGTCGCGGCCCATTGTCACGCCTTTGCGGTAAGTTGTGAACTGTCCAATTACTATTTTGACTGTCCTATTACTATATTGTTAGTTCCAAACTGGACTTTCCATTATTATAGAATTAAACTCTTATCTGAAATTGGAACACTGAAGTAAATCCACAATAACAAAATTTTACTCAACTGATTATTATTATCAATGGGAGGTATTTTCTAAATCTATAATAAAGGCAGATCAACGAAAACGATTTAATACTAAAAAGTTTTCCAAAATTGTTTTCACCTCCTTTGAGTACTCTCTCCTGGACATAAAAAGATTTGTGAAGAAATGCTTTAAATTTTCACATTATTCACATTGATACTGTTAATACTTCATGTTTAAGCTAGAAGTATCATGTTCTGCGAGTTGTGTGTGACAACTGCTTAAAAGATTTCGCAGAAACTATGTACAATTACAAATAATCCTTTAATTTTTGTTCTCTCGTGTTCAATTAGCTTTGTCAGGCTGAAAGAAAAACAATGGATATTTATGAATGAATGAATTTATAAGGCATCTGGTTATTCTTTAGCACTAATATATGACACACTGTCATTCGTCGCAAATTTGATGGCTCTGTGAACACTTTTCAAATCTTTGCCGAGATCAAGTAACATATATTCACACATATATCTTTGCAAATTATTGGTTCCAGTGTCTCAATTAACGTATCATTCTAACTGACCAATGTCTTCAAGTCTGTTTTATAGAACATCTTTGTGGTAATTGTATAGACCTGTACACAAAACCCATGAGAATTATACCAGAAGAGTTCAGTGCAGAGTTAAGGTTAACGGCTGTATTCACTGCTTACTTTTTCAGAAGTGGTATTTCAATAAAGTATGTGCTTGTTGCAAAAGGATGCCTAAAAAGGTCAACAATGACAATTCGTGGTTTCAAGAAACAAAAAAACTAGGCCTTGCAGGTAGGTGTTCAAAAACAATACTGTAATTAAATCAAAACGAAGATTTTTTCTAACTGCATACTTACAATGACAACTTGCAAGTTCTGTTTGCAATGAAACATATTGCAGAATGCCTCTGTATCATTAGTGTATATAAATCCACTCTACATTAATTTAAAAGCAGAATCCCAAGTTTAATCAGTACAAAACAGATTATACTACTTATGTTCTGCAAACTACAAGCAAAAATCAAAGCTTATAAATGATATGCTGCATATTGTATTCCCTTTGTCTCATTAATGGAGTTGTTTCTTTGTGTTACTATAAACAAAAGTTTCACCCTGAGAAGCTTTAATATCAGTGTAACTTTGAGACTTCTAAAGTTCAAATTACTGAAAAAGATTGAGAGAAGGAATTATTAAATACGGCACCAAAATCCTACCATTCCACTGAAGTACAAATAGTTTGCTACAAATTTCAGTCAGGCCTCTGTTTTCTAATTCATGAAAATATTGTCAATGCAGAACGGCAGTGGACTAGAGCACAGGTTGGGAGCTTACCAGCAGGAGGTGTCGGCGTCTTGGGAGCGTCGGCATCTGAGACCACTGCTCCAGAAGGAGTTCCTGCCAGGCGAAGGTCGTACTTTCCCTCAGCACCCATGCGGTAAGAGTTGGAACCTCCGTGGTCCCAGGTGACATCGATCCAGCCTTTTGACACACAACCATACATCCCTGAAGGGGGACCAAGTCAATATCTTCCCCCAGAATGGGTTGAAATATGTCGAGCACCTATTGTCAGGTGAAACTCACTTCTCTGAGATTGTTCCCGAGGAATCTAAGACTTCTGAAAACTTATTGTGCTCGTAGCCCTCTTCAGAAATAAGAGTACTGTTCCCTAATTACCACTATCTAAAATATTGAAGCCATCAGCAAGGAGGTTACTGAAAGTGACATGCATATAGAAAACTGACGCATTTCCATAACTCTGACTCAATTATTTATTTATTCATTCATTTTTTCTCAAAGGTTAAATTAATTCACAAGAGAGAGAGGGGGGGGGAGGAAAAGAGAGAGAGAGAGAGAGAGAGAGAGAGAGAGAGAGAGAGAGAGGAGGGGGAGGGAGAGAGGGCGGGTGAGGGGGTAGAGAGAAACTTCTTTGGGATCTTTAAGGGAAAATTAGGAAACCATAATACCTGGATTTATTTACTGGAGTATGAAAATGTTGTACTATTGGCTAATGAAGTAAAATAGAGAAAACAAATCAGAAACAATATTAACTCTACTATGATATGAGGTAGTTAATAATTAAGACAGAAAACTATATTTTGCACATATGAAGAATACGGTAGGGGGTGTTAATTATCTTTTCAATGTGTAAGAGACTTGGGGTACAGATCCCAGGGAGGTTTCTAGGGTGGCTGCCTCAAAAACAGGTGGAGAAAGGAGGAAGCAGGATTCTCTACAAATTGTAGGGCCAATCGATCACCAAACCACACAAAATATTTACATACTCTTAGTGTGGAGAGGAAAAAAGAAAAAAATTCCCCGATGGTCCAAATAAAGAATAAAATGTATTTAGGAACAATGAAATGGTCAGACTTGTCACATCAAAACCTGTGTTGCTATTTTTACCACTGTGAGTTAACATTGAAGGAAGTCTGTATGCAGACTGTTAGCTGCTGACATGACCTGGAAGTCTGTATGGTTTCCGTGTCTATAACTTTATGTTGTACAACCCTGACCTCTCTCGCTACGTTATATCAATGCCATATAGAAACAAGGTGGCATTAGCTACGCGCCGCTCACCTGCCACAGCAGTGAGAGATCTGATTCGCCCAGTGAAAGCAATCGTATGATAATTGATAAATACGATAATAATAAATTCGTTTACAAATGTAGCTGATATGTTATCTACAACATTCTTTCCAAATAGCTAAGAAATAAACACAAATACATATACGGTTTAGAACACGTAAAATTTTTATTTCTTGCAATTACCGGAAAAAAAAAGTGAAATATTGATATAATGTTCAAAACCTAGGATTTTTGTAGACCAAGAACATACAAGCAAAGACGACATATGACAGCCCTGCAAATCACAGATGTTGTTAGACGTCCATAGACAAAACTTTGTCGGTATTGGGAAGGAATCGGGCCTAATATTAGTATACTTTGAGGTGTGCCATGCATATTTAATCACATTTTGAAGCCGTGGGGAGAAAAACTGATAATGTACGACTGATTTCAACTTGAGAATATTGTCACAGTGAGAAGACAGGAAACTGCAGTAATTTGCACACAATAATTTTCTCTGTTAGTTTTCTGTAAAATGCCTTCCACTGGCAGAAAAATTCTCTAACGTTTCAATTACGTTCGTCGTGCCGGGTGGAATCTGAAGTATCTCTACTTCTTTGTCAGAGTGAGCTCAAAATACAGCTTTTAATGACCTGACCACGAATCTAGAAGGAGAAGATATTTGTTTCCGTAGAACGGAAGAAAAGCATGATGCATGAAAAGTGTAACGTTATCGTTTCCCATTTTTCCAGACTTCGATGCGTCTACCACAAGATTGTTTGCATAGAACATTCATTGTTTGACAAGTGGTCCAAAACGTTCAGTTGGTTCTTGAAGACACACATAGTTTAGGCAGTAATGTACCATCCAGACTAATTATAGGCATTATAGTGTATGAATGAGTGAAGGCAGTCGTGGACTGTGGAATTGCCTCAATATGTTTTTCCCCTTTGAATGATACATGTTCTTTTCGCAAGCATTTCTTTTTGAAAACCTGACTAATCTGCATTGTAAATGTAAGATTCACTAAAACTGGCGATCTTATTTTTTGCAGTTGTAAGAAAAGCTTCTATAATTTCCATTTGAGTCAATTTTCCGATCTGTTTCTCGATACAAATTTTGTTATTTTTCGTGCCACAATTTTATGTGATCTTCTGAAGTGACTAATCCAACTTTGAGAAGCTGTAAATTCTTTAGCGCCTATCGTGCCGGCAATCTGTAACGCCCAATCACGTAAAGTTGTGTCGCTGACATTCAATGACGTGTCGTCTGGCATAGGTAAATTGCTCAGAAAGTCGCGCATTTATCTCTGTCAATTTCCAGTTGACTCTTACGTTGTCCAGCGACATCCTTTTTCTACCTATACAATTCAAATTCAGAACGAACAAAGCGATACCTATTTTGAACAGTACTGACACGTAGGTGTTTCGTTCAACCAATACTTCACCACTTTTTCTTTGTCTAATAATGTAATTGTAGTTGCTGGTGTTGCTTTTGGAGATAATTGATGATGATACGTGGCACTATCACTCAAAGACTCTTCATGTGTGCAACTTTCTTCCATTCTTCATCATCTGTAGATTCACAGTCAGCAGTATTGAGTGTTTCAGTCGTTTCTAGCCACATTTCTGCGCTATTTACATGCTCGTCTAGAAGTTTAACTACCATGTCGCATATCACATAGTCTTCATGTGTGTTTTCTGTTGATTGCTTCATTTGGTGTCTGTGGTATATCTCCATGGCAAGCAGCAAAACATTTACAGGGTTTGCCATCATCTGTGAGGGGAGATTGAATGTTCACCGTAAAGTGGCTTGCGGAGTATAGATGTAGATTTACAGAATATCTTTCACATCTTTAACCAGTTTCAGGGCGGTATGTTTCAAAATACGTACCAGAAATTAAAAGGAAGTGCATGCCACAGAAACGAATATTCGTTTCCCCTTTCCAACAAAACCATGCAACGATATTCCTCTTTAATGAATGCCGCAATAAGATGGCCACACCTCTCGACCATGCGCACAACACTCATCATAACAGGTCGCAACTCGCCATTTCCAGGGGTGGCCAGCCATCACCGCAAGCACCAAGCAGGAAAAACAGCCATTTTCATGAGTTGTTTTAGGTGACTACCAGGTCATGTCAGCAGCTAACATTCTGCATACAGACTTTCTTCAATGTTAACTAACAGTGCTAAAAAAATCAATACATGATTCGGCATGACAAGTCTGACCATTCCCTTGTTAGAATGTGAAACTTTCAAATCTCTCTCACTCTTAATGGAAAAAGCTTACTAAACTTAATCATTAATGAAGATGTGTTTGTTCAAATGTTCATAATTTTGTGTGTGTGTGTGTGTGTGTGTGTGTGTGTGTGTGTAATTTGAAAAATGACTGTATGGTAATAGTCGGTCTTATTTTTCCATTGACAATTTTTAATTTTCCATGATTTAATATATCACTTCGAGCAAGGTAGAAAAGAGCACCAACAATAAACATAGGAAAATACGGGAATAGAGATTAAAACTGTTTCGGAGAAATTGTTTACTACCACCAGTGCTGAAACTAAGCTGCTCTAGTGCTCCAAAGGCTACCCAAAACTGTGAACCACAGTGATCATGGAGGTGTCTTTCGTGCCTCAATGATACAGATCACTGTGCTCGGATGTAAAGACAACAGAGGAAAATGTGTGATTCCTGAATATGGGCATGATACCCATTAAGTAGTAACAGGGCCAACAGACTAAAGGACTAGCTGAAATTACAGGCCCAGATCAGTAACTGTGGTGCTGCCGCCACCATACAGTTACTGTGAACAGTTGAAAGTGGGCAAAAACAGCAGTTGTTAATTTTCCTGAGGACATAAGTTTTCCATTTTTAGTTCTACATCTACATGAATATTCTGCAAAGTGACCAAGATGTGTCTGGCAGAGTCCACTGAACCAATTTCAGACCATGTCTTTACTGTTCCACTCTCCAAAAGCACACAAGAGATTACATTAGATTAGTACTTGTTGCATAGACGATGAATATGACACTACTCGATGTGGTATGTGTCAGGTTAATGAAAAGTGCCTTTACACATTATTACTTTGTACTAAATATTACATGACAATATATTTTAATTTTTCATTTATTTATTACTCCCCCCCCCCCCCCCCCCATGTTTACTGATTTATATCTATAGTGTAGGAGGAGTTGCCATTCAGAAATTATTTTAATTTATTTTTAAATCTGTCAGGCTTTTGATGCTGTTTGGTAGATGACCAAAGACTTTTGTTACAGCATAATTCACCCCTTTCTGTGCAAAGCTAGACAAACTTGAACAGTGAAGATCATTCTTTCTTCTGGTGATGTAGTTATGTACACTGCTATTGCTTTTGAATTCAGTGGGATTGGTAATAACAAATTTTGTAAGTGAATATATATACTGTGAAGATCCCCAGGTCTTCAAATAAGTGTCTGCAGGATGACCTTGGATGGGCTCCAACAATTATTCCGATTACAAGCTTTTTGTGCAATGAATATTTTTTACTCAATGATTAATTATCCCAGACAATTATGCCATATGAAAGCAGAGAATGAAAATAGACATAGTAAGCTAATTTACCGAGATGTATATCACCAAAATTTTCAATTACCCTAATATCGTAAGTAGCTGTACTCAAATGTTTCAGCAGATCTTCACTTTGATCAAAAATCTGTAGCAAAGGTAGAATATTCAAAGTCTATATTTATTAATGGTGTCATTCCATTTACTATATGGAACTGTGGTGATAGTCCATTTGCTAAGAACCACTAAATGATTTTCTGAATGACGTCGTTTACAATTTCTTCAGTTCTTGTCTGTCAGGTGTAATAACTATACTTTTATCATCAGCGAAAAGAACCAGCTCTGCAGCTTCATGAATATAGAATGGCAAGTCATTAATATATAATAAGAACAGCAAAGGGCCCAAGACCGAACATTGTGGTATGCCATTTCTGACTGTTCCCCAGTTTGAGGAATCAGCTCTTTTTGCATATTATGTAAACCTTATGTCAACCTTCTGCACTCTTCCTGTTAGGTATGATTTAAATCATTTGTACACTGTCTCATTGATACCACAATACTTTAGTTTAACTAGAAGAATTCCATTATTTACACAACCAAAAGCCTCGGAGAGATCACAAAAAATCCCAACGGGTGATATCCGGTTATTCAGAACATTTAATATTTCATTCATGAAAGTATATATAGACTTTTCTGTTGAAAAGCTTTTCTGAAAACCAAACTGACGTTTTGTTAGAACTTTAATTTTACATATGTGTGAAGCTACTCTAGAATACATTATTATTCAAGAATTTTCGATAAGGCTGTCAGAAGTGAGATTGGGTGGTAGTTGTTGACATCAGACATATCCCCTTTTTTGTGCAGTGGTTTAACAGTAGCATATTTTGCTCTTGAGAGAGTTTATTATTTTCTTAATTCCAGAAGGAGAGGTGGGTGGAATTTCTATTGTATCGAATTGTTTTAATTTTGTTATCAGAGGTACTCATCTCAGACATGATGCACATGCTTCTGGACTTTTTAATAACTTTCTTAATGTAGTGCAGTAGTTTTTATAGTACTTGACTGTTTCTGGGTCATCAATCTTTCTTGCTGTTAGATACAGTTCCCTTTTTCAGTTACAAGATATTCTTATTCCTTTTGTAAGCCATGGTTTCTTGGGTGGTTTCTTATTATTATATTTAACTATTTTCTTGAGGAAACAATTATCAAATACTCTTACATATGTATCATGAAATAAGTTATATTTTAAATTAGAATCAGTTTCCTTATACACCTCATCCCAGTCTAACTGCTGAAGATTTTTCCTGAAATTTCTAATTGTTGAAATGTTAATTGAACACACAACTTTGGAGGGCTGTTTTGAATTACAGAAACTACTGTATGTCATTTACTTTAACTAGCTGTACACCATGATCAGAGAGACCATTCTCAACAGGGGAAGCATTTATGTTTGTAAACATATTTAGGTCTATAAAAAAGTTATCTATCAGTGTGCTGCTGTCCTTACTACCTAAGTAGAAAAATCAATTAAGATGACAAATTGAAAGAACCGAGTAAGACTTCCAGATCATTCTTCCTATTACATTTCTTTAGTGAGTCAACATTGAAATTCCCACAAACAATAATGTGTTTTCCCTTATCTGACAGATAGCACAACAAGGCATACTGTTACAATTACAAAAGGACCTTTATTCAGTTTAAGCTGACAGGCACATGCTTTTATATGGTGCTCTACACACAATTTTTCTGTTTCTAAACATTTTACACATTGATAACTTTTGACATAGATGGCAATTCCTCCTCTCACCTTATTCTCTCTATTCACATGTGCTGCTAGTTTTGTAACTGCTTGTGTTTACCTTTTCCATGTCCGTCACAATGTAATGCTCAGATAGGCATAGTATATTTATTACATTCTCTGATTCTATATCATCTAAACAAATCAGAGGCTCATCTACTTTGTTCTTTTATCCCCCAATATTTTGGTCAAATATGATAACATCACTTTTTACTTTACTTTTATGATTCATGTGCGTTTTGAGCACCTTTAGCACATGCCTGACTGAGCTTCCCATTGGACCCTCGTCTTAGCCTAAAAAAAGAGGAACATTCATGAATTGCAGTGTCCCCCTTAAGGTTTTTGCTGTTGATCAAGCCACTTTACTGCCACCTATCCTACAGAGATGTAGGCCATACCTTGTGAAGTCCCACCTATCTATAGCCTAAACAGGAACCAAACCAATATCCGACAGAATGGCCGCCCTATGTAACTGATCTAACTCCATATTGACCCTCCTGGCAGAGTGGTTCAACTGGGGCTGATCATGTCGCATGAAAGAAGGCACCAGACCAACATTTGTGTGGGTCGTTGCAGAGGCTATTTTCATCTCCCCCATTTCTTTCTGCCTTTCAGCTCCTTCTCACTCTCTCCACCTATTCCCTACTGGCATCATCATAGCTATTCAAACTGAAGTAACTGAAAATTAGAAACTTCCTTTAAATTTTTTGGAAATATTGGAATGTTTCAGAAAGTTACTCTCCCATGTGGGAGACTTCGGCGACTTGCATGAAAATGATGATGAGTACCAACACAGAACACCCATTGTCCTGCCAGAAATCAGACCCCGGCTCCCTGTGTTGTAGTCAGCGACACTGCCGTTACAGCTACAGAGGCGTGCGACATAGTGCTGTTATACTAACAAAAGATGCAAGTCACAGTGACGTCATTAAAAAAGCAGAAAATCAGTCAACAAAGGTACTATGATGCTCATCTCCAAAGTGTTAAAATTTGGCGATACATAAGAATGCAGAAGTTTATATACGGTAGATTACGTGAATAATGAGGAGGTACTGAACAGAATCAGGAAAAACAATTTATGGCATAGCTTGACTATTAGAAGGAATCAATTACAAGATAATATTCCAATACATTAAGGAATAGTCAATTTAGTGCTAAAAGCTGCGGAGGGGGAATTACAGAGGGAGACCAGTAAGCAGGTTCAAGCACATGGAGAGGAAGATGCTTGCACAGGATAGAGCAGCATAGAGGGCTGCATCAATCCAGTCTTTGAAATGAAGTGAAACTGCTATTTTTCATTTGTGTGTGGTCCTTCATTTATTTAAGAATGCAAAATTGAGTAAAATGCAGAATCAAGAAAAATTGTAATCCTCTGCAATAGGTCTACATTGTATATATTACCTGTTAAATGAACAATAGGTAAGTCTAGTATAGCGCCATTGGTGTGCTTACGTGTGCAGCGCAGGAATGTTGTAAGTGCTCACTGTGAGTACGGAATGAGACAATAGGAGACAGATTCTGCAATATGAAGGAAAGTACAATGAAATATGAGATTTTGACAGTGCACGAGAAAAGTTATCTCCATGTCCAACTATAACTGTTTCAAATGACGACTTTTAAATTGAATTGTGGCGCTAGGTAGGTAGATGGGTACATGTAAGCGAATCAGTTTGTATTGTAAAAAGTATTAACATTTCATTTGACTCCATTGAATCTACAGAATGGTATGGCCCGACATAAGTACACAAAACTACAACACACACAACCACAAAGATGTAATTCTGATAACACCAAACCAAGCAAAGCTTCAATTTTGGCACTATAAATTCATTCCATCTTTTCTTCCCTCTCATTGGTTGTGTGAAAGTAACATACCATTGCCTATCCAAAGTGTTAAGCATTTTCTACCTATGAGTGAAAGAAAAACACTGCCGAGGCTGTCACTGTTCCTGCAGACTTTGGCGTACAATGCAATATTTATTTATCCATTTCATTCTTCTTAGAATAGGATTTGCAAATGGTAGAAGTTCTTCTGAATGTCTTCATGTTTCTTCACAATAGTATTTCAAGATGTCACTGGAAGTCCAAGATAAACAATACAGAGTCCCTGTGTCAACTTCCTTTAGTACACTACAGTATATGAATATTTTCTCATAGCAAAAGCGCTTTACTCATTTGATTGTTTAAATTATTGTTCATGTCTGAAATGAGATTTATCCTTGCACAATGCACAAATGCATACAATGACTGTATATACAACAATGAACATTCAATAATCCACATTCTGCTCTTCACTGTCTGTGGACTGATTTTGGTCAGAGTATTTTTTTCTTGTGATTTTGACATATTAAAAAATTTAGCTACAGAGAAAAAATTAATAAAAGTACTGCACACTGTAGTTTTCTGTTGCACAAAAGCAAGATGCAAATAGAAGAGCATTGTACTACGTAGCCTATCAGTGGATTAATTAAAGTCCTGCAACTTCCTTGTTAATAGATACCACCTATTACATCATAAATGGAAAAAAGAAAAACAGATGCACCAAAAATGCAATGCGTTACTGCAAACATTTCAGTCTACTGGATTACAAACTGTATCAACAAAACAGAGTTTGATTTAAAGTGAATAGTAGCTTTACGTATATATTTTCTGGCGAGGAGATCATCTTGGATGTATAACATGTCAGAACTTGACAAACACAATAAATATAGTGAGAGCATGTGTGTTAATGTACCTTCTACTGGTCCCAAGTGTAATTGCCATTGTCGTCATGGGATTGGTCATAAAAACCAATATCTGAAGAATTTTTTACATTTAAAAAGGACACTACATACCTAATGTTCAGTATACTTAAGTGAATTTATTTTTCCTTTTCAATCCCTTGTCCTAAAAAAATCATCAATGGCATAGAAGGACTTGGCCATCAAAAAATCTCTTGGAAAAAACTGAACTTCATTGTGAGTTAAATTTTTTACAGCTGCTAGCATGTTACTGAGAATTTGTATAGCTGAATTGTGGACCACTTTCTGAGGCAAAGCAAGTGGCTTTAAATCTCTCAAAGTTATTCTTGTTTCTACTAGATCCCATGATCTGCTCTATTGGTTTGCGAGGGAGAGGGGGGGGGGGATTTTTAATGACAAATTTCATTAGAGCATAAATGCATTGGAAAGGGTAGTTCATATCCCCAGTTTCTTAAATAGCCCTCTGAAGGGCATTCCTGAGTTGACACCACAAATGATTCGTATCAAACGTTTTTGGGCTTTGATAACTTTAGCTTGGCCTGATGAGTTGCCCCGAAAATAATCCTGTATCACATTATGCATAATATGCTAGCTTTTATATATATGTCCTATGTCTGATGACATTCACATAGCAAACGTGGACTTGTTTTGGCGCTTCAGTAGTTCTGGGGGGCGCTCCTCCCAGTTAAATCGTCTTTGCGTCATACTGGCAGGAAACTTTTAAAAAAGTCCTAACCTGCATATAGTATGTTTTTGTCCCCCGAAGGTTTAACAATAGAGAATTAGCTAGGAACCATTTATTATGTACATGAAAATTTCATTAGCCGACCTTCCTAAGGCTATATTTGATTTACTATTTTTGCAATGTTAATGCCATCTGCAAATAAAACAAACTTGCCAGTCAATGATGTTGCTGATGAAATTTCATTGATACATACAAGAAAAAGCAGGAGCCCTAAGACAGAACCTTGGGGAACCCCCACATGTTATTAGTTATCAATCTGATGAGACCTGATCCTATCAATACCCTTAGTTTCCTACAAGAGATATATGATTTGAACCATTCTAAGCACTTCCTGTTACACTGTAATATTCTAATTTGCTCAAGAGGATATTGTGAGTTAGACAGTCAAATGGCTTTGACCAATTGCAAAATACACCAGTTGCCTGTACTTTATTGTCTAATGAACTAGGAACATACTAAATTTATGTGCAGATAGCCTTCTCAATATCAGAACCCTTTAGAAATTCTAATTGCGGAACATAATATTTTATTATGTGGTCAGATGTTTAAGGTAGACTACTGTACATTTTCTTTCCTAAAATTTTTGAGAATGTGGGCAAAATTTCAATTGGAAGTTTCAGAAATTTCTTTATCTCCTTTCTTATACAATGGCTTAACTTCAGCATATTCCAATCATTCAGGAACTGTTCCACTGATAAAAGACTGGTTACACATATAACTTTAAATATAACTACACTCAGAGGCCCACTGTTTAACCAAATTTGTTGATATCATAGACACTAGACTTTTTTTTATTTTAAGAATTTTATGGTGGAAATTACTTCTATTGTTGTTGTCAGTTTCATATAACTGTAGTTATTCATAGTGTCAGGTGAAATATATTCCATTGCATCAATTACTGACCCTAATAACCCCTTCATTTCAGTAATAGTGATAATGAAACACTTACTGAAAATTTCAGCAACACTGCGCTCATCTGTTACCTGTAGGCCATCTATTCTTAATGCAATGTACTCATCTTCAATATATCTCGTATTTATTTTGTCGTCTGGTGTGACTATCCTAATAATGTGTTTGCTTCCACGTCCATATTACTATCTTCGATATTTTGCAGAATGATTTGTAATGATCTAAAGCCTTTGCATCTGAACTGTTTATATTTGATAGATCTAGTTTCCTTTTCGTCTTGCAGGAGACCTTTATTCCTTGAGGAAACCACGGTTTCTTTATAGACTTTGGTCTAATTTGGGTTAGTTTTGAAGAGAAGCAGTTTTCAAATAAGCAAAGAACTTTATGTATGAATGTGTTGTATTCCTCATTTATGGTATGAGCACTGTGTAAGGGTACAGACATTTTCCAGAATTTTTGTATTTCTGAAAACAAAACCTTACATTTGAGTGAAATCACTAAACAAACAAGTACAAGACAAATAAGTATTAGGTGGGAGGAAATTTTAATATCTTGACTTTTTTTTTTTTTTTTTTTTTTTTTTTTTTTTGTGGACGTGGTTGCTTTCCAACATGCCGCCGCTGTTCAACGTTGCCTTACAGAGATTCCAGTCAATCACCTAGTCACGTATTCATGAAAACTAAGCGAGGCGACGATCTATGGAGGTGAGACCGCCGCAGATGAAAATCCTCCATGGACGACAATCGCTAAGATGTCGGGAAATCTCATTGATATCATCGGCGGCTAACCTGTCCGGGCACTAGTCAATTCAGGAGCTTCCTTCTCTGTATTGTCGAATGACTACCGCCGCAAACTAAAGAAGATAATGTTCAGTGATACAAGAGCAAATATGCTGAAGGTCGCAAATGGGAAATACGTCCAGCTGGCAGGAACATGTGTCGCAAGATTAATTATCAAGACCAGGATGCAACCTTTTGAATTTGTCATTTCAACAGAATGTACCCATATCATCATCCTCGGATGGGACTTCCTTCAGGCATCCCAGGCTGTCATTGTCTGTGAAAGATCTGAGCTACAAATTGAGAAAGCCATTCCGATGAGTACAGGTAACACAGACTTCCCTAGGAGGCTGTTTGCAGTCTAGAATGTTGAGATCCCACTGTTAACAATGAGAAGAGTTCCGGTCAGCAGCCGAGATGACCAGTCGGACAGTGATGTGCCTGTCAATAGCAAAAAGCTAATCAGTATAATAAAGGAAATCTACATACCAGCGAATATAGTAAGCATTACAGGAGGTCGAGGAGAAATTTGGATCACTAATTTTCACAATCAATCACAGCTCATTTCTAAAGGAATGTGTATAGCAACAGCTGAACCACTCCAGGATGGTGATCCCCAAGTCATTGATGAAGTCTCACGCTCTGCTGTTACTGCCAACAATGCACAAGAGGAAACTAATATGGCATTGTATATAAGGCCTGGTCTGATGCAGGAACAATGGCAGCAGGTGTTAACCACATTACACCACTTTTCACGAGTATTCCAGGCCAGGCAGGATAAGAGCCAGATGAAACGACCCACGATAAAACAACATATCAATACAAACAATTAGCCTGCTTTCGTACAGTCACCATCTCAAAGACAGATAATTCGGAAAGAAGTGGAGAAGACGTTGCACGATGACATTATTCAACCTTCCAAGAGTCACTGGTCATCTCCAGTGGTCCTTGTGAAGAAGAAGGATAACACGTGGCATGTGTGTGTCGACTATCAGTGAGCGAACAAAATCACAAAGAAAGATGTGTACCCATTGACGACACCTTAGACCGTTTGACGGGATCTACATACTTCTCAACTACGGACATGCAGACAGGTTACTGGCAAATCTAGGTTGACAAAGCTGACTGGGAGAACACCGCTTTTATTACACCTTATGGCCTCTATAAATTCAAGGTCATGCTGTTTCGAATGTGTAATGCCCCGGCCACATTCGAGCAGATGGACAACTAGCTTCAACATCTTAAATGGACGACATGTCTTAGTTATCTAGATGACAGTGTAGTTTTCTCAAGGACATTTGCAGAACATCTCAGCCACCTGTCAATTGTGTTCAGATAGCAGGACTCCATCTCAACCCAAAGAGGTGCCTCTTCATCGCCAAAGAATTAAGATTCCTGGAACACCTAATGAATGGAGATGGTGTGCATCCTGATCTGATAAAGTAAGGACAGTCACAGAATTCCTCAGCACATCCATGAGGTGAGCAGTTTCTTCGGGCTGTGCTCATACTACTGTCATTTTATGAAAGGTTTTTGTAACAAGGCACATCCATTGCAAGAACTTCTGCAGGGAGATGGCAAGTTTTACTGGGATGAGAGGAAAGAAAGAGCTTTCCGAGCACTTACGGAGGCTCTAACTTCAGCACCAGTTCTAGCCTTATACAAGAATGCGGAAACCGAACTTGACACAGATGCTAGCGGTTATGGAATTGGTGCAGTGCTTGTACAAATTCAGGAAGGTGCTGAGAAGGTGATAGCCTATGCATCAAAAGCACTCTCAAAGTCCGAGATGAACTACAACTGAGAAAGAATGTCTCGCAGTTATCTGGGCTATCAACAAGATCCGGCCTATGTATTCGGTAAACCGTTCACTGTCGTTAGAGACCCCCGTTCTTTATAATGGCTGACCAATTTGAAGGATCCATCAATTCGACTAGCAAGATGGGCACTAACAAGGATACCACATGGGTATAAAATTTTAGAATTATTTGATATTTATGGTAACGAGAAGGTCAGAACTCAAATAACAATGGGTCAATCTGCGCAACTCACAAAAATTCTCAAGGAAATCTGCTTCGAAGTTTTGGAAGTACATAAGTTCCAATAACTAAATCGCTTGCGGCATCTGTCCCTGTAGCTCAGTTGGTAGTGTTCTGGCCTCATAACCATAGAGTCAATGGTTCAAATACTGCTGTGACAGACTTTTTTTTTTTTTTTTCCTTTTCAAATTCTGTTATATAAAACATTTTGGTACCTGTAATTGCATGTGTTATGTCAGTTTTTGTTTATGTGTATGCAACACCAGCTGAACACCTTGTCACCTAAAACGACGATTGGTAGTTTAGCTCCTTTCGAAACACCTCTTTCCTAGCTAGATTTTTTTTTTTCCTTTAAGCTAAGCGTCAGCTATTTACAAACTAAAAAATCAAAGACTATCGTCGTCATCTAATAGTGAAGCCAATACTATAAAAGAAAATTTAACTTTAATCTTTTTTTTATTAAAACCGTCACTGTTAACAACTTTGTATAAAATATAGAAAATTACGAATAAACAAAAAAGTGCATTTTTCCTAAAAATTACCACTAGATATTAAAATTGTGTAAGTATTCGAACACAAAGAAGTAAAAAAAACCCTGTCAAGGCAGGATTCGTACCACTGACTTACGAGGCCAGAATGCTACAACCTGAGCTACACTAACAGATGCAGCACTTGTTTTAGTTATTGGTACTCATGTGTACTTCCAAAACTTCAAAGCCGATTTTCTCGAGATTTTTTGAGAGTTGCGTTGAATGGCTTTGGTCGATTGTTACGTAAGTTCTGAACGTCACATTCCATAAACATAGAAGAAATCTAAAATCCGATACCCATGTGGTCTCCTTGTAAGACTCCAGGAGAACGATGTCACAGTGGTATTTCAAAACACAAGGACACCGACTGACTTTCGAGAAATTCATCAGCTGTACACAACAGAATGGATGAAATTTCAGCCCTCACCGAGTTGTGTGACATTACAGTTGAAAAAAGGGAAGTTCCAGCATTATTACAAACCATAGAGGTTTTGGAGAAAGGTGAACCGACCAAAGGAGAGTTTCAACTTATAAACGGGACATTGTATAAGAGCAACTATGACCCACTGGGTCCCAAATGGCTACTGGTTGTTGCAGTTTATCTGCAGTCAGCTATTCTCAAGTATTTCCACCATGCTTCAATATCCAGTCATTTGGGATTCATCAATATCCCTAGACAGAATCAGATGCAGGTATTACTGGGAAGGTCTCTACCAATCCGTCAAGCACTATGTAAGTCACTGTAAGGAGTGCCAGCAACAGAAGCATGTGCCGCAACTGCCTCCAGGGCATCTCTTACCAATTCCACCTGCAGCTGCACCATTCCATCGAATTGGAATTGAACTTTTAGGGAGGCTCCCCAAGTTGACAACCGGTAACTGGTGGGCAATAGTCTGCGCTCACTACTTCACCCACTACACTGTCACCAAACCTGTGCCAACTACAGAAGCCCCACAGATCGCATATTCCTAGAAAAAGACATTATTTTGAAGCATGGTGCACCACGTGTTATGATATCTGATCAAGGAAAAGTATTCATGTCAAAACTAGTATCAGCACTAGAGTCACGTTGTGACAATGTCCACAGAATGATTGCCTACCATCCTTAGACAAATGGTCTTACAGAATGTTTTTAAAAGACGTTAGCAGATATGCTGTCGAGCAGAAGTATTGGGATACAATACTGCCAGTCGTGAGATTTGCTTATAATACACCAAGACAAGGCACCGCAAACTTCACGCCGTTTTTCCTACTCCATAGTTTTGAAGCTGAGATGACAATGAATACAAAGTTTCTGTTCCAACCAAATGACACTCAGGATGACTGTGAGATACAGCTCATTACCAGGGTCAAAGAAGCAAGACAGTTGGCTGCTGTTGCAGAAGAATCGCCGCGAAATGCTAGGAATGCATAAGGTGGGTGCGGACCACCTATGGCGCGTCAGGAGACAGCTGCCACTGGGTGTGGACCTATGATGGATCATTACACGTCAGACGCCACTGCCAGACTGGAGCACATTGGGCGCAGGCTACATAGAAAGCACCAGACACTGCCTAAGCATAAATATAGGACAACATCGGCTTGTTGATCAGTCTCAGGGAACACTTGATGAAGACACCGATTACAGTGTCGAAATATTGTGTTTGTAAGACACAGATCACTGGCAGCACACCCGAATCCATGATATGTCAGTTTCAGTATCAACCGCAAACATGGTGCAGACTCTAGCCGAATGAAACATGACTGTTTTTAAAAAGTGAAACATGGCGGTTTTGAAACAAGCATTTCCGCATACCTAAACATTGTTTCAAAACCGTGGCAATTTCTATGTTGCCATTGCTGCTGCTGTTTTCCTGTGTGGGATTTTCCGCAGTTGACCTGGAGTTACAGGGGTTGCAACGTGGTAGTGTCACCATGGCAACATTTATAAATTCCTGAATCCAGGCTGGAGCTTGTGTCACTTTCAAATAATCTGCATCACATGTGTGAACTATCACAGACGTTCTGTAAGCAACATGAAAATTCCAGGAATTTGTTATAAATTCCTAGCTAATTCCCAGTTTTCAAGGATTTGAGGACTGCTAGCCACCCTGTACAGGCGGGAAGGCTGGGCGGGTGTGTAGATTTGGCAGGAAGAACTAAAAATCAACCGAAGTAGTTCATTTATGAAGCCACAAATAAAAGACAATAAAACAAATGAGAAATCATATTATGCTCTATCAAATGAATAACTATTTATTTAGCATTGGAGGGAAAAACTGAAAATAGGTATTGACAACTGGAGATAATGAACATCAAAAAACATGTTCACTAATTTCTTTTTACCTGATATATATGGACACACAAGGGAAAGTGTTCAAAGGCCCAATATTTTAAGGAATAATATAATATTTGAATCGTTGGGACTGAAGTTCACAAATGGTATATTTTTGTTATCCTCTTTCTGTTTGGGAAAGACAATATGTGAGTGAGAGAGAGAGAGATTTTAATGGGATAGCGTGTCAATTTAACGTAAGTAATGGCCAGTACACTATCAAATGGACCATGTAGCAAATTACTAAACTATCTGATAAAACATTTATGTAAATACAAATATGGTCTCAGTACGCTGATTCTTACATTTCAGAAATTATCAATTTTGGGGCCTATAAAAATACTATAACTGTGATATGAAACATAAGATCTGTGTGTTTTTTGTCTTTTTATTGTACTTGGGTATCAATGAGTCATTATGTTATCTGTTTATGTAGCAGGAAGAAACCAATATGACTCAGAAATAAATTAATGACAAATTGTGAGATGAATTTCAGTCCTTTTGTTTAATGGAAGAAAGAGAATTTTAAGTCAAGGGTCAAGTTGGTCATAGAAGCACAACATGGTCTAAACATCCATTGACTTAGCTGAACATGGATTGGAAATAAAATGAGTGGCTGATTTTTCTTAGTTTTTGTATATTTTAGAAATTGGAATATTAATTAGCTTCTATTTCTTATCTTATGATGGAAAACATTATTGGTGTATGTACAGTAGTAGTGACAAATGCCTAGACATTATTCTCTTAAAATGCATCTCACACAGAAACTTAAAATTTCAAGTCTGGACATGTATCTTGAGTGACAGTTTTTGTTTTTAATTGGTAGTAAAGCAGTGACTGAGAGCTGTCTTACTACCAATTGATGTCACATAGAAACCTTCTTGCTGACTGATAACTCCATCTATGCTTTATGAACACACACACACACACACACACACACACACACACACACACACACACACGTTGCCCTGCCTCCTCCACAGTGCTCCCCTACCAGCAGCCCCTGCCATGTCACTGTGCCTCCCTCATGTTGTTCCAACCACCTCTGACTGTTACACACTGTGCCCCCATTCCATTATTCCACCACCCGTGCCTGTACCTCCTTCCCTATTGCGTGTACTTCCCTTCCCCTCCCTGACTCTGTATCCCCTCTTCTTTTAGGGCACAGTGAGGACACAAAAGGTTGCAAGGTAAAAACCGCAGTAAGCCGGGACGCAAATAGGTGACCGAAGTTGAGTGTGTGTGCACAGTGATGGGCAGTATCAATGACGACATGGGAAGGGAAGGGGGGGGGGGGGAGAAAGATGGAGGAGGATGGGAATAAGATGAGGGCGGGCTACTATGATCAGTAGAGACATGGAACGGTAGAACGCTACAATTTGGAAGCCACAGTGAAACGATGAGGGAAATCAATGTAAGGAGGAGGGAAGTACATTTGAGGAATGAGGTGTCGGAGACTTCAGTATACGGAAAGAAATGGAAACGGGAAACAGATCCGAGGACTGACTAGAAACGTAAATTTGTCACAAGGATACAGGTATGGGTGCTTAAGAATCAAAGATAGACATACAAATATTGACGAGAAAGGAACCTACACAGGCAATAAATACATAAATGGTTTAAATTCGTGGATCTTGCTTTATAGCAAAGCAGACTACCTCCCAGTTTCTAACCTTATATTCATATTTTGTTCAACTCATTCTGGGGGTCACAAAAGCACTTTTCTACTGTGGATGATATGCTTACACAATACGAACAATTTTAAGATTAATGTACAGCAGGATGATCTACAGTGTCATCTGTAATTGAAATATCTTCACTGAACTTCTGGAATAACAGACATTGAAAAGCATCTGTTTCCTTTGACATGAGCACACGCTTTAAATTATCTAGCAAATATAAATCTGATGAGATTCACAACAAACAAAACTGTCATCATCTTGTGTCCAACTGAATTCAACATGTGCAGAACATCAAAAGCACACACAAACTTATGTCCCTTCAATTTCCAACACTAAAGCAAAACAAACAGTATTTGAGAAGACAAATGCATAACTTCAAAGCAATGCAGGAGAGAGAGAGAGAGAGAGAGAGAGAGAGAGAGAGAGAGAGAGAGAGAGAGAGAGAGGAGTATAAAGGGAAAAATATTGTATGTGGTATAAATGTATTTATAAAGAAAGCCAAA
Source organism: Locusta migratoria (assembly GCA_026315105.1). NCBI lineage: Eukaryota > Metazoa > Arthropoda > Insecta > Orthoptera > Acrididae > Locusta > Locusta migratoria. The sequence goes on along the minus strand of CM048750.1, from coordinate 68,660,591 downwards.
AGCATCAAAGCACAGAGGTGTTAAATAATCAACTTGATAAAAATTGATTGTTGAAATAATTGCCAATCACTCCATTGTGATAGTTTTCATGCAGCATGCAATTTTATGTACGTGTAATTGTTTCTGTCAATGCAGGAACAATGAAAGAAAGAAAATAACAGAACACTTGTCAAACTTCAAAGAAAATAAGCAGCTAATTACACCCTTCCCCGATCACAATGGTCAGCTGTCCATATTGAGAAAAGGAAGTGGGGCTATTAAATATAATAGGGTAAATTTTCTCAGAGTATGAAAAATTTCACCTCAATGAAAGAGCTTTAGAAAAATGAAGCCAATTTAAGTGCCCTACACTTTTGTATACATAAAGTTCTCATCTTCCTAAAAATGACCTATTTCCCTAAATTTTGCCCAGTGTTTTTATCTGTCAAATATAGATCCCAACATTGATATGAGCAAGACAAACACTAGCACAGCACGTGTTTTACTCAGCTCCTTTTAAATCATCATAAATAGAAATTAATTATATTCAGGTCAATTGAATCTATTACCTACAACTATTTTCACTGTGCTTCTTGGTGCTATATCTCAATTAATGAAACAAGGAAAAACAATATGCAAATTACTGAAAGCTGTCAATTTTGTCTGAAAACTACAAATAATAAATACAGAATATTTATGCTGTAATATTAGCTATATATAGCTAATATGAAAGGGCAGATCAAACCATTACTTGTTTTATCACATATTTCTGGGAACAATATATTTCTAGAAACACCATAACATGCAATGACAGTGCATAATTACACATACATATAATTAGAATGAACAGAATGTGCAACAATAGGAAGAAAAAAATAAAGTAAAACAACCTTCAGCTTTTCAAATAATTTGCAGATTCATGCAAAGAAGCAAGTACTTGATATTACTACAAGACCTAAATCTCAAGCTTTAAGTATTTGAAATTTATCTCATAAATGATCTATAAATGAACAACAAAACTTAAATAATCTACGAAAGTCCAGGTTGGAATTCAACAATACAAGTGCAGATAGTGTGTTTAATTGTTGTATCTCTCTGGCAGCATACATTTTTCTTCCTATACTTTGTGATACTGTTGATCAGTCACAACTAATTACTATATTGTATTGTATTTTATTATTTCCACAAAATAGACTGAAAATCACAGCTGTCTCTTCACAACATTTAAAATTATTAACATGCCAGAGAGAACAGTTTGAAAATTACTTACTTACTTTCCAATACTTCAGAGACTACCTTAGTCATGTGAGTAAATTTTATACTGGTCCTTCAATTAATATGCTTATCAAAATTATAATAATTGTTATTTACAGTAAATACATCAAATTTCATGAGATACTAAGAACCAAGTTTTCTGCTTCCCTTTATTGGTAACATATTCTTCAGCACCATCAGGTAATGGAATATTACTTTCTTTCTATTAACTACATGAAAATACCTTTTCTTAACTCAGATATCACTGACGTCCTTCCAGAAGGACAAGAATGGCAGTTTACTTTTTTATTCTTGTCTTGAGAATTCGTGTACAGTGCCATGTTTTATTTCTCTGAATCACATGCTCCCATTTCAGATCAATTTTAGCTTGTATTCTCGATTGTAAGACTGCCTTTTAGTTGGGTTTATATTTCTTGAACTTTCTTCAATTTTTGAGACATTCGTATCTATATATTTCATCTTAAATGTTGTTTTAATAATAATGATTCATCAGATTAAAATTGTAAAACATTCATTTTGACATCATTCCAGACAGGAGGGCAGTATTGCAAAATTAATGACATGATTGTGAAAAAAATTCACTTATAACTGCCCTGTGAAGTCCTATGAAGGTCATTAATAGCTTCTAAAAAAAAAAAAAAAAAAAAAAAAAAAAAAAAAAAAAAAAAAAAAAAAAAAATTAATTAACTAATTAATTCCGCACTATTTGGGTTAACATCAACGGTATTCTTTACTTAGTAAATTTGAAAATTAAACACTAAAAATATTGATTATGCTTTTACAATATGATTTTATACCTTGCCCTTTTCCCAGTCATGTGCATGCAACATCATATGTATATTATGCTTGAACAAATGTATCATTTAATAGTGAAGCCATCCTACGATGGAAGGCAGCTAACATTGACTAGATGATAGCGAAGGAATCCAATGTCACGAGGCAAGGACACAGTCATCAACTCGTGGTATGCGCTAGTTATCATGATTTTCAGCTGCAACTCTCCAGCAGAGTTGTCAGCTATATTCCACTCCCAAACCACACAATTCTTTTATGAATTTTGTTGGGGATGAAAATCCTGCATAGTTATAATAAAACGTATATTTCCCCCCCCCCCCCCTTGTGTATATGCTAGTCACAGTGTTCTGTCTGTAGGATACATGAATATGAACATATTTTAACACAGAACTTTCCTTTTATGTCCAGTCAGTGAGAAGACTGCTTTATCATACTATACAAAATCAGCCAAACTATCATTTAGAAAATATCACACTTATATAAAATAAAATTATAGGAAACAGTTTCATTGAACTTCAAACATGCCGTAGGCATAAAACAGCATATTATAAAAACACGCAAGTCAGCAGAATAAGATGAAAACTCTTCTGTTACCTTCATGACGTTTCCAGTCATTTTATTACAACACACGGTATCAACAGAAACCTTTTTAAGGGATCTTACATACCTGGTGTTTAGAAACAGGACATACTCCGAGAGTTTAAGTTGTAATATAAATTGCAACAAGTACAGCTTCAACTGAAAATGTAAAGTAACATAAAATGTCTCCTAATGTATTCTTGTGATGTAGAGACCATTCTTACTTATTATTGGTTAATTTTACACAGCACATTGCCCAAATATTTTAGAACTTTTTTTGGACTTTTTTTATGATTAAATGAAGTTAGAAGTTGGTCTTTCTTTACAACACTGTAACATTAAACTACATCTGTTTTTTCTGTGCAACATGATATCTTTCATTGGCAAGCAAAAATCAAGGGAACAGAATAAGATAAACCCTTATATTGAGTGGTCTATTGCAGTATTTATAAAAGTGGAAGGGTGCGTGTGAATGTGGTGCAAATTATGTCGTGTTAAGGAATTTGACTGTTACTTATGCTATTAAATAAAGGCCACTGTCTTTCAAGTCAGAAGAGCATGGGCAATTGAGACGGATGATATTTCACAGGCTTGTTATTTTGAGAAACCATCGGAACTGATACCACTGTGATGATATGAATGTACTTACGAGTTGTGCCAATTGAGACTGCATACCTCCTATTGTGCAGCAGTGCATGCATGCTGTAATGAAGCGTGTTGAGATTTAATCCCATCTGCTAACATTACTGACCCTCCCGATATTAGTGTTGCATAATAATAGGTATGAATGTAATTAGTCTATTATCCTTTTCTTTTACAAAACTTTACTTATTCTTTTTCCTAATGTGACTAGAAGTTATTTTCTATTATTTGATGTTGCAGAAGTTTGTTTAATTAGCAAATATTAATTACTTGGTAGATTGTTGTAATTCCAATAGTATGCTAATATTTCTGTTAAAACTATTTAAATTCTTTTCTCATAATATGAAAGTAGGTATTACTCTATGTTTCACAAGTAATGTTAGGAAAGTTGTGCCCTCATTAGTTTCTGTATTATTACAGTTTATTTGTAAGTAATTGTTTAAAAACCTGTTTAAATAGATTTGCAAAGGAGGCAATATTAATTTAACCAAGATTTGTATATCAATTTACTCAGTATTATTTATGCTATGTTTTACTATTGTCAGTGGAAACTGATTGTTAACTTTTCCATTATAGTTAATTCAAGGTACATCATTAACAATACGTAATTTTCAGTGCAAATGTTTGGATGATATAAAAAGGATGACTTCGCACCATGGAAATAAGTCTGTTCTCCTCTCTGATTGAGGGCAGAATCCGAGCCAGCAATGAGTATTGTTTCGAGTCTTGTTTAGTGCTTTATCTGGTCCACAATACACGTCACTTTGAATTCCGATTATGAACAACTATGTAAAAGTTCATCAGTGTTAGTCGTGTGGAAAGTGTTTCTATTCTTATGATTAAAAGCTAATTCTTCTTATTTGTGCCACAAGAATTTTACACCTTGGACCTTTTTATGCCACACACAAACTGTGTAAACTTGTATTATCGACATGTCAGTCTCAATACTCTTCACTTTAAGGGGGAACAAAATTACAGGCATTTCTTTTCATCAGGATAGCACTTCTATACAAAAAATCTCAACGGTCCAGATTACCTGCAGGAAGACAATATGCAATAAGTAAAATTTAGAACAACCTTTAAGACATGGTACTTGCATTGATATTACTGTTATCTTCCATCTTTTCAAGTGAATATTTTATTTATCTAATAACTAGCTGAGAGCTAAGGGTTCTTTTTCTCCTCCTAATCTTTTTACACAAGTCCTTTCCCCTTCGTTAGCAACAGATTCATAATTATTTCTTACTGTATGCCTTCTCAATACTAACCAAATAAAAATTACATGATGATAGGTAGCAACTCGCTGTAGACACGTCTGCTGAGCCGCAGAGTGGCACGTAGAATATACAAACACTTTCACACAATTTTTGACCACAGCCTTCATCAGAGAAATATAAAAACTCACAAAATCATTCAGATATTATCCATGCACAGAAAACCACAATCTCTTACTGCTACAGCACAAATGGCATCAAGACAGTGAGGAGCGGGGAGGGTAGTGCGGGCGGGGAGGGAAGTGGGGGGCGGGGAGGGAAGTGGGGGGGGGGCGGGGAGGGAAGTGGGGGGGGGGCGGGGAGGGATGCGTTCTGTGTGGAGACAGGATGTACAATAAGAGTAATAGGAAATTGGTCACTTTCTGTATTCTAAGATGAGTATACACACTTTATCAAAATGAGAGGACTGTTAATAAGTGACCTGTTTGGTTATTGCAACCATGTATTAATACATTCACCAGAAAAATTTCTTGCACCATACCCATGAAATTAACAGCACTATTACAACACTAGCTTATGTATTCCATTTCAGTTAAGGAAATGTGAAAAATGTTGCATGTAGCAAACGTATTAGTAATAAAATTAGTCACAAGAAACATTGATTATCCTTCACCATTAACATGTAAGGGCATAAAATAATTGAATAGATATGTCTATATTTACCTAACAAACTCAAACACACATATCAGAAGAATTTTAAGATTTTTCTAAACACTTTGCATGTTTAATTATTTGGTGTTAACATTGCAATACAGTCAGTTTCACTTGTATCTCTAAACAGCTGTTTATCAGCAACACTCGTAGCAAAAATATCTTACATTAGCCCACTACTGCATGATGAAATGGTAACAGTCATTTACAACGAAAGGCCCAAGATCACCCAACTCTTAGAAATAAATCGAAGTACTTTAGTACTTTCAACAGAGTACAAGATATTGTTTTGAGTTATTGACTACTTTCGTAGCTGCTAATGAACAGTAGCTTACCATTGTGTAGCTCACCCGTAACAGTGCCTTCGCCGGGAGGGCTGCCGTCCTGATCACGCCACTTCCAGTCCAACCCCCTGGCTACACGAGCTCCCACCACCAGCTGCTTCAGCACTTGCGTCCGCAGCAGTCTACGTTGCCTTCGTAAACTCGCTTCTGCCTCTTTTGCAGCTTTACCTGTCACATAAGTGAATGCTCTATCACAAAAAGATTATCATTGTATTTCTATCTGCCACTAATTTGTGAGGTAAAATCTGTCAGTGGCTCACATTAATGGAATGGAAAAAATAAATAAATAATAAGTATTTCTACAGTCCTCAACTTTTAGAACAGACTGTTGAAGTCGCCTATATGTAGCCTTTTTCCCTTTCCATTTTCTGAATCGTCTGGTCACATTGCACCTTCGTTGATGCGAATCACTGGTTTAAAAATTCACAAAGATAACAATGCAGGAAGTGCTACGCAATGTCAAAGTACACACACAAAAACACTATCAGCACAAAACCAGGGTGACATCTATTTTCAGTAATTTCTTGCACAGGGTAAAAAAAAGTGGTACTCCAAAAGCCAAAGAGCAGTGGTGAACAGTAGTAAGCACAACATTTTATCTTGGCAAAAGAAGTGGGCAAGTGGTGATGAAAAATGTGTGCTATAATCTGACAATAGAACAGTATGAAATGTTCTGTTCCACGAAGTATATGCATTTTCTCTATCGCGTTGTATCAGTTCCCAACAAATGCTCACACAAACATCTAAAATCATGACTGATTATCATGAGCAAGATGTCAAAGTTTGATGGAAAGCAACCTAGATATACATTTTAAGTACACACTGTCACAATGAAATAATGACCAAAAATATGTGCCTCAAACAGAAGACTGAGTATGGGTTTGAAACAAAATGACATCTTTCTCTAAAATACACACACACAAATATATTATACGTATTTTCTGTGTACAATGAACTGAAATGAGTTCTACCAAAGTTCTCCCACCACCACACTTCAATTTCATTTACACGGCAGCATTCACAATAATAAAATAAAAATGTGTATAGAAAATACCAAAGATTAAAGAGCTTTGTGTAAAATCTTCTACATGCATTATCATCTTTAGCTAACTAACACACAGAAATAAAAACCAGACGATAACAATGCCTATGGCAGCTAGGATTCCTGTGCATAGCAAATAAGCAACTGAGTATGAAGAGTGGAAGGATGCAGCACTATTCAAATGCCTTTTGTTTCCAGTGAAGGGAACTATAAAGATACCAAGTAACGGGACAGTTAACAGTACAAGTCCACCAACATAACTAGGAATCTTCTTTTTTAATGCAAAGTAAAACATATTTATAAATGAAGGCTTCCACAACTGTTGTCATTGTTGATAAAACTCTTTTGGGTATTCCTTTCAGAACTCCGGAGATGGGAACTTGCTCCTCAACATATTCTCTTCCTGTTGCCAACCAGCTATCAACCTTTGTTAGTTTGAAATTGCCACACAACTTTCTACAACATCTTTGCCTCCGATCTCTGGACAGAGCCTCTGCCTCGAATGGCATCTCTGCATTTTGCATATGTCTGCCCTGGTGTGTGTGCGTGTGTGTGTGTGTGTGTGTGTGTGTGTGTGTGTGTGTGTGTGTGTGTACCTATCCCTTTTCTCCCAAGGTAAGTCTTTCCTCTCCCAGGATTGGAATGACTCCTTACCCTCTCCCTTAAAGCCCTCATCCTTTCCTTTTCCCTCTCATTCCCTGCTCTTTCTTTCTGACGAAGCAACCTTAGGTTGCAAAAGCTCAGTTTGTGTGTGTGTGTGTGTGTGTGTGTGTTTATTTGTGTATCAACAAACTGGTACCTTCTCACCTGGTAAGTTAAACTTTCTTTACATTTTTCAAATATTTATCATGAAATAAGTTATATTTTAAATTGGCATCAGGTTCCTAATGAACCTCATCCAAGTCTAACTGCTGCAGACTTTCTTTGCAATTTCTAGTTGTCAAATCATTAATTGAGTGCATAACTCTGGAGGACTGTTTCGAATTACTGAATGGAGCGATGTCGTATACTGTTACTGGCTGTGCATCATGATCAGAAAGATGATTCTCAACAGGACAAGCATTTACACTGTTAAACTTATTTAGGTTTATTTAAAAGGTAGCTATCAATATGCAGCTGTCCTTTATCAGTAACAGATGTCAGATGGAAAGAGCCTAGTAAGACTTCCAGGTCATTCTTCCTATTACACTCTTTCAGTGAATTAACAGTGAAATCACCACAAATAATAATTTGCCTCCCCCATCTGACAGATAGCGAAGCATGGCATCCACGTTTTCCAGAAACAATTGCAAGTTTCCTGAGGGGGACCTATACACTGTTAGAATAATTATACGAGTGTCGTCATCAAGTTTAAGTTGGCAGGCACATGCTTCAATGTGTTGCTCTAATAAAAAAGTTTTTTTGTTTATAAATTATTGAAACAGTAATAGCTTTTGACATATATGGCAACTCCACCTCTCACTTTATTATCTCTACTTACATGTGCAGCTAGTTTGTATCAACTGATATTCACCTTTTCCATACCAGTGACAATGCCATCATCAGTTTCTATGTCATCTAAACAAATCAGAAGGTCGTCTGTTTTATTGTTTAGTCCTCCAATATTATGGCAAAAAATGCTAACTTTTTATTATACTTTTGTGAGAATCTTGTGGTTTTTCAACGTCTTTAACACTGGTTTGCACGAGCTTCTCACTGGACACTGATCTTAGCCTCAAAAAGAGGTACTTACATGAACTGCAGTGTCCCCCTAAAGGATTTTGCTATCAACCCAGTCAATTTCCCCTTCCCTTTCCTACTTAGATGCAGGTCTTACCTAGTGAATTCCCACCTAGCAATAGCATTAACAGGAACTTAACCAATATCTGACAGAGTAGCCCCATAAGCAGATGATTTCTCTTCATAATGACTAGGGTTGTGTCCGAGTGGTTCGGCCAAATCCATTATTCGCCGAACCTAGCTCAGTGCCTTCGGATTCGAGATTCAGTGCATAATGGGAAAATACTACCGAATACCGAATCCTAAGTGTTATATGGAAACTTTCAGTACGAATGTTTCAGTTTACTTTGCATAACACTGCGCTTTCATTTGCGTTATTTATTTTCCATAGATCCGCTGAAATACATGATGTCATAAAATGACACGACCTCACTTTGACTAGTTCTGATAAATGGCGCTGGGAGCTGCCACAAGTAACTTTAACTGTCTATAATATAAGCAGTGCTACCCAGACTTGCTTAGTAGGCGCAAATATAAATTCTGGCACTAAAACATTTGCGCTCGGAAAAGTAGAAAAACAGGAAGACGGGTATAATTTCCTTTTTATTTTCGACTATTGAATTTTAATACACTGTCCAACGAAGAAAATAGAACTTTAGTATTGCTCAAATTCAAATGTAGTAGCCTTTCAAATATAAGTAACAACGAAAATAAATTCCTTCATGTAAATACCCACAAAACATAAGGGTTTAGATTCTTGCACGAGTTGCCTCATTCTGATTTCATGTATTGTTTCATCGAATTTTGTGAAGTTCTGGGGTATGTGAATAGTAATGAAGTACCTATTAGGATTTCAAGAACAACATTATTTATTATGTGGGAAAAAAGTTCTTATCGTGCGCCATCCAGGTGGGATGACGTCAATTCAGCAACCACTTGACGCCTGTTTCAATAAATTATGTAAGGTAAAGCTTAAACACACGTACACCTATTGCCTTTCGAAAAGTGACAAAACTGACACCAACGGGTCGTGTAAAACGTGCAAGTGTGCCAATAGAATGATGATACATGGAAGTGTGTTCCAAACCAGATTGCGTAACAGGCATTTAAAAATGTCTGATACCAAATGCACTAGATTGTGTGAGGCATGATGCTCTGTAGTACGAAGGAACTGTGTAACAAGGAATCAAATGATAGTGATTCAGAATTACCGTACTGTTATCTAATTGCTATTATAAACATTTCGTAAAATTTGTGTTATAAGTTTAATGACATTGTTCTATATTTTCAAATTTAGTTTCATACAATAGCCGTACATTTGAAATCTTATCTAAAAGCTACTACGTAAAGCTGACTGGCAAGCCTGTGTAGTTCCAGTACTTCTGACACTGCAACCACTGTCTTCGTGCTAGAGCTTACGTGTTTTTCTATTAGAGGCAAGGGATTATTCCTATGAATCGTGATTCATAAATTCCACACTCTCTTCACTTTAAGACTAATACAAATGTAAACATTATGCCATGTATTCTTCTGTGTTAGCTGTTACCACATTTAAATTCCATCTGCCTAACAAACCCAAAAGGGAACGGCGAACGCGGGAGAATATAAGCCTACGTATCACGTTAATGTTTGCATTTGTATTATTCTTATGCTGAACGGGAATAGTTAGAAATGAAGCACGGCAACTAACTTCTAGTACTGGTTATCAAATCTTCTATGAATAAAAATTCTGTGCATACAAGTTACGTGATCTTAAATTTTTCAAATAATAAATAAATCTACAAAATGCCCTTGCTTAACCCTCCGGAATGCGCAATCTGCGCGTTAATTACTTTACACAGTTCTGAAATGTCTTCATGGCAAAAACAAGTACACACACGTCGAATAAACGCGGATTTCTCTGTGCCTGAATGTCCTGTCCGTCACTCATGGAAAGCCTGATAAGTCACTATAAAAAATTATTTAACATTTATACATCCTACTTTTTAAGAATTATTTCTTTAACTTCCAAAAATCTACTCATCTTTTCAGGTTTTATTTTTTACTCTTCCCTTTTGAAAAAAGAAAAGTAATCGCTTTCCTTTATAGGATTTCATTCTGCATTTTTTTCCTTCATCAAAATGAAACAGTTTGTAATAGAGTGAAGAAAGTATCTTTTCTTTTAGAGCATCTAAACAACATATATCTCAAAATGTTTCACAGAAATTTCTTTTAAGGTTAGGAGGTATTAAAAAATCCTTAAGATTTAAAATAAAAATCTAAATGAAATTTAATTTCTTAAATTTTACTGTTGTTATCATTTGGGATCCAACCCAAGAGGCTTTATCTTCGATACTGGCTGTGACAGTAGTAATTCTTTCTAAATACATGTACTTGAGTCGATTGTTCGAGATTTGGAAGATTTGATTCGGGTTCGGTATTTGGCATATGTTTTATTCAAGATTCGGTATTCGGATTCGATTTGGTAAAATTGGGGTTCGACCCATCCCTAATAATGACGCTCCTGACAGAATGATTCAATTGTGGTCTATAATAATGCATGAAAGCAAGCACCAGTAAAACATTTCTAGGGATCGTTGCAAAAACTATTTTAACCGGGACACATTCAATAACGTAAACCCTGATACCTATCAATGCTGAATTCCCACTCCTCCTCCTATCACAGTACGATTCTGTTTTGTGAAACCAAATCCAAATTTTTTAACATTTATCTTATTGGTTTTCCACAGGGGCTACTAATTTATGGCGAAAAACATAAAAACAGGGAATGTGAAATCAAAGTTCCACGGTACATAGAAACCTTTTCACTAAGAAGTGAGTTAAGCCATTTCCAATAATATAATGGCCACTTCAAATATATTGGGTTATTTCGTTATTTCTGTACATCAAATAAATACATAAAAAATAACGAAAGCACTGAAAAACAACAGAGCACCGGGTGTAGATGGTCTGATCGCAGAAATTTGGAAATTGGATCATGCACAAATCACACCCAAAAGCCCACAAAATTATTAAAAACTGTTGGAGACACATTCTTCCAGACTAAGAGAGATGAAGGTTGACCTTAAAATCCGGAATCTAATTCACCAAATCCAAAGTCAAATTTATGGGAGAATTATCAGAGCCCTTTGAAATCAAAACCGGCGTCCGGGAAGGCGATGGTCTCTCACCCATCCTATTCAATGCAGAGAAAATTATTCGTACATGGGAAGGAGACGTCAAAGGAATTCAACTAGACAGAAATAAGGAAAAGATAACCCACATAAAATGCCTCGCTTTTGCATACGACATCACCATACTCTCGAATACCAGAATGGAAGCACAACATGCACTAGAAAAACTCTATGAGATAGCGATGAAAACCGGTATACAAATTTCTTGTGAAAAAACACAATTTTTTGATACAAAATCATCAGATAAACTCCCCCTAAAAACAAAGCACGGAAAAATTCCACAAGTCAGCGAGTTTAAATATTTAGGAGAAATCATGCAAAAATCTTGGTTAAACACAAAAGCAAATGAAGAAAGAGTCTTAAAATTACAGAGAGCCTATAAACTCACCTGGTACCACTACAATAAAAAAATGTATTTCCATGGCCACGAAACTACAACACATTGGTCTTTACTAGAAGCTCTATATGCATCAGAAACTATGAGCACCAAAGGAATGGCAAAAATCAAAGAGATTGAAAAACAAGAAAGGAAAATTCTGAGAAAAATCCACATTGCAGTTTTTAGAAAAAATATCTGGCAAAAAAGACTCATGGAAGAACTGTACAGACACACTGAAAGAATCACGACATATAAGAAAATACAGAGAAAAATTTTTCATTCATATCGTCAGAATGAATGACATAAGACTAACTAAAAGAATATTCAACATAATTTCTACATCGAAACTGGGCACATCTTGGTACAAAGAAATCCTAGAAGACCTGAAAACATTAAACATCTCTACAGAAGACATACAAGACTGCAAAACCTGTAGGGAAAAAAAATCAGAAACCATAAAGTTGACTAAGTCACTACACAAAAACAACAGACGAAAATGGACAGATGAACAAAAGAAGGCATAAAGTGAAAGAATGAAAGGTTTTTGGAAGGAAAAGGAAAAAAAAAAGACAGGAATAAAAGCTAGATTTTTGTGTTTCTAGCGCTCTCCTTAAGGGGAATGTACGCAAATAATAATAATAATAATAATAATAATAATAATAATAATAATTACACAAAAACAAAAAGCACACTTAAAAATGATCTATTTTAACTAACGAAGAATATACGAAAATATAATTTGTCACAAAGTCCTAGTTCTCACCAAGGTCATCACAGACGCCTGTGACTGTCCCGTACAGTTCCAAGCCTGAGAGGCTGAGGTAATGCGTTTGACCCGATGCATTCTTGCCTGCCTGTTGTAGTCTCACATGGCGCCACCCTTGGGTTTCATCAGCAGGCGGTTCCAAGGGCCACGAAGCAGTACTCCCTGGTTCATTCAGGCTGCCGTCATCCACGTGAGTATAAAGTGTAGTCCAGTTTACACCATCTTTTGACACCTAAATAGAGAAAATGAGGCTCAGAACAAAAAATTTTAATTGTTTAAATTAGAGTGCAGTTTGACTGTCATCAAGCAACCAATTAAGACATTCAAATTGGGTGACTATTGTGTAATTAAAATGAAAAAAAAAAATACTTTCAGTATAATTTATATATTTATAATTTATATATAATATATAATGCTATATATAAGAAATCATTATATTTCAACAAAAATTATTAAACTGAGTACATTTCTGAAAAATGTATATGTAAGTGCTGAAATATCTGAAAATATAGGCACTAGACTTGAACTTTTAATATTTACAGGAGTATATGTAACATTTCCAAACAAAGATTACAAAAAGAGGAGACATGGAACTACCTTTACTGGGGCAAATTACGTTGACACTCAGCACAATGGATTACAGGAGCATTTTTAAGTAGAATCATATTTACGGTCCCTCATGTCAGTCACCGTGTCGTCAAGCTACAGAGAAGGAAACCGCTATCTATAGCTCACTAAATTGAAATTTTACCAGATGACTTTGAACAGTATGTTTTCTTTGTTGTTGAAGGTGAAAATATAGTATTTTAAAATTTTTGTATTCAATACTCGCACTCCTGCTTATTCAATTATTCCCTCTTCATATTCAGATTTAGTGTTCTTGCACTAAATGTAAAAATGTTTTATAAGGAAGCATAAAAAATAAGGGTGATGTTTGAATTCTGGAATGGCTCTCCCCCCTCCCCCCCCCCCTTCCGATGTGTCCTTTAATACTCTACAATTTCTGCCAAGTATATTCCAAATGACATAATAATTTGCACTTTTTGTTTCAACAATGTGTTATATTTATTTTTCATAATTACTGAACAAGATTTTGAAAAATGTGAATAAACCTACTTTGTTTTTAATATTTTCATCAGGTACATGTAACTGGAATTACGAGCTCTTAATGAAGGATTTGGAGTAAAGATTCTAATCAGCTCTCTCAGATGCTAAGTCTTTTTGATCCATGACCACTGGTAGTGACTGTAATATGTTCAGAATTGGTTAAGTCCAAATTCATTTTCAAAGAGCAATGTAATGACTATCCAAGAGGTGAGGGCTTTTATATTCACGATAAAAATTCTTGTTGGTGTTGTTTTTGTAATTTTAAAGACAAGTTTTTAAAATATGTTTTAAAGCAAACATCCCATTAACAGATATTGAATTTTTTAAAATTTCAAATACCCAGTTGTGCCGGTTGTATACCCAGTTCAGATATACTTTGAAGAGACTATATCAGTCAGTACAGAGACTAAATCAAAGAAAAAAAAATTCAACCTTGCTGTCAAGGATGTCTGAATTGTGATTATCACTGACGAAATGTGCGACAGAAATGGAAGACATGTATTGTCAGTTTTATTTAAGCCAATGGGTGCATCATCAGAATAGAAAGTGATCTTGCTCCCTGTAAGTTAAAATCTTGCCCAGGTTGTAATAGACACCCTAACATAATACAGCATAAGATGTAAAAATGTGGGTTTAGCACCAGACTGCATTATACAAGGAATCCTTTTTTTGATGCACTTAAAATTTTGATAAGAGACCATTTTATAAATTTCAAATGGACTTACTGTGTGCCAACTGCCAACTTTACGACAGAAGTAAAGGACTTCAATTTTATGGTCAGTACGGTGAAAATGGTATTTCTGTACCCTTACCAAATGCAAGGTGCAGACCTTTGGTTCCTTCAAGATAAATTTCCTCACCCAGAAGAAACTTTTTCTGTATACAAAAATCATGGATTAGTTGGTTGCATGTAGTGCAATTCTTAGATACACACTTGCCAGGATCAACAGATTTTTCACATTGTTTGAAAACAAAAATGATGCCATTAAGCTCATTATGGGTCATTTAAAAATGAAGCTGCATTAGATTTAGTGTTCTTACAATGCAAATTTCTAAGTGACCTTGACCTTGCATTGTTAGTTTAAATACCGGTAATTGCGCGAAGTAATGACTTACAAATTTGTTATGAGAGGAACTACTACTAAAACAGGAGTTCTGAAGACTAGTTTTCAATCGACACTTAACTGTTTTGACACATTCCAAAACGAGACACAGGAAGCAATCTACTAGAAAGTTTCTTAAATATGCTGCAATGACGAGTTTGCACAGCACAGGCATGTGCGTATTTCTTTTGCTTTCTTCTCCTCCCCACTCCATATTGTTCCACCCATCTAAAAAATACATGCACCGCAGGCAATGCAGTATCCATCCCCAACACTGTGAAGCAATCTTCCTGCCCCCCGCAACAACCGGAGATGACGGTTGTGAGACAGTGAAGTGTGCCTAGGTGATTGCTCTCTTTCCTGAACATTGTCTATTTTATGTCCTTGTTGCCACTTGTAGTATGTCTTTGTGATGAGTTGTAACCTATTCTTGTTGTACTGATGAATTCCAAGCTGGACTTTCCATTATTAGATTAACTTGTAAATTTCTCATTTTGTGATCTGACTCCTTCACCGACTAATTATTGCCAGTTTCTCCTTCCTGGCATACTGAAATAAAGCCAAAGGCACAACCAAATGAAACACAATGTTCAGAAAGTTTTCTGCAATACTCCCTTGTGTACATGTGAGAGTTATTCCTGTCTAGTGATCATGCATCTACTAATTTCGTAACCCTTAACTCTGCCACCTATAACTTGTTCAGAGAGGCCAAAGTCAACAGGGCATCGAGCAACAATGTAGAATCGCTGTAAACCTTGCTAGGAATAAATATAAAATCAGTGAAATTTTAGCATTAATCTTATGGGGCTAAAAATTTATGGTCTAAAATCGTGAAAAAAGTAACACTGGAGAACGTAAAAATGAAGTTCCATTGTAATCAATATTCTCTCTCATTCTTTCTCTATCTATCTAACCGCTTCTATTTAAAAAAACTATTATAAATGACCGCCTCATGAACCACTGACATTGCCGATACAGATAAATGGACTGTAGCTACAACAAAAGCGGAAGGGTATCTGTGGAGAGGCCAGACAAACACTTAGTTCCTGAAGAGGTGCAGCAGCCTTTTGAGTAGTGGCAGGGGCAACAGTCTGAGTGATTGACTGAGATAGACTTGTAACATCAGCTACCATGGCTTTGCCTTGCAGTTACTGTGAACAATTGAAAGCAACGGGAAAACAGTCATTACTTTTTCTCCCCCGCCGACTACTCAGGAGGATATAGTCATCAAGTGAAATATAACGCATTCTACGGATCTGAGCATGGAATGTTCTATCCCTTACTTAGGTAGGTAAGTTACAAGTTCTTGAGAATTTCAGAGGGAACTTTAGGCAACAACTGTCAGAAATGGGGAGGGGGGGGGGGATAAAACAGTAGAACAGAAATGGGTAGCATTGAGAGATGAAATAGTGAAGGTAGCAGAGGACAAAATAGGTAGAAAGGCAAGACCTACAAAAAAATATGTATATAATAATAATAATAAAATCCTTCGATATCACAGGAAATATAAAATTTAATTGATGAAAGGATAAAACATAAAAATGTAGTAAATGAAAGAGGCAAAATGAAGTACAGACGACTAAGAAATGTGATTAATGGGAAGTGCAAAATAGCTAAGCAGGAGTGGCTAGAAGGCAAATGAAAGTTAGTGGAACAATGTTTAAATAGGGGAAAAATAGATACTGCTTACAGGAAAATAAAACACACATTTGAAGACAAGAGAAGGAGCTGTATGAATACCAAAAACTCAGATGAAAAACCAGTTCTCAGCAAAGAAGGAAAAGCTGAAAGAGTATACAGAGGGGCTCTATAAAGGAAAATCACTCAGAGACAATATTCTAGGAGGGAAGAGGATGTAGATGAAATAGAAGATGCTATACTGAGAGAAGAATTTGACAGCGCCCTGAAAGACCTAAGTCGAAACAAGCCCCCTGAATCTTTGGAACGTGGAGTATTACGTTTTTCTTAAAGCCTGAGGGTACTTCGCCTATCTCGTACATCTTACACACCAGGTGAAACAGTTTTGTCATGGCTGGTTGTCCCAGAGAGTTCAGTAGCTCTGAGGGAATGTCATCTACTCCAGGGGCCTTGTTTCGACTTAGGTCTTTCAGAGCTCTGTCAAATTTTTCTCTCAGTATAGTATCTCCTATTTCATCCTCATCTACTTCTTACCCCTTCCTACAATACTGCCTTTAGGTTCATTGCCTTCATAGAGTCTCTCTATATACTTCTTCCACCTTTCAGCCTTCCCTTCTTTGCTGAGAACTGGTTTTCCATCTGTGTTCATGATAGTCATAGAGCTGTTTTTCTTATCTCCAAATGTATCTTTCATTTTTCCCCTATTTATAAATTATTCTACATCCTCACAGTTGCCTTTCAGCCACTCCCTGCTTAGGCATTTTGCTCTTCCTGTCAATCTCATTTCTTAGTCGTCTGTACTCCATTTTGCCTGTTTCATTTACTGCATGTTTATATTTTCTCCTTTCGTTGATTAAATTTAGTATGTCCTGTGATATCCTTCGATTTTTTGTAGGTCTTGCCTTCCCACCTATTTTGTCCTCTGCTGCCTTCACTATTTCATCTCTCAATGCTACCCATTCCTCCCCTACTGTTTTACTTTCCTCCATTTCTGTCAGTTGTTGCCTAAAGCTCCCTTTGAAATTCTCAAGAATTTTAGGTTCCTTCAGTTTATCCAGGTCCCATCTCATTATTTTCCTACTGTCTGCAGCTTTTTCAGTTTAAAATTCATGACCAACAAGTTATTGTCAGAGCATCTGCCCCTGGGTATGTCTTGCAGTTTGAATCCTGGTTCCGAAATCTATGTCTTACCATTATAAAATCTATCTGGTATCTCCCAATGTCTCCTGGTCTCTTTCACATATACAACCTTCTTTCCTGATTCTTAAACCAGGTGTTTGTTATAACTAAATAACTAAATCATGTTCCGTGCAAAATTCTAATAGGCGGCTTCCTCTTTCATTTCTTTTGCCCAGACCATATTCACCTACTACCTTCCCTTCTCTTCCTTCCTTGCTCTACTACCAAATTCCTGTCTCCCACAACAATTTAGTTTTCCTCTCCCTTAATTGTCTGAATAATTTCCTTTAGCTCCTCATATATTTGTTCGATCTTATCATCAGCAGAGCTAGTTGGCATATAAACCTGTACTACTGTTGTCGGTGTTGGCTTCGTATCGATCTTGACTACAATAATGCGATCACTGTGTTGCTCATAGTAGTTTACCCGCATTCCTATTTTCTTATTCATTATCAGTCCTACTCCTGTGATACCCCCAACTGATTTTGTATTTATAATCCTGTACTCACCTGACCAGAAATCCTGTTCATCCTGCCACCGAACTTCACTAATCCCCACTACATCTAACTTCAACCTATCCATTTCCCTTTTTAAATTTTCTAATTTTCCTACCCGATTAAGGGATCTATCATTCCACACTCCGATCCGTAGAATGCCAGTATTGTCTTTCCTGATGACAACATCCTTCTGAGTAGTCCCCGCCAGGAGATCCGAATGGGGAGGGGGGGGGGGACTATTTTACCTCTGGAATATTTTACCCGAAAGGATGCCATCATATGTTCATACAGTAGAGCTGAATGTCTTCGAGAAAATTAACAGCTGTAGTTTCCCCTTGTATTCAGCCACATTAGCTGATGTTACACAAGGCAAGCTCAGTCAATCATCCAGACTGTTGCCGCTGTCACTACTGAAAAGGCTGCTACATTAAAGAAATGGTCAGGCATTCTTTTTCTCAATCATGGTTCTAGCTTCTTTACGAGTTGATAGAAGGTGTGCCGTGTCATCTTAAAATATTCATAGAATATCTCTCTCTCTCTCTCTCTCTCTCTCTCTCTCTCTCTCTCTCTCTCTCTCTCATTTTCCCTTTGTCTTTTTTCTTCCTCATGTGAAGCAACTGCTGATTTACAGCTTCCACGCCTGAATCACTGCAAAAATCACAGACATGTTATGTGTAGTTGGCAGAGGAATGGGCCAGAGCATGACCATCACTTGTCTTGTCATGGATCTGACAAGTGTGTCCTTACCTTCAATGTAAAACTCAATGGGAATGTCCCAGTGTCTTACCTGAAACAGCCAATTACGAAGAGCAGATCTACCATATCCACGTGCGTGGCGCAGTGTGTAACTGGTCGGAATGAGCCAGAGGCCGAGGTCGACAGCAAACCAAGCACGCTTATCGTCATTCGTGTGGCAGTTTAGGGCAGAGGTGTCGCGGCTCAGTATATCCTCTAGACGCCCGTACGGCAGGTTGCGACCGTCTGACGAAGTCACAGTTACGAGTCCAAACTGTGCAGGGTTAACCCATTCTGGACTTGTCCTGTAAACGTGTGTACAATTACTGTGTTACAAGTTGTAATAATTTGATGATCTATTCTGCATACAATTTCATAAATTCATAGAAGACTATAAGAAGAACAAAATATATTAATGAAGAGTCCAGGTTGGTATTAATAATATAGTAATAAGGACAGTTTACAACTCACTGCAAAGAAGTGGCGATGAGCTGCGACAGGTACATACAAAAGACACACACATACAACATTTTCCGCTATCAGCCATGGCCTTCTATTTTCTGAAGAACATTCACGCAATCACACAACACAGTCATACAACCACCACCTCCGGCTGCCACACTTCGAAGTGGGGCAGCTGCTGGTGATAGTTGTATGACTGTGTTGTGTGCCTGTGTGATTGCATCAACGTTCTATTTTCTGAAGAAGGCCGTGGGCAGAAAGTGTTATATGTGTGTATCTTTTGTATGTGCCTGTCGCATCTCATTGCCACATCTTTGCGGTGAGTGTAAACTATCCTTATTACTACATTATTATATAAACAAAAAACTCTTATACAAAATAATGAACAGGTAGGCTGCATATACTGAAAAAAGTAGCAAAATGTAACGAGGTGAAAGGTTGTAAAATTCAGGGAAACTACTACAATGAAGCATCTGCTCTTAAATACAAGAAGCAAAACTAAATGTCTTTTGTAATAAGAGCCACCCACTGCTACATTCTTCCGTTCATATTGATCAAAGTTCCTCTTACCTTGTACAGTAAAACCCCATTTTTAAGTTCCCGGATTTTATGTTTTCCACCATTTACACCATTTTTTTTTAGTCCATTCAAATTTCCTATCTTTACAACGTTAATTCGCCCCCATTTTTCCATTAACATATTTACACTTTTTCTGCATCTTACACTTTTTGGAACCATGTCAGTGAAGAAAAAATTGACGTAACTGACGTAAATTAAGCTGCCATGGCTTCATGATCTGGACCAACAGTGAAGAAGAACTCCAGAATTTCCTCTCCAACCTCAACTCCTTTGGTCCCATCAAATTCACCTGGTCCTACTCCAAATCCCATGCCACTTTCCTTGATGTCGACCTCCATCTGTCCAACGGCCAACTTCACACATCTGTCCACATCAAACCTACCAACAAAACTCCAAATCCCATGCCACTTTCCTTGATGTCGACCTCCATCTGTCCAACGGCCAACTTCACACATCTGTCCACATCAAACCTACCAACAAACAACAGTACCTCCATTATGACAGATGCCATCCATTCCATATCAAACGTTCCCTTCCCTACAGCTTAGGTCTTCGTGGCAAAAGAGTCTGCTCCAGTCCCGAATCCCTGAACCAGTACACCAATAACCTAATAACAGCTTTCACATCCCGCAGCTATCCTCCTGATCTGGTGCAGAAGCAAATAACCAGAGCCACCTCCTCATTCCTCCAAATCCAGAACCTTCCACCGAAGAATCCCAGAAGTGCCCCTTTTGTCACCGGATACTTTCCGGGACTGGAGCGGACTCTGAATGTGGCTCTCCAGCAGGGATACGACTTCCTTAAATCCTGCCCCGAAGTGAGATCCATCCTTAATGACATCCTTCCCACTCCTCTGAGAGTGTCTTTCCGCCGACCACCTAACCTTCGTAACCTCCTAGTCCATCCCTATGAAACCCCCAAACCACCTTCCCTACCCTCTGGCTCCTACCCATGCAACTGCCCCCATTATAAAACCTGCCCTATGCACCCTTCCACCACCACTTACTCCAGTCCAGTAACCCGGAAGGTGTACACGATCAAGGGCAGAGCCACTTGCGATAGCACCCACATGATTTACCAACTAACATGCCTGCACTGTGAAACGTTCTATGTGGGAATGACCAGCAACAAACTGTCCATTCGCATGAACGGTCACAGGCAGACAGTGTTTGTTGGTAATGAGGATCACCCTGTGGCTACACATGCCTTGGTGCACGGCCAGCACATCTTGGCGCAGTGTTACACCATCCGGGTTATCTGGATACTTCCCACCGACACCAACCTTTCAGAACTCCGGAGATGGGAACTTGCCCTTCAGCTTATTCTCTCCTCCCATTGCCCACCTGGTCTCAATCTCCGCTAACTCAAATTCCCGCCCACTATCTTTAGCATCTTTGCCTTGGTTCTGTGGACAGAGCCTCTGCCTCAATTGGTATCTCTGTCCAACTTCTTTGCTTTTCACAAATGTCTGTCTAGGTGTGTTTGCGTTTCGATATGTCTGAGTGTGTGTGTATTTGTTTACCTTCCTTTTTTTCCCCTAAGGTAAGTCCTTCCACTCCTGGGATTGGAATGACTCCTTTTCCACTTCCTTAAAGCCCATATCCTTCCCTTTTCCTCCCCTTTTTTCCTCTTTTTCCTGAGGAAGCTGCCAGTGGTGGCGAAAGCTAGTATGTGTGTTTGTGTGTGATTTTATTTGTTTCTCTTGACGAGCCGGTCCTTTTGGTAAGTCATATAAATAAAAATAGAAAACAGATGACTTACCAAAAATACCGACTCGTCGATAGAAACAAATAAAATAAATAAAATCACACACAAACACACATACAAGCTTTCGCAGCCTAGCTGCTTCGTCAGGCAGAAGGGAAGGAGAGGGAAAAGGAAATGATGAGGGTTTCAAGGGAGTGGATAAGGAGTCATTCCAATCCCGGGACAGGAAAGACTTACCTTGGGGGGGGGGGGGGGAAAGAGGGTAAACAAAAACACACCCACCCACACATTTACACAGACGCAAGTACACTTAGGCAGACACACTGTAGAACTGTAGCAGTTTTCAATGTGACTCTTTCTGGTGGAAGTGTCGGGTATTCTGCAAGACATCTGCATCATCGAGGCTCCGATTAGGCAGCATAAAAGCTGTTGCCTAAATGGACAAGAACCGGAATACAAATGGTATACTCACTACCTCCGTCCAAAAGTCCATGTTATTAAAAGACCAATGCATACAAAAACAGCAGTAAGCCAGCTGCACATCAGGCACCCTTCAGTGTTTTCGGGACAGGACAGGACCCAAACAAATGACTGAAAGGATTCAACCAAGTATAATAGGTATTCTTTCAGGAAAAACCATCTTGATTGGAAATTGTTAATTCCTTATTTAATGACGATTTTTCGCCCTTTAGAAGTGCATCTTCAGATTTTATTAGAGAGAGAATTTACGCAAAATTACAAGGCGGAATTACAAAATAGGGATAATGGGACATGGCCTTGTTTTGCGTTAAGAAGACAGTATAAATGGTAAACAAAGCTTACAATGTGCTCTCCATGGTGTGAAACTATAAGTTTTTTGCAGTGTTTCTATGTTTTTGGAATTTTGGATTTCCTTGCAGCCCTACAAATGTTGGGTAACAATGAATTACAGTTGAAACATACTTGGTAAAGATGTGAGAATATAAAACTGATTTTTAAGATAAGCCTATGTTTACAATTAGGCTCACGGGCGGTGGGCGGGCGTGGTGTGCTGCTCTGCTAACTTGTACAGACTAACGAATGAAATGTGGGTAGGGAGTGACATAGGAAGTCGGTGTATAAGATGGGACGGATGCTATTGAATATAATACAAATAATAATAATAATAAATCTGAATACAAATTTAACTAAAGGGAGGTTATTAAGTGGGATAGAATTATGTTGGTACTTATCAATGAAAGGAATTACAGTATTTTATTTGAACAGAGACATCATAATATCGAGGAATGTTTGATCTTTGCATGCCAACTGACCATTAGGTGGTTTGGGTGTCCAAAGTAAGTGCCCTTCGCTATCTCTTCCAGTAAATTTAACTTCCGCTCCTTCTACGCAATATGTAAAATTTGCATGTTGTCAATGGTAGGTTGTTGATGTTTGGAGATGCTCAGTAAAATGTACTTTAAAAGTCCGGCCTGTCTGTCCGATATATTCAGCAGGACATTCAGGACATTGTAGTTTTCAGACTCCTGAAGAAAGATATCTGTCCTTATTGGCTTGTTTGTTGTGTGGGAGAATTTGCTAGATGCTCAAAGGACTACTAAATATGATTTGTACATTTGTGCCACACAAGAGTTTAGCCAGGTCATTAAATAAGTAATAAAACAATTTGCAATCAAGACAGTTTTTTATTGAAGAAATATTTATTCTCACAATTGCTGTACACCATGGACTGGAAATCATTTTAAGTATAATAGGTGAGATCGCATTATCTGCTTCGTTAATGTTTATTTCTACCTGGATGGGTCAACCCAGTAGTGGTTTGAAAAGAACGAGAACAAGCTCGAGAAAAATTCAGACGGAACTTAAGAAGACATTTGGAGACGACCAGTGGCAGAGCACGTGATGAACAGGGCTCAGTGACATGGTAAGTCAATGCAGTCATATATACAGAGTGTTTTCTGCCTTATGACATGTAATTAACTTGGATATGATGGAGGATGATAAAATATCACATCTGATGAAGGGCACTGCAGAAGGTACGTATCAAGCTCCTCTGTTAAAAGACGTTTCAATGACACAAGAGTTCATCCAATGGTGTCAGAAAATTGAAGAGATGCAACATTGGGAGGGTTGAAAGAAAGAAGTCTGTACTCCCATATGTCATCCCTATGGCAGTTGTGAAAGATCAGCATTACATTGCTTCTCTCATATGACAAATTGTGAGAGAAGAATTACAGCAGGTTATGGAAGACAGGACTGTTGGGCGAAGCAAGCACCAGATTATGGTGCTTGATGTCAGTCCTATACATCATGACGTTTTTTTTTAACATTAATGGGCAAGCGGTATTTCAAACATGAGAGCCTGTCTGTACCGCCAATCGCACCTAACATGCAGAATGGCATCACCCTACTATGACTTACACCACAGCTGCCAAAAGACACTTAAGGACCGACCAACGCAGCCACAACTCACTCCTTCACCAACTATGACGCCTCACAGCACAACATACCTGGATGACTGAAGATAACACGCCACTGTGTTTTCACTGTGGGCTTCCTGGTACAATACTGTAGGGAGAGAAGAAAGTAATTGACAATTATTATGCCGCAAGACGCTAACCATTGGAGCAGTCCTTTTCAACAGCAGTCAACTGCAGATGATTACTGTCACCCCAAATTTGTGGCTGGATAGGGGATTTCCTGTCAGAGAGGACACAGTTTTTAGTATTCGATGGCAAGGAATCAACTAAAACACAGGTGATACCGGGTTTTCCACAGAGTAGTGTTATTGATCCTCTGCTGTTCCATATTTACATAAACGATTTGGGAGAAAATCTGAGCAGCTCTCTTACATTGTTTGCAGATGACACTGTCATTTATCATCTAGTAAAATCATCTGAAGATTAAAAACAACTGCAGAATGATCTAAATAAGATAGCAGTATGGCTTAAAAATTGGCAGTTGACTCTAAATAATGAGAACTGTGAAGTTATCCACATGAGTAAGAAACTAAATCATATAAGCTTTGTTGACAAGATCAAAAAGGAAGGCCATAAACTCCGCTAAATATCTAGGAATTACTATTACTTGGATGTAAACAGAAAAGAACACGTAGATTCTGTCGTGGGAAAGGCGAACCAGAGACTGCATTTTCTGGCAGAACCCTTATAAGATGCAACAGAACTACTGAAGAGACTACATACATTACACTTGTCTGTCCTTTTTTGGGGTTTTGTTGCCCAGTGTGGGATCCTTATCTGGTGGGTTTGACGGAGGAGATCGAAAGAGTCCAAAGAAGGGCAGCTCGTTTTGTCTTGTCACGATACAGGGGAGACAGCATCAAGGAAATGATACAGGACCTGGGATGGGACTCATTACAACAGCGTTTATTGCTGTGGCATGGGCTACTTACGAAACTCCAATTGCCAACATTCTCCTCCAAATGCAGCGTTTATTGCTGTGGCATGGGCTACTTACGAAACTCCAATTGCCAACATTCTCCTCCAAATGCAAAGATATATTGTTGACTCCCACTTACATAGAAATGATCATCAGAATAAAATATGAGAAATCAGAGCTCAAATGGAGAGATTCAAGTGTTCTTTCTTACTGCACGTTATTTGAGAATGGAATGGGAGATAAATAGTATAAAGGTGGTTTGATTGACAATCTGCCAGGCACTTAAATGTGATTTGCAGAGTATCCCATGTAGATGTAAATGTAGACCTATGGGCTGAAAACTGTTGCCATATTCCAAATGTAGTTGCTCTCTAACATGCTGCAGCCATTTGCTGTCGCCTTATCGAGATACCAGCCACTCGCCTAGTCGTCGTATTGAAGAAAACTAGGTGAGGCGACCATCTAAAGAGGTGTAGCTGCCACAGATGAAAATCCTCCATGTACGACAGTTGCTAAGATGTCTTCCATGGAAGACAGTTGCTAAATCTCATTGAGCATGAGCAATCACAACTCATTCCTAAAGGAACCAGGACGGTTAGATCAATGTCATTGACGAAAGCCCCATGCTCTGCTGTTACTGCTGACAATGCACTAGAGGAAACAACTAGGGAATTACATATAGGGCCTGGTCTGACACAGGAATGTCAGCACGTGTTAACCATACTGCACCAATTTTCAGATGTATTCCAGGTCAGACAGGAGAAGAGCCAGATGAAACGGCCCACATTATAGCACCGTATGAATCTACATCTACAACCATACTCCGCAAGCCACCCGACGGTGTGTGGCGGAGGGTACCTTGAGTACCACTATCGATTTTCCCTCCTATTCCAGTCATGTATTGTTCGTGGAAAGAAGGTTTGTCGTTATGCCTCTGTGTGGGCTCTAATCTCTCCGATTTTATCCTCATGATCTCTTCGAGAGATATACGTAGGAGGGAGCACTATACTGCTAGACTCCTCAGTAAAGGTATGTTCTTGAAAAAAGCCCGTACCGAGCGACAGAGCGTCTCTCCTGCAGAGTCTTCCATTGGAGTTTAGCGATCATCTCCGTAACACTATCAAAATTACCACATGATCCTGGAACAAAGTGCGCTGCTCTCTGTTGGATCTTCTCCACTTCCTCTATCAATCCCACCTGGTACGGATCCCACACCAGTGAGCAGTATTCAAGCTGTGGGCGAACAAGTGTACTGTAACCTACTTCCTTTGTTTTTGGATTGCATTTCCTTAGAATTGTCCCAATGAATCTAAGTTTGGCATCTGCTTTACCAACGATTGATTTTATATCCACCGGGGGATTATCCACCAATTAGCCATCATTCAAACAAAGTGTTGTCAGATGATCGATGGATGAATGGCAAGGAAGTGGGGAACATTATTAAACCTTCAGAGTCCCTGGTCATCTCTCATAGTCCTCATAAAGAAGATGCTTTGCATGTGGCGTTTGTGTGTCCACTATAGGTGGCTGAACAAAATCACAAAGATGTCTACCCCTTGCCGCACATAGACAACACCTTAGACTGCTTGAAAGGAGCTACATACTTCTCAATAATGGACATGTAGATAGGTTACTGGAAAATCGATTTTGGCGAAGATGACAGAGAAAATACTGCTTTTATTACACCTGTTGGCCTCTACGAATTCAAAGGCATGCCGTTTGCACTGTGTAATGGCCCAGCCACATTGAAACGCACGATGGATAATTTGCTTGAACATTTTACAAGGATGACACGCCTTTGCCATCTAAATAACATTGTCATTTTCTTGAGGACATTTGTGAAACATTTAAGCCGCATGTCAACTGTGTTGACACTGGTTCAGACAGGCGGACCAGCCTCAGTCCAAAAAAGTGCCTCTTTGTCGCAGAAGAGATAAAAATTCTGCGGCACCAAATGAACAGATATGGTGTGCATCCTGATCCAGATAAAGTAAAGGCAGTCACAGAATTTCCAGCTCCTCAGCACATCTGTGATGTGAGAAATTTCCTCGGGCTCTGCTCATACTACGACGTTTCATAAAAGGTTTTTGTAGCAAGGCAGGTCCATTGCAAGAACTTCTGCAGGAAAACACCAAGTTTTTACAGGGATGAGACGAAGGAAAGAGCTTTCCGGACACTTAAGGACGCTCTAACTTCTGCATCAGTTCTAACCTTATACAATGAGAAAGTGGAGATCGAACTTCACACAGGCACTAGCAGTAAATGGGATTGGAACAGTGCTTGTACATATTCAAAAACAGGCACTAACAAAAGGACTGCCTTTCAAGGAATCCATTAACCGAATACAACAGCATGGATGAAATTTCAGCCCTCACTGTGTTAGGTTAACATTACAGCTGAACAAAGGGAAGATCCAGTACTATAAAAAACCATAGAAGCCTTGGAGAAGGAGAACCAACCAAACCAGAGTTTCAACTTATAAATGGGACATTGTATATGAGGAACTATGATCGATTGGGCCCCAAATGACTACTGGTTGTTCCAGCTCATCTCCAGCCAGCTATTCTCAAGTATTTCCATGATTCTCCAATATCCAGTTATTTGGGATTCGTGAAGACCCTAGACAGAATCAGATGCAGGTATTACTGGCAAGGTCCCTACCGATCTGTCAAGCACTATTTGAGTCACTGTGAGGAGTGCCAGCGACGGAAGCATGTGTCGCAATTACCTCCAGGGCATGTCGTACCAATTCCACCTGCAGCAGCTCCATTCCATTGAGTTGGAATTGAACTTTTAGGGAGGCTCCCCAAGTTGACAACTGGTAACCGATGGGTAATAGTCTGCACTCACTACCTCACCCACTATGCTGGCACCAAACCTGTGCCAACTGCAGAAGCTCCACAGATCGCATAATTCCTAGTAGAAGACATTACTTTGAAGCATGGTGCACCACGTGTTATAATATCTGATCAAGGAAAAGTATTCATGTCAAAACTAGTATCAGCACTAGAGTCACGTTGTGACAATGTCCACAGAATGATTGCCTACCATCCTTAGACAAATGGTCTTACAGAATGTTTTTAAAAGATGTTAGCAGATACGCTGTCGATCTACGTAGATGTTGAGCAGAAGTATTGGGATACAATACTGCCAGTCGTGAGATTTGCTTATAATACAGCAAGGCAAGGCACCGCAGGCTTCACACCATTTTTCCTGCTCCATGGTCATGAAGCTGAGATGACAATGGATACGAAGTTTCCGTTCCAACCAGATGGCACTCCCAGATGACTACGTGAAATAGCTCATCACCACAAGGAAGGCATGCAAACAGAATGGAAGGATTCTCTGGACCTGTTATACAAAAAGCCCATGACATGATCCAGGACACTGCAGCTGGCTGCAAAGGGAAACTGTCCCCAGTTCAAATCCCACCCCTGCAGGAAAAAAAAAAAAAAAAAAAAAAAAAAAAAAAATTGTATCTACTATTTCTAGAATGTTCTACGTGTTTCTTTTGTTTGATGTATTTGTAAGTTCCAGAAAATTCTTTCCATGTATAAATAGTAGAGCCCTCTAAGCAGGAAGCAGTGTCTACTGAGAGTTAGCAATAAACCTGTCCTAAGAGTAAAGTGTTGTGCTCTATTAACAGCTGGGATTTCCAATTTCGGACTACCTGCAGTTTTCAAAGTGACAATATTTAATTGACACAACTGTCCAGCAGCACACTACTAATGCTGTATATGAACATTACGAGATCATTTCTCCTTCTCACCTGCACCAACTTACAATTTTCTAAATTTTTATGCAGGTTAATGAGAACCAGGTGAAGCTGAAGGGGGAGATGGTATAGAGCAGATGATGATTTCGTGTGGCATTTTTGGCTGTTAGACCCCAGCTGGAATCGTGTTGGTCCCACCTGATGCGACGCCACTGGGAACAACTTGAGTGTCAATGCTGATGAAACGCTGATGAGGATGACAACACCCAGTCCCCGAGTGGAGAAAATCTCCAACCCAACTGGAAATCAAGCCCGGGCTGTCTGTGTAGCAATCTAGCACACTGTCCACTGGACTACGGAGGCAGACGGTATAGAGCTGTGAAAGAATGACAATAGTGTGAGCTGGCCTCAAGTCCAAACCAGATGCAGACACAGGAGGCTTTGGAAGGCTAGAAAAGTTTCCTCTAGATGACCCATGAACAGGTTGGCTTAGAAGGGTGTCAATGATTGTTTAGTATACATTACCTTCAAAGATGAAGTAAGAGTTAGTTAACATGTACAGTATAACCTCCCTTTTACATTACCAGATTTTTCTTCTTCCCATTTACACCATTTTTTGTTGGTCTTGTCAAATTTCCCATGTTTACAATTGTCTCCGTTTTTTTTTTTTTTTTAACGTGTTTGTGGAGACATAACTGGCATCAAATGATGCTGGCATGACTTTTTCCTTCAAGTATTGTGTTTATAAGCATTACGCAGTCAAGTTTCTTGACACTTTGCATTTAATCAAACACATATTTTGAGTTTCGCTGTTTGCAGTACATGCCAAATTGACTCAAGATGCAATGACTGATGGGAGCATGACATCAGCCACTGCACCTGGTCCATAATGTCATTGTAGTGTAGTATACACGACTGATACTTTTTCATGCTTAACATGACGTGTTTCCAGAATTTATTCTTATTGTGGAGTGCATATATCTATGTAAGTATTTTTTGTGAAGTTTGTGATAATCATTGTTTGCCTGTGTACGTTTCTCTGCACATGGATGAGCGAAGTATGCTATAACCTGAAAGAGATTATTAAATTGACAGATGGCGACCCTGTGTAAATATCAAAAAAGGTTCATGTATGTTTTTATCTTGAGAATGGGAATTAATTCTAGAATTATCATTATGCGAAACATCAAAAAATAAAAACTTGTGCAATGTTTAATCACTTAAGCAATGAATGCCAATTAAAGGCAAGACAACATCGATTATCAAGAATGAAATAACATACAAAATTTCTACTTCCTATTAAGTTACCAGTTCCACTTGGCCTGGAGGAATAAATGGTACAGAATCCAGATAACCTTGATTACATAATAAATAGTGCAAGGGTGATGAAGTACACAAATTTTACTGTTTTAAAACATTATTTCTCACATTTTACACCATTTTCTTTGAAGTCCCTTGAGAGGTGTAATAATAGGGTACACTATAGTTGGTAAGGAGTATGAGGAATCTGGTGGTGATTTTGTAATCTAACAAAGAGACCACATGGGTGTGGATTTTAAAATTTTTTGATATTTACAGTACGTGAAGTTCAGAACTCAAATAACAATCAGCCACAGGCATTCGACGCAACTCTCAAAAATTATCAAGAAAATCAACTTTGAAGTTTTGCGAAGTACACATAAGCATCAGTAATTGAAACAATTATAGCACCTCTCGGTGTAGGTTGGGTGGTAGCATTCAGGCCTCATAATCATGGGGTCAGTGGTTCGAATCCTACTGTGTCAGATATTTTTTGTTTTGTTTTAGAATTCAGTTACAGCAAACAGTTTGGGATATCTAATTCTATTTGTTGTGTCAGTTTTTATGTGTATGTAGAGGAGCTGAAAACCTCGTAGTCACGTAAAACGATGGCTGAGTAGGATAACTGCTTGGAAAAGCCATTAGCAGCTATGGAGACAACTTCCCCAAAACAGTGCTGTAACTCCTCACAAACTGAACAATCAAAGACTACCATCATCAACTTAATAGTGAAGCCAATACTGTAAAAAATGTACCTTTTCTTTTCATTTTTTTATTGAAACCATCATTAGTAACAATCTTCTTAAAATATAGAAAATTACCAATAAACAAAAATATGTGCACTTTTCATAAAAATTACCATTAAATATTGAAGTCATGTAATTTTTCGAACACAACAAAAAAATAAAAAAAATTATTATGATAGGATTCGAACCACCAACCCTATGGTTATAAAGCTAGAACGCTACCACCTGAGCTACACCTACAGATGCCACAAGTTCTTTAATGACTGGTACTTACGATTACTTGCAAAATTTCAAAGTCTATTTTCTGGAGAATTTTTTAAAGTTGTGTCGAATTGCTTTGACTGATTGTCATTTGAGTTCTGAACTTCACGTACCATAAATAAAGAAATTTTAAAATCCGACACCCATGTGGTCTCCTTGTAAGAGACACAAAAGAAAGAATGTTCAATTGCAGCAAAATAAATGGGCATGGGTGATGTTGGCTGTATAGGGAGATGACATTCACATTGACACGCGGGGATGGATGAGGAACGACAAAATTAAATCAGTCGTAGGTAAGGCAGACGCCACAATGTGATACATTGGAAGAACCCGCAGAAAGTGTAGTCCGCCAACGAAGGAAATAGGTTAAAAACTCTCGTTTGGCTGTAGCTCGAGTATTGCTCTCGGGATCTGGACTAGGTGGGATCGATAGAAGACCTACAGATGATCGACAAACAGCAGCACGCTTCATTACGAGCTCACATAGTAAGTGTGAAAGCGTCACATAGACGACTGACAAACTCCAGTGGCAGATGCCTCAAGAGGAGGCACTACATTTCAATAGCCACAATCCTCTTCCTGTCTGAACTATTTACAATCCATGTTTCACTCCCATACATAGCAACACCCCACACAAATGCCTTCTGTTGTGGTTTCGTGCGAAATGTTTGACACGTCCGCCTTTAGATTTCTCGTGATTGACTGTAGGGGCACTGCTCTCTAAATAATGCTACAGCAGCGCCAACGAGAATGCTACAGCAGCGCCAACGAGAACGCTGCACGGGGAAGCGCGGAGCTATGAAGACAGTTCTGGTTCAACTATTTCTGCGTACCATGTAACTACCTTTCAAGTGTGTATAAATTCCGAAGTGGAAATAAAGTGTATATAAAGTTACTACACATTCAGAAAAGATTTCTTTAAATTAATATTTGATGTCAAGAAATTTCTCTTTTTCAAAACCGCTTTTCTTCCCATTGCCATTCTGCATTGTATACCATCTGTACTGCTATCCTAATATGTTATTTTACTGCCCAAGTAAGTGAACTATCTATTACCATTATTATTTCGTTACCTAATCGAATTCCTTCAGCATCACCTAATTTTGTTGTTCTGCATTCCATAACTCTTCATTTGCTCTGATTACTGTTCATCTTGTATACCTCTTTCAACACACTGTCCATTCCATTCAATTGCTCTTACAGGTCCTTTGAATGTCATTAATACCTTCTCCTAATTTCTCCTTGCTTTCTTATTTGCCTTCAGAGCCTGCTCAGTGTACAAATTGAATGATATTGGAAAAAGGCTACAGCCCTGTCTTAATCCCTTCCCAACCAGTGTTTCCTTTCATGCCCTTCCGACTCTTACAACTGCAGTCTGGTTTTTGTTCAAGTTGTAAATAACCTTTTGTTCCCTATAATTTACCCCTGCTGACTTCCGAATTTGAAAGAGTGTATACCAAACAACCCTGTCATAAGCTTTCACCATATCTATAAAAGTTAGAAATGTAGATTTGCCTTTCCTTAATCTATCTTCTAAGGTAAGTCTTGAGTATTGCCTTCCCTGTTTCTACTTTTCTCCTGAATCCAAAGTTATCTTACTACAAGCTTGACTTCTACCAGCTTTCCCAACCTTCTGTAAATAATTAAGTGTTAGTATTTTACAACTATGACTTATTAAATTAATGGTTCTGTAGTTTTTACACCTGTCTGAACCTGCTTTCTTTGGAATGGGGATTATAACATTTTTCTTCAAGTCTGAGGGTACTCTGCCAGTTTCATACATCTTCCACACCAAGTGAAATAATTTTGTCATGGCTGCCTCTTCCAGACACTTCTGTAGCTCTGAGGGAATATCGTCTACTCCAGCTGCATTGTTCCAACTTAGGTCTTTCAGTTATCTGTCAAATTCTTCTCTCAGTATCGTATCTCCTAACTCATCTTCATCTACTTCCCTACATACAGTAGTGACAGTTGCTTTTCTTGTCTCCAAATGTCTTATTTTCCTGTTGGTTGTTTCTATTTTTCTCCTAGTTATACATTCGTCTACAGACTTTCATTTGCTTTCTAGCTACTCCTGCTCAGCTATTCTGTACTTCTTGTCAATCTCATTTCTTACTATTTTGTACTCCATTTTGCTTGCTTCATTTACTTCATTTTTATATTTTCTCCTTCCATCAATTAAATTTAGTATTTTCTGTAATATACAAGGATATTTTGTAGGTCTTGCTATCCTACCCATTTGGTCCTCTGCTGCCTTCACTATTTCATCTCTCAATAATACCCATTCCTCCTCTACTGTTTCATTTCCCCCCATTTCTGTCAATTGCTGCCTAAAGCTCCCTCTGAAATTCTCAACAGCTTTTGGCTCCTACAATTTATCCAGATCACATCATCTTATTTTCCTACCTTTCTGCAGTTTCTTCAATTTCAGTCTACTCTTCATAACCAATAAGATGATATCACAGACTGTATCTGCCCCAGTATATATCTTACAGTTTAAAACCTGGTTCCAAAATCTATATCTTACCATTATAAAATCAACTTGGTACCTTCCACTGTCTCCTGATCTCTTCCACATATACAACCTTCTTTCATGATTCTTGAACAAAGTGTTATATGATTAGATTATGTTCCATACAAAATTCTAACAGGTGGCTTCCTCTTTCATTCCTGATCCCTAGCCTATACTCACCTACTATTTTTCCTTCCAACCCTTTTCCTGCTACTGAATTCCAGTCCCCCCCATCACAATTAAGTTTTTATCTCCCTTAACTATCTGAATAATTTTGTTTCTCCCCTCATACATTTCTTCTATCTCCTCATCATTGGCACAGCTAGTTGGCATATAAACTTGTACTGCTGTGGTCAGTGTTGGCTTTGTATCTACCTTGACTATTATCATAGTAGTGTATCAGCGTTCCTCTCCTCTTATTAATTATCAGACCTACCCCTGTAATAGCCACAATTGAGTTGTATTTATAATACTGTTCCCATGTTGTCTTTCCTGGTGACTACATCCTCCTACCACTGCCAATACGTACTACATCCACTTATCACTGGCAAGATGTGTGTAAAGTTTCATATTCGTATGTCGTAAAAGTTTAGTAGATACAGTAAAACCTCGTTTTTTTTTTACATTCCCAATTTTTCCGTTTTCCCGCCATTTTCACCATTTTTTGTGGTCCTGTCAAATTTCCTATGTTCACAATGTTAATTCGCTCTCTTTTTGCATTAACATATTTACACTTTTCCCGCGTTTTACGATTTTCGAAAGCATGTTCAGGGAGGAAAAAATTATGTAATCTACATAAATTGACACTAGCATTGCTTTCTCCTTGAAGTGCTTAAAAATTATTCATAGTCAAGTTTCTTGACACTTTGCATTTATTCAAATGTATATTTCGCGTATCGTTGTTGGCAGTATGCAGCTAGTTGACTTATGATGCGCCGATTTGTGGCGATGTAGTTCCTCTTTCCACCAGCTTTTTTGCCAGAGCGCCTGGCATGTACTCAGGCAAACAGAACGGTTTGTTGACGTGAGAATAACGCCGATTTGTGGCAGTGTAGTTCCTCTTTCCGCTAGCTTCTTTGCCAGAGTGGCTGGCATGTACTCAAACAATCAGAACCGGTTGCTTTGTTGATGTGAGAATAAAAAGTTGCATTGTTTTTGCGATACATATTTCTGATTAATAAAAATTACCTGTCCAAGTTGGGTATCATTAATACCCACAACCTCAAAAAAGCGATAATAGTGTGAAATGCCGATCCTATGCAAACTTCACAAAAAACTTGTGCACATGTTTGCACTCGAGACCGCGAATAAATTCTCTAATATTGTCGTGTGAAACATCGAAAATACAAAAAGAAAGGAACTTTAGGAGTTTTACTATGCACATAATTAACGCCGGTAAAAGGCATTAATTTTGAAGATGAGTTACATAGCCTGGCAGCGGCGTCCAAACAATATCTAGCAGTTTGGGTAATTTTGAAGATATTTTACATAGCCCAGCAGTGGCATCCTTGATTATAATGAATGAAATTACGTCAAAAATTACAACTTCCCATAAAATTACCAATTCAGCCCTGCGCTTAAAATACTAAAAAACTGGATAACCTTTATTATACAATAAACTTCCTGGTGTGTATTTAGATGTCTATTGTGTACATATATCACAAACTACGAAAATGCAAGGTTGATCCAGTAAGCATATTTTACCATTTAAAACATTATTTCCTGCATTTTACACTATTTTACTGAAGTCCCTTGAAAAGCATAAAAACGAGGTTCTTCTGTATATGCATTGGAAATACATATATTATTTTTGAAACACCCTGTATTCCAGTGGGATTGAGGCTGAATTGAACTTCTGGGATGTGGCTTCTGCTGGAACTTCTAAGTGGACTTGTCAGACAACTAGCTGAGGCATTCAGCCAGATGGAAACTTCGTAAAAAGAGGGGATGATTCAACCTAGATCTGTTTTGAGGTTGCCTTTCCTTCCATTGAAATGGCCGACCTCCCTCTGATCCTTCCCACCCTGTCTAAAGTAATGTCTGTTTCTACCCAATCTCCACAACATCCTACACCATCCCTATGCCACCCAACCTCCAAACCCCTTATCACATGAACCATATCCCTGTCAAAGATCCAGATGCAAGAGCCGCCCTTTACACTCGACTGGTATCTTCTCCTACAGCATTATCCTATGCCACAGGAGGCTGGGTTACCTGTGAAAGCAGGAACATTATATACCAGCTCCGCTGCAACCGTAGCGCAGCTTTTTACTGGAGTGTACCACCACTGGCAAACTGTAGCTGAGAGCAAAGTTGATCGACCTACAGCACAATATGAAGCAGAGCATAATATGCTCAACTTAAACGGCTGCTTTACCACCCGACCCACCCAAACTGACACCATCAGTACGGCCGAGATATTTTTTATTTAATCAAGATAGATCAAGTTAGTGATCCCACATATACATTCCTGCCCTTAAACTCTCTTTTGTATGTCTGCAACTATTATATATTTTATCCTACTAGATGATATTATGTATTATGGAAATCATAGCTGGATAAAAACTAAACTGGTTATTTCTGGTAAGTTAAAAATCATGCTGGCATTTGCAATGTCCGTGTGCACGTCAATGATACCGTTAACACAAAATTTATTTATCTCATCTGATGATGAATGTGAGCAGATAAAGATTTACAAAATTATTCCCAAATTAACAATAGTATTTCCAATTTACCTGCCTTCAAAACATGTTCATGAACATTTTTTATCTAAGAGACAGCTTTTAATAATTCACACAAGCCAACTTACTTTGCATTAGTACCAATCCAGTAGAAGAGCCCATTTTCATCAAAATCGTGCTGCTGCAAGAAAGTGATGCGACCTTGTTCTTTAATACGCCGTACAAATGAGAAACTTGTACGTTCGTAATCATACCACTGTTTAGCCACCATTTTCAATAAGTAGCGTTCTAATTGTTGAACAGTTGCCAATGGTTCCATCTTGAGACAGCGTCCTGTGCGATCTATAAGTGATGATTCACCCGGAGCTTTCTCCAGTCTAAATCTAATACGTCTTGTGAGTATCTGTAACAAACAATGAAAACTTGCTACTATCACTTCAGTAAATGACCCTAATCATTCCAGTTTTTATTGATTTATTATTATTATAATTATTATTTTCAGATTATAAAATGGCAAGTAGACAAATTTCTATGACAAAATTAAGTATGATATAGGAACTCTGAAGAAACAGGTGAGCCAAATACACTAAGAAGAGGAAAAGGGAGGTATTGTGCCTAATAAATCAGTAAGACAAATATCTAGATCTATGTCATAACTGTCAATAAATAAACTAACTTCCAACTTCATCACGGTAAAATTGTCAATCGGCACTTCTATATGTAACTTTTCATTCATAACTAAAGGTGTTACAAAACATGTCATCCTACATTTTGTGTAAATACAGTTGAGGGACATTAAAAACCACTTTGCAATGGTTCACCAAAAACAAGATTTTAAAGTTGAAAAACATAAACCTGCATGCTGAAACTAGCACCACTACTGATTTTTCCTCTGAGGTGAGACACGGGTTGAGCATAATATTTCTCAACTACTTTTTCAGAAAAATAGGACTTCTGTGTCTCAACAACAAATGTATAACAACCAGACAAAGTTTTAATTGACACCAAGAAAAAATGAAATTTTACAGCTAAAGTGGTGTAGTGATAACATTTCCCAAGGATCTTTCAAATCCTGTGTATTACAAAACACTGTGGCTGTCAGTAAGCAATATATAGTTTCAAGTTTTGTTGGCACTTAGTGATTAACAGGTATTTTAAGACTAGATGTCACATTTCTTATTATCTTAAGAAACACTAGTATTAATGCAATTACAGTATAACCCCAGTATTAAGTTCCCAGATTTTATGTTATCCCAACATTTACATTATTTTTTATTGGTCATGCCAAATTTTCCATGTCCTCAATGTTAATTCCCTCCAATTTTGGATTAAAATATGTAAGTTTTCCCAGTGTTTTACACTTTATCAGACAATGTTTATGCAGAAAAAATTAAGTAATTGAATTAAATTGACACTGGCATGGCATTTGCCTTCTAGTACTGTTACACAGTCACACTTCCTGGCACTTTGCATTTATTCAAACATATATTTCATGTTTCATTGCTTCCCGTACTGCCAAGTTGACTCACGATGATGTGTGTGATGGGAACATCCCTTAAGTAACCGTGATGAGAGCCATCTCAGCTTAGTTTACATGACTGGTAGTTTTTCCATGCTTTGCATGCTGCATTTCGAGAATCTATTCTTATTGTTAAGTGCAAATATGTTTGCAAGTATTTTGTATGGCGATTTATGAATGATGGTCTGCTTGTGTAATTTTTTTCTGCACACTGAAAGGGAGCACAGGATGTTAAAATCACAAGAAGATGATTACAGAGTGACAGGTCAACTCTGTGCAAATGTCACAAACAATATGTATATATTTGCGCTTAAGAATGCGAATAAATTCTTGGATATTGTTGTGTGAAACATCGAAATATACAGAACTTGAGCAATGCCTCATTATTGAAGTAATGAATGCCAGTTAAATGAAATTAAGTCAAAAATTTATACTTCCTATAAAGTTACCAGTTCCAGACCACAATCTCACTTGGCGCTTAAAACAGTACAAACTTCGGATAACCTTTATTATGTAATAAACTTGCTGATGAGTATTTTGATGCCTCTTATGTACATAAATCGTACATAAAATACCAAAATAAACTGGTGATTAGTAATCAAATTTTACCATTTAAAACATTATTTACCACAATTTAAACTATTTTCTTTGAAGTCCCTTGATATGTGTAAAAACGGGGTTCTACTGTATTTGTTTCCCTCATGAATTTAAGACTGTCACTTTGAAGTAAGAAGTGATATGTAAATGAGTAAGAGAAACTTTATTTTTTAATGTAAATTTTATCACAGAATAGAATATGTACTTTTTCAGTTGTCAGCACAGTTACCATAAACATTTAAATGTTTATGAAGCCATGCCACCACTTTTGAATACTCTGCCTCCTGATTGTTGCATTTCTTTTGTACTGAAATTTATCAGTAACAATGTGATGAACTACTGATCCTCAAACTTCCGTTAGGAGTGACCACTTGAGTGAATAGCACACACACACACACACACACACACACACACACACACACACACACACACAAGACCTCAAGAAAGACATTTTGCTTTTTACAAATATCTGCCTTGGTGTGTTTGCATGTGTGTCCAGGATTGGAATGATTCCTCATCCACTCCCTTAAAACCCAAGTCCTTCCCTTTTTCCCCTCCATCCTTCTTCTTTTCCTGATAAAGCAACCAAAAACCTGTGAAAAGTAGATATCTGTTCCAAAATTTATATGTGAAATTTATGCATAAAGATAAGAAAACATCCAAAGTTCCATAAAATTCTATCAAGTAGTTTCTCAGTTATTTTTGCCCATGCCCTTCGTCAGAGAAAGAAACACATACATTCATAAAATCGCTAAAACAATTATACACACAACCACAATGTCCACCCACTCCAGCGCCACAAGCATCTAGACTGAGTGAAGTGGGAGGAGGGTGGGGATTCCATGTAAAGGTGGGGATGGAAAGTTCAGCGTTGCAGGATGAATTGTAAAAGCTCTGACAGGCGGGAATTGGAATGGTGTTAATGAGTACAGTGAAGGGAAGGGATTGGACAGGATGAAAGGAAGGTGTCAAGGAGTGTGGAAAGGGAGTTGACATTTGAAACAATAAGAACTATAAAACAGGAAAAACATAACAGAAAATAAAAATATAAAGTAATAAAGGGGATATTGTAAATGGCAACACACATTTACAAGGAAGACATGAGATACAGGATAATGAGTGGGGAAGAAAGAGGGAAGGAAGGATGTTAGGCATAGTGTGTAGGGATGGGAAGTTATCTTAGATTGCCGGCAGGATGGTTGTGGGATCGTAGAATGTGTTGAACGGACAACTGCCATCTGCACAGTTCAGAAGAGCTGGTGGGGGGGGGGGGGGGATCCAGATGGCTCGGGTAGTGAAGCAGCCATTGAAATCCAGAGTGCTGTGCTCTGCTGCATGCTGTGCCACAGGGTGGTCCATCTTGTTTTTTGCCACAGTTTGGCAGTGGCGATTCATCCTGATGGACAGCTGGTTCGTCGTCATACCAACACAAAACGCTGTGCATTGATTGCAGCAGAGTTGGTATATCACATGGCTGCTTTCACAGGTTGCCCAACCTCCGATAGGGTAGGGGAAGTCTGTGATGGGACTGGAATACAAAGTGCTGGGTGGGTGGATTGGGCAGGTTTTGCATCAGGGTTTTCCACAGGGATATGATCCCTGGCATAGGGAGATGCTGGTCAACCTATTGTTCTAAACCTAGTCTCTCATAGCTAAGATACCAACCACTTGCTTCTCAGACTTTCCATCATTACTGCCCCTTTGCCTCCTGCCCACTTTGCTGTACACCAATATCCCACATGTCCATGGTCTTGTTGCTCTCTAGCACTATATTTCTCAATGTCCTTCAGACTCCAAGCCTAATACCTATTCCTTATAACCCTTACCAATTACATCTTAACAAACAATTACTTTTCCTTTGAAGGAAAAGTATACATTCCGTGGCACAGCCATGGACAACCGTATGGCACCATCCTATGCTAACCAATTTATTGGCAATCTAGAGGAAAACTTCCTAGCTTCCAAAACCCCTGGTCTGGTTCAGGTTCATTGATGATATTTTCATGATTTGGACTCAGGACCAGGACACCCAATCCTCATTCCTTCACAACCTCAACTAAACTCAGGAAGTCACCTTCCTGGATGTCGGGCCTGGTAGTCTTGGGGTAAAATGCTTGACTGAAAACCGAAGGGTTGCGGGTTCAAAACCCAGTCGGACTTCAGATTTTTTCAGTCTGCGTTTCATCCCATCCTCTCAATGATGTGAGGAGTTGCCAAAAATGACATGTGGTTAGGATTCCAAATTATGTTTTGGGTCCCCTTTCCCCGGTTGGATAACTGGAGTAGACTAGGGACACGCAGGTTGCCAAAGTGGCGTCCAATTGAAAGACTTGCACCAGGCCAATAAGTCACATGAAATTATTATTACCTTCCTGGATGTTAACCTCCATGTCACTAATGCTCCATCCACACTTACTTCATC
This sequence comes from Locusta migratoria, assembly GCA_026315105.1. Taxonomy (NCBI): domain Eukaryota; kingdom Metazoa; phylum Arthropoda; class Insecta; order Orthoptera; family Acrididae; genus Locusta; species Locusta migratoria. The sequence goes on along the minus strand of CM048750.1, from coordinate 68,619,836 downwards.
ATTCAACCTATTAATTAAAACAGTACTTGCACTTTGATAGCTGCCATCCATTCCACATCAAAAAACTCCCTCTCATACAGACTTGCTGCCTGTAGATGGCGAATGTGCAGTGATGAGAAATCTCTTACCCATTATGCCGAAGGCCTCACAAAGGCCTTTACAGGCAGACATTACCCTCCTGACAAAGTCTGCAAATAGATTTCCCGTGCCATATCCCCGCACACACCAATTCTCCCTCCAAACCCAGTCAAAACATATGTGTCCTTGTCACTAAATACCACCTCGAACTGGAACAACTTAATCACATCCTTCGCCAGGTCTTCATTATCTGCCATCATGCCCTGAAATGAGAGACATCCTACCCCAGATCCTTCCAACCCCTCCTAAAGTGGTGTTCCGTCACCCACACAACCTCCACAACATCCTAGTCCGTCCCTATGCCACCCCTAATCCCAACCCCTTATCACAGGCATCATAACCCTGTGAAAGACCCTGATGCAAAACCTGCCCAATTCACCCACCCGGCACTTTCTATTCCAGTCTCATCACAGGCTTATCCTATCCCATCAGAGGTCGAATCACCTGTGAAAGCAGCCACGTGATGTACCAACTCTGCTGCAATCATTGCACAGCATTATATTGGTATGACAGAAAACCAGCTGTTTGTCAGGATGAATGGCCACCACCAAACTGTGGCAAAAGGCAAGATGGATCACCCTGTGGCACAGCATGCAGCAGAACACAGCAATCTGGATTTCAATGGTTGCTTCACTACCTGAGCCATCTGGGTCCTCCCCTCCACCACCAGCTCTTCTGAACTGTGCAGATGGGAGTTGTTCCTTCAACACATTCTATGGTCCCACAACCATCCAAGCTTCAACCTAAGATAACATCCCATCCCTGCACCCTGTGCCTAACATCCTTCCCCTCCTCTTCCTTTCCCACTCATTGTCCTGTATCTCATGTCTTCCTTGCAATTGTGAGTTACCACTTACAATATCCCCTTTATTACTTTTTATTTTTCTTTTCTTTTATCTGCTTTTTCTCTTTTTTCTTATTTTATTTTTCCTTATTGTTCTTATCATTTCAAATCCCCACTCCCACTCCACACTCCTCAACACCTACCTTTTATCCTTTCCCGCCACTTCCCTTCACCGTATTCATTGCCACAATTCAAATTACCATTTATCAGAGGTTTTACAATCCATTATGCAAAGCATGGCATCTCCCCCGCCCCCTCAGTTTAGATGCTTGTGCTTGTGGTGCTGGAATGGCTGGATGTGGTGGTTGTATGTGTGTGTGTACTTGTCTGAGTGATTGCGTGAATGTATGTCTCTCTTTTTCCGATAAAGCCCATAGCCGAAAATTTAAGTTGTGTGAATGTGATTACTTATTTTTGTGGCTATCAGCAGATCAGCAAGCCTCTTTTCAGTGAGTTGTTATCTATCTTCCATCATTAACATTAGTTAATTTCTAAGATTTTTCTGTACGTGAAAACCAATGACATAAGATCACACCTACTTCTCACCAACGGTCTTAATATGAGCAATGAAAGTGAAGGACACTGCAATTATTATAGCAAAAATGTAAAATACCCAGCTGGTTTTGGTTTTATTTACTCTTACATTGTAGCAGTAAGCTAAGCTAATTCCTCCACAGTACTCTGTTTCCCTCCCTCCCCCACTCTCTTGTTGTGTCAGTAATGAAGTACATCTTAATGTAAGTGATACTACAGAGCTAACACATCCAAACTTCTTGTTATAAGGTCAGTAGATGATTTTTCCTCCCATACTACATTTCAAATACTGTATTCAGTTTCCCAATGTCAGTCAACAATCTCCATCAATGAACAAGTATGTAAACTTTAATTACAATGTATAAGACAGCATCCTGAAGGAAATTTCCAAAAACATAAGCCAGTTATAACGAAGTAATTTACAAGACAGTTTGACAAAAAATTTAAGAACAGTATTAATGTCTCTTACCTGCAGCCCATATCCAGATCCAGGGTTATCATAGAGGTAAATGGGCAATTTCTCGATCGATTCGAGAACGGCAACTAACTTGTGTACCAACACAGACACTGAATTCACACCTGAATCTTTGTCCTAGTAATGAAAGAGAACAATATAATTAAAAAAGTGTTGAAACAATTTCAAATAGTTTGAACATAAATATTTACAGTACTCTAATAATATACACAGAAAGCCTTGTGCATGTAAATAAGAACACAATGACAAATTAAGAAATTAAAAATTAAGAAATTAAAAATTTCCACCCTGATGGAAATGTGATGCAATTCACTTTGTAACCAAATAAAAGTTTCACAAAACATCAGCTGTCCAATAATTATTACTTTCTATTGTGTATTAAGGGTAAAACTGTGAACTAATATATAATATTATTCACTAGGAAACTACTATTCTAGCTTTCACATCATCCAATAAAACAAAATGCTCTGCAAAAGAAAATACTCTTGGCTTTTTTGTTCCTAGAGTTTTAAGTTATCAGACTACTTTATGAATTAAACTGAAGAATTAGGTTTGTTTTCCAGTAAGATTTTGTAATAACACTAAGAATAGAACTGGTCTATAGTTTTATTTACAATGAGGCAACAATACGAGGGGGATGGGAGTGTTAAGTGAACACTTTAAACACAAAAGAAACAATCACACTCAGAACACAGGGAAGAGTAGACAAATAATGTATTACAAAAGGGCAAAGTTTGACATTAACAAGGCCGAGGGATGAAAATATAAAACAAAGGGAGGAGGCAGTTACAATATATCATCACCAATTAAGATGATGATGTTCATAGTCAATCATTTACAAAGTGATTATGCAATACAGTTGAACTTTGTTCTTTCAACCTATTCTATTTATGGCAGTAAATACTATGCAGTACATATAAAACTATAAAATGTTAACTCATATTCTTCTGTGGGAGATGTGCTAAATGTAATTATTTTTTTACAACAAATACATGTTAACAGTCTAGTGTGAAGCAGGTCACACTGTGCAGGTGGAGAGAACTGCTATTTAACCTTCGACTCAACAGTTAAACAATGTATGCTCTGCCAACTATTTCTGCCATACCATCATTGATATGGCAATGGCTGTAAATGGTAATGTCATTATACGAAAAACATGAATAAAATTTGTTGCTATTATAACAAATTATTGTTATCTATATAAAAATAGATGAAGATTACTCACCAGGCGAAGGAGCACAGGTGGTGATAGTAGCACAAATAAACACACACACACATACACACACACACAAACAAAAAAACAAACACGAGCTATGAATGTAGTAAATTAATCTACTATCAAAGTATTGTCTCATCTAAGCACTTTATACATATACAACTTCACTGCAAACATACCTGAAAACATCGTTTAAAAACTCTGATACGCTGTTTCTGGAGGCGTGCAGTGGTACGCGAGTGTTGGCCCTGATCCCAGTAACTTGTAGCCAAGAGTTGCAATAATGCTTGAACTAGGCCCGAGGAGTGCAACTCGTATGCCGACACTAGACCTTCTTCCTGTAGAAGAGCTGTCAGTTCACCCAGAGCAGAACGGAGATTATCACGCCATGCGTCACCGCCACGCATGTGCTGTAATTTGAAAATCTAAATTAAGGAACAAAATGCAGATAATATGCACTACTAAACTACAAGGATTAAAATGCGGAAACTCCATCAGAAATCCTTGCTAGGAGGTACATTCACACTTTAATAATAAAAAAACCAGGTATCTCGAGCTCTTTTCCTCGTATAAGTAAAGCACATAGTCTCAGGAAATATTGTTTATACTTTGTAATACGCCTGGGAAATGTGTTGGGAACATATCAGAAATGTGAAGTGAGGTGATGCAATGAAAGGGAAGGGAAATATTAGGTGGTACAAGATGCACAACTCTCATCAACCCCAGAAAAGTCTTCATGCCAGAGACATTTCCTCCACAAATCACAACCTATCTCAACATCAACTGCATCATCTGCTCCCTTACCTCTCACATAAATAACATTCTAATCATAATTATTACTCTAAAGTACTATCTCCAAAAAAAAAAAAAAATTCAGTGAACAACTCTCATGCTTTATTTATGATGATCTCCCCATCCTCTACCATATTTACCCGAACCTAAGCGGCATCCCCCCCCCCCCCCACCGTTTTCAGGATCCAAAAAACCGCATGTGGCTTAGAATCGAGTACAAAGTGAACAAAAGTTCTGACAAAAGGCACCATGAGGCATCAAAACAAACATTTGGTGACAAATATAAGCAGCACAAGGGAAACCAGTAGGAAAAAAATTAATTAATTAATTCAACTTAAACAACCTGCACTTTGCACATTTAAAAATAAATACTGACACCAAAACACCTGTGCCAATAAAAAAAAAAAAAAAAAAAAAAAAAAAAAAAAAAAAAAAAAAGAAATCTGATAACTTACCCAAAGCACAGGCTCATCAACAGATATGAATAAAAACACACATACAAGCTTTCGAAACTGTTGGTTGCTTCTTCAGGAAAAGAGGAAGGAAGGAAGGGAGAAAGGGAAGGATACGAGTTTTAAGGAAGTGGAAAAGGAGTCATTCCAATCCCAGGAGTGGAAGGACTTACCTTAAGGGGAAAAAAAGAAAAGGTAAACAAGCACACACACATATACACGCAAACACACACAAACACACCAAGGTATACATTGTAGCTTATTAGGTGCGCAGAGAAAGAGACTCTTGGTGGAGTGGGATGGATGTCATGAAGGAAGTATCTCATTTCAGGGCAGGATTTAAGGAAGTCGTATCCTTGCTGGAGAGCCACAGTCAGAGTCCGATCCAGTCCCAGAAAGTATTTGGCAACTAGAGGGGCACTTCTGGGGTTCTTCTGTGAAAGGTTCTGAGTTTGGGGGGATGAGGAAGTGGTCCTGACAATTTGCTTCTGTACCAGATCAGAAGGATAGCTGCGGGATAAGAAAGCTGTTATTAGGTTATTGGTGTACTGCTTCACGGATTTGGGACTGGAGCAGACATGTTTGCTATGAAGACTTCCTGTTGCCCACCTGGTCTCAACCTCCGCTAAATTCAAATCCCGCCCACCGTCTTTAACACCTTTGCCTCGGTTCTCTGTACAGAGCCTCTGCCTCAAGTGGTATCTCTGTCCAACTTCTTTGCTTTCTACAATATGTCTGCCTAGGTGTGTTTGCATGTGTATATGTGTGGGTGGATGTATGTATTTGTTTACCTTCCCCCCCCCCCCCCCCCAAGGTAACCCTGCCCTTTAAGTTCAACTCAGTGTCCACCCCTTTTTTGTTTGTTGTTCACACCTAAGAAGTTGCAATATTGTGCAATGAAAAAATTGCAATACAAAAATATTATTTAAAAAAAGAGAGAGAATGGAAATAACACTAAAATTACAAAAAACAAGAAAGCTGATGTGACATTACATAAAGCTCAGTATGAAAATATATACAGTAAAACCTCGTTTTTACATTCTCGGTTTTTACATTTTCCCGCCATTTACACCATTTTTTGTTGGTCCTGTCAAATTTCCTATGTTTACAATGTTAATTTGCCCTCGTTTTTGCATTAACATATTTACGCTTTTCCCGCGTTTTACACTTTTTGAAAGCATGTTCGTGAAGAATAATGACGTAATGTACATAAATTGACACTAGCGTAACTTTCCCCTTGAAGTATAGCGCTTAAAAATTATTCGCATTCGAGTTTCTTGACACTTTGCGTTTATTCAAAAGTATATTTCGCGTTTCGTTGTTGACTTAAAAACGCGCCGATTTGTGGCAATGTAGTTCTTGTTTTCACCAGCTTCTTTGGCAGAGCAACTGGCATGTACTCAGGCAAACAGAACGGTTTGTTAATGAGAGAATAATGCTGATCTGTGGCGGTGTACTTCGTCTTTCCACTAGGTTCTTTGCTAGAGCGGCTGGCTTGTATTCAAACAATCAGAACCAGTTGCTTTGTTGAAGTGAGAATAAATAGTTGCGTTGTTTTTGTGATACATATTTCTGATTAATAACGAACGTTATCTGTCACAGTTGGGTATCATAATACCCACAACCTCAAAAAAGCGATAATAGTGAGAGATGCCGATCCTATGCAAACGTTACAAAAATACTTACGCATACGTTTGTACTCCAGAACGCGAATAAATTCTGTAATATTGTCGTGTGAAACATCGAAAAATACAAAAACAACGGAAATAATTCCGGTAAAAGGCAGTAATTTCGAAGATGTGTTACATAGCCTGGCAGCGGCGTCCAAACAATATCTATCGAAGCGGTTTAGGTAATTTTGAAGATGTGTTATAGCCCAGCAGTGGCGTCCTTGAATATATTGAATGAAGTTACGTAAAAAATTTCTACTTCCCATAAAAATACCAGTTTGCCTGGCGCTTAAAATAGCGGCATCCTCGATTATAGTGACTGAAATTACATCAAAAATTTCTACTTCCCATAAAATTACTAGTTTTGCCTGGCGCCTAAAATAGTAAAAGTTTGGGTAACCTTTATTGTATAATCAACTCCCTGGTGAGTATTTAGATGTCTATTATGTACATATATCACACACAAACTACAAAAATGCAAGGCTGATCCATTAAGCATATTTTACCATTTAAAACATTATTTCCTGCATTTTACACTATTTCACTGAAGTCCCCTGAAAAGCGTAAAAACGAGGTTCTACTGTATATGGTTGCCAAAGCAAAATAAAGGTTGATATACAAGAGAATCTAAAACAGAAATTTCTGTTAGTGAAACTGTATTACTAAACCGATCTTGGCTTACCTGTTTCTGACATGCCAAATCAATTTGAGCCACAATATTCCCAAGCTTTGCAACGACTCCTCTGGGCTGTGCCTGGGCTGCCTTGAAGTATTTGTCATAGATCTCTTGAGCCTGAACCTTCACCTGGCAAAGAAGACTTGGTTAATCAATGTTATACAAACATAACATGAAAAAACCACACACACACACACACACACACACACACACACACACACACACACACACAACCTAGTAACTGCAACCCTTCAGTAGACAATCCCCAATTGTGACACACCCTGTTATCCTCTTTTGTACTGATTATATTTAGATTAGCAAATAATAGTCAATTGAATAGAAGGAGTCGACCATTATTAAGTCTTTCAAGCTTGTCTACTTAAATCTTTATTTCTAGATAAATTCTTTACCGTTGCTGGTAAATTATCAAAAATGTGTGTTCCTGAGTAGTGGATCCCAAGTGCTTTCCAATCTGTGTGTACATCATTTTTGTTCCTAATATTGTAAGTAAGAACCGAGCTGATTGTTGGGAAAAGGGTTATATTATTTATGACAAATATCATTAAAGAATAAATGTACTGAGAGGCATTAGTTACTATACCCATTTCTTTCAAGAATCTTCTAAGGGATGTCCATAAATTTACTCCACAAATAATACTAATTACATGCTTCTGGACTCTGGAAACTTTTGTTTGACATGAAGAGTTATCCCAAATTATTATACCATATGACATTATGGATTGAAAGTAAGCAAAGTATAAACGCTTTCTTATTTTTATGTCACCTACGTTTCTTAACACTTGAATTGCAATTACAGCTTTGTTAAGGCATTTCTGCATTCTGTGGTGTGCTACTTCAGATCTTGATAGGTCACATTTATATAGTCAGTTATCTTAACATAGCTACTGTACCCTCTGTGACACAAAACGTGGCCTGCTGGCAGCTACTGGTGGCCACAGAGCTTATGTTTGTGTATGGGACAAATGACTTGAACCCACTGATAATTTTCCAAGTCTCGCTACTTGCCCAATCTGATGACACTGTGAACTGTGATAGCTACTGGAGAAAATCTTGTCTTCTACTCGAGCTGTCGAGCACTGTATATGTCTACAGTTCCAGTTCAGTGGTATGTCAGGGTGCAATGTCTGGCAGTCTTCGCTTAAACATTTATTGTGCCTTTCAACTAAATGCTGTAGTAATGGGTGTAATGGTAGCAAACTAAAATATATTTCACATTCTGGTAACAATAAATGAGAACCTTGAGCATAAATGTCTTAAGTAAGATTTGATATCAACTTACAGTACCTTGAATTGCAACATTTGTGTGGAAACGTGGAGCAAACAAATTGCTGTCTCTGAGCCCCATAATACAACTTTATAGATAAGACCAGAGGTTACTTCTGTGAAGTGTTGCATTCCTGGAGTCCAAAAATTAAGTTCTCTATCTCAGTATCTCATATTACACGAGTATTAAAAGTGTGATTCAGAGAGTAAGTTCTGGTCTCATATGTCACACAAATGAGAAGCACCGTAACCACCTATGTACTTTGCATTGTAACAATTCACACTACATTCCTCTTTACTGACTCGTGATGACCAAATCCTGTTGTTTTGGGATTTATTTTTGTTAGAAAAACAACTTCTGCCTTGGAATTTTGTTTGTCCAGGTGTACATCAGGGAAGACACTTGCTGTGAGCAAAGATATCAGTAAGACGATGCCTGCTCGTGGAGCATTTAACTGCATGGACGAACAACCATGGAGATATTATGTCTGTGACCTCTGTGAGATGTAAAAAACGTTATTGACGTTGTTGTTGTAATGTATTGCATGAGAATATTATCAAATTGGTCTTGGTCTTGTCATGATATATACGGCTGAAAGGCTCTCGTTGCATTGAAGTGTAGCAAAATTAATGTTCCTTGTTTGAGTTTATACAGTGGAATTAATAATTATAATTAATTAACTGATTAAATTGAATAATGTACACCAGTGGAGAACAGCAGTATTATATATATTTTCCAATTACTTTCAACACGATTTTGCTGCACCTTCTTTAGGACAGTGAGAGGCCGATGGCCCCTGCCATACATTTGCATCACGTGCGCGACATATTCGCTACTGTGGGCAATCCAAATTCCCAGGCCCGAGTTGATTTGCACTTGGCAAACTGCAAGTGTCGCCGACCCCTGCGGGCGCAGAACCCGCCAATCGGAGCACGTGTCAAAGTCCTTACTACGGATCGTAACCGATGGGAGTAAGAAACACGCAATTACGTAGGTTCAGCAATGGCTAGCTGTGAGATTGTTACAGACAGGAAAGCTCTCTGTGGCCGGCTCTCAGCATGATAGCACGCTCCCCACTCTGCAGCCCCTGGGCTCGTTCTCCTACTTGAACCATCATAATTATTACCTCTGTCATGCCCCTGGTGGCTCTCCTCAAACAATCTCAGAAATTGTATCTCGTTATATGAATAATTATTTTGTTACACTGCAACAGTAAAGTCGGTAGCCGTACTGAGAGACGCCACACATTTCGAGGTACTGGCACAAGGATTGATTCAAAAATTTACCGATAAGAAGGGTACTAGTTATTACTACGGGGACCAGCTTTCTACAATGAGGCAGAAAGTCCATGAGAGTTATGACGCATTCGCGGACTGGATTAGATCTATTTCCTGTAAAACTTACACTTTAACTGGAGACGCAGTAAGGAATGGTGTGTTGCTTGAGGAGGCTGATGCCAGGGCAGTGGATGTTTTTATTAGAGGTATAGACCCGCAGATTGGAGGCGAGGTGAAGGTTGTACTATTACTGGTGTGCTGCCTATGGTCCTGTGTTGAATGTCTTCCAGCATAGAGTAATAGTTCAATATCTGTAGATGCTTGGCAATTCACCCTTTAATGAGAACCAAGCTAACAGCTCTTCTTTAAGAGAGTGGAAATTTAACTTCGTTTTTCCTTCATGTTTCAAAGTATCAAAATCTTTAAAAATGAGGTCCAGCAATATCTGTGCCTCAAAACAATATTATTCATTAGTTAAACTTCAGAAAATTCTGTCAAGCTGCTTCTGCTACGTACTTAATGAATTAAAGAAATTCTTTTAAACTTTCAACTCAATAATTATTATAATTCAAGAAGTCATCTTCTTCATAAGTACATAGGTATGTGTTATACATCTCATAACAGATTTCAGACTTGGAATGGAATACAAAATCAACAACCACCATAGCAACTATCATGACACTCAAATTCTTCCATGGAATACTAAATTTCTTTGGCTGGGTAGACATAATATCTGAGGCCACTTGCTGCTGCCACCACCTCCAGAATCTGAAACAAACAGATTCTGGCGGCAGCTACTGTTCCTATCATGCCTAATTAATTTACAAAGTAAATTGATCAATATTTGGGTATCTCAAGGTATTGAAGAAGTGGGAAAAAGTGGCTTGTACCACTACGTGTCCTCCCCCACTACATTGCACGAGGCTGTTAGACTGGCAATGTTACGCGAAGAGGCAAGTAGATTTGTAACTGCGCTGATGTGTAGCTGTATGCTGAAGCGAGTGTTTTCACAAGAAGCCAGATGCGGCTGGTGCAAACACGATGGCCACAATGCGGACGAGTGTCTTGCACCTTGTTATCCACACTGTCACTCTATGACACATTTGGGTGTGCAGAATCAGAATGGGTAAGCACAAACCGATATGTCACACCTATAAATCAAGGGAACAGTAAAAAACCGATGGGGATATAGTCGGGAGGGGGGGGGGGGGGGGGGGAGTGCAGGTGTAGCCACCCCTCCTGCCCTCATTAACAATTATAAACTCAATAAATTTCGATGAGAACACTGGGGTGGCAAATGTGATGTTACTAGGAAAGATAAAGAAATGTGTTAAGTTGTTAATAGATACCAGAGCTCAGGTGAGCATTTTGTTTTTGTCCAAAGACAAGAGACCATTAAAACTGCCCTGTTGCCATATCCATGGATTAGGCGATAATCTACATTGGCCATTGGAGGCCTGTTATGTTAACCTGATAGTAGGAAAAGTAAGATACTCATTCGAAATGGAAGTATTGCCTAAGGGGATGATTTTCTCCACCAGTTTCAGTGTGTTATCGATTACCGATTGCAAACCATACAATTCGGTGAAGCAATTCATGGGTTTGGCAGCACTTGCACTGAACAAACGTGAGGAGGTCTGGAGAATAGTGCAGTTTTTCTGAACTCCGATACGCTGCGTACTGCAGTGGTAAAGGCAACAACCCCTCTAACAAACGGTGGGACGGGAAAGACCCTTTGAGTAGTGGTTGAACTTCGAGAGCAGAGTCCAACCTCACTTTTGATCGATCCATTCGCACAAAATGATATACTGGATAAAATGCATGTTCATGTTAAGTGAAGCCTTTCTATTGCCGAAAAAGAGGGTGGAAAATTGAGAGTACTGGTGAGCTTGGATAACTTCGGGATGAAAGTAGCTGTAATACCACGTGGAACTGTTTTAGCCAGTGCCCAATGTGTGTAAAGAGACAAAGTGCCACCTGTTCAGAGTAACAAATATCTGAAGAGATAAGCAAGAGTTTTTGCTATTGAAGTACCTACCAGCACGCCACAATTATAGGAGTGTTTAAAGAGGAAGTTAACCCATTTGGACGAGGGCGGTCAGAAACTGTTATACTCAGTTTTATGGGAGTATGCCTGGTTATTTGCAGACCGTAAGTAGCTCCCAGCAACTTATTTGATATATCACGAAATTCCTACTGGGAATGCCAGACCAATTGCACAAAAAGCATATTGGCTCCCTTATCACCTGCAGTCTGTGGTTGATGAAATTGTCCAGCAGCAGCTAGAGGCAGGAATCATTCAGCCTTCAGCTAGTACTTGGTCGTCACCAATCACGCTTGTTCCTAAAAAATCTGTGAATGGAGAGAAATAGTGTCATATGTGCGTGGATTTGATGGCCATAAATAAGGTTACCACGCCTGATACCTACCCAATGCCTTGGACGGACTTGGAAACTAAATACTTCACTACATTGGATATGAAATTAAGAAACCACCAAATTGAAATAGCACATGAAGATCGACCTAAATCTGCTTTTATTTTTGGGGATGCCTTTCGGATTGAGAAATGCCCCTGCTACCTTCCAAGGTTTCGCAGATTTACAACTACGTGGGCTGAAATCTATTACCTGTCTTGTATATCTTGACAATATTATTGTATTTTCGATAACCATTGAAAAGCATGCCGAGCACTTGAAGAATGTTCTAACAATGGTCCAGAATGCTCACCCAAGTCTAAAATTAGAAAAGTTCCTCTTTGCAGAATCACAGGTCCAGTACCTAGGTCACATTATTAGTTCTGATGGAGTGAAACCAGATCCCCTTTGACTGAAGCTGTCAGACTCTTTCCAACGCCACCAATGTCAAAGAATGACAAAGTTTTTTAGGATTATGTAATTTCCATCACCATTTTATGAAGGATTGTGCCACAGTGACCAAACCACTTACTAACCTGTTGAAGAAAGGAATAACCTTTCACTTGAGTCCTGAATGTGATACTGCCATGAAGCAGGTTAAGGTGGTTTTAACTAGCTCCCCTTTGCTAATTTATCCACATTTCGAAAAGCCATTCATTCATGTGATGCTTTGGGTTTTGCTGTGGGATGTATCCTGAGCCAAGGGCAGGATGGTGAAGAAAAACCTACTGGTTATGCTTCTTGTCAGCTTAAGAAGGCTGAACAAAATTATAGCACCATCGAAAAGGAATTATTAGCTGTGGTTTCCGTCAACTATTACAGATGTTACCTGTGTGGTAGCCGGTTTACATTTGTAAGTGATCATGCTGCTTTGCAGTATGATGCTAAGCCTTAAGGATCCAAGTAACCGTTCAATCAGGTGGGCTGTAAGGCTTTGCGAATCTGATTACGTTGTCAGACACAAGCCCGGAAAACTGCACCATAATGACAACGCCCTTAGCCGCAAAATAAGAATCGTAAATATGGACATTGTGCTTGTTGACGATTTAATAAAGAAACAAAAAGCAGATGGGGAATGTCAGGGATATGTAAACTAATCAGATTGTTTGCTTGTAGACGATTTATTGTACAGAAAGACCCCCTTAGGAAACCGCATTGTCATACCAAAAGCTTTGCAACCTCAGATCATAGCATAGTGCCATGATAGTATACAAGCCTGCCACAGCAGTAAAAAGCCACTAATGACCAAATTGGTTATTGGTGGAAGACACACCAGTGAAATATAGACCGATATATATTTGGTTGCCTCTCATGTGCTCAGAGATGCAGTAAGCAAATTCACAAGGATGTAGGGTGCTGAAATATTCACAGATGAAGAGACTTGCCAGGACAGGGTAGCATGGAGAGTTGCAGTCTGCGGACTGAAGACCACCACCACAACCACCACAACAACAACACCACCACCAACAACCGAAAATGGTATACAAATTAGTGATAATATGAACAATGTTATTATTAGTACTAGCTTATAATCCCGTGCTTTGCAATGGTTGTTAAAAGAGGGACCTGTGTATAGCATTGTTTTTTAGGGGTCCAAACCTAGGTCAGCAAAAACAGATTCCTTGTTGGATCGCTCTGTCAATAAAATCAGTTCTCCGAGCCAAGACGTCAAATGTAAGTAGAAGTCATTGTCAAAAACGATGAATGTTCATAAAGTTTTTCATACAAAAAGTGAAATTAATTTAAGTCCGTACTCTGGTACGATGTAAAATCAATGTTACGTTATGTTCATAAAGTTGAGACTGTGGTGTCCAACTGTCTGTCTGGCGTAAACTTCTGAAAACACTTCTATCATTGAGATGAGAAATAGTAAAAATAACAATGCCATGTATTGGTTCTAAGGTGTAGTACTAAACTGTTTATCTCACAGTAAGTGCGAGCTGAATTATTAGTATGTTGCAGTGTTGCACTGGAGACAATGTAGTTAATCTGTATGCAGTACTCCCTATTATCGAAAACTCAACGAACGCTGAAAGTCTGGTAATTAAATCAGAGTAGTTTATGTCTGTTTAAATAAAACGTTGGTGGTGTGCATGTGCGATAAAATAAGTCTGGGTAATCGTTGAAGGAATGGCATCAGCTGATCGTCTGTATAGACCTTTCCATTAAATATAGTATTTCCAGGAAATTGTCTTGACTTTGTTAGCAGCATCGGCACCTCTTTCATCTAATACATGTCCCCACGTATTAAAGCACGAAGTTGAAATCGACCTTGTGTAATAGAACTATATATTCAGAAGCCAGATTCTGGCTAAGTACAGTTGTCTCTGCAAAAGAAGACGTCTTTCTCTATCTTAATGCAGTCCGTACCAAAAGTAAGTAATTACAAATTTTAATCACAATATTGTACGGAACAGTTATGAAAGCAGAGAGGTTTCTGATGAGTTTGTGACTCGCCTGTGTATATTATCTCTAGTAGCAGACACAGAGAAGAAATATCTCTGGATTGAGCATTCAGATGCGCAGAACAGATTTTGTGTCCTCAACAATAAGATGGAAACGTCTTGTGATATTGGGAAAATCTACTAATCACTGACTTTATCTTGGTCCATTTTGTTTTTGGTTAAGACGGATGATTATGTGTAAATGGCCCTTTTAGCGAAGCTTCCTCAACTTCCTTGTTGCTTCTGTGACACATTTATTTAGACGTTATTTCATGTTATGCGGTTGCTCTGCGAAAAGGTGGGGGTTCTTTGCAGTCAATGCGGTACAAACCAATTGCAAGAGCAAATAAATGTGTCGGAAGAGTGGATTTGTCTCAATATCACGTGCTAATTCCATCTTAATGTTAAGATCCACAAAACGCAATGTTCAGTCCATAGATATTTCTACTCTGTGTACCATTTAATGGTTATACCCATCGAAAGATGCACTTCTTTTCTTTCCATGATATTTTAAAGTTTATGGGATACAGCTAGGAAGAAAAAAAAATTGTCCTACCTGGGTTAAATTTTACTTCCAGTGGCAGCTGTTTAGTTTGCTATTGTTGGAAATGAATTATTCGCTTTAGGAGGATGATTAAATTACTGACCACAATGGCATAAATTAATTTCATCGTGAACATAAATAATTATTCACCTCATTCTAAGTGAGTGAATTTTGAAAAAGCATTCAACGGCCATTACCAACATCACCACACAAGGCTGCTGCAGTAAGTAAAATTTTCCCCTTCTTGTGGTGTATTACACCATAGTTATGAGAATGAAAGAAACACAGGAACACCATAATTAGTTATGTGGTGTACTATTTTACTAACATCGGCCCACTTTCTCCTTTCCTGTACTATGGTGTTTTCGAGTATTCCTCAACAGAACGCACTCAAAATGTAATGAGGATACATCGAAATCAAAAAGAGAACTTACATAAATTCGATTTTCCTTGCAAAGAATTAAAACATCGATAGACGTGAAGGAACGTCGTTATGTTTTAAATTCAAATAATACCTGCGGAAAAAAGAACTTTTTTTTTCCTTCCATGGCATTACAAGGCATGCGGGATACAGCTAACAAAAAATTATTTTTTTGTGTCGTACCTGGGTTAAATTTGACTTGCAGTGGTAGCGATTTAGTATGTTTACGTTGGCAACGAAATATTCGCTTTAGGGGGATCATTAATTTATTGATCGGAACAACATTAATTATTTATTTCATTATCAACATAATTATTACCCTCATTGTAAGTGACTGATTTTTCAAAAAGGGTTCTAATGCAGCATTGCCATCTATTAATTATTTTGTACGCTATGTAACAGCGCCTCTATCGGATCTTTGCTATACTATGTTGCAATTCAAGCATAGCATACACCAGAAACTACAAATTACAATATCTTTTCTTCCACTGATCCAATTTTGATGAAATGAAGTTTATATGTTGCCCCAAGATACTCTCAGTTGACCTATGAAATCCCCATGAAAGTTCGTATAGTACTCTTGGAGATTTACTATACTACACCATACTTATAAGCATAGTATACACATAAAATTTCAAATTACAATATCTTTCCTTTCTCTGATCTGATTTTGATGAAATGAAGCCTATGTTACTCTCCAAATTATTGTAAATTCACCCATGGAAAGCCATGAAAGTTCGTGTAGTGCTTTTGGAGATTACCCTCAACAGACAGACATACACGATGGCTTTTAAACAAATAATTACATTGTGATATCTTTATTTTCTCTGGTCCGATTTTAATTATTGAAGCCTTTATGTAACCACACAATATGCTCAAGTTACATGTGAAAACTCCATGAAAAACTGTCGAAAAGCAAGTCTATATGTTGTCCAGAGTTACGCTCAAGTTACCTGTGAAAACCCCATGCAAATTCATGAAGTAGTTTTGGAGATAAGTGGTTTTTAACAGTTGAACGAACAGACATGACGGTTACTGAAAACGCTTAAAATTACGATATTGTTTGTTTCCGTGATCCGATTTTGATAAAATTATACCTATATGTTGACCCAATCTTTTCTCTTGTTCCTGTGAAAACCGCATGAAAATTCCTCCATTAGTTTTGAAGATTGAAGTGAACAGCGAGAGGCCTACATTTACAGATTTATTATTAGTGTAGATTATTATTATTTTTTAAATGTTTTGAACAATATTTAAATATAAAAATTTAACTTTTATTTTGGAAAGAATAATGTCAACCTATAATGTATTACATAGCATTGGAAATGGCATTAAAACGGCTCAAAAACAATACCTTTAGTAAGTTTCTAAAATAAATAGGAGTGGAGTTATGACCATTGTAATGTTTTACTGTAGTGCAAGTTTTTGAAAACTTTATGTAGCAGTATTTTCAATACTGTTTGAGCTATTTTCTCTACTCTCAACCCCTACTTTGAGTGTAGCAAATTTTATTTTTCGATTTGACACTGAATTACCCGATCATCAAACTTCAATAATTTTTACAAAAATGCCATCTCTTACAAATAATGACTTTGTTGTCTGTACAAATGATTGGTGGTGGCTTGGGAAAATTAAAGACAAAAATGAAGATAACAATGATGTTTTGGTGCATTTCTTTCACCCTTCTAGAGCAAAAACAGTTTTTCAATTTGCCAAAAAATGACACTACTTGGGTGCCCACACAGAAATTTGCACAGAAAATGAGTCCATTGGAACTCAAAACAATGTCTGGTAGAACACAGAAATCTAGAGAAATATTGTATGTATATTGTATGCAAATGTAGTACAACAAATGTAAGTTAAGTTTAAGCATCTGAACTCTTACATTTCATATTCACTGCCAATTGTTATTTAAAAACAGAAATACTGGGATCATTTATTGTTTTAACGATTTAAACACTATTCAAATGATGTCAACTGCAGTATTTCAAGCACTTTCTTGCTAACCTACTACTTCATGAGGGTGTAGAATGATTCATTGATTTATTACTCTAAATGTAGTTGTCTCTGTGATAATTCTTTTTGTGAAATATTCCTGTTGGTATAGAGAACATTATGTAATATTTTTACTTGTTTTCATTCAGACACTCTTTAGATAATGATCTTCAAAAACTGATGTTAAAAAGCTTTTGGCAAGTTTTGAAAAGCCAGGAGTAGATTCTCAGGACAAACTTATACTGCAGGTACTTCTGCAAGTATACAACTCAGAGACAATATATTATGAGCGAGTCTGTCTTCCTTCATAAGAATTTATGGTCTTGAAAAGGAACAACATTAATTTTTTGTCGTGTCTGTATATAAAAAGTAGATGTGGTTTACTTACCAGGCAAAAGAGCACAGGTACACAGAAAAACAAATAAAAACACAGACACAAACATGCAGAGCTTTTGCAACCTTGGGTTGCTTCATCAGAAAAAGAGCAGGGTAGGAGAGGGTAAAGGTAAGGATGCGGGTTTAAAGGAGTGGGTGAGGAGTCATTTCAATCCCGGGAGAGGAAAGTCTTACCTTGGGGGCAAAAGGATAGGTAAACAAATACACACACACACACACACACACACACACACACACACACACACACCCACCAAGGCAGGCATATGTAAAAATGTCAAAAGAATGAATGAAGCAGACAGTTATGGGACTAATTAATTACAGTATTGACATACCTTCTGCTTCATAGCTTCCATCTTTGATCGCAACCGTTTTCCTCTTTTCCCTGTCCACCCTGCAGCAAATTCTGGACCAAGTGAAGTTTCAGCAGTAAATGAATGTTTTGTCCCCCGATTTGATTCGAAGATAAAACCGGGTAGATCTTCACGTAAAATTGTTGTTTGCTGGAACAATAAGGGAAATAATTATTCAATATTGATCCCAAATAAAATAAGTACCGAATATTTTGGCTGATGCGTCGACTTTAAGATGAGGTATAATTTTTCGCCTAAGATAGATAGTTTTACGGGACATCTGTCGTATAATATGATCTGCAAACTATCACCGACCTGTATATTTAGTTTAGAACAATGATCATGTCGGTAATAGTATGTGCACAGTTTCATGTAATGCCCTTGAGTAAACATAAAAGTGTGGTACAGGCTATTCAATTTTATGTTCAAATGTGTGTGAAATCTTATGGGATGAAACTGTTATGGCCACACTAATTAAACAGTTATTCAAAGGACAACACAAACACCCATTCCCGAGGGAGGACTCTAACCTTTGGTGGAAGCAGCTCCACAGTCCATGGCAAGGTGCCTTAGACGACACGGCTAATCCCGCGAATCTCAATTTCATGGACACACCTGGTCTGTACTTCTAAACAATTTGTACAATTGCACCCACCATAAACAGTGTTTCCAACTCATGATAACCTTTTATGTCAGACCAACACCCAAAAATCTGTCAGAATTAGATATCTCTTTATTTAATGCAAAATAAAGAAAAAATAAAATTTATTATAAAACTTTGGACCCGTTTATTTATGAGGCAGAAAAATACTTAAAAATCCATCAAAATTATGCATTCCCCATTTTCTTGCATAAAATTAAAATATATACTGAACATTATATTGGTTACTTTGTTTATGAATTGAACAAGCATTTAAAAAGTCTGCCAAATTCAGTCAAATTATAAAATATTTACGGAATTGTTATATAACACTACACCTTATTTTATGGCAACAATAACAAGCTAACTTAAACATTTAGTCACCTATTGTGGTTAAGATGATAACAATTCACCCATGTCGTCCTCTGCATCTTCTTAATTTGACATGGTTTTAAAATTTATTATCATCATCATCATCATGGTTCACATCTCTTTTCCACTGCATAGCGACAAATTAGTGCTAAATTCCACCTCTGCACACTGCTAATTTTATGCACAAGTCTGTAACTTCTGCATCCCACACTCCCACGTTCGGATCGATTGTTTACTAATGCAATAATCATTTGGACAGTCTCATTGCAGAAAGTTCTCCCTGTGTTATGGAGTGGAAAGTTTCTGTTGTTGTGACTGGGAGAAAAGTATTATAGCGTCAGTTGCCAACGAGATCAGTAGGATGCGGCACTGTGAGAAGTTTTGTACCAGTTTGTCATGAATTTTGTGTAAAGTTTCAAAGTAACAGATGTTTTTTCCGAAATTGTGTACTTTGTGGTGCAATTTCAAATCATGGTGAGAACATATATAAGTAAGAAAGGTGTTCAAGACTGGTGTAATTATGACCCATAATTTTAAAGGAAGCAGTTGGAGATATTCAGTGTGGCAAATTAATGTATAGAAGAGCCTTTAATAAATAAAATTTATGTGTATTCATACAATCATATAGGTACAACACACACATGCGCGCGCGCGCGCATGATTGTATGAATGCACATGCACAGCTTTCTGATGAATACTGTGACCGAAAGCTTTAGTTGTAGGAGTGTGACATTCTTTTCTATGTGACACTCTGCAGTTTAGTGATCATCATCACTCAAAGTTGCTATCTATCCTAATTGTTGGTACAAACTTTCCACTGTTAATTTTATTGTTGCTCAGACTTGGAAAAAGGCTGACCTTATCTAACCTGGTTAGATTATTATTATTATTATTATTAATACTACCACCACCACCACCCCATGAACCACAGATATTGCCGAGGTGGGGTGACTTGCTGCCTCAACGATACAGATAGCCGTACTGTAGGTGCAACCACAGCGGAGAGACCAGACATACATGTGGTTTCTGAAGAGAGGCAGCAGACAAACACTGTCTGCCTGTGTCCATTCATGCGAATGGACAGTTTGTTTCTGGTCAGCAACGGTGTAGCACTGGAGCGGACTCTGAATGTGGCTCTCCAGCAAGGATACGACTTCCTAAAATCCTGCCCCGAAATGAGATCCATCCTTCATGACATCCTTCCTACTCCACCGAGAGTGTCTTTCCGCCGCCCACCTAACCTCCGTAACCTCCTAGTCCACCCCTATGAAATCCCCAAACCACCTTCCCTACCTTCTGGCTCCTACCCTTGTAACCGCCACCGTTGTAAAACCTGCCCTCTGCACCCTTCCACCACCACTTACTCCAGTCCCGTAACCCGGAAGGTGTACACGATCAAAGGCAGAGCCACTTGCGATAGTACCCACGTGATCTACCAACTGACATGCCTGCACTGTGAAGCGTTCTATGTGGGAATGACCAGCAACAAACTGTCCATTCGCATGAATGGACACAGGCAGACAGTGTTTGTTGGTAACGAGGATCACCCTGTGGCTAAACATGCCTTGGTGCATGGCCAGCACATCTTGGCACAGTGCTACACCGTCCAGGTTATCTGGATACTTCCCACTGACACCAATCCTTCAGAACTCCGGAGATGGGAACTAGCCCTTCAGCATATTCTCTCTTCCCGTTGCCCACCTGGCCTCAACCTCCGCTAAATTCGAATTCCCACCCACCATCTTAACATCTTTGCCTTGGTTCTCTGGACAGAGCCTCTGCCTCAAGTGGCATCTCTGTCTAACTTCTTTGCTTTCTACAGTTCTACAGTATGTCTGCCTAAGTGTACTTGTGTCTGTGTAAATGTGTGGGTGTATGTGCATTTATTTACCTTCCATTTTTTCCCCCAAGGTAAGTCTTTCCTGTCCCGGGATTGGAATGGCTCCTTACCCCCTTCCTTAAATCCCTCATCATTTCCTTTTCCCTCTCCTTCCCTTCTGCCTGATGAAGCAGCTAGGCTGCGAAAGCTAGCATTTTTGAGTGTGTGTGTGTCTGTGTGTTTATTTGTTGCTATTACTGCCTGTGCCCCTTCGCCTGGTAAGTGTTCTTCATCTATTTTTTACGTATATATATATGTAAAAAATAGATGAAGTACACTTACCAGGCGAAGGGGCACAGGCAGTAATAGCAACAAATAAACACACAGACACACAAACACACAAAAATGCAAGCTTTCACAACCCAGTTGCGTCTTCAGGCAGTAGGGAAGGAGAGGGAAAAGGAAATGATGAGGGTTTTAAGGAAGGGGGTAAGGAGCCATTCCAATCTCGGGAGAGGAAAGACTTACCTTGGGGGGGAAAATGGAGGGTAAACAAATGCACACATGCCCATACATTCACACAGACACAAGTACACCTAGGCAGAGTATGGGTGTTTGTCTTGTCCTTACGTTAGTTTAAGTAGTTTGTAAGCTACAGACTAATAACCCAGCAGTTGAGTCCGATAGATTTCAAACAAACATGTAATTAAAATTACTAAAAAGTTCCGGGCTATTACGCAGTGGTCTTATGGATTTATTATGTAAAACCAATGTTTCGGCCCCAACTGCGGAGGACATTTTCGTGGCACTTTTGAATGTCCGATGCACACCCTGGCTTGCTACTGACTGTAGTCAAACTCCATTTATGAGGACTCGCACTCAGGAGGTGCGACTTCAGATGTTTTTGATATATGCGCGCAATTCCTTGTTGCTGATTGCCATCATCCGTTAATATCGTACCATGGTGGAAGACTGTTACATTTGTTCTTCAAAACCGGAATCCAGATTTCATTTAGTTTCACACCCTCCTCCATCCTATTGAAATTATTAGGGTGTTTTACAAATTCTATAGCCTCTCTGTACAGTCTTTCAGGTATCCATTTGTGGCTGCTAAAACCTGAGTCATATCAAATTGAATAAGGTGGCCCCCTGGTTGAAAAACATGTTCAGCAACAGCTGATCTGTCAATCTCTCCCATTATACAGTTCCTTTTGTGCTCATCTAGTTGTTCTTTGACTGTTCTTTTTGTGATACCCACATATACGTCTCCACAGCTACACGGAATCGTATAAATTCTTGTTTTTTCCAGCAGTTTGCGAGCATCCTTCACTGGTTTCAGGTGTATATCTTCCGAGTAGTAAATAACGGCAACATTCCATTTTCTCAAAATTTTATCGATGCGGTCGGTGACATCCATAATAAAAGGCAGGAAGACTTTGGATTTCACAGAAACCTTTTCATAGTTTTCAATTTTACGAGTCGGTCTCAAAGCTCTCCTCATTTCTGTGGATGAATAGCCATTTTTAAGTAAAGTAAAACACAGGTGTTTCAGTTACACATCAAGTAATTCCGGTTAGCAGATGTTCCTTGATCAGTCCGCCAACGTCTTTATAATGCCCCGCTTTTGCTGTGGGTGGTGGTTTGAATCCCCGTGCAGATAAGGGTCTGTTTGTGTGGGCTTCTGATAAACTGTATGGCCCAATCTGGCATTCCCTTTTTTGAAAACTGACAGGTCAAGAAACTTCAGTTTTCCGCCTGCCTTCTTCTATATGGTAAAATGAATTTGCTGAGTGTGAAAAATTGTCACTGTTTGATGTAGAATTTATCTGGTATAATTTAATCAAATAGCTATGTTTTGGTACTCAATCAATACGAAATTTAGTGCTGTACATTTTTTGTAACCTTAGCTTTTTCGATTAAACGCTTAGTTTTAGAGGAATTTGAAATAAATAAATAAGAGCTACAAAAAGTCCAAAATTTTGGTGCCTACCCCCCCCCCTCCTCCTCCTCCTCCTCATCATCATCATCATAGCTGAAGCACGCAGAAATCAGGGGAAACTCTGATTATTCATACCAGAGCCTACTTGAGTTATTAAATTAGTTTTCTGATTTCCACTAATTTTTGGAAGGCAGGATCCTAATTTTACTGGCCTATATTAGTAGTAAAGAAGTAATGGATTATAAAGTTGGTGCATGATGGGGTAGTTTTCCATGAACATGCTCATATCTCATGAACTACGTGTTGATAAAATTTAGAAGGTACATTCAGCTATATGTGTGTATACTGTCTCTAAAATTTCCTGTAGATACAATTTGTAGTGTAGAAATTACAAACTATAATATCACACCGAATGCTGTAGTTTTAGTCCATTAACAGTGGAAAAGTAATAAGTGAGACACTTTATTCCTTTCATTATTTTGATGTGGTTGTCAGTGAAAAAAAGTTTGATAAAGGTTTGAAATAATGTTTAAAGTTTGTTGCAAGTCACTAAGTAATCTCATTCTCATATGGTGTATTTATAAAGTCTTGTCACACTATGTGGGAATCTCTTGCAACCCCTATCATTTATGACATTACATCTCCTGAAACATGTATGTGGTTCTTACTCCTACAGGAATTATCATCTCACGTAAGGAGTGTTTGTACAAAACTTGGTTGAAATCGGTCAAGTGGTTTAGAAGAAAATGAGCAGCATTGTTGCTAAATGCAGCAGTTTTTTGCAAATCTCATTATTTATGACGTCATATATCATGAACTATGTATCGTGTGCAATTCTTATACTTAAAGCGACTGCCCTCATGGTTTGAAGGTTACGTGTACAAAAGTTCATAAAGATTGGAACAAAAATGTAGATTTGTATGCAACACATACACACAAACATATGGACACTCTGCTTTATATATTAGAAGATATGGTTTATTAATATAGTAAGGACAGTTTACAACTCTTCACAAAGACTTGGCGACGAGCTGCGACAGGCACATACAAAAGACACACACATACAACACTTTCAGCTATCGGCCATGGCCTTCTTCAGAAAATAGAAAACTCATGCAATCACACAGGCACACAACACAGTCATACAACAATCACCTCCGGCTGCCGCACTTCGATATGGTTGCTCATTCTAAAAAAAATTTCATAGTGATTTCCTCCTACAGTAGGTCGCGTCACAAAGGAGACGCTGGCCATCGTTTTCAACTTTTCTACTCTGTACCTGTCGTTTCCCTAGTTTCCATTATTTTATCTTTCATTTCAAGAAATGCAGTCTACCACATGAGGAAACAAACGTGACGAAAATTTTTAATTTCTTTATTTTTCATACTACTACTTGTGCCACACATACATACACAGAGATGTGGATGACAGATGCAATATATTGATTTCCATCATTTTAGAACTGCCTACACAAAAGTAACATCCTTTTTTGTGAAACAAACCAATGTGAGTTGATTGGTTAATTGTACACCCACACACTGTAGCAAATTTCAGGAGCAGACTTAAGTTACTGTTGATAATATAGAAGGAAAATTTTGTCTGATCAATCATTTTCTTGATAATTTGTGTCTAATGCTATTTACTTATGTTACGACTTACACAAATAATGCATCTGTTAGTGCCACCAGATACAGCTTCCTCAGTTCCACGACATCCATTCCTGAGCCATGACAGAATTTTTTATACTTCTATATCCTAAAAAAATACAAACTTTGTTACCGAAAAATATAGCGCAAGCATCAGATGAAAACCTACAAACTACTGTTGATGCTTTAGTAAATTGGTGGGCTAATGATGTTCAAACATCAGACTTTCTCAAATGAACTGAAGGTGTGGCGAATAACTTCTTAACCATGAATAACTTTATTTACTACCAACTGATTTTATTGCATTTTTAAATATGCGTAATGAAATCACATTTCCCTGCACTCTGAAATACAGGCACCTGTTTTTTGTAAGTGCGAAATCGCGAACGTTTCACAAATATTAAAACTTCTACTATTTGTCTTTAAGCAAATAGACAAAATAATCGAAAAATTGCGTCGAAAGATGTAATTTGCATTTAACAGTGGAAATTCGGTAGTTACTGCAATATAGTCCGGATATCGATCACAATCGATTTTTACATCATTCTGATTATGTCGGACACTGATAACTTTCTTTTCTGTACAGTCAACAATTACCTACACATTCTTTGATACAGCGGTGTATTGCTTGTTGGAAATCATTGGCAATCACCTAGAGCATTTAGTCATATGTTTTGTTTATGTGGTGTGGTTTATTAATATGATAGTAAGCTTTTGATCGAGTCAAAGATGTGTTTGACACAAGCAGAAAGATACTTAAGAGTGCGTACTGCAAGGGTGGATTGACAGAGAAAGGGCTCTCAATGAAAACATAATACAAACACAGAGAATGCTCCCAGACCTGAGAGCATTAGCAAAGCAAGTGAAAATCAACAGAGAACAGTTAATTTTATAATCATCTTCAGCTCTAATTGAGCTAACATTAACATTCCTCAATAAAAAGATGATATCTGAAGCTAATGGGTTTCACCACATAAATTTTCATAGCATTATTAAAAATAGACAGATGTGTTTTGTTAGTAAATGTTGTTAGTAGAGAGGATAATTCCTTCATGCTGGTCTAAATCTCACCTCCAAAACTATTCTCACTTTAATATCAAGAGTAAGACAGACCTTGAGAATCAAGAAAAATCAGACTTTCATGTGCTGCCAATTGTCAAAAGGGAAGAATTTTAAAATTTATAAACAGAGTGATCTACTCACCCTCATCAAACTTCATGTGTCAGGATTTTGTATTGTTTTGGGATATGTATCGAAGTTGGCAACTCTTAAGTGCTCTCGTTGTCAGCAATGATGCACATTTGCTGTGTTGGCGAGGGAAACTTTCCGGGTAGGTTATACATATGACATGATTGCTTGCATAGAATTATGCCAAAAATGTTTCTTCACCATGAGTCTACAGCTTTTGGGTCTTTAGGAATTCATTTTCCATGAAGCCAATGGAAAGTTTGGCATAGGACACATGCCACAGCCAACAAACACCCTGATTTGTTTGTAGAACTGAGTCTAAAAAAGTAAGTAAGAATAAGGATAAAATTGGCAATTCTGATAAGGAATCAGGTTTTTGAGAGATTCTGAGGTGGGCTTTGGTAAAGGTAGTGCCCAAGGGCAGAGAGATTGCGGAAATGTGGGGTGTGTTGACCAAGAACTACTTTGATTTCTTTGTTGTTATCAGGGACCACTAAGTTTAAGAAACATAAATTGTGACAGTCTATAAACTCCAATGAAAACTTTTCACATGATAATTAATCTAACATTCATTTACTATACTATTAATAACACAACTTCATCCTGGAACAGTAAATTCACTTTGTATCTATCCGATTTCTGACATTGCCTTTTCTGTTCAAGTTCAATAGTTCCAAAGCAAATAAGTTGTGGAAAAAGTTATCAGATAATAAAAGGTAATTTCTCAATTTTTGGTAAACAAAACTGCCTTTTAACACCTTAACTTCCCAAAGACTCAGATTAAAATGCATCCATACAGTGCCTCACATTGAAATTCAGTAAGCTGTTCCCAGAAAACTTTTGCAACATATCCAGCATTAATGTCGGATTGTGAATTGTTTCTTGTCAACTTCTTGGAAGTACTGATTTAATTAATCAGCCGACAAATCTGTAGTTTCTTTTTTTTTGTTAATATACATTTTGCCTTAAATGTTACAAACTTTGTATCTTAAATGAATGCTGATAATTTTGCAAACCTAAAATAATTGTTTTTGCTGATTTTACTTAATAGTGACAGATTTGCAAATCAAAGCACAAAAATTATCTTCAAAGATAAATATATTTGCAACACTTTGTAAATTGTTTCTAGGAACTTGAAATTTCAAGTTCAACTTATTCAAATACTGGCCTAAGATATTAGGATGGCAGTTTTAGTGTGTTACAAAAGGTATGTGCCAGCCATTCTTTCAGTGATCAGTTCATGATATCCCGAAACTGAGTATTTTTACGGCCGTGTACTTTAGTGTGCCAACCTAAATTGTCGACATGCAGTATTTGTTTGTTCGCTTGGTTCCCCGTGCCATTTGTGTAGTTTTGGTACTTACTTTCCTGTTGCTTGTTCTTCGTTGTTCACTTTTTACTCAGTTCACACTCGTCGACTATTTTTTTGTAATGGCACTAAAGACCACATTGTCTTTCGCCCACATCACTCTATCCGTCCTTCCTATTCAAATATGTCTGAGATGTCTTAGTAAAAACTGCACTATTAAGTAACTCACATGTAGAAGAGAAGATCCTCTGTATTTGTATGATCTTCTCTGCATGTTTGTATGTTACCTTTCAAGGCCAACAAATTTCTGCTTGAAAGTAAAGGGTCTCACAGCCAGAGTCCATTTCGGCACAATATTTATTTCTTTAAGTCGTGATTTAAGGTGCTGCTTTTCATAATATTTTTTCCACTCTTATAACACTCTGTAATGTATTCTTAGTTACAGGTTGGTTTCCTACTCTTATGATAAAATCTCCAAGTAATAAATTAGCTTGTTTCTTTCTCCAGCTGCATGTACTGTTACCAGTGTCCATTTAAATCTCTTGTCTTTTATCTTACATTCATAGATTCGTTGTTTTTTTTATTGCGATGCAAAAATAGTATTAGAGAGAGAGGGGGGGGGGTGAAATCCAATGAGCATTTTTGATGAAATGAAAAAACCTGTCTCGGAATTAAATGATGTCTCATTTAAGCTGAAGTTTTGCTTTATTAAAAGTACTATGAAACAGCTAGAAATGTGACTTAGCGATGACCTGCTGAAACAAACAAAAATAAACAAGCCACTCACTCCAATGTGCATGATACTTATAACCTTACGATTTTATGCAACAGGCATTTTCAGATGATAGTTGAGGATCTGTTTAAAGAAGATGTAGCAACAGCTTGTAGGACTATCCGTAAGGTTTCAGCCTGCATTGCGTTACTGAAAAATGGTATCAAAATGCTTACAGAAGAAAATGACTTGAGGAAAATCATGCACGATTTTACAAAATAGAATGTTTTTCTGCACTTTCAGGCACTATTCGCTGTATGTATATCCCTGTCAAATCTCCTCGTGGTGAAAATGTAAATACTTCAGAACTGTCACAGGTGGATTTTGATTTACTTGCAAGCAATCTCAGATGCCAAACAGCAGTTATGGCTAGATGGCTGGGATCTGCACACAACAACAATGTATTCACAAATTCGCACATAGATCCTGATCTGGAAACAGGAGGAATCCCGGTAGGCATACTTCTAGGGGACAGTGGTTACCAGTGTTGCAGGTATTTTTTTTTTTTTTTTTACTCTGGTACTCCAGGACGAAAGTGCAGCCAGGCGAATGTACAACAGAGCTCACAATAAAACCAGACACGCTGATGAAAGAATGTTGGGAGTCTCAAACAGGTGATTTCCCTCCTTAAGTTTAGGACTCAGTTTTAAAGTACATTGTGCATCAATTACATTTGCAACATTTGTCTTGCACAATATGGCTGTCAATGATTGGATGAGGAGGCAAATGGAAGAAAGTGTTTTTGTTTGGAGAAGAGTTTATTATGAAATTCCAGTACCTACAGAAAACGAAGTAAACAGAGGTCAAAATGCAGTGACGGTAGCATTTATTAACAACGTATTTACATGAAAATGTATCAAATCTAAATTAATTTGCAAATTGTCACCCACAGAATTGAAATAAATTTATGATGTTTCAGTTTGAAAGACTGGTTGTCTCTTTAATTTCTTTCAGATGCATTCTTTAATTTCTTTATCTAGTTTTAATGTTTCCGTCCTTGCTTCATGTTCCACAAGCATGCACTGTAGTTTGAGCTTGTGTTCATGCCCAAGGCATACTAATCTTCTTTTATAAAACTAATTTTTCATCTTGATAAGATTGTGTTCTTTTGTTCGTGTGAGATGTATCCGACTCCAAAAAAGCATCATTTCTTGTGTTTTCTGAGTCTACCTGTAATTAAGGTTCTTTTGTTGGTTCAAAATATGCATTGCTGTACTGTCAAAAGTTTTATTATTAGCTACGTAATATAATACCTAATTCTTACCACCTCAATGCAAAAATTCTTTGCTTTATTTCAGTTTTGATGGCATCCACAGTTACAATATTTTCTTTTGAAATTAGTATATCCTCATTTTCTGATGTAAAAGAAGTACAGCCTTCAATAGTATTAGAATCTGGATAATTATATTGCTTGTTAATTATGAGTAGTTGAAGTCTGTCCGAGGCTATGTATTGTATCTTTTGTGGAATACATCAATCAGTTTCATATCAGCGCACACTCCACTGCAGAGTGAAAGTTTCATTCTGATATTTAAATAATTTATATATATATATATATATATATATATATATATATATATATATATATATATAAGGAGACCTTCCAGGTAGGAAAATGGTATAAAATAAAGATTTTTGACTTACCTAAAGTACAGGCTGGTCGATAGGAACACTAAACACACACAAAAACACGCAACCATTCGAGCTTTCGCCACCAGTGGTGGCTTCTTCGGGAAAAAGAGGGAGGAAGGAGACAAATGTCTGCCTAAGTGTGTTTGGATGTGGATATGTGTGTGTGTGTGTGTGTGTGTGTGTGTGTGTGTGTGTGTGTGTGTGTATTTGTTTACCTTCCTTTTTGTCCCCTAAGGTAAGTCCTTCCACTCCTGGGATTGGAATGGCTCCTTTTCCACTTCCTTAAAACCCGTATCCTTCCCTTTCTCCTCTCCTTCCTCCCTCTTTTTCCCGAAGAAGCCACCACTGGTGGCGAAAGCTCGAATGGTTGCGTGTTTTTGTGTGTGTTTAGTGTTCCTATCGACCAGCCTGTACTTTAGGTAAGTCAAAAATCTTTATTTTATTACATGCTGAAGTATTTATCTAGATAAAAAGGTGGATCTTTTATAGCAAGAACTTGACATAATGGCTACTTGTATTTTATCGAAAAAGAGTGCATGTCACTGAAGTTAAACTTTGTCTGGCCGTGGAAGTAATCCAGCATTTGGGGCTGGGTTTCAGCATACTGCTCTGCTGTGCATTCGTACTGAGTCAGCACACAGCTGGAGAGAATTTGGTAATGTGTTGGAGAGATGCTATTTTATAGAAAAAATGCTGATTTGCCTATTGATGTCTGATCGAGAGTCGGGAGAAGTTAATCTGTCCCTGTTGTTATATTGTGGAAAGGAGATAAAGGAAATTATTCAAGGGTTCCTGTGTGCGTCATATCGTAATTTGCTGTTGCCGTGGAGAGTTTTGAGAGAGTTGCAGCTGTTATTGGTACGCTTGTGGTTCATATAAAGTGGGCTACTGGTAGAAAGGATCCACAACACCGCCGGTTACTGACAAAGTTTCCAGCTAGTGTATATTTATAGAACGTAACTAAACATTACTGTTTATTGTAGTGGTGCTGAAGTGTGTCCACAGGACCCTTTGACTTTGGTAAACTTCGATAAAATCTTGTATAGGGACAGAGACTGGTATTGAAAGTTTGGGCAAAATAATTAGGTTAACTCAACTGTGGTGTGTGTGTTCGACTGATTAGTTTTATTGTACTGATGAGTTGTCGACTGATTAATTTTATTGTACTGATGACTTATGGTTGATCTTAAAATTCAATAAGACCAACTTTGAAAATAGTTCCATTTAATTGAATTCAGGGGCATAGGATGCTGCACAGGTGAAGGATGACTTTAACTGCTCATAACCAGGGCTATTAAGTAATGAAGACTCTTGAGCCATTACAATGAATGCTTCTCCCTTTCTTTCTTCTCGAATATTGATGTTAAACCTGGTTGACATAAAAATGATTATGTTGTACTGAAGTAGCCATGCGGTTGGTAGAGCTACCGTAATTCGTCATAAATTCTTTTTTTAAAAATAATTCTTACTGTTACTGTCCTTTTCAAAACCTCATTAGTTGATGCATGCTCAAGTTTAAAGAATAAAAAGGATAATATTTGTATAAAAATCAGTCATAGATCATCCTGGTGGGAACATGTTTATATATCTTAAATAATAAAGTAGTTCATTGGTTTAGAACTGGAAGTACTTACTTGGTAGAAACTAATATCAGTCATTCGGGCTTTGTCCAGTAAATAAAAGTGCTAGTGATCAATATTTAAATAAAACTTCCTGGCAGATTAAAATTGTGTGCTGCAACCGAGACTCGAACCTGGGACCTTTGCCTTTCGCGGGCAAGCGCTCTACCGACTGAGCTATCCCGACACGACTCACAATGCTGCCTCACAACTTTACTTCCGCCAGTACCTCGCCTCCTACTTTCCAAGTAAAGTTGTGAGGCGGCATCGTGAGTCTTGTCAAGATAGCTCAGTTGGTAGAGCGCTTGCCCACAAAAGGCAAAGGTCCCAGGTTCGAGTCCCGGTTCTGGCACACAATTTTAATCTGCCAGGAAGTTTCATAACAGCGCACACTCTGCTACAGAGTGAAAGTTTCATTCTGATATTTAAATAATTAAAAAAAATATTTTACATGCTGAAGTATTTATCTAGAAAAAGACTGGATCTTTTATAGCAAGAACTTGACATAATGGCTACTTGTATTTTATCGAAAAAGAATTTAGATTCAAATGATGCCTGTATATGGATAAATAAATCCATTGACACTATTACGACGAAGGTAATTACGACATAGTTTTCAAATGCCAGAGATCCTATATTGCAATAGGTGGATCAGCTACCAGTGTGAAAGTAACATTCATACTTTTCACAAGAGAACGCAACTCACTATTTATTTTTGTTTAGTAAGTATGTCAGAGGCATTCTACAAAAAAAGAACGTGTGTGCAGTGACTGGAATTCTGGTATAACAGCATTAGTCTGCGGGCTTGGCATTTTCTGATTAAAACTTATTCGCAGTCAAATGTATAGAGAAGGTGTAATTTGATAGGAGAGTTAGGGCAGTTACAGTGAATCATATATGTCGTAGAATCATTTACTGATTCCAATTTTAATGCAATAATTATTAGGGCTTGGAGGCATGCAGACCTTGCCAGGGAAATGTACCTGAAAATCAACAAACTGTCAACTATAGCGCAGTAAGCATGCAGACTATATTATGGTTTTAGTTAATTACGGAAGTATTCCAAATATCACTGACAGAGCAGTTTTATAATAAAATCTTTGGAAAGCTGTGAGATACTTGACATGCCTATAGTGCGTTTAAAATTACTTGTGACTTTTGATGTTCGGATCTCTGGGGGGTAGCGATACGCCATTGCCCAATAACACCAATGGCGAACCGGGTTAGTGATGGAACTCTTTTAGACTTTACAAGAGTGGTGGAGAGGACAGTAGCTGCAATTAACATTCACCCATCTACAATGCTGAGAATTGGGAAGGAAAAGGGAAGAGAAAAAGACGCGGGTGACGAAGCAAACCCTAATTCATTACTGAAAACTCCAGAGAAGAAAAGAAATTACGAAAGGCAGATGCAATACGCAGACATGTGTATGCTTTAACCAACATAAGGAATACCATACAGAAACTTAATTTCAGTCTTAAAGGAGGCAGAGTTGTTCAATGGAAGTAGGTTGTCGCCTCAAAACTGTCTTCACGAGCTCTATTTCTGACAGAAAAAGTTTTCTGCTCGGGTATTTATAATGGAGAGAGGTGACATAGTGGTCTAGAGAGGCCAGTATTTGCGTGCCGTGAGGAGTACTTCGTTCGAAGACATTGTGTGGCTCAACAAGATGTGGGTGAAAGCATGTCACACGTTGACAAAAGGCTGAGCGCATCGCACAGCAGAAGGTACGACGAAAGCACTGGCAGAAAAGGGTGGCAGGATAATTGTCCTTCATGCTGGCTCTGTTCATGGATTCATTCCAAACTATTTATAGCTGTTCTGTTCGAAGCAAGGTGACTATCATGATGAAATAAATGCCAAAGTTTTCACGGACTGGTTTGCTGATGTCCTGCTGCAAAATATTCCCCCGAATTCCACAATAGTTACCAACAATGAACCATACCACTCAGTTGTGCTGGACAAAGCTCCTACTATGCAGTGGAAAAAAAGCAGATATTTTGCTCTGAGTGTAACGAAATGTTCCATCAGCTAAAGTAGAAGCTGTATGAATAAGGCGGAGGTAATGGCACTTGCAGTGATGTACAAGCCAAAATCTCCACACTATCAGATCGATGAATTAGCTAAAAACAAAGGACATCATGTGATTCGACTTCCTGCATATTGTGCTGACTTAAATCCAATTAAGAATATATGGGCCCAGTTGAAAGGTAATGTGGCAAAAAACAACAAGAAGTTTACGCAGTGAGGTTGAATCGTTGACAAAAGAAGCCATCACAAAAGTTACCCCACGTGTCTGGTCTCGTCTTGTCAGCCATACAAAAAAAGATTGTTGAGGAAACATGGACTCGTGAAGGATTACTCTAAGAACAAATTGAAAAGATGGTAATTTCAGACAGCTCCAATACCAGATCCGAGTCCGGAGAAGATGATAGTGAGGGTTCTTCCCTTGGCATTGCTCCACTTACATCATAACTGTACATATAAAAATATACATTATTATAGAAGAGAAATTCCTAGCATGAAATATATATGAGATGAAGATTACTTACCAGGCGAAGGAGCACAGGTAGTGATAGTAGCAAAAAATGAATTAATAAACTAACTCTCTCTCTCTCTCTCTCTCTCTCTCTCTCTCTCTCTCACTCTCTCTCACACACACACACACACACACACACACACACACACACACACACACACAGACACAGACACTAGCTTTCGCGGCCTAGCTGCTTCTTCAGGCAGAAGGGAAGGAGAGGGGAAAGGAAATGATGAGGGTTTTAAGGGAGTGCGTAAGGAGTCATTCCAATCCTGGGACAGGAAAGACTTACCTTGGGGGGGGGGGGGGGGGGGGGGGGGGAGAGGAGGGTAAACAAATACACACACACCCACACATATACACAAACTCAAGCACACCTAGGCAGACCTAGGTATGTCTGCCTAGGTGTGCTTGCATTTGTGTATATATATATGTGTGTGTGTGTGTGTGTGTGTGTGTGTGTGTGTGTGTGTATATTTGTTTACCCTCCTCTTCCCCCCCCCCCCCCCCCCAAAGGTAAGTCTTTCCTGTCCCGGGATTGGAATGACTCCTTACCCACTCCCTTAAAACCCTCATTTCCTTTTCCCCTATCCTTCCCTTCTGCCTGAAGAAGCAGCTAGGCCGCGAAAGCTAGAGTCTGTGTGTGTGTGTGAATTTATTAATTTATTTGTGCTACCATCACTACCTGTGCTCCTTCGCATGGTAAATGATCTTCATCTATTTTATGTGTTCATTATTGTCTTTGCTTTATGTTCTCTGTCCTGTATTATTGTGTATCTACCAACGAAGAATGTTTGTCCGGGCGGCCAGCTCTAGCCGTGGCCTCACTGTTAGGTAGGCGTGGCTTCAGCCAAGCTGCCTCCTGGCGCATAAAGAACGCACTGGCAAATACATGCCCCTCCACTCGCTCAACGCTGACCTTTCAAAAGTCGCAAGTAATTTTACTTGTGCTATAGTAGCATGAAAGAATTTAACCTCAAATTCATAATATCATAAATATTCGAAATTCAATTCACTCATTTTGAATAAGTCTACAGCACAGAAAAAGAGGGCAAGAAGTTTTCATTGTGTCACATCAGTGAATCTGTCTCCAGAACCAATTTTGATTGGTGAATGTAACAATGTTTTCTACAAATGAATGATCTACCAAATGTAACATGCCTCTTTCCAATTTACCTAAACAATGATGTCTCGCAACTTTGAATTTCCATATTCTAGTATATCTCGCATAATATTAGATTTACATGTGGCAGAGAGCTCTGTATGTGTGGTGGTACATGCGCTATTCCGAACAAAAATGTCCAGTCAGATTGAACATGGTGTACACTTTTAGAGTTAACCTTACCTAGGTAAAGCTGTTGGCACACGGAGCATGTATCTGAACAAGTGTAGCCAGCGTGGCGAGTTTCTGACGTCACAACGTGCGAACTGCACATTGGCGAGGCTTCCCCATCGTGTGGGGCAGTATGAAGTATGCCAGAAATTCTCAACGTGCTTCTGAACAATCACCAATAAGGTGGGAGAACGCCATCGATGTCACACCACGTGGTTATCCGGGAAAGGGGCGACAGCTCTTTTCAGTAGAAAGGCGAACACGCCATATCGGCCGTCGTATTTCATGGGTTTTATGTATATAACTTAGGTCTTATGAATGTATGACATTTCAAAGCAAGTAAAAGTAACGGAGTAAATTGAGAATCTCTCTAAAACCAGTTATTAGAGGTACTATTTGTTGGAATAAATGACTGGAAATGTTTATATGTGGTTTAAAAATTTCCGTATTACAGTAATCTGCCATTTAAAGGTGGAAGGGGGGGGGGAGGGGGGGAACTGAAGATCTGTTAACACAAATTTTTCTTTACATCATTTGTTGTAATTACATGTTGGTGACAGACATATCTACCAGTAGTGTACATAACACGCCTAATACCGTCGTCGAGGAGGCTGACATAACTTAATGGCTGTAGTGTAAGCAGCAAAGTCATGGACTGCGGAGCGGAAGGTATTCACCGGGGTGGTTCAAGGTGTTTCACACGCTAATATCTTTTACTTTTTTATTCTGGTTTCCTGACAGACTCAAAGACTTTCCTATAAATTTTATAAAAATGCATAATATTCGATGCTATGTAAACATAATCTTGCATCCCCTGAGGAGCGAGTTTGTTGGATTCTTTTATGAACAAGACAGTTTGCACCTTACTTAGAATAAAACACACATTTTATTGTTCCACATATTGCATTTTACACGTTCGTAACATTCTTCTACTAAATAGTAACGTGACCATGGAAGAACGACCTTTAAGTTTTACTAAAAAGCGAGACTGTTGTGATAATATTTGTCTTATGTGAAGGCCTAGTCTAATTTTATACCCCAAAGTTTGTCATGAAGCTTTTTTAAGTCGCTGCCCTAATTGACAAAACATACAACCTTTCTAAGAGCCATAAGTTCATAGATATTTCATTGTTACTTACGTAGTCCTACATCAAAGACCATGACGAACATATGACCAAACTCCAAAAAATAGAGCTAAAGCAGGAATTCTATTCCTTTTATTTCGTAAACAATGTGGTTCCAGGACCTGACGCCGCTGACAACTGTCACTAGAGCGTGTTGCTATCACTGAGTATCTCATTGAGGCACACGTCTCGTATGCACAAGTTGCGCCGTCTCTGAGCGTTCAGTCATATGTTGGACTCTGCATGTTAACAGAACACGTTCAGACACACACTCTGTGTGCCAATGGCTTAAGGTAAAGTTATAAAACCTCTTTGCTTTGGTTGGAGAAACTCTGACAAAGTGAATTGAAATTGCCTTGTGGGTGTTTGTTACACAATTCAACATGAAACAGTTGTAAATTGATTAACATGATTAAGCAATGCATATTTGAAGTGAAAAGTAATGTAGTCATCAATCATCACAGTGCTTTACTAAGTCATTACAGACCTTCCTAATGCTTTGGAACCAACTTTCCCAGCCAGTTAAATGGATACATACAGTTTAATGCGGACTCCACACAAAGGTATAATTAATAACTTTTCATATCAAAAAACATTGAGATGGAGGTAAAGAAGTGTTTAGAGACAGATGAAGATGCTAGCACTAACCGGAGACCGAACCCAAGACTTGTGTATTTG
Organism: Locusta migratoria; assembly: GCA_026315105.1. Taxonomy (NCBI): domain Eukaryota; kingdom Metazoa; phylum Arthropoda; class Insecta; order Orthoptera; family Acrididae; genus Locusta; species Locusta migratoria. Next base: position 68,583,303 of record CM048750.1, on the reverse strand, counting down.
TAATCTGGGACTTTATCACCCTTTATGAGAATGTAAGTACATACCTGTTGGCCATCAGAATTATGTATATGCAGTTCTCCCTCTTTTCGTGAGGACAATGCCCAATTTCCTACAACCAGCCGAGCTGGCCCAGCATGCGTCAAAACGGGTTGGCTTGGAGTATTGGGCTTCACTTGTGATCTAGCACGCTGTAGTTTCTCCAGGAATTCCCCTCGATTCTCTGTGAACACAAAAATAATAGTTACTCTCTCTCTCTCTCTCTCTCTCTCTCTCTCTCTCTCTCTCTCTCTCTCTGTGTGTGTGTGTGTGTGTGTGTGTTTGTGTGTGTGTGTGTGTGTGTGTGTGTGTGTGTGTGTGTGTGTTTGTGTGTGTGTGTGTGTGTGTGATGTTGCGGGTAGTTTAGAAGTGAGTACACCATGTACACTCTATACCAGGGTAATCTCTATTTAACCATCTAGCCTTTAGGTTTTTGACTAATCTGCAGAATTTGTGTTTGAAATACAAAAAGTTTTCACACTGTTGGTCATTTCCATAATTAATTAAACTTCACTTGCTGATGACAATCGTCACTGAAAGTTTTCTCAATCATTTATGTAAGCTTCTTAATAATGTAAATGACATTGGGTTTTCTGACAATATATTCTCAGTTATGCCTATCCTTTTAATTTAAATCTGAAATGTCTAATAGCATGAACCAAATATGAGCTGCTGCTTGTTGTTGTTGTTGTTTTCAGTCTGGAGACTGGTTTGATGCAGCTGACCAAACTACTCTATCCTGAGCAACTGTGCATTAGGAGACTTTAAAACAGTTATATTAGGATGACAACATTGAAATGACATACAATCTCAAATCAAGGGCTATGTCTGGATCACATTTGTATGCAGAAAATCATATTTGGTAGTGAGAGTGAATTCAGTATTACTGTATTCCCTATTACATTTTCATCCAACTGAGGTAAAGAATGAGTATACACATTCTTGTATAAAAATCTTGTCTGGTTTCAATCTCCTGAAGAAGAAGCAGCTCTTTACATTGCCATTGCCCTATCACACTTCCTTAAGAATGACCTTCAATGAGTAGCATCTCGAAATTGCTTCAGTCCTGTTTGACACCTTCACTTCAAATTCTCACAACACACTACCAGAAGTATAACCAACACTGCCCATCAAATTTTACAAAGCAGGGAAACATCACAACTATAACACATTTAATTGTACAGAGTATGAAGCAGGAAGACACGCTGTATTAGCAGGTTGTTTGAATTGACAATTTGCAGTTAGTTTTGGAGCTATGAAATTCACTACCTTCCAACAATCTAAATAAATATTTCATGGTTCAGGTAAACCACTTTGTTTACATATTGCAGTGGATAGTACATCTGGTGAAACTATCTCCCTACCGTACCCCATCTCCCCTACTCCCCACCTTTCTTGTCCCATTCACAAAAGGCTCCTTAGAAGGATAATTGTCAGTAAGGCTGAGTATGAAGCCAGGATAGATCATCATCTTACGTGCACTGCTCCAATTTGATTATGTTGCTGTTAAGTGCACTATTTTTCACTAGACCATTATATTAACTTTACTGGATTCATTGCAAACATTACAAATATATTTGTTTTAAGATTCTAAATTGAAACTTCTCAATTTAACAAGAAATTTCTCACTGGCTGGTGGTCGACAGTGTGTAGGGCCCTCCTACTCCGTATTATTTCATTTCCACACTAAGTGGAAGTAGTGTGGTTTTCCCTGTTAAAACACTTTCTTAATGAAAATGTGTCACAGATTAGAAATCAAAATTTGCCCGCAGACACCGACTGTCAGAAGATACTACCACCTTAATTGGGTCATTCATTTTCGTCTTTAATAACTACGTAAGAACGAATAGTGGTCGAACCTCAACTTTGTACGTGAGATAAGATTACCGACTATGATGCAACTCTAAAGTAGTCAGCTATATTACAGCTGCTGTATTTATTGGTGGAGCAGTAAGCCTGCTGAGGAATAAACGAAAATAAGAAGAAAGGATGTGAACTGCATACATCAGAGCAATATAATTACACCAGTATTTTTAAAGGAAAGAATTACTAGTAACAACACAGACATCTCAATAAATTACAGATAAGCACACACAAAAGCTTCTTATTTTCTTAGCATTCGCCTTACACAGCCTTCCACAGAACAAAAACACAACCCCACTACCCCTCCCTTCAGCCAGTGAAGCCAGTCAACGTATGGATGGTCCGTGGCGTCAGTGACCTGAGATGCGGACGAGGAGGCAACCTCCTCCCCTCCCACCTCCCTCGCTACACTGCCTCCTCCCCACACCCAGCTGCAGGCAATTTTTTTATCCCGAAAATGCAGGTGGGGGGGGGGGGGTCTGGCTTTGACTCAAATAAGGTAAGCATTTGCCGTATAATACTCACTTGGTCTGTCAAATGATAAATTACACAATCAATTAACAGAAACCAGTCAAAGCTCATTTTTGACAAGCGACATCTAAGTAACACTCCATAAACAAACAATTTCACTGACTGAATCAGGTTTTTTTTACCATATTTTCCCAAAACATTCAGAGATTTTCAATGTTTCCAGATCTGTAAATCTATTGCAACTTTGAGAACTCAGTCATAACTTTAATACATTGCTCGTGTTACGTCTGAGTGTGTGAATGTATGTGTATCATTTTCTGGTGAAGGCTGTTGTCAAAAAACTTTGAGTTGTGTTACTGTGACTGTCTATTCTACAGGCCTTTCTGTAGCTCAGTGATTGCCTTTATGGTGAGTTGCTAATTATTAGTGTGTCTGTATGGATTACTTCACAGGAGCAAATCGGAAACTGTAGTCTGAAATATTTGTAGGATATTCTGTATCCTACTTTATTATCTGAATATACAGATATATGCATGGCTTTAACTACACATTGCTATGAAAATAAATTCCAAGCACACTTCTGCAACAACTACACGTCAAAATATTGTGGTATTTGGCATTCATTAGCATGCAAATCGCAATGTTACTTAAATTCAACATTAGTCTAGTTTTTGAAAATGTTGCCTCATTAACTGGCAAAGCCAGGGAATATGTCCAGCCGTGTGTGAATTTTTTTTTACCGAATCAGGCAACTGTAATAGCCTAACAATACTAACAGAAACAATCACCCTTATTGCCTTCTCATTGTATGTTAATGTAACATCTCATGAGCTGCAAAAAACACAATGGAAGAAAGGGTGTTTTTTTTTTTTCGGCCTAATACTTTAAATAACTTACCTTCTGTACTAGAAGTGGCTTCAGAAGAGCAACATGATTTCTTACCATTCACCCAAACCCCCCCTTAAACCTTGCCAAATTTAATAAAGAGCCTTACCTTCAGTTGTGAGCGTTTCTGTGTTTCTTCCTTTCCCTGGGAGAAAGAAAGGGTATATTTAGTAACAGGAAACTGAGGAGGTTGTTAGAGAAAATATGAGAAGTAGAAAAACCAAACAAACAGCTGCATGCAAGGACAGGTGTTAATTAAGCCACTAACATTCTTCATGAATTTGATATGCAGCTGTATACTGACATTCAACTATATAGCCATAACATTAACACGGTTGTCATACAATGAAAGGGCTATAACTGAGTAACAATTATAAATATGCAGGGCCAGAAGGACATTACACTAACAGTTATCTGTAAGGTTATTTTTCCATCTGTAAACATGTCCAACATTTATATTCAGAAGTGAAACAAGAAGTATTACGTATGTTATAAACAATTTTAATACTTCTGGAAAAAAATACAAATTAAATCTATAATATTTCCAATTAACAAAAAATTTCTTCATCCTGATAGAATAATCTGTACCAGTATGAGTGAAAAAACAAACACCATATAAAGAGTATACCATAAAAATAGCTCTATTGAGTAGCAGCTCACTCTCCACCAATGAGGAACAAATATGAACTTTTTGTTTCACATGTCATTCAGGTTTTAAATGCCTTAATTGTCTTTTGCTCAAAAGCAACTTTTACAGTCACATCATTATATAGTAATAGCAGCACTGTGGGAATTGAGTCACAACTTATTTATTACTTTTCAAATGATTTTATTTAAAAAAAACCTCATCCAGGAGATGTGTGTTGCCAAACTGATTATCTCAGAATTGCAATCAAAATGGTGACTATAATAGTGTAACAGTAGCCAGCAGAGACAAAATATCTGTTTAAATTTACAAATTAAAAATGTAATACATATAGAAATGGAAAATCTATAGAAAATGCTGAACAATACTATGGTGAAGGACCTAGGACTAACCCAACTTCCTAGGTGTGTGTGCGTTTGGATGTGTGCGTGTGTGTGTGTGTGTGTGTGTGTGTGTGTGTGTGTGTATTCGTTTACCTTCTTTTTTCCCCCTAAGGTAAGTCCTTCCACTCCTGGGATTGGAATGACTCCTTTTCCACTTCCTTAAACCCATATCCTTCCCTTTCTCCTCTTTTCCTGAAGAAGCGACCAACAGTCGCGAAAGCTTGTATGTGTGCGATTTTATTTGTGTCTGTCGACGAGCCTGCCCTTTGGGTAAGTCATCCATTTTTTGTTTTATATTTGTTTATCTGACCAGGAAAGTTTATACATATGAAAAAATTCCTAACAAGAAAAATATATGTAAAAAACCAGATAAAATCTACTTACCAGGCAAAGGAGCACAGGCAGTGATAGTAACAAACACACACACACACACACACACACACACACACACAAGCTTTCACAGCCTAGCTGTTTCGTCAGGCAGAAGGGAAGGAGAGGGAAAAGGAAATGATGAGGGTTTTAAGGGAGTGGGTAAGAAGTCATTCCAATCCCGGGAGAGGAAAGACTTACCCTGGGGGGAAAAGGAGGATAAACAAATACACACACACCCACACATTTACACAGACGCAAGTACACTTATGCAGAAATACTGTAGAAAGCAAAGAAGTTAAGAAGTTAGACAGAGATGCCACTTGAGGCAGAGGCTCTGTCCAGAGAACCGAGGCAAAGATGTTAAGATGGTGGGTGGGAATTCGAATTTAGGGGAGGTTGAGACCAGATGGGCAACAAGAAGAGAGAATATGCTGAAGGGCTAGTTCCCATCTCCGGAGTTCTGAAGGATTGGTGTCGGTGGGAAGTATCCAGATAACCCGGACGGTGTAACACTGTGCCAAGATGTGCTGGTCATGCCCCAAGGCGTGTTTAGCCACAGGGTGATCCTCATTACCAACAAACACTGTCTGCCTGTGACCATTCTTGCGAATGGACAGTTTGTTGCTGGTCATTCCCACATAGAACGCTTCACAGTGCAGGCATGTCAGTTGGTAAATCACATGGGTGTTGTCACAAGTGGCTCTGCCCTCAATCCCATTCCTGATGTCTAGCATGTCCTAGTCCAGAAATGTATAAAGAATCCTTGACCTTAATCCATCTGAACATCCAATCACTAAGAAATAAACTCCCTGAATTGGAGCTGCTCTTACAGAAAATACAATGTGAAATACTGTGTTTGAATGAACGCTGGCTTAAGGTGGAGGAATCTAACTTACACACTCCAGTTGGCTTCACAAGCTTAACTGGGTACTACAGATCTCACAAAATGCAAGGAGGAGGTGTAGCTATAATAGTTAAGCCAAAGTAATAGACATGAAACATTTAACTGTATAAGGGAAATTTGAAGCTGCTGCTAGCAGCAACAGCTAGCTAGCAACAACTTTGACTGGAGAGAACACACAGAAAATATTGTGGGGAAGGCGAACCAAAGGTTACGTTTCATTGGCAGAACGCTTAGACGATGCAGCAGCTCCACCAAAGAGACTGCCTACATCACACTTGTGCGTCCTCTCTTAGAGTACTGTTGCCCCTTGTGGGACCCTCACCAGGTGGGACTGACGGAAGATATTGAGAAGGTTCAGAGAAGGGCAGCACGTTTTGTTTTATCACGTTATGGGGGGGAAAGCGTCACGGAAATGTTGCACGAATTGGGGTGGAAATCATTAAAAGAAAGACGTTATTCATTGCGGCGTGATCTGTTTGCGAAGTTTCAATCGCAGACTTTTAGTTCTGAATGTGAAAATATTTTGCTAGCACCCACCTACTTAGGGAGACATGACCATCCCAATAAAATAAGAGAAATCAGATCGAAAATGGAACGATTTAGGTGTTCTTTCTTCCCACGCGCTATTAGAGAATGGAACGGTACAGAAAAGTTATGAAGGTGGTTAATGAACCCTCTGCCAGGCACTTAAATGTGATTTGCAGAGTATCGATGTAGATGTAAAACTTCCTGGCAGATTAAAATTGCGTGCCGGAACCGGGACTCGAACCTGGGACCTTTGCCTTTCGCGGGCAAGCGCTCTACCACTGAGCTACCCCGACACGACTCACGATGCCGCCTCACAACTTTACTTCCGCCAGTACCTCGCCTCCTACTTTCCAAACTTCACAGAAGTTCTCCTGCGAAACTTGCAAGACTAGCACTCCTGGAAGAAAGGATATGGTGGAGACATGGCTTAGCCACAGCCTAGGGGATGTTTCCAGAAATAATTAATTATCAGGTTATTGGTGTATTGGTTCAGGGATTCAGGACTGGAGCAGACTCGTTTGCCACGAAGACCTAAGCTGTAGGGAAGGGAACGAACCTGATAACAGCCTTCACATCCCGCAGCTATCCTCCTGATCTGGTACAGAAGCAAATTGCCAGAGCCACTTCCTCATCTCCCCAATTTAAGAATTTTCCACAAAACCCCAGAAGTGCCCCTCTTGTCACCGGATACTTTCCGGGACTGGAGCGGACTCTGAATGTGGCTCTCCAGCAAGGATACGACTTCCTAAAATCCTGCCCCGAAATGAGATCCATCCTTCATGACATCCTTCCTACTCCACCGAGAGTGTCTTTCCGCCGCCCACCTAACCTCCGTAACCTCCTAGTCCACCCCTATGAAATCCCCAAACCACCTTCCCTACCTTCTGGCTCCTACCCTTGTAACCGCCACCGTTGTAAAACCTGCCCTCTGCACCCTTCCACCACCACTTACTCCAGTCCCGTAACCCGGAAGGTGTACACGATCAAAGGCAGAGCCACTTGCGATAGTACCCACGTGATCTACCAACTGACATGCCTGCACTGTGAAGCGTTCTATGTGGGAATGACCAGCAACAAACTGTCCATTCGCATGAATGGACACAGGCAGACAGTGTTTGTTGGTAACGAGGATCACCCTGTGGCTAAACATGCCTTGGTGCATGGCCAGCACATCTTGGCACAGTGCTACACCGTCCGGGTTATCTGGATACTTCCCACTGACACCAATCCTTCAGAACTCCGGAGATGGGAACTAGCCCTTCAGCATATTCTCTCTTCCCGTTGCCCACCTGGCCTCAACCTCCGCTAAATTCGAATTCCCACCCACCATCTTAACATCTTTGCCTTGGTTCTCTGGACAGAGCCTCTGCCTCAAGTGGCATCTCTGTCTAACTTCTTTGCTTTCTACAGTTCTACAGTATGTCTGCCTAAGTGTACTTGTGTCTGTGTAAATGTGTGGGTGTATGTGCATTTATTTACCTTCCATTTTTTCCCCCAAGGTAAGTCTTTCCTGTCCCGGGATTGGAATGGCTCCTTACCCCCTTCCTTAAATCCCTCATCATTTCCTTTTCCCTCTCCTTCCCTTCTGCCTGATGAAGCAGCTAGGCTGCGAAAGCTAGCATTTTTGAGTGTGTGTGTGTCTGTGTGTTTATTTGTTGCTATTACTGCCTGTGCCCCTTCGCCTGGTAAGTGTTCTTCATCTATTTTTTACGTATATTTTTTTCCTGTTAGGAATTTTTCCTCTATACACTTACCAGGCGAAGGGGCACAGGCAGTAATAGCAACAAATAAACACACACACACACACACACACACACACACACACACACACAAATGCTAGCTTTCGCAGCCTAGCTGCTTCATCAGGCAGAAGGGAAGGAGAGGGAAAAGGAAATGATGAGGGATTTAAGGAATGGGGTAAGGAGCCATTCCAATCCCGGGACAGGAAAGACTTACCTTGGGGGAAAAAATGGAAGGTAAATAAATGCACATACACCCACACATTTACACAGACACAAGTACACTTAGGCAGACATGGGCAGTTTATATATATATATATATATATATATATATATATATATATATATATATATATATATAAACTGCCCATTCGCATGAACGGTCACAGGCAGACAGTGTTTGTTGGTAATGAGGATCACCCTGTGGCTAAACATGCCTTGGTGCACGGCCAGCACATCTTGGCGCAGTGTTACACCGTCCGGGTTATCTGGATACTTCCCACCGACACCAACCTTTCAGAACTCCGGAGATGGGAACTTGCCCTTCAGCTTATTCTTTCCTCCCGTTGCCCACCTGGTCTCAATCTCCGCTAACTCAAATTCCCGCCCACTATCTTTAGCATCTTTGCCTGGGTTCTGTGGACAGAGCCTCTGCCTCAATTGGTATCTCTGTCCAACTTCTTTGCTTTTCACAAATGTCTGTCTAGGTGTGCTTGCGTTTCGATATGTCTGAGTGTGTGTGTATTTGTTTACCTTCCTTTTTTTCCCCTAAGGTAAGACCTTCCACTCCTGGGATTGGAATGACTCCTTTTCCACTTCCTTAAAACCCATATCCTTCCCTTTTCCTCCCCTTTTTTCCTCTTTTTCCTGAAGAAGCTGCCAGTGGTGGCGAAAGGTTGTATGTGTGTGATTTTATTTGTTTCTCTCGACGAGCCGGTCCTTTTGGTAAGTCATCTCTTTTCTATTTTTATTTTTATTTATCCCACCGGGAAAGTTTCCCTCTATAATTTTCGTTTCATCAATTTGAATCTGTAAGGCTAAATGAAGTATTTTAAGTACACAACCCATGATATTTTGTATCAGTTTTGCTGCTCATATTCAGAGGATAATTTGTATTGAAACCTCTTTTTCTATACTGAGCTCAAGCTTTTTTATTGTTGACACTGATTCATAAAAAATATAGCTATTTAAAAAAAACTGTCTAACTTCACATAACTAATACCACACTACCATTACCAATACAGAGAAGTATGACCATCTACCATGGTGATGTCTTCACACATCATTAATTGAAATAATTCATACACCATAATTTATTTTCATTTGTATTCATTATATATTATATACGCCACTTAGTACAGAAGGTGTATAGAAACTTTGCCAATTGTTGCATATTGGCTAGATTCAGAAAACTGTGCCAACTGTCTTCTGTATGGGATTTCTCGTAACTGCAACTATGTAGTAATTGTTGCCAGTAATGGGATTGTTTCGAAGCAGTAGGGGCAAAAGTCTTAGTTGGAGTGTGTTCAGTCAGTATTGGTGAAACAAGCACTTTCGTTGTGTGTACTCTTGATGTGAGAGTGAACTGTCGACTTGTAAAGAAAATTTGTTTGTTTCATTCACCATGAGTTTGTCAAAGAAACACAGATGATTACATTAAATACAGTTTTGTTACTGTACAGAACAATGGCGTTGAGTAACGATGACATGATACATTGTCTCCAACAGCATTTGTGGGTAAACATAGTATTTTAAAAGGCTAGCAGAAGGATTTTGTGAAAAATGTAAGCGTATGAAACGTATGAAGTTCGATAATACTGGATCCACTGTTCAGTCTTCAGAAAAAGTGATACTAGCTTCATATGAGTTATTGTTACTCATTGCTAAGCCTAAGAAAAGTCATTATTGGCAAACCATTGTCAGGACCTGTTTGTTGAATATATTGCTGATATTGTTCTTGGACCAAAAAATAAATAACAACATTTGCAAATACTGCTTTCCGATAACACTGTGACATGTCAGACTGATGATACAGCATTAGACATAACAAATCAAGGAGTGCGGGCTGGCAGGCTGTGAAAGAATCAGAATTTTTCTTAATACAGTGATACGAGAGTAGCCGTTAGAAATTATTGTTAACTGTTATTTTTCCTTTCATACATACAAAACTAACAATTGAAAATGAGATGTTATTCTCTACAGAGCTTAAGTCTTCTCTTCAAAAAGCAATTCATATAATGATGGTGATATCTGAATTCTTTAACAAATATGAATTGTCATGGCAAAAGCTGATTGGCGTATGCCGACGGCGCCCCGCCAATGATAGTGTCCACTCGGGATTCATGCAGATGGATAGAGAAAAGAATCCCAATGTTATTTCGATACACTGTGTTACACACTGTCAAGCCTTGGCAGCTAAGATGCTTCCAAATGAACTCAACGTCGTCTTAAAATTATGCATACAAATTGTCAATTATGTTAAAAAACATGTGTTAAGTATTGATCTTTCTATGGCCCTTTGTGAAGATTTGGAAACAGAACAAAATATTGTTACTGCATTCAGACTTATGTTGGCTCTGAAAAGCAAATATGTTAGCTACATTATTTGAACTTATATAAGAAGAAGTGATTCAGTTTTTTGAAATTCTGTACCAAACTGAATTGTGTGTGGAACTCTGAAAGCCAAGTGTTCAAGTTGTTTTGGCTTACCTGTCAAATATTTTACATTTTTTGAAGTCACTCAACTTGAAATTGCAAGGTAGAGTTTCAAACACGGTTATCATTGGGATGCCATCACAGCTTATCAGTATAAGTAGTAACTTTAGAAACATAAAATTGTATACCACAATTATTTCTGTTTTCAAAAATAATTTGGAATCCTGAAAGCAGCACTCTTTATGGAGAGCTGTCAGCAAACTGATACTACAAATAAAATCTCTCAACATTTGCAACATCTGACTAATTTGAACCCTACTTTTATAGCTCGTGATAACAACAACAACAACAACAACCAACAACAACAAAACAACAACAACAGGTCGGCAACAGATCGTATACATAGATGTGCTTTCGAAAACACTGCAAGAAGAAACTTTGGAAATTAAAAACTATTGTGCAGCGAAATATGACAGAAGAAGGATAAGCGATTATTTTGGGTAAAATAGCTGAAAGTTTATCCTGGTGTACCAAAGTAACCACTGCAACTGTACTCGCCAGTTTCAAGCAGTTATATACGTGAAAGAACATTTTTCAGCAGTTGTGACAATGAAAATGAATTACGCAAGCACACTCAGCATTGATAGTAATTTATGTTGTGCACTTTTCTTCTATTCAAACCAAGAATTGAAAATCTATGCAAAAATATGTAAGCGCATCCACCACAATGATTTGTATGCAAATCATACGTGTCTACAATAAAACATTTATATTATGAAGTTTGTGAACAACTTTTGTTGCTCTTATTATCCTTAGCCGCACGAATAGTTGCTATAGAGCATAGATTGGTCATCTGATATCACCCTCTTTGAAAGCACTTGGGTGAGCTGTCTTCTGTTCCATTTTTCTCACAGCCCTGCCAATCTCTCAGAAGTCACCATTTTTCTTCTATTCATTGCAATGTATTCCAACAGATCTGGTTTATTTTGACAATGGAAAACCCAATTGGAATGTCAATAATAAAGGATAGATAGCAACTCACCATGAATAGGCTTACTGAGCTGATAACAAGCTCGAAAAATAGACCGTAATATTCACACAACTTAAAATTACGGCCATGGCCTTGTACAAATGGTACTACAAACCAATGAACCAACATAAGAACGTCAAATAGTTTATTTAAATACCATTATTTTGTGTGTCTATGTTTCATATTAGTTATCAATCACTTTTTGATGGAAAGTTTTATGTAAAGTGAATTTGAATGTAAATGAACTTAAAGGGCAAGGAATAAGCATGTAATTTGCATGATCTATGAAACTTTGTTCTTTTGTTTAATGAGTTGATGAGATTTTTTTTTTTTTTTGATTATTGTTGGAGACAGATGTGAGACGAGAGTGTTTGTCTCAAGTTTGAGTCAATAATTTATTTTTTTAGAAGAATAAAGAAGTGTATTTTACCGTAAAACTCCTGTAAAGTTACTGGGCAGTAAATGGTCATTATAATTATGCTCTCTGATGATTTGTCCAAAAAGTAATTTCTGGAATTATTAAGAGTCTGAGTATACTTATACAAAGAAGAAAACACGAGGAACAGAGTAGCTGGGCCTCACATTGCATCATCATAATTGTAGGGCAGATTCAAGCCAAAAGACTAAATTTTACTTAGATTACAACAAAATAAAAGAGTTCTTGTAGTGACGGTGCTATGCCAATTTACCATACACAGACCTGTAGAGATTAAAGTTCTGCAGAGAAAATACTACAAGTAAATGTGGCAACCGTATGACATCACTCGAAAAAGTAGAGAGAGAGAGAGAGAGAGAGAGAGAGAATAAGTTAATCCATGGCAATACGGTTAAAAAAAGCATAAACTGAAAATTTTGATGATAAAAAAGTTGCTCTGGTTAGTTTCCAAAGCAACCATTCAAAACAAAATAACCACAAGGGGAAGACCGATTAAGCCGGTAGCACAATTTTCTGGTGTTACTGTATAACAAGATTACATCAAGAGAAGAACTGAGCTACGTGAGCATCGCTGGTGTTCTGACCTGCTGGTTCCAGCAGTATACCTGATATGAAATTTCAGCCCCAGCGCCGTGGAGTTCTTTGCGTCGCTACGCCAGTTTCCCATTGCAGTATTGTGGTGAGAGTATATGAACGTAACCGTTTTGTGTTTTAGGTGGTTGTGTGTTTTGTTGAAGGAGGAAGAAATGCCCGAAACCTGAAGAATGGCTCAGGCAGAGAAAGAACGTACTCTAGAAATGTCCATGCAAAGACAAGACACTACATTAGAAGGAATAGAAAAAAATGGGAAAAGAAAACTAATCTAAATTAGAAGGATTAGAAAAAATTGGGGAAAGAAAACGAGGCTAGATTAGAAGGAATAGAAAAAAATGGGAAAGAGAAGTGAGGAAAGGCAGCGAATACAGATAAAGAATTGAAATTGTTGTCTGACAACATTGATAAAAGGTTAGCACTTTTTGGGAATCAATTGGAAATTCGTGAGGGAGTGTAAGGAGAGGTTTGCTTTATTTGATGACAAGATTAGTCACTGGGTGCAGAATTTTGCAAATAAAGAGCAGGTGAAAGAGACTGCAAAACAGGTTTTTGAACAAAGTTATACAGTCAATAATCAAACAACATTAAATGGAGTTTCAAATATGTTAGAAGAGAGGGGAAAAAACCTATTTTAAATCAGATAAAGCCTGTAAGTTAGGGATTAGACAAAACTAACACAAAATTAGAAACTTTGGCTGTCAACTCCAAAAGTCACTAAAAGCAGTAAATGACTCCCTTACTGAAACTTTAGGTACAATTGATAAACTTGAACAGGGTCAAAATTTAAGTTTGCTTACTGATGAATCATGTAACTGGGTACAGAAAATAGAGGAAATTTCAGATAATAGGCTCAGGGATAAGACAGAGAATTCTATATAATAATGATGACCGAAATTCTGAAACAGAAGTTACAGATAGTTCGCTCCATTGTGGTAAGAAATAGAAAAGACTAAATCTGAAATGAGAAATAAACAGCACAGCAAGATCAAGTAAATAACGTTCAAATAATAACTAGTGGGGGATGATATAACAATGGTTTCAGGAATAAATATTACCAAATAATTTCCTAAAATTAAACCTGATGGAGATGTACACCCTAACCACTTTCTAAGGGTATTCTCAAGAACGCTGCCTAGTAAAGTGGGACGATCAAAGAAAAATAGACTTTACTAGCTGAAACATCACAATGGGGTAGTGCTCATGCAATTGAGTTCACTTCATGGGAAGGTTTTAAAGTTAAGTTTAAGGAACAGTTTTGCTCTAACAATACACAAGAAAAGTTGACGGTAGAATTGTCAGATTTTCCTTACTATTCTAAACAAGTAGGTAGTATTAAACAAAAGCCAAGATTTTTGGATAAACCTATAGATGAAGAGGTTTTGGCCAATCTTTTAGTAAGACGTCTTCCTTTCTATACACAAAAAGAAATTTGGTGCAAAGGATGGAAAAGGGTTCCAGAGTTGTTAAAGAGCTGTGGAAAGGGTAGATGTCCTAAATAAAGCTAGAAATGATACTGGTAAAAATCAAGGTGCAACCAGTAAAGATAATATTACGGGAGTGTATTTGTGCGAGGTACATAGGAAACAGGAAATGCAAAAGAATAACAAAGTATTTCAAAAATAGTAAAGGGAACCAAAGTGTTAATAAAAAAAATCTAGTCCTAGTGGTAAAGACCCTAGCGCAGTTCCTATGACAACTGAAACCGAAAGTTATGGGTATAATCAAAATGCGAGATATAACTCCCCTATTAAGGTAAACTAAAGTCGTCTTGGAAGGAGGAGCCGGTTCCAAGATGTACTTTATTGTATAAGGATTCACTAAATAATATTTACCTGTACCCTACTCAGACAACACAGACGCATGAAAAAAGTATGATGCAACTGAATGTAGTAGGACCTGAAATCCTGAACTATCAAGGTCGTAATTATTCACTAGAAGATATTGCACCAATTTGAAAAAGGACTGTCGTACTTGGCTTTGGAAATCTTCTAAAAAAGCAATTCTTTTTACATACGATACCAACTAAAGAATAGTTACTGCAAGAAAAAGAAAAAATCTATAAACCATTAGTGAAAGCTTATATTTATAATGTATCTGTAGTTTTATTATTTGAGTCTGGCAGTGAGGTATTCTATGTTAAGGTGTTAGTTGAATAGCAAAAGTGTTTCCTTGTCACTCACACAGTGGCCTAGAAAAGTGGGATAGACACACTTTTAGTTGTTTTTTCCATAACATGCCAGAATCAGCCTGAAAATTTTGTATTGATAAACCCATTTTTCCAATTGGTGCCATCATCAAAAATCTTAATTTGTGGCACTAAAGGTGTGACGGAAGTGATTTTGTGCAGCAGTGTATTGTTTGGTGTTCAAATTTAAATAATAAAATGATAAGCGATGAACTATCACTGGTAATGATTCTATTTATATAATAGTATATGAAACTCCCTAAAATATTAGATACATTTTTCTCTACTAATTGCTTAGTGCTACAACACCTACATACATGTGAGTAATGCATTTGAAAATAAGATCAGTATAATGTGCAGTCTCAAATCTATGTTTCTTCTTCTGTCTCGTGTTTACAATATTGCAGCTCTTTGGTATGTTGCATGCCAACTTGTCAGCTGTCACCCTGAACCAGAAACAGATGAACAGTCCCAAACCCCCCCCCCCCTCCCTCCCCGCAAGCCCTTGAGATAATACACTAACTTCAAATGTCTGTACTGCAACAAATTCTACCCTACTCATAATCCAATGAACACATTAATATCAGTACATTTTTTGTAATAACAGTGAATTGTAATAACCACACTTACCAGTATAGGATGATAAAACCTTGTCCCAAAATGAACTGAGGAAACAGTTTTTAAGAATGGACACACTTGTTGTGGTTTCTGTATGTGTAATTTTAGCTAGCAGCTTCCCTCAAAGGACAAAGACGACTTTTGTTTAGTTGCCTTATTTATGGGGGGAGGGGGATGGGAGGGATTGGGGGGGGGGGGGAGTGCCTTATTGTCTTACAAGGGGAACACCAAGTAGGGTACCAACGGAATTTGATGGGTCATAGGTATGTTGTGAGGGAATTCCTCCAGACCATCAAGCTGAAAGGATTTGTTCCAATGGGCCTTAATTTCTAAGAAAATCGAGATCAAATTCACAGCAAATTACCATGCATAACATGTATGGTGGTTACCACTCAGCGAGACAGCATGGTGTAATTGGCAAGGTGCTAGACTCCCATGCAGGAGACCCGGGTCCGATACCTAGCGGCGGAACAATTTTTAAAAATTATAATTGCTACTATTTATTTTGCAAAACAAAATTATAAATAATTAAGCAAAGAAAAAGATATAAAGAAAGAAAAACAAAAATAATGGATTATTAACAGCTAATCGCAAAATCGCTTCACGAGAAGACTCGATTCGAATACCTTCATTACTGTTGCGTCAGTTCAGCACACCAGTCTTCGTTCCCGTGATTAAATATGTCTGGTTTGCTTCGCAATTAATTAATTAACGACCGAACATTGTTTTTTAATGTGAACGACCAGTTTTTTCCAGTATCGCTGATGAAAACTCCTTGCGCTTGTAAAGCGGTAGCATTTATTAGATGTGTGTGGTGCTACAATGTTGTATGTTTTCGGTGCTTCTATGACAATTATCACCCAGAATTTTGTACAGGTGTTAAAGATAGTGACAATGGCGATAGTGCGTAAATAACACTGTGCAATAAGTAAAATAATCACTTGCTACTGTGTTATTTGCTATTATCCTGATTTTTTACAAGCTGTAACATAGGAGTGGGTATAATGGCATATAATTATGCATAATAAAAGAGAATAAATAAAGAAAAGTGAAAAATAAATGAACCAAAGGGGACAATTTTTTATTTTATTTTTCTTTGTTATTTTTTTAATCATTTGACTTTTCATCATTTTTATTTTTCTTCCTTTATATCTTTTTCTTTGCTTAATTATTTTTATTTTTTATTTTATTTTTTTTTTAATATAAAAAGTAGCAATTACAATTTTTAAAAATTGTTCTGCCGCTACATATCGAACCCGGGTCTCCTGCATGGGAGCCTAGCACCCTGCCAATTACACCACGCTGTCTTGCTGAGCAGTAACCGCCATGTATAAGTAGACACATTGCATGTGGTAATTTGTGGCGAATCTGATCTCGATTTTCTTAGTAATCAAGGCCCATTGGGATAAATCCTTTTAGGTTGATGGTCCGGAGGTATTCCCTCACAATATACCTGCGACCCATCAAAATCCGTTGGTACCATACTTGGTGTTCCCCTTGTTAGCTGCACATCAGTGCTGCCAACCCACAGGTGAGTGCAATTCCCATGGAATGAAACTGGTGCCTGTTGACCAACCTTTTTGATAAAGTCAAGTGCCAAAGTGAGGAAAATATTATTGTTTTTGCTACAATGCAGAGTTTTTCATGTCTAGCAGTTCATGAATGCGTACATGTTTAAGACAATATGATTCTACATGAAAATTTCCTGCAGTATTTACACCATAGTGGCTAATCGGTACAAGGGAGCGTGCACCACCTTTATGTTGGCAGTGCCGAGAAATAAATTAATACATACGCATTTCACATCCCACTCTCCTCACGAGGTCCTACTTTCCATTTTAACCTCCCCCCTTTTTCCAAGACAATGAGCTGATCAGTTACAGTTTTAGGTGTTTGCTTTAGGTAATACAGTATTACTATTGTGAAAACGGTCCAAAGTCTCAATTTTTGGCAGTAGGGGGTCGCAGCAAACAATTGTGTTACATAGATCAAAGGGGAGTCTATATTGTGTTTAGTAGGAAACAAATAACTTTTCCAGGCCTACAGTATAGTTTAGCAGCAAGTCTTCTCTCTCTATTTTGTTGTGCCTGTACACAATTCAGGCCTTTGCTTTCCAGTTATAGGTCTCTCTACTTTCTAGTGTAATACTTAACAATTTGTATCATCTTGTACAAATATTGCCGCGAGAGACCACAAACACCAACTGCCGGCGTGGCGCAGGGGATAGCGTCACGGACTGCGGTGCAGAAGGTCGCCTGTTCAATCCCGCCCACCGGCAAAAATTTATTTCTTTGTAACTGACAATTCCAGAAGGTTCTACATCTTTCTTATGTTCACTTGTAAATTCTACTTGTTTCTTATGTTAACTGTTGTTCTAATTTCTGGTAAATTCTGTCTGTGTATAAATAGCAGAGCACTCTGCCTGAGAGGCAGTCAGTGCTGCGTGTATGTTGAGTTCGTAATAAACGTGCTTTCAGTATAAGTGCTGTGTTTAGTTGCCTTTGAAGTCAAGCCTACTTCCGTTGCAACGTGACAATATGGTATAGTCACTTTAATTAGCCGTAGAAGTTTCATCATCTATGCATTATGAAATGAAGTCCTCCCTCTGTGTGTGAACACAGCACACTATTATGCTCTAAAAGCCTCGGCACTTTCCAGAATCAAATGGTGTTCAGCATGTCAGCGGCAAATTCTGCCATGTGTCGCGCCACCACTGACTGTTGTCTTAGTTACTACTACTACTACTACTACTAATGGCTAGCGGGCTATCCCCAGGCTTTCCCGGACTTTCAATTTGTTACTGTCGAAATAATCAAGTTTCCCAAAAACGTAAACGAAGTGCAAACTCTAACAAAGAAACTGACACAATTGTGCCATGAAATACAGTTGATGAAGCTAGAGTTCAAATAGAAGACAAAATGCTATAAAAACTAGAAGCTTTTGCTAAAAGCGCTGGAAAAAAATAAAATAAAAAAATAAAGAAAAAAGGGGCGGAGAATAATCAACAAACCAAACAAAGAGCCAAGAATGTAAAATTCATGTGCTGTCAGAGAGATAAAAATCAGGAATTGTTAATATCACATAAAGTAACATGGCTAAAATGGAATGCTTGCTTGAACAAAAATTCTCATAAACCATCACCTTGCTGGAGTAAGTACCGTATTTACTCAAATCTAAGATGCACCTGAAAAATAAAAACCCTAAATTCAATGGGGGAAAAGTTCTTCTCTGCATTTTGAAATGGAAGCAAAGGTGTTTCATTCTAACATGAGATCAAATTAGGTAGAATAGATGATGATACAGCTACAGTTGTTCGGTTAGAGTCTTTAACTTAGAAGTTGAGCTTTTAGTGAAAACACTAAGTGTCAGCGGTAGCTACAGGGAATCATGGGAAGAAAGTGCAGCCAATCGTGTGGTGTTGCACACAGCCAATGAGTTTTTCCAACTGTAAAGAAACCGGCATTTCTGGCTTACTTTTGACTGTGCTACTATGTTCCACGCAACCACAAACTGAAAAATAATGAAATGTTCTCAGAAAACTATCAATGTACTTATGACAAGCAAGTATGTGAAAGTAACAACTGTCTTATGCTCAGAATGAGGCAGGAGACAAAAGAAATGTGACTAAATATATATTTCGATTACATAAGAACGAAACTTTGATTTGGCACAATGCTCAGCCAAGCAATCTTATTGTCTAATAAGTAATGTTTCTAATGATTAGTGTTTGGTAATTTAATCATGGGTGGACCCTCAATGGATCAGTTTGTATAGTCACCACAATCACAGGGAATTACAACAATCGATAACATGTACAGCCAAAACCATCAAATCAAACAATTGTTTCAATTTCAGCTATAAATTTACTCTACCTTTCTCGCCCCCTAATTAGTTATAAGAAATATGTAAAAATGTATGTAAATATTTCCGAGTTGCAAAACTGTATTTTAAAGCTGTGCTATCAGTTTCCTGCATAGCCATATATTTGTAAATTGTGACATTTGTGATTAGCAACTTGTACAAAAATCCTAAAGCCTTCTTGCATTGATATAAAGAAATTTATTTTTTGTTGCTATGTTTATTTGAAACTCTGCTGCATTTGAAGATCAGCAATACTGAATTTCTCTTTCCTTCATTGCGCTGATTTGTTGCATTGCATTGGTCCAGTGACAAATGCTAATCTTCTATCATATGTTTTGTGTTAATATTTCATTAGTGCAGTTTTGGCACCAGTATGCCTATTTATCTTTGAGTCTGTAAAGCACCACTTACGTTCCTCAGTAAAAGTTATCTTATTTACGAGAATGTAGGCCGTGTGCGAATATATGCCGCACCTAAACTTTTGACACGAGATTCTAGAAAAAGTAAATCTCAAGTATAGGCCGCTGCCCCCCCCCCTTCTTCTTCTTCTTCATTTTATTTTATTTCCATCTAATCGAACGTTCTTGTAGTCAGAAACACAATGTTAATGAAATCATGTTCTTATTTCAACGAATTCCAAATAAATCTGGAAAACAGTAAATCAACTAATAAGAAAGCGAGATAATAGGCTGATAGTCATTCAGTGCTCCAAGTGAGGGGAGGATGGACCAAGCCATTGTTACTGGGTGTTTCAAGTGTTGTTTAGTGTACACTTGATCTCCGGAAATATAGAATTTTTTTTGGTGTGTGTGTGTGTGTGTGTGTGTGTGTGTGTGTGTGTGAGACAATGTTTTGGCTTGTAAGTAGTAGTGGGAAAAGAACGTACAATTAAGACCACCAAATTTAAGGTTCAGGTTGCCCCGTCACAGTAAGGAACACGAAAAAGGGGGAAGCTGGACGTAAATTTGATGTTGATGAAAAACGTCCATAGCTAGTGTGTGAGAAACTATTAAAATCTTTGAAGGGTTGTCGTGCAGTTCAAATGCAAAAATGTTAATGCCCCGATGTAGAAAAAGACTTGCTTGACTTCCTAATTCAAAACATGAACTGTGGCTTTGCTGTTACAACAGAAATGATACAGTTGCTAGGCGACAAAACAGCCTTTAGTTCCATGTACATTGTTTCATGGAAATTACCCCAACAAATGTCAAAGCAATGTCTATAATCTTACTGGCAATTGCCTTCACCCAATAATCGCAGAGCTCAAGTACAAAGTCGTGGTCTGTGCGCAGGGCGAGTCCATTCCTCCATTTCGTATTGGCGGCCGGCTCAGTCGCGCGACGCCTGCTGAGCCATACACTTCACTTTGTTAGTCAGCTGTCAACTGTGCCCTGCAACCAGTAGGCAAAACGCAACTTAGGAGGCCGCCCCTCCCAAATGAGGGAATGGACTCTCCCAGCGCAGGAGGTGAGACAGCTGAGGCCACAACTTATTGCATGAGCTGTACCGATGAGAGATCATCTAGTCACACGAGGATCATCATTGTCGTCATTATTGTGATACTTCCTGAAGATAATATTTTAGTATAACGAACCTATACATTAGTCATAGATTGCAAATCACACTGGTGCTACACCAGAGGTTAACAAGTTCAAACATGGAAGGGAAGATCTACAAACACTCAACGCTTGTTACAGAAGTTTCTAATGACAAATTCTAGGTTATATATTATGCATCAGTATTAAGGAGTAATACACTGTCAGTAAAGAATTTTCTATTCATTTGAAATATCAACCATATTATAGCCATCTTAGTGTTTGCTAATACATGCAAATCTATCTCTGTACTCAACATATACTCGGGGTCCTCCCATCTATGCACAGTTGAGTACTAAGAACTCTTTTCAAATATGAATGACTTACATGTAAATTCACACAAAATGGCAAACTCACTCACTGCGTCCCAAATTTACAATAAAAATACTTCAGGTAGGTCTCCTGAATTCTTAACAGTGCCAGAAATTAAAAGGAAACTTTCCCTCAAGACTCCCTTTGCACGAATACAGTGAAGAACATAACCAGTCTACAAGAAAATCAAACCAAAACCATAGTACCAGACACCAACTTCCAATCAGTGGAACTGAAGATACTTCTAACACCGCACTACTTTATAACTGTGACCACCCCAGCAAAATATTTCGTGGAGCTATTTAACATAAAATCTGTAATGATTTAAAATGGGCTGTTTTGAAAAATCAATGCTGAGGCAATTCTGAGCTATTTTTCAAAACAGCCAATTAAAAAATTAGTTCAAAATTTTAGAACTGAGCAATCCCTTTGCAGGCTCTTACGTAATAGAAAGTTTAGTTGTTGAAACCATAACACACCAGAGCTATCAGTGCCCCCCTCCGGGCTGCCACTCGAGTACATTGTAGCGAGCTTGCCATCCAGGATGAAACGAAACCAGCCGTTGCTACCATTGGACAGTTCGAGTGCTGCTGCATCTGACCATATGTACAAACAGTCGCGTCCACGGCACAGGCACCAGTCGCGCCAATGGTAAGCCTTGCCAGCGACCATCTCTTTTGCATCCTCGACGGTAGGTTCCGGTGGTTGTTGCTCCGTCTCCTCCTAAAAGTGACAATAGGAAAATAATAGCCGAACGAGAATGTTTTAGTAGGAAAAGATGGACAATACATTTGTGGTTACAGTAATAACTCATAAAATAGCGCAAAAGAAAAAATAAATAAATAAAAAAATACAGAAAATTTGAAATTTGTTAGATTTTCAACCAAAAGTACCTTTTTTTTTTCTATTTAGGCGAATGTAATTGGAGGTCATTATATTACTTCAGGGCCACCTATGTCAATTTCTATTTTTGCTTATTATTCAATTTTTGTACGATACTATATGCAATGGGCAAAATATAATAATGGAAAATCCAGGTTGGAATTACGTAATAATATAGTAAGGACAGTTTACAACTCACTGCGCGCGCGCGCCCACACACACACACACACACACACACACACACACACACACGATCACACACCACTCAAAATAGGCGATCCCCTCTCCCCTCCCCTCCCATCACCGATTCGCTGCAGAGCATGATTCAAAGTGTGGCAGCCGGATGTGATGGTTGTATGGCAGTGTTGTGTGCCTGTGTGATTGCGTGAGTGTTCTATTTTCTGAAGAAGCCCATGGCCGATAGCTGAAAGTGTTGTACGTGTGTGTATTATTGTATGTGTCTGTCGCAGCTCGGCGCCACGTCTTTGCAGTGAGTTGTAAACTGTCACTACTATATTACTATATACAATGGGATTTATAGATTTGACTGCTGATTTGTTCTATTTATTTATGACCTGAAAATGGCACTAATGAGGTGCTGAATCTCATTGCCAGTTAATAAAATCATCAATTTAATATACGTTTGACCATAATTTCAACCAAACATGTCCCTACTCTCCATATTAGTATGTAGCTACATCAAATAAATATCACTGGTAGGGAATACCACTACAAACATTTGTGGACTGAATACTTGAGTGTAAATTATATTGCTATTCACAAGTTAATTAATACATTAATAAGTAAGTGTGCAGTACATTTATTCCTGTATCTCACTTTCTTGCATCTTCTAGCAAATATTTATGTATATAAACTACAATTTTGACCTATAGAAGCACAATATAACTTTTATCCATTCATAAAAGGGTGTTATCCGATACTTTATTAAGATTCTGGAACATTCTCAACAATTATTCAACTTTTATAAATTTCTAGCACCTTTTAGCAGGCAATCACATATTACAATAACATTTTCAGATCTACATAAGCACGATCAAATATGTACAGTAAATAGCAATTTGCGAGTAACTAATTTGATTACTAATATTCTATAAAATTCTATATACATAAACAATACACATTTATTAATTTTGAGCTAGGAATCAAATTCACAAATGCTGTATAGGGTCAGTCCATATTAAGTAGTCCAATGAGGGTTGCTTCACCATTTTGACAATTTTTGTTTTTGTTATATGTGATTAATCTAAAATTGAGAAGTTCAGAACAGATTTTTTAATTTTTTTTATCTTGCACCATTACTGAATGGCAGCCAGTGTTATTTGCATACACACAATCATTTTTCAGTATGAATACGTTAGCAATAATTTGATTACTGATGGAAATTCTCCATACATGATAAATTATTCTTCAAAAGAGAGATATTGGCTGGCCAGTACTTACCTTAGTGCTGTATTGTAGATAGTCACACAAAGAAGTAAAAACATTGGTTAAGTTACAACACTGCCATTGAAATGACAGTTTTTAGAAACTGTCTCCTTTACAAAATTGTTTTAATAAACATAACACCATAAATTCAAAAGTGACCAGTCAAAATGACCTTCAAAGTTACCATATTGAACTTTTGAAAAATAATAACAAAGGACTGATTTATCTGACTCCATTTTTCCCTAGTTAGATATCATAAACCACTAACCATATATACATCAAGGACACTTAAAATGTTTCCTTAAGTTTTAATGTTCTTTTTTGTAAGGTTTGGAGCTGATATTTTAAATCTGTCAAAAGAATATACCTTTGTTGTTGTTGTTGTTGTTGTTGTCTTCAGTCCGGAGACTGGTTTGATGCAGCTCTCCACCATACCCTATCCTGAGCAAGCCTCTTCATCTCCACTTAAGAACAGCAACCTACACCTGTCTGAATCTGCTTACTGTATCCATCTTTTGGTCTTCCTCTGCCCCCACACACTTACCTCCAACGCTAAATTCACAATTCCTTGATGTCTAAGAATGTGTCCTACCAATCTATCCCTCTTTTAGTCAAGGTTCGCCAGAAATTTCTTTTCTCCTCCTCATTAGTTACGCGATCCACCCACCTAATCTTCAGCATTCTTCTGTAGCACCACATTTCAAAAGCCTCAATCCTCTTCCTGTTCACACTGTTTATCATCCATGTCTCACTCCCTTACAAGGCAATACTCCATACAAATGCCTTCAGAAAGGACTTCCTTAGGTTTAAATCAATATTCGATGTTAACAAATTTCTCTTTTTCAAGAATGCTTTTCTACCCATTGCCATTCTGCATTTTATATCCTCTGTACTGCAACCATCATTTGTTATTTTATTGCCCAAGTAACAAAACTCATCTACCACCTTCATTGTTTCGTTACCTAATCTAATTCCTTCAGCATCACCTGATTTTCTTACACTGCACTCCATTACCCTAGTTTTGCTCTTGTTAATGTTCATCTTATATGCACCTTTCAGCACACTGTCCAACCCGTTCAATTGCTCTTCCAGGTCCTTTGCTGTCTCTGCCAGAATTACTATGTCGTCGGCAAAACACAATGTTTTTAATTCTTCACCCTGAACTTTAATTCCTTCTCCAAATATCTACTTGCTTTCCTTTATAGCTTGCTCGGTGTACAAATTGAATAACATTGGAGAAAGGCTACAAACCTGTCTTATTCCCTTCCCAACCACTGCATCCCTTTCATGCCCTTCAACTCTGACATCCGCTGTCTGGTTTTTGTACAAGTTGTAAATAACCTTACTCTCCCTATATTTTACTCCTGCTTGCTTCAGAACTTGAAAGAGTTTATTCCAATCAACATTGTCAAAAGCATTCTCCAAATCTACAAAAGCTAGAAATGTATGTTTGCCTTTTCTTAATCTGTCCTCTACGATAAGCCGTAAAGTGAGTATTGCCTCCCGAGTTTCTACATTTCTCCTGAACCCAAACTGATCTTCCCCGAGGTCGGCTTCTACCAGGTTTTCCATCCTTCTGTATATAATTCGTGTTAATATTTAGCAACCATGACTTGTTAAACTGATGGTTCTGTAGTTTTCACACCTGTCTGCACCTGCTTTCTTTGGAATGGGGGTTACAACATTTTTCTTTACGTCTGAGGGTACTTCACCTGTCTCATACATCTTACACACCAGGTGAAACAATTTTGTCATGGCTGGTTCTCCCAGAGACTTCAGTAGCTCTGAGGGAATATCATCTACTCCAGGGGCCTTGTTTCGACTTAGGTCTTTCAGGGCGCTGTCAAATTCTTCTCTCAGTACAGTATCTCCTATTTTATCTTCATCTACATCCTCTTCCCTCTCTACAATATTGTCTCGAAGTTCACTTCCGTTGCAGAGCCCCTCCATATACTCTTTCCACCTTTCAGCTTTCCCTTCTTTGCTGAGAACTGGTTTTCCATCAGTGTCCCTGATATTCATAGAGCTGTTTTCTTATCTCCAAATGTTTCTTTTATTTTCCTGTAGGCTGTATCTATTTTTCCCCTATTTATACATTCTTCTACATCCTTGCATTTGCTTTCTAGCCACTCCTGCTTAGCCATTTTGCACTTTCTGTCAATCTCATTTCTTACTCCATTTTGCCTGTTTCATTTACTGCATTTTTATATTTTCTCCTTTCATCGATTAAATTTAGTATCTCCTGTATATCCAAGGATTCTTTGTAGGTCTTGCCTTCCTACCTATGTTGTCCTTTGCTACCTTCACTATTTCATCTCTCAATGGTACCCATTCCTCCTGTAGCACACCAAATTTTGACGAGGGAGGAAAAAAGAAGGAAAAAAAAAACCCACCAGATTTGTGTGGATCAGGATAGCACCCATCTGATTTGAACAAGTATGTGAGGACCATTTGGAATATCACATCTATTAAATTTCAGAATGACACGTAACTATCAAAACAATTGATGCCGCACTGATAGAGAGAGAGAGAGAGATGCGCACAATATTGTCACATCCAGAGCGTGCGAATCTCGCACAAACCCCATAAAATTCTCTCTTATTTTACCTACTAAACGTTCTCATACAAACTGAAAAATATTTCATTTGTAACTTATTACTGGGTTATATTGTACGATGCTTCTCACCAGGCTGCAGTGGTTATGTTGGCACCAATGGTAATGACAGCAACTCAGATGACCAATACACGTTTTTTCATGACAACTTCAAATAAATCCCCCCCCCCCCCCCCCCCCCCAAATGGGCAAGGGTACATACACGAGCAGGTACAGTATTAATTTTGCTGCGAGTGAAACAAGCAGAAATAACATTTACTCTGTAGCTTGTGAATAATATTATTGCAATTCTACACTTCACTGTTCATCTGTTGCCAACATAAGCACTGGAGCCCGGCAAGAAGCGTTGTAAAATTTTACCTATTACTGTAATAACATACTCACAGTAACACACTAAAATGAACACTTA
This sequence comes from Locusta migratoria, assembly GCA_026315105.1. Taxonomy (NCBI): domain Eukaryota; kingdom Metazoa; phylum Arthropoda; class Insecta; order Orthoptera; family Acrididae; genus Locusta; species Locusta migratoria. The sequence goes on along the minus strand of CM048750.1, from coordinate 68,556,839 downwards.
CAGAATTTTAGCTGTTAAATAACTGGAATTACAGTCTCCTTGGGTATTACACGGCCATATTTCTTTGTAAAAGTCTATACGCCACGTATTTACAGTAAAGATATTTGACAGCGTAATAAGAAGCTTCAACATACATGTATTTTTCATCAAAGAAATGTCATCAAATATAGCGCCTCACCGTATATTTGATTTATATTGTCTTCTCTCCGCTGCAAATGTATCCACTCTGAGCGCTAGCATCGCTGTTGCTAATCGACGTGTGCATGCATTTGAACCCAGGAGGTAAGGTTTGAACATAACTGCAACGCCGTGTCGTAATTAGCGTTTGAACACAGTAGCAAGAAATCGCTGTAACCCTGTCTTCTCCAAATATAGTCGTCACATCCCGATACTGACATGGGTAGTAATACCTAACTTAAGTAGGTAACATACTTTTATTACTCAGAAAGATGGAACCATATACTACTCATTCTAACATCAACAATGCAACTGTTCATACCGCGTCAGCCGTGCTGGCATAGAAGCTGCCGGAAAGATACACTACTCCGATACGTTTGCGACCTGCTAAGGCAGCGCACAATAAAAAATTGTTATTATACGCTGTCTTGAATTATGATGACAATAATACTACTTTTTAACACCACGATGAAGATTTATGTCTAAGAAATATTACGAATATTTAATAATATTTCTTTGTCAGAGATTTGATCGAAAATATTATCGTGTAATACTGGCCTAAAGGGATGTTTTTTAAAGCGGAGTAATCCCCGCCTGGTGTGTTTTGTTGTTGCAGATGGAGTATTACCAACCTAAATTCGAATAACCCACGCATTCATAAATTCGGGAAAAAATGTGCGTGGATTACTCAAGTATATATGGTAAATGTTTATTTGAGTTATGATTCCAATTTTTGTTTATAATTCAGTACCTCAACTTCAATCATGATTATTAACATCCAGTCAATATCATACATGAATTAGGCAACAACCATAAAATCAGTTATAGTGTAACAAATTTTTGAAAATGACAAAAATTCACCTTTATGTTGATAGTCAACGATCAATGTTAAACTTTTTTACAGTACTTTGCTATCATATAGGTGTACAAACTGTGCAAAAACCAGATTTTTATATTCAGTCCCTCAGATAATTAACTCCAATCTTGACAAAAATGATAGTTTTCAAATTTAAAAAATTCATAAGGAATTAGCCCTTTGTGTGCTGAATCTGCACGTCCGGCTGGCCGAGTTAAAGCTGCCGCCTAATCCATCTACCTGAGCTGGCAGCAAAATGCACAGAGTACTCTCTCTCTCTCTCTCTCTCTCTCTCTCTCTCTCTCTCTCTCTCTCTCTCTGTGTGTGTGTGTGTGTGTGTGTGTGTGTGTGTGTGTGTGTGTGTGAGCTCTCCACACAGCCGTCTTCGCAGCAGATGCGACGGTCCTGCAGTCAGTGTGCTTGCTGAAATTACACATAAAAGCAGTATATATGTACACTTATTCCATTCAGGTGCACTGATGAACTGACTGATTGGGGGGTGGGCGGGGGTCCTCGCCGCACTTATCTTCATCCGCTCTATTGGCGTCCCGCACCAAGCATTTCTGCCCTCTCTTCTCCCACCGACCGAGTGTTCAACCCGAGGTCCGCACCCAGGTGCGCGTGCTGGCGGCTCTTCCGCTGTTCCTCGACCTATCCCCCAAGTCAGTTTTTTTTTGTCAGATCTCTCTCTCCTCCTGTTCATCAATCTAACAGCGGGATCACCTGCCTTGCTAAGTATGTACCTGCTATCAATTTATTTGTGGTTCCCCTACATGTATCTTAACAGATTCCCTAATTGCACAGTCCCAGACGTTGGACGCTTGTGTCAGAACCTTGATGCGATCATAACCCCTAGTGAATCTGTTTCTTCTGGTATGTAGACAACAATTTCGCAATATGGCCACATGGAAGGGAAAAGCTCATTGATTTCCTTATGCACCTAAATCCCATACACCAGAACTATAGAAGTCGAGATCAATGGAGTGTTACCCTTTCTGGATGTCCTGGTTAAAAGAAAGACGGAAGGCACAGCGTGTACCACAAAAACACGCACACTGACCTTTATTTGGAGTCGGACAGCTGCCACCACCCAGCTCAGAGGAACTGTGTGCTCAAAACATTGGTACATAGGGCTTGCACTCTCTCTGATGATGGTAGTACCAAGGAAGAAATTGAACATCTGGAAGCTGTTTTCCGGAGGAATGGCTACAAACAGTGGCAAATTCGATGATTCTTACGTCCTACACGCTCTGCACAACCAGCGGAACCAGAAGAGGATGCTCTGGAGTAGGTAGCCATGGCATTTATTCCTTTCTGTGGTGCATTATCCAGGAAAATAGGACGAATTCTCAGGAAGCACCAAGTGAAGACAGTCCTCCACCCACCAGCTAAGACTCTAGCACTGCTTGGAAGTGTGAAAGACGACCTGGGACTGTGGAAGTCCGGTGTCTATCAGATCCCCTGCCATGTGGTGGAACATATATAGGTCAGACAGTGCATACTGTCGAGGATCGGTGCTGAGAACAACAATGGCACACAAGATTACAGCAACCTAGAAGTTGGCAGTCGCAGAACATTGTCTGACGGAAAAACAATGAATGGATTATGATCACACCAAGGTTCTGACAAGCGTCCAACTTCTGGGACTGTGTCATCAGGGAATCTGTTAAGATAAGTGTAAGGGAACCGCAAATAAATTGTGATAGCGGGTACATAGCATGGCATGGGATCCCACTATTAGATTGATGAAGAGGAACGAGATATCTGACAAAGAACTGACTTGGGTGATAGGTGGAGGAACAGCAGAAGAGCCGCCAGCATGTGCACCTGGGCGCGGACCTCAGTTTGAACACTCGGTCGGTGGGAGAAGAGAGGGCAGGGATGCTGGGTGTGTACCACCAATAGAGCAGAGGATGGCGATAAAAGCGCAGCTATGAACCTCCCATCAGTCAGTTCATCAGCGCACCTGAAGATGGCAACATGGTCGTTTGCTGAAATATTGTACCTGTTGAACACAAACCCGGCAGTTTACTAACAAATTATTTCGATATGAAGTACGCCGGGAGAATTTCAAGAATCACATATAGTCATTTGTTTGTAGCCATGCATGACTTTGTGCACGGCGAGCATCAATTCCTGACAACTATGAGCTGTTATAACTCTGGGTAATATTTCATTGAAAAATATGAAATTTTTCTATAGTGTGCAGCTCTATTCGTTCTTATAGGAATAATACAGAAAAACATTTTACGTGTTATATTTAGCCAGAAAACGTCAAGCAAAGTTGCTCAAAAAAGTCAGTGCCCAAATAAAACTTCAACATTTGGCATGTTATATCTCAGACTAAATCTATGACAAATGTGAAGCAGTGTGTGGTAACCCAACAATACAAGGTTCTGAAACATGAAGTTTTGTTTATATGCTTCTTTCAATTCTGAATAAGTTAAGGGCAAAAATTATTTTAGAAAAGTATAAAAATGTGGTATTTTCAACTTTATTTTGCAAAAATAAGTTAAAAAATAAAATTAATCATGTTCTATAAAACTTTTTAAACAAGGCTGATAAGAAAGACCAATATTTTAACTGCAAAACTGTGCTTGGTCATCCACTGCAGGCCAATCAAAAGTTGAACATGTAAATCACAAAACGAAAAAATTTACACTTCAAATTTTTTTATCTCCTAATGTAAATGCCCATTGAACATGAAACTCAATACTTAACAGGTTGGCAACACAGGGATGTGGAAGAAAAATTTTCAGCCACCTACTATTTTCCAAAAGACTAAAAAATTGTCATAAACATGGTGATTTTTGTGAGAAGATGAAAACAGTGTAGGCTATATTTGACATATCTTCTACAAATACCGGTTATTAGTAAATTATGGACTTCAATTTCTGTTGTTGTGCCTGTGTCTACAATGAAACCCAAGACGTATCTAGTTTTACAGTTACACAATACGAATGTCTTTATTCCAAATCTACTTCGTTTTGAAGGAATGAATAGTTTCAAAGATAAGCAAGCTTTGAACAATAATAGGCTTTCATTGACCCAGAGTTTATTGTATGGATTAAATGCACTGCATTTTAAACAAACTGTCATTGCCAGGATTTGCTCAGTTGTCACTAAAATGTAACATTCTCAAGAGTAACATAAAACGGTCATGGGACTTTAACATGAAGCCAAATACCAATGAAGGTATATAGTTCCTCAAAACTTCTATCATTCCAGCTGAATAGTCGAGAATGAACCGATTCCAATGTATTTGCCACAGTGAAAATGTAAAATTGGTTTGTTTCAACTACTATAAATTTCAACAAATCTTCTGATAGAAACAGCATGAAAAAGGATAGAATGCTTGAATCAGGTGCTAGTTGACAATTATGTCCTGATGAGTCATCAAATGCATGAAGTGCTGGACTGAAATCACATTTTGCCAATCAAATTTCTCATTATCACTATGGTGTGGCCTTTTACGGATCAATTTTTCTTTACTTTCAAAATCTTAATAACTGTCCTGGCACGCTATACTAGGTGAAGTACATGGGGGTGAGTTAGTATGAGATTCTTCTGGTGAATCATCACCACTACTATGTTCATTAAAAATCTCCCCCCCCCCCCCCCCCCACACACACACACACACACACACAGTCACTCCTTGCCAGTATCTTTTCTGTGGAACTCAAAAGTGATAGCACTCTAAAAATCCTGACAAAACGGCACAAAGCTAAACGATACCACAGAAGCAGAATGCAGATGATCACATGAACCACCTGGCACGAATGTCAAAAAGAAACTGTCAAATCCGTAGCAGGGTGTTCCTTAGATAGAAGGTGCAGCAGCTCAGAACAATAAATAGGGTACATTCAGCCCAGAGAGTGCACGGTACAAAAGAACTTTAGACAGGCTGCAGGGTGGCCACCAAATCTTCATTTTCAAATTCAAGATTTTTTCCAGGTTTTCCTGGTTGAAAATAATTATTTTCCAGGTTTTCACGAAACTTAATTTTGCTCAAAGGGGTTAGCAAACAACTATACCGTAAAGAAACTAGTTACATATTAAAAAAAAAAAAAAAAGTCATCAAAGTTGAACCATGTCACGTTGTAATATACACCAAGCAGTGGCGAATTCAGGAATTGTGTTGGGGAGAGGGTGGGGGGGGGGGGGGCAGAACTCATAAAAATTGTGGCATTGTACCTCAAACTAATCTAAAAAGAACCAGCTCATATTATGACGTATTCCTCATGGTTTGGGAGATCTGCAGCCCCCATAGACCCCCCTCCCCCCGCCCCAGATTAGACACTGACGCAATGTATAGTACAGGGTGTACGTTTTAAGTTGACAAACCAGAATAACTAGAAAAAAACAGTATATATTTAACAACGGATTGATTTGGGATCACATGTATCCCACGGATAGTCTCGTATGAGCTCTGATATCCAGTTATACTCTGTTTTGACATGACGGACAAACACTTCACTCTAAAACACGTTTAATTACTTCATCTGTGCGGGCACAGGTAAGGTCGATTCACACTTGGATTCACTCTATTGTCCTCTGCAATGATTGTTTCACTCTGTTCCATCTCAGAAAGATGTAGATGGCCTTAAAAATATTTAACGATATTTTGAATGTATTGTTATAAGACAGCTGTTAAAGCAATAAATTATAACTGAAAGAAATTGCCTTTTCGCAAAAGTCGCGTACCGTATTACAGAGTTATTCTCTCATCTTTTTGGAGGACAATTAGCAAGGCAAAAAGTCGCAATCAACAATGTTAGAACTGTATTTCATACTGGCCCGGCTAGCGCTCACTAGGTGGCGTTGCGTGTAAGTATGCTTTTTGACCATTTAGATATAACGAGGGGAATAATCTTTTGTGTTGACCATAAAATAAATAATTAATGCTGTTCCTGCTCTATGGTTGACAGGTTCTCGATGTACCCTTGTCCGCTAAGTAAATTAATTATCATCGTAATTGTTACCGCGACTTCTTATTGGCGCTAGCCGGGCACGCATGAAAAACAGTTCAGCCATCAACAATACATACATGATGACTGTGTTTACTATTTAAATATTACCAATGTCACATCAGTCACAGGAATCGTCTATAATTATTACTAACTAACATAGGCGCCGACTTTTGAAAATCTTGGGGTATGCTCAGTGGCGTACCCAGGTATTTCTAAAGAAAAATAAATAAATACAAAGGAAAGCCAAAAAATTATACAAAACAAACGCTATCAATTTCATATCACCGTAACCATCACGATTATAAGTTGTAGTCCTTTTGTATTTCACTATGTACTTATCCATTTTAATGATTTTCACATGCAAGACATTAACCCTTTTAACCCCAAATTTTATTTATTTAAGAACAAAAATATTTCTTTATCTATAAATAATGATTGGATTCATGTATATTTGAGCCGGCCGCGGTGGCCGAGGGGACTGAGGCGCTCCAGTCACGGTCTACACGGCCACTACGGTCGGGGGTTCGAATCCCCCGTCGGGCATGGATATTTGTGCCGTCCTTAGGATTAGCAAGTTCATAAGTAGTTTGTAAGTTAAGGGACTGATGATCCCGTAGTTAAGTCCCATAACCTATACAAACATTTAAACATGTATATTTGACAGAATTTTTTATTATTTTTAGTTTTTGGATGGAAATTTGGGAAGACTACAGATGGTAGTGTGCAGGATATGTTTCCTTTATCGTAACTAATAACATTTTCAAACCGTTGACTACTAATTTAGACATGGGACAATTATTTACTAATAAAGTTTTTAAATTATTTTGTTTCCTTTACCTTGATACAATTATTTGAAAGTATTGTTGCATTTACTCTAACTTAGACATCAAGCAACAATATATAAATTGACAATGCATTATAGCCTAATGCTTTTTGTTTCCTCAAGGTAACAGTAAAAAATCTAGTCACAATGAATTATTGGAAGCCCTGCAATGTTATTTACAATGTTTGAACAAATGGTTGTGGCTAGACAGACAGATAAAGATGAGGGGAGGGAAAGGGTTAAGACGTAATTCCATGCACAGGTGACACAGGACAAAAAGAGCAGAAACTAAGGTCCGACTACTACGTTTAATTGTTGACAAATTGTTGAAGCCTGAAAATTCAAATTCAGAAAAAAATCTATTACTAGCTGTTGCGTTTGGAGAATTTTGTAGGGCTGCCAATTGAAACAAAAAGACCTTCGCAAGTTGTTATGAGAATGTTTTAGCTGGGCAGGCTTCGCAGCAAGTACGTCGGCTCAGTGGTAACGTATGTGGTTGTCAAAAGATTATCTCAAAAGATACCGGGAATTAAACTTGTAGTGTAAACATTTTCAATGTATCGTACTAAACCCACTTCATTTGTAGTTATTTAATGCAATTAAAGGTTGCCGCCTTCAGTTTACAATATTGACTTAACAAGTGGAATTCCTCTGACACTCTAAGTATTTAGAAAACCGTCACTTCACTCACATGTGTACGTGGATTTTAATGCCTACGAATTCACTTACCAGTTTAAAACAATCTTTTTAGAGTGGTGTCTTACAAAAGCCAGCCGGCCATCAATAAGATGAGAGGGCACATTTTAATTACAGTCAAGAAATATAATGTAAAGAAAAAATGATACCAAAATTTTCATTGGATTATGCGTGGCACACCCATTCAAATTTTGGTGTATGCTTGAGCGACCGAGCATACCCATAGTCGCCGCCTATGCTAACGAAGCATCACAATACCAACTTTTAGTAAAAAATCAATAAAATGCTTCCGTGAAGAGGTTTTTGAACACAGAATCAGACAAACGAGATCTTTGTTGATTAGTATCCCGGGGGGGGGGGGGGGGGTCAATTACGAAAATTGTTAAAATGTAGTACAATTAAATATCGCCTTTCATTCTAGTTGTGATTTAGTAGTCGCGCCTTACGATAATATCTCTTCGACGTACAGTCGCGTGGTTGAAAAACAGTTCGAGATAAATACAGAAATAGATAAAGGAATACGTAACCTATAATTATAAAACTTTTTAAACCGACCAGAAATAAATTTGAAAATGTTTTTGTATACAAAAATGAAGCGATGAATATTATTTAACCCGCGGGCACTAGCGATCTGAGCATTTAGGTCACCGTAATTTTAAAACGACTGGCATTTTGTTACTTTTAAATATTAAACTTTATGAGGTTTTTTCTTACTAAAACTACGGGAATTACTTGTTTACACTTATTAAGTACATTTAGAACTGGTCGTGTAATCTGAGCAATAGACTATACACGCGAACGATCGTTTAACTCTTAAAGCCGCGAGATCTCATGGGTTAAAAATCCCAGTTTCTGGCTGAAATTCAAGGTTTTTTCCCGGTTTTCCCCGGTTTTTTCAAATTCAAGGCTTTTTCCCGGTTTTCCCGGTTTCAAGGTTCGGTGGCCACCCTGGGCTGACATGCAGCCCTGTGCGGCTATTGACATCCGTAGGCCCACAGGCTGTGGAACCAGCTGCTGAATATCCCATCATTAGGGCTCTGGTACCGAGCAGGCTGCATGGTGAATGCCATCTGCAGTGGCAAACGACATATGCGGGCCCCACGGCATGGTGGACCCCGTGGCATATCACATCTGCAGCACTCAAAGTAAATATTTCTAATCAATACAGGGCTAGTATTTTAGTAGGATGAAAATAAATCGATCCTTGGTTGTTATTTTTGGGACCAAAAAGTGAATTTTCAAAAGTTTGAAATCCAACCTTTGAGGTAATTTTGACTTTTTTTTTAATTTAGAGTAATTTGTTTGATAAAAAATTTGTAGTGGAAACTTGCATTAGCGCAGAGATATTCAAATTATTGCTAAAATCTCTAAACTGAAAAATCAGCGTGCGCTTACATATAAAAATGGTGCAAACTAAAATAATTTTTGAACTTCTCAATTATTAGGTAATCACATATTTAAAAATCAAAATAATAATGGTCAAGCAACCAACAACTTTTTATTGGACCACTTCATTTGGATTGACTATGTCATTGCAAACCACTGTAAACGATAACGGCATCTGCATCTCATTTTTCATTTAAGTAGATACGAGTATAAAAATAGCACTTCATTTGTTTGTTGTAAATATTCAGAAATGGTCTTTAACCTTCACTGAATTTAAATTAGCAGAAAGTGATTGTAACTTGATATTTTGATTATTTATAACAATATGTAAAGCAACTGCAAAAGCACTGGAGGCTAGATGGAGAGAGCAGTCCAATGAGCTTAGGAGAGGTCAGTCAGAAGTCAATTGCAGATCGATCGACATAAAGATCTTTGTTGAAATAAACCAAACTGTATTACAGTACCACATCTTTATTCACTATTTCTACATTTTTATCTCTAAACATAGTCACCCTGGTGACACACACATTTCTCCCGAGAGACCAGTTTGTGGATTCCATCACTGTAGAACTTTGGACCTCGTTGTCTGAACCACTGCCTCACCTCCACTTGCACTGGTTCATCAGTTGTAAAGCGGACACTGTGAAGGTGTTCTTTAAGCTTTGGAAAGGGGTGAAAATCGGATTGAGCCAAGTCTGGACAGTATGGAGGATGATCGATGACAGCGAATCCAAGGCAGCGGATCATTGCAGATGTCACAGTACTTGCGTGCAGTCTGGCATTGTCATACTGAAGGAGAGGGTATTCCAAGTGGGGACGAGTTCTTCGAATGCGTGCTTTCAGTTTGCGGAGAGTCTCGCTGTACCATTCGGAGTTCATGGTGGTGCCTTTAGGCATGAACTCCATATGCAAGACACCTAGAACATCCCAGAAAAAAGTGAGCATGATCTTGCCTGCCGACGGCACGGTTTTCACTTTCTTGGGAATCGTGATCCGTGGTGGCGGTAGTCCTATGATGTTTGCTTGCTTAGGGGGTCGAACTGGTGCACCCAGGTTTCATCAGCAGTCACAATGTTGTTAAGTAACCCATCACCCTTCTGTTTAAAATGCAACAGCAATTGTTGATAGATGTTCAATCTCCTTTGTTTCACGTCAGGAGTGAGCATACAGGGCATCCACCGTGCACACACTTTTCTGTACCGCAGTTCTGCAATCAGGGCCTGTACACGCTCCCGTGATATGCCACACTGCAGTGAGAGTTGTGCCTGTGTTATCCGACAATTCTCTCTGATCAACCCAATTCCGACAAGTCTCGTCTGTTGCCGTACGCGGTCGTCCACTCCATGCTCTGTCAGACATGGAGGTTAGGACCGTGTTTATGAGCACGGGCATCCCACTGGCGCACATTACTGATGTCTATGCACTCATCACTGTACACAGTTTTCATTCTTCTGTGGATCTCAATTGGAGGCATGTTTTTTGCGGTTAAAAACTCTATTACTGCACATTGTTTTTCACGCACCGACATTGTCACTTTACAGACTGCCATGTTACTCGGTACTACTCGAAGCCATCTGGCGGCAGAGGGTTATATTTTGTGTCAGCTATGCGGCAAGGAAAACCGAATAATATGCAGGACAAGCGAAACGTCAACCATGCTGCGAACATATGAAAAAAATTCGGAGGCATTACTTTTCAGTAGCCCCTCATAGTTTCTGCCCCCCCCCCCCCCTCAAAAAAAGGAAGGAAAAAAAAAATCACTTACCGTCACCATAAGAGAGTGTAAGCAGAGAGATTTGCTATGGGCAACAAAATAACTGATGGTGGGTGAACTGGAGGCTGCAGATTGACAATAGCAAAACAGATTTATGGAAAGGAGAACAAATTTGTGTGTTTAGAAGCCTCTTCCAAGTGTTCCTTTGAAGTAAGGTCATGTTTTTAATTGAAACTAAAAAAAAAAAAAGGGACAAGAAGGCAAGTACTGGATGTATTACAGACGAATGTTTATGATTAGAGAGGAACATTGGACAAGGTAATGGATCAAGTGAAAGGCAAAGAAGTTTTATACAACTTAATCAAAAGCAGGGGGTAAATATGCTAGGACACAAACTGAGTATCAAGTAATACTGAACAGCAAAAAACAAGAAATCTGATGGGTAACAACAAGAAGATATATATAAAAGAGACTCACTGGAGGTTCTTCTTTCTTCTCCACTGCATCTTGTGGACCAGCAAGCTGCAGCACCTTGGAAAAAACTCCAAGTTTGGCAAAGTGATCCAGAAATATATCTTGTGCTTTTGTCATCAAATCTTGAATTATCTGTAACACCACTAGATGGCCATCCTCATCTTCCTGCAACGAAAACAATTATTTCTACAAATGTGTGAAAGCTTTTTGTGATTGAAAGAAGGAACATTTCATAGCAAACAACTTCATCATCACAAACGTCGCAGTATGAAGGGGGGGGGGGGGGTGCGGACGACGTGCAGCAGAGCGGGGGGGGGGGGGGGGCTTGGGTGGAGCAGAGCGGGGGGGGCCTTGGGTGCGGCGCAGAGGGAGGGGGCGGGGCTAGGCGGAGCAGAGGGAGGGGGCGGGGCTAGGCGGAGCAGAGGGAGGGGGCGGGGCTAGGCGGAGCAGAGGGAGGGGGCGGGGCTAGGCGGAGCAGAGGGAGGGGGCGGGGCTAGGCGGAGCAGAGGGAGGAGGGGGCGGGGCTAGGCGGAGCAGAGGGAGGAGGGGGCGGGGCTAGGCGGAGCAGAGGGAGGAGGGGGGCGGGGCTAGGCGGAGCAGAGGGAGGAGGGGGGGCAGGCGGAGCAGAGGGAGGGGGGAGGCAGGCGGAGCAGAGGGAGGGGGGAGGCAGGCGGAGCAGAGGGAGGGGGGAGGCAGGCGGAGCAGAGGGAGGGGGAGGCAGGTGGAGCAGAGGGAGGGGGGAGGCAGGTGGAGCAGAGGGAGGGGGAGGCAGGTGGAGCAGAGGGAGGGGGAGGCAGGTGGAGCAGAGGGAGGGGGGAGGCAGGTGGAGCAGAGGGAGGGGGAGGCAGGTGGAGCAGAGGGAGGGGGAGGCAGGTGGAGCAGAGGGAGGGGGGAGGCAGGTGGAGCAGAGGGAGGGGGGAGGCAGGTGGAGCAGAGGGAGGGGGGGAGGCAGGTGGAGCAGAGGGAGGGGGGAGGCAGGTGGAGCAGAGGGAGGGGGGAGGCAGGTGGAGCAGAGGGAGGGGGGAGGCAGGTGGAGCAGAGGGAGGGGGGAGGCAGGTGGAGCAGAGGGAGCGGGGGCAGGTGGAGTAGAGGGAGGGGGGAGGCAGGTGGAGCAGAGGGAGCGGGGGCAGGTGGAGCAGAGGGAGGGGGGAGGCAATAAAGCATTTTGAGGTGAAATGTGAGACTGTGTTACCAACAGCGATACTGGAAACGGCCAAGCATGTGTGTCCATTTGTATGAAGAAATGTTTCACTATCAGCCATTATTACTAACAGTCATCCCTTCCCCCTTTACTGTCGTCCACATTGAATAATATATTCACAACTCTGGTACTCACAAAAAAGGAATGATTAATGTAACTTTTTTGCACATGAAATTATATTTTATCTACAGTAATAATGTTTGAAGGCATCAATGAAAGATTATGCTATCTTAGAATCGGGTCCAAAGGGTTCAATTTATCACTACTAATAAACTGTCTTGAACCAAATAATGACAAAGATGATGCAACAAAGGATAAATTATATGAAAACTTACCAGATTTATGGAACAAAATACCAAAACATTATGTGAAGATAGTAATAGCACTTGAAAATGCACTGCAGAGTAGCTAAGTAGGTGTACATTTTTTTTTCCTATCTACACACCTATCAAGTAGATTAAGATGTCTACAGTGCCGATGTAATATGAATGGGTTCTGTACTAAAAATTCGAATTAATCAATGAAGATGCAGGCCAGGAAAAAACAGAACTTGGGGCGTCACCAATTACTGTATCATTATTTTTGGAAAAATTAGATTTTATTAACTAGTATAATAATTTGGATTTCCTGTGTAATAAATAAATATAATTGTTTTTCTATAATGTTTCTGAAGCTACTCATTTCTACATTCTGAACCTGTTAAACACCTATTTCATTAAGGTAGAAAAATTTATAAAGTGAAAATAACTTATTAACTTATTACTTACTTTTCTTACCTAGTGATCATTAGGCTGTCACAAATATGAGCTATTTTTAGAATGTACTGAGTCCTTTTTTAGGTTAATAGATAAAGTTTATAGTATTTTGCCAATTAATTACTATTTCATGATTTATAGATTTAGTACAGTAACCTTCTACTTATGAATATTAAAATAATTGTAAATATAAAATAGATGAAGATTACTCACCAGGCGAAGGAGCACAGGTGGTTATAGCAGCACAAATAAAACACACACACACACACAAACACGCAAGTTTTCGCAACCCAGTTGCTTCTTCAGGCAGAAGGGAAGGAGAGGGAAAGGAGAGGGAAAGGAAATGATGAGGGTTTTAAGGGAGGGGGTAAGGAGCCAAACCAATACCGGGAGAGGAAAGACTTACCTTGAGGGAAGAAAAGTAAGATAAACAAATACACACACACCTACACATTTACACAGACGCAAACACACCTAGGCAGATATACTGTAGAAAGCAAAGAAGTTAAGGAGTTAGACAGAGATGCCACTTGAGGTAGAGGCTCTGTCCAGAGAAACAAGGCAAATAAGTTAAGATGTTAAAGATGGTGGAAGAGAAATTAAATTTAGCGGAGGTTGAGACCAGGTGGGCAACGGAAAGAGAGAATATGCTGAAGGGCTAGTTCCCATCTATGGAGTTCTGAAGGATTGGTGTCGGTGGGAAGTATCCAGATAACCTGGATGGTGTAACACTGTGCCAAGATGTGCTGGCCGTGCACCAAGGCGTGTTTAGCCACAGGGTAATCCTTATTACCAACAAACACTGTCTGCCTGTGACCGTTCATGTGAATGGACAGTTTGTTGCTGGTCATTCCCACATAGAACACTTCACAGTGCAGGCATGTCAGTTGGTAAATCATGTGCGTGCTGTCGCAAGTGGCTCTGCCTTCGATCATGTACACCTTCCAGGTTACAGGACTGGAGTAAGTGGTGGTGGAAGGGTGCATAGGGCAGGTTTTACAACAGGAGCGGTTAGAAGGGTAGGAGCCAGAAGGTAGGGAAGGTGGTTTGGTGATTTTATAGGGATGGACTAGGAGGTTACGGAGGTTAGGTGGGCGGCGAAAAGACACTCTCTGAGTGGGAAGGATGTCATGAAGGATGGATCTCATTTCAGGGCAGGATTTAAGGAAGTCCTTTCTGGAGAGCCACATTCAGAGTCCGCTCCAGTCCCGGAAAATATCTGGTGACAAGAGGAGCCCTTCTGGGATTCTTCTGTTGAAGGTTCTGAATTTGGGGGGGATGAGGAAGTGGCTCTGGCAATCTGCTTCTGTACGAGATTCAGAGGATAGCTGCAGGATGTGAAAGCTGTTATTAGGTTATTGGTGTTCTGGTTCAGAGATTCCGGACTGGAGCAGACTCGTTTGCCACAAAGACCTAAGCTGTAGGGAAGGGAACGTTTGATGTGGAATGGATGGCAGCTGTCATAATGCAGGTACTGTGCAGATACCGCTACCAATAAACATTTTGTAAAATTTGTCATATAAAAGTATAGAAAAAAGTATATAAAAGTATAGGCTTTTTACAAATGTCTGTCTAGGTGTGTTTGTGTTTGGATATGTGTGAGTGTGTGTGTATTTATCTACCTTCCTTTTTGTCCCCTAAGGTAAGTCCTTCCACTCCTGGGATTGGAATGACTCCTTTTCCACTTCCTTAAAACCCATATCCTTCCCTTTCTCCTCCCCTTTTTTCCTGAAGAAGCTGCCAGCGGTGGCGAAAGCTTGTATGTGTGTTTGAGTGGGATTTTTATTTTTGTTTCTATCGACGAGCTGGTCCTTTTGGGCAAGTCATCCGTTTTCTATCTTATATATATTTTTTTTTCAGCATTTAGTTTGCCGTATATTTGAAGTCTCGTCTAAAAGTTACTACATAAATCTGACTGGCAAGCCTGTGTTGCGTCAATATGCCTGACGCGACAACCACTGCCT
Organism: Locusta migratoria; assembly: GCA_026315105.1. Lineage (NCBI taxonomy): Eukaryota > Metazoa > Arthropoda > Insecta > Orthoptera > Acrididae > Locusta > Locusta migratoria. The sequence continues at coordinate 68,541,823 of CM048750.1, read as the reverse complement.
TCGTGCTACAACTTACGTGTTTTTCACTTAGGGGCAAGGAATTGTTACTATGAATCGTGGTTTGTAAATTGCACACTTATGGAATGCCTGATATGTTACTATAAAATTATTTAACATTTACATGTCCTATTTTTTAAGAATCCATTTTTCCAATTTCCATAAATATCTACTCATTTTTTCCAGGTAGTATTATTGATTTTTCCCCTTTGGAGGGAAAAAAATTTAAGTCCAGATCATGAAAATATCATTAATGAACCGGAACCAGGCCAGAGGTTTGAGGTTTGAGGTTTTGGGATGCTAGGAAGGATTCCTCCAGACGGCCCATGAACAGGTTGGCATAGGAGGGTGCCATGCGGGTGCCCATAGCTCTGCCTTGGATTTGATGGTAAACTTTCCCCTCAAAGGAAAAGTAGTTGTTAAGTAGGATGAAATTGGTAAGGGTTATGAGGAATGAGGTATCAGGCTTGCGTTCAGAGGGACGTTGGGAGAGGTAGTGTTCCAGAGCGGCAAGGCCATGGGCATGTGGGATGTTGGTGTATAGGGAGGTGGCATCCACTGTGACAAGTAAAGATCCAGGAGGCAAAGGGGTGGGAATGGTGGAGAGTCGGTGAAGGAAGTGGTTGGTATCCTTGATGTATCCTTACCAATTTCATCCTACTTAACAACTACTTTTCCTTTGAGGGGAAAGTTTACCATCAAATCCAAGGTACAGCCATGGGCACCCGCTTGGCACCCTCCTATGCCAACCTGTTCATGGGCCGTCTGGAGGAATCCTTCCTAGCATCCCAAAACCTCAAACCTCTGGCCTGGTTCCAGTTCATTGATGATATTTTCATGATCTGGACTCAGGGCCAGGACACCCTATCCTCCTTTCTTCAGAACCTCAATTCCTTCTCTCCCATCTACTTCACCTGGTCTTCCTCAACCAACCATGCCACATTCCTGGATGTCAACCTCCACCTCACTGATGGCTCCATCCACACTTCCGTCCATATTAAACCTACCAACCACCAACAGTACCTACATT